>OZ025295.1:183747696-186147696 GCA_964019185.1 Maratus speculifer
CTTTTATCTTGCGGAAACCTCTTCCATAGTCTTGGAACGCTTGATATATGTGTAGTTTTGGCCCTGAACGCGATTTGGTTGTTTTTAGAGAATGTCTCTCTGTGAGTCTGTCTGTAAGGAACAAAAATTATTTTGTTGCTCTGTCTCAAGAACTAATGCAAGGAATTTATTAGGTTTTTGATTCATTTAATGGTCTTGATATAAATTGGTGCTATTAGTTTTTAGTGTAAATCGACCGACAGATTACACTTTTTACGATTTCCGCAATAGTTCTATCCACATTTTTCACGATTTCCACAATGGTTCTATCTCAAGAACTATCATTTTGTCATTATTCTATGTAATGCACGTAAATACTGTGTGGTGTTTATATATTTTAATGTATTGTATTATATGCAGAGTATTGGTTGAAGCTGCATATATCGCAAGTATCTATGGAAGTTAGACAAAATTAATAATTTTTTAAGAATAAAATTTGATTAGTTTTCGAAATTGTCTTTAGAATTAATTATATTCAAGAATAGGGATGGGACTGTATATGTTATCCAAATAAATAGAATATATGACGTATATTACTATATCTTTAAATTTTAAAATTCATTAATAGTTATATATTAGAGTGAAAGTTGGAATAGGAAAAAAAATATTATGACTTCAGCATTTTTATTTTTATATTTCAGTGGTTTATTTTTTTTATTCCTTTTGTTTTACCTTGTTTATTAATTGTTTCTATCTCTAATCCTTACAGGCGTTCACCTCTCCGGATTTAGCATGGGCCAATCTATTTGGCTTTCCTCTACTCTGTACCCATTCATTACTTGATGAAGCTGAGCAGTATGTCAGTGAGTGGGGAAGCTCTGATATATAACTGTCACCCCTTGGAACACGCGGACGCTTCCTCCACCTATGCCTCTCACCACCACCACAAGGTAGTGCACAACAGCCACCAAGGGATTAAACATGCCGGCGGTACTAGTGCCAGGAAATACCTGCGATCCATCTCGAGTTCGAGTTGCGTGCCCAGCTCTTCGTGTGAGGCACTGCGGTACGCCGTGGCTGCTCTCAACCGTCTGGATGATTTTAATTGTGAGAAGATTGGATCCGGATTCTTTTCCGAAGTTTTTAAGGTACATATATTTTGGCATTGCCTTTAAAATAAAATAAAATATAGACTTTTTTTGATTTCAAGAAAGCTGTCGGACGTTCCCCTCAGTCCACACAACTTTGAAGAATGTCGTGGTAGATATAGCTGCCACCATCGATATTACTAGGTGATATCGGTCACCCACTGTGAGATTGGTGTAAATGAAGACTTACGCTAGTAACTGAATTATCAGTTTATTAAGAATATATGTACACAAAAAATACGCTATTTCCAAATATATACAACTACAACTCGGATATAGGTGATCCGGTTCAACATTAAATTAGGTATCGTAAAGATTGGTTGTGTACTATTCCAATTACACTTTCTACTTCACACTCAATACACGTTAAATTCACTTTTTTGGAGCTCAACCTTGAGTCTCCCAACACAAGTATACTGGGCCCGCACTTCTCAGCCCAGAGCACTAAACACTAGGACGTCTGTGTCCTTTGCGCACCAGAAAACGCACACTTTACGCTCTTCCACACAGAGCAACCTCTAGGTCCGAAACCTACGTGGGGACTGATTTCTCTGAGACAAACTTGGCCTCTCAACTCATGGGGTCACACAAATGCCACCCCCTCTGGAGCTTCCTCATTGGGCACCTTTCCTCACTTCTTTCTTGCCTAGTGACATGCTGCTAATCTGTTCATCATCCGCATACTTCAATGACAGATGGACATGCCTCTCAGCTATCTCTTTTCTCTAACACACACCACCTGTAAAGGATTAGCTGGCAATTCCCCTTTCCACGAAGAGGGGATGTCCCCTTGGAAATTCTGTACACAACCATACAATACTAGATATTCAAATATAGAAAGAGTAGACATTACATTCTTTAGCACAGGTGCTATCAGATCCTGACAAAAGCGTTTTTAGGTGCGTTCGTAATTATGTAAATACGTAGCACCTATTGTTGTCGCTCAGTCCGTCCGTCTGTCTGTCCGTCTGTCTGTCCGTCCGTCTGTCCGCATATAACAACGCAAAAACTACCCAACCGAATCGTTTAAAATTTAAAAATACATAAGTATAACATAATTTTGTCGAGTCATTTCAAATTTTATGAAAATCGGATGGATAGATCAATTACAGGGACAATCAAAAGGATTCCGTTACATTACAGTCAATAGGAAAAAAAGTTTCAAATGCATTTTAATCGTTTGAAATTTAAAACACATAATTATTGAGTAATTTTATCGAGTTATTTCAAATGTTATGAAAATCGGATGCATAAATCAATTACAGGGACAATCAAAATGATTCCGTTACATTACGGTCAATGGGGAAAATTTTTTCAAATGCATTTTAATCGTTTGAAATTTAAAAATATAATTATTATGTAAATTTGTCGAGTCATTTCAAATGTTATGAAAGTCGGATGCATAGATCATTTACAGGGACAATCAAAAGTATTCCATTACATTACGGTCAATGGGCAAAAAAGTTTCAAATGCATTTTAATGATATTACACTCATTCGAACATAATAGAATTGGCATGAATCTATGAAATATATATTAAAATATGCATTCTGTACAATCTGTGATGCAAAGAATTTTTATTATTAAATTACAGGGCCACACATAAGTATTCCACTACATAATGCTATACGGGGAAACATTGCTTGGGACGTGTTTTAATTATATTCAACTATTTCATATTTTATGAATAAGATATACGTTGCTTAGGTGTAATAAAAATTACTTCCTGCATATTTACAGAAACGTAAAGATTTCGACTACAATACTGTATCCGGAGTACGCTCTACAATATCAGCAAGATCTGAATATTTTTAAAACTTCGTTATCGTACGAACGCACCTCATTTGCTACGTTCACGTACAATTTCCAACTTGTTCTTTTTTAGCACTTTCCAACAAAGTTGAAAAGTGCTTATGCATTGGGTTTGTCTGGCGGTCTGTCCGTGCTATAACTCTCGTAAATATACTCGGAATGTCATGAAATTTTCGGACGTTATTGAAGTTTACCCGAGCACGAGCCCTATTGAAAATGAAGTTTCTACCATGATTAGTTTATTTACAGGGAGAGTCAAAAGTTTTGCATTACATTACGGCGTATGGGTGGAAAATATTTTCAAAGGGATCTTAAAGATGTTACACGCTGTCAAACATGTTAAAATTTTTATGCTTTCACAAGATGGACTAAAATATGTATTCTATAAAGTATGCGGTGAAAATATAGCTATTATTCATTTGCAGGGACACACAAAAGTATTCCATTAGATAATGGTAAAGAGGGGGACTTGTGTGAGACATATTTTAAATATATGAAACTGTTTCATGTATAGTAAAACTGAAATTCATCAATGAGGCTTAATATAAATTATTCGATACTGTCTTGCATAAAATGAAGTGCAACGCATTTACAGGGACACTCAAAAGATTTCAAATAGTATATACTTTTCGATGTACTGTATCCGATGACGGCTGATGGATGGATGGATGAAATGCATTTTAATTATGACATGTGCATTTAAGTTTCACTAAATCTATGCACATTGCATGGTGTGTATAAATGCTATAGTAGGGTTACCCAAAAGAGTTCGCTAACGTTAGTGAATATGAACATAAATTACTTAAAGTGGATTCTTAAATAAGCAATGCATTTTTACGCTGAACTGCATACAATTTACTAAGAAATGTTTTCAGAATATAGGTAAAATGATATACAGGGCCACGCAAAGAATTGGGTTTATGGACATCTATGAATGATAATTTCTGAAAATATGATTTCAATTATTTTAAGAATGTTTTAGTTTAAAATAGATTTTAGCTTAATACTGACGTGTAATAAAGGTACAAGGTTAACTACAGAGTTAAACAAAAGTATTCAAATATGTTTCTATCTGTTTGTATAAATTGCTGAAAAAGAAATTTCAAGCTACAAGGCACTTTCTTGCTAAACTACATTTTCCCATTATACAGTATGTATATCAACTGACAGATCAAATACACGGCTGTTCAAAATTATTAGAATACATATTTGGCTATACACACTTATTTCACTAAATAACAAAGTTTTGTTAAAGAATTCATGAAGTGTTGAAAAGTGCTTCATAATCTATGCCTTACGCATGATTTTTCTTACTTGTTTATTCTTTCTTTCATTTTTTAGTATGTGTGAAAATTATGTGCGAAGTCGTTTTTGATTTTTAAAAGTTTGAACTTGCATACAAATTATAGCAATTCTCGTCTCACGCCCCAGTGCATTTGTAAAACTTGTTCTCTTCCTCTCTCCTTTCTTAAATGAAAGCTTATATGATTTTATATCCTTGATTTTGAGCGACGTTTTTTTATTTAGATTTTTTTTTTATATATATAATTAAAATAAAATGCTTTTTCCTTAAAAGTTATACATAAAGTTTGATAGTCCGCAATTTTCTAAAATACACAATATTTCGAAAAATCGTCAATCAAGAACTCGACGTTATATAATTCGCGATTTCTTTCTAATAATATCAAAATAGGGGATCATCCGCTTCCAAATAGACAATGCAGCCATTCGAATGATCAGCTGGTCCAAAAAATGACAATCATTATTATTTTCTTCAACAAAAAGTTTGGTTTGACAGGAAACAATTTATTAGAAAACTATAACAGATGTAAATTTTCCATTTATTTATTTATTTATTTATTTATTTATTTATTTATTTATTTTGGGTGAAAAAAGTCCGGGGCAGGATTCGAACTAGGGATGTATTGGCTGAAGCCGCCAATGCTCTTCCAACTGAGCCATCCCGGACACGAACACTGGAGAACTATTTCACCCAATTAACCTCAACGAGATGTCGGAAATATTATATAAAAGAGGAGAGGCATAATGTTAAGATTCTACGACAAAACAGATTGGCATGACATTACTAGAGTAAAGCAATTCACGTATAGTTCTGTTCTGATCCAGTACAAGCTATTTATTGGTTAGGGCACTCGCCTAAATAGGACTATAACTTGGGTACGGTCACTGAGCTCGATATGTAATGGCACTGACTAATCATACCGAGCTCGGTATTTCGTTATATGTCGAGCTCAGTGGGTACGGAGATAATGAGATCAGAAAAAGTCATCGGAAGTAACTTTCGATTTAGTAGTTGTACTTGAATTTGGGACGTAGCGATCTATATGGCTTATTCGCTGGCTCTTGTCACAATTCCATTTGATATGCGAATATTGGATGGATCAGCATCGTTAATAGTCAAATTTAGCAGCATTTTCGAATTTCGAGTCTCGTGACTTGTTAGAACCTCTATTGTATTGCTCCCGATGGGCGAGCAGATATTTGAAATGTATGATTTTACTTCTACATAGTGGATAATTACTACAGTTTTGTGTTTGGTACCCGATATTTAAAAGTTTTATTCTATAACGAAATCTGGGAATTAGACTATAAAAAGAAACTTTAAATTGATGGAATCTTAAGTAAATGGTTAGCGGTAAAAGACTTATTATTTTTAGCTATAAGCAAAACTAAGGAAGTTCCCTTTTTTTAGATGGAAAAATTATTTATTTGCCTGTCATTTGACAATAAACACATTTCAAAAAATAATGTATTACATTTTGCCTCTTCTAATGAATTAAGAGCTCAGACCTGGTTCCTGGTTAGTGAACTTAAAAAGAAGAGAGACCAAAAGATAAAGCAGGGCGTTTCTCAAAAGTATTCCATAAAATGTAAAAGCAAACTTCATCGTTTTAATCAATTCTAGAATAAGCAAAAGTCTTATCTGTACATTGTATTATTTCAAACAAAAAGCTGTTTTTTTGCAATGCTATATCATAAGAGAGACTTGAAAAAAAATTGACCACATCTTCCCAAAGTGCAATCGAGATCATCCATTCTTTATTCGAAATACACACGCCTTTTCTAACGCGGAAAAAGTAATTTGAATTTTCATTTCACTATCCACTCATTTTCGATTCTCGCACTCGCCTATCCCTTTTAATGGAACAGGTTCTCGCGGCACCTCGAGCTGACCGTTAATCACCTGCTATGACAGGTTGAGAATACATGCGGAATTCCGTTTTATATTCTGCGTAAGACTTACGTGGAATTTTAATCGAGTTTCTGGGGGCACCAGGAAAAGAAATCGAGTTCTTTTGTAGTAGGCTTAAACAAGTAGTTATCTGACGTACTCAAAAAAGGGGTGAAGACTGCAAGACAATACCTCGAAGAATTGTAATTATTCTAGCAAACACGTGTGCCTACAGAATCAGACTCAAAACAAGAATAGTCAGACTGGAGCATTATTCTAAATCTAAACACGTAATAGAACCAATAATTGATGTTTAAAATCGAGCATCGCCATCACAATGAAGCTTCATTAACTCGTTAGCGCGCACAATTAATAGTGTTGATACGCACAATTAATAGTGTTGATAACAATTGTCATCCCAGTCGGATGTTCACAAAGAATGAGATCATTGATTAAAATAAATACCATTTAAGAAGATAGGATTGATGGCAAGGTTCAATAGTCTATTTATCATTGGAATTTCCATTAGTGGGTAGTTTAAACGTGGAAAATGTTTGAAAAATATTTCTCTAAAGCAAGTTATACATGCACAAATGTATCTGTATGCATTGCCCTATCAAGCCAAAGATAAGTCCAAGTAAGGACGACTTTAGTAAGCGAGGTCGGCACGCAGGATACTAAAAAGTAAGGAGCGGAAAAAGCAGAAAATATGTGGTTAAATGGTAATGATTTCTTTAGAATATATCATTTATAGAAGTTCTTTGAAAAGACTTTCGCCTAAGAAGCCGTGCCTACTAAAGCGTTTCTTGAACCTAAAAACTGAATATTCATCGGGACTTCGGTGCATTTAGAGTTCATACAGGAATTTATTAAGAATATAGGTATATATATTAATCTCATTTTTCTTCAAAATTATAATTTATTGATCAGTACAATATGAAAACAGATTTAAAATAAAGATTTACGAAAATTGCACAACAAATTTGGGTATCCCCCAAATCAAGAGAAACCAGAGTCATGGGTTAGTTGCCCCATGATTTATTCAGGTCCTGTGTTTGTTGAAAAGTGACGATGAATACAGTCGATTGTTTGATGTGTTTTGCACATCAGGACACAGAGGATCCAGTCTTTTATTGAAGCATATGAAAGGGCATTTTGTAGCAAGTATTTCAATTAGTGCCATTCCTCTTTTACTGAAAACAACCTCTTAAAACTTTTACTGATCTGTTAAAGATCTAGATGCTTTCTCTCTGTAGCATTGGTATTTTCGATCACAGAGTAATTGAGACGATTAGATTCTTTTTGCTTCTGTTTCACGGAAAAAGTGGAATATAGCTGTTCAAAATGATCGAATAATTTGTTTCGATTGGCACTATTATATACCATAATCAGTGAATTAAATTTGCTTGTGAGCAATTTAATATATAGGGCTAAAAATCAATTAATTCAAATATCTCTTATCATCTTTAAAGATGGAAACTTTTGTGTCAATGGACGATTTCGACGTTCCTGTGTGGCCGACACTCTCTCTTGGTGTAGCAAAGAATGTCTTAAAATATTTCATTATTTCGTAGAATGAAAAATTCCGGAATTCGTCACTAAATGGCAGCCTCATCCAAGTATCCATATGTTGTTTTAGAAAAGAGCAACTTTTAAAAGATTCTTATCAAATTGTCACGGCATTTCATCAATTTCTTTATGAAATGATATTGTGTAAGCGACGCTATATTTGCTTTTCAGAAAATAATGTATCAAAAATAATTTCGTATTTTGATTAAACATTGCTCCTTGGCGAAGTAAAGTACTGCCCAAGCCCGCGAACGGCTTGGAAAGCATTATGACTCATCTGATCTGTTGAATGCGACAATTTGTAGATGGTTTAATGAATTTAAATGCGGCCAAGCAAGCACGCATGCTACTCCACGTTCTGCATCTCCAGCTGAAGGATCAACTTTTAAAACAATAAAGAAATCTACCGTATTGTTTTGCATGCACTGGCGGATACAAGAGAGAGTGTGATGTAACACATATTCTATTTTATATATTTCTATTAATTTTTCAAATGTTAGTCCCCCCCCCCTCTTTTAAAATTTAATTTTTAAAAGAAAAGCATTTTCATAGTTCTGTGATGGGGAAGTGTGGAATAAAGCCGCCCTATTGAGATCGGTTGGATCATATTGCAATATCGTAGAGAGACCCAAGTTCATGTTTTACTTTTTGTTCTGGAACGAAGTGTTTAAGGCATTATTTTGAGGAAGAAAACTCAATTCACAAAAATCTGGACTAAATTGGCTTTATTTTGCTGAAGACTTGAAATATGAGCATTTCCAAACATCCGGAATACAGCATATTTATTCAAATGTGCACTCATACTAGAAAGAACGTCTTGAGTTCTCAACGACCACAGTTTGTACATGATGAATTGTCAGCGACAAAAACACAAATCTAAATATATTTTCACATAAGCATGTAGCACGCTAACATAACTGTACTCGAAAGTAATTAAGAATTATTAGTCATCTTTGACCACAACGAGCGTGCGTCTTTCCATAGCCGTGACAAACGTAAAACTGACAAAAATTTCAGATTTCACAAACGCCAAAAAAAGTCTTTTGGCATAGAATAGATTCCCAATCCGAGTAAAAAAATGTACAGGTAAAAAGGACCGTTACATGATAAGCAAAGGGGAAATTTTAAATACATGAGTGTTGTCAAGAATATAGCATTTATCGCGCGAGGCGAGAATGTACAACACTCGGCAACCCTAACGAAATTACACAACAGGTAACAAATTAAGTTCTTTATACAAGACAAAATGAAATGATTGGGAAATAAAAATAGCAGTTACTTAAAACAGTCGTTTGATATTTAATCAACTGAAGAACAAGAAAGAAAAACCTAGAAATGGAATGATATTTTAAAACTAATTTGTTACTTGTTTTTATTTATTTATTATTATCATTTTATATGCACATGGAGGCGAACACACAATAAAAATACGTATTAAAAATGCTTTTCTTTTAAAATTAAATTTTAAAAGAGGGGGGGGGGAACTCACATTTGAAAAAATTAATAGAAATATATATAATAGAATATGTGTTGCATCACAGGGAGGTCATGGGGGTCATGACCTCACCTCTTGAACTGCAGAAATAGTCTAAAAATTAGCTTAAAAAAAACCTTAAATTCCTATTTCCCCCCCCCCCTCCCACGCACACACACACACGCTCAATAATGCGAATCTTTCTGATTTTTTAAAGTTTTACTCAAATCAAAATTAAATAATTTCTGACACATTTGTGAAAGTATTTTTAATCTTAAGAAATTTGCAAGTGTACTTATTCGAAAACTATGTGATTAAAAAGTATTTTCCATTTTTAAAGAAAGGCTTTCAAAAAATTCCATGGAATTTGGCATTTTAAATTAAATACCGGACGCTCCCTCATGACGACGTTTCTGTGGCTGTGTCTAGTCCTAAAAATTATCGTAAACTACTAACTTAACAACATTTCTGAATCTTTTTGGCTTTTATAAAAAAAATGAGAAACTCTTAAATTTCCTGATAACTGAATGAAATCTGTAAATTATATATTTTTAGGAATACTAATGCAATTTTTTTGTTTTTACGAATGAAAATAAATTAGCGAAAGTAACAGAAAATTCGTCACCTTTAAGAATCACCTTCAATGTAATAATTGATCATGAATTGATGCGACTCCCCTCCTCCTTGCAAAGAAAAAGTGCAATGACCCCCTCTAAATTGAGATCTAGATCCGCCCTTGTTTGGATGGTTGTAATATGAAAGTGGGGGACCTATCGGATTTCGTAAATTCACCACAGAAAGTATCATAAATAATTTATATGAACTTATACATTCGAAAGAATTTCCTGCGAAAGATGAGCGCTGCGTTATCCAATAATAGACGAAAACAGCAACGTGTCGACAATTCAATTTGCAGCTACTTTTTTATGTAGCTTGATGCTACTTTAGTTTTATTCAAATGAGATTTACGTTATCCATAACAATGCTTGAAACATGGATCCAGCACTACATATTTTAACCTAATTGCCAGTCTGGAAAGTGGTTATAATCGTTCGAAATTCGCTGAAAGCCATCAAAGTTGCTAAAAGTCGGTTGGGACTATCTTGGACAGTATTTTATGTGATATACGTGGCATAATATTCATTGACTATCTTTAGAAAGGAAAATTAGTCGCATAAGAGTATTTTGCCGCATTTACTAGGCCATTTGAACAACAAAATAGAGCAACAAAGACTATATAACGAAGAAAAGAGTACTTTTTCATCAAGACAGTGCACAAATTAACACATCGATGAAATTGATGGTAAATTTGAACTAAATGAAATATTGTTTCAAACTCTTTGTATTCTCCAGATTTGATTCCAAATGACTCTTACTTATTTCCTAACTTGAAGAGTCGAGTGGGCTCTAAATCAAAGAAGTTTGATTATCAAATGAGGACGTCGAATGCAGAACTGATGCATTTTTTGGCCCCTTGATATTACATGAAAGGTATTAAAATATTTGAGGAGTGTTGTAATAAGTGTATAGTTGTTAAAGATCGGTGTTAAGTAGTGTAAAAAGTATAAGATCTATGTTTTAACAAAAAGATAGAAAAAAGTTTTGTTTCTAATCCCGAGACTTTTTAATCCATGTGATAAATGCAGTACCCTTTGGAAGAATGCTGAATTTGCCACTGATTCAAAACAGGCGAAGTTAAAAAAAAATCTAAATTTATAAAATTTTCATTCCTTTTTGTTTCTTTTGTTCTATGATTCACTGTTGCACTGGAATGTGTGCACTATATCACCTAAAGTCACAAGGTACTTTCGATTTTTCGACTTTTGTCGAATCTAGGGTAAATACTTGACACATTTTTTTTAGAGATTCAGAAACAGAAAGAGCATGTATGATCTCATGTATTTCAACGTAGGTTTAAGCAATAGAGCAATTAACCCTCAATTGGAAGGGCTGATGTACGCCAACCAGTTCTTTATGGCTGTAAATCATAGTCTTAGAGAATATTAACCCGGGAATACACGCGCCGGGTCTTTTTGACCCGGAGTTCGTATGATTTTTGCAATTTTAACCACTTATCTTTTAAAAGTAATTTTCAACTTATTTTATCGCAAAATTTGTAAGGATTGTCTCCGCCTAAATAAAATGACGATTATAATTTGATTTTATTGGTGACAAAGTTAAAACCATTTCTACTCTGGGTAAGCGCGTGTCCTCCCGGGTTAAAATAATTTTTATATTCCTTCTCTGTTCTTTATTTATTTTTTTCCCCTAATTTATCTTTAGTATAGTTCCCGATCAAATTAACAACATGAATTAAGAAATGTATCTAAGAATTTGAAGCAGAAGATGGAAAAATGACCAGGCGTACTCTATACGATGCCCCTCCAAAATTGTACTGTACGCAAGTCTCGACAATTAAGGGTTAAAGGGATATGTGGATCTTGTGCAAAATTTGTGTTTGTGAAATTATCACGTGTATAGTCTTGGAAATTTTAAGATTTCTTTTACAAAAATAAGAAATTTTTCGCGTATTTTTTGTTTTTAGCATACAGGAATCTTCAACCAAATTTAATGCCAATTCCAGGAAACTTGACAAAATACAGTAGAAACAACACAACATAATTATAATATAAATACATTAAATATTTAATGATATATGAGCACCTTTATTAAATATTTTTTATCCTAAAAGTAACATTAAAAATAAAAATTATTTAGCATAATTTAGCAGTCAACTGTATAAAGCAATACCATAAAGAAACAACAACAACAAAAAAGCCAGTCATATTATGAAAGGTGAGAAAAGATGGCTGTTTAATAATGATATGAATCTTAGTTGTTTTCTAAAAGTAGCTGGTGATAAGAATTTTCCACCTTTTTTTGTTTTTTTAAAGCTTTTGGTAAGAATTTTCCACAATTTGTCTTTTTTTTTATCGTTCCATACTTAAAAAGTTCAAAAATAAAAACTGTGTTAAATCTTTTTAAAATATTCAAATGCAAACGAGATATCTTTATAAATTTCTTCCATAGGATTAGCATTAGCGAGCGGGTCTTTTCTCGCGACTGAAGTAGCCCCTTCAGTTAAATAGAAGTGTGTAACGAGAAGACTATCGGAACGGACGGCTTCCATAGCAAAAATAAAGTTAGCGAATGCGTTATCGTTTATTCAAAAATTTAACCGGAAATAATGTTATAACAGTTACATGAGTCTACGAAAATAGAAACCAAAACAATGCAAAAAATAAATACGCGCGTGGAAAAAAGGGGTTGGAGGGGAGGGGGTAACAAAATAGAGAAATCCTGAAATGCGCAAGTCAGAATTGTGACTAAGAATAGCTGAGAAGGGAGAGGAGCTTGGCATGAGAGCAAGAAAGAATCAGTTCGGATGAAAAAGCAGTTTCACTTCCTATTCCACTCGAAACGGTTTAGTGTTAAAAATTCGATTTAGTTTCGTTAAAAATACACATCTTGGAGATATATATCGTTGAACTCTATTAATACGGAAGCAAGGCATAAAATTGTGAGTTGGGGAGAGGAAGAAAAAAGCAAAGGGTAAAGAGAGATCGCATTAACAGTATATTCGTGATAATAAGAAAATATTTAAAATACACACGTAATCAACATAATTAATTTTTAATTGTTCTAATTATCTCAGTGCTAAAATTAACGTAAAATTAAGTTCCCAGGATTTGATGAAGAATTAAACTAACAACACAGTTCTCAAGAAAAAAAATGTCTTCATTGGGGAATGATATATTACAGCTTAATATGCAAATATATTCTTACACAAAATTAGTACTGTATGATTCTGAAACACTGAATACTCATTAATGGCTGCAGATTCCGTGCACCTCTGAAAATGGCTTTATGAATGTGTCAAAAAGATTTATTTGCAATAGTTCTTCTTTTTTTAAGGAATATTTGAAAATATTGCAATATTATATTTCAGTATTTTACTAAAAATATCGCTGAAAATTTTTATTATGTTTATAAGTTTAGATTTTATTAAGCTGTTTAAGTTCTACATGAGAGTGTGTACAATAAATACTTAAATGAAAACATTTTTAAGGTGTTTAAAATATTAAAAGAAAATAATAAAGCTATTAAAAATTTTAAACAAATAATAAAACATGAATTTGTGTTCACTTCTTTTTCCATTTTAAAAGTTTAACGTGTTGAATGCCACTGTGACTGACAGTGGATTTTCCGTTTAGGCAGTGTCAGTCACCGAAGACTAACAGTGTAAAATATATAATTTTTTTTAATTGTATTGTTTTAAGTAATTATTAAAAATGTATAATACTGTAATAAATAAAGTTTAAATAAATTTACAATAATATTTATTATAAATAATATTATAAGTAAATTTATGTAATAAATTTTCAGTAATTAAAACAATATGATTTTTTAAATAGTTTTATATTTTTTTATATTTAAATAGTTTTATACTTAGACTGTCAGTCACATATGACTGATGTGACATTTAACATGTTTTTTTTAATTATCAAATTTTTTTGTGTGTGTGTGGAGTGTGGATGGGGGGGGGGGGGGGGGCTAAGAAAAGTTGATATTAAGTTAGAATTTGGTTGAATATTCAGTATTCGTGTATTCGACCAAATCGCTATTCATCACATTTTTAGTAAAAAAAGGTAGTTTCTTTAGAGGTGGAAACAAATTAATCGTATTTTCATTATTACTTCGGATAAAATTTAATTCGGTTTTTTTTTTATACATAAATTTAATAAGTCTTTTGGAACGAATTGTGTTCGACAACCGAAGTGCCACCGCGCATATTCTTTTCGATTTCATTTGTATCAAACCGGCGTAAAGGATATTTTTTTTCCATCGTGTGTCACATAATGTTAACATCCCTCACATCCTATCTTTCTCTCTCTTTGCAGTGACGTGGCTTTTCCTTAGTAATCATCCCATCCGCTATAAAGTAAGAACCAAAACTTCGCCTCTGGAGAATGAGTCATTTAAAAAATGAATCAACTCTAAAGTCACTTTATTGATTTTTTAAGGAAAATATCTTTCTAGCTTTTAAGAGGATGCGAGATTATTTGATTGAGTTACGATAGGAAAAGTATGAGGAATCGAATTAAATCGAATTATTAGCAAAAGTTTCTTTCTAGCTGCTCTCAAAAGAAGACGAGGGATTTAAAAAAAAAAAAAAAAAAAAAACTTGTGTGCGGTCAAAAAGTGCTTTATTTTTTAGATATTTTTTATGTGTGTAAAGTAAAGCATATGTAAAAGCTATGATAGTTTTATAAATTCTTCTAACCCTCCCCTAAAAATGTGATGTAATTAATATACTAATTTTAATTGCTAAAATGCGTAATTTAAATTTTTATAAAAACAGTAAAAAATAGGTTTATTTGACTGTTGACATATTTTGACTCCTTCAAAAGAAATAAACAAAAACATTCTAAATGGCGTTTCGTATACCGTACAGTTTTAGAATATTTTTGTTTATTTATTTTGAAAGTGATTCGGGTATAATCGAAACATGTAAACAGTTGAATAAACATATTTTTACTACTGTAAAATCTCCCTAAAGCGACCACGTTCCGTTCTAATAAAAGTTGGTCGCTCCGAGAGGTGGTCTCTTAATGAAGGTCATTTCTATATCTAAATTTTAATTGATGAAAAAGGTAAAAAGTGATCTTACTAAAATTTATTATTCACATCAGGAGAAAATATAAAAATTTAGGTGTCAATATAGCAGAGTAATTACAGCAGAGTTTAAAAAATGAATACATTCACGTTTGCTTTGATTTTACGGTTTTATCTTTGATAACTTTTATTTTGAAGTTCAATAAATAAATGCAATTTTTTTGGGCAGGAGTAAATAATGCCGAATTTTTTTAATTTTTTTTTTTTTTAGACTTTCCTCACAGAATAAGGCAGGGGAGTTTATTGACATTCCTTCTTAATTTGTCATTAGAGTTGAATCCATTGCCCAAAAAGATACAAAGGGGTTTAAACACTTAAAAGTTACCGGAATAAAAATTAAAGAAAAAAAATTTAAACTTAGTTTAGAAGTTTGATGAATAATGCGCTTTCCTGAATTATTTTTTTAATAACCCTTATTCAAGAGACCAGGAAAAAACGGAATTTGTTCCATTCTCTGCAAAAAAATTCTTCGCTCATGGAGGGTGTCCATTGTTCAACAACTTGGGATGTGGGATGTTCTCTTAATGGAGGTAAAATTAGTATTGAGCCCATGGAAATAAATTTCGTTTCATGAAAAAATTATCGTTCAGGGTGGTGGTTGCACAAGGAGGTTTCACTGTGTTTTTATAAACTTTAATTTACGTCTTTAAGCAATTAAAATTACTATATTATTATAAGGTGTTGATTTGTAATAAATTGATGTAATTAAATGCATTAAAATTTGCTAAATAAATCTGTTTTACATCATCTATAACACAGTAAAGCAATCCGTAAATGCAGTAAGTATCGAATATTTAAATTACAACAACGAAAACATCGCAGGAAAACGAATCTATATTATAAAGGCCGAACGTATCTGTGCGTAACGCATACGTCATTTGCGAATAGCAACACTTTGGATTTTGAAATGAAATTTCGATTTTGTGATTTTTGCTACTGCAAATCCCAGCAGCCGAATTTTTTTCTGCAGTCTGCAACACAAGTAAAAACTTAAAAAACAGTCTGCAGACCAATCTCTCGCATTACATTATATGCACTCTGATCTCCCAAGAATTTGTGATAGACATAAAAGAGAAGTATACCTTTAAGAAGTTGACTTTGTTCTCAGAATTTTTAACATCTCATACATTGTCCGAAAGAGGGGGAGGCTCCCATTTGACAAAATTTGTGGGCTTTTCACGATCTTTTGACGAAATTTTCATTTTTTTTCGTGCTTTTTTGACAAGATTTGACGTTTTTTCAGATATTTTGACAAAAACCGCTGTTTTTTTCGCGATCTTTTGAATAAATTTGCTGTTTTTTCCCGATCTTTTGACGAAAACTGCCGTTTTTTCGCGATCTTTTGAAGAAATGTTCGGTTTTTTTTTCGTGATTTTTTGATGAAATTTGCCGTTTTTTCGATATTTTTTGAAGAAATTCGCCGTTGTTTCGTGATCTTTTGACGAAAGCTGCCGTTTATTCGTAATCTTTTGATGAAAACTGCCGTTTTGTCGCGATCTCTTGAAGAAATTTGCCGTTTTTTTTTTTTTTTTTTTTTTTTTTTTTTTGGGAAGAAATTTGAAGTTTTTTTGTGATTTTTTTTTAAACGAAAGCTGCCGTATTTTTGCGATCTTTTGAAGAAATTAGCCGTTTTTTCGCAATTTTTTGAGGAAATGTTCCGTTTTTTCGTGATTTTTTGATGAAATCTGCCTTTTTTGCGATTTTTTGAAGAAATCCGCCACTGTTTCGTGATCTTTTTACAATAACTGCCATTTCTCGCGATCTTTTCACGAAAACTACTTTTTTTCGCGATCTTTTGGAGAAATTTGCCATTTTTTCACGACCTTTTGAAGAAAACTACCGTTTTTTCATGATCTTTTGAATAAATTTGGTGTTTTTTCGTGATCTTTGAATAAATTAGCCGTTTTTTTCGTGATTTTTTTGACGAAAACTGCAGATTTTTCGTGGTCTTTAGAAGAAAATTGCCGTTTTTTGCGTTATTTAGAAGAAACTTGCCTTTTTTTCGCGATCTTTTAAAGAAATTTGCCTTTTTTCGTGATTTTTTTAACGAAATTTGCCGTTTTTTCGCGATTTATGGACGAAATTCGCTTGTTTTTTGTGATCTATGACGAAATTGATTTCTTTCCGAAGACTATTTGTCGAAATTCGCGATAGATTTTATGTCCGAATTTCTGGATTTAGCGAAATTTTTATGTTTGCAAAATTTTTAACAGTTGAAAAATAATCTGCAGACCTTCCCAAGAGTCTGCGACGTGCGTCGCAGCGTTGCGCTGATTCTGCTCCCGGGCTGCAATTTTTTAAACTTCTAAACATAGCACATTTTCATTTTTTACACTGTCGTGTAGGGGGAAAAATGCACATTTAAAAGCAATTTGTTTGAAACTGTATCTTATTTTATTTTTGAAATATAATTTTTTGTAGTTTTTAATACCGTTTTTCTAATTGTGGCAACTTAAGAACTCAATTGTTATTAAAAGAAAAATAATAGCCAAAAATAAAATAATAATAATAAATAAATAAATAAATAAAACAGATTATTGTATCTTTATGTTGATGTATCCTTATGTTCCTCATTAAAAGGTAAAAAAACTTGAAATTAAAATACGTGCTGTGTCAAGAATGTTAATTATTAAAACCCGATGAATTTTGTGTTCATTTACAAAATTTTATTTACATTTAAAAGAATCTAAATAATTTAGTATCTGTTTCAAATAATAACATCTAAACTTGAAGTTTTGAATTAAAAGGATTTCAAAATGATCAAATTAAAATACCAATTTAAAAAAAGGGTGAATAGAGATATGAAAGATGCATATTTAGATTTTAATATGGTGTAAGTGATGTCAGGTTTAGATTTCACGGGGGAAAAATTCTATGTCTGAATCAAAGTGAAATAAATTTTTAATTTTTTCAATTTTGGAATACTAGCATAAGAACCTTAATTCTAACTTTAATCATAATAACAGATCTGTATTTTTTATTGCTTACAAGTACGATTAAAATTTAAATTTAACAAATTCTACAACTGAGTTTTATAGATGTAGTATTTTGTGAGTTTTAGGTTCTACGAAGTTTTTCCATACGGCTGCATTCGGAGAGTTTTTCTATCTTTTTTTTTGTTATTTCCAACGCTTTGTTTTATGAAAATTTTTCGGCAAGTGTGTGGCGTGACGTAATCGATTAAGTGCATGTATATATAGTGTGTAAAATAGAATGTTTTTTTAGGCTGGCTTGACTTGCGAACAATTTATATATCTGCCTGTCAATTTATTTAATCATTCACATTTCAAGTGCTGAAATCTCGAAAACGGTTGCATTCGGACGGGTAGTTCCATTGCACTTTTTAATGTACATGACCAGGGATATGTTTAGGAAAATTTTAGGTCCTTTAAAGGACCCTTCACAAAATAATTTATCTCAAAACAGGACCCTTCACAAAATTTTTTATCCCCCAAACAGGATCCTTCACAAATTTGTCTCTTTAAATAGACCTTTCACAGAATTTTTTCACCTTCAAATTAAACTTTTCACAAATTTAATCATTTAGTAATAAAATCTGGCTTGTAAATAAGCAGTTGAACTCACCAAAGAGCATATTACTTAGCTTTTTACATATGAAAAATAGAACCTGGAAACATCGATAAATTAAATTCAAAAGATTGTTACTAAAATTTTCACAAATATAAGGAAAAAAAAATTCACAATTTCTCAAAAACAGAGCCTTGTAAGAAAAGTCTGGACAGACCCCTGATGACGAGATCTTTCTTTTGATGCCACACTCGTCCAAATCCACAACTTACGCCTGGAAAACTTTCCTAGTTAGATGGAAACCTGTATTTTTTTTCCCCTGCATAATATTACATTCATATACTAGGTTATGTGGAAATGGAACTTTTATATAACAGAATCCTGTTTTAATCGAAAAAAAGCGTACATAATTCCTACTCAATGAATACAATGTAAATATCTGGTGAAACTGATACCTGCTTAAGATTTTCTTTGCCGTTTCTTGCAATTTCGTTTTAACGCGTTTTATGGTAACAATAATAAGGATCTTAAAAAACGATTCATTGATAACTGATATACTCGAACAAATTAAGGAGAATTTCAGTCAGACACAAATAACATAAAATTGAGTTAAAAGAAATAATTTAATAAAACATTCCCCCCCCCCCCCGTTCACTCAATCATACGCACATTGATTTTTTTCCAAACAATATTCGCCCCCCCCCCAAAAAAAAAAAAAAAAATATATATATATACAGGGGTTGGACAAAAATATGGAAACACCTTTTAAAATGCATGTTTGAAAAGAAAGTATGATTTTAATGAACTATGTAGATGGCGCTGGCGTTTTCGCCTACTGACGCCACCTATACAACTTTGTAAAACCGCTGCACAGTTCAGTCGTTGTTGGAGCACTGTTATGTGAGGTTGTCATTGCATTATGTCAGAGTTAACAGACTTCGAACATGGCCAAAATGTTGGCGCGCGTATGGTGGTGGTGGGTGCTTCCGTAAGCAAGGCAGCCGAGGTTTTAGTGTTTCAAGAGGTACTGTGTCGAAGATTTATTCCGCATATTTGAAATGCGGAAAAACATTATCCGCTAAATCACAGCGCGGACGAAATTGTGTGCTGAGTTATCGTGACAGATAATCATTAAGGAGGGTTATCGCGAAAAATAAAAAGACCACAGCTGCAAAAGTTACTGCTGAAACGAATGTCGTGTTACCAAACCCTGTGAGTACCAAAACAATTAGAAGGGAGCTTCATAAAGAGGGAACTGCTGGCCGTGCTGCAATTGAAAAGCCTTTCGTCAGTGATGCTAATGCCTGTAACAGGAAAAAGTGGTGTTTAAGTCATAAAGCCTGGACTATAGAGCAGTGGAAGAGAGTAATATGGTCTGATGAGTCTTCTTTCACATTGTTTCCCACTTCTGCCGAGTTTACATCTGAAGAACGCCATCTCAAGCCTATAATACAGACTGCTTGTTGCCAAGAGTGAAACATGGCGGAGGTTCAGTAATGGTTTGGGCAGCCATATCGTGGTTCTCTTCTGGCCCCGTGATAACTCTGTCAGGGCATATTACTGGTCAGACTTATATGAATATTTTGGCGTATCAAGTTCATCCAATGGTACAAATTTTGTTTCCCAATGGTGATGGTCTCTTCCAAAACGACAACGCCCCCGTTCACACAGATCACATTGTCCAGGACTGGTTTCCTGACCACGAGGATGAATTGTCGCATCTCCCCTGGCCACCACAGTCACCAGACCCGAATATTACCGAACCTTTGTGGTCTACTTTGGAGCGGAAAGTGCGTTCTCGCTATCCACCGCCGACAACGTTATCTAAACTTGCCACCGTTTTGCAGGAAGAATGGTACAATGTTCCCTTGACAAACATACAGAAACTGTATTTATCCATTCCGAGAAGACTGCAAGCTGTTTTGAATAACAACGGGTATCTTACACCATATTAGGCAAGGAAACGTGTTTTTTAAAGGTGTTTCCATATTTTTGTCCAACCCCTGTATATATATATATTGTTTGATATGCTTAATACAATAGAATTAGTTATTTAAAGAGACCTTTCTGGAAATTTTCTGCATTTGACGGTAATATCGATTTTGTAATTTGTAGATTGAAATGATTCATGTATCCTAAAATAAATATCTGTGGATTCAAATGTCATATTTCTGTTACGGCTGTTTTTTATAGAAAAAAAACTGTTAGCTGTTTGCCGTAGTGAATGAAATCAGAGTGGCTTTTTATTGGTAAAAACTGGTTTTTACCAGGACATGATAAAAATTGGGTTTTACCTTTAAAAACCTAATGATATATATTAAACTCTTAGTCCTTAAACTATATTTTAATACTATTCATGAAAAATTATATTTCTAAGTAATTTGTAAGTATATATATATATATATATATATATATATATATTACAGGAAAAACCCGATTTTAAGCCAAACTAGATTGGCCTAGGCCAGACTAGTCTATCCTAACGCCCATCGGATAAACTAGTTTGTCCTAGGCCAAGCTAGTCCATTGACTTTCTAATATACGTAGACGACACATCCCATTGTTATTTGTTTGTTTCGAATCCAACATCTTTGGCGAAAAGATGCTGTTTTTTGGCGGTGATCGCTTTATTGGCAACTTTCAGATTTCATTCTCTCAGTAAAATAAATGTAAACATAGAAGCGAAACTACAAGCTGGAAGGAGAAAAACCGGTTTGGCGCGCTAAATCTGCCCTCTGTCACGTGACGGAAGGCTGACATGTCGGCCTACGAAAAGGTTGCTATTGTGGAGTCTAAGTATCTTAGGTCATTGAACTAGTCTATCCGAACGCCCATCGGATAAACTAGTTTTTCCTAGGCCAAACCAGTCTATCCGAACGCCCATCGGATAGACTAGATTTTCCTAGGCCAAACTAGTTTGGCCGAACGGTGATTAGGATAAACTAGTTTAGCCTGCTATTCATTGGTTTAAACTAGTTTATCCTAGGCCAGTTGAATTTGGCGTGTTTTTATTGATCCCAAAGATCGCTTCGGCGCCAGTCTTTTGGTTTAGCCTAGTCCAATCTAGTTTATCCTAGAACAATCTAGATTATCCTAGGCTAATTCAATTTGACGTGCTGTAATTAATGCGAACCATTGTTTGGCACGCTCACAAAGAAAAGAATTATTTCAAGCTCAAATTTAATTTCTCAAAAATTAATAAAGTTTAAGCTCAAATTCAAAATATTTCAAACGAATCCGCTAAGATCATTACGTACATACATACATGCATTACGTACATACATATATGTATGTACATATATGTATGTATACGCTGGTGGAGGACTGATGGTTTGGACAGGGATCATACAAGATACCCGCACACCGCTCCATGTGTTTGACACTGGTTCTATGAATGCCCAGAGGTACAGGCAGGAGATCCTACAGTCCTACGTGCGTCTTTTCAGGGGGTGCTGTTGGCCCTGAATTCGTTTTTATGGACGACAATGCCCGACCACATAGGGCTCGCCTGCTTGAGGAGTATCTGGATAGCGAGGATAACCATCGAATGGATTGGCCAAACCTTATTGAACATGCTTTGGATGCTCTTGGAAGGGCTATTGCGAAACGTCAACCCCCACCCAGATCCATTCTGGAGTTAAAAACTGCTCTGGTGGAAGAGGGGAAGATTCTTCCACAAGCAATCCTTAACTCTCTTATTAACAGCATGCATACTCGTTGTGCATGCTGTCTATCTGTCAGAGGTGACCAGATATCATACTAGAGGCGACCACACACCATACAAGGCTCACTTTCATTGCCATCTTTCATCATGAATTTCAGTCCACATTGAACTGTTGGCAATAACTCTTGCCAATGAATGGCACTTTAATTTTTGCTTTGCACATAGTATTGTCATATTATAAGTTATATCCATACCAATTTTCATTTATTTTTATCCAGTATTTCTCGAGATATTTGGGAAAATGCCTTCCATCTCTTAATTTTGTCCACCAGTGTAGTTTATCCTAATGACCGTTCGGCCAAACTAGTTTGGCCTAGGAAAAACTATATCCGATGAGCGTTCGGATAGACTAGTTTGGCCTAGGAAAAACTAGTTTATCCGATGAGCGTTAGGATAGACTAGTTTGGCCTAGGAAAAACTAGTTTATCCGATGAGCGTTAGGATAGACTAGTCTGACCTAGGCCAATCTAGTTTGGTCTAAAATCGGGTTTGGCCTGTAACATATATATATATAACGAAAAATAAAGAATTAGTTCGCTAAAGCTGCGATACACTTTAATCTTAGATTTTTTTTTATTTTTTCTATAATTTTTCAAATCCATATAACAGATATTTACTGTTTCACAAAACAAGTTTACTTTTCAATTGTACTCTTTTCCACTTGCACTCATTTCAAAACAGCTTCTTTAAACAAAAAGACGTAAAATGCAAAATTTGTGAAAAGCATTAAATAATAAAGAATAAATCCAGAATTCCTACATTTAATTGTAAGTCTTCACTCCTTGTAGACTTTCACCCTTAGAGCAAATTTTTTCAAACTTTTCATTTATGGATAGTAAATTAAAAAATAGACTTGGTGTACAGAAAGTTAAAATTTGTAAGCATTTGGCTTTTATCAAAATGATTAGGATTTTAAGTGTGGAAAATGTGTGCTTATAATTTTTTTTTCATTTAATTTAAATAAAAATTAGTAAACTAATCTCCATTAAGATGAATGTAATAAATATTGTAATGTGCATTCTCATAATAGTTATAATTTTTAGGCTTAGTAATGATAAATGTGCAATAATATCTTTAAAATTTTGATTTCTTGTAGGGGGAAAACACAGATGAAAGTTTTCTGGTCTTTTTATGTGTATTAGAATCTATTATTTTCATGTAGTATTCTTTTACTCACTCAGAATATACACGCTCAAAAATTTATACTTAATTTGAAACTAAATTAGTGAATATTGTTATATGGAATTTTAGTATTTAATACTCAGAAAAGTTTATCCCAGGGAAAATGAATACTTAGTACGTAAATTTTCATAAAAATGACAAAAACGGTAAAACTAATAAGTTTTTTCATAGGTGGTAAAAACATGTTTTTCCAAAGACAAGAACCATGGTAAATACTGGTAAAAGGCATCAGACGGTAAATACCATCCAACCCTGAATGGAAATATTTACAAACATCCGTTTCACCCCGACCCCCCCCCCCCTATTTATACATTTTGTTACTTTCAAAATGATAGCTTTCGGCTGCTTAACTTTAAAATTTCGAAAGAAAAAAGAAAAAAAAAAAGGTTTCGAAGTGAAAGTACTAACGAATGTAGCGTAGGTGATGAAAAATTATATTCGGATCTGATTCAAGTTATTTTAGAATACGAGACTCAGAATTAGTCACTTTATTCTGCAGAGGGGTTTTAAAAAAGAAAATAATTCAGTTTTTTACTCACCCATCATACGAAACAAAGGGTAAGGCTTGCAATCGTTTTCAAAATCGGGGAAAAAAAAAAGATTTACGCGTTTTAGAAACTGGAGATTTCGAAAAACATATTTTTAGGGGGGAAAATTGCAGTCCTTCTGCCTGTGCGTCTATGAACGCTCGATCTCTCGAACAAACTGAGATAAAACTTGAAATTTTGTGTGTACTTACAAGGAAGGTCTCCATACGGGCATACTCAGAAAAATCTGAAAAAAATACAGAATGTTCTTCTCATATAGTTATATATGTTTATAGAAAAAATTCGGCGGAACTTCCTTATAACGTCCGTAAAAAAATAATAAAAATTTCGTTTATTTGGCGATTTATCTCCGGTTGGCGAAAAAACGAAATTTTGAAAAATACGCTTTTACGCTTCGAATACTTTTTAAAGAAAAAACTTTCTATGTTCAATTTATTTAAATACGTTTAGTTTAAGTAATTTTAGTTTTGCATTTTTACTTTACTTTAAGTGTAATTTTGTCATATACGTTTATATGTATTTATAACAAAATGAAATTAATATATTTTATCATTTAAAACACAATTTAAATTGATTAAAATTGTTCCAAATTGAAAGATACACTGTTAAAAATCTGCTGCATTTTGTTGCAACGCACTCCCTTGCTTGTATAGAAAACGGTTACTTGGCCGTGAAATGGAGCTTTTTCATTGGTTGGAATAGAGATATTATATACAAGCGGTGGAGTGCGTTGCAACAAAATGCAGCAGATTTTTAACAGTGTATGACATGGTCAATTCACCGTGCTATATAGCATTCTCATTGGTCAGAAGAGAGATATTCTATAAAAGTATTGGAGTGACGTTGCAGTAAATGCTGCAGATTTTTAACAGTGAATTTCAGTGAATTTCAGATTTTTAACAATTTTCAGATTCGTTAAAATCGTCTGCTTTTGGCGAGGAAATGCACTCCTCGCCAAATCCCGCGTCGCTTTCAGCTTTTCACGCCAATTATTCCAAACTATTTTATTTTTTTACATATCTAATAATGTAATTCCGCCGCTAATTTTCACTGATCCTTTATTACCTACATGAGTAGTTTAATCCGTATTTCTTTCAAAAAATTCTGAGTATGCCCCCAATGGAGACCTTCCTTGTTAGCATGTAATAGTGGGGAGAAGCCTATTGAATATCAGAACTATTTTTTTTTCGGACTCTGGAAATATTCGTTCTGATGAAAGATATATAAACATTTTCGAAAGTTTTCATTTTAAAGAGTGAATGTCAAAGACACTAAAAAAAAAAAATAGATTTTTAATGGAATGAAAAAAATGGAGTCGATCGGAAAATTAGTTGCCGAGATATTTGTAATGCTATTTTCCACACTCTTCGATTTTTCATGACCCTGCATTTCATTCAAACTTCAATTCAAATGAAATGTATATTTAATTGAAAATGGGGCGCTTAATCCAACGCAGTAAATTGTTAATTATTATGGTTATCTGTTTTGGAGTTATAGGGATGTTTCTTTTATGCAGTTCAATACTACTTGATTATCCTGTCAACGGAAAAATTATCGCCAAACTAAAAGATTAAATGTCAACATTGGCTTATCGTAAACATCACATTCACTTGACATTAAACACGTTACACGTGTTTTTTTACATTAGCAAGTTATTTTTAATTCGACCTTTTTTTTTTTAAATTAATCTTTTCGTTATTTAAAATAAAAGTTACGTCAATTTGTATAATTTTGCGAGTAGTTTTGCGATTTATATAATTTGTCGAAATGGCACGACGGGATAATCAAATAGTATCCGCAATTCCTTACTATGGATTAAAATATTTAAATATATGTTTAAATTTTAATTTGTAATTACAATGCGTTTTATAAAGTTTACTCATATATTGTTTCCTTATTTTATATTATGCATATACATGATTGGTAAGTATTATAGAGGTCTGTACGGGCCCGGGCCGGCGGAATGTTTCCAAATTAAATCATAACGGAATACAACACACAAATAAATAAATAAAAATAATAATAAACATCCCTAAAAACTTAAAAAATAAAATAAATAAACTAGCAAAAGCCATGCTTTGTTTGGATTCGCGAAGCATTATTTTATAAAACAGATATTTAAAAGTAACATTTTTTTTTTGTGTTTTTTAATTGTTTGAAATATGCATGTTTCCAATCTTTGTAATCAACATCCGATAATCTTTGATAGCTATTTTAGAATAATATATTTGAAGAAAGTTTGAAGAAAGTTACTTCTTCAAAATCCTATTTTCTGGAAAAAACATTTGAAATCTGCTTTCGTTGATACTATGAATTTTTAACTGTAAAACATTTTATTTTAATTTCTTCGTTTTTATACATGTTAGAGTATGAGAATTGCTGTAATTCTCTCCGCGTGGGAGAACCTTTTACTTTCTGCGAATGACAACTCAATTAATGGAATTACCTTTTAACGAAGCGCTCTCTCATTCTCGCAGTGACGTTTTCACGAATAATTATTGTTGTGTTTGCGAACTTATTAAAGTCTTATTTTTCTATAAAATCCTTCTGATTAATGAGTCGATATTATTTAGCCACAATACGACCTTCGCAAAAATATTTATAAAGAGCTTGAACCAACAACTTCACGCAGATCATTTAATTTTTCATTTATATAACAAATTTAAGAATTAATTTTATTTGTTTACAATTATTTTGTTGCCAGTTAACAAAAAAAAAAAAAAAAAAAAAAAAAAAAAATCCATAATACAATTCTTTTAAAATGTTTAAGTGTCATCTGTGCAAACGATTTTGCGGGATAATGAAAACATGTTTTATTTAATAAATTAATCATGATTCTATTTATAATTATTTACTCCATGATTTAAACTTTTTTTTTTCTGAAAATATACGCGTTTCATTTTTTATTTATTTGCTAAAATGCGTCCGTATTGGAAATGCATGTAAAATAAATTAATTAAAATAATAATTTTTTTAACGTTTTACTGTAAAAAAATTATATTCTGCAAATCTACAGATCATAATTTATTTTTGTGTTTAATTTGAAGTTAAAATATTGAATAGTTTTTTTGTAAAGCGTACGACAGATTGTAATTTGAGTGGGCTAGTAGAGGATTCGCTTCGCTCGTCCTAATAAAATAAAATAATTTAGAACGAATAACTGCCGGCATTTCATTATTTTCTGAAGGACTAACATAAACAAGCAAATATCTACTTGCTAAAATCGCAAGTTTGAGGAGGTATAATAGTGGGTCCTTCTATAAACAGCTACCGCGACAGTTTCCTTAAAATTCATCAAGTCTGGCAATGATTAAGAAAGCATTCTCGTCAAATTTTTGAGAGTTCCCGCTTCGTTAAAAGTCACGTGATTTCGATACGAATTGATCGTCAAAAACGATGAAATAAGGCTCAAGGATTTCTGAATCGTCAAAAATGAGTTTTATTTCTGAGAGTGTTTGATGACACTAGTTTGACAACATCAATACAGAAGTGTAACTTGTATAGTGTAGAGATTGGAATCGGACAGTTACATTGTTTATAACTTGAGCTTAATATTTTTTTAGCAGACTCATGCTGGTCCGAGATCAGACTTGCATTCTTTTTCTATATATAGAAGACCTGAGCCGGAACTAGATTTAATTGCTCTCATGATGTGTAGGGCTAACATGATTTGTAAAATTATTAATACCGGTAAATAAGTTATTTTTACGTAATCTTTGGATATATACTCCTGGGTGTTTCTTAAATTCACTTCTCAACAACGCAAAAGTTTGACAAATCTTCTAACTAATCTTTAACTATAAAAAGTATAAAATTGACAAGCCTGACTATTGAAGGGATTTGGAATCGAATCGCCGCTTTCATTTTTGGTAAATAAGATACTTGCCTAATCTTGTTGAGGTATAAGAAATTCTTGTCAAATGGTTACAGATTTTTCTCCTTTTCCATGCTGTCGCTTCCGGAAGTTCTATTTAAAACTCTAACTTTGACAGTATTTTCTTAAATTGCTTGTATCAAAAAATGGAGTCATTTATTAGGGATCTATTAATGGAGTCATTATTTATCAAGAGCCATTCGAGTACATAGTTTCAGAATAGAAATACTTGCTAATCTTATGCATTTCAAAAAAAAAAAGAAAGAAAAAAAAAAGAAAGAAAGAAAAGAAAAGAAAAAAAAATGAATTCAAAAATGTTTCAGAAAGTATCTCTTTTGGATATGAACATGAATTTGGATTTGGAATCTTTAATAAAATTATCTAGAAATATTTTCATAAATCTATTTTTATAACTATTTAACGAAAAAATAAAGCAGGATGCGTTTCGAGCCACAACAATAACACGTCTTCATCAGTTGAACCAACACGACTCCGTAAGAGTACAGAATAGCTCGAAACGCATCCTGCTTTGTTTTTTCGTTTAATGGTGATTTTTAGAAAGTATATTATTCTGATTATTAATTATCGCCAGTGTTATCGGTGTTTTTTCACTACTTTTATTACACAGTTTCAAGAGTTACGATGTTTTTAACTTTTTTTTTCTTTTATTCTAAACCATATTAATTTTTAAATGGATCCTTATTTGAATGTTGAAAGTCTAAAAATCTAAGTAATCATTAATGTTGCTAATGTGTATTTCGCGTAAAATGTAATGTAAAATAATTCCATAGATATATATGCAGTATTCTTTAAAGGAATCTTAATTATAAAATAAAAATCTGATTTTTTTTAGAACTAGTAAAATTTGTGTCGGGCCATAACGGGCCGGGCCTGTTTTCACTAATTTTTGTACGTGTCGGGCCGGGTCTAAAAATGAAAAATATAAACGGGCCGGGCCTGAAAATTCCGGCCCGTGTAGATCTCTAAAGCATTACGGTAATCCCCAACGACTTTTTTTTTTTCTATCATAAATTTTGTTATTTTCAAAATGATAGCTTTCGGTTGCTTACCTTTAAAATTTCGAAAGAAAGAAAGAAAAAAAACCCTTCGAAGTGAAAGCACTAACAGATGTAACGTAGGCGGAGAAAAGTTATATTCGGATCTGATTCAAGTTATTTTAGAATACGAGACTCAGAATTAGTCACTTTAGTCTGCAGAGGGATTTAAAAAAAAAAAAAAAAAAAAAAAAAAAATCCCTCCCCCAAACTTTAAGTTCAATATCGCTGTTATTATGGTGGCTGCTATTCAATCACAATTGGCGGTTTTTGTAACCAATTAGCCTATGAAAAAAGTTCGCCCGACTTTCGTGAAAATTTTCTACATCATTGATCAACTATAGCAATCTGTAATGCAAGCTAGAAAAATATTAAAACTTAAATAAAAATCACTGAATTTTCCGTATACGATATATACCAAGTCATTTTGAGTCTTCATAACGTACAAGTTCTTTCATAAGTCGGTTTATGTTTCAAAAAGTTACGAATTGGAAGTGTTAAAGTGCGTTTGTACCATAAAGCTTAACAAATAAACTACCTCCCCCCCCCCCCGTAAAAAATGAAAAAATGGAAAAAAAAAAAAAAAAGAGGATGTAGCTTAACCTCCTTCAGACCTGAGGTACACAAATGTGTACCTCCATTCTTTTCCTCATAAAAACTAAACTGTTCGATTTTTTTTTTTTTTTTTTTTTTTTTTTTTTTTTTTTTTGCATTTTTACTAACTTAAATACTTTACAATAAATTTTTTTTGAGGATTTCCTGATCATTTACTTGTTTAAAGACCTTAATTTTGTTATTACGTAAATTTCTGTTACTGATAGTTAAACTGATGTTTTAACGGGATTAGTACTTTTATATCCATATTTCTAAACCTTAATTACCAGTCCTCTATAGTAATGTTTTCATAAAAATGACTCTTTCTGTCACCTATGATGTCATTTCGATTATGCAAAAGCAATAAATATGATTTTGTGGAGCTATTTTATGCTCAGGTCTGAAGAGGTTAAATAAACTCGTGTAAGTCATAAGTAAGTTTAAATTTCAAATATTTGTAAGGGAAAAAATAATAACAGATTGACGTGTCTTTTGTCGTAGCAGCTATAAAGCTTGAGTCTACCAATTATTGACGATTATACCGATTTCCCTTTTTTACCTCTATTGCCTCACAATTTCGATTGATTTGAAGACCGTTTTCAAAATAAATATAAAATATAAAAAGAAAGATTTAAATTAATAACACACTTGTATAAGCATTTAATATTTATCTTTTAAAATTACTTCTTTTAAAATCTATATCGTTTATTTATTTATCTCTTAAATCCAGGATTCACAATTAATAGATTAATCATTGATATGATTTGGCATCGAATAGAAAATTTTCTTTTATGATAAATGTAATGTCTTTTGCGCTGTTAGTTGCGCGATTAGTGTTTCAAAACGATCTTTTCCTATCTGCTGGGCTTCAAAAATTGGCTTAAAACGCTAAATGTGACAGCCATTTTTGGAACGCTTCTTTGCTTTTATCGTATTTATTTAATGGCTGGTACTCTTTAATCAAAGTGAAAATTGCTGTTAAAAAATTCTGGTATATATTTTGAATAATAATAATAATAATAATAAAAACATTAAACCAGACATGTCATGACCTCGAGATATGCAATTTATCAGTGTATTTATGGCAGTTACGTGTTATCTTATTCTAACCAGATCGCCGTAAAGGTATTTTAGAATCCCCTGCTTTCTACTACTGATATTGACTGTAAATGGCACATAAAACTGAAATCCATATATACCGCAGACAAGTCCACGTTGTTATGCGGCAAGCGGAAGACCTTGATTTACTTCTTCTTATCAAGTCTTATTAAAACTTGTCTCGCACAAGCAGGTACTTCAAAGGAACAAACAGTCTCCTTTTAATTAAAAGCAACGTTACTCTTAAAGGTCAAATGAAGACCACACGTAAAAGGATGGAACACCGGCTACGTTTATCGTCACTTGATTATGTGCGAACAGCTAGAGGGAAAAATTGTAATAAAAGAGAAAAGAAAAAAAACAGATTAAAGACATAAAGAAAAAGGAAAATCTCCGTACACTTCCATTTAATGGGTGGCAGAATCCAAATTCTACTTCTTAAAATAAATAAAAATAATTTATAATAAAATGTCAATTTTATTACTGTTTCATGCTTTGCAACCTACCCCTCCCGCTTAAAAAATAAACAAAAACGTACGTTTACTTAGAATAAGGAATTTTATTTAATGAATGAAACCAGTCGCATTTTAACGATCAGTTATATTTATTGACTAACAGATAAAAACAGATGCATTTAATTAAATTTTTTATAGTGATATAATAAACTTTTTTATATACTTTACGCCTAGAACCCGGAGTATGGCCAATACCCGAGCTGGCCAAGCTTCCTGGCCAAAACTCGAAATACATGAAATGAATATCGTATTTCGAGTTTTGGCCGGTCAATTCGCGAACTAGCCGGGAAGCCTTGGCCAACTTCCGAACTGCAGATTTAAGCATAGGTACCAATTTTATTGTATTGTAACTAAGATAATATAACAACATTAAAATGCACAGTAAAAGCTATTCCCATTGATTATATTGAAATGAAATATTTTTGTGTATCCCAGTAAATTAACCAAAAAATGTACACAATTTCCTTTCAATATCGAGATTAATTGATAAACCAAATAAGGCAACAATTACAAGCTAACCCGATAAAATCCGATAAATAAATAAATTCTGAATTATAAAAGAAATCCCTCTGTGTTACAGTGCAATTCACACTTCTCAAAACATTCCTCTTCAAGTTTTTAAATCTAAAGAAAAATATTCCTTGAATTTCATAGCATTCAACGAACATATCGTTCTACTTTTCGTCTTGAAGACATGGACAAAAGAAACGTTTAGATTCGGTAAAGTCAAAGATAAGCCCCGACGTATAACAATGGAGAGGAGCCGATACATATTATGAGGTCAAGATTTACTGTCGATGAACCCTGAGACAAAAGATGTTGCTAATAATAATTAATCCAATTAATAAGTAAAATTTCCAAGAAAAGCCAGATAAAGATAAGGAAAGCGATCAATGAATAACCAATTAACACCGCCTGACGAAAAAAAAAGGGATCTAACAGTACTTAGAATGAGACGAGATTCGAAATAGTAGAGCTGTATCATCAAAAATAGAGAACATGAAAGAATCGATATGAATCAAGTCGAACACAAACGATATAAGAGCAAAAAGTAAGATTTTAAATCAATACAAACTTTATCTAATCTCTTTTAAATTATTATTTACTTATGAAAGTTCAGAAATGGTATTATTTAAAGCAAGTTATTAAGAGGATTTATGTTAATATAAATTAGAACTCTGTTTTTAAGGAGGATAAATTGATCACATAATATACGATCGTTACAATAGAATAACTTAAATAACAAATGTTCAGATTTCATGAAGATAATAAATTAATTACTAAAAAATACGCAATGATTATCCTTCTATTATTTTTTTTTTTGCTTCTAAATTAGCAGATGAAATTAAATTAATAACTTGACATTTTTTTAGAATTTTGACAATTTTTTACGTTTATAATTATATGAATACATAGTATCTATAGTCGTCGCAAGGTCCGTCTGTCAGACTGTCTGTCCCTCCAAATATAGCAGTGCAAAAACTACCAGTCGAATGGTTTGAAATTTAAAATATATAATTGTTGCATAATTTTGTCGAGTGGTTTCAAATTTCATGGAAATCGGATGTATAGTTTAATTAAAAAGGCAATCAATCAAAAGTATTCCGTTACATTACGGCCAATGGGAAAATAATTAGTTTCAAGTCAATGAAGGAACAGCTGCGCCAATTAATATACGTTATTGAGGTTTACTACAAGTTACTCCCTGTATAATAGAAAGCAGTTAATATTTACAGAGACACGCAAAGGATTTGCTGTATCCAAAGTATTGTATGCTTTTACACCAAGATCTGAGTATTTTTAAAAGTTCGTTATAGTACGAACGCACCACCTCAGTTGCTACTTTTGATGTGCAGTTTCCGACTTGTTTAATATATATATTCGTATTTTCTGTACTTATTAAAATAAAAGAATTTTGCAAAAATATATGTATGTGTGTGTGTATGCAGGAGGCGGGATATAAAAGAAATTGTGCCTATATTTAATTTGAAACAATAATAATAATAATAATAAAATTATTTTATTTTATAGCATTTGAATATCGTATTTCTTTTCTTCGTATTTCTCTTCAATGAACTGAGAAAGGTTTCATTAAATTAATTTATTACAAAAAGCTCCTGCTGCTATTTGTTTTGTTGAAAAAAAAAAAAAGCTTTCTCGTTCAAGGGGAATAAATGACTGTATGAATGTTAATCTTTTCAAGATGTTATTCTTTATTTCTTCAAAAGTGTGGACTCGCGTAAATTAACGCACTTTACTTCGCAAGACTAAGAACATTCTGTAGTTTTTGCGAGGTTCCAAAATTTTGCTCGCTATATCAAAGTTTTTCTTTTTGTAATAGAGTTGGATGTATTTTTATATATAAGATAATCAAACTAACCATTTTCTTTCTTTTTTGCTCATTACAAACGAGCTTGACTGTATTAATGATGTGAAATGAAAGGTAAGAAGGAAAATTACAATGATAATAAATAACTTCACTTCTAAATAATTCTTTCAGAGAAACGAACACGTTTATAACTGAAAAAGACAATTTTAATTTCAAATATTTAAATCTAGAAATCCAGACTGGCGTTGCTTAAGTTTACTTGGTTAAGTTATTTCAAAAATAAGAGGGAATATCTCTTTTCGCTTCTTTAATATTAACATTCCTCTAAAATTTAGACGTTCTTAGGATTTTTCTGCTCATATGATAGGATATCCTTTACTATCGTACAAATTTTCATGCTAATGCTCTGATAAATTTGGAAATAAATTTTTGCCTTACGAAGATTGGGCAATTTTTGAAAAATTCCTCAGTATCTTGTGTTATGTCTCAAAATTAATCATTCTGGAAAAAGGTCCGTCTCTAAGGTCCCTGAAAAATCCCGGTCGCCATAGTGACTAAAAATATATTAGATCGCTGTTGTGTTAGGTTAAAAGTAATCTCAACTTTTTGAATAAATAATCTATTGCGTCGTATCGTAGCAGTAATGGTAAGAAAAAAAAATGGGTTAATAATATAATTAATCTTTGTAACTTGCAGGGAATATTTAATTTTACGTCATTTTGTGTTTGTTCTTAGGCTGAATTTGATAGTAAGCAGGGTTGTCCGGATTCGAAAAAATGTCATTTTGTCCCTTTTGTCCACTTTTAATAAATTGAAAATTCTAAATTGAAATTGCTGAACTTAACGATAATAAACAAATATAATCGATTTTTCCCATTCAAGAAACAACTTTTGTATCAAAATAGCACATATACATATTTTATATACATAACAGTGTGTGAAATATTTTGTATGGGCACAAAAAGCTAAATTCAGTTCATTTGTAATCTTTTATGCAAACATGTTTATAAATAAAATTTATATCAGTATTAAGTTTTATTAATGCATTAAATAGCAATTGTAAAACATATACATTTGCAATAAATTTTAATTCGTTTACTTGTCATATGGCACTTCTATTGCAGTTAATATTCAATTTACAAAATTAAAAATATAAATAAAAAATTCTTTGTGTGACAGCCTCAAATCATATTCTTAAGAAGTCATTATGAAATAAGTTGATTTTAATTCAGAAAATGTTACATTGAAATTAAACCTATATGCTTGTAATGTCATTAATTATTTAATTATATGTATAAAAACATTCTTTATATGTATAGTTTATTATGGGGGGAAAACATCAATATATAATAATGATAAAAATTTTCTTTTAGTTAAAATATTAAATGTAAAATAACCAGGAAATTATAAAGAAATTAACAGAAATGCCTAAAATGCATGCTATGAAATTTAATTATTCAAGATAAAGATTGTAAAATATTTAATGGCTGCAAATGCTTAGAGACATCATTTTAGACGCCTTCTACTTTTCCAAAGAGAACAATACCTGAGGGCTAGAGAAAAGCTCTAGCCCTGGAATGACCCTAGATATATTTTGAAAATAAAATGATAATTATGACTGTACTGGTAAAAACAATACATATGTATTCTATTGTTGTTTGGCATCTAGAGGAATTTTAAAATTAGTTGTATGGAAGTTGCCGAAACGTTATTGAAATGATGCATCCTTCGGAGCAGATTTAAAAATGCTTTATTCCGTACGTATATGTTCTGAAACCTATCATCTGTCGAAGATCAGACCCTTTTTTGGTCTTAATAACTGAGATGGTGGTAAGTCACTATATATAATTGTGATTAAAATAATTAAAATTGTGATTAATAATAATTAAAATTCGGTCTTAGATATGTAAACATTTTGCGGTATCTTATTTTTTTTAGTCCAGCGATCTATATATTTACAAAAGCAATTCCTTTAATTAAACAGGTGTGCATTTCTGAAATATTTCATCTTAGATAAGAATTGGCTATGTTATCTTAATATACAGAGACTGTAATTTTAAATAACTAACAATCCACAATCAAATATAAAGTATCCTCGTTAATCCATTCCGGTGAACCGTGATGTCCATCCTGTCATTACAGGTCGATAGAACCTTTTGCTATGTGGAGATACTGAAATAGATTCGCGTTCAAAGGCTTCATCCCCTCTTTAATAGACTAAACAATGAAACCAGTTATAAAAGAAAAAGATTAGCTACATTTCATATACATAAATTTATTTTTTGTTGGTGTACATGTGTTTGGTGGGGAAAACGCTAAATATTTACAAAAAAAAAAAAAAAAAAAAAAAAAAAAAAAAAAAAAAAAAAAAAATCAAAAATAGATATTGAAAAAAAGTTGATATCAAATAATTAAAAGCGAGTGATACAGTAAGCCAGCAGTTAAATTGGAAAAAAAAAAAATGGTCCCAAGGACCAGTAAGCATGAGAGTTTACTAGTCCGTAGGCATAAAATTCTATTAAATAGCTCCAATCCTTTCAGTTACGTCCTCCCCCTCCTCCTAGAATATAAATAAAACTTCCTTTGAAATGTAAAATTATAATTTGTACAAATTGAATAAACAGTACATAAACAAAAACTATAAAATTATTAATTAGATATTTTATTTATGATTATTTCAATTAATTGTAAAGTTTAATGCAATTATTATTACAATTTTTAAATAAAATGAAATTCTGTGGTTTGTGTTTGGTTATAGTTTTCTCAAGGACGGCAAAATTTACATTTATCTGTCAGGGAGGAAAAAGAAAGTTACTGGTCCTGCGGACCACTAAGTTTTTCAAATTAGTGGTCGAACTAAATCTCGTACCAGCAGACTACCAAGGATTTCGAACGCTGTAGTAAGCTCCCTGTAAGGTTGGACTGTGTGTAAGACGGAGATATGCCGATCGATGAGAGATAAGTAAACTTCTGCAGAATAATTTTCAATACGGTAAATTTGGTCTCAGTCAGAATCAGGGTTGGGTTTCTTCCGGAAGAAACCTATTTCTTCCAGGACAGTGGAAGAAACTGGAAAAAACCGGTAGAAACTGGAAGAAATGGAAAAAACTGGAAGAAATGGAAGAAACCACCAGAAACCAAATCAAATGCTCTAAGTTAAAGTACATTAACTATGTAAAAGGATTAAAGTATAATTACATGAAATCTAAATTGGAAAATTTAATTATTATTAAAAATAGTTTTGCAAAGATAAGTAATTTTTTTAATAACAAACTTCAGGTTCAGCAGACATTTTCAGTTGATGGATTTTTACTACTGTAGAGGTTGGGATTTTTTATTAATTGTTCCATTTATAAAAAAAAAAAAAAAAAAAAAAAAAAAAGAAATAAGTTTGTAATTGTTTATATTTTTCATCTAGAATGAATATTTCAATGCTGATTTTAAAAGATTAGTGTTCTAAAAACATCTATGGGTATGTCAAAAATGCTTGTAAACTATCCTGAAGTGTAAGACTTGGAAAGGGGGAAAAAAAAATCATTTTTTGCTTTCATCCACTTTAAATTGAAAAAATGATTGCAGCATCCTACTGCTAAAAACTTTTTTTTGCTATACTATGTTGCATTATACTAAGAAAAACAAAGATTTAAATGGCTTTTTTTAATACTGAGGATAAATCGAAACAGGTTTTTAAAGCCAAAACTGAATTTAGGTGACCTTCCTACTTTTTGGCCGAAAATGGTAACATCCAAAAAATGTTAATTAAATTGTACCTTTTAAAGTAATTAATACATACATAAATATACATAATTGAAATTAATTATATGTATAGTATTTATTAATTATGTAAAACTGTTAATAATCCAAAAACTTTATTTTCATATACAATAATACGTAATTAATTCATCCATGACACAGAAAGATTTTCTAATTATATGAATTTCATTTAATTAAAAAATATTTTAGTTTTAGGTATATAAATCTTGATTTTTCTTCTATAATGATTTTTGTAAATGATCATTTGTTATTCTAGAACTTTCTCAAAGAATATTTGAAATCTAATGCAGTTTAAACTAAAAATTTTCTATGAGATCATTGATAAATCATGATTGATAATTATAAACAATGAAGTTCATTGCAATACATTCATTTGAGCCGATACAATTCAAATCAATAACTAAAATTGAAAATTTCCGAAGGAAGAAGCAAGATTTTTGGAATACTGAATGTTTCGATCTGGCCGAATTTTCGCCCTCGTTTTTGACAAAACTCAGATTTTGGACCAAAAACAAAATCATATTTTTGATTGATTTCTATTTAATATAGTAAATATTATACATTATTTACATCAATAAAACTGATGTAAATTAAAAGCTTTTATTTAAATGGCTTTCATTCTACCATTAGTAAAGAATTTCCACTATTTACTACTAGTTTAAATATTTAAATAATAAAAAAATATATTGGTTAAATTGAAATGGATAACATTTAACTGATTTTGTGTATTTTGGAAAAAATTTCTTTGCATTTAACCAATGGTTGAAGATCTCTTGATAAATGTTGTGTGTGATCGTCGCTAAAAAACTGATGCAATTATTAATTTAGCATATATGCTTAGTTAAATTTGTTTTGGTCCAGTGAAATTAATTTATATTAGATTATAGGAAGAAGATATTTATTATATCTTACAAAAATTGAAAATATATGGTAAATTCTTAAAGAAAAACAGTTTCTTCCATTTCTTCCACTTGGAAGAAACCTATTTCTTCCGGTCGGTTTTTTCCATGGTTTTTTCCGCGGTTTTTTCCACTGCGGAAGAAACTTGCCAACCCTGGTCAGAATACTATACTGTCTACAACGGAAAATATTTTCACTCGTAATCGATTCTTCCTCGGAGTTTACTGTAATTACAATAGTATTAAATTCAACATATAATTTTATAAATCATTGTATGATGTAATCAAAATAATCAAAATAAAATTTTGGGTGTTATAGGTCAATGCATATATTGGTCTCCTGTTCAATAGAGTTCAGTTTTTTATGTATTAGAGTAAAAGAAAGACTGAAACATGTGATGAATTTCATTCCCACGCCTTCAAAGTTACCCCCCACGTCGGGAAAGCCCAGAGAATTCTCAAAAGGAGAAATACATCTTTCTCCACTCTCAAAGTAGACATAAGAAAGTCAGCCGATTTCCATAAAGCACTTAAAGTGAACTCTTCGATTAATGCATATGGTCGTTCCGCCGATTTTAGACCCCACGGAAGACGGGCCTTTGAAGTGTTGAGAGAGACCGCTATGGCGATGATTTCCACAAGTAGGAGAAAGATATTTCTCCAAGGCGACCGCTGTGCAAGAGTGAAAGAGGCGGGTCATCCCGAGGAATGATGGATGAGGGAAAACGGGATAAATAGAGCGAGGAGATGCTCTAAGGGACTTCTTCGTCTTCTGTTCGGATGCTGAGCGTGGAGACGGGGGAGTTGGCCCTCGGACTCAGAGAGAGTAGTGACCAGTGTTTTACTCTTGGAAAAGAATTAATAGGCGGTTAATGTCTATGGTAAAGAACTTGTGGAGAACAACTCCGGATAAACTTTCATTATATTAACGAGTGGCGGTAAAGCCATTTCAAATTCAGTACGAACAATCTTTTCAATCTGTTGTGGAGAACCCATCTTTTATTTTGTTATAAGTGGAATAGATTTCCTTGTAAGAACCAAATAAAGTCTAGTGAAATCTGATCCAGCCTCTTGCCGCTATTTTTCGACCCGCTACCACACAAAGCCGACTGGAGGTCTTATACAACAATAGGACAGGAAGGGAGAAAAATCTGCTATAATTTAGACAGAGTTGAATTCAGGGGACGGTCCGGAGCAATGAAATGTACCCCCCCTCCCCCGAAAAATTTGAGATTTTGTGTTTTTAATGGTCAAAAATTGCAACCCCCCCCCCCCCTCGGAGCTACGAAAGTCCCTCGCAGAGAAAAGTGTCTAAATTCAACACTGAATTTAGAAATAAAACTTTAACTAATATATTTTCGCGAATCATTGAAAACTGTTCTGGTGCTTCAAGTACCAATTACAAAGAAGAAAGTATGTATGTGTAATAATTATTAAAACTACGTTTTAAGTACCAAAATTAATAGCATAATTGCAAGGTTTCAGACTAGTTTACCTTGTGTAATTACCTATCATCATCAGTTCAAATGACGAGCTTGGAACTTGTTCTCTGTGCCCCCCCCCCCCACTTTTCTTCATTCTACTGAAACTAATTTACAGTTATGCTATTAATTTTCGTACTCAAAACGTGGTTTAATAATTATCTTATTTTGCACCATGACAAAACTAACATCCAACTGTATACCTGGATTTCTGTCTCAGTTTTTCTTCTCAACAGGATTGCATAATTTATTAGTGTTATTAATTAACATAATTACAACTCATTAACTACAATTTGTCAAGGATAAATTAATTTCCATTTTATTAATGATCTCTCATTTCTTCATCGATTTGCTTCCTTCTTGTTTTCTTACGGTCTTCCATTGTCCTAGAACAAAGTCCTAGTTCAAAAATAAAGCACTTAATTAGTATGTATTAATATTCAAAAAGTATAACAGCTAAATATTTAACTAATCTCAACCGTAAATTAAATGCTAAGTAACTGCTAATGAGTAAACTAAAACAAGCAATCTTCAAAAAAAGAAAATTTCTCTTTTAAAGTAATGTTGCCAAACATTACCATGAGCTAGATCACGTCCAATTAATATTTCATCGCTATCTCAACCTTCTTGTCGCAAAACGGCCACTTATCAAAACAAGCCTTTCCTTGATGTTAAAGGTAACACCGCGTTTTAGTAACTTTTTTTAGTTATTCATTAAAATGCTAAACACACATGCTGGCATTTTTAATTATACCAAACAATGAATTACAAAAATAAGTATGCAGGGAAATATTTTCGCGTAATATTAGTTTTGTGGTATCAGAAGTTTTTGATCAACATTTAGTTCAAATAAGTGATAGGTTTTTTTTTTTTTTTCCCAACTTTTATCTCGCTACAGACATGTGAGTGTAAAATGCATACTTATACTTTCACGGAACATTTAAATTGATTTGTGAGAAGCTATCATTGACGAATGTATATATTTTATTTAATAAGCAAATTATCAATTTTGTATTCACGAAGGCAGTTTATGTAATGTTCTGGTTCTGATTGAGCATGGTGAAATAAATTTCGGAAACCATTGATGAATAATTTTTCTCTTTGACATTTTCTCCTTGATTGATGATCCCAGATGTATAAAATGCTGTTCTACTAGAACAGCGGCTCTCAACCTGGGGTACGTGGCGGGCTGCAGAGGGGGTATCTCAAAATAATATCGGTAATGACAAAAATCATAAAAATGGTTTATGAAGTCACAAGTGACAATGTAATTTGTATCGATTTATTAAATAGTACAAGATTGTTAATGTAAAAAAAAGCATGTTTGACATTATCTGACTAAGTGTGGTAGGGGAGGAGGGCGTGTTTCTGAGAAATGGGGTACTCCAAAATTAAAAGCCTAAAGGAAGGGGTACATGAAAAAAAAAAAAAAAAAAAAAAAAAAGCTTGGGTTGCGCTGTACTAGAATAACGGCAAATGCTACAGATCTAGAAAGGATACGAGCGCCCGTTAGTTCAATAGTATTCAGATGCTACACTAACACGCTCATATTCACTAACTACTTCGACCCTGAGTTGTACCGAAAACCTCGGTCGAACGTCCAAACGGTATTCACTTTTAATCCTGATTGGATGTCTCCTTGATAATGCCCAATCAAATATTATCATTAATTTATTTTGAGCGTTTGACCGAGGTATTCTAGATTGAGGTAGATGGTGAATAAGAGCATTAGTCCCAGATTCACTCCGGAATTTGGACAAGTTTTGTATCTTTCATACCTTCAGGGTCCAGCGTGCGTAGAGATCAAGCTGACCACTTGACCAGGCCGTAAGCGGATCAGGAAATTGCACGATCGCGGGATCGGGCATCGCAGAACACAACGTCCCTTGGATTATAGTACCATGTAATTTTAAAATTATATAAATTACTTTCAGTTTGTAGATTTTGTCTGTTTGCGAATCTAGTTGGGTTCATCTATTCCGAAATTATCGATAACAAATGTATGTTAATTGTTGAAAATTATTAGCGTCTTCATTCAAGCAAATTTTAAATATCAGAAATTAAAAATTCGTTCATAATCTATATTTTCGTATAAAATTCTATTTCCTTATTGTGCCCAAATAATCAAGTCGACCGCCTAAAAGACGCTGCATAAAAAAATTAAAAGTTTTCACTTTATATTTTTCATGGTAATGTCCTGTGATAGGTAAAGTGTTATCAGATTCACGGACTTTAGGCGAGACAAACTTTTCAGCCGATTTTAACCCCAACATTTTCCCGTTCAAAGAGAGAAAAAGGTTACAATTGTCTTTGAAAAAGTTGGAGGAAAAGCCGGAAAACCAGTTTCTACTAGTACCAGGTGTTAATATTTATCGCCTACACGTATCAATCGCTTATCTCTGATTCGTTGAAATGTTCGATGTTGGATGAAAAGTCTTGACTAGGGGAGACTTTTTGGAACAGCGGAAAAATGTTGAGGGAACATTTCTGTTTGCTATCACACTGGGTTTTGGGACGACATTTCGCGAAAAGTTGGAAGAAATCAAGTGTTGGCTCAAAAGTCTTACGAAATGTTGGTGAATCTGATCAGCTTTAGCATATATTTTTGCTTGTTTACTCAAAACATGTCAACGTGGTGATCATACCGATAACTAGATAATCCGTTAAGACGTAACCCAGCGACTGAAGAACAGTTAGTTCCTCTTTGTCGAGACAATTGATATGGAAAGAACAATTCAATTCTGTCCAGACAGGTGAAGGCTTAGCCGAAAAGAAAGTGAAACCAACATCCAGACACAGGAAAATGACCACTCAATAAATCGGGCAGAGAAAAATGCTATCTGGCTGCATCTCGCCCACGATGCCCAAGGGTCATCGTCCGAAAGTAGAATCGGCAGAGGAGGAATCTGAATAACCGAGCGAGAGAAATGATATAGAGGAGAAAAAATGATCAGAATAACCTTCAGGCACTGTGATCCAAATTACATTACGGTATCAGGAGTCGACGAAGATTTTCTTTCTTGGATCCCCATTTTTATGGAAGGGGGGGGGGGGGATTACAAAAGTTAAGAAGTTTGTTGTATTTTGTAAAAAACGAAAGTTTGTAACGAAGCCTAGTTATTTGATGAAGTCCAATTATTCGAATTCCGACAAAACATTTATTAATTTTTTAAATACTTCGACCAAGCTTCCTTCAACCATTTTAAACAAAGGGGCATTGTTGAATGAACGGAACGGCAATTAATGAAAATATTCCCTGATGATAGCTGCGGGATTGTAGACCAAAAATACTTGAAAATTTAAGTAAAATATATATTTTAAAACTTGTAACACATGTATTATTATTTGTCATCTTTTAAGTAAACGGTGAAACTTTTGAAGCTCATATTATGTATGAGCTTCAAAATATATAAAATTATTGAAAAAATATAAAATTATTAAAAATATATAAAATATGAAGCTCATATTATGTATGAGCTTCAAATAAATATTAAAATTATCTATATTACGAATATAGATAATTTTTGTTATAAAGTGTGTTTTAATCTGAAGGGGATTTTTTTTACTTCAGAATGGGACGATGCTTTAACTTGATTGGCTAACTAACTTCAATGCGCACTTACTAGCTTGCACTTTTAAAGTTCGATAGAATTTATCATTTGAAAGTAATATTTGTTAAGCTAAGAAAGCATCATAAAAGAGGCTACTTCAGAATTAGACATTAAATTAATTTCAAATAAAATATTTCATAACTTTTGAATTGTTGATTTAAAATGAAATTTTAATACTTTCTATATCTAAATAAAAGAATGAGTACAATCGGTCTCTTAAATGAAATAAATTTTGGAATGCATTTTGTTAATAGATACATATCTATATATCATATACAGATCTGGAGAAAAATTCGGATAATTTTCCGATTGTAGATGGGAACACCTGAAATTCGGTTTTGAAATGTGTTATATATTTCGACGATATATTTTCACTATATTTCCATATGGTGAAATGAGAAGTAATATTTTAACTTATTAAACGATGTAGTTTTTTTTACATAATTCTTAATACGTTGTAAATTGCTTCATAATCTATGCTTGACGCAGGATTTTTTTCTTTCTTGTTTTATAATGATTAAACATGTTTTCGGCTCGTCATACCTAGCTCGTTTTATTCATGTGACTATCAATTTTAGATTTTTAAAAAAATCAATTGCACGATGATGAGACTTACGATGTCATCTGCTGCCGGACTATTAATTTATTTATGTACCTTTTTATTTTTGTGTACTGTACTTGTAATTATAGAAATTTCGTTTGAGTACTAATTACTTTAATTTTTTATTTTAGGTAAGACTTTTTGCTACTTGAATCTATTTAAAGCTATGCCGGGTGTAAGTTCTTCCTTTACATAATTTTATTTGCTTAATCTCTAGCATATCTTTCAGTTACTTTTATTCTTAAAATATAATTCATGAAGTTTTGAATTTTCTGCATAAACCGCATATTTTTCGAGTATTTGCAATCCCATCTTCAACTTTTACTTAAAGGGGGGGGGGGGGAATATATACCACATTGATTTCTTTATTACTTTTTATTCTTTAAGTGTATCATAACTGACTCATAAGTGCGATTTTCCGCTGAATAATGCGTTTGAAATTTTCAAATGATTGTATATATATATTTTTTTCAAATTGAGTCATTGTTTTTACATCGTCGTATTTTAATGTTTTTTTTTATCACGTAATTCGATAAAATGGATTTTGTCGAATTTGCATAGAATGAGTAATTTTAATTGTTCATGCATAAGCAGAAATCTTTTTTTTTTCAAATATATTTTAAATTCTACTTTTTTTTCTTTTTACTTTAACTTATCCACTTTTCTCCTACTTCTCTATTAACCCTTTCGGGTCCGTTTTTTTTTTTTTTTTTTTTTTTTCTTTTTTTTCAATTTTTAGAAAAAAATACCTTTACGTTAATAACATTAGCACTAGCTATCCATATAGATTAATTAGTGTTTAACGAATATTTCAGTGTCTGAAACATAACGAACGTTGTTATTTTGTGATGAACCATTAAATTAATATTCACATGACAGTAAATAGGCTAAGGAAGAATTTTTGGAGATGTTTAGAAAATACTGTATTGTAATATAATTTAACTTATTACAACTTGCTAATACTTTTTGTTCCTTATTACGCATGATTTTTTCAGGAAAGCAATTTTTATTTTAAAGAGTGAAATATATATTTAAAATAAAAGAATTGCAAACGGCGCAAAGAGAATTAAGCAAATAATAATTATTATTATTATTATTACTAAATACCTAACATAAATGAAGTCATATAGTAAATGCAGACATATATTAACATTACTACATGTAGATAGTAACAAAGTTATTTCTTAAAACAAAATAATACTCACTTAAGAGATGTTCTATGAATAGTATTAGATCCAAAAGGGTTAAATTAGATGGACCGAAGTTTGACTAAGTAAACTGTTGTTTTTATAATACTTTATGTAATTTTTTTAAAAATAATTTTCTAGTTATACTAAGGAGTTTTAAACGTTTCACGCTCGGCGGCAATGTTTATAAATTCTTAAAATTCCGCAGGCCATCCATACTCCATTTAATATCGTGTTAGTCGCAAATGGTTCCAAGTACGGAGATTGCTGTGTTTTTGGAATCACCTTTCGGATCTTTTAAGGCTGGCAGGTCTGTGCATCAGGTGAAATCCCAAATTCCGCCGTTAAGATCAAACCTATGGGTGTGTGATATATTCGTAATTTAAAAATTTCCCCTTAATATTTTAACTTCTTTTTCTCTGATGTATTATTCTTAACGGATGTCATTTTTTGAGTTGTTAAAATATTTTTATAATATATAGGGGAGAGTGCGGCACGTTGGAACAGTTTTCACATTTTAATTTTTTATTTTAAAGATTATAATTCAATTTAAAATTTGAAGGCAGCATTTCAGTACACCAACATTTTCCTCTATAGTATATTTTTAGAAATTCAGACATTTTGAAAATAAAAAATTGTCACTCATTTAAAGTAGAAAATGCAAACTGTCCCAAGGTACAGCACCCTGTTGTACCTTGGGACATATTACATATTTCAACCAATAGACATATAACTAATTTATTTTGTACAATAACTAATGAAATATTTTGTAGATTAACAATAACAAATTTTGTGCTAATAAAACTTCTATTTTACAAGGAAATCTATATTAATAAAATAACAAATCGCTCTGTCTGTGTGTGTGTGTGTGTGTGTGTGTGTGTGTGTGTCTGCGATAGTTAGCGAAAACTACGGTACGTACGAAGCTCAGAATTTTTCTGAGAGTAGCCCAATATCTCTCCTGATGCACCTGACGCTCAGAATTTCTAAATTCTATTTATTAACTGAGTAATTAATTAATTTCCAAACCTCACTCTCATAAAAAATCGCTTTTTTTTAACTTTTTTCCTTTTAATTCTCTTATGGTTGGTCGGTTGCATAAAATTTTCGCAGAAATAATTTTAAAAATTGAGACTGACCTTTAAAATTCAGACTGGCAAACTGTCAGTTTAAATGAGGTTTTTTTTTTTTTTTTTTTTTTATCACATCTGCTGTACGCCATGGAGGAAAAAGATAGGTGGTGGCGAAGTAAACCAAAAAAAAAAAAAAAAAGGTTTGCAAGATTAAACCATTTATCGCTGAAATTTTAATGTTACAAAATAAAGCACGAGGAAGAAATTTTGTATTAATAAGACGGATTGGAAGAAATGAATTACAGCTGAAGCATATTTTACGAAGAAATCGTAATGTTTTTAAATGTTTTTTTCTATTACATTATTTATTAAAATAAATGTTTGCTTTTAAAATAATTGAAATTGGAAAATTAAAAATAATTAAATGGTCAAAATAAAATTAAATAAAATATTGAAAACATATGATTTGAAGTAAAAATTTGTATTACTAAAAGTTTTCTCTTTTTTTCAGAAATTTTTAATACTTTATAACGTAGATGAAAAATGTTTATGATTTAACAACATATTTATAATTCCATGTCAATAAATAAACTATAGTGATGAAAAGATTCTTTTAAAATCATGTATGAACACTTAAATAATAATATTAATCTAAAATCTAGATTTCAGAGTGCAGACGATTTTAAGACATTAACGAAAGAATGTTGATTTTTCAAGCAAAGTCTTAAATGATGCTTCTATATTGATATTTCAAAGTCATACGATAAAAATAATCAAATAATTCTTGCCTATGATTGATCTAATTGTATCTTTCATGCATTCTGATCGTGTATTACAGGCAATAATGGTACAAAACGTTATTTTTTAAACGAAATTTTAGTCATCTATTCAATAAAAATTTAAAAGGTAAAAAACAAAAACAAAGAAATACTGGTTTAAACCAGTTTGATTGATCGGATGAGTCATTAGCTGTGTTCAGTAAAAAACATTACACAACACTTTTCTATGAGTTTATTTTTTTAATCATTGATTAAATTTAAATGTGTTCTATTCAATTTAAAATTGTAATATGGCTTTAATTTGTTTTTAAAACAAAAATAAAATAGCTGTTTGGCGTACAATTGTTTGTACCCGCAAACGATTCATTCACCATAATAAATTATCAAATAGCTAAGTAAATTATCTATCAGAAATAGCCATAAAAATAATAGTAACAAAACTGATTATAACCTTAATGTTTAGACTGATTTAAACATAAGCCGATTCCAACCAGAAAAAAAAAAAAAAAAACAGACCACACTCCGATCCATGATGCACAAAATTTCCGTGAGTATAAACCCGACCCTGACCTAAAAATTCTGTTTGGGAAAAACTATGGATTTGATAACTGACCCGAACCAAATCTGAATCCCGCAAAAATGTTCAAGTGAAGCATAACCCGATTCAAACAAGGAAAAATAATTTTCGTGGGCATGAAATCTGACCCGAACCTAAATATTTTCTTTAGAAAAACCCGAAATATGACTCGAACGAAATCTGAAACCGATAAAAATATTCCAGAGAACTATAACCCGATCCCAGCAAGACAAAATACTTTCCATGGTCATAAACCCGACTCAAACCTAAAAAACTTCGTTTGAAAAATCCTGAATTTTGACCCAAATCACATCTAAATGTGACCAAAGTATTCGAAAGAACCATAACCGGATTCGAGTAAGACAAAATAAATTCCGAGGACATGAACCCGATACGAACCTAAAACTCCCATTCAAAAAAAATACCTGAAATTTGAATCGAACCAAATCTGAATCTGACAAAACTATTTCAAACAAACGCAACCGGATCCAAACAAGACAAAATATTTCCATGGACATGAACACAATCCGAACCCAAAAAATTTCTTTGAAAAAATCGCGAACTGAACGAAATCTGAACTTGGCAGAAATATTCCAGTGAAGCATGTCCTTATTCGAACAAGACATAATTATTTCCGTGAACATGCAAGAAGACCCGAACTCAACAGTTATATTTGAAGAAAAAACTCGAAATCTGAATTGAACCAAATCTGGACCTGACAAAAATATTCCAAAGAACTATAACCCAATCCAAGCAAGACGAAATAATTTCTATGGACATAAACCCAACTCGAACCTAAAAAATTCGATTTGAAAAAAACTGAAATTTGGCCCAAACCACATCTAAATTCGACCAAAATATTCGAAAGAATTATAACTGGATTCGAGTATGACAAAATAATTTCCGTGGACATGAACGAGATCCGAAACTAAAAATTCTATTTGAAAAAATACCTGAAATTTGAATCGAACCAAATCGGAACCTGATAAAAAATATTCCAAAGAATCGTAACCGGATCTGAATAAGACAAAAAATTTCCATTCACCTGAACCGAATCTGAACCTAAAAAAATTCTTTGGAAAAAATCACGAAATCTGAACTGAACCAAATCTGAACTTGAAAAAAATATTCCAGTGAAGCATGTTCTTATTCGAACAAGGCTGCATAATTTCCGTGAACACGCAAGAAAACCCGAACCCCAAAAATTCCATTTGAAGAAAAAGCCGAAATCTGAATTGAAACAAATCTGTTCCCGACAAAAATATTCCAAAGAACCATAATTGTATCCCAGCAAGGCAAAATAATTTCCATGGACATGAATACGACCCGAACATTATAACTCAATATCAAAAAATGCCTAAAATCTGAACCCGACAAAAATGTTCTAATGAATCATAACCAGATCCGAACAAGACAAAACAATTTCCATGGACATGAAACCAATATATGGTTTGGTAACATTTAGGTTGCAATTACATTACGGTAAGAACTTTGATTATATTTAATATCCCGTTAGGTTACAGTTAGGTCACGGTTAAGTTAAAGTTAGGTTAAAGTTAAATCGCATTTGTTTTATGGTTAGAATAAGGATATGTTACAATAAAGTGAAAGCTAGGTTACATTTATGCTATATTTAATTTACGGTAAGGTACTGTTAAGTCAAAGTTAGGTTACAGGCAGGTTATGGTTACGGTAAAAAAGTTTACGGTTAGGAATTTATCCATAGAGTGGACATTATGCATGATTTGATTAAAAATAACACTTACTTTTGTTAAATGGCCCTGAAATTATAATACTACATACCAACACTTTAGCTACGAGCGAGTATCGATTTCATTCATGGTATAAACGGATTTAAGAGTGATATAATTACTTTGAAATTCAAAATATTTCACTTGGGATTTCTATGTGAAAAAAAAAAAATAATTAGTTACGTGACTTAACAGTGATTTTTGATAAATATCAACACTTTAACACGAAAATTACGCAGTCGTTGGGTACATATTCCCTCCCACATTTCTCATCGCTCATTTTGAGTATTTTTAGAGCTTAACATTAGCTGTTTTTTAAACCGATTTTTCACACAGTCAGTGGCCACGTATTTCAGACAATGCATTTCTGCATGTTTCGAGTTAATGATAAAATCATACAAATTTCAAGTTCGTTTAATATTGTTAATACGGACCCGGGCAACGCCGGGCGGGTCAGCTAGTAGAGAATAAAAAGTTTCCATCATTGGCAAGAACATTAACTAAATTCAGATACATGGAAGAAAAAACACTTTATCAGGTATTTTTGTAAGAGAATAATCTACTTTCTTGATTTCTTACTTCTAAAACATATGTGATATGATCATAATTAATATTGTCACTATCTTTAGTACATAAAACAAGTTCATCATTAACAGAATCAAAACTCCTGTTTCGTTCGGAAAGTGGTCTTTTCATTTTCTTTCTACAGCAGTGTTCTGCTTGACAATTGGTCTACTAGTTACATATTATTAAAAATTCATCTTCATTGAATACATTTTCAATGATTGAATTGATTGCCTGTTACTTCAAAACCTTTAATGGTATTCGAAAGCGTGAAATTTTTTATAATGCATTTCTAACAATTTCTACTACAACATGTATTGTGATTGGCTGTCCAGGATGTGATGTCATCTGTTTATTAGCATAAGACTTGTAGTATTATTTATACACCCAAAACAAGTACAGTCAAGCGACTATAGTTTAAAGGAAGAATAGGTAAGAATTATTCCAACTTCCCGGCATTTCTCTATTGTAAGAATCGAACTAGGGCTGTTATGTTATCCATGATTAATAACACAGTAAAATACATAAACACATTAATACATAAATACACATAACACATAAATACATTATACCTATAAAATTGATTCAAACCCAGAAAAATACATCAAAACATGTGCTCTTGAAAACATTGCATCATATGGAAAGAAAAAGGTTTATCGGGAGTTACTAGATTCATATTTGCAAAGTTCAATCATTATAAAAATATCTAAAAAATAAAGTTGAATTGTTTTCTTTACTGTATTTCACATGTTTTGTGGAATTTTCTATAAAATAAGTAATAAAAATATTTTTATTTATGCAAATTATTGCAAATCCTGCATTTTTTACAATGTCCCAAGGTACAACATAGTTTACTGTCCCAAGGTACAATCACCACTTGGTTTAAATGAAATCAAAATAATGGTAAATCTAGAAGCACTATCATTATTTTCTTATAGCCAAAACATTTAAAAATCTTCTCTTTTATATATAAAAAAAGTTGTTGACTTCTTGTACAAGTATATAGTTAAAAAATTAAATTTGAATGGAGGAAAATATTTACTTTGGAATTGTACTAGTGAAATTTTCTTTCTTCCACCAAGTCTTTGATTTAATGCTTCTGATGTTATCTGTAACTATGATGATATCAGTTAGTTATATATAGGTCATTATTAGACATAAACAAAAGATCATTGTTGCCAATAGTTTATTAGAAATTGCCAATGTTCGAGGTACAAGCGTCCCAAAGTACAACATTCTCCCCTACTACTTAATTTATAATTTTATGTGTTGAAACCTTAGCGTAACAGGGTTCCTATAGCGTCGTGGAAAGTCAGGAAAAATCTGGAAATTTCAAAATATGCAGGAAAAGTCATGGAATTTACAAATATTTTCTAAAAAGTCATAGAAAAGTCTGGGAAAAAATGAAAAATGACACAAAGTTCATCAAAATCTTTGAAAAAAATTAAAATTCATCAAACAATTGCAAAAAAAAAAAAAAAAAAAAAAAAAAAGATATTTGTAGTATGATTGCAGAAAATAAGTAGCAAATTTTGCTGTATGCTTCTTGGGTCAGAGAATTTTTTGAAATTTGGTCATGGAAAGTCAGGCAATTTGCCAGTCATGTTTTGCTGGGAAGCCTGCGTAACTGAAGATTTTATCACTTGTAACAAAATTAAACATGTATAGCAATGAAATTGATACTTCTAAAATATGACTATATTTAAGCGAATTAAAGCACAATCAGACAGACAAACCCAAGTCCTAAACAATTTCCAACTGTGTTCAAAAGTGTTAGAAATGGTAACTGGTGATAAAACTGTCGTTAAAAGTATTTAAACTTTTAACTACATGTCTATGTACAAGTTTCATATCTTTGACAGCTAATATTTCAAACGAATGTATTATTACTGTCTCCGTAACAGCTCCTGCTAATCGGGATGATAATAGACATGCAGATAAAGTTTCATTATTCAAAAATGAATGCAAAATGCTGACTATTTCTGCTATTTGTGTTTCTCTTTCAGAATTACGTTCTTCAGATCATCGCCCAGATTAATAAGTTTGCGGAATTAGAACACACGCATTAAAATCGAAAGTACTATCTATCGTGCAAACAATCGACCGACTACTGAGACAGCATCGCGGTAAGCGGCAACCTTTTTCTTCCCGAGAGAAAACGTGAGGCGGTTTGTTTGAAGCAATCTTTTTTATATAAAAAAGACCTTTTTCTTTGTATCTTCTCTCGCAGGTCGCAGCGAAAAGAAAAAGTTGTCTATTTCTGGAAAACAATAGGATTCGAAGGAGGAACTGATTATGATGGCAGTCAGCATTATTTGTTTGCTTAAAATAAACAGATAAAGAGATAAATGCCGATGGAAATAATTTAAGACCGGAGTGAGTGGAAGATGTTACACATTGCATTTTTCTCAGACAGAATTTTATTTTATGGATGCAAATGTTATTAGGGAATGCCAGTAGTATAATATAGACGCATGCCGTGCGCTGAAAATTTTATGAACTAACTTAGCAGGAAATTTTAGGAAAGAAACAATTTTTATTTTTGTAACTTTTCTTTAGTGTCAAAAAATTAAAAATGTTCTTTATTTTTATGTATACGAATTATTTACTATTTGCGCACAATTAAAAACAGGGTCGATTTTCTAATTTTCCCAAATTTTAAGGCATTTGATGCCTAAAACTTTAAAGATTCATCATTCCGAAATTTCAGACACCAAAAATCGCGAATTTCGACAAACGGTTGTCATAAAAATCTAAATTTCGTCGAAAATGCGCCTTGAAATGAGCGTAAAAAACGCGCATTTCAACAGAAGACAACGTAAAAAACTTATTTTGACAAAGGATTGCGCGAAAAACGCACAATTTGACAAAGAAATGTGCGAAAAGCGTGAAATTCGACATTGGACTGCTCGAAAAACGCGAATTTCTTCCGAAAACCGCGTAAATAACGAGAATTTCGTCTAAAGACCGCGCAAAAACTAGAATTTCGTTCACAGACCGCGCAAAAAAACGAAAATTTCGTCCAAAGACCGCGCAAAAAACGATATTTTCGTCTATGAATAGGGTAAAAAAAAAAAAAAAAAAACGCGAATTTCATCGACAGATTGCTGTAAAAATGCGAATTAGGTCCATGAATCGCATAAAAAATGCGAATTTCATCTATGTGAAAATAATATAACACATGATTTTATTAAGCATTAAATTAATTTGCAGAAAGTTTTTGACTTAATATTTATGTGCGCAGAAAGTTTTTGGATTTATACAAGTCTGGGTAATCCCTCGCATGATAAAGGTAAAACATAAACATTATAATTGTCATGAAATGTAAGGTATTAATTTTAAATTTTTATTATTGATTTAATACTGTGAAATTCAATACGGCCTCCCGGATTACAGAACATACGTAAATATATTTTTTTAAACTGAAAATTATAATAATTTATTTATATGTTTAATATATTTTTTTATATTGCCCACTGATAATGCCATTTTTTATCTTTATAATATTGATAATTCATTCAAATAATTTTGAAGTATATTAAAGTTGATACTTTATTATTAGCCTTGAGCCAGAGTTAATAGCCAAAGAATACAGATAATCCAATGAAGAATCGCCAAAGATTTTTCTACTTACAGCTGTATTTTTGATTGGGGTGTTTCAGTGGTTTGTGTACGTAATTCGATTACATGCCTGTTAAATTTGTTCCTTGAGCTTCAGCCTTTCGCCCGTGCCTTGTATGTGCTTTGCTACTTACAGCAGTCTTTTTGATTATGATGTTTCGGTGGTTTATGAGCGTAGTTCGGTTACATGTCTGTTAAATTTGTGCAATGAGTTTTAGCCTTTTGTCTGTGCCTTGAATTATTAGCCTTGAGCCAGAGTTAATAACCAAAAAATATAGATAATCCAATGAGGAATCGCCAAAGATTTTACCAAAAGTTTCTTTTATCAATTAAAATCTCTAATTACTTTTATTTTATTTTAAGATATTAATTTAAGGAACTCCGTAATACATTTTAAAATAGTTTTTATTTATTGAGTTAAAATTCTGAATTTTTTGTGATGGTTAATCATATCATTTCTAAACAAAATCGCATGATGAAATTTCACAGAATTAAAATAATGACAATAATTTATAATTTATTAAAGTGGAGAAATTTAAAATTGTTATAACTCAAAATAATATTTATAGAATTTATTTTTTTTACACTTAAATAAATAAAAATATCTAAATTTTAATTTTAATTCAGCAATTTAAAAAGCATTATTTAAAAAAAATATTTAAAGTAAAAATTTTTTTAAAAAAGGTGTAACGTTTATTTTAAAAATCATATTTTCAAAGGTAAATATTTTTTCAAATTTTCCGAATCAAAATTAAAGTAAAAGAATCAGAAAAGACATATTCCAAGTTTGAAGCATTTATCTTTGCTGGTTCTCAATGATGTAGTCGCAAAAAAGAAAAAAAAAAAAAAAAAAAAGTAGAGGGTATATGTTTAAGGAAGACGGGATACCCTAGAATGTATAACTACAGCTTTCTTGAGAAACAGAGGATATACGGTGTTCCTCAAAAAAATCTAGAAGGTATACGGCACATATCCCCGTATATACTCCACTACATCCCTGAGATTCTTGAGTTATAACAATGTAAATCCGAATAAACAATTAAAACCCCTCATGAAGAAAAACCATTTTTACAAGAAGTCATTTTATGACAACCGTTGCTTGAAAGCTAAATTTTGAAAACAAACCAAAACGAAAAAACTAATTTTTCCCCTTCTTATTGAGATAGAAACATGTTTTAAACGTTTTTTAAGCATTAAAAAACAGAGAAACGTTTAATGCAATATTTTTTTTTAGAAAGTTTGAAGATTTTTGTGTCTCAAACCCCCTTAACAGATGATAGAGGAAAGTTATATAAATTATAAATGTGGTTTAAAAATTACATTTTCTCCTCCCAAAAATTTGATTTAGGATGTTGGTCTAATCTTGCTGTTGCTTTGGGATAGCTGTGTGCGGACACACCCAAGATGATATGCGCATGGCACAGAACTTTCGTAGAGAAGGAGTTCAAGGCTTTTGCATTATGGATTTACTGTCTGTTAAGGCTAATCTGTTTATTTTATTTTGAGAGACATTTAAATCTTGTTTGCAATTGAAAGTTACAAAGAATTATCGATTGAAAAACAGAGGCGAGTTTGGAATACTTCCAGATCTTGTCTGTTTTATTTTATATATGTGCATTAAAATTATGAAAACTTTATTCAAAGTTTCATAAGACACCGGGAAATTTTTTAAATCGGTATTTTTAATATTTTATCATTTGTGCGAGTGGTTTGGGTGTGTATCTGAAACGATAATTTCACATAATACTCTCTATAGATCAATCAGTAACGGTCGTTCTACAGTATTTTTTCCTGTATGTGTGTGTGTGGGGGGGGGGGGGGGGGGAGAGTAAGAACATTTCTTAAGAATTAGGAATCTATTAAGTAATTTCAACAAGAATATTTTTCGTATATGAGTTCAGTTATCTTATGTTTTAAACATTTTAGCCTTTGGTTACTAATTTATTTTTCATAGGAAAAATTCATGCAAATGACAGTCCTTGAACCAAAATCCCTTATGACGTACTATCTGACAGATCTCACAAACAATTTTGTTTATTGACTCCATTTTTTTTTCTTTTTATGTGAGATATATGTGGTATTACTTTTATGTACCTATTTACCTGTCATTTTGAATGACTATTTTGTATTATTAATCCAATTTTCCTCTATAATTTTGAATGCTTTTATCAGTCTCGATACAGCTGGAATCAATGGTTTGATTTTATGTAAAGAGTGTACAATAAAAATTATCACCATAAATTAAAAAATATATAAAGATAAAGCCTAGGGTTTCGAAATTTTTTTCGACTTCCGGTTTTTGATAGATTTACATATTTTTAGAGGATTTACATATTTTTAAAATGTTTGTCTGTATGTATTTATTTTCGTTTTGTATGATCGGAAAGTGTATGATGCCATAAAATAAAATTTTGGCTGAAAATTTAAAATTTATTATATTTTTTTTATTTTTTTTTCTATAATTAGATCGATACTTAGATTTTAATTATATATAGGAAAAATCGTGCAGTGAAAGATTAAATGCACATGTAGTGTTATTTTACCGTCGAGATTCTCCTTAAATTTAATTATGTGTTTTCAATAGCGCTGTTTATTGTGGAGAGATATCTGCATCCTTGTGTATTACGCTCTTAAAGAGCACAGTTGAAATTCTAGATAGACTTACACAACTCTTGATTCAACTGTTCATTGATATAACTTCATCCGGTTCGACTACAGTTGTGTCAATATTGGGACCTTGTGACTTAGTAGCCGACTTGAATTATCATTTGTTATAAAGCTGTGACACTGTTTAATCCTCCTGTTTTCCTTCGATTTGTCTATATGACCCGAAAAGAAATCCAATTGCAGCATAATTGTTTTTTCGTTCGATTGCACATCAACGAACGTTTTCTGCGGGTCCATGATATTCCGCTTTTTCTTTTTTTCTTTTAACGTTTGTATTAGATTTCTTCTTCTGTTTTCCTCTGTGTTAATATCATCTTAGAATCGCAACATAACTAACTGTTCTATTGTTCTACGTTGAAATGTTTCCGCGATTTTGTATTTTGTATTTTTTTTTTTTTTTTTTTTTTTTCATTTTATGGTTTCCGTTTCAAATTTTTAGTTTAACCCTTTCTTTTAATGCATAAAAAATGCACTGATTTTGAATCTGAGTTCATAAGTATTGAACTATTTGTAACTCTTAAAGAAAACTACCTGTTATAAATCGAGTAAAAAAAAAGGGATACAATTAATATTTCAATAAATAAATAAATAAAATAAACTATCCAGAATGTTAACTAAAAGTCCAATAAATGATCTTCAGTAACACAACAGTACGGAAAGTTATAAAATTGACATATTAAAATTACCCAGTAAAGAAAATAGGTTTTTGTGATGAGTTGCAAAAATAACAAAATATTGTAACATGTTACCAAGCTAGTAGTATAGACAATGGAACCTGGTAATGAAAAGTATCTGTTTTTTCCTATTCTAGTATACGTTTATGAAGACCTTCCTTGTCAATAACAAACAACAATTTAGTAACTGAATTCAATATAAAAAAAGATGAACTTTTCCAAAAATCTTTTTGCCTTTTCCTTTATTATTTAGGAAATTTTATTATTTTTAAATTCTGCCCCCTACGAGCTATGCTCGCCAGCCGTTTACATACCGCAGGATCTAAAAGCATCAGGCTCATTTGCTTTGTTTTAAAAAGTTTACTGATAATTGAATTATAAATAAGCGACCAGTGTCGATCTTCTGTAATCGAGTTGCATTTAATTTCTGTTTGACTGCGACATCTTAAAGCCGAATTAACTGTAACGGCTTTAAATAAAATCAAGTAAATATTTGAAAGTCAATTTGTATAAAATAGCTAAGTAAACAATATAACTGTAAATTGAAATTTTATGATGACGCTATAAGTTAATACGTATAATATTGTTTTAAGTGTATCATTTTAAGTACAGTGTAATGTTTTTAAAGTTTTCTTTTTGATGTTAACTTTTTTTTTATTTTATTGAAAAGAAATATTATTTGCGCTGTTTTAAAACGCTGTAAGAAATGAACAAGGAAACATGAATTGCCAACGTTTATCTGACAAAAGTTAGAATAAACATTATTGTGTTTATTCTAATTTTTGTTATAAACATTATTAATGTTTATTCTAACGTTTGTTAGATAAATGTTGGCAATTCATGTTTTCTTGTTTATGATTGGTTAAAGCAATAATTGACTGGTAATCTAGGAAACTTTTAAATTTCCATACGGTTTTACTCAGTTCAGAAGAAGTATAATAGCGTCTTCCTGATGAAGATCTCAAATGAAAATCGAAACGTTTATTTTCTTAACTTTACTTTATTGTTTATATAGTTTTAAACATGACAACATTTAGTAAACTTTTAGTAAACATTTAGTAAATTTGTACACCATTTAGTAAACTTGCTGTTTTTATTTTCAAGTTTATTTGTAATTTCGTTGTCTTAATATATAATAGTTGGGAAAAATATGCATATTTCTTTGTAATTTATAGTAGCGGAATATATTTCTTTAGGAAAATGTAGATTACCAATATTATATCACAATTTAAAAAAATTTGACCGTTCCGTACAATTTTTTGCAGTGCATCTTCATTGGGGCAGCCTATTTTGCTTCTGCCGTGGAGAGAGAGTTGTGTGACCGCGAAGGATTCAAACAGATATGACCTTCACTCCGCATTAATGCATTGACCCTTCACACTGCTGAAAATAATAATAAAAAAAAAGAACCTTGGGTGTTCCATGTAACTGAATGCTCGAACATACAATGTTTATCACATCCTGCGAGGACAGTAACCTTGTTGGGGGTGAAAAGGGAAGATCATGTGTGTTTTTAAAAAAAAGTTTTGGGGAATATCAAGTGAATGTCTCTGGTGTCAGAAGTTACAAAATTCTATAATAATATCTATATACATTTTTTAAAACGTTTTCTTACTTTTTTTATGTACGTATGAAATTTCATTTTTTTTTTAGGTAATGATTTTAATTGACTTACAAAAATGAATTATACCCAAATTCAGTAAAAAAAAAAAAAAAAAAAAAAAAAAAAAAAATTATTGAGATAGCAAATATATGCGTTCTGTTATGGGACAAAATTAGGACAAATTATTTGAGATTATTAGGGTAATTTTTGTAAATATTGTTTTAATTTTTGTATCCAACGAGCAAACGAATAAATTAATGATTTTTACCTATTCATATAGATGGATTATAACCCGGGAATGAACATTTGTTATGCTTTATTTAGTTTTAATCAAATATTTTTCTTTATATTCAAAATTTGATTGATTTTCGAAGATAATCAAATGTCATTTTTCCTATAAAATGAAACAATTTTCTTCTTTTTCCATTGTCAAAAATGGAAATCCTGAATGATATTTTCTCCTCAATAATTAATTTTCAATTCATAGATTTTCACAAGGAGAAGGCAAATGAAACAAAAAGTTATGAATTAAGAAATATTTTAATATGACGTCGTATTGAAATTTAAACGGATTTTAAGTATTTCGCAATAATATGGGCGAATTAATATGAGTAAGTGCGAAAAGAAGACTAATATGACGGCATATATGGAAAATAAAACGAATATGCTTTGATGTTGAAATTAGTCTTGAGTATCAATTCTTATTTTAAGAAAATTATTATCAATACTTGTTGCTTTATCGTCTGTGTACGTTTAATAAAAATATTCAGTTTTTAATTTTAAATCATAATAAGTTAAGAAATTTTTTTAAAAAGAAAATGCACTGTAAATGTAATTAATATCCATCGCAAAATTATCCTTTTCGGAAATTATAGTATGAAATAATTATTTTCATTTTTAAAAACTACAAAACTTAACTCGATTACCAAAAAATATTTTTTTAACGAGTATTAAATGTTATAGCTGTTCATTAAAAAAATATGAATAAAAATTATTTTTTAAAAGAAAGTTTGTTTCATTTGTAAAATATAATGGTTTAATATGATTGCGTCAAAGTAACACACTTTTCTCTCAACCAGTATAAAAATAAGTCTCGGGAGCACGAACTATATTGGAGGCACATTTGTAAATCGTGATTTTGGCGACCGGATTTTAATTTTACATTTCTTTTAGCTTTTAAAATAGTAAAAATACATTGTCATTTACAAAAATAGTTTTTTCAAATAATAGGTTTATGTAAAAGCTTCAATTTTGCGATTATTATATCATTTGGCATAATTTTCTTCTTTTTGACTGAGTCGATGCCCCCTATAATTAATACCGGTCTTCTATAAAGTGTGATTAATGTCAAACGTGTTTTTAATTATCGGAAATGGAATGTTTTGCTTTATTAATGCTTGTGGATTTCTTTTAATTCTACGTGAATTACATCACGGGTAACAGCTAGTAATTTCATATATTATGGGCATTAGAGTAGGTTTTCAGATCTGAAAGGGTTAAATACACGCCTATCATATCTCAGTAAGAGGGTTAGGGAATCAGGTCATTATGATGCAAAATTCTTGTGTTATTTTTAATCACCCAAGAATTAAAAAATGTGTATATATATGTGACATATTGAAATAGGGAGCCACTGGAATCTTTGAAGCATAATTATGTTTTGTCAAAAGAATATGTCTCCCACTTTATTGTAGAAGAGTCGTGGCTTAGTTGAAGAAAAAAACACCTTCACTACTTCAAATTATTTATTTCTGCAGTCATATCCTCAAAGAAATGATCTTTACTACCCGAACAAACGTTCAGTTAAAAAAGGCAAGCATCCGTCATAGCTTCCCAATGACTCGTTCAAAACCGAATACCACTTTCATCTCCGGACCTCCTAGCTTAAGTAAAAAATAGTTTCTAGAACATTCGATAATCTCAGACCAGAATCCCTTCAAGTTAACAGAAATCTGCCTCTGGCGCCGAGACTAAAAGTGGCAGAGTCGAATGTTTCCCTAAACGATAATTTTATTTAAAAGATTATTTAACTTATTTAATAATCGAAAGTAGTTAAAATTCGAATGTATTCCACAGACGATAGTTTCACAAAAAGGGAAAAGAAATGAATTTATTGATACGTAATAAATATAAAACGCGAAAAAAAAAAAAGAATGATGTTTTGAATAAATATGCTTTTATCGGAATAAATTTAATAAGACTTAAAAAGGGTTGATAAAAGCAGCAGAAAAGGGAGTTCTATTAGGAATTTTAAGAAATAAAGTTTATTTAATCTTTTTAATTTAGAGCCATTTTTTAGATTTTCGCGTATAGGAATAAATATTTGTTAAGGCGAATTAAGAATTTGTATTGTTTCTGTAAAAATTAATAGATAGATCTAATAATAGGATTTTAATTTAATAAGCTGGGGTAAATACAAAATATTGCTAAAAGGAAATTAATGTAGCGTAAGGTTAATTTTGGCGGGGAAAAATGTAATATATATATATATATATATATATATATATATATATATATATATATATATATATATATATATATATATACAGTCGGCTCTCGTTAATTCGAACTCGTCGGGACCGCGAGAAATGTTCGAATTATCCGAAGTTAGACTTACGGAAAAAATAAAATAAAAACATGCTTAATATGGTACTATTACAAAGGGATTGATGTTATAGTGTTTTTTAAATTTATTTCGTCTGTTATTAGAATATCATTTAATATTAAATTAGAATATTTAAATACAAAAACTAATTAAAAGATTAGAAACAAGCACAGTGGTAGAAAAATTTAAAGCGTCACTGATGGACAGACGGGGCACTAAGAAAAGGATATCAAATGCATTGGATTATATGTATACTCGTTCGGAACAATTTTTTACAAAAATCAAAGAAAGTAAGTTATTTAAATGATGTGAAATCCGTTAGAAAGAAAAGAAAATGAAAAATTGGAATTCTCGTCAGTTCGAATTAAACGAAGTCGAGAGAAAATGAGTTCGAATTAATGAAAATTTTTAACATTATTCTGCCATTGAAAATTTCGGAACTTCATGTTTAGTTCGAAGATTCGAATTATTTCGAATTAACGAGAGTCGACTGTATATGAGGAGCCCAGAAGCCAAGGGGTATAAGTGACAAAATTGAAAAAAAAAATGAGTTAAGTGCACACGCTATCTGGAAACATGTCTATTTATTTATAGGTAAAGAGTTAAGAGTGATTTTTTCATTATGTACTGAGTTATAGGGGTCAGTCACTTAACCTCTTTCCCAAAACTGTGAAACGATTGGAGGCCAAGGGGTATAAGTGCAGTTGTGTCCGTTAACGTCTATATAGCAGAAGCACGACCAACGACATACATACAAAGCCATTTGCTTTTTTTATGCATTAAATATATGCATTTTAACTGTTATCAAGTAAGAAAAATCGTGTTAAGCATGGATTATGAAACACTTTCGAACACTCCCTGAAATCTTTAAAATTTTTTGCTATTGAGGGTAATAAAGTGTTACAGCCCATTGCCAAATATGTATTCTGATACTTTTTAACAGCCCTATGTTTTATTTGTCGGTTGATATATACTGTATAATGGGAAAAATTAGTTTAGCAAGAAAACGCATAACAGTTTGAAATTTCTCTTTCAGCAGTTTATATTAATAGATGGAAGCACACTTGTATACTTTTGTTCATCCTGTAGTTTATCTTGAAACTTCATTATACGCCAATATTTAGCTGAAATTTACTTCAAATTAAACACACTTAAGACTACTGAAATCACATTTCCAGAAATTATCATTCATCGATGACCATGTATAAAAGTTTGTGTGTGATCCTGTATATCATTTTACCTATATTTTACAAGCATTTCTTAGTAAACTGAATGCAGTTCAGCATAGAAATACAAGACTTATTTAAAAGAAATCTTTAAGTAAAGTACGCTCATAGTCTGTAACCTTTACGAATATTTTTGTGTAGCCTTGTATATGAACTATAGCATTTATACATATCATATAACGTGTATACATTTAGTGAAACTTAAAAGCGCAAATCATAATTAAAATAGCATTTAGTTCATCCATCAATCATCATCGATAATTATACAGTAATTCGGATAGAAATTCGGTCCTATTTGAAATCTTTTTTTGTGTCCCTGTAAATACTGTGTACTTTGTATTATGTGCGAAATAATTTATATTAAGCCTCAGCGATATACATTAATTTTATTATACATGAAAATTGTAATATAATTAAAACAAGTCGCAAACAATTCCCTTTTTATTATTAGGTAATGTAAATCTTTGTATGGTCCTGTAAATAATTAATAACTATTCTTTTCACCTCAGATTTTATAGAATGTCTATTTTAGTGCAATTCAGAAATGCATATAAATTTTAACATGTGACAAGGTGTAACATATTTCAAATTCATTTAAAACGATTTTTCCCATAACCCGTAATGTAACGGAAAATTTTTGATTGTCCCTGTAAATAAACTAATCATGTTAGAAATATGTGCAATAAGTTGCACAGAGTCATTGCAAGAGTTATTTGCAATAAGTTCGTGTTGAAGTAAACATGAATAATTCCCAAAAATTTCAGGGCAATCCGAATATATTTAAGAGTTAGGACAGACGGACGGACAAACCAAAATCATATTCACTTTTCAACTTTGTTGGTACGTGTTAAAAAATATGAAATTCCAATGTTTCTAAACTTATAATAAAAATTTAAAACTTATATTAGAACAAAAGCGTTTCATTTCATTCATTATATCAACATTGTTCATAAATTTTTCGTAAATTCATTTTTTTATTTCATATTTTTTCCTTTTTTAGAATTTATATTAAAACAAAATTTTGTCCTTTGATTTATTTGTATCAACATTAATCTTAATTTTTTCATAAATACAATTTTTTATTTAAAAATTTTTCATTTGTGTTCATTCGGCACTTGTACCCTTTAGTTTTCAAGCAGTTTTCATTACTGCTTGGAAGCCAAGGGGTATAAGTGCCGAATGATGATAAATATTGCTTAGTTATAAATTAAAAAAATATCCTATTCCATCTTTTTTTTAAACAGTTATTGAAACAAGAGTTCAAGGATCATTAAGAAATAAGCAAAATTTTCATATCTCAATTCATTCAATTACAGTCGATGTGTAACTTTGAACTCAATTTACTCGAAATCCAAATTTTGTCACTTGTACCCCTTGGCTTCTGGGCTCCTCATATATTCCAAGCTGTCGGAGAAAAAGGAAACTTAGTTAAAATTTTAATATCTTGGGAGGAACAATTTCACTCCCTTGCCTCTCTTATGGCTGGCGTTGTTTCAATATTGTAAGATTGTTGTTGCAACAGTGGTGTGATATTTTCCTGCCATTTTGCGCGGTTATCATTTATATTATTTAAAAGCTGATATTTTATTCAACTCTTTGGCGCTTACTGTCTCATTTCTTCGAGCCGTTCGCTAAGTTATGCCATTGAAATTCCATCCTAATTTCTCCGGCATAAAAACTTCTGTCTTACACTTAATGCTTCAGTGATCCAAATAGAATGATATCGCTGGAGAAATCTAATTTAGTTTGCATCATTCTTTTCTCGCCTTCCAAATTAATGAAGCATTGTTTCATTCAGAGCTAATGTACTCTAATATATGTTTCTATGTCTTCTAGTCTCTAAATCTGACAGTATCTCTTTAGTTGTTTTAGCAATTATTGTTTGTATGGAAATAGTTTTGCTGATTTAAATTATGTTTCTTGGCTTACATGGATGTTTTGGTTTAATGATGGTCAGGGTTCGGTGACATATATGGAGGGGTCGTAGCGTCCCTAAATTTTCACTTTCCTACCACAATTTTAAAACGATAATATTTATTAAAGAATTTCATTGTTGATGTAAAAGGGCGTGGCACGGAAATTTTTGATTTAAAATACTGTTAGAAAAGGGTGAAAATTTTAGGGACGCTGCGACCCCTGTATATATCAAATTAAATATATCATGAATTATATGAGGACCCCAGAAGACAAGGGGTATAAGTGACAAAATTGAAAAAAATAAACTAAATACACAGACGACCTAAAAATATGCTTTTTTTCATTTCAGGTAAAGAAATATAAGTGATTTTCTTATTATTTGCTGAGTTATAGAGGCAAACCACTTTTTTCGAAAAACAAACAATATTGATTAAATATACATTTAAAGAAAATTTTACTTTATTTTTTAACAGTTATTGAAATAAGAGTTCAAAGACCAGAATGCAACAAGCAGAAATTTCCTATTTCAATCCACTCAATTGTTATTGATGTTCCAATTTAACATCAATTATCTTTAAACTCAATTTACTCCAAATCGAAATTTTGTCACTTGTACCCCTTGGCTTCTGGGGTCCTCATATATCATATGCATTAGAGATGAAGCGGGCTCAACCTGAGCCCGAAAGCCCTAGCACAGGCTCGATTCTTATACTAATATTTGGGCTCGGATGGGCTTGGGCTCATTCTTTCTAAAATTGACAATTTTATTTATTCTTGTATAGAAAAAGAACTTTTTTCTTTAAAAATACTTATTCTAATTCAAGTCATTTTAATGCTATTTTGATCAAAATAACAGGAAAATAGAAATCGTGTTTTCATTTTTGTAGCATTAGAAGACTATTTTAAAAGAAAATTTTATGATATTTGTTTACGTCTCGCATAGACAGCCATGCGAATGTTGATTTTATATGGCAGTATTAAGATAATATTTAATTGGAACATTTATTTATTACTGTTTTTTAGAGATCTAACGGAAAATGAATATTTTGTTTTGTTTGTAGTCAACCAGCATTAGCTTAAGGTTTGCACATTTTTACACTTGTATCGTATGCGAGTCATAGTATATATTTATATGAAAACAACATTAAAAGTATCGGATCTTTCAGACAACGGTATTATTTTTTCATTTAAGATGATTTTTAGGAACACGAGAATTATAATAGATTGTTTTGAGGAAGGAATCGATTATAATTTAAGATGTACAGATAATCATTACATAAAATAGAACATTACAGAAACACATTAACAGGTATTTCAATGTAATAAGTTGTTTAAAAAAGAGATTTCATTTAGAACAACTATTATGTTTAAATATTATGGAATTTTTTTTTTTTTTTTTGTATTGCATATTTTCAGAATCTGACTCGGGCGGGCTCGGGCTCTGATGGCCCAGAATGTATCGGGCTCGGGCGGACTCGGATTTAGCCATTAAGAACAGGACATTTTTAATTTTAAATATTTTGCTGAATATTTAAAAATGTACTTCTGGAAATTCAGGATTATAAAGATTGTTTGACCTTATATTTTTCACGTTTATTTGATAAGGAGGACAATTAGCGGGCCGACAATAAATCAAATGAAAATAATATTTGGGAGCATCCTGTACATTAAATGCAGAAATGATCTATCGCTGCATAATACGATGCTGTACAACATATCCTCTGATTTTTGTAAGAATCTCACGTATATTCTTTGAGATATAGCGATTGAAAAAATTCTGGTACGTTTTTAGCTTATACCATGCAGGGTTTTTAACTAAATTTAACACCAGGTTCAGGAAAATTGGCAAAATGTATAAGAAACAATGTAGTGGCATTGAAATGTAAATATATTTAATATTTTTGAAATATGAGTAGTTGTATGAAATAATTTTTATCTGCACACGTGCTAACGATAACAACGATCTTTTTATTAAAAAAATCTAGCCAAATATCATGAAAATTTAGAAAGATATCATCGATAGAGTGAACAGTTTTAGTTGATTTTTAGAAACAGCTAAATGATGAAGGATTTTTCACTTTTATTACGAAATTAATATTTTATTTTAAGTAGTTAATTGATATATTGAATTTTCGAGAGTTATGATTAGATATAATATGTGTGTGGTGTGTGTTTGGTGGAGGGGGGGGGGGGGGGGGCGAGGCGGTCTACGTCCTGATATAATTAAAATTTCACTAAATACCATGCACTGACTTTGTCACCTTATACAATCATAGTTCGCTTTATAATTTACAAGTAAGTTAAATGTCTTTAAACTATTTAGTTTTATTACTGTGCGCTAGAAACGAGTTGTGGATTGTTTCTTTTTTCTTTTTTGCAAAACTCTTTTTATTATATGAACAAAAACTACTATTCCCACTTTTTCTCTTAACATTTATCATTTACTAAAAACTTATTAATCTTTTTTCATTGTATTTTAACACTGAGAGAAATAATTAGTTTTTATATCTTCGTGCTCTGAAATTGGGGATACTTTTTCAAGGCTTTTAACCGTAATAATTTTTTGTTTTTTAAAGGTTTCTTTTATACAAATTTGAGGATGAAAGAAATGTTTGTATTACTTCTTTCCTCTTCTAATATCTGAAAATTCATCATTTAGAAATAACCAAAATAATAATTGGCACAACAGTTAATTTTTTGCACACCTCTTACGGCACCCCAGTGTGTCGTAGCACAGCAGTCGATGGTTTATTGGATTAGCGTTGCGTTTGCGACATGCCAAACATCGTTTTCCCACGTTGTTACATGGATTGCGGAAAAGCACATTGTACAGGCATTCATACGGCATATTGAACGAGAATTTTTATCCAACCTTTATGAGGGAGATTTCCTTGTTAGTTTTCTTTTGCCAGTACATGCATTGATGATGACTAAAGTATTTCACAAGAATGATATATTGTCTTTTAGATATATTTAAGCATAGACATCACCAAAAAAAAAAAAAAAAAAAAAAAAAAAAAGTAGATGTTTTTATTGTTATTGATTTTATTTTTTTTTTATTTTTATTTATTTATTTATTTATTTATTTATTTATTTATTTTGTTAGCTGGAATGAATCATTTCAGCTTGTGTTAATCTTTCTAACTATTTTTAAGGTTTTTAAACTTTTTTAAATTACGTTTATAAAGTTGATCAAAATTTTAATAATTTCCAGAAAATCTATTTAAGAATAGTAAAATTCTTTATCATAATATGCAACTAACTGTAAGCTAAGAAAAAAAAATTATTATTATTTTTTTTTCTGAAAGAATGTAATCAAATTCCTTAAGTTGATTCTACGTGTATCGGTTCCAGAAGTATTCATGAATCGGATATATTAATACTGGTATTTTTGAGTAGCATATGTCTGTCATCTCTAAATCACTCAGCGTCGTAGCGACATTACAGACTAACTATGTGATTTGCAGTGATCTCCAGTGATGGGCGTTACAGCGTCGTTTCGAATTTGATTTGTGGTATCAATTCGAAATCCTACTGGACATTTAATTATACATTATCAAAGATTTTTATACAAAAATAATATTTATGATCTATTGTAATTCTATTGCATATGCTTATGATGATAATTAACACAAAAAATATCAACAACCGGTCATCTGACCAAATTAAGATATTTCGATTCGAGCAAGAAATTTCTTCATAAAATTAATAAAGAGTAAATCAACAGAAATAAGTTGAATAAAATTTTTGTGACAAGCATTTTTATAAAATTTGAGCAAGTTCCTGCTATGTTTAGTGTAAAGGGAACAGTTTACCTTTTTAACATTTTTTTTTTAATTTAAAAAATATATATGCTTCAAATGGTGAACTGGTTGCATTTCAATGTTTAACAAAAAACAAATATAAAAATTTTAAGAAAAAGATTTAAAAAAAAATCTTTTCTCCTTTTTTATATATTGGTATTTTTGTCCAATTATTATTATCATTATTTTAAATTTTACGTAGTGTGTACATAAGTGTTTATAAGTGTGTACGTAAGGCTGCGCAGGGTTTTGGGATACATTTAATATTACATTTAAAATAACTTTTTTACTGATGTATATGTAGTGTATAAAACGATAAAATCTAACGCATCTTCATATACTTTTATTTATTTGTTTATTTATTTATTTTTTTAATAACCTGAAGGCCTATTTCATGAGCATATTTATCACATTTATAATAAAGAACATGTACAAAATATTTTTAATATTTATCTCAAATACGAAAAAAGCCTTAGTATTTTATAAACATGAAAGTAAGAAAATATGAACATACGGAAAAAAAACAGTTTAAAGTTTACATTTGTGTGGGGAATTCTGCTAGTTGTATTTACAAAATTAAAAGTGGGATGTCACGAAATTCACAATTACAGTTTCATTTAATAATTTAAAAAACAAAAATATTTTTTTTTCGTAAATTTTGAGTAACTATCCCTATAAAGAAAATAAAAATGATACAAATAAATAAATAAATAAAAACCTTATTGTAAAAAAAGTATCAAAATCGAAGCATTTGTTCCAAATCTTCTCATTGATATTCAATAAGTACTGTTTTCAAAACTCAGTCAAAAAAAAAAAAAAAAAAAAAAAATATTGAAAACCCCTTATCCCCTCTGTTGCTTTTAGAGATCAAGTAAAAAACAGCTCACTCTATGGACAGTATCTTTGACTGGACATTTGACTAGATATATATATTTTTTAAAATAAGTTATTCCATAGAGTTGACTATTAAATTATGTAAAAAAAAATCGTTGTTACCGTTCGTGAAAGTGCAGATAATAATTATTTCATACAGCTACGCATATTTCATAAAATATTTTAATATATTTATATTTCAATTGCACTATATTATTTCTACTACATTTTGTCTATTTTTCTGAAATTGGCGATAAATTTGGTTGAAACTTCTGCACGATATAAGCTAAAAACATGCTAATTTTTTTTTTTTTTTTTACTTTTAAAAATCATCATTATCGCTATAAATATATTTGTTATTATTACGAAAATCACTGGCCATATTGTACAGTATCCACATATTTATATTCTGCAGCGATAAATAGTTTCGTACATTTTGATGTACGAGGTGATTCGAAATATTTTTTCTTTGATTTTTTTGTCAGTCTTCTAAGTGTCTTCCTTATAAAATGGATTACGTTAAATATGAGGTCAAACACAATCTTTATAATCCTAAAGTTCCTGTAGAATCCGACTAGTGTATCTTTAAATATTCGACAAAATGCTTAAAATTGAAAGTGTCCGGTCATTAATGGCCATTAGTGTATGCATTGTCCAAATTACATAAAAAAGTATGTAGTTTACCAGTTACACAAATATATGAGTTAGAACAGATTATTCCACAAACATGTGTATTCTTGTGTAATTTACACATTTAGAGTTATCATTAATTTTCCCATTAAAATGTGTATTATGAAATTTATACATTAGGTGTGTACTTTACCAATTTACACATCACTTTACACATATAGGCAAATCGTTTTGTATCATCTGTATGTTTGTTTTCATGTGTGAATTTACGCATCATTTTATACATATAGGCAAATCGTTTTTTATCCTCGATATGTTTGTTTTCATGCCTAAATTTACTCATTCTTCAGTCCGTAGGAAGTTTCATTTTCAAAAATATCATCTTCAAGAATTAGAATACATTTTTAAATTTTGTTTTTCTAATATTATGCACATTTTGTTTTTAACTGTAAATAAAGGCTTTTCGTCCGTTTTAAGGACATGTTCTAGGAATCTTAGGTTAACAACATTCGAGCTTTAATAATTACTTACGCGTATTGGTCTTTGTATCCTATTATTCATGAGGATTTATTTTTGATCGCTTTGAAAGTTATATCGGCTATTTTCTTTCGGAAATATAAATATTGATTAGATTATATTTTTGTGAGAATGTTTTGTAAATAAAAATAACTATTTGTTTATCCGTCAAAGGAATTTTTGAGCATCCTCCTGATTAATATCAAAGATTACTTCTGTAATATCATTTTCAAGAATTAGAATACATTTTAATATTTATTTTTTAATTTTTCATATTCGTTTTTTAAATTTTTCGAGGCTGTTTTTATTGATTCTTTTAAATATTTTCCAACGTAGTTGATAAGTGTTCATGAATTCTGTTTGTCTGTGTTCTAATTCGGGTAAACACACTTCTATTGCCATGCAATTGATATATGGTATTGAGATTTACTATGGCATGTTCGACACTGGAAATCAAGTGTTTAAAGTTCGTTTAGAGCACCAGCTCCCAACCTGCGTATCAATGGGGGTACTTGGCGGGTCTTGGGGTACGCGAAAATTTTGTCGGTAACAGTGGAAATCACTAAAATGATTGGTAAAGTCTCAAAAATGTCAGAAATGACTATTTAATTTGTATGATTTATTGTATGATTCTGTTTAAAAGATTATAATGAGAAAAAAACATATTTGCGTAATTTAGTTAAGCTTAGATGAGAAGGCGGCGTGTTTATACATAATGGGGGTACTTTAAAATGAAAAGCCTAAGAAACGGACACGTGAAGATGAAGAAACGCTGGTTTAGAGGATCACTCAAAAACTTTCCGTTTAATTACGGTGTGTGTGTGTGTGTGGGGGGGGGGGATGATTTGCGGTGTATTTTAAATTTTTAATGATGTTACACTATTTGAAACACATTAATATGTATTATTAATGTGCACGACCTAAGTGCTTCGATAAATGCGATCTCCTTAGTTCCTCCTTAGATCTCCTCCTCCATCGTTTACTTGTAGGGGGCATACACAAGAATTCCGTTACAGTACTGTCTATGAACAATAATTGCTGGAAGTGCGTTTTCAATTCCAATTCGCGTATTTATCTTTAATTATTTTGTTTTACATTGGTTGGTATGCATAAATTGAGTAGATCACATCTTTCACTCGCATGGAAAGTGACACATCTCGCAAAAATTATTTTGAGTTTTATTTCACTGATATGTCTGTCATAGGTGATTCTTGCTACACAAACAGTTTCATAAGTACTTATGCGGAAAATCACTTTATTACGCCATAGGTCCATTTATGACCACCGAAGAGGGTGGATTGTGTGGGGAAGTAAAATGACCCGATCCTCCAAAACCTCATGCTGCATCTTCATTTATAAGGGTTTTATGCTTTTATGCAAGTTTTCACTCCTACATGCAGTGCTAAGCGCTGTAATTTCATGATACAGTAAAAACATGCGATTTTTTTTTTTTGTTTTCCTTTCTTGTAAAAATATGGTATTAGAAAATTAGATATTGTAGCAAACTATATTATGTTAATTCAACTTTTGTACAATATTTTATTTTTTTTATTTTTTAATCTGACCTATGAAGACTGATTCGTACTAAAATATTGAAATTTTTAGTCTCTTCCTACTAAACTTCCTACTAACTACTTTAAAGGTTGTTATGTGGAGGATATCTCATCTGTACGATGGAAATGGACCAGGCTTTAATGTTAGATGCTTATTTCTTAATGTTGATTTTGATCAGTTAACACAGGAGGTGTTCAAATACTAAGCTGTTTCCGAGGAACAATAGCTGTCTTAGTTATTTTTTATAGAAATGCACCAAATTTGATATCTGATGTTATTAATTTAAAGCATTCCCATTTTTATCTTTAATATCCATCAGAGAATATTGTTACACTATGCCATTGATTAATTAATTTTAAACATTGATTACCATTACTAAAGTATTCATATTAATAAGCTCATATATCGATAAAATAGGTCATGGAAGTTGGTCTCCTATTTTGAATTTTTTATTTATTTATTTATTTATTTATTTTTAGACTGCATCAAAAGACACTTTGTAACTCAAGCTCCAGAAAATATCGTTTTCAAGGATTAGAATGCATTTTAAGAACTTTTTAAATTTATTTTAGCTCTTTTAAAAATTTTATGTTAACATCTGATCCTCGGTAATTACTTACGCCTATGGCCTTTTGAGTTTCATTCTTCTCTACCTGTAATATTCAAGAAAGTTTATTTTTGATAATTAGGAAGCCATATCAGCTATTTCCTTTCAAAAATATGAACATTGATTAATTGTACGTGAATTTTTTGTAAATAAAACACGAGCGTTTACCCGGAGGAATTTGCAGCGATTTCATTATTTTGTGCCTGACATTGATTTCCATTATAATTTGTGTGTGTGTGTGTGTGTTTGTTACAATCAAAGTTTATCAATAGAATTTTTTTTTATCTTCACTCCACGCACCCCCCCCCCCCTCCCATTCACATTGCCTCTTTTTTTTGAACACTTTCTAATGAACTTGAAAAGTGTTTATAAATTCCGTTTGTCTAGCCGCACTCCAACACACTTAAACATACTTGGATTGTTATGAAATTGAATACATGTTATTAAAGTTTACTCAAACCCAGCAATGGAAATTAAGCATGTACTAATAGTTCGTTTGCAGTAACCTCCAAAAAATTTCATTACATTGTAATCTATGGCAAAGAATAGTTTGTAGCGCATTTTAATGATGTTACGCTATTGGATTTTTCTAAATGAATATCGGAGTTTTAACGCTTGATAGTATTTTTTTCACGAAACTTAAAATTATAATTAATACATAAAATGAAAGAGCAACTTAAACAGTTTTACCTATAAGTGTTCAGTGTGACAATCTTTCCATACGCGGCACACTTCAAGTCGATAGCTCAGTTTTTTCCAAACGTTGATTAGTGTTTGTGGGGTCTTTGTTGCAACATCTGGTAACACACGAACCCCCACAGGTATAAATCACATGGCGTTAGATCGGGTGAGCGTCTGAACAGAACTTCTTGAACATTTTGAAAGGTTCTAAGTAAAACTGTTTGAACTAATCTTTCATTTTATGTATTAATTATAATTTTAAGTTTTATGTAATAAATACTGCCAAGCGTTAAAACCCTGATATTCATTTAGAAATACTCCGTATTTGAAACGTATTAAAACTGATAAGTCACTGAAGTTCACTGCAGGAGGATTACTGTAGAGTGTTAACTAAATTTTTGTCCATTATTTTGATGTGTAATAAATTCCATTGATACATTCAAGGCTGGAAAAGAAAAAAAATAATCGACTACATTCGCTCTTTTATTGACGAAAATTGCTGCATGAGAATCTTCAACTTGTATTTTTCTATTTTTGAATATTATGTAGTATATACACAATTCTATAGACCATATGCAAGAAGCCCCCCCCCCCAGTTTATATATATATACATATATATATATATATATAATCGTATTTTTTCACTACTGTTCCCTACTATAGGTGAGAATGTGAATTGCTGAAATTGAGTTTTCAAATGTTTTGGGAGTTTTCCAAATTGTTAGCTTAAACATAATGTTTTACTTATTACATAAAGGGATTTTTACAGTATTCTGAATGTGTTGGAAATCTTTCCTAATCTATATTTGAGACAATAGTCGAAGAGGACCTCTCTGAAGTCCAAACTTTGGGGATATTTATGCAAACTTTATAACAATATCAAAAATAATTAAAAATCGGAAATCTATACTGCGCATACTTCTATAGATTAAAGTTGTCCATTATAGAGAGTTTTACAACAACATATAAACCGAATTTTTATTGAGAAAGATCTGAAAATCCCAAAAAAGTAAGTTTTTTTTTTTTTTTTTTTTTTTTTTTTTTAAACCGGGATTATGTAGGAACCATGTAATAATGCTTTATATTTCAAGCATCGAAATCTTAGTGAAGCTGTCAACCTGTGATTAAAATTTAAATGCAAAGAAATACCTTTTATAAAGAGTGTGTATACAGAAAATAGTTATTTAATTTTCTAATGAGAAATTCGAAAAATACTGTTGCGCTCCACGAACATTTCAGAAGGGAATTTGCATTCTTGCTGCCATTCTGATCTCAAATTTCTCTTTCTAATGTTAAACTTATCGGCTTGGAATGCATCCTGTATTTTTCAAATATATTCTCTGAAAACTAAATTTCTACTTCCCTTTTACTGTTAGGATCTTCTTGAAGTATGTTTGTTTCTTTTTTATTTTATACAAAATATAATTCTAAAATATATAGTTTTATTTCTAGTGTTAACTCTATTTCAGGGGTTTTCTGCTCCAAAATGATTTAAGTAATTAATTCACACCGCAATTAAAGAACAAAATTGTTTGAAAATAATCAGAAGGTTTTCTTCACTATATTATGGAACTGAAGGTTTAAAAAGTCTTACTTACAACTTGTCAGCTTCACTTACATTTTCACACTTAAAAAAATAAAAATAAGCATGTATTTAAAAAATGTATAATTTATCAAATAAAAAAAAAGACCATATATGAGGGGAGGAAGAGGGGGGAAGAAGATAAACAATTTAATTTTTAAAAGAGAACCTTGAAAAATATGCATGCGTTCCAAAACCATAGGTTTAATATTAGAGAGGGGAAACTTAAGTCTGACTGATGTAGGAGTCTTTCTCGACTATCCAATTGGAAAGTTTTCTGTCATTTGAAATTCGAGCTGTGTTAGCAATAATAAGGAAAGAAATGGAATGACTCACTTTCATATTTTTACCTGTGTATATGAATGTAGAAATTCATTTCACGGCGATGAGCCCTTTACCGTCTTACGACCTTCAACATCTGCTTATTTAACATTTACCCAGAACGCAGTGGTAACCTAAGACGTGTATCTGTTTTCCCTAGATTACTTTCATCGGCTATGTTTTTTGCCGATATGCGGAAGAACTTTCTTGTCCCTCGAAGGGAGTTGTTATTCGGTTGTTTTTTGCTCAAAGCTCCAAGGGCGAAATAGAAAAACGCTTACCGGCTTTTTTGGGCTAGTAGTCTTTTTGTTTCTTCTATTTTACTTACCGATTTTCGTGACATAGTAATGCTGAAGTTAAATAAGTTACTAGTCAACTTCTAAAAAGCATGCGCCAGGTTAAAACAAATTTACCTGTGAAAGTACACATTGGAAAAATATTTTTTTTAAATGTCCAGGCCAAGAATCTATCCTAGGAACTGTAATTCGATCTGTGAACACTCCAATAGTTTGAGCATTAGGATGTTAAGAGTTAAAGGTAATAGTTTACTTGGGTCTATTGCAATCGCTTTACAGCCACCATAATTTTACGAAATAGAATATTTGTGATGATGCAATGATTTGTTTAAGAAAAATTTGGGTTTTTGTTTAAGGATCCTTCACAATTTTTTTTTTTTTTTTTTAATTGTAAAACAGTCCTTCACAAATTTTTTATCGTAAAACAACCCTTCACAAAATTTTTCATAGTAAAACAGGAACCTTCACAAAAGTTTTTATCGTAAAACAGGACCCTTCACAAAATTTCTCACTCTAAAATCAGGACGCTTCTCAAAATTTCTCATCTTACAATTAGGACGCTTCTTAAAATTCTTTGTCTTAAAACTAGAACATTCATAAAAATTTTTACTTTCAAATTGAATTCTTAATAAGTTTAATCATTTAAAAATAAAATCTAATCTATTCCAAAACAGCTAAACGTATCAAAGAACTTAGCTTTTTCATACATAAAAGATACACATAAAAACTGAATATAATAATTTCAAATATACAAATTTGTGATTAGAATTTTCATAGCTATTATTTTTTAAATATTTTACAAAAAACAGGATCCTGTGAAAAAAGTTTAGGCAGACCCCTGTAATGCCACGAACTGGAATATCGTTCCGATTTACTCCGGTACTTTTCGAGACTTGGGCCCGTAACATAAGGGTCTGTGCATACATAACATTATCATTTTAAGTGGGTGGGTGTCTGGCTCATGATAGCGTAAGATATCTCTAGGGGGAAGAGGAATTGTCTTTTGATATCGATATCATTTTTGATCCAATCAAAAGTCCCCCCCCCCCTTTTTTTGTGTAACATGGTATTTGGTTCAAAATAGTATGTTATCTTTTTTCAGTCTGTTATCTATTTTTATGAAACTACAAAGCTATTATTAAAGTCACTAAATTATTATAAAATTATTTAATTCTAAAATATGGAATACCCCCACGTTTGATATTCCTATTCTCTTTCATACATGTATGCATCATGAAGGCAGAATAATAGATCTATTATTCTACCTTCATTGTATACATATATTATATAATCACGGTTCGAGGAACCATATGTGAAATACATTTAAAATGAAGCTTGTATTGAAGAGAAAGAAAAAAAATGTTGCCTATTTGCTTTGTTAAGAATTTTTATCTATTCCCTATCCCTCCTGCAAGTGCAACAAGACTTTATTACTATTGAATGCATTATGTAACAAAAAGCTATAATAAAATAATTTTATATTGTAACTATTTCTTTTAAGTGTTATTTGATATAATGCGATATTTTATTGACTTCACTGCATTCGAATCAATAAAGTATGCGAAAAATAAATGTTACCAATTTTGTATATCAATTCAAACAAAAAAACTTAATTCTTTAAAAAAGAAAAATGCACTTCGATAACGATATCAATACTAGGGACGGGGAGGGGGGGTGGGGTCATGGGATAATACCGAATGATATCCAAAGAGGAAGGGGGGGGGGGGATTGCCAAAAAATTGATAACGTTATATTTACACAGCCCCTAGACTGTGTCAAGCGACGCAATGATGACGACTGTCCGCGATTCCCTCTGGCACGGCCAAACTCGATTCCCCTTATACGGCCGTAACAAAAAGTCGAAATCCCTTTGTCTTCGGGGAATCGGAGTTTGGCTCCGGAGAAACGTAGGGGCGCTTTTACCGACTGTGTCTAATCGATATTTTACCTTGCGCGTCTTTGTTTTCTTGAGTATAACAGGGTTGATACGAGTTCAGACCATGAAATTCTTCCGCACCAGTATTTTATTATAGAAAATCGCTTCTTAAATATAACGAAATTTTATGCTTTTTTTACTGGATTTATTTTCCCTTACAAAAATATTGATATTTGACCTGGAAATTTCCTTAAAGCGTAGCAACCCTGGTATAACTTAACTGAAATTGCAATTTTTAAAATTTTTAGAAAAAAAAAAACGGATTTTTGCTGTCTTTCATACTGCTGTTACGCTAAAAAATTCCAGAAATTTTTTCTCGCGAATTTCCTTCAGATTTGGAGTACAAACTGTTGAAAAGAAAAAAAAAAAAAAAAAAAAAAAAAGACTTGTCGATTTTTGAAAAAAAGAAAATTCGATATAACTTGATTGCCAGTTTTTGGCTAAAAAGCTTGTTTATTTTGTTGATATTATGCAACATGCAAATATCCTTTTAATTTTATCATACAGTTTTATACTATGAATGTCCAGAATTAGAATATTTAATTTTATATGCAACTTTGTTATTTTCTACAATCTTCAATATTTCAGATCAACACATATAACGGCGAGATTAATGAAAAATATTTGCAATGTACATATATCGTATTGCAATTCTATATTTATTGATTGATTTAGAATCGTGCAAAAATAATGTACGTTTTGAAAAAAATATTTCGTTATGAGTTGATTGCCGGATACTGGCGAACTTGCTTATTATCTTAATATTGTGTAAACATTTTTTTATTATATTTCTTATACTATAACTGACTAAAATTCAAATATTTGATTTAATAATTTCTCTTTTTTTTTTTTTTTTCCTAAACATGATAAAAATCTGTGATTGTTATTTTTTTTTTTTTTTTTCAATTTCTTTTTTCATTTTTGTTGTTCGAAAGTTGTCCGCTATCAACTTTATGCTCCTTTTTTTTTTTTTTTTTTTTTTTTTTTTAATCCGAAGGCAAAAATAATTCAATTATTTAAAAAGTTTGAGAAAAGATTTAAGATTGTTTGAGAAAAGATTTGAGATTGTTTGAGAAAAGTTTTGTTTTTGAAAAAGTTTTTTTAATTTTCTTAATATTTTGAAACTAGTAAATGTTATTAAAAAAATATTGTATAAAAATATTCAGAATTCTCAATGTTTCAAACAATCAAGAATTTAAATGTAATTAAATGCAAAAATTTACTTATAATTTTTATTTTCAGTGTTATATTTGCGTGTTATTTAATATATTTTTAATTGCTTATGCTTAAAGCATTGCATTTATTTATTTTATCTTCAAATCTTTCAGTTTTCCTGTTTTTAGTAAACAAAACATCGAGATAAAATATACGTATATTATTTATACCTTTTATAACGCATATACAGCAACGTTTATCGTACTTTTGTATGTAAAAGTAACATTTAATAATCATTATTCACAGTCAGTATTCAGTGCCATCTACCAACGACTGTAGTCACTTTAAGATTCCGAAACTAAGGGGTGATTGTGAAGGCCGTATAAAGAAGGGGAAGAATCGAGTTTGGCCGTGCCTCTGGAACCTATCTGGTATTTTCCCGCTAAATGTTTTTTTACCGAAGTGCAGCGTTTCTCCTCTCCTTTATCGCTTCAGCAGACCTGCCAAGTTTCCGTTTTTTTTTTTTTTTTATACCAATATTTTAATTCAGAAAATATTATTTTAGTTAATTGGAACGTTTGATCGATTTAAAGCAAAAACATTTTCTCTTACATAATAGTGGTACGAAAATCCGGAGATTTGGCAACTCTGCTTCAGTGTCAAGGTTGATATATGATTTCTTTAATAAAAATAGTATGGTTTCTTTTATGTACTTTACTAAAAATGATTTCTTTACTATTGAAAAAAAACAGCGTTTTCGGCTCCAAAAATATTTTGTTAATCTAATTTGAAAAGACTTTTATCTTGTTATCTGCTGTTACGATCTCGCTAGACAATGAAGCTATTTGTGTGCTATCAGACAAATAATAAAACGCATTCAAAAAACATTAATATCGGCTCAGACATTATTGATAGGTTTTAATTCTTCCAGGAAAATATAAATGTGTTATCTGCTTTGTCTTTAGCACGTTTTCAGGTGCGAGTTATCAACAAGAAACTGGCTGAAGTACTGCTGAAAAACAATATTTCTGTAATTTCTTTATTTATTTTATTTATTTATTTATTTTATTTGCTAATATTAAATAAAATTGAAATGTTGGAAGTTATAGTTTTCGAGTTCTTTTGTTTCTAAATAAATTAAATACATTGTATTCCTCAAAAATAGGCTTAAGCTTAGGGCTATAAATACCGTATTTCACAGTTAAAAATACTGGATTTTACATTATTTTGTCTTTAAAAAAACCCATTACAATTGCCCTCCCAAGAAATTCGATATTTCAGAGTGTAGCAGTCATCAGACACAATTTTGTTTTCATAAATTGGACTAAATAATAACCTTGGCATAAATAAATATTTTAACACACTGAGCGCCACAGACTGTTATGAAGTGGTTATTTTGGCAGCTAGCATTTAAAAACGGTTTTCAGTATTCTTCGTGTCAGTTCAAATTTCCCAAAGGCAGTGTTTGTTAATTTTATAGAATTTTAATTCAAAAAGATTAAATTTTAGTAATTTTTGCACGTTAAACGTCAAACTGAACTCGCCAAGCATGTCCGAGAGGAGAAAGGGTAACAGGCTTATTATTATTATTTTGTAAAGTATGGTAATGAATTATTATAAGTTTCCTAGCAATAAATCGTCTTCAATGAAATTATTGCTGGCACACGTAACTGTATGGTACAGCGCCATAGAAAATATTGCTGACATACACACTTGTGTGCCATAGTATTTAATATGTTAAGCAAAAAATGAATACTTATAAAGTTAAAGCATTCAAAGTTCGTTCTCAAAATTAAAGCATTTATAGTTAAACATTTATGGATACTTTGGTTATTTGTAAACTGTATGTGAGAATGAACTGTATTATTTGCTTCTCAGTTGTGCTGAATAGGTCGAAAGAAACTTGTCTCCCCACCCTTCAAGAAAATTTTCAATCCTTAATAGCTTTAAAAACTGGAAACAAAAATCATTTCCACTCCTTTTTCTCTAGAAGATGTTTTGCAGTGAATACTGAATACATCTAACTGACGTACTTTTTTCATGCTTCTTTGTAACTCCGAATCAGAGATTAGATCTAAATGATGCTCAATTTTTCATTTTCTCTTAAAACGATGCAATTTACGGTAATTTATTAATTCACACATTTATAAATAGGAGGTTACTAGCTTCAGAAGACCAAAATGCTGTCGTCCTAGAAAGAGATGCCTTATTTAACACTCGTTTAATATCCTTGTAATTGTAAGATACAGTGGTTCTTTTCTGACCGTGAAAACGGTTTTGGGGGATCATTTTGTAAGTTTACAGAGCTTCATCCATCTAACGAAATTCTGTTCTTCTAACTCCTTTGTCTATGTGTGCTTTCAGTGTCAAGGTCAAAAAAGTCGTTCTCAGAAACTGTATAAGTCAGGGCTTTAAAATTTACCTACTTATAGCTGATACCTCCAATCACACGGCGAATCATAAAAGTTTGATAACGTCTTTTATTATTTAAATTAAATGAATTAATTTAATCTCATCCGATCATTTCTGTGATTTAGATTTTAAAACAGACCTTTCTTTCTTGCCCAATGTAGATGGCTCAATTAGTGTTCATTCTAGGCAATTTTTGAAGGGTGCAGCACCCTGCCCTTTTTCAAATTTACAAAATGCACCCTGCCCTTTTTAAAAGCAGTAAAATGCATCACTTGTTTTACCCAGAGATTTTCAATAAATATTTTTTTAATTGGTAGTATTTCTAAATTTGTGTGCCCAAAAATGATAGAATTTTCACATTTCTTAAATAAAAAGAACATGAAACTCTTCAATCAGGTTTTAATTTAACTGTATTTTAAATTTTTATATCATAAAATCATTCAAAATTAATGTTACTTGATTTATCATACTTAAAAATTAAGTATTTTTTCCGCTTTCTTTTTTCCCCTTCTAAAGGTGATAACAAATTTTTTCTTGCAAAAGTGCCCTTTTCTGCTACAGTAGTGCCCTTTATAGTGAATAGCACCATGCCCTTTTTATTTCTAGAGTGAACACTAGGCTCAATGGTAGCATATTTTCTTGCAATCCAAAAGATTCCTGGTTCGAAATTAGGCGTCGATGTTTGAATTTTTTATTTCAATGGAATGGATTTCAATATCTAATAGATTCAATTTTACAGGTTTTTTTTTTTTTTTTTTTTGGCCATTTTAAGCCAACAGTTGTTAAAAATTATTTTAACATTTTTTTTTAAATTCCCGCTATTTTTTTTTAATTTAAGAATTTTAAATTTTATGTTACAATCAATTACGGGGGGGGGGGGGGTAAGGTTAATATTCCGATTTTGTTTTATTTTCGATGGAATACGTCATTAAACAGATTTTAGGACGGCAAAGTCAGATGACAGCTAGAGGTGCTGAAAGAAAAATGCACCTAATCCTTGATTTTGTAGATAAGGATTATTTTTTGAGTGAAAGTTTATTCATTTAAAATTCACCTTTTAAAGACTCATAATGCTAACAAAATATTTAGTATTGATGCTAGCCTCTTTTATTATTTTATCAAGGTTACTGGATTGGTTAAATAGTCTGTTTATTATTATTCTCTTTTTTCCCCTTCCCTTGAAGGAATCTAATCTGAATTGTCAGGTTAGGGTCAAAGTCAAGGCCAAGTTCATTGTGTACGTGCAATCGGAATCGAATATTTTTGCATTTTATCTCCCCGAATATGAATACCAGATTTAAAAATGAGGCTCATATAAACGAATGCTTAATGAATGAATTATGCATTTGAAAACCAATATGCCTCTTTCATTAGCCAATTAGCATAGACATCGTGTTCTCTTCCGGCCTTGATGTAGTATATATCAAAAATATTTATTTTTGATAAGCATATTCTTCGCCCATATCTTTTTTTTTTTTTTTTTTTTTTTTTTACAAGTTTGCTTTAGATTTTAAAATCTGCGAGTCAAATTCACTCGTTATCAGCAAAATCGAGAGTCAAATTTTAAAATATGCGAGTCAGCTGTGAAATGAATATAGTTTGTATCAAAACAAATAGACAACAATAACAAACATGTTATTTATTTTGCTACTAATATTCAATGAGATTTCACTCTTAATTTTGCTATTTTATGTGCATCTAAAAAAGATTATTTTATTTATTGCAAAATATTTATAACCAAGAACAACCAAGGCAAACTGTCCTTTTTTTTTCTAAGTGGGTTTGGGACACAACAATCTTCAAATTCTCGTAAATTTTATTGCATTAAGAAATTTCTTTTTCTTTATGCTTAAAATGACGTTTATATATTTTTTTTCTATCTTAGTTAAAAGAGGAAACATAATTTTTTTTCGTTTTGATTTGTTTTCAAAATCTAGCTTTCAAGCAATAGTTATCATGGAAATGACTTTTTGCAGAAATGCGTTTTGATGGGGTTTTCACAATTTCTCGGATTTAAACTGCTATAACCCAAGACCCAAGAACCATTAAAGATAAATGCTTCAAGCTCGGAACGTGTCTTTTTATGTTGTTTTACTTTAATTTTGATTCATCAACTTTGAAAAAATTTACTTTTGAAAAAATGATTTTTTTTTTTTATATATATAAAACTTTTTTTAAATAATCATCACCTCTTTTTTTTTTTTTTTTTTTTTTCAAAATTTTCATTTTAAATATTTTTTAATTTTTTTAAATTTATATTTTTAAAAATGTTGGATTAGAATTAAAATTTAGATATTTCTGTTTATTTAAATGTAAAAAAAAAAAAAAAAAAAAATTAAATTTTCCAAATAATATTTTAAATTACAACGATTTTAAATTACCGCACTTTTTTGATAAATTGTAATAATTAAATTAAAATTAAATTTTTAAAAAAATGAGAAGTTTTAGCATATGATTTTCTTTATAAATAATGTGGTTAATCATCAGAAAAAAAAAATTTAATTTTAATTCAAGAAATAAAAATTATTTTGTAATTTGTCCCGGACCCGCCTTAATGAAAATGTAAATTTGAACATATATGGAAAAAAAAAAAAAAAAGAAAGAAAGAAATGCCAAAAAAAGAAGTTGTCGATCATCAAACAAAATTGATGTTTCATTATGGAGTTTGCCTTGATTAATTTCTATCTTTCAATAAATTTATATGCAGGGTACGTCTGCAATGAGGAGGTAACTTGTAATAAACCTCAGCAACATATATCAATTTCATAAAATGTGAAATAGTTTAATAGATTTAAAATGCGCTCCAAATAAAGTTTCCCCTTTACAATTGTGTAATGAAATTTTTTGTGTGGCTCTGTAAATTAATAAGTATTCTTTGCATCACAAATTTGTGCAGAATGCATTTTTAGGATATACTTCATACGTGCATACCAATTCTATTATGTTCGAAAGAGTATAATGATTAAAGTTCACTCGAAACTATTTTTTCCCATTGACCGTAGTGTAACGGAAAGTATTCGATTTGATTTTTCCTGTCATAAACTATGCATCCTATTTTCATAAAATTTGAAATGATTCGACAAAATTATGCAACAACAATATATTTTTAATTTCAAATGATTTAGCTGGCTAGCTTTTGCTCTGTTACATGCGGACAGACGGACGCACCAAATGACTACTATAGGTGTTATGTATTTACAAAAATACGAACGCACCTAAAAAGAAATAATCCTTTTAGAGATATTTTTGTTTTGTACAATCAATAGTGCTTTTGGAACACGATAAAGTATCTATAATTTATTCTAAAATATATTATTACTAATAGATGTATTAAATGGATTTTATAATGAATTATTTTTCTGGTACTTGAAAGCACCTTGAAGGATAAAAGATTAAACGTATATATAAACTCAAAACTTTGAATAGTCTACGATCTTGTTCAAATACAAAATCTATGAATAATTTGCCCAGTTGGTTCACTAAAGCTGCATTTTTAATGCAGATCACTCGGGGCTAAGTGATATTTATTGTGGCCGGTATTAAAGCTCATTATTTATTCACAAATGACCGGGTGAATTTGAACCTTGAACTTTAATAAGGTATGTATGTCCCTAGCCTAATTTTTGAGCAAATTTTCAATTACATAATTTTGATTACCATTTAGAATTTATCTTGCGATTACATTATGGTAGGATTATGATTAGATTAGGATAGCCGTCAGAAATGTTTCAATTACGATTAATTTGCGATTATACTGTTAAGCTAAAACTCATGATTACAAATACTAAATTTATATAATCGATTAGTTTCACGATTGTGATTACTGCAAGCTATCTCATAATAATATTCGGTATCCGTCATAATTTATTTTAGAAATTTTGTAACAGCTTTACTAGTTCGGGTGTTAAATGAATTTGAACAATGATTTGACCTTTCTTCACCATGCTCCAAGACTGATTAAAAAATACATTTAAGCAATTAAGTCTGCATAGATTCTATGCTTTATAAGGTCTGCGGTCTTGCTCGAGGCACATAAAATGCATTTCCAATTCGTTCAATCAAGTTCCATTTTTATTGCAAATCACCCGGGGCCAAACGGTTACTCCTTCGATAATTGGCCGCGTGAACTTGAGCGCTTCCATGAATGTGGAGCATTTCCAGTTCCGTTTTGTTAGCTTCGAAATAAACTCGGTTAGCGATCGGGGATCACTGGAGCATCAGCGTGAGACTTTAGTTTGGCATGAACACACATGTACTAATTTTTTAGCAATTTTTCTTTTCATCCAAAAATCGTCCAATATATATCATTTTTTATACAGTAAGTCCCAAAAACATTCACCTTGGCTTTTATTATTTAAATATTGATAATAGACATACATTATAAAATACAAAGGTACGTAAAAAAAGGTACATAATTTTCTGAAATCGATTAAAATCTTTAGTAGAATAATTTTTTAATTTTTTTCCTCCCCCCTCCCCCAGTACCAAAATTTTCCTTGTAAGTAAAATATGCCACATACACTAACACGGTCATATACAAAATTTCAACATTTTATCAGAAAAAGTCGCAGACATATACAAAATTAAATCACTTTTCGATGCTTGAATATGAGTTTGCAAAAAGAAAAAAATGACTATCGCTTTGTTCTCTTGAATACAAATTTATGATTAAACCCTCACCAACTCTCTTTAAAAATGTATCTGCGACTTTTTATGATAAAAAGCTGAAATGTTGTACATGACCTTATTAGTGAACGCAGTTTTCATCGTTATAATTGTTTTTTTTCCTTTTCCTTTTTTTGGTAAGGGAGGATAAAAATTAAGTTTTGTATTTCTTCAAATTTAGTCCGCTGAAATTTTTAATAGATTTAATAAAATTCAATAATTTGTTTTTTACGTAACTTTGTAATTGATAATGTATGTCCATGATCAATATTTAAACAATAAAATCTGATGTCAGTATTTTTGGAACACGCTGTATGGCATAAAAAGAATGGCATATGATAGAAACAAGTTTGGATTATTTTTTACGGAGACCTAACTCAACGATTTGAAATCCGAGGCCGCAAAATTTTATAGTCTCAGAACCCAATACCGAAAGTACGCTGTAGAAAATTGTTATAACATTTTAAAATTGTTTCAAGGTTAATTTTTTCATTTAAAAATCTCTTCTTACATAGAAATATGTAATTATGAATATTAAATATTCCGTGAGGACAACGCTTTGGGATTTCTGTTTCTGAAAATATATTTAAAATATTAAATTTAGGTACTACTCTGTTATCCCGTCGACTAATTTCGCCAAATTATACAAATCGCCAAACTAATAGCCAAATTAACATAATTTTTATTTTAAATAACGAAAAAACTAATAATTAGTAGAATATTAATAAAAATATTAATAAAAAGTCGAAATAAAAATCACTTAATGACATTTTAAACACATGAATCGTATTTAATGTCATTGAATGTGACATTAACGATAATCCATTATTGGCATTTAATCTTATAGTTTGGCAATAATGTTTTGGTCGACGGGATAACCTAGTAGTACCTAAAATTATTATTTATACCCCCCCCCCCCCACACACACACACACACTCACACACGAGAAAAAAAAAAAACTTTCTAAAATTACGATTTTGGTTAAATTGAAGGAGCGAAAAACTTGAAATTTTGTATAGTAGTTACTTATCAGTTATCAAATGTAAATGCCTTGTAAAAGGTTTCTTAAAAAATTCCGAAATTAAAATGGTAAAATAAGCTAAAAAGGCTCTAAATTATGATTTCTATAAAATTGTTAAGGATAAAAACTTGGAACTTGAACTTGTTGCTATGTTTAAGATGTAAATGAATGCATAGAATACTTTTCTTAAAAATTCGAAATTAAAAGAGTGCAGGGGTTAAAAACATTTTTAAATTTAAGATTTATGTAATACTGGAGGGACCAAACTCGAAGTTTGACATGGCGCGGCGGTTGCTTTTAATGAATATGAATTTTATGGAATTTTACATAATATTTGTTTATTAATTCCACATCCATTTCATATTTAGCTAACAAGGAAGGTCTCCATACGGGCATACTCAGAAAAATCTGAAAAAATTACAGAATGTTCTTCTTATATAGTTATATATGTTTATAAAAAAAATTTCGGCGGAACCTCCTTATAACGTCCGTAAAAAAATAATAAAAATTTCGTTTATTTGGCAATTTATCTCCGGTTGGCGAAAAAACGAAATTTTGAAAAATACGCTTTTACGCTTCGAAAACTTTTTAAAGAAAAACTTTCTATGTTCAATTTATTTAAATAAGTTTAGTTTAAGTAATTTTAGTTTTGCATTTTTACTTTACTTTAAGTGTAATTTTGTCATATACGTTTATATGTACTTATAACAAAATGAAATTAATATATTTTATCGTTTAAAACACAATTTAAATTGATTAAAATTGTTCCAAATTGAAAAATACACTGTTAAAAATCTGGTGCATTTTGTTGCAACGCACTCCCTTGCTTGTATAGAAAACGGTTACTTGGCCGTGAAATGGAGCTTTGTCATTGGTTGGAATAGAGATATTATATATAAGCGGTGGAGTGCGTTGCAACAAAATGCAGCAGATTTTTAACAGTGTATGACACGGTCAATTCTCCGTGCTATGGAGCATTCTCATTGGTCAGAAGAGAGATATTCTATAAAAGTAGTGGAGTGACGTTGCAGTAAATGCTGCAGATTTTTAACAGTGAAGACAATTAAAATCAATTTTCAGATTCGTTAAAATCGTTTGCTTTTGGCGAGGAAATTCACTGCTTGCCACTCGCGTCGCTGTCAGCTTTTCACGCCAATTATTCCAAACTATTTTATTTTTTTACATATCTAATAATGTAATTCCGCCGCTAATTTTCACTGATCCTTTATTACCTACATGAGTAGTTTAATTCGTATTTTTTTTTTTCAAAAAATTCTGAGTATGCCCCCAATGGAGACCTTCCTTGTAAGACATAGTTGCAATTCTGATCACAAATCGCTAACCGTTTCCACTTTTTGTTATTCCGATCTTAGCATCTTCATTATAGAAGAACTAATTATGTTTTAGAAATATTTTAACAGCTGAGAAAAATCTTTTAAGAAGGATACTCAGAAAAAAAAAAAAAAAATAGTAAATAAAAATGTTGGCTTACTTTAGCAACAGGACTGACAACATGAATTTGTTGAAGTAATTTAAAGCAAATGCAAAGCTAACTGTGTGATTTATGTTATTTTTGATTAACCAAGTTACTAAGGCATCACTAGTTAGTAATTAATCACAACTTATGTTTCTATATTTACGAGAGATATTTCAAGGTTTGACATGCCACAGCGTAAACGTAACAATTGTAAATAACAAATGTACTAATTCATTGTTGACGCTAAGCCATTTTAACAGGGTGATTTACCCGGTGGCCACTTTTATTTCTTTTATGCGCCCGGCGGAAATTTTAAAACATTCCAATACGCCAGGCGACCCTTTTTAACACTTCTTATGCCCCTTGAGTCAATTCAATTGATCTTGGGAAAATATCATTAATTCTAGGGGACTCTGAACAAACCTGTTCAAAATATTTTTTGAGAACAAGGCACAAGTGTGCCCTTCTTTTTAGAATAGTTTTCCCATTGACTTCCTTATCTTCGAAAAAAGAGTACCGTTTTCTTTAGAACAGTGTTTCCTTTTTGAAAAAAAAAGTTTATTTTTTTATTAGAATAGTTTCCTTTTTGAAAAATTCCCACCCGGCGGCCCTTTTTTTCCTAAAGTCAATACTATATAAAGAAGTTATTAAATCTTTTAGATTTTAAATCGCAAGATATTAAGAAATGCACCTTTTGCATATAACCATTTCAATAAACAATTTTATTTTACTTGATAGGTGTAACGAAAAATTCAAAACAAATATTGACATGTTTCGATTCCATCTTATAAGAACCATAATCATAATAAAATAAAAATAAAAATACGAATCGTTTCACTGTCAATACAAACGGCTCCCGACAAAGAGATGTAAATTAAAAACCACGCCCACTATTGTAAAAATAGTAAATTAAAAAGACCATAATCAAAATTAATTATCATGGTCTATTATTAATTTATTATTTTTACAATAGTGCGCGTGGTTTTTAATTTACATCTCATTGTCGCGTGCCGTTTGTATTGACAGTGAAACGATTCGTATTTTTATTTTTATTTTATTATGATTATGGTTCTTATAAGATGGAATCGAAACATGTCGATATTTGTTTTAATTTTTCGTTACACCTATCAAGTAAAACAAAACTGTTTATTGAAATGTCAACACTATAATTATAGTCATTAGTCCGCCGCTCTTCAGAAGTTGAAACTAACGTAACGTTGGCAAATATTTTGCTTGTATCTAACGTTTCCGATGGATTTCCTCTCGAGTATACTGTAACCAAAATACAAGTTATGCTAAGTTTCTCGTCACAAGATCTTATCTCTAAGATTGATTTCCTTCTTTTATTACTGCTGTCGATCCCAATATCCAATCCAATTCTTAATTTGCTAATTCAGTTGGAATTAGAAAATGAAAAAAAAGAAGAAAAATAAGTTTTTCTCCCCCCTTTTTTTTAAGAAAAGACGAAATAATAAAATTCCAAGACAAATAAATGATTGCGTTTTAGTTAAATGAGCATGAGAGAGAGAAATCCAGAATATTTCCTACCCCTACTTCTCTATTTTATTATCTTTATTATTTGACCTTGGTCTTGTTTCCAGGTGTCCGATAATTTTCAATTATTGTTTTCCATTTCTTATGTAAACGTTCTTATCATGCCTTATCTGATGAGCGGTAGAAATTGAATTTCACAAATGAAAGGTTGAGTTGGGGTTAGATAACATAAATACTTTGTAACACTTTTTTTTTTTTTTTTTTTTTTTTTTTTTTTTTTTAATACCAAATGCGTTCCGTATAAACTGTATCTACACCAAAATTTAAAAAATATATACATTCATCGTATGCAATAAAAATTAAAATAAAATCTGCTTAAACGGAATCGCAAAACCGAAGAAGTAATTTTGATTTACACACGCGTTCGTCTTAGTTGATACATTCTTTATTGTAACTGTATTATATTTCTTTACATCGTAGGATTTCATTAAACACATTGTATCTTTTCAATATTAAATTTGCCCTCTTTCAATAAAATTTACTTGGAATTTGTGCGGTATTTTTTATTTATTTATTTATTTATTTGGCAAATTTTTTGTGATTTAATCATTTTGGGGTGATTTTTTTTACATTTAGTTTCAAACATCTAACTTAATGTAGCATAATTTTGTCCTCTGTAAATTTTGAATTTTTGGAAATTTTTAATGCGATTTCCAATGCATATTTTAGCATCGTAGCACAAGCCGAATAGTGACTGAATATTCGTTGCATCTCTATAACCAGTAGAACCATTAAGGTTAATGTCCCTGCAGGCGAAGACACTCGCGAGCTAATACCAAACCCGTGGGGAGTTTTTATTTTCTAATATCTGGTTTGTATTTTGACATTTTTTTTCTTTTTTTTTTCATTTGATAGCTGAGGTCCATCTCTACATCGCTCCTTTTTTACTTTTTTTTATTTTGGTTGCAGACATTTTTTAGAATAGCACTTTCATTTTCGGAATCTGTTTCGAAAGTGAAAGTAACTTTATATAAAAATATCTGCAACCAAAATCGAAATAAGTAAAAAAGGAGCGATATAGAGTAAACTTCATTTATCCAATGTATATATAAAGAGATTGAAATGCCCTAACGAAATATTAGAAAATAATCTCTCCACAGGTTTGACATCAGCTTGCGAGTGTTTTCACCTGCAGGGACTGGAACCTTAACTAAAAATATTCTTTATTAGAAGATGGATGAACGCTAAGTCCCATAGAAACAGTGCTTATACAGATACTTTTTTTCCCCTTTTTCTGAGAATTTGTAATTCTTTGTGAGTGTTGTCGTTTTGAACTTTTCAATTTATTATTTTCTGACAGAAAATGTATTCAAGCAGAAATATAATTGTTTTTCAGAATGGCATATTTTTAATGGTCTACAGATCAAATTTATTTTTCCCCGGTTCAGATTTGAATATTCGATAAGTTCTTTTTCTCCCTTACTAACAAAGCAAAAGTCTTGCGAAATCTTCCGATGGTCTCAGAAATTTTTATCTCTGCAAGCTTTTTAAATATTGACGTTTTAATGATTGTGCGGTTTAAAATTTTATAGATTATTTTTCAAGGTTATTTGAATATGTGAATGTGCTGTATGGAAAAAGATTGATTTTCGTATAATTTTTTAGAAGTTTCAACATTTAAATAGCATAAAGCACTGGGGCGTTTAATTTAGCGAGGCGCATAGTCTTAAATCAGTCTCATTTTTCAATTTTTCTATTAAATTTTCAAATGTTCTTCAAACTTTAGGGAAATTAATCCTACATTCAATATTGTCTTATAGGGTTCCATTTGTCCTTTAAAAGTCCTTAAGAATAGTTCATTATTGTTCCTTTTTGTTTTTAATGATTATATTTGATTGGCAGTCTTTGGAAATAACATATTTTTAGTGACTCTCCCAGGAAAATACAGTTTGCTTTTCGTCTTTTATTTTACATATTTTCAAATATTTTAAACCAAAAAATGGAAGAATTTTTTTTTTTAATGTAATTTAATTTTATAAGAATGGTGTTTTTAAAATTATTGCACAGTTATTTTACTAATTAAAACGTACAAGCATAATGAAGCATTATTCCCACATGGATCATAATAACATGCAAAGTATGTCCAAGATTTTTTTTTTTTTTTTTTTTTTTTTTTTAATGCGATTTAACATCTTATAAACTGTGTCTTTCACATATAATTTTTTGCCCTTTTCGTTTCATGTATCTTGATTATTGGAAATTTATTTTCATTATATATTGCGTATTAGAATTATTGATTAATTATTACCTTTTTTTTTCCAGGTAAGAATGAGTTTTGTTCTTGTCTGAGTGTGTATTAATTATTGTGAGTTCCTTAAGTAAGTGACATTTTAATGCTACATAGGTATTGTATATTTATATATATATATTTACATATTGTATACATAAGTATATGAGTTTCAAAAATCGCCTTATTCAAAATTTAAAAAAAATTCTCTGTTGATCTATTCTACGAGTACACCTGGAAAAAAAAAAAAAAAAAAAAAAAAAAAAGCTAGTTTTATGATGTATTTCTGCGATTGTCAAATCTTGGTTTACAACCAATGGACGCTGTTAGAGGTGTCACTGTGTACTTAGTCCATTGTACCCCACTCTCCCCTATACAATTCATTTGTTTATAATAAAACACAGAGATCGAATATTTCTTAATTTTGAACAATGCTTTTGTTTTTGTGAGATTTACGAGCAACGCAAATTAAAATCTGGATTGTCATTCTTTTTAAGGATAAATCACGACAAGTGACTTAGCTATTCAAAAATACAGAGAGCTGATTTCATTGCATTTTGCACGAGCCGGGGATGAAAAATTTTGGCCTATACAAATCCCTATGTAGAAACACAGGTTGTCACGATCTGTGTGGGATGGGGATGTCTCAGGTGTTGTTTTACCCGCCGTATTGCTCTTGCGATTGTGAAAGTAGTTTTACAGGTTGTATTGTATTTTTGGAGTAAATAGTAACGGGCGATGGAAAGTAAATTTTACTTATTGTAAAGGTGAACTAAAAGGTTAACGAACAGCCCCCGCAAAGTTGGGACACTTTTATATAGAAAATAAACATTGGTTCGGCTTCTAATCTTTCAAACATACTAGTTTTATTTTCTTTCTCTCAATCTAAAGGTCACAGTCTGTTAAGGAGGGGGGGGGGGGGGGGGGGGGGTATCAATTTTCGGAAATTTTTAAATTATAAAAATTTACAATTACGCTTCTCGTATGAGTATGTTTACTTTGGTTAACAATATATAAATGACGACAGCTTTGTTTATTTTTCATAAAATTTGAAACGGTGAAAAACGGTAAACCTGTAAGCTTTTTTTGGAGGGGGGGAGTAGGGGCGTAGCTACTGGGAGGGCGTAGGGGGGCGTCTCGCCCCCCCCCCCAATGTCGGCAATTTCGATGATAGTCGGCAAATTCTAGGTAGTCAGTGTCAATCGATACAATTCTGAAACAATACATTTTTCCCAATTTCACTTGTTTTTCTTAAAACATTAAAAAACTACAATCCTTAGCATTTTTATTAAGAATTTCTTTCAAAAATCTGAAGTTCGCCTCTGCGTTTTTCGATGTCGCGTGACTGCTGAAAATAAAATGAGAAAGAATCAGGAGAGAGTAGTCTTTCTGTTAGTCCTCAGTGGATTAGTAGAGTTCTAGATGATGACGACTTTGAAGATATTCATATTGCTCGTTGCGTAAGGACTTTATCCACGAATAGCAACAATCACAACTCGGCGAATATGTACCGTCCGAAAAAGACGATTTGGTATGAATGGAAAATTTCTTCTCTCATATTGGACTGGGAAGCGACTACACAATCACCTTACCGAGTGAGATGGCTAAAATTCTACGATTAGACACAATTCGATTACCATATTAAAATGCAACTGGTCTGCCAAAGTCATAGCTTGGTGGAAACCCCCTGCAAAAACTTTATTTTAGTGGTTGACTGGAAGGACTATCATGTGTTTCGCTGCTCTCAGTCGTCCTTAGGGTACAAGATAGAGGCTTGTAAGGTCCTGGAGTTGGCTCTAGGCCCGTACCCGGCCTGGCGAAATGAAGATTTTTATCAACGAGCCGGGTCAATAAACAAAATAAACGGACCTGCCGAGCCGAATAAAAAAATTACGTAGCAAGCCTGCCGGCTCGATATAAAAGGTTGAGCGAAGACGATAAAATATCTGTCATTTTCAATTACTATGACTTTCGCCAGAATAAATATAAAGATCCGTCACGAACGGATGCTAGTTTGACAACAATAATACAAAAATCCAGCATGTCCACTGTAGAAATCGTCATCAGACATGGTGTCTGAACTGGGATTATTATTATTATTATTATTATTATTTTTTTTCAGAAGACTCCTTCAGTGCTGAAATCAGATTTGCATTTTTTTCCAACACAGTCGAGCAGGACCGGAATTGAACTTAATAGTTCGCGGATTGCGTAGTGCAGGCAATATGTTTTGTAAGAATATTAAAAACGATAATAAACTTCTGTTAACGTAATTTTCTTAAATATACCGTAAGCTGGTTCTCAAATTCATTGGTCAACAACGCGACACTTTGATACATTTTCTGACTAATTTTTAACTGTAAAAGCTTAAAACTGACAACCTGACTATTGCAGCGATTTGGAATCCAATAGCGTTTTCCATTGTTCTTGTCACGGCTTACGTTTTTCTCCTTTCCAGTGATGTCACAACTGGGAATTCGTTTCAAAACTCTACCTTTACAATATTTTCTCAAAGATACATTGTCTTTACCAAAAAATGAATAACAGTATTCGATTACATAGTTTCTGAACGGGAACACCTGTCAATCTTATGCGTTTCCAGAAAGAAATTAATTCAGAAATGAGTCAGAAAATAGGTCTTTTATATTTGAGAAAAGTCTTAATAAATGACGGAGAAATATTTTCATAAATCTATTTTTTATGATACAGCTTCAAAAGTATTCTAAACTACATTATTATTATTTTATTTTATTCATTTATTTATTTATTTTGATAAATCCTTATTTGAAAGTTGACACGTCTACAAAGAGTAATAATTAATATTGCTATTGTGTATTTTTTTTATCTTGCGAACACATCGTAATTTTTAGATATACTGTAAATTTATTATATAAATATGTATGCAGTATTTATTCTTTAGGAATCTTAATTATATGTTGAAAAAAAAAATTGAATTTATTTGTAGGAATTGGATCAGGCTATATCGGACCGGGCCTGTTTTCACTAATTTCTGTACTGACAGGGCGGTGAACTGTGAAAATATAAATGGGCCGAACATTAAATTTTTACATCGCGCTGGGTTGGTCCAAGTTAATTATAGTTAAGGCTGGGCCTGGGTTTGGAAATTCCGGTCCGTTCAGACATCTAGTACAGCAAAACACAATGATAAACCTACCGATCAACCACTAAAATCAGGTCTACAGGTGCTTTCCACGAAGTATGACTTTGGCTGGTAAGTTGCATTTTAACATGTGAATTCTAGAATTTCAGCCGTCAACTGGATGAGGTGATGGTCTGTGAAGTCGATTCCCGGTCTGATGGGGATTTTTTCTAGATACTCGCAGCTGACTTGACATAGCTAAAGTTCATTGAAATGTGCTAAATAACTGAATCATTTAGCCGATTATTTACGACTAAAGCCGATTATTAAAAAAAGACCCAATCTAACGAATTAAGTGTTTTCTTGTTCCTTTTGGAGATTAAAGATCTGCAAGTGCCGAAATTTTCAGCCCTGAGCCGGCCCCGACTTATAGAAGAGAAAATTCGGCCCGGCCTGTTATAAAAGTTAAAATTTTGGGCCACATTTTTCAGTTTAAAACAAGATTCCATCTTTGGCAAATTCTTTTTCATAATTTTTCAATATTTTAATTTATCTATATTTTAATGAACTTAGAAATCTACGATTCTTCAAAAAGAATAAATTTTAATATTTAATTGTAGAATAATGGCAATTTTAAAATATATGCATTTTTTACAAAAGATTTTTGGGCCAGGCCAAATTTTACTGATCTTTGAACAGACCTGGCCACACCGAGACAATGAATTTCATATGGGCTGGTCCAAAACCGGATGTGAATATTTTGGCCCGTGAAGAATAAGAAGAATTAAATTAGTAGCGATTCGATACGAAAAAATAAGTTGTTCCCGTCCTAGAAAGAAAAGAGACTAGGCCCGGCCCGGCCCGGCCAGTCCCGGCCTGAACTTTCAGTAAAATGTAAAAAACGGGCCCGCCCGAGTCCGAGAGCCGTGAATTACAGTAGATCGAAATCGTTCAGATTTTGAAGACCATTATTATTGACAGGTGAAAGAAAATTGCTCTTCTGCGTGAAATATTTATAAGATCGTGAAAGAAATCGAGCAAAACTGTGGATAACAGTTAAAGTTACGGAAAGTTGGGACGATTCCTTCATTGAACATGACCCAAGAAAAAGGTCTAAAATGAAGCCAGATAAAAACAATTTTTGACCAGTTTAAGTCATCAACATATATATGAAAAATGGTTCCATTTCGCAGGATAGGCAGCAACAATCCAACTACCAAAGAGTATTGTTAAAATTTTAACTTTTTTGTGCCAATTTCTTTGCATTTTAACTTCTAATATATTCTATCGCATGGAATTTCAGAAGGTACTGGATAACTTTAAAGTGATGATAGCGTTTGCAAGAAATACGTTTAATGCTTGCATTAGCATAATTACATCATTGTATAAAATAATGTATCCTCTCATTACAAGAAAAAAAATTAACATCTCGTTAATAAAACGGAAATTTTCTTTACTTAATGGCAATTTCTGATATGAGAGCATTATACACGGAGCTGAAAGTTTTGTGCGACTTCCCGCAGAGGCTGAAATAATGGACGATATTTACATGAAAACAGACCTTTTGTGATATATATTCTGCCACTTGCGAACCACATTAGTCGTCTGGTTTTAACTTCTACAATCACAGTTGTTTCAAATGAAAGATCAATGTAAATTGAAATTTGTGAAAAAAATTATCTAAACAACTATGACATGATCCGCGTCTGAATAAACTCATGGTACTTATGTTTGAGAAGGATATTTTGGTTTACCAAGATTTTGGCGCTGTCTTTAACTAGATGGACTCGTCTAAAAAACGGTGAATTTTATGCGATGAATGAACGAATAATTCCAAGTAACATCTCACTAAAAACTTCAACATGTTTAACAAATCCAAATTGCATATTTCAACCCACACAGTTTGCAAAAAATAAACAAATTTTCTTTAATATCAAAATACTTTACTGGAATATTTACTTCAATGTAACGTTAGGGATGGTATGTCCAACTTTAAACCTATCTTATTTCTAAAGTGTAAAATATTCGATGTTCTAAAGTGAAAAATTTGATCTCGAGGGATTAATAAGGTGAATTTTATGTAGAACATACAGGGTGTCCTAAAATGAATTAACTGATTTTAAAATTTACTAACTTAAAAACTATTTAAAAGAAAAAGTATTGCAGAAGGGTTAGGTAAAATGTCAGAAGTGTTTTTTTTTTTTTTTTTTTTTTTTTTTTTTTTTTTTTTTTTTAAGCGTTTTTTGATTTTAATTAAAAATTGATTAAAACTCGATTTTAATTTTAAAATAGAAGCAATGCACAGGGCTCCCAAATGGTCCCCTTTTTCCCGCCAAAGTCCGCTTTTTAGAAAAAGGTCCGCTTTTATGTGTTTTGGTCCGCTTAGTCCGCTTTCAATGATTAAAAAACAAAGAAATTGTTCATTTAGAAGACAATTTTTTTAAAAATTTATTTATTTATTTATTTATTTATTTTAAAGAAAACGGCAAAATTGTGGTGCATGCTGATGTTTCATGCTCCTTCAATGTCTAAATTCACACATTCTTTAAGGCATGAAAGTAAGGCAATAAAGTAAAGAACACTTCCACCGCCTCCCTATTAAGCAATCAATTAGCGTTTTGAAGTCAAATGGAACCAGCCACTCATCATATTGTGATTTCATTAATCCCCCTTTTCTTGTGATTGGAATCGTTACCGTTTCATCCCAATGTGTTCACGTGACTCGTTCGCAGGTGCTTTTACTTTTTAAAAGTACTTTATTTCAGTAACAATAGGCTGCTATTGAATTAATTAGTCTCGTGGATTCTTATTGCTGATGAAAAAGAAAAAAAAAAGTGAAAGAGAGAAAAAAGTAAGTATAAGAAGAAAAAGTAAGTATATACTAAATATTGTAATTTGACAAGCATGTTTCTTAAATTAACAAAATAAATTATGCCGATCGCACTTTCTTTTTCCATATTTGCATCGTAAGATGTAGATACCCCTCTGGAGAGAGACAAAGGGATACCTTATTAATTTTTGCGAAATAACTTTTTTTACTTTCGCGAAATTCCGTTTTCATTCTTTTAAAATTGTAATCAAGATTTATTAATTTCATGATTTAAAAATATATATTATTTTCTAACTATAATAATTCCATAAGAGTAGGAAATTAAACTTTTAAAGGTACATAGCTTTCAGATTTATTTTTTCACCTATCTTGGGAGAAAAAAAAAAAAAAAATGGAATTGCGTTCATCTGTTTTTCTTTAGGGGGTGTGGAAAAACATTCACATTTTCTCCCAAAATATGGTATGTTCGCTAAGTTATAGCTGTCTGCTATTAGGTTTTAAACTCAACAACCAATCAAAAAGATAACTCTTAAAAATAATAAAAACAAAAGTATTTTATGGTTTATATATAAAGTAAATAAAAACTAGCCAATGCCTCAAATTTCAGATAACAAGCTTAAGGACCAGACACTAACTTCTTGCGGTCAGGCGTCGCTATTTTTGATCTTTCGTGTCGGCGCTTTGATGTATAAATTGCTTTTTCAGTGAACTTTTTTGAACTTCAAGAGAGAAATTGAACTCGAAATCAGTTGACAGCTTTACGACTGAAGATGGGGTAGATGAAACTTCCCCTTCCTTTCTCAATTTGGTAGGGTCAGTCCCTCAAAAATCATTTAAAGAGGTTTCACCTTTGTTCCGTTCGGAAACAAAGATAGATTTATTGCTCTGTTAGTGTAATAAAAAGTAGTGCTGTTCGCTCGCAGCCTTAATTTTTCTTTGTGCATTTTACACTAAACGTGTCAGTTATTTTGCGCTGCTTCATCAATTTCGATTTTTCGGTGATAAACTTTCTCTTTTATTCTATAAACGAACTTCAGTTCCTGTCCTGTAGTTTTTTTCCCTCCCTAAATCGTGGGGGGGGGGGGGGGGGTTGTACTTTTTCAATATTCAAAACATAAACTCAAATCTGTCAATAGGGGAAATTTCATTGCTCTGAGCAGGAATACCCCCCCCCCCCCCCCCCCCCATGAATTCAATACTGGATCGCGGGCATTACGGAATAACAGATCGTAAGATCATTTTACCGAAACCAGACATGTGGTATGAAAAAAGTATGAATATCTTTATTGTTTAAAAATAATTTTAAGAGTAGAGAGGTTTTAGATCCGGTTTTAAAAATTCCTAATTTAAAATGTTTTTTTTTTTAATGTATATTTTAAAAAATAATAATAAAAATAGTTAGCAAAACGTCCGGACTTTGTTTGATTTCCGAATTTTGGATATCGGATTTTTAAGACTTTGTTCTGTGCATTTGAACCTCAAAACTCCGGGCATTCAAATTCCGGACATTTTGTCAATTTCAATTTTATTAACTTTAAATTTTATCAAATGCAGTTAAATTCTTTTAACTAACTAGACATGTATATCGATATATTCTGGTGTAATTTTACATAATGATTGACGGTTAATTAAAGATTTTAATTGTTACAAAAACTGAAAAGTTAAAAAACGGCATTTTAAAAAAAAAAAAAAAAAAAAAAAAAGTTGACGTGATATGTTTATTTGAAGCTTCATATATTCTAATAAAATCACTCAAGTACATCTTATACTATAATACGAGCAAAAATTGTGTGTGTGTGTGTGTGGGTAAATTTTATCTCAAAAACGGCTCTAACGATTTTCGCAAAAATTTGGATTTTAACATTTTCGGCCACTAGAAGACCATTGGGCTGGGTCACATGTTAGAGAAAATTCGATTACTGGGTCATTTTGGGTCACAATGGGTCAGGAACAAGCTATTTATATCTAGAGAACGGCTGGATGGATTTTAAGGCAATTTTGTATCCAACCGTTTTTTGGCACGAGAAAACTATTGGGCTGGGTCACATGTTCGAAAAATTTCGATTAGTGGGTCATTTTTGGGTCATTATGGGTCAAGCCATTTTTATCTAAAAAACGGCTCTAACGATTTTGACCAAATTTTATATTTTATCGTTTTGGATTACAAGAAGACCATTGGGTTAGGTAACATGTTCGAGAAAATTCGGTTAGTGGGTCATTTTTGGGGTCATTGTGGGTCATGCTATTTTTATCTAGAGATTTTCTCACGCAATTTCGACTAAAAATTGCATTCTATGGTTTTCGGACACGAGAAAAACATTGAGCTACGTTACATGTTCGAGAAAAAAAATTAATGGGTCATATTGGGTCATTAAGGGTCTGGGTCAAGCTATTTATATTTAAAGAACGGCAGAATCAATTTCATCGAAATTTTGCCTGTAACAGTTTTTGACATGAGAAAGCTAATGGGCTAAGTCACACGATCGAGAGATTTCGATTATAAGAGTCATTTGTGGGTCATGATGGGTCATAATGGGTCATGGTCAAGCTATAGCTAAAGAATAGGTGGATCGATTTTAACGAAATTTTGTATACAACATTTTTTTGGCACAAGAAAACTATTGGGCTAGGTCTCAGTTCGAGAAATTTCGATTACTGGGTCATTTTGGGTCATAAAATGTCTGGGTCAAGTATTTATATACAAAGTACGACAGTATCAAATTTAATGATATTTTGTATGTAAGTTTTTTGACACGAGAAAATTAATGAGCTATATCACATGTTTGAGAGATTTCGCTTATAAGAGTCATTTATGGGTCATGATGGGTCATAATGGGTCATGTCAAGCTATATCTAAAGAACATGTGGATCAGTTTTAACGAAATTTTGTATACAACATTTTTTGGCACGAGAAAATCATTGGGCTAGGTCACATGATTGAGAAATTTCAATTAATGGGTCATTTTGGGTCATAAAAGGTGTGGGTCAAGTTATTTATATTTAAAGAACGGCAGGATCAAGTTTAACGAAATTTTGAGTGTAACAATATTTATACACGGGAAAACTAATGGGCTAAGTCACATGTTCGAGAGATTTCGGTTATAAGGGTCATTTGTGGGTCATGATGGGTCAAGGTCAAGCTATATCTAAAGAACGGGTGAATTGATTTTAACGAAATTTTTTATACAGCATATTTTTGGCACTAGAAAATCATTGGGCTCTGTCACATGTTCGAGAAATTTCGATCAGTGGATCACTTTTGGGTTTATCTAGACAATGTCTCGCGCAAATTTGACTAAATTTTATATTCTATCGTTTTCGGACACAAGAAAATCATTGGGTTAGGTCAGATGTTTGAGAAAACTCGATTAATGAGTCATTTTGGGTTATAATATGTCAAGATCAAACTATTTATACCTAAAAATTGGCTCAATCGATTTTATCTAAATTTTGTATTTAACGTTTTTCGGCACGCAAAAATTAATGAACTAAGTCACATTTTCGAGAGATTTCAATATAAGGATTATTTGTGGGTCATGCTAATTTTATCTAGAAAATTGTTCTCACCATTTTGAGTATATTTTTTATTATATCGTTTTCGGGCAAAAGAAAACCATTGAGATAGGACACATGCACGTAACAATTCAATTAGTGGGTCGTTTTAGGTCTTAATGGTTTCGGGTCATTTTAATTATATATAACAACGACTCAGTCAATTTTACCTAAATTTTGCAACGGAACGTCTTTTGTCACGAGAAGACTATTGAGCTGAGTTGCATATTAAAGAAAAATAAAATTAGTGGGTCATATCGCCTCATTGCTGAATGATGTCAAGTTAATTTTATTTAAGAAATGGCTTAAACGGTTTTGATTCATTTTATACTCTACTGTTTTTGATTACCTGAAGACCATTGAGCTAAGTCACATGTTTGATCACATGTGATTAGTGGATCATTTGGGTAATAAGGGTCAGGATCACGAGACTATGGCAAAAGCCAATAAGTTGGCGATATTTGACAAAATACTGGCGAAATTTGGCCGAAAAATCGACTATTAAGGTTACGAAACCAAAACACATATTTGGCGCCAAATGAAAGAATGTGTCCAAATTTGGTTATATCTGACAAAAAATATTGTCTTTCAGAATGTGAAGAAATTTCTTATACATTCTTAATAGTCTTCGAGATGCATAGTTAAACTAATCAGAGTCGAGCTAAGTGATTTGGATTGATGTCCTTTCGTTGTAAATTTTAAAATAAAGTAAAATTTATGAACATGTGCATACAAACATAGTTTTCTTATTGATTGTTTTTGTAAATAATACTATTATTAATAACATGTTTTACAGTAATAATACTATATCGAGTTGAACACAAAGTTAATTTTGACCGAGCTGAGCTCGGTCACCCCTGCTAGTATTTATAATAACGAAACAAGCAAACATGAAATTTGGTTTTCTTTTGATTGAAGTAAAAGATAAACACACTTGATAATGACTCTATTAACACCTGCTCTTTATCCAACAGAATGATCAATCCAGTGGCATATGGCCTTTTAACCTTAACGCTCACATTTGACGAGGTTGATATGTTTGTTTTGTTTCTTTGAGAACAACTTTAAATGCAATAGAAAAACTTTTTTTTTTTTTTATCTTGAAATTTTCGGATATTTTTTTTTTCTCTCCACAATTTTTTGCAAAATTTGTCCCCCCCCCCCCCAGGATCTTTTAACAGAATTAGCAGTTTTTTCTGCGATTATTGTTCTTTTTTTGGTGGGAGGAGGGCGATTATTTATCGAAATTTTTGATGTTTTTTCCATGACAGACTGACAAAACACACTATTTTTTTTCTCCCTCTCTGTATTTATATTTATTGTCAGAAGAATCATAGTTTTTCAGTAACATTTTGGAATTGCTTGTTGTTTTGTATATAGTTATTTTATAAACGCTTCTTCTTCTTCTTTTTCTTTTCTTGTAAGTATTTGATATTTACATAATTGTGACATTTTTGAACAGATTGTTTTTTATTTCAAGAAATTTTTGCCTTAAATACTTAATGGCTAAATATATTCTGATAATAAATTTGTTAGATACATTTTAGCTAAGATTACTTTTTATTTTAATGAAAATCAGTTTGCTATTGTAAATATAAAAAAAATCAAGACTTTGAATTACAAGTACAGGCTCTTTTAAAAGAAAATTTTCAAAGTAAATATTATACTACTTTTTCACTTCTTGCAGTAGAATATTTAATTGTATTCAAATATAATTGTACAATTTCTGCAACAATATTTGAAATTGTTTAATGATATCCTTATAAAGTTAACTAACATGTTTACTGTAATGTTAAAAAAAAAAAAAAAAAAAAAAAAAAAAAAAAAAAAAATGCTAACATATTTAGTAAAAAAAATGGCCCCCCAAAGTCCCCTTTAAAAAAAATGGTCCTCCAACATTCCCTTTAAAAAAAAAAAAAAAAATGGTCCCCCAAAGTCCCCTTTTTTTAAAAAAATGGTCCCCCAAAGTCCCCTTTTTAAAGAAAAATGGTCCCCAAAAGTCCCCTTTTTAAAGAAAAATGGTCCCCTTTCCCCCTTTTTGCGACATAAAATGTGTTGGGAGCCCTGAATGCATGATATTGTTAGCAAAAGGGGCTAAATGGTTGGCCGATTTTTTGTTACAGCATTAGTGTCGATTTTTTGTTATAGCATTATATTTGTCTTAGCATTGTTGTGAAAGAAGGAGATTAAATATATGGAGTGGTTTTGAGTTGCCAAAGCTATTTTGCTCTTAGGAGCCCACTGCATATATTTAATCTCTTTTTTCAGATCAATATTGAGAAAAGAGTCTTAAAGGACTCCTATTTAGCACCCATTGCTAACCGTACCATTTATCACTGCGATTTTAAACTAAAATCGAAAATCGCAGTTAAAAAAAAAACTTCTTACATAACATTCTTGCAGTAATTTAATTTTACTGCTGTCACCATTTGCAAATTACTGAATTTTAAAATCAGTCAGTCAATTTTAGGATACTCAGTAAATGCATATATACAGATACAATAATATAACTTGCTATTTTAACACAATCAAGCTGATTGGTATAGTTATCATACGAATTAAATATTTCCAACTGAGCGAAAAATTGCCCAGCCGGGAATCAAATCCAGATACTTGGTTTACAAAGCCAATGCTCTACCGTTGAAGTTACTGGAACTGGGCACGACAATCGGTGAGCGTTTTTTGCTCAGATAACCTTACTGGTCATAACATCTGGTCTGTCATTTAGACAAATATAATATTTAATTCGTATGATAACTTTACCAATCAGTTTGATTGTCTTAAAATAGCAAATTATCTACGTACCCATCGTTCTATGGAATTCCTTTACATGCAGTGTCCATTCTGATGAGCTGTCTAAATGACAGACCAGATGTTATGACCAATAAGGTTATCTGAGCGAAAAATGCTCACCGTTTGTCGTGCCCAGTTAGCTTAAATGGTAAAGCATTGGCCTTGTAAGCCAAGTATCTGGGACAATAACATACTTTTAAAGATATATATATATTAATATATATATTCATATTAAGTTAGTCGGCAAAATCGTCATATACGCCCCCCTAATGAATTCTGCTTAAATACGCCCCTGGGGGGGAGTACAGAGTGCATTAGAAACTACGAAGTTGTGTGTGCATTTTTTAAACAACATGGTATGACTTATGCTATAACATAGAAATTGTGTTGTTTAAATTATTTATGGTAATTTAAACCAATAACTTTTATCTCAAGGTGAATAGTTTTATTCTTTCTGTGTAACTTTTTTAATTTTCTTGCCTGCGATCCGAGAATTTTTACAAAAGTTTGCAAATAGATGCAAATGCACAAGTCGCTGTTTTTGTGTTTTTTATTGCACGACAACAGCTGAAAATAAAAGAAATAGATATTTTCAAAAATATTCAAATATGGTTTAAACCCATAAAACCTAAGTGGCATCAGTCGAAATGACTTTTCGTGTTCTTTTTTAAGCATCTTTAAATTTTATTGAATCTTCTCAACTATCGGCTGATGTTTAGAAAAATAGTTGCAGCGAATAAAGGCTTATTAAATACCAATCAAATTTATTGTTTGTTTTGAATGAGTAAGTTTTTAATGTAATTCTCTTAATTAACTTTTGAAACTTAACATGCTACTGGAGTATGACTATGACATGCAAATAATACTGGGAGAAGTGCCACGGAATCGGTGCAAGTGTTTCTTTTCTCGAATCTGTCAAGATTTATATCGAGATAAGCCGAAAGGCAAGCGTAAAATGGGAATCGTTTGCGCTGACTAGCAGAGTTTCTCCTTTTTTTTAAAAAAAAGGGAACAACTTTTTCACATCGCTAAACGTAAGAAGAGTTCAGATTATTCCCCTAAGCTTATTCCCAAAACTAGCCTTAATCGTCTTACGTTATTTCCAACATTTGCTTATCTCCCTACCGAACTGAATTCCTGTATTTTTATGTCATCTCTCAATAACTCTGAATTAACCGAATCTCTATCCCAGGTGCTATGATCTGTATTGACTACATTCTCCAAAAATCTACTTTTTCTCCTTTCTAAGGTTTCGCTATTTGCCACTTGATGTAGCTTCCTTTTAGTCTAAATTGTGTTTTTAATTCCACTTTGGTTGCAAGAGATTCGATTTATCACACGGCTTTGTAGTTTTGGGAATGATTGAAATTAACAGCTATTTTTATGACTATAATTTAATAATAAGAGAAGTAAATTTTCCATGTGGGTGAAAAAAGTCCGGGCCAGGATTCGAACCCGGGATGTATTGGCTGAAACCGTCAGTGCTCTTACTTTTTTCACCCACATGGAAAATTTACTTCTGTTATCATTAATTTACCGATTGAATAATCGGGTTTAAAATTAATTTAATACAATTTAATAGTACGACTAATTTTAGATAATCAAATGGTAAATAAATATAGTCGAAACAATTTTAAAGAAGAAAAAAGTTACGGAATCCTAAATATAGCTTGACTTATGTGCTCGACAAGAACCTCGACTTACGTCAGCAATTCATTGCAAGACTAGCGATGTAAGTCCAAGACGCCGTAAGTCAATATATATTTTGATAGTTAAAAAAAAAAAATGTTCAAAATTTAATGAACATTTTCTATTGTGTTTAGGATTAGGGGCTGTTCATAAATGATGTCACACTTTTTTTTTCAATATTTTTACCCCGTCCCTCCTCCCGTTGTCACAAAGTATCAAACTTCACCGTATCCACCCCCCTCTTGTCACATGTTACGCTGTATTACATATACTTGTAGTTCAGAAACAAAGCACTATGTTCTAGATCAAATTTTATATTTAAACTTTTATCGTATATTTTAATGACTTTTGTCAGAATAACAGTAAAAATGATTTGTGTACTTATTTTGTATAAAATAAGATTAAAGTTTTAAATATAAAATTATAATTAATATACAATAGTAATACAATATTAAAAAGGAAGAGCAAATGAAAACAGTGGTATTTTGGAATTTGAAATGGAATTTAATAATATATTTGGCTTTAAATTTTATTTTATGAAAACAAAATACTTTAATTTCAAAATAACTTCAAAATTTAATCTGCTGATTTTTAATGTTTTTATTTTAACCAAAATATGTTCTCACCCCCTTCCAGCCACTTGTCACAAACTGTCACAATTTCACGATCCCCTTCCCCCTCTAAAGGTGACATCATTTACGGAAGGCCCCTTATATTTAATGCATTTAACGTTAGCACCCCTCCCCCCCCCCACACAAAAAAAAAAAAAAAAAAAAAAAAAAAAAAAACATTTGCAATACAAGAATTTTAAACAAATAAGTTATTAACTTACAATTTATTGGTCTTCTAGTTGCCCCGTTCGAATATTTGAAAATGTGAAAAAAATCAATGAAACATTTTTTGTTTATTTTTATATATCAAGGCTCGTTCGCATCAGGGAGTTCAGGGGATTTGAAGTGTTTTAGTGCCTGAAATTCCTGGTCGCTAAATCTGGAGGTAGATTTTTTAAAAATTATTATTACTATTATTATTAAATAAGTTAAATATTATTTTACGAAAATTCTGATAAAAGGAGCTTGAAAGCCCTTGAAGTGTTCCAACCCCATATGTTTTTTCTAATGACTTGTTACTACAGTAAAACCTCTAAATAACGGACACTTTGGGAACGCAGAAATTGTCCGCTATTCGGAGGTGTCCGCTACTGGGAAAACCTCAGAGATAGAAAAATTGCTAATGAATGCTTAATGTTTCATTACCGATTTTAATATATCCTAAAAACTCTATTATATGATTAACCAGAAATTAAAATAATTTTTAAAGCAATAAAACTGCGCATACCTTTATCCTTTGTTTATTACATTCTTACATTTTTTTTTTTTTTTTAAACAAAAGTTTGTTTTTACTTGCTATTACATGTAATTTGTTTTTCAATATGAAGTTTTAACTCTGTCAGTAATTTTAATCATTTCGAATCATCTTTTTCTAAAAAAAATTCTATAACTGTTTACTGTATATTTCTGCTTCTTAAAAGCATACAATCTCAAATCATCCGAGGGAGGGGTGGGGGTTGATCACTTATAAATGTAGAGGGAAAGGTGATTTTCTCCAGCTCATCCCCACATTTATATGTGATCACAAGATTTGTGACACATTGCCCTGATAAATTTTGAGGATTTTTATTTTTTTCTCTCGTTAAAAAATATTTCATTAATTTTTGCCAAAATTACTGTCCGCTATTCGGAATGTCCGTTATTCACAGGTTAAACATACAAAAATGTAAGTTTTGGGAGTGGGGATTTGAAAACTGTCCGTTAAATGGAGGTGTCTGCTATTCGGGAGTGTCCGTTATGGAGGTTTTACTGTATTTGTCACTATCACATGACTTAGGCGGGAAATTTTCGTTTGGTCTTTAAAAATGTTCAAAGTGGTCTTAATTATAGGATTTTTCCCCCATGTTAGACGACATAAATGCCGGGTGACGTAAGTTGAGGTATCTCTATATAATAGTTTAGTATACGTTCACACCTAAGTTTCAACCAGATGGTTTTAACTTTAATAAATCTTTAATTTTAAGACTACATTAAAATCAATGCAGATTTTTTTTTTTTTTTTTTTTTTTTTTAATCAGAGGTGTTTCTTAAATAGACATTTTAAATTTTAAAATGGAATTTAATTCAGTTCTGAATGGCATATACAGGGTGTTTCGCTACCAGACCGACAAACTTTGAAGGATGATAGTAGACATGAAAACAAACATTATTAAATAGGGAACCATGGGGCGCAAACGTCTTCTGTAGGAGCTAGAGGCCATTAAAGTTTGAGGTCCAAAATTTCAAACGATGATAAAAAACGGAAAAAAGGGTCGATTCGTTTGCGGTTTTCACTAAAACATTCTTTATATCACGTTTTTCTTAGAAAAAAAATTCAAAGGTTATGTTCAAAAATTGTCGATAGAGGGCGCTTTAGACTTTAGAGTAACGAACAGTTACTTTTTACCATTATTTTGTGTATGGGGTTGAAATTATTCTAAAATTTAGACTTTAACTTAAATTTTAAGCCCAAAATCGGAAACATTGGGATTAGGTAACTAGCGAAAATTAAACTGTGAACAGAGGGGGAAATTTTAAACGTTCATAAATATTGAACAAACAAATCGATTTTGTTGCAGTTTGCGTGTAAGTTATTCCCTTGGTAATTATCTTATTCAAAATGACGTACAGCTTTGGTGCCCTCATATTTTGATAGAGGGCGCTTCCGACACATCTCTGACATTTCAGTGGCATTACTCCTGTGTGTTTTACTACCAGACCATCATACTTCCAGGAAGTGTTAGGGATACAAAGACGAGTTGGAATCACATAGAAATGTAACGTTGGAAATGCATTTTTTGCAAGTTACGGTTAAAGGAAGCAGAGAAAAAAGTAACAGAAACAGCAGAGAAAGAACGACACGTTAATGTGACAGAAAACAGTTTATTTAAAGGTTTTACGAAAAAAGGTGTTCAAAATTACAACCAGAAGTTGTCCGGTATGCTTGAAAGCGGCGTCACGTGGAATTCCTCACGTTTTGAAAGTTTCCTGGCATCTCTGATAGTTTTCTGGCAGCTACAGAAATACAAGCTGCAAGGTCTTCAACTGATGGTACGGGAGTCTCATACACTCAATTTTCTATTTGACCCCAGCAAAAGAAGTCCATACATGATAGATCCGGCGATTTGGCAGGCCAATGAACCGGGCTACCACGACCTATCCACCACTGTCCATATGTTACTTTGAACTGTCGGTAAACGTCATTGGTAAAATGTGGAGGAGCCCTATCGTGCTGTTCATCGTTCAAATACTTCATTCTGCTACCTTTGGAACCGGTTCGCGAATGATCACTTCAAAGTGATCTTTGCGCAGGCGCATTACCGTTTAGCGCCATCTACTGTCGCTGTCAAACTTGCCGAACTACTTCTGGTCGTAATTTCAAACACCTTTTCTAGTAAAACCTTTAAATAAACTGGTTTCTGTGACATTAACGTGTCTCTCTGTTTCTGTTACTTTTTTCTCTGCTTCCTTTAACCGTAACTTGCAAAAAATGCATTTCCAACGTTACATTTCTATGTGATTCCAAGTCATCTTTGTATCCCTAACACTTCCTGGAAGTATGATGGTCTGATAGTAAAACACCCAGGAGTAATGTTTTTGAAATGTCAGAGATGTGTCGGAAGCGCCCTCTATCAAAAAATGAGGGCACCAAAGCTGTACATCATTTTGAATATAATAATTACCAAGTTAATGACTTACACGCAAACTGCAACAAAATCGATTTGTTTGTCCAATATTTATGAGCGTTTAAAATTTCCCCCTCTGTTCACAGTTTAATTTTCGCTAGTTACCCGATCCCAATGTTTCCGATTTTGGGCTTAAAATTTAAGTTAAAGTCTAAACTTTAGAATAATTTCAACCCCATGCACAAAATAACGGTAAAAAGTAGTTGTTCGTTACTCTAAAGTCTAAAGCGCCCTCTATCGACAATTTTTGAACGTAACCTTTAAAATTTTTTTCTAAAAAAATCGTGATATAAAGAATGATTTTAGTAAAAACCGCAAACGAATCGATCCTTTTTTCCGTTTTTTATCATCGTTTGAAATTTCGGACCTTATTTTTTAATGGCCCCTAACTCCTACAAAAGACGTTTGCGCCCCCTGGTTTCCTATTTAATAATGTTTGTCTTCGTGTCTCCTATCATCCCTCAAAGTTTGTCTGTCTGGTAGCGAAACACCCTGTATAGATTAGTCCTGTGTTTGTGAGGTAGGGAGAGCTAAATTATTTTTGATCTTTTCCTTTCTTTCAATCAATTTTACGTTGGATAACGTCCTTTTATTTAGCCCATGTAACTAACAGAAGTTGCAGTGTACATATTATAATTATAAAATAGAAATTCATATCAATTCTATCACGGGAAAAAAAAAAAAAAAAAAAAAAAAAAAAAAAAAACAAGCTTCAGCAATTTTCTTTATCTTTTTCCATATAAGTTAAATTCTACGCCCTTCTTATTTTTTTATAAAACGGAATCATTTTACATAAAGCATATATTTCATCATCTATAACATTGGCATTTAAAAAAAAAAAAAAAAAAAAATTCTACGTTTTGCTAAAATATTTTTGAATAACATGATTTGGCAACTTCGCTGTTTGAAAACAAAGTACAATAAACTCTAAGACGGAATCGATCGGGACCGAGAATGTTTTCTTTAATAGACAATATTTCGCCTTGAACAAATTTTTCTCTATCTATGAATTCGCAGGGACTTAAACTTTTCCAATAGATTTCCGTCTTATACAAAGTCCGATTTACAGAGAATTTACTGTATATCATGGAATAATATAATGCTGTAATAGTTAATGTATGATAGTTCACAACTGAATAATCTTTAAGCTTTGTTCTTAACTAATCGTCTTTCTTCCTTAATTGAGTCATTGTTTACGCATTATTATGATGTAATAATTGTCTTAACTGTTCAGTTTGTAATTTCACTTGACCTTGCTTTGTTCCATTTGAATAAAATAAATTATTTTAACTAATCATATACAATAGGAAGTTTGTGGTGGTGGTAGTGTGTGAGGGGAGGTATGTACGTGTATTACATGATGTCTTAATAACAAGCTTGATTATGTTTTGACGGATTTTTACTTTATTTTTCCTTTACTTCCTACCGCTCATGTGGTTATTATTATTTATTTTATTTATTTATTTATTTACATTTTTTTTAGCGAATTTTCGATTAGAACACAAGTTTTAAAGATGGAAATTTTATCGATCCCAGCATTTCACCAAGCACTTCGCATACAAACAAAATTTCACAAATAATTATTTAAAATATACAGATTTTGAAAACACAATCACACAATACCATATCCGCAAACTTTTAAGCCTGTTTCTTATTATTAAAATTTTATAGTAAATTGTGCCTCATTTATTCTCAACCCTCATTTAGTCTCAATATACTTTAACATCTTTCATCCTTTTTAGGTGCGTTCGTAATTATGTAAATGCGTAGCACCTGTAGTCGTCATTCAGTCCGTCCGTCTATCCGTATATAACAGAGCAAAAACTACCCAACAGAATCATTAGAAATTTAAAACAGGGCTGGGTTTTTGCCGGCAGAAAACGGTTTCTGCCGTGCCAGTTGCAGAAAATGGTCATAACCGGTTTTAACCGGCAGAAACTGGCAACAACTGGCATAAACTCATTTCGTGACATAATCCGAGACATTTTTAATAGTATTAAATTGCTTACATGCATTTTATTATTCAGGATAAATAACAAGTAAAATATTGTGAGTAGTTTTAATTAAAAATACATAAATTTGTATTAGAATTTGATAATTTTGAATCTTTTATGAAGAATCAGCCACATTATTTGCAGCTAATTGAAAATCATGAAAATGATATTAAGGGCATAGCAGTCTTTAAAATTGTAAATAAATATCATGGTTTATAAAGAAGTTAAATACTTGTTACAAGTGTTAAAATTTATTGCTGTTGTTTTAGATAAAAAATAAAAACTTGACTATACTTACTATTGCAGCAGCTCATAAAATTTGCTTAACTTTATTTAATGATGGAAATATCATAGAAACTTACAAATGCAAGATTCAAATCTTATTTAATGCAGTGCTAGTTTTTTTATGCTAGTTTATTTCATTCTAAGTATGTGATATCAAAATCGACACATGAGAAAAAAATGAAAGGCAAGAAAATTGCTTTTTGATATTAATATAAATTTTGTGCTGTATATAATAACCCCTTGTAGCGAAATCGATTCCTTTCCAAAAAAACATATTTCCCCAAGGAAGTCCTAGAAAATGTTTTACATTCTGTTGGTAGTCACCTTTAAAAATAAATACTGGTGAAAATGAGATTTTTTTTTCAAATTTTTCATCTTTAATAATGATATTATTGAATATTTTTGAACTTTTCTTTCATTCAGAACAAATTAAAAATTAGTCTAGGCTAAGAAAGGTTAGCAAAATTAATCCTATACAATGGAATGCCCTGAGTATATTTTTTCCACAAAAATAATTTGTTCTTTCAATATTGTAAAATAATTGTACAAGATATTTCATTAAATTTTTTTCTGTTGTTGTTATTTTTATGATACAGTTATTCACTTATACATTTTCACAAGAACCATTTCTCTTTGTACGTAATAGCAGATATTTTTTAAGTTGTTGTAGTATATATTTATTTAAAAATATTCTGAATAGTGAATTAAAATATCATAGAAAATTTCTTTTTTTAAAGCTTTTAAAATAGAAATTCAGCCATAAACAATAATATCAATAGTTAAACTTGTATAGCATCAGATTATCATTATGAAAATTTCTGTTTTTCAAGTGGCAGAAAAATATTATGTAAACAAAGTATATATGATCATTTTGAAACTTTTTGCTACTTTGAATAATATTCTTAATCTTTATTTTAATTTTTTAACTAAATATTTTATATATTAAGTAAGTATGTGAATTATGGATCTTTCCAGTTTAGTTCTTATTAGTATTATTTCCTAGTTTCTGCCAGTTTTTGCCACTTACTGGCAGAAACTAGTTTCTGCCATGCCGGCTTTTACCGCTGGTTTTAATCGCCCCGGCAGAAACTTGCCAGCCCTGATTTAAAATATATAATTGCGACATAATTTTGACGAGTCATTTCAAATTTTATGAAAACTGGATGCTTAGTTCAATTACAGATACAATCTAAAGTATTTCATTTTATTACGACCAATGGGGAAAATAATTCAAGTGCATTTTAAAGGTGTTATACCTTTTCGAACATAATAAAATTGATATGCATATATTAAATATATAATAAAATGTATATTCTGTACAATCTGTGGTGCAAAGAATGTTTGTTATTAATTCATAGCCCTACACAAAAGTATTCCGTTACATAATGGTATAAAGGGAAACATTGCTTGGGGGCGTTTTAATAATTTTAAACTATTTCACATTTTATGAAATTGATATATGTTGCTGAGATTCACTACAAGTTATTTCCTGTGTAATAGAAAGCAGATAGTATTTACAGGGATACACAAAAGATTTCGACTACTCTACTGCATCCGAAGTGTTGTATACTACTACACTCATCTGAATATTTTTAAAATTTCCTTATAGTACGAACGCACTTCATTTGATACGCTTGACGTGCAATTTCCAACTTGTTTATTTATTTATTCTTTCTCTTTTACTTGAACATGTCCTGTATTAATCAGTTTCACCGACCGTGTATCTCTAATCGGCGAAAACTTCAGTTGGAAGTTGGCAACCGTAAATCCCTACTCGTAAAGATTAATTTTAGTTTGCATTTTCTTTTCGTATTTTTTGATGCTATTATAGATGGCTCGTGCGGCCATTTGCATGCTATTTTTATTTTTTCTGTTTGTCTGGGATGAAAAATGGCTTCGTGCGTTAAGAAAAACAGTGTTTTCTATTTAGCACTTCTAATGGGATTGCCTGAAACTCACCGCGTCTTTCCTAGAAAATCTAACTGTTATGAAATGTAAACAAGTTTAATTTTCTGTGGAAGTTTCGAAAAGAAAAATACATCCCAATTTTAAGCTTACTAATTGTATGGCATTGGCAGTTTGCTCAACATTGCTTCAGTATAGTAATTTCAGTGTGATAATTATTTTTCGAAAATCCAACTAAGGTTCGATGATTAAAATCTAGTTGAAAATCAGGGTTGCGGAGTCGGTGTTAAAAATGCCCCACTCTGACTCGTACTCCCAGCGTTGAATCCAGGGGGTGGCCTGGAAAATTTGAGTGTTCCCCTCCACCCGTAACTCCATAATATCTTCCCCGGAGCCACAGAAGTCTCTCTTGGAGAAAAGTATCTGAATTCAACACTGCTTACTCCGGAAATTTTAATGCCTTCGATTTCGACTTGGCTAATTTACTAATGTTGCTATAATTTAAAATTATAAGGGAACGCAAGATAAATAGGGCGAAAATTTCACTATTTCGGTATTAATTCATTCTCAAAGCTTTGAAAGAATCAAGGAAAACCAAACTATATTCCGTTTTATTAATTCTCCAATTTTGCCTCCCACAAACCTGAAAAATCCAACTATTGTAACCTAAAGGAGAAAGCAAAAAAGAAATTTTGCTTTTAGATGGGAGTATTTCGGATCCGTGGACTTGAAAAAAGGGAAATTATTACAATTTTGTTGTTAACTCGTATCCTCTAGAGCAGAAAAACTTCGATGGGAAGGAAAAAATGAAAAATAAAACTGGAAATTTCACTTTTTCATAGATAAATTTGGGATCTACTAGAGTTTTTAATTTAAAACGGTTTTCCTCCACTGTGTACGCCGGGCAGTATATTGGGAATCTTTAACTTGGGTAGCCTGATATAATTCAAAAATAACGATGATAATTCCTTTTATGGATTTAAAATTACATATAACTGGTTTAATTTAACTTCAAACTGTCTAATAAAAAAGGTCGGAGTTGGCTTGTTTTTTCTGACTCAGACTCTTTTACTCAACAAGTAAGAAAAATCATGCGTTAAGCATAGAGTATGAAGCACTTTCCAACACTTAATGAAATCTTTAACAAAACTTTGTTATTTAGGGAAATAATAGTATATAGCTAAATATACCCAAATATGTATTCCAGTACATTAGAACAGTCCTGTATTTCATATGTCAGTTCATATAATGGGAAAATTTAGCTTAGCAAGAAAATACCCAGTAGCTTGAAATTTCTTTTTCAGCAATTCATACTATTAGATGGAAACATACTTAATACTTCTGTTCAGCCCTGTAGTTTACATTTTACCTTTATTACACGTCAGCATTAGGCTAAAATTTATTGTAAACTAAAACACTTTCAAAACAACTGAAATCACATTCTCATAAATCATCATTCATAGGTGTCCATGTACCGAATTGTTTGCGTGGCCCTGTATAACCCTTTATCTATATTCTGCAAACATTTCTCAGTAAATTGAATGCAGCTCAGCGTAAAAATGCATAGCTTATTTAAGAACCACCTTTAAATAATTTACGCTCATATTCAGTAACGTTGGTGAGCTCTTTTGGGTAGCCCTGTATATCAACTATAACATTTATACACCATATAATGTGCATATATTTAGCGAAATATAAATGCGAATATCATAATTAAAATGCATTTCATCCCTCCATCAGCCATCATCGGACATATATACGGTACTTCGGAAAGAATATACTATTTGAAATCTTTTGTATGGCCCTGTAAATGCTATGCACTTCATATTATGCAAGACAGTAGCGTATAATTTATATTAAGCTTCAGTGACATATATCAATTTTATTATACATGAAAAAGCTTAATATATTTAAACTATGTCACACTCAATTCCCCCTTTTACTGTTATCTAACGGAATTCTTTTGTGTGGCCCTGTAAATGAATAATAGCTACATTTTCACCTTATATTTTATAGAATGCATATTTCAATATGTTTGACAGGGTATAACATCTTTAAAATTCCTTTGAAACGATTTTTCCCCATAGGCCGTAATGTAATAGGAAAGTTTTAATTCGCCCTGTAGATAAACTAATCATAATAGAAACTTCATTTTCAATAGGGTTCGTGCTAGGGTAAACGTCAATAACGTCCTAAAATTTCATAGCAATCCGAGTATATTAACGATTTTTCCCCATAGGCCGTAATGTAATGGGAAACTTTTGATTCTCTCTGTAGATAAACTAATCATGGTAGATACTTCATTTTCAATAGGGTTCGTGCTAGGGTAAACCTCAATAACGTATAAAAATTTCATAGCAATCCGAGTATATTTACGGGAGTTAGAGCGCGGCCAGACGAACAGACGGCCAGACAAACCGAATGCATAAGCACTTTTCAACTTTGTTGGAAAGTGCTAAAAATGGGCCCGAATCAATGACTGTGACTCCGCAGCCCTTTTGAAAATTCGTTTTCGGCGAAAATGCTACTGAAAATTCAGTCGGACCGAAGTTGTCTGTATTCCAGAAATGTTTCTTACTTCGGAAATTTTCAGCATGGCTCATTGGTTTGAGTTGTATCGGCTCAAATGAGACACTTTTATTTATTACCATGGATATGATACTATTTATGATTATCAATCTTGATTAACTCTAGACGTTAATGCAAATTATAAAGCAAGAAATACGTATGTAACTAAACTTGGTAGACGCTTTCTGCGTGCTTATTAGAAGCTTCAGATTTAGCAGTAATAGAATTTTTTTAATTTAAGACCGGAAAAGTGTTTCGAATACTCTTTGAGAATTTTCTTTTGTTTTGTGTAACAGGAACAGGTAATCATTTACAAAAAGTCTCATAAAAGTTAAATTGAGGTATGTATGTCTAAAACACTTTTTAATTAGATGGATCTCGTATAATTGAAAAATCATTTTGTGCCGTTGATGACTTAATTATATTTTATGTTGTACGAAAATAAAAAGTTTCGATCAGAAACACTATTGGCAGGGCTGCCACAGGCGACTATTTCTTAATTCTGACACCAGTTTTTCTAAATAGAAATCCTTAACACTCACTTTGCCAACATTTGTAAGAAAAGTATACTTCAAAATTTTTATTAAAAAAATATTGTTGGGAGCAGAATGTAAAAATAGTCGCATGTAGCAGTCCTGTATTAGACAACTTGGATTATCGTTACAATTAATTAATAATTATGTATATTTATGTATGCAATTATTACTAAAAAAATTCTTTTGGACATTTTTGTTTTCGGTCAAAAATACCGAAATTCGGTTTCAGTCTTAAACCTGTTTCGTTCTATCCTTAATTTAAATCTGAGGCCCTCACCAGTGGCCGAGAGGTTTTGACCTCTCAACTGATAGATAGGTGCTGGGTTCGAACCCAATCGCGGCCGTCGGCCTAAACGTTCGGAGTTTTCGTGGAGTTTTCTTCGAACCTTGCGTAAATACGGGTTAGGTTTCCTTAAAAATACCCCCATGAAGGACACTCCCCCTCTGGTCCTATATCCCTAGAATAGATAATCGGCCGACACAAAATAAACCAAACCTTAATTTAAATCTGTCTCGTAATGCCAGTCTAACAGTCCTCAGATTGTGTTTTGCTTGGATCAGCTGGAACAACTGACTCTTTGTATTGGCGATTGTCTTTTCTTCGTCCTGTTCACACCTTTCCGAAACAAAAGCTCTGTATTTCGATACTAGGAAACTTTTTCTCTCTTTCTGTTTCACATTCCAAAACGGGTCCGATCCGACCGTCTTCTTGCTGGCTTCAGTCCCATTTGGCGTCCGGGAAAGGTGACATTCAGGAAGATTCTTAAATTCTGAAATGTTTTCTAAAGTCAACATTTCTTTTTTTTTTCCTCCCATTCATTTTCCTGATTTTTTTTCTCAGAAAATGTTTTTCCACGTGCTCTCGAATAATTGTGCTCGTTACCTGGGATTGAGAATGTTGGTGCTCGGTGTCTTCCTTTTCTTTCGCAAGTTTTCAAGAGAAACAAGTCGGAAGTTGCGCGTCAAGCGTAGCAAGTGAGGTGCGTTCGGACTAAGGTATAAAAATATTCAGATCTTGGTGTAATAGTATACAATACAGTATCCGAAATCTTTTGTGTGTCCCTGTAAATGCTATCTGCTTTCTATTTTACAGGAGGCAACTTGTAGTAACCCTCAGTAACATACATCGATTTCATTAAATGTGAAATAGTTTAATGTAATTAAAACGCGCTCAAAACAATGTTTCCACCTATACCATTATCTAATGGAATACTTTTGCGTGATCCTGTAAATTAATAACAAATATTCTTTGCACCACAGAATGTACAGAATATCTATTTTAATATCTACTTCTTAAATTCATATCAATTTTATTATGTTCGAAAGAGTGTAACATCATTAAAATGCACTTGAAACTATTTTTCCCCATTTACTGTAATGTAACAGAATATTTTTGATTGTCCCTGTAATTGAACTATACATCCGTTGTTCAAGCGTTTTTAAACTAATACAAAATATAACACACGCTGGTTCTTTCAATTAGACACAACAAAGTAGAGTATGACTGCGTTTTTTTTTTATTTTACATCAAATAGCGAGCGAGCCACAGCGAGCAAGTTTTCAAGAGAAACAAGCAAGTTTTCACTTGCGAGCCACAGATTAATTCCATCATCTTTTTACATTCGAATAAAAACACTAACATAGAAACTATGTTGCAGAGAATGCTGCCAAAAACATAAAATTAGAAGAATAAATTACCATGGAAACGAGGAATACAATATCTTCCTGGTGCTTTTTTCTATATAAATGAATGCAGACGATATTTACCAAAATACCCGTTTTCCCTAAAATTTGAAATGACTCTAATAAATTATGTAACAATTATGTATTTTAAATTTGAAAGGACTCAGTTGGGTAGTTTTTGCGTTGTTATATGTGGACAGACGGAAAGACTGAACGGCGACTGTAGGTGTTAACGTATTTACATAGTTACGAACGCACCTAAAAACAATCAAAAAAAAAAAAAAAAAAAAAAAAAAAAAACACCCGACTAATCAGAAGTAGATTCATTCTTTACACAAAACAGTGGTGCTTGAATAATATTAGATACACACCCTCAAATCTTTAATAACGGCATTCAGAGCCGTTTTGAAACACATATTATTTTTATCAATCAACAACTTTCCTTTACCTATTTCCAGCAGAAGAATTTTTTTCTTCAATCTGCAACACAAGTAGAAATCTTAAGAACTGTTTGCAGAACTTATGGTCAAATGCCCCCTTTCCCCAGAAACAGAATTTTCTGTCTCAGTAGTCTGCAGCATACTAAAATTTATCTGCGGAACAGCCTCCTTTAAAGCCCCCTATACTTCGTGTACGCCCATATGCAGATTCGGTTTGAAGTTGGGTTTGATTCTCAACAATCCTGTAACGTCTAAAATCTTTTATGCATAAGCTTTTAATAAAAATTGACTTTTCATTACATTTTATAGTGATGCTTTAAACTAAACATAATTTATTCACTATATTAAAGTTTCTATTTTTATTATCAAAGAATATTTATTTCTTTTGCCCTAAGTGTTAAAAGTTTTTTCATATTTGCATTTGATGGATTATTTAACCCTAATCATACTTCCTCCTGTCAATCCTTTTTGTTAAAAAAAAAAAAAAAAAAAAAAAAAAAAAAAAAAAAAATGAAGAAATTTCTCAGATTTCTTCATTTTCCATCTCGTCGCCTCTCAGTCGCGATATTTTGACAGACGCCCTGCAATTGCTCTTGACTGACTCACGTGCTGAGAGGGATGTTGGAAAAGATTGATTGCTGGGGCCATGCGGCGAATATTGGTTTCTTTGATCTGGAAAAAATGAATTTTTAACATAAGTTACCATCAGGATACATACCATCTACAAAAATACTTTTAGGTACTATACTTGTATTCTAAAAACTTTAATTGCTTTTTTCTAAAATGATATTATAGAAATATATGGTTTAAAAGTTGATCTGAAGTCGGAGAAATTCATATAGGGGTGAGTGAAATGGAGTGGGACAGTGGTAGGAATGGGACAGTAGATTTTTCTCTATGTACCATTCTTGACATTTCATCAATCGCACTCAAGACGAAGCAATAGTAACCCAATCTTCAGTTGAAAAAAATTGATCTGTATAAGCTTGGATTTGTATAAAGGAAAAAATTATTTCAAGAATAAAAAGTAAATTTGCTTCATATCATTGTACGCGCGGCAGCGCGCTACAATAATATGATTGAGCGATGGTGCACACGGATTTTTCAATTTTTCTTTTTGCAATAACTAACTAAATACTTATCCAATTTTGATGATTTTTTTTTTAAATGTTCGTCTGACCAAGACGCACAACATAGCACAAAAATTATTTTTTTTTTTATGGCATACTGTAGGTGTACTGTAGAGTATTCTGAAAATATGACAAAAATTTTGTGTCCCAGCACTTTTCTCAAAAACTACTAAAGATAAAAACTTAATTTTTTTTTAAAACAAAAGACAAACTTTTTATCCCGAGGTAGTCATCGAGAAAACGTTATTTCGCTGGGCGGTTTTTCTGAAATTGCGTATTTTCCAAACTTGGTCATAAATGGGTATATCTAACGTTCTATTGCAGATAGAATGTTGCGGTAAAGTTTATTTTAAAGATTTTGCGATGCTAATTAATCCTGCAAAAATTCATAGCTTTACGTTAAACAGTTTTTTTACAAGATGAAATAAAAGAATGGCAGTCATCAATCTAAGGTACTTGTGATCATCGGAGAGAAAAACCAGTTACACCATTCGATTAAGCATAAAAAAATACAGAATGCTTTTTTTTCTCTTATTTTTAACTTAATTTTTTAACGAATTATGAATTTTTTTGAAATTTTTGACATGCTGATTTTTGTCATTTTTTAATGAATCATTTGCTGAATAATTATGCACGGTGTCTAGCCCTGGTGGCTGTCAAATTTGATTTTTAATTTTAAATTAGGCAATTTTTTGCACCATGCCAAATTTATATTTTATCCATTTTTTTCATTTATTTATATTTTGTTTTTAGCACAATGGCAAAAATGCCTGGCATACCTGTCAAATATTGGGGCCCTGTACTTTAAAAAAGTGTATTTATTATAAGTATATACCGTATTTATTCTAATAGAATGCGCCCTCTAATAGAGCGCGTCTTCTAATAAAGTGCGCACCTTGGTGCTGATTGAAAAAATAAATATACGGAAACGATATAGTAGATAAGTAGAAAACGATTACTTAAATTCATTATCGAGGATTCTCATCGATCAAAATAGAGATATTCTATCAAAGCGATGGAGTGGCGATGCAGCAAAAGTTTCAAATTTTGAACAATGTACCACTCCTGTAAACTATAGCGCCAAGGATATGCACACTGTTAAAAATCTGCTGCATTTTGCTGCAACGCACTCCCCTGCTTGTATAGAAAACGGTTACTTGGCCGTGAAATGGCGCTTTTTCATTGGTTGGAATAGAGATATTATATACAAGTGGTGGAGGGCGTTGCAGCAAAATGCAGCAGATTTTTAACAGTGCACTGTTAAAAATTTGACCCATTTGTTGCAGAGTCACTCCACAGCTTTTATAGAATGTCTCTTTATGGCCAATGAGAATGCTCCATAACACAGTAAAGCAATAGTTTCCTATAAAAGCAGTGGAGTACGTTTTTAATAAGTCCGTAATAAATACGGATTAAGAAAAAAAAGAAGCATGGTTTTTGTATCAAACTTTACTCTTGCATAAAAAAAGTTCCTGTTTTTGGCAAAAATAATGGATATTTGAATGAAAAATCTATTCTTTGAAAGGATTTATTATTTTATTCACTTTAGTAAAAAACTGATTTTTTTTTTTTTTTTTTTTTTGAAAACCACCGTAGAAATTTGGTATAGAAAAACCTGTTTAAAATTTTTTTTTAAATTTGTAATACCAGAGTATTAGAGTATGTAGCATTTTTTAATTTCAATACAAATAAGATTTTGTTTTCCATATATAAAATACAAAACAAGTTGTGCAGTATCCCTATGGAATATGGAAAAATAGAAGGACTAGTGAAAAATGCTCCAAGGAGCAGTGCAAAAGCAGAATATGATTTTAATTGAGCATTAAAAAGTAATGGACAAGTGCTTCTGTTAATTACTGAGCATGAGGAAGGATAAGGGATCCCTTCTTGGCTACAACTCACTTCAATGCCAACTTTGAAAAAATCATATTTGCGCTTTTTCCGTGAAAACAAATCAGTCGCAGTTACTATAAAAATGTATAGTGTAAAGACGTAACCAGTAAAGATGCAGCTTAATTAGACAAAAATGTAAAGGAAGGCGACATAATGCCAGATACCTAGTTCCTGCAGGTATCACATTCATGCACTGCCACCAAGCATACCCTAAGTGTATAACTGCACAGAAAATTGATTTGTAGTATAGTGCAGAGTGAACAGTGCAGTTAACATCAGAGATGTAGTACAGGCTATACGCCGTACACCTTCTGGACTTTTTAATAGAACACCATATACCCTCTGTTTTTCAAGAAAGCTTATAGTATACACATTCTAGAATATCCCTCTGCTTAGAGCATATATCTTATGTTATTTTTATGACTACACCCCTGGTTAACATCTAAAGCACGGTGGAAAATTCTACTAAAGAACCGCAAATTTCTTTTGTATGGAAAAAGCGCAAATATGATTTTTTCAAAGTTGGCATTGAAGTGAGTTGTAGCCAAGAAGGGATCCCTTATCCTTCCTCATGCTCAGTAATTAACAGAAGCACTTGTCCATTACTTTTTAATGCTCAATTAAAATCATATTCTGCTTTTGCACTGCTCCTTGGAGCATTTTTCACTAGTCCTATTTTTTATGCTTTCTGTATATTAATGATTTATTTATACATAAATGTAATAGTTTCTCTACTTATGAAACATTGTATTGTATATAATCCATAATTTAAATTATGCCTAAAAGTAGCATTTTTGTTTTGTAAAAGAAGTTTAACTTGAAACAAGGAATTGGGGAGGAATGGGACATGTTCAAGTACTTTTTTTAAATAAGACGAATAGAAATTACTAACATGCAAACATTGTTAAGGGATAATATTTTAATTGTAGCATTGATAATATATTCATTTACTTCAAAATGCAAGTAAATTGAATTGGTGACTTATTAATGTCATCTATGACTGACAATTTTGAATTTTCATTCCAGTCATGAAAACTCTGGAATTTTATAATGTGGCACACACATTATCAACATACAATCTTTGTTTGATTGTATATCTGGTCGACATTAGACTATTTATGCCTTATAGCTTTGTTTTACTGCGGTCCCATTCCTCCTTGTTAGTGGGTATTATGGGATACATTTTGAAACTCAGTTTCTTTAATTATAAAATAGCTTTTGCATGCTATGTTTCTATATTGTTCAGGGAGATTAAAAAGTATTTCACCTTGCACTCTATAAATTAAAATTTTTGTTTTTATGTTCGGCTCTAGTGGGGGGCGGGGGGGTGAGTTTCTGATAAAGATGATTGCCGGTTAATAGAATCAGTACTAATTAGAATATTCACTGTTTAATACTCAAACAGCATCTGTGCTGTGTGGCAGGGAATCAACATTTCTTTTAACATAATACGTCTCAGAAAAGTAATTTATTTCAAATAACCAATTTTTACTTGAACCAATCCATGTAATATGCACTTTTACAATTTTAAATAGAATTTTCGCCATTTAATTGAATCATTTTATTTAATGAAATCTGATTTTAAAAAAGCGGCGGATTCCGAAATGCACCAAAACTTTTAAATATTGAGTTTGGTTTTGATTCATATAAGCGGCAATTATAGCGATTTTTCTTATCTGTGGGAGGGGTTTTAACCTCAAAACCACCGCCTTGGCTGCGTCACTGTGTCTAGGAAACTTTTATGACTTATAACCTAATGAGATTCTTTAGTCGTCACAATTGCTCTAGACTTATTTCTGAACTCTTTAATTTTCATGTAAATTTGATCTTCACTGATATGATTAGACAAAGCCTAATCATATAATTCATGTGTTGACATTCTATTTGTTTAAAAACTTGAATGTTGCTATGCTTATCTTTATAATTCATCAACCAAAATTATTTTTAGTCATATATTACATTTTTTTCCATATTTCTATTATTTTGTTTTATTTATAGAATTCGCTATAAAAAATAATAATGGAAGTTTGAACCACCTGTCCATTTTAAGTTCGATGATGTTTAAAATAAAAATTGTTACTTAACCTTCCTGATTCACAGAACAAATCTTATTAAGCATTCTCTTTAATTGAAAACTGATAACGTAGGAAGCAGAATTTTACAATAATTACGAAATCATTTCTGTCAAATGCAAAGCTTTTGTATCGCAAAGATGCTTGATTATTTTAGGTGCGTTCATAATTATATTTATACGTAGCACCTATAGACGTCGTCCAGTCCGACTCGTTTGTCCGCATATAACAGAGCAAAAACTTCCAAATCGAATCGTTTGAAATTTATAATTGTTGCATAATTTTTTCATTTCAAATTTTGTGAAAATCGGATGTACAGTTTAATTACAGGGACAATCAAAAGCGTTAAGTTACATGACGGCCAATAGGAAAAAATAGTTTCAAGTGAATTTTAATGATGTTATACTCTTTCGGACATAATAGAATTGAAATGCATCTATAAAGCATATAATAAAATGTACATTCTGTATAATCTGCGTGCAATGAATATTTGTTATTGATTTACAGGGCCACACAAAAGTATTCCATTACATAATGGTAGTATAGAGGGGGGGGGGGGGCATTGTTTAAGGCGCGTTTTAATTATATTAAACTATTTCACGTTTTATGAAATTAATATACGTTACTGTATCCGATGCACTATATACTACTACACCGAAATCTGAATATTTTTAAAACGTTATTATAGTATATATGAACGCACCTCATTTGCTACGATTGACGTGCAATTTCCTACTTTTTTATATAAAGTGCAGAATTATTATTAACCGATGCATTGTACTGGACTTATTATTGTTCATTTATTTTCAATATATGTGCGTAAATGGTTTTCGTATCTGCTGACCTGTAAATATGCCCTTGTCAGTGTGTTGAAATTAATCTGTATGAGCGATTAAAAAAATAACCTATTGATTGGATTTATTTCTGAAAAGACATTACATTCATTTCGGATTAAACGTCTGCCATCTCGTCAATGAAGCTCCACTTAATCGTCTTACCTCTACTTTAATCTCCATGTTATTACGCAGTAAATGACCCACGAAACGCTTCTTCCTTTTTTTTTTTCTTCCCCTTTAAAAGATACGGAAACGACATTGCCTATGATGCTTCTTATGTCTTTTTGATCTGTGTAACAACGTGTCTTATTACTTAAGAAGTCATCAATGGCTTTAATTATACCTTAGCGCACGCGCTAAACAGTTGACATGCGCGCATGAGTGAGCAGTCAGTTTTTCGGAAATGTTGGTAGGTGTTTAGGCGAGGAAACTTAATTATCCGTTCCAGATTTTTTTTTTTTTTTTTTTTTTTTTTTGAGATAAAGAATTGAAACATGATGACTGTCCTTATATTAAATGATTAAATTAGTTCGGTAGGGCTAAACACCAAATTTAAAGAGACCCATCAATCTACACTTAAAGGCCAAACGTATATGTGTGTAACGCATGCGTCATTTTGCGAATAGCAGCATTTTGAAATTTGAGATGAAATTTCGGGTTTGCAAGTTTAGCTACTGCAAATTTTTAAATTTCTAAACGTCGCACATATTCAAGTTTGCATCATCGTATAGAGAGAGAAAAAAAGTACTTTTAAATACAATTTGTTAGAAAACCGTATCTTAATTTATTTTAAGATATTATTATTTTATTTATTTATTTATTTATTTATTTAATTTTTTACAGTTTTTAATCTGTTTTTGTGACAACATAGAGTACTATTACTCCATTTCTATTAAAAGTAAAGGGAAAAAAATACTGTATCTTTTTGTTGCCATTTTCTCATTTAAAAACGAAAAAAAGTAGAAATTAAAGTATGTGCGATGTGAAGAATATCGTCTGCCATAAAATCAGTGTTTTTATTTCGTTTTTATTTATCAATTATGATTTTTAGTTTATTACAGACTTATTTCAGACTCAATACAACACTTCCTCTTTTCAAAAATGTATTTAAAAGAATGTTTGTGGGACTTATTTTCTCTGTTTTTATTTAGTTTGTATCAAATAGCTGAAAGAATGCAAATTTAGTAATTTTATATGGGCAAAAGATTTCTACCACTATACTGCATCCGAAGTACTGTATACTATTACACCAAGATCTAAATATTTTTAAAACTTCGTTATAGTACGAACGCACATCATTTGCTAAGCTTGTCGTGCAATTTTCGACTTTTTAACACTTTCCGACAAAGTTGAAAAGTGTTTATGCTTTCGGTTTGTCTCGCCGGGTGGCCGTCTGTCTGCGCTCTAACTCCCGTAAATTTACTCGGATTGCTACGAAATTTTTATATGTTATTTATGTTTACTCTAGCACGAACCCTATTAAAAATGAAGTTTCTACCATGATTAGTTTATTTACAGGGACAGTTAAACTATATCCGATACATTACGGCCTCTGGGAAAAAATCGTTTCAAATGAATTTTAAAGGTATTACACCTATTATTTTAACAAAATACTGGCGTGTAATAAAGGTACTAGGTAAACTACAGGACTGAACAAAAGTATTGAAGCATTTTTCCATACGTTAGTATAAATTGCTGAAAAAGAAATTTCAACCTGTTAGGTGTTTTCTTGCTAAACTAAACTTCCGCTCTTCCGCATTATATAGTATATTATATATATCAACCGGCAGATCAAATACAGGTCTGTTCAAAATTATCGAAATACATAATTGGCTATGGGCAGTAACATCTTATTTATCTAAATAACGAAGTTTTGTTAAAGAATTTAGAAGTGTTGGAAAGTGTTTCATAATCTATGCTTAACGCTTGATTTTTCTTGTTTTTTATTATAGTTATTTTCGAAGCTTTCACAACCATTTACCTATGTGTTACTTTTACTTTTATGCTATTAAACAAAAAAAAAAAAAATTGCAATTACAAAACACTTTTCATTTAGCTATGATCATACCTTTCTTTTCACTGTTCTTATAAGAAGTGTGAGATTTACATCACAATATTTTTTTATTAATTAAATCTATTTATTGCTGCAACTATTTTGCGAAAAAAAAAAAAAACTTCCATTTTATTGAGTCGGCTTTAATTAAAATTTTATCTAAGATTCAAATTATTATTATATCTGTTGTTCTGGATAACTTAGATATTGACGTAAATATTTATTCAAGTGAAGCAGCTTTTTTATTCAAAATTCAGAATATAAAGGTTTAAAGTGTAATGTGCTTAGAATTCGTTTGCATATTAGTTTATCGTTGTCACTACTGGTATTTCCTTTAAACCAGTCGGCACCCTTTCCTGTTTCTCTGTTGTGAATGTTACATCCTCTGGAACTTCTGGGAATGGAAGGCAGATTCCATTGATCTGTTATGTCTGTTGTCTCGGTATTTATCGGCCTCGTTCTTTGATTTAGTTCCCATATTTTAACTCATAAGTGTGTATTCGAAAAAACGTTTTTCCACCTTCAACAGCTCGAAATTTTCCGATGCAATTTCAGACACATATTTAAAAGTAGAAACATGAAACTTGCTGAGGTGATTCTTGAAGAGACGTACAAGGAGCCGTGTGATGTCTTTTTACGCTCAATTCATTAGAATTTGATTTATAAGCAATTACCTTCTCAGTAGGACCCTTTTTCGTTCCCAGATCTCCCCCGCTTCTCTCCCGCTTCAGAAAAATCGGTTCAAAATGTGGTTTTTTGATTGTTTTTTTTAGCATCCGATGCTATTTCTTTCAGACAAGCTAAAAATGTCGTGTCATCAGCCCTAAATTTTCTAGTCAACCGATTTTGATAATTATTTTTTTAAATGAAAGCTATTTATTTGTAGTTGTGCCCATTTTAATTATTTTTTAATTTATTTCCATTTTTATATTTTATTTTTAATTTTAAAAGCTTTTTCATGACATTTCTTCAAAATGGTGGCAACACAGTTTAGCTTTTCTCTCGATAATAAAAATTTATTTTCTAAAATGATTGCGTATAATTATGCACTATTTGAGTTAAAAATATATATTTACTAAGAAATAATATTAATAATGTAAATAAAATGACAGAAAATAATTTATGATAAAAATTAATGTCTAAATCAAAATAAGAGAAATTTCAAATGAGGAAAATTATGTCATTCAGCAACCAGATAAAAAAAATTACAATATTATTATGGATGCCTTTTTCATAAACAGTAGCTTTTAAAGAACATTTGAAGAGAAAACGACGTCACTATTTAAAACATCGTATTTTTACTCATAACGATATTAGGTACTACTCTGTTATCCCGTCGACCAATTGCGCCAAATTATACAAATCGCCACATTAATAGCCAAATTATACATATTGACATAATTTTTATTTTAAATAACGAAAAAATAAATAATTAGTAGAATATTAATAAAAATATTAATAAAAAGTCGAAATAAAAATCACTTAATGACATTTTAAACAAATGAATCGTATTTAATGTCATTGAATGTGACATTCACGATCATCCATTACTGGCATTTAATTTTATAGTTTGGCGATAGTTTTTTGGTCGATGGGATAACCTAGTAGCACCCGATATTACTTTTTTTTTTCTTTTTTTTTAAATAAAGCTATTTTTCTGTGAGTGCATATAAAATAAAATTTCTGAATTTCGCCGGCACTCATATTACAATTTTAACTGTAGATGTGCGAATATTTGAATGCAAAATTGTAACTGGCAAATTTGACATTTACTTTGTAAATATATTTATTATATATTGATTCAATAATGTAATTACTTTTGCTTTTTATTAAACCAAATCGATCGGGTCTTTTAAACATTTCATTCGTCGAATTCGACGGGATTCCATTCGTTTTATTGTTAAATTGCATTTCCTTTTACTCAGAGTCTATAAAAAAGCATTTAAACTAAAGAAAAAATCCGTTTTTGATGAATCTAGTCAATGAAGAAGTAGCACGTCAAATTGTATCACTTTATTATTCCGCAATTCCAATGTCTCAGAGAGAAATTGCTATTCAATTGGGTATTTCACGTCGTTCTGTTTGCTATTATATTGATAAACACAAGAAAAATGAAGTTAGTTCATTGCAATCTAAACGGGGTCGCCCTTCTAAAAAACTTCTATCGATTTTTTTTTTCTAATCGGAGGCGAAACTGAATTCTGCAATGGCAGAATCTACATTCAACTTGTTTTTTTTTTTTTTTTTTTTTTTTTTTTTTTTTTGGGGGGGGGGGGGGGCAATATTTTCTGCATTTATCAAAAAATTGACAATCACGGCACCTTGTCTACTTTCTAAATAAGACAATTTGCCAGTTTGATGCATACGAGAGCAAACATGAATTTAAAAATAAATCGTAAAATAAGCAGTATGAATCGAAATACACCCTTAAAGGGATTCTTCACTCACTTGTGAAAACACCCGCACTGCAATGTTAATCCTATGGGCAAGTTGTTTTCAATTTTCTCGTCAGGGGTGTAGTCGTAAAAATAACACAGGATATATACTCTAAGCTGAGATTATACGCTCAAGACAGGGGGTGTACCCTAGTGTGTGTATACTATAAGTTTTCTTGAGAAACAGAGGGTATATGGTAATTCTTCAAAAAATTCAGAAGGTGTACGGCGTATGCCCCCTTATACCATCCACTACATCCCTGTTTCTAGTTCATTTTTGAATATTTTAAAACGATTTTTTGCATAGTGTACCTGAGCTCGGTCTCTAATATGGCTATTTTTTTACTTCTTCGGTTTAGATTGCAGATTTTTTTAATAAAGGTATTTAAATTTTCGAAACTGGTTTTGAATCAGTGAAAATTACAGACCCTCGACTTGTATCATCATGCATTTACGTCAATGGTGAAAATTTACGCAAAAATAATTCTATAATTAAGATGCAATTTGAACATTTTTAAACAGTATTGAATTCAGACATTTTTCTCCGGGAGAGATTTCTATGGCACCGGGGGGGGGGGGGGCATAAGAGAGTTTAGGGGAGGAAATTGCACTTTTTGACCATTAAAAACTCAAAATCTCAATTTCCGGAATCGGGGGGGGGGCATCTCTTAGCTCTGGGAAGGGAAGTGTCCCCCCCCCCGGGACACAACCTAAATTCAACACTGTTTTTGAAGACTTTGGTTCAGTGATGGAAAAACATTCGGGTCATTCCACGTGAAATCAACCAATTTAAGGAAAACTTGTTGCATCATAGTCACAGATTTTTTTTTTAATTTTTATCATATACAGACATAGTACTGAAACCCTCAAATCTGAAATTTAAAAGTAATTTTCACAATATTGGCCGAGATATGGCCATTTGAAAACTGGCCATTTTTACAAAATGGCGGCCATCTTGGAATTGTATCACTGTCTAAATATGGCCATAACTTGACAACTAATGGCTCAAAGTTTATATATCTGGTACCAATTTGAAGCTATTTGTACAAAGAATGAATATTTCACATCAAAACAATAATAAATTTTCATTTTTTTTACTTTTTATTATGTGCAAAGTGAAAATTTCACCCCAAAAAAGGGCAGATTGTAATGGCTCATAAAAAAAAAGAATCATCATGAATTTTTCTGAAACTTGGTAAAAACGTTGCTCCATCTGTGTGCTTTAAATAAAAAAAAAATTGGAAAGGTAAAATTTGTTGTTTTAAAATAAATGGTTTTTTACAGATAAGGTGTCATTAACCAAATAATGATATTTTTAGAATCTGTGAGCATTCCTGATTCAAAAAATAATGGTTAAAATAAAATTTTCTTACATCTAAATTAATGTAAAAGTATAATCAAAACCTCATTTGTACTAATTTTGTAGAAATCTGCCTCCAGCCCCCCTCCCCCCCACCCCCCCCCCCCAAAAAAAAAAAAAAAAAAAATTAGACAATTCAAAAAATTTTACACTGAAAAAGATAAGATAATAATTAAGGAATATAATGTATAATTATAAAATACCTATAAATGCAATGCATACATATGGTGATTTACTTCACATATAGGGGCAAGTGGGGTAGAATGGGACAGTAGGTTTTTCTCTTTATGTATCATTCTAAATATTTCATCAATCACATATTAGATGAAGTAATGGTACCCCAATCTTCAGTTGAAAAAAGTAGCTAATTTACACAAACTTGCAATTATATAAAGAAAAAGATTATTTCAAGAATCAAAACATGAATTCAAAATTTTAAATTTTGAATTCAAAACATGATGTAAAAATTTCATTATGTTTCTATAAGCTGATGTAATATTGCATCATGTTCTATATAAGCTGATGCAATTTAAAGAAAAGATTGCTACTGTACCTTCATCTGCTTCTTAATTGGCTATAATCAAAGTATGATGCTATCTTGCATCATGTTCTATATGAGCTGATGCAATTTAAAGAAAAGATTGCTGCTTTACTTCATCTGCTTCTTAATTGGCTATAATTAAAGTATGATGTAATCTTGCATCATAATGTCCAAGAAACTTGAGTAATTCCTTTTAAATACCATATACCACTTCTAAAGTTTTCAATGAAGTGTATTTAGACATACAATAATTATTTTGTACTTATTATACAGTGGAGATGGAGTGTTTTGTATGTAAAAAACTCCATGTTTCTCTGAGTACTGATGTTATTTCTGTTCTTCAATTATCCCCACGGGATTTACATTTATTAAAAAAAAGGTTACATTATATAATCCCAGATGAAAAAAGTTTTTTGCATGCGAATAATATGCAAGGTTCACAAGGATAAATTTCTAAAATTTTATAGTTTAAATCAGAGACAGTGTTGTGATTCATTTAATAAACATCCAAATAGTAACAGAGCAAAATCACTGAAAACAATTTCTTTAGATATGTCTATGACAAATCCAGACATCCTCATTCCAGGAAAAAAATTATGTACTTCCTGCTATTCATCAATAAATAAGATGATTTCTATTGTTGACATGAAAAGCATCTCTGATCCAGAATTTAGTGAACCCACAGTAGTAATGGAACAATTAAACAAAAGCTGTGAAATGTTAGAGTTATCGCCAATAAAAATGAATAGGCGTAGCTCAAAGAGGAAACTTGGTTATTTGCAGACAAAAGTTACAAAAATTTTGAATGAAATGAAATAAAAAGTACTGTAAAAATAAATATTTAGTGTAAATAACTGCAAATTGATATTTCTTTATTGAATTATATAATATAAACACAATACTTTAATTTAGATGCTAGAAAATTTCATTTTAACCAATATTTCTTAAATTAAGAATACTTACAGATTTTAAAATAATCATTATTTGGGTCAATGACATCTTATATGTAGAAAACCATTTTTAAAACAACAAATTTTACCTCTCTAATTTTACAGTATAATGTTCCATATATAGAGAAACTGTTACATCTATGCATAATCAAATCATTATACAGAAAGCGTAAAAAGTATATGAACTAAATTTACTTTTCATTTTTGAAATAATCTTTTTCTTTATATAATTGCAAGCTTATGTAAATCAGCTACTTTTTTCAACTGAAGATTGGGGTACCATTACTTCACTTAATGTGTGATTGATGAAATATTTAGAATGATACTTAAAGAGAAAAACCTACTGTCCCATTCCACCCCACTCGCCCCTATATGTGAAGTACATTATCATATATATATGCACTGCATTTATAGGTATTTTATAATTATACATTATATTCCTTAATTATTTTATTATCTTTTTCAGTGTAAAATTTTTTGAATTGTCTAATTTTTTTTTTTTTTGAGGGGGGGGGGTGGGGGGAGGGGGGGCTGGGGGCAGATTTCTACAAAATTAGTACAAATGAGGTTTTGATTATACTTTTACATTAATTTAGATGTTAGAAAATTTTATTTTAACCATTATTTTTTGAATCAGGAATGCTTACAGATTCTAAAAATATCATTGTTTGGTTAATGACACCTTATGAGTAAAAAACCATTTATTTTAAAACAACAAATTTTACCTTTCCAATTTTTTTTTTATTTAAAGCACACAGATGGAGCAACGTTTTTACCAAGTTTCAGAAAAATTCATGATGATTCATTTTTTTTATGAGCCATTACAATCTGCCCTTTTTTGCGGTGAAATTTTCACTTTGCACATAATAAAAAGTAAAAAAATGAAAATTTATTATTGTTTTGATGTGAAATATTCATTCTTTGTACAAATAGCTTCAAATTGGTACCAGATATATAAAATTTGAGCCATTAGTTGTCAAGTTATGGCCATATTTAGACAGTGATACAATTCCAAGATGGCCGCCATTTCGTAAAAATGGCCAGTTTTCAAATGGCCATATCTCGGCCAATATTGTGAAAATTACTTTTAAATTTCAGATTTGAGGGTTTCACTACTATGTCTATCTATGATAAAATTAAAAAAAAAATCTGTGACTATGATGCAACACCCATTGGTTGAATTCATGTGGAATGACCCATTCCCGCGACAGTCAAGTGATAGTAACAAACAAATAAAAAAAATAAAGTCACTATATAAAACTTAGAAAATTCATTCTACTGTTACATAAAGAGCTTCTAAAACTAAGCAAGAAAAATTTGCCATTACAAATTTTATTTTAAAAATGTTTACGCATCCTCAAAGATTTAATTTTCTTTTCCAAAAATTCGAACTATATTGTTTATTTTTGTATTTTAAATAGCTTAACTAGTGAATCAGTTTTAACTAGAAATAATGTGTTGAATGAAATGCAAATACCCACGCCCGCGCTTCCTCAAATAGCAGACTTGTACAGTGTGCTGAGTGCTATTTTAGGAATTACCATCTATTCTATACCAATACAAGATAAATAAACAACTATATTTTTCTTTTTGTTTAAAATATCAAAAAATAAAAATTCTCTCGTAATTTCTTTTTTCTTTTCTCTTTTCTTTTTCTTTTTTTTTCTTTTTTTTTAATAGAAATTTTTTCCAATGAATAACTTTTGCTGTCTTATTTTTGACTCATATTTCGCTATGAAATATTAGCCTGTTAGCATTCACTCATTCTCTTGCAGTTTTAGTTAGATATTGTTGGAAAAATTCCATTAAGTATTGCCACATTCACGATTAGTTTTCTTGCACTATTTCCATGTTGTATGCAAACAGTTTTTCATGGAAACTGTACTTTTTTACATATATATATTCTTTTTTAACAACTCTTTAAGAGTAATTTGGTAAACATCATTGCTAACGAACAACTACGTCATTTCATTTTATTTACCCATTGTTCATTATTTTTTATTCAGATACATCCCCCCCCCCCCCCCAATTACACGCAAATCTTATATTGTGCAATATGCATAAAAATTCCTGAAAACTTCATTTAGCTCTACACATAGAGCGAGATTTTTCTTTCCGTTTATTTATTTCATTTTTAATTATCTTAATTCTTATGCATGAAATAGGTGTATATTATATTCTATTCCGTACGGGGATGTACAAGTTTCAAATGTAATATAACGAATATATAATTATATATAACTGTGGTTATAGGTATGTTGTTGTAAATTAGACAAGGCTGTCGTCGTTTTTAACACTAAAACCGCCATTAGGGGGTCAAAATGACCCCTGCCATATTGATAACACTCGATTCGAACCAGAATTTTCTTCATAAGATATGTTAAATGGATGCAGCAGAAAAATAGACTAATTAAATAAGTTTAAAAGTTTAAAATTTAAATTCTGGTGAAAAACACCTTTTTTAAAAATTGAGTAAAATATCCGGCAGTTCTAGTGTTAAAAGAGAAATAATATAGTACAGTGTGGATATTCGTGATTCAACGTCGACATTGATTTTGGCAGAGGCATAAAGTAATATTCGGCATAAGATATACCGAAATTTTGGCTAGCCCAATACCAAATATTCAAAATAGTAACTATTCGCCCAAATATCGAATACTCCGATTTCCGAATACTTTTATATTTCAAAGTTGAAAGGTATTTAAAAGTTTTTTTTTACAATTTTACATTATATTTAACACATACTTCCATTTTTCCCCCAACATACTTCCATTTTGATGAACAAGACTTTTTTACGAGCATACAGTTATTATTTAAGAAGATGATAGTTCTAAAGCCTTTTTTTATTAATAATATTTTAAATTTCATAAATTCTTCTGTGTATGAATAAAATAATTTTATCTTGTATTCTAAAATAAATATTTTGAAATCAAAGCGAAGTTGTGAAAGAATTTGCAGAAAATTTTTACAATTATATAATATGTAGGTTGTAAATATTGCATACATTCTTAAAAATCAAACAGAATGATTATATAATTTTTAAGTAAGAGTTTATATCTCTTCCTGTATGCTTTACCTTTTCATGATTTACCAATTAGTTCACTTTAGAATTATTTCTGAGCTGTTTTGGCGCATAAAGAATCCTACAAGGTCTTTTTCCCACGATCTTATCGGCGGATGAGTTAGGGCCTCGTTAGCGATATCAAAGCGGTTTCGGAGTTGTTTTAATGGGCGGTAATTACATCGTAGGCCTTGTGTGGCTAATGATGTCCAACTCCCCAAAAAGCGGATTGTTAGGAGGGATGTTTATTTTTCTTTCACTTCCGTAACCTCTCTATTTATTTATTTATGTACAATTTTCGTTCTTAATTCTACTGTATATATCTCAACATATCTATTTTTAAATATCAACATCTTATGTTTTTACATAATTTTTTTCTTTTAATCTTATTCAGTCTGATTCGCGTTAGAGGTCTGCACTGGTTGTTTATTTTTTTTTTTTCCTCGGCAATTTACCGCTCATCCTGTGCAACCGTTGCGCCCTGCTGGATTTATGCTAAAAATACCGATATTTCTGAACATTCATCGTCCTACTTTTAAAATTCTGTTAAAACAGTATTACATATATATTTATGTGAAGATTTTTGACGAACAGCATTTCATAATGTACATGCAGCGCAGTGCGAAAGGGGGGGGGGGCGAAGAGGGCGCCAAATTTATACTACCAATGTCATTTTTGGACTGTCACAAGAAAAAATTGGGGGGGGGGGGAGGGGGCGCCAAATTGAAACTTTGCCCCGGGCGCAGTTTTCTCTTCGCGCGCCTTTGCGTACGCGTGCCTTGAATACGGAATTAATTATATTAGTCTATATTAGCGATAACTAAAATAATTGTATTAAAATAAAAAGTCGTTTTAAAAATATATTGTAGTTTAGGATGAAAAAAAAATATGGTTAAAAAAAAATTACATCTATATAAAATTATATTGTATGTTTTAAGATTAATGTTTTGTAAATGGAAAAGTTGTATGTGTGAGTGGGAGATCATGGACAGAATTTAAATAAATTAGTTTAAATGGTTTATTAAAATTATTACACAGCTAAACATGAGATTACGTATGCTTATGAGGTATAGAAACACACAAATTTTACCTTTGTCACAATGTGGTTCACAAATGTCACAAATTAGTCTCAACATAAATTAGTTTTTGCCACGTTTTTATGTGCATTGATATCTTCTGAAAGTAATTTTTTAAACAAATATTTATTATATTAAGCCCTCCGAGAAATTAATGCTGCAAATACACCACTACTAGTACCACTGCTGTGTTTGATTAGAAACCGGTATTACTCATTCATATACTAAAATACAAATAACGTGTGTGCTGTTATTGAGAGCTAAATCTCTCTAGAAATTCATTTAATCATCAAATCAAGTCAATATACGATCAGAATTTTTTTTTTTATAAAAGTGTGAAACACATATCTGAAAAAATTTTAATGTCCAGGATTAACCCTTTCGGGTCTGGTGTACTATTAATAGTACATGTCTTTTAATGGAGTATTATTTTGTTTTAACAAATACTTTTGCTACTATTTACATCTAGTAATGTTAGTATGTGTCTATGAATTTATAAATGACTTCATTTATGTTTCAGCATTTAGTAATAATAATAATTATTATTTTTCGAATTCTCTTAGCACCATTTGCGATTCTTTTATTTTAAACATATATTTCACTCATTAAATTTAAAATAAAAGATACTTTCTTAAAAGAATCGTGTGTAATAAAACGCAAAAAGTATTAGGAAGCTATAATACAAGTTAAATCTTATTGTAATACAATATTTTCTAAACATCTCCAAAAATTCTTCCTTAACCTATTGTCATATGAATATTAATTCAATAGTACGCAAAACAACAACATGCGTTATCTTTCAGACAATGAAATATTCGTTAAACACCGATTAATCTACATGGATAGCTAGTGTTAAAATTATTAACGAGAAAAAATTTAAAAACTGAAAAAAAAATTCGGGCCCGAAAAGGTTAAGTCGTTACGACACTTTTATATTTACTGTTTGTAGGAACACCTAATAGCCAATATTTGTTCCTTTTCCTCTACATATTGTTTCATTTTTACTGTAATGTTTTGATTTTTCGCAAAATTATCGCCGTCAGCGCAAATTCAGTTAGGATGTATTTCTGACTAAATACGTGGTTTGCTATCCCGTATTCTATGATAATTTTACATCCTTTTGATGCCTTTTATCATTCTTCTTAGTTCAGGGTTCGCACGGACCTTAAAAGTCCTTATAAACTCCTTATATTTCGATAGTCCTTAATAAGGATCCTTAATGTCCTTATTTATTTTTGAAAGTCCTTGTTTTCTAACGTGAGCTTAATATTAAAGCGATCCGTAAAATGTTTTTTAAAAAATCGCCAAACATTCCAGAGGTGATTCTCGTCCAAAATTTCCAAAAATTTAAGGCATCCTCTTCCGAAAATTTAATATTGGGTTATCAGTTCCGCATAGTTGCCAACTTGTATGGTTTAGCGCGCGGAAAAAACAATCTCAGAGAAATGCAAATTTCATGAAAGGATCGTCGAAAAAGCACACGTTTCGTCAATATTTCGTGGGAAAACGACGATTTCGTAGATGTTTTTGTCAACGAACTTTGTCAAAAGGTCCTGAAAAACGCGAATTTCCTGTGCAGATCACGGAAAAAAACAGCAATTTCACCAAATATCGCAGATAAAACACTGATTTCGCCTGAAGACCGTGAGAAAACGTCGATTTCGTCTAAAGATTGTGGAAAAACCGGGGGGAGGGGGGGGGGGGTAACTCGCGGAATCCCCTCTTCCCCCGCGCCGCCGATTTTCGAAAATGCGATGTGAATTTCCGAAAAAAAAAATTCACCCACAATCACCCCTGAAACATTCATAATCTGCCAAATATGGCAGCTGAAAAAAAAAAATCAAGTTTCTTTGTTATAATTCTCTTATTTCTGATTGGGCATTAAAGCTGCCTCTTTTGTTTCCCGATTGCGACATAGAAGCCTCGTATTTACAAACACCAATCGTAATCAATGTTCACCATCTAAAATTTCCTTTTCTTTGAAATAGAGAAATGAATAACAAATAAAAGATATTTCGCCAAATAAATGCACCAATCTGTTCTATAATCCACCAGGGATGCCGCGGACGCGCTATAGAGCGTAAAATACGCATGAAATCGGCGACGGGACGCAAGAAAATGAAGATTACGCGTCCCGTGGGACGCGTTATTTTCGTACAGAAATCGCATAAAGGCAAATTTAGTTGAAAAATCGCAAAAAAAAATGGCTAAATTTGTTACAAAATTCCGATAAAAGGCAGATTTCCTCAAAACATAGCGAAAAAACGACAAATTTCGTCCAAAAGTTGTGATAAAGCGACAAGTTTTGTCAAAAAATTCGCGAAAAACGGCAATTTTCATAAAAAAATCGTGATAAAACGGTAACTTTCGTCAAAAGATCGCCAAAAACAGCAATTTTCATTAAAAAATCCTGATAAAACGGTAACTTTCGCCAAAAGATCGCGAAATAGCGAATAATTTCCGGTAAATTTCGTGAAAAGATTCGCGAAAAAAATGGCTATTAGCAATATAAAATCCCAGAGAAAAGGTAGATTTCCTCAAACTCGCGAAAAAACTAAAATTTCGTTCAAAAATCGCGGTAAAACGGCAAACTTTGTCAAGATTCTCGAAAAAAGGCAATTTTTATATTAAAAAAACGTGATAAAACGTTAACTTTCGTCAAAAGATCGCGAAAAATCGGCACATTTTGTCAAAAGATCGTGAATAAAGGCACATTTCGTCAAAAAAACCCGCCAAATTTCGACCCCCCCCCCCCCCCAAAAAAAAATCACGAAAAAAACGGCAAAATTTTTCAAAAGATCGCTTTAAAACGTAATTTTCGCCAAAAGGGAGAAAAAAAAATATTTATATATAATAATACCAGGATAGAATTTTTCTGTTCCAAAAGCTAACTTTCCTCCTTCTAAATTATTTCTTTTTGCTGCTCCAAAAAAGATTTTCCTACTTCACAATCTGTTTTTGATTATTCCAAATATTTCTGAGTGAATGTAACTTCTGAAAACACCAATTCATTAAACAAAAAATGCCCCTTTACTCAACAAAAGTATTCTTTTTTCAGGAAAAATGTCTTTTTCAATAAATCAGTTTTGCCCCTTTTTAAAAAGGAAATGCGAACAATGACATTTGTTATCTTCTACGATCAAATAAGCATTATTTTATAATTAAATTTGTACCTTGCACTTTTATTTTAAAAAAGTAAAGAAAATTTCTCCTAATAGTTAAAAATATATATATATTGGCTTTAATTATTTACATATTATTAAAACAATAATTATTGCATTTAATTTTTCTTTTGAAAGTGAACAAGTTCAACTTTTGCGTCTAAAAATATGACTTATTAGTGGGGACCCGCTTTTGTAAAAAAGGGACCGAGAATTTTGGAAATCCTAGGGCTCCGAGACTCAGGATTTTTTAAGTCCAGCGGCATCCGCTGATCTGTGTTTGATTGTAGTCTTATTATTTCACTGGATATAATAGCATGGTTAACAGCAACAGTCTTTCTCTGCAGGAAATAAAAGGAAAATTAATTGAAGATGACTTAGGTTTTATAAAGAAAAAAATATGGCTTCTTGAAAAAAAAGTATCAGAGTTAGAAAATAAGGCCAATGAATTAGTTGATAAAGCTGAATCAACTAAAGATACTCAATTATTATTTATCAAATCGAACAATTGTAGAAAATCTGCAAAAGAAAAAAGGAAGAAATTTCCTCCCTGACCAAAGAAATAGATGCTAAAAAATAGTTGCTAGTCAACTGGTAAACTGATATGTAATTATATATTTTGTTATATAATTACATAATTATGTTTTATATAAAATTTTAATCCATTACGATTAAAATTTAATGTAAGTAATTATATGTACTGTTCTTTTTTAACTTTAGGAAGTCCTTATCTTTCTTTTAACGAAGCCCTTACAAAGTCCTTACAGAGTCCTTATTTTTCATTTAGCAAACTCTGTATGAACCCTGTAGTTTGGCGGTTGAATCTTGAAACGTATGGATGGTAATTGCTGGAAGTGCTACTTTAGTTGTTAAAATTTCGCTTAATGTGTATGGTGTGTACACAAATCTATAGAAAATATACGGGATTGCTCAAAAGAATTCATATAAATTATCGACTGTAGGCGCTAATTGATAAAATTGGATGTTCAGCTATGTTGAACCATTTTCTAAATTGTTTATTTTGCCATCCTAAATAGGAGAGTTTCGCTACAGCATTCTGGAAGTATTAGAATGTACGTCACATAATCTATGTGTGAGGCATTTTTTTTTTCTTGTTATTACTGCTGCAATTTCTTCCCTCCTCCTTTTAAACAACCGTACCATTGTTTTAATGTACTTTTTCAAAATTTTTAATTATTCGAATGAAGCACATTGAAAATATGTTAAAGTTGGAAAATACAGTTGACTTTCGTTAATTCGAAATCTGATAAATCAAATCTTCGCTTAGTTCGAACTAAACATGAAGTTCCGAAATTTTTAAGAGCAGAGTAACGTTAAAATTTTTCATTTATTCGAACTCATTTTCTCTTCACTTCGGTTAGTTCGAACTAGTGATGGGCGATTCTGGAAATTTTGAGAATCGATTAAAATCGATATCGTATAAAACAACATCGATCATAATAAGAATCGATTTCTCAGTTCGAGAATCGATACTAGAATCGGTATTTCGATATTTAGGTTCACACAGAGAAGATCCAAATTACTAATTCCAAAACTTAGACAATCAGCAGGACAGTAATAACCGCCTCCCGCCCCCCATCCCCATTTAGGGAGGCATAGAATTAAGCTATTGCAGATTTTAGAGTCGGATATTAAGAATTTTAAATTTTAAAATGATTGTCACTTATGGTTTTCACTTACACAAAAACTTTGACAAATTTGAGAGACATAACTCAACTAAAAACAACACTGAGTAACTTGGCATTAAACCGAGTATAAAGAGTGCCAAGAGCGTGTAACTAGGATGGGGAACAAAGAGTATAGTTAAAAAAAAACTTTTTTTTTTCTAATGCCAACCAAATGTTACACGAGATAGTTTGGAAGAACATAAAATATGCACGATTCTCAAGGGGGCAGGTAATCCCCACTCTTGGCGGAAAGGCGACCATAGCCCAAATGTATCTTTTGTCGAAGTTTCAAAATGAGGATTTATAATAAAATAGAACGAGAATTGGACATTTTAAAAATTGCATGATACTTTGAACGGCCCATTTAGTAAAGATCGGCGAGGAAAGGGGGGGGGGGGGGGCGAGGGATTAGAACGGACGAACTTAAAAAAAAAAAAACATAATTAACTAATAACCCAAATAACTGAGCTTCTAAACAAAAATATAGTGTTTAACTTAGTGTTGAATTCATGGAGTGGCCCGCGGGGAACATGCACTCTTTGAAACTATAAAGAGTGCCAAGAGCATGTAACTAGGTGGAGAGAGAGGTAGTAACAGAAAAAAACGAAGAGATAAAAGATTTATAACGATATGTTACATGAGATGGTGTGGAAGAAACAAAAAATATGCCCCCCACTCAGGGGGGCAAGGTGAATCCCAAACGGACAAAAGGGCGACCCCTGCCCAAATGTATCTTTTGTTGAGGTTTCAAAATATGGATTTATAATAAAATAGAACGAGGATTAGACTTTTTAAAAATCGCAATCATAATTTGAACGAACCTGTAAGTTAAGATTGGTGAGGAAGGGGGGGGGGGGGTAGGACGGACGAACATGAAAAAAAAAAAATAGTGGCACTCTGAGAGTGCCGATAGAAGTGAAACCTTGAACAATTACGTGTGTATTTTGAATCGTTAAGATATATAATTTTGAATCGCCAGGAAATACTTTTAAATGAATAAAAAAAGGTTCTATAATATTAAAAAACATATTAATGTCTATAAAAAAAAAAAAAAAAATCGCGCGATACCATATGTCCAGCTATTGTAGTTAACTCACTATAACTACTTTCTTACATTTTAAAACGCGATAAATACATCAACCAAAATTAGACCATACTATCGATACCTTAATCCTTATCCAAATAAATTATTTTGTATTAATACAATATCTGTAGATTACTTTTTGAATTATTTAAATCGGACATTCCATTCAAAAGATATTATGAATTTAAAGATGACAGTCTAAAGAAATAACAGCGCTGCTGAGTACTCGGTGGCCAATAAGCTTAGGGATTACGTGTGCAATCAAACGATTGCGGGTTCGAACCCCAGTTTTGCTAATATGTATCTTTTTTTTTTTTTTTTTTTTTTTTTTTTGAAGGAGTTTGAAAAATTAAAAATTTAACACATTATGGGTCCGTAACGTGACCTGAAATGAAGGGAGAAAATTTCTTTTGCTAGATTTGTAATGTATGAAACATAAGCTTTCAATAGACATATTGTATGAAGGAAAACCCCCTCTGCCCCCCCCCCCCAAAAAAAGGTCCTATAGAGAAAACCGGGAAACTGAAAAAAAAAAAAAAAAAAAAAAAAACGGCGAGAAATGTTTAGCTATACTAGAATTTTTCTCATCACTGTAACTCCTATAGAAGCAAAGTTATAGCCTTTTAAAGATTGATATGAAGTGAAGAAATAAGCAAAATTAGGTGAATGATCGACAGGGGGGGAAAGGTCCACAGCTCTGGGGGTACCATGTAGCTTAAACTTTTAAGTTAAAAATGGTAGAAAATTAAATGAGCGAAATTTTAAGGTGTATATTGGAAGAGGGTGCAAGCCCCCCCCCCCCTCAATTTTTTTTTGTTTCTTTTGAAGAAACAAAAAAATATGCCCCCGGCGGGGCGCAGACAAACCCCAAACGTTCGGAAGGGCGACCTTTTATTTATCTTTTGTTAAGGATTTAAAATGTGGATCTAAAATAAAATAGACCGAGAATTGGATATTTTTTAAACTGTATGCATATTTCGAACGGCCCTGTAAGTTAAAACTGACGTGGAAGGGGGGTTTAGAAGAGACGAGCGTGAAAAATAAAACATAATAAACTAATACTTCAAATAACTGGACTTCTAAACAAAAATATAACGATTTAACCTAGTGTCGAATTAATGGAGTGGCCCGCAGGGGATTACCCCCCCCCCCCCCAGAAGTTATGAGATTTATGCTTTTTAATGCACAAATTGCGATTCTCCCTCTCTTACAGAGCTGTAAAACATGATGCTTTCCTCCGGAGTCGCAGAAAAATACCTGCATTCAACACTAATTTAGCCTAGAAAAAAGAAAAAAAAATCGAAATCGAATCTAAAGATCGAAATCGAATCTAAAGATCGACATCGAATCTAAAGATCGACATCGAATCTAAGATCGACATCGAATCTAAAGATCGAAATCGAATCTCGAATCTAAAGATCGACATCGAATCTAAAGATCGAAATCGAATCTAAAGATCGAAATCGAATTTAAAGATCGATCTTACGGGCAGAATCGATTTTACATTTTTACTTTCTTTTGTAACTTTACAAGAAGAGATTATTAGATTCGTGAAAAATTTTGACTTCCTGTTTTTGATGGATTTATATATTTTAGAAGGTCTTTAACACGATTTCATGGTTTTTAAGAAATATCTGTCTGTGGGTGTGTCTGTCACTCTGTGAGTCTGTATAAGACAAAAATTTCTGACCGTTCTATCTCAAGAACAAATGCACGGAATTCCACTAAACTTTAGATTTAGTTTGACCTTGATATAAACTGAATCTAATTAATTTTTGGTGCATATAGCCTAACAGGTGGCGCTGCTATGCTGCATTTTTTGCGATTTGCGTAACTGCTATATCTGAATAACGAATGAACGGATTTTCATCACATTTTAGATCCAGTTAGTCCTTGACATGAATTGATGTTTTTTGCATGTTGGTGTATATAGCTTCTCAGATGGCGCTGCTATACTGAATTTTTCACAATTTCCACTCAGCGCCATGTGAAAGGGGGGGGGGGGCAAAAGGAAGGGGTCGTTCCGAGCACGGAAATTTAGGGGGCGCCAAATTTTTACTACTAACATCACTTCTAGCCTATCACAAGAAAAAGTTAATAGGGGGGGGAGCTAAATTGGAACTTTAAACCGTGCGCAGTTCTCTTTTCGCACGCCCTTGTTTCCATTTTAGCTTTATATCAAGAACTAATGCACGGACTTTCATAAAAATTTAGATTCAATTAGTCCTTGATATTATTTTATGCTAATTACATTTTGGTGGGAATCGCTTAAGAGATGGCGCTGCTATACTGCATTATTCATGATTAACGCAATAGCGCTATCTCAAGAACGAATTTTCATCAAAATTCAGATTCAGTAAATCTCTGACATAGATTAGTGTTATTTAGTTCTTGGTGTAAATTGCCCAACAGGTGGCGCTGATATGCTGCATTTTTTATGATTTCGCAATAGTGTATCTCGCGCTTTCATGGATTTTCATCAAAATTTAGATTCAGCTGGTACTTAATAAAAATTGATCCTGATCAATTTTTGGTGTACATCACTCAACAAAAAACGCTATTTTGCAGGGGGGGGGAGGGGGGGTTCTGAGGTTTCTTTAATTCTTCTATCTTAGAAACTAATACACTGAAATTTTGAAATTGGCACATCCGTCTATTTTATCTTTGACTTTTGAAGGAAAATGAAAATTATATTACCTTCAGAGAAATCGATTAAAAATTTTAAAGTATCGATTAAATCGAGTTGGCCGTAGTATCGATTAAATCGATTTAAAAAATCGAAATCGCCCATCCCTAGTTCGAACTATTGAGAATTCCGATTTTTCATTTTTCTTTGCTTTCACACGGATTTTAGATCCTTAAAATAACTTTCTTTCTTTCTCTTTTCTCAAAATTGTGAAACTTGTATCGATATCATTCTCTTCATTTGATACCCACTAACATTTTGCTCCGTCTATCAATCAATGACATCTTAAACCCTTCTTCCTTTGTGCTTGCTGCTAATCCCTTAATTTGTTTATGCATTTATATCTTTTAATTTAATTCATATTCTAATGATAACAGCCGAAATAAATTTAAAAAATACTACAACATTAATTCCTTTCTAGTAGTACCCCTTTAAACATGTTTTCCTCTCATACTTTCCATAATTCGATCTCTGGATAATTCGAATATTTCTTGTGGTCCCGACGAGTTCGAATTAACGAGAGCCGGCTTTATATGTAGCTAATACAGTAGATTCCCCAAAATCCGCACATAATTTACAGATGTAAACAATGAAACATTCAGTTCAGATATAGGGAAAAAATTTGACTTTTTTAGCTTTATATCAATTTTATACATATTTTAATTTGTAATTTTTGTTAATATTATTGAATTCATGTTTTTTCATGAAGGAAGAAAAGTTTATTTTTGAAAACATTCGAAATATTGTTGATATCAGTGGTAATCATAATCTTCTTACCAGATATATTTATGTATTAATCAAGCTTTTTTGGTTATTAAATCTGGCTAAACCTGAAATAAAACTTCCTTATTTTATGATTTTGATGTGAATTAGTTATGTACCAGTATCTTTATGAGGAAAGTTTCACTGAATAATTTAGGAAAAACACATTTCATCTTTATAATGAATGTTTAATCATACATTATCGATTATTAACTTGACTTTTGCTTTTAATATTATAATCATTTAAAAAATTATCTAAATTTTTATTGTTTTAGTTTATTACTTATTTATTATTTTATTATATTGTAAGCATTCATTATAGTTTCGATTGCATTATTAATTACATTCAAATTTTATTTTAAAAATGTAAACAAAATAATGACCAGAAATCTGCAAAATTCTAAAATTCGCACAATCTCGGATCCCAAGCTGTGCGGATTTGAGGGAGTCTACTGTATTTTACACTATATTTTCTGGGGAATATCGAAAGGGTTTGTTGCTTAGAGATTTTTTTTCCTCTTTTTCCGCACAGAAACTGGAGCAGTTTGGCGTGTGTGTATATATGCTTTGAGTCTGGTTTGTTGATTATATCTTACGTGTTCTCTCTTCTCGCATTACTGCGCTGAAAACTAAACACCATTGTAACTGATGTGACCTTCCTAAGCACGTGACCTTCAAAAATCAAAGGTATGAACGTGCAAAGGAAAAGAAATAAAAACCGCGTTTTGGCAGCAGTCCGACAAAAGCACTATTTTGCGTAAGCTGTGAACTCTGAAGCTACTGAAAAGAAAAGTACAGAAAAGCGTTGCAGTTGTGTGTTCCATTGACAGAAATAACGAGGTGTTTTTACCCAGAATGAATGCTTCAGTTTTAATTCTTTGGTTTTCTGCTGCTGTTCTATTTTTTGTTCTCTTTTGTATTATTTAAATGTAGACAGCAGTATTTGTGAAACTGCATAAAAGTGTTGCTTTTTATCCTAGTTTACACGTGTGGAGTAAAAGGATAGCTACTCCAAAAGTTTAAACTAGAATTTTTAAAACAACTTAATGATTTTTAAAGAAGTTACGTGTAATAATGTGATGTGTATAAATGTGGTAATAACCACTTCAAGACTGTCTCTACGCATATATGGTATACATGGTGTATATATGTTTAACTAACAGTATGTACTACTAGTTATTTTCGACTTAATTAATCACATTTTTGCACTAAGTAAATTAAAGATTACTATTCGGACATAATGGTGTATAAAAAATGCGTAAGATACGCGTGTTGCTTTTGAAGTAAAGCATAATCAGGGGGTGGTATTAATTTGGATTTGAAAGGGGGGGATTAAAAGTAGCCCATTATTGCTTTTTTAACTTTGTTTCTGCAATTCTAAAAGAAGTATCTGTGATTTATTCTTCTGAAGTGGATTAAAATAACACATTCGTGCATGGTGGGCCTCCGTGTGACCCGCGCATCCTGGTGTCTCATCAAATTTGGGAGAAAAATTACAAAAAAAGATTCTAATTGTACAATATTCACAATGACTAGTTTATGCTTGCGTAAATTTAAATACATAGTTATCACCCAACAATGTGTCCATTACAGATATAGAATGTAGTCAAACCCCATATAGAGTACCCGACAAAAACATTTTTTTTTATCTGCATCCCTACAAAATAATTTTCTACGATACGCAATCCGACGCCGGACAGAATGCACCGAACTAGACACATTTTAATCCGAACACAAAATACTTCATTCTGCAACCCAACCCAAAACGGAAAGGAAAATAGATCATGTATTAATACAGTTATGAAAAGTAATCTCCAATTTTGTTTTATATTAAATAACTAACGAAGCTATATTTTTTTCAAATTCAAATGTAATAAAACTTCTGAATAGTGGTCACTTAGGGGCATTGAATAAAGTCTTTCACCACGTCGTATCGGCTCTTATCAAAGTTTTTCTAATTAAAATACTAAGTAAGAATAGTATATTTCAAATAAATAATAATATAAATTCTTCTTACCTTCTTCTTACCGGGTTCTATGGGATGCACGGCGGAGATCCAATGAAATTCTTTGCGTCTTCATTAAAGCAATAAATCCAGCGACTTCAAAAGACTCAAAATTGTTTCACACACGAAAAATATTTGTATTCTATTTATAATTTTTTACACACGCGAAAATTACATGTTTTCTTTTAATGTATGTCTACAACAACTGCCGAAATCTTATAAAATTACAATATGTAGAGAAGAACATCTAGTTTCCAGTAAACAACGTAAGTTCTTTCTTTTACGTTACTAAGGTAACGAAAGTCTCACTAAAAATCGTTGCCATTTCAGACATGAATACAATATTTTAAACACGAAGCTCTGAAATTCTTAAAGCATAAATCGCCTGCCATACAAATAACAGTAAAAAATTGTCTACAAAATACAAAAAAAAAAAAAAAAAAAAAAAAAAAAAAATCAGAAAGTCAATATTAAATCATTCTCAATGAGAAACACTCAAGAAAATTCATCAAAAAGTCATAAAGTACTTAAGGTATTCTACGATATTCCGGGGGAATTTTTTTCACAATTGTTTTCACAGCTCTAATTTTATTTTTTAAATCTGAATGACAAGTTTTCTTTTTGCTTGTCGAGTTCACCTCAGAACAATTCTCTTTACGAGGCCGGTTGTTGTGATTTCCGCAAATGTTTAAGCAGAATTGTGTTTATTTCAAATTTTTAACCGAAAAAAATATTTTGGATTTTCTTTGAAAAAAATTGGTCAACTCGAATCCGACGCACAAGAGTCAAATCCCAACCCGAAGTTGCAACAATGAAAGGCCAACCTGACCCGCAATGAAAAAATACACCGACCGGTTGGTTGTGGGTAAAGTAAGCCGACTAGTAAGCCGACCCAATGCAATCTAACCTTAAATACGCGTGTATCACGCACATCTCAATTTTTAAAATAAATTTTGAGAGGGGAAAAAGAATGCACGACAAGCGGAAAAAAGTTTAAAGTGACTTCGCTCGACTTTTCAAACATTGTAGAGAAAAAAAACGTGAATTTGTAACACAATGGGGTCAGCTAGAATCAAAACGTTTCTGGTGGAAAAAAAATAAACTGTTTCAGTGATTTTTTTTTTTTTTTTTCCAAATAAGCCTGTATTTAGCTGACTTGCGGAGTTTTAATATTTTTTTTTTTTTTACATTTCTGTGTTCTTTTTTATATTGACAAGTTTATAATTTTTCTCGCGCGACTTTTTCTGGCAAAAAATTCCTTGTTCAGCTTATTTCATATTTGCATTCACTATTTCGGACAAGCTCATCAAAAATCTTTCTTTTCCTGGATGAATTTTCTGGATGATATTTATTTGCCATAAAAAAAAAATTACAGTTAGCGATAAATTACATATTAGTCCTGCAAATTTATTGATTAAAAGGCTTATAGGGGTTGTGGTATCGAAGGAAAACAGTATCAGATTAATATACGGTTACTTACTACATTAAGCAATTCATTGGATACAAAATGATTTTAAATATAATATTATTTATCGCTTTGAATTTCAAATGAAGAAAAAAAAACTTTAAGAAATACGGCAATCCCTAACTTATTTAGGCACATAGATAAAAAAAAATTAACAATAATCATAGGAATATTATGTGTTTGGCGTTCACATTTCTACTCTGGTGTCCAAGATCTTTGAATCCATGTTTCTGCATTGTTTATTATTGAGTTTCCAGTGTAGTGGTAGGCTGGAATGTTCCTCGTTTTCAGTCCCAGTTTACTTCATATCTTTTTTCTCAAGTTGTTCAACATTCGTAGAAAGCTCATCCAAATCATGCTATTTTGCTTTTTGTTGTTAAGCTATAGCTGCTTCGTTGTCTATGCTTACGTAAGAAATCTCGTGAACCCTCCCCCCCCCCCCCTTGTCAACAAAAATAAGCAGACAGTGGACCATTCTCCCCTATTTACTGTTTACGTAATACTTGAATGATTCCCAATTTTCAAGTTCTTGAACCAATTGTTTAAAAAATGTCCTGCACTTTCTGGTATATTTCTTTGTAATTTGAAATAGGAAGGATATCAATATCCTTGTATTTATTTTATTCTTCTGCGAATTTTATCAATTGTTCTTAGGAATAACGTCATAAAAGGGAATAAGCATTAAATTTCGGATCAATGGACTTGACTTTCCTGGGAAAATAAAGAAAATATAGTGAAACATCCACTTTTTCACAGAGATTCCCATACACATATTAATATCAGAACTTCCCCCCAAAAAATTTCCTTAAATTCCTTTGGGAAATAAAAAACAATTTAGCTAAAGATCATTACACTAGACAGGGAAAAAACAAAAACAAAAAATCTGTAAAAAAATATCAAAACTTCCATTCGATTTCTCACGCCTATGATGATAAATTGAGGCATCGGATCATCTTCTCTCACAGCGGCATTAGCTATTCAAAAGGTGTGATTTTTCTCGCAGTTCTGGATTTCTTTCGAGGTTATTGACAGAAAATAGAACCTCTCCCCCTCCCCACACGCACACACACTTCCTCGTACGAATCATTTTTATCTCATCAAAAAATCTGAGATTTCGTCTACTTTCGCCTTCAAATTCTTCCCTCTCAGCCGGCGATTTGAAATTGCCGACTATCCAAAATCAGGTCATGGATTTGGTTATCGCCATCGAGTATTTTTCTATTATTTCCCCCAAATTTGAAAAGAGCTGGGCGTGGCAAGGAAAAGGATAAAAAATGCAGTTCTTTAATATAAAAAGAGTTAAAAGTTATGAAAATGATCGTAAATTAAAGGCTATGAATGAAAACATAGGAATTGTCTTCGCTATGTACCAGGAAACATAGATGTAACACTGAATATGGTGTCAGAAGATCAGAAAATTGTATATTTTATATAGAGCGTAATCATTAAGCCGCTGGTCACTCATTTTCCGAATTCCCCCTCGTAATGTTAAATCTATGGGCGTTTGATGCATTCGTATATTCAAAATATCTCCTCGGGAAATTAATATTTTTAACTTATTTCTAGGAGCCCTAATGGGTAATCATGTGCTATTTCTGTGCCATCTCTGAAACTCAAAGCTATTCTTGGTCGCCGGCCTTCCTGTTTTACTCTCCCATAACTGATAATCGAAAACTTATTAAAATTTGATGAGTAAAAATGCCATGTTTCTGATATTTTTCTTTTTACCGGATATGTATAATGGAACTTTCTGAAGCATTCCATTTTTCTTTATTTTTTTTTTTTTTTTTTTTTTTTTCGACTGGCATGAAATTGTCAGATGTTTTCATTTAAAGGAGAAATAATTAAATTGTTTTTTTCTATTAATAAAAAAAAAATGTTATTTCTTAAGTACCCTATGGCCTTTTCTCGGAATTGTCATAGTGCTGCTGACCTTCTGTTTATTTTATTTATTTATTTATTTTTTGCAATTCAAATTAACATGTTTTGAATAAAAATTTTTTAAAATAAAATAGATTGTTTGTATGCGATACTAGCGATAGTCATAATGAGTTATTTTGATATTGAAATGAAGTAGTCGGGCAGCTGCCAACTTTCGTATACTTTTTAATCAATTGCAACCAGAAATTGTTTAAAATAATGAACAGCCACAGCTCTTTAATTATTTATTTATTACAAAATTTCTGATTTTAATTGATTAAAAGAAATACCGAAGTTGGCAGCTATGTTTTTCTCACGTCTGAATGTTTCATTTTACTATCAAAATAACTTGATATGCCCATCACTGTTTGGTACTTATTTTATTTCACTTATTAAGTAAAGTAACTGGTTCAGAATGTGTTTTTATTTGAAAGAGAGAGATCAGAGGGAGAAGTTCGCCGCTATGCTGTTACATCTCGAAACTCGTTTAAAATGATCTTTTTAAAAGCAGTTTTTTTTTTTCTTTTGAAGAATCTTTATTCCTTTAGGGAAAGGAAAAAATGTTATCCGTCTCCCCCGCATCTGAATAAGTGTTAAACCTATTGTCCATATTTATTTATTTTTATTTTTTATCCTTTCACCTTTGATGCTCGTGACATTTTTTGTACATGATGTAACGTGAAAAGAAATTGTATTTTTAATGTTTTTGAATATTCTTATGGAAAAAGGTATAAGGTTTACCGGTAAATAAATTATTAGTGCTGTAAAAGTTAATGTACTTTTTTTTTATATATATTTTAAAGTAGTAATAGGCGTCCGCATTATATTTCGAAAGCTGGGGTGTTAAAATAAAATCTTTTGAACGCTTTAGTCAACAATAAGAATGAAAACAAATTGAGAATTGCATGTCAAGCGTAGCAAATGAGGTGATTTCGTACTATAACGCGGTTTTAAAAATATTTAAATCTTGCTGTAACAGTACCCAGTATTTCGGATACAGTATCGTAGCCGAAATCTTTTGTGCGTCCATGTAAATACTATCCGCTTTTTATTATACAGAATGTAACTTGTAGTAAACCTCAGCAACGTACTATATCAATTTCGTTAAATGTGAAATAATTTAATATAAAATAAACGCTTCCCAAACAATGTTTCACACAATACCATTATCTAATAGAATCCTTTTGTGTGGCCTTGTAAATTAATAACAAATATTCTTTCTACCACACATTGTACAGAATCTATGTTTTAGTATCTACTTCATAGTTGCATATCAATTTTATTATGTTTGAAAGAGTGTAACACCATTAAAAAAACACTTGAATTTTTTCCCATTGACCTTAATGTAACGATTGTTTTTGATTGTCCCTGTAATTTAACTATGCATCGATTTTCATAAAATTTGAAATGTCTCGACAAAAGTATGCGATAATGATATATTTTAAATGATTATATGACAACAATGATATATGATATAATGACAACAATTATTTAAATTTCAAAAGATTCGGTTGGGTGTTTTTGCACTATTATATATGTGGACAGAGGGACGGACAGACTGAACAACGACTATGAGTGCTACGTATTTACATAATTACGAACTCGCCTAAAAAAATTGTGAATGTGTCAGGAAAGTGCATGTTGGTAAAAAAAAAAAAAAAAAAAAAAAAAACTTCCATAATAGGACTTCCATCTTATTTCACATTCACTAAAACATATACAGAAAATTGCATTTACTTTCAGTACTATTTTTTTTTTTCAACACCTTCTCATTGAATATATTTCTCGCATCATCTTGTGCATTATTTTTTAAGAAAATTAAATTTTGGATTACTGAATTGCTAGAATTTAGCGATTAGAAAAGCGGAAATTATTATTTAAATTAAGTGATGCTCAAAAAGGATTTTCCGCTTTCTCAAAAGCATGTGTGCGTTCCGGTCATCGCGAAAAGATTAAAACGTTTTTTGTGCATTAACCGACTCGAAAGTTTTTATCAAAGTCGGCAATAAAAGTTTCGAACTAATTTTTTTTTTTTTTGTATTCAGTACAAAGATGATTGCTGCACTCTTAAAACGAAAGAATGGATTTGGCTTCTCAGGCAAGAACTGTAATTTATTGGATCGTGAATGAGTTGCTTTTTAATCATTTTACTATCTTGATTTAAATTGCTTAGTTAAATAACTCATCTTGATTTAAATTGCTTAAAAATCAACTCGTTTACTCAAGTTTTTCAACTTTTACGATTTTGAGATGAGTTGATTTCGGCTCAACTTGAGATATTTTGTGTCTGAGGTTTAAAGAAGAGTGTACGTTTATTTATCATGACATTTTCAAACTACTTACTTTAATTTAATAAATAAATAAAGAGGTGGTTCTGCGAGGCAGAGAAACAATATATATATTTTTATAACATGGTCGTGAAGTGCTGTAATAAATTCCTTACGCCCTCGCCATTTTTTTCTTTCAAGCAAACTGACCATTTTTATCCAAAGTATTAAGGGCTCTTGTCAAATTTATGGTGCAAAATGCGTATTTGTAAAGCTCAGCGTTAATCTGTAGGAGAGATATTTCTTGCGAAAAGTCTAAAGTCAGAGTAGTGAAAATAAAAACAGATGGAACTCTAATGACTTTTTAAGTGCGAGGGCGTATCTATGTGTTCTGGATTTTTGTGGACGTTTTTGGGTCAGCCCTATCGTTTGTAAAGACATTCGTTTCGAGGTCGGAATGGGACAAGAAAAACAGTGTTAAAAGTGAAATTATTTTGTCTCTTACGGCATTGAATTACTTGTGCTCATGGGAGTACCTCAGGCCATTTAGCATCATCATTTATAGGTGATTCGTTAAATGGTTACTTTTTTTACAACCCCATCCTTGGTATTTTCAAGAATCGACGTGATTGTTGGTGAGTGATGCACCATCTATGTGTAACCAGAAAAGACAATGTTTTTGTGTTTTCTGGGAAATCGTTTTTTGCTGCACTCTATGAAGAGACTCTAAGCGTTATTTATTTATTTTTTTTTTTTTTCTCAAGTTATATGTACGATTTACTAATTTTTTAAAAGAAAGATCTGAATTTTTCGACTGCAGTATTTTACTGTTACAGAATTGTCATTTCTAATTTAATTAATGTACGTTAAATGAACAGATATTTATTAGTCTTTTTTATAATGTGTATTCCTAGCATTTAAAAAAAAAGTAGTTATCTGACAGCCATACTTTTTTAAAGTCTCGACTGAACTTTAAAGTCACTGGGTTACATTTAGACATGATGACTGGGTTACACTGTTGGAAAGTATTTCATAATCTATGCTTAACATATGATTTTTCTTGCATATTTTTTTTTCTTAATTCAGTAACATGTTATTTTTTCATAATAGACAAAAAAAAAGGGGTCAGGGGACTTTAAAAAAAAGTTTTAAATTGATCTGCCTCCTTAAATAATCTTCTTTTGCTTCTTCACAACAATTTATTCAAGAAAATACAATTTATTTAAAAAAAAAAAAAAAAGCTAAGAAATACATTATTAGATTTAACCAGATAGAATAAATAACAAGCTAAAATAAACTAGACTTTTTTCCTCTTTTACATTCAAACAAAATGCATTGATTTGGGAGTTTAAATATTGATTCACAATTTTTTTTCCTTTAAAAATAATAATAATAAAATTTGATGCCAGTTTTACTGAAAGCTAACAAGGCTGGCGCTTTTCGTCAACACGGATGCGAATGAAGCCCATCGACAATTTTAAATCTGTCTTCGGCATCGGGATCATTTAAAATTCCTGCCTACATTAACGACGAAGGAATTTCTCTTTTTAAATAGAATTATCTTTCAACTCTTCCATGTGGTTCTGTCATCTGGAGAGGATAAAGGGAAAAAGTTTTATTTAGAAACAAGACTATTTGAGGGGAAAAATCGAAAGGTCAAGGAAGAATTTAAAGTGAAACGTTGGCCATGGACTTATTATGTTGATGGTATGTTTTCAGAAAATTGTATTTAAATTTTAATAAAGCCTGCGGGGTTTTTTTTTCTTTCCTTCTGAACTTACTGCTTTTAAGGCATAGGAAGATGTATGCATCAGTCGTGATGTGTACATACTATATATGTATATCTAGCTACCATATTACGGATGAAGAAGGCGCCCGTTCTTATGAGACCACAGAGCGAGACTAAAATTGTTTTTTTTTTTTTTTTTTCCTCAGATCTTTCTTAAGGTATCGCACACTTTCGGAAGTGATTTTTTGAAATTTTCTCTTGTTATCCATTTTTTATGACATTCACTTTAAAACTTTGAAAAAATATATATAAATTTAGTAATTATCCAGAAATATTTTTTTTACAGAAAAATAGTCAAAAATTGACATTTCCTCAAAACATGATAGCTCAAAAATAAAACAGTGTATTGACTTTTTGTTAATTGCATGATAAACAGAATAATTTTCTTTGGAACTTGGACACCGCACTTTATAACGGTACCTCTATCTAAGTTGTATGGCAGTTAAAATACTAATCTAATGAAAAATTCCCAAAATTTGTCTCAAGTTTGTCATTTATACCACTGTAAATATAAATTTTTTATATATTATTAATATATTATCATGAATGTAGGCTGTTTCCTCAAAAGACATCTGTAAAAGTAGTACAGAAAATTTCATAACATTTCATGCATATTTTTTGTTTTAGGATGTTTTGCGTATAGTAAAAATCTGAAGAACTTCATTTTAAGAAAAGGCTAAAAAATAACTTTAAAACACAATTCAAAAGCTATAATAGACGTAATTTTAAGTGGTTGTAACTCGGGTTCTATTTTAAATACAGACAAAATTTAAACAGATTTCGATAGATAAAAGATTCAATTTTAATATTGTTGCAAAAAGGAAAAATCGATATTTTGATCGAAAATTACGTTTTAAAAGTGTTCGGGTACCTTAAGATTCCCCATTAAGACAAAAATTTGCATATGCTCTTTTGATTTTATTCTTACATGATTTAATTGGGCGCAACTCTTTAGATCTTTTGGCATTGTGGGAAGAGGATGGAATAATAGAAATGTTGCCTTTTGTGTAATTTCGGGTTTCCAAATTAAGGAAGGGAGGGGGGGGGGTAGCAAATGTACGAATCTGAGAAATTTTATTAGTGTTTTTTATTTGTATTGCTATTTTATGTTATAAAAATTTATCAGTTTTATCCTTCTTTTTTCTTTCTTATTTTTCTTTTTTTTTTTTTATGAAACGCATGAAAAATTTTAATTAGAATATTTTATTTAATTTTTTTTTTTTTTTTTTTTTTTTTTTAAAGCTTTGTCATTTTGTGCAACTTTTTTAACTTTTAAATACTTAAATGTTCAATATTTTGGAAAAAAAAAACTTTCAAATAATGCCAGTTTTTTCCATGTCTTTTACAGAATTTTTAATATTTTATCACCGGTTTTTCAAATCTCAAATTTTTGCCTAATTACAGTCACAGCATAAAAAAAAAAAAAAAAAAAAAAAAATCTTGACATTTGCGAGTTCAGATGTTTTGTTAAATATCTAGAAATATACATGAGGAATGACTTTGAAATTCCAAATGTATAAACAAAATAGTACAGGTCATATATTTTCGAGAAGATGTTTTTCCAAACTCCAATAGGGGACCGTCAACAAATTGAAAAAGAACGAATATCTTTTGAATAACCCTGTCAAAACTAATGCAGCAAAAGCGTTCAAACTGCAGATTATGTTTAAGTACCTTATGTTTATAAACTGTGTTCATTTTTATGCGGATAGCATGTATACTCGTAGAGAAATTGAGGTTTTTATAAAAACGGTCCCAAATTTTGCCAAGTTTTTTGCTTATAATTTGCTGAGTTCTTAATAAAAAAAAAAAACAATGTTCTTTTCAGAAAATATGAGAAATGACATTGTACATAATACCCTGTAATCAAAATTAAAAAATATTAATAACTGTATGAAAAATGAGCAGGTTTACTAAATAAATTTTCACTGCCTTGCGTGAACTATATAAAAATTTCATTTACATATTGTGTTAGCTAAATGTGTAGAACAACTTAAAGTTTCAAAATCATAGCTTGAAAATTCTGAAAGTTATCGTTGATAGAAGATCAAAATCCGGTATTACCAAAATGAAGCAAAAAGATGAGGAGCTGTATCCAAATATAGTAGTACGTGCAATACTGCATAGACACGAATCAATGGAATATGGATATAGCCCTCATCTTTTTGTTTCATTTTGGGAATATCGGATATCGGATATTGATCTTATTCTTTAGACGATAATTTTCAGAAATTTCAAGCTGTGATTTTGAAACTTTAACAAAAGTTGCTTTATATACATTTAGCTAACACAATATGTAAATGAAATTTTTATAGAGTTGACGCATGCGCAGTGAAAATTTATTCAGTAAACCTGCTCATTTTTCATACAATTATTAATATTTTTTAATTTTGATTACAGGATATCATGTATAATATTGTTTCTCATATTTTCTAAAAAGAACATTGTTTTTTATTTAGAATTCTGCAAATTATAAGCAAAAAACTTGGCAAAATTTGCGACCGTTTTTATAAAAACCTTAATTTCTCTACGTGTATACATGCTATCCGCATAAAAGTGAACACAGTTTATCACCATAAGACACTTAACCATAATCTGCAGTTTTGAGCGCTTTTGCTACATTAGTTTTGGTTGGGTTATTCAGAAGATATTCGTTATTTTTCAATTTGTTAATGGTCCCTCCCCTATTGGATTTTGGAAAAAAGTCTTTTCGAAAATATATGACCTGTACTATTTTGTTTATACATCTTGAGTTTCTGAGTCATTCCTCATGTATATTTCTAGATATTTAACAAAACATCAGAAATCTCAAATGTCAAGATTTTATTTGCTGTGACTGTAAATCAGAAAAATGTTCGGATTATTTAATGCAGAAGTTACACTAAAAATTTAATGGTGAGAATAATAAATCATGATCGCCAAAATCCATGCATATCCACAATGGGTAAGTATTACGGTGCTCCCAACGACTAGTTTTATTATTTTAGCCACTCTTTTAAGTAAAATAGAGAATTTTTAAATATTTATTTCCAACGATGTGGTGTAGAGGCAAATTGAGGAGTTACCTGTGAATTATACCTCTGGAGGTGCCTTGTCAGGGGAAGATCTCGTCATCTGATCAAGGCTCTAAATTACGAGATCAAACTCGAGTATCGGTTGTCGTATAGGCAGCTCGTATGAGCTCTGTGGAAGAATTAGCGTTATCCCCTTTCTTTTTAATCCCTTCCAGTTCCAACATCGTACGAACGAACCCAAACAGATAAATAAACGTAACCTAGAACAGGACAAGATAGTAACTAATAAGTTAAAAATAATAGCGATACAGCCACAATCAGGTAGATTTCAGCTTGTGACAATCAAGCGGCTTCTGCCCCGGAGCCAGGTAAAAAACTCGTTAAGCCAGGCATGTTGCCCGGCAGGCAGGGGCCTGGTCTGCGGTATAATAATAATATTAGTGGCAAATCGAGGCAATTTTCTTCAAAGCTTTCACTTTTTTAAAATCCTGATTCGCTTGTATATATCACTCACTCTCAAGAAAAGAGACACATCTCGATAAGAGTAAATTTTACAGAGAAGAGAGAAGCAAAAAGAAATTTGCATGATTTTAATGTTACATGATATCATAGCATTTATCTATGCATGCAGGAGTAAAAACGTGCATAAAACCCTTAAGAATGAAGACATTGAATGAGTTTTCGAGCATAGGATAATTTTACTTTTCCACGCAATCTATCCCACTTCTGTAGTCACAAATGGACTTATAGCGTAAAAAAAATGATTTTCCATATAGTTAAATTTATGAAAGCTTTTGTGCAGCAGGACGCTATGGCAGATATATTTCTGAAATAAAATGCAAAATTAATTTTTCCAAGATGTGTCACTTTTCTTACGAGAAAAAAGAAAGAAAGAAAAAAAACCTTGAATTTAGCGTGTATTTTGGTTTTGCTTCTAACATGAACTTCAAGAAAACCCTTTCTTTGAAGTTCAACGTGCTTTTGTAGCCTAGCTCTAGGAAAATAAATCTGAAGCGTGAGTGAATAACTTCTATTTTAGGTAAAATATCATGAAAACTAAAAAGTTCCATTCAGAAATCCGTGTGTGAAGATGCCGTTGTTGCATTATTCACTTGCCTGCATGGTTAAAGAGAGTAACGCAAGTCAGATAAAGCAGAGCAAAAAGCATTCGAAAAAATTTATAGACTACTGAACTTGACTTTAAACTCCAAGAATGGGTTCTTTGGCTTTGTTGTACTTCGATTTCTATGTTGTATGTTTTTTATTCCATTGTTGGTTGACGGTCAAAGCTTTTAGCACGATTTATAGAATATTGTATACGCATTCGAGTGTGAATGGATTGAATGAATATATATGTATGGAAGAAAAAAAAAATCAAGTATTTTATTAGTTTTAGGAATTTTTTTTTAACATGTGCTTAAGACTGCATAAAGGTTGAGCATTTTAACAAATAAATAAATACTCATTTATTCTTAAAGTAGTTTTAAGTAGCTACTTGTGTTCATTTGAAATCTTGTGTACACATATGTGCGAATATTGTTGCAAAAAGGTAGAAGTTACTTCCTCGCGTAGTCATATTTATTGCTGTGAACTACATTTTTGATGCATTAGTCTTTAGTAAATTTCTCAATTATCTCTGCAACCAAATTTGTCTCTTAAGTTCTTATGTTGTAAGCAAAAGTTTAACAAGGAAGATCTCCATACTGGGCATATTCAGAATTTCTTGAACAAGATGCTAATTAAACTACTTATGTATTTAGTAAATCATCAGTCAAAATTAGCGGCAGAATTGAAGTAGAAAGACTTGCGGGGGGGGGGGGGATCGATTATAATGGCTTGAAAAGACGAAAGTGTCACACGATTTGGCGAGTAGCACTTTTCCTCACCAAAAGCAAACGATTTTAATGTCTCTGAAAACTGAAGAATTTTTAGAAAGCGTGTAAATGGTATGTAATGAATTTAAACATAAAACAATGGAAGAGTTTATTATATTCCATATATATAAATATTGCTTGTTGCTGTAGTTATTTAATTTAAAACTGGAAAAAAAATTATATATAAAAAATTCATATTGAGAAAAATTGTTTTCATACATTTAAGCATATTCAAAAATAAGCCAGATGTTTCCATAGTAACAAATTCGAATTGATAATGCTCAACTGGACTTTGAGCTTGAAGCATTTTTAATTAGAATAAATTATGAATTTCCTTTTAAATGCAAATTTTGATGGTTAAATTTCAGTATAAACACATATAAACATCGATATAACAAAAATATACTTAATACAAACTAAAACTGGCAAAACTAACGTTATTTAAATTATTATTTATAGCGAATTTTTTCCATTTGCTTTGTTAACAAGAATTTCTATCTGTCTTCCACCCCTCCTCCGTTCAGGGCAAATGGAACAGGACTTTATTGCCGTTTAATGCATTATGTAGCTATTGTAAAATACTCTTTAATAATAACTATTTCTTTTAAGTGTTATTTCTATTTGATATGTTTTTCATATGCAAAATGATATTTTATCGACTTTTCATTTGAATCATAAAAATATGTGAAAATAAAAAGGTAGGCAGTTTTGTAAATTACTTCGAACAAAAAAAAAAAAAATGCACTTAACAGATGTAAAATAATAACAGATAATTAATTTACCGATTGAATAATCGTGTTTAAAGTTAATCTAATTGCACTTAGATAACGATATTATTACGGCGGGGGGGGGGGGGGGGGGCGCTGTCCAAAATTACCAAAAAGTTGACAAAGTTATATTTGCACAACCCCTAATATTATATGCATTTAATTTAACAAATTTTGCGGTTCAGAGTACATTTTTCAAAAAAAAAAAAAAAAAAAAAAAAAAAAAAAAAAAGAGTTAGAATATGATATTTAACATATTTATTTAGCTTATTTTTGTCTAGTTTATATAAATAGTTTACTTTAAAGACGTTTTTGGTTTGAATAAATATTTCGAATATACACATCGGGTCCATTAGTTCCGTCTGGTAGATCGAGGGTCAAAATGTTTTTTGTAATTCCATAATGATTGTTAGTTAATAGAGATCAAATGCTTAAAATTTTAAATGTTTGATTGGATTTTAAAATTGCTTTATTTTATCCCAAAACTAAAAATAAATATGGAAATAGATTTAAGAAAAATTCATGCTTGGAATTATTTTAAGTTATTTAGTAAAAGCGAAATTTATTGTTCAGGTGTAGCCATCGTCATTTTGATGTCATTGTTAAGACGCACATATTTTTACTTTACAGTATAAGTTTGATTTGTTTTAAAAATTAATAATTTTATACCGTTTATCATCAATTCCCAAGGTGCTCTATTGTAATACTACATAACCATTGCGTTTGAATCCTTCCTGTTATTGACTACAAACTGTGATGGAAACAATACGGCTTCTTTTGTGCTAATGAGAAGGTCTTTATTATACCTGTCTTTCTTGATGAAGAAACAAAAATGCAGTATTTCTTAATTAAGAAGTATTTGCTTGTCATGCATATTTCTTAAATGTGCATGGTAAAACCTCTCGTTATTTTGAAGGCTGTTACAGTTAGGAAGCATATGAGTTATTAGTGAAACTACGATACATTTTTTTTTATGTGTGTATTTTATTTCAAGGTTGATTAAGTTTTATGAGGAAATTCACGCCTTGATATGTGGATTTCACGGTTTCTAAGTGAAAAGGAAATAGTTTTAAGATTTGGTTTAATATGTATCTAAGAAAGCTTAGTATCGGAAAGAAATTAAAATTATTTTTGGTTATCATTAAATAAATGTTAAAAAGCAGGAAAATTGTGTGTTTATATTTTTTTATAGAAAATTTTTCTATCGTTTTACAAGACTGTGCTACCCTCTGCCCCTTCAATTTTTCACGTGTACCAATAGCAGTAATAAATTTTGGAATTTTTGTGCGTGTGTGTGTTTATATCTTTTATAGAATAATTTTTACTCCCTGTTCCTTAAATTTTTCATGTGTAGTCAACAAAAGTAATCGTCAATAAGTTTTAGATTTTTTGTAGAATTGATTTTCTATAAAATAAACATAATATTCTATAATTAAATGCAATTTGTGTAAAATTAGCATCAAAGGCAAATAATCTTTGTGCTATCTTACGTCCACCTCCCTCTCCTCCCTCTCCCATTTTAATCACTGTTATACAATCTGGCACCAAAACAAACAAACCGCCCGTCCGTTAGAAAATTGGATTTTGAGTTTTTATAAATTACAATTTTATGCAAATTTTATGAAATTTTTACAACAATTTTATGAAAACCTCACTTGAGAATTTGCGGGGGAGGGTACATGTCCTTTTAGGCATAATCAGCGTCATGTTTACACGTTTCATTTTTTTTCATGTTTTTCGTTTTAGTTTCCGAATGGTAAATCAAAGTTTTATGGTATGTTATTTAAAGTGTTTTTAAGGGGGACGAAATCACATTTACTGTGTTTTTTGTTAATCAAACTGCCTGCTTTTAGGTAACTTTCTTTTAATTTTGTCTGCCTATACTTCTGAAGATTCCCATCTCATCGTGTGCCATTATCAGCCTTTACGTGATGCCTCTGTCCGCACGAGGAAGTGGTGAAATCTTCTCTTATCTATTTGATTACTTTCTTTCCTTCTCCATCTACTTACTATCTCTGCTATGAAGATTATTAAAAGTCCCAGCAAATCGCCCGAAACACGAAAAAAAGATGCTATTAACTTTATGGCCCTAAGGTATTATGTACGTTTTACTGCTTATACTGCCGTCATTTCGTTAGAATTTCCATTAAGCATCTATAATTTCCGCATGAGATGCGCGCGTAATTTTTATTTGGTTTGATAAATATTTTTACTTAATTAAATGATAATCCTTTTCAATTAGTAATGATTTTAGAATCAGTAGGAAAGAAAACTTATGTTGTCAGAACGAGATCATATATTAAACAAGATCTGAAACGCACGTTATTTAGAGAAGCTTGAGGTATTTGATTTCGAGAAATTTTTAACCACTTTGATTTTTTTTTTTTTTTTTTTTAAATATATCGCCCGCTTGCATCAAAAGTATTGCAACTCAAATGTTTTATATATAGTTACGGCTGCTATTCTACTTGGATTTTATAGCTCTACCAAGCATCTAAAGTACTAGATAGTGGACTAAAAATCGAGCCACCGGATAGCAGTTGTGTTTGCAAGGTGATTATCGATCCCTACACACAGTGTTGTCGCTGGAATTTGACCAACGTTTGTAATTCGGCTAATTAAAAGTAAAAAACATTCGCCAAATGAAAGATGTATTAGCAAAATAGACTTGCCGTGTAGCGCACACACACACACACACACACACACACACACACACACACACACACACACACACACAATCTTTAATCCTTTAATGTGCCCCCTTTTTTTCAATATGTTGTAAAATAACATGAGTTTTTATAACTGTGACAGTGATTGTTATTAATCTAGTTTCAACTATCCGCTACAAATATATTAAAAATATGTATATTTGCATATGTATTAAAACGCAAAAAAGAGAAAGAAAAGAAAAAATTGAGCACTAGCGATTTGGCGAATCTAATCGCTTATTTACTCGCCAAATGAAAAATTGAGTCACAATTAGGTGCAATGGCGAGCGACAGCGAGAATTCTGCTCCTTTGAGTTATGCCATTTTTTGAAGCGAGGACGCGATAGTTAAAAAGCTTTATATTTAAAAATAAATAAATAAATAAAATCTGATATTTTCTTAATTTCTTTTCAAAATTTTCTTTTATTTTTCTTGGAGTTTTGGGTGGGGAGAGAAGAGGGCAGTAGAATGTTAGCAGATATCATTTTAAAAGAGATAAATCTGGTTAAAGATTTCATTCAGTAGAGCAGGCAGTTAACAGCTGTTAAAAGGTTAAAAAAAAAAAAAGTAATTGCATTTTAATAGTAAAAGCATGACACTGACATTATTCTCTCACATTCTTTTGAGTATAGTTTTCTTCTAAATGAAGCCTGCAGTTGTTTTTAAAGGCGGAAACTACCAGAAAAGACTCTTATAAAAATCTGTTTATCACGAACTTTTTATTTTAAGATTTTGCTTTTAACAGATTCTGCATCCGAAAAATAGTCAAGACTGTTATTAGAGTCTTGACAGATAGTTTTTTTCTTTCTAAGGTCAACACTTTTTTTTTTTTTTAATGCAACAGTACGGAATATTTTAGAATAAAAATATGAAAACCGATGTTTTCGCCAAATTGTGAAATTTAAGTACCGATTCCCCCTATTTGTTATTACAAAATAAAATTACGCTCTTAAATGTTATGTATTAAAGGGCAAAATTAGCACTAGCCATCGGCCACAGGGCCAGTAAATGAGAAAAAGTGGCCAGTGAAAAATTGTCTATCAGCGGCCACCTTGTGGCCACTTTTTTACAAGGAGAGAATACAATTTACTTATATTTCTTCAATGATTCTCCTTTTTTAGGTTCCAATATAGTTATATTAACATATTTATTTGTGCTATTCAGTCTTACATTAATACTTATAGAAATTTTAACTGTTTAATATTTTTAAATAAAAAAGTGGCCACTAGTTTAAACATAGTGGCCACTTGAAAAATTAGTCTTACTGGCTAGTGGCCGCTAAAGAAATTTCCCAATTTTGCCCTATATTATGTATATATGTATATACAAGGCCGTGCGACGCGGCGATCGCCCTGGGTGTTTAAATTAAGGGGGCGTCAAATTTATACTTCCATCGTCGTTTGTTTCTTCTTTTTTTGTGTGTGTGTGTAGATATATATATATATATATATATATATATATAAACATATTGAGATTTTTTGTGGAAAAGAGAAAAAAACATACATTTTCAAAACAGCATGTTGCTTCTTTCTTGAAATCTAAAAGAGGTTACACCGTATGTACTGTTAGGCACATTTTCTTTGCATGTGTTTTTCAGATCCCCTTTGTCAAAATTTAACTGCAATGTTCTTTTTATATTATTTAGTTGTTAGAATTAAACTTTCTAAAATTCCAAAATAAACGCCAAAGATGCATCCAATAGAATTTATTTGTGTTTTTACACTTTTCAATTTTGACACACTTGTGCCAAATTGAAAATTCACCCACGGGCGTAATTTTCTCTTCGCAAGGCTTTGTATATATGCTTGCCTATTTTATGTGTTTATTTCAGCAAATTTCTTTTTCTTTTAAGTTATACAGTAATGCTAGAACAGTGTAGCAGCGTTATTATTTCATATTCTTTTTCCTCCTCGTGCTTTACTCTTTAAATTAATGTAATTTAAAAGCTTTAAGGCTGGTCATTTCGTGACTTTTTATTTCTGTCGTCGATAATCCATTTTCGGAAATAACCACGCCCTGTGAACTTTTAAAAGCTGTTCTGTACATGCCGATTTCATTTGAATGACAAATGTTATATCTAGAAGACAGTTCAGAGAAAACATTTCTACAGCATTCAAGGTTTAAAAAAAAAAAAAAAAAAAACCTTTTTTGCGATATTAGAATTTATTTTACCTCTCAATATACAAAGAAATGTGTCACTAAATTTTTCTGTACATCTTATTTTTTATTTATTTATTTATTTATGCTTTCAAAAATGGAATTGCTGTGAAGGAGATAAATGGTCCTTTTAGACAGGTTTTCGTCTTGACAGGCTCAGTCATATCATATTCATTTATTTCATCAATCTCAATACCATTATACGTTTCAAAAATTTGCGGCTGCTATGTACGTTCGTCTGTTGATATACTTCAGTAGTACTAATAGCCCTTAGTACTAACAAGGAAGGTCTCCATTCTGGCATACTCAGAATTTTATGAAAAAATTACTAATTAAAGTACTTATGTATGTAATAAAGGATCAGTCAAAATTCGCGGCGGAATCACATTAGAAAATATGTAAAAAAATAAAATATTTTCTAATATTTGGCGTGAAAAGACGAAAGAGTCACTCGATTTGGCGAGCAGCCCCTTTTCCTCGCCAAAAGCAAACGATTATAATACAGCTCAAAACTGTTGGATATTTAGAATGCGTGTAAATGTTATTTAATGAATTTAAACATAAACAATGAGAGACTTTAATATATTATATACATATACATACATATCGTATTACATATATATTACTTGTTAAAAAATAGTTATTTAATTAATCACTGGAAAAAATGTTTTCATAGATAAAAAAACAATCATATAGGGAAAAATTATCTTCATACATTTAAGCGTATTCAAAAATAAAAATAAAAATGTTTCCATAGCAACAAAATCTAATCGGCAATTCTCAATTGGACTTTGAGCTGTAAACAAATTTAATTAATTTAAATTATGAATTTCGTTTTAAATCTCAAATTTTGATGATTAAATTTGAATATAACTACATATAAATATCGATATAACAAAATTATACTTAAAACAAACTAAAACTTACAAAACTAAAAGTATTTAAATTAAATTTATCAAAACAAGTTCAACATGAAACTTTTTTTTCTAGTGTATTTGACATAAAGAATTTTTTGAAATTACATTCCATCGCCAAATAACGAAATTTTCATTAATTTTTTACGGTTACTGAATGGAGGTTCCGCCGAAATTTTTTTTATAAACGTATATATCCACACGAGAAGAACATTCTGTAATTTTTTCAGATTTTTCGGGGTATGCCCGTATGGAGACCTTCTTTGTAAACAGCCCTCGGGCCGGCATTGACTATTCGCATGTGATTAAATTTACTGTAATCTTTTAGCGGGTTTTTTTTTTTTTTTTTTTTTTCTTTCAGCGTGAGATGACAGTGTTTTTTTTTTTTAGCCAGTATGATCTCTGACAAACGTGCTCTGCGACGCGTATCGTTAATGAGCAATCGGGTGGAAATTTTTCTGTTAATTTTGTTCGTGTTTTATGGAGCAGATGATGGTTTCTAAACGTCTGCCTGTATCATTTCGTCTTAACTCAGATGATAACATTAGAGTTTCTACCCTGGAAAGAGATTCGTGTTTTGATATTTCTTGCTATCATCGCTGATATTATTGTTATTTTAGAAGCAAAAGGAAAATGTTTTTTAAAGATCTCACGAATATAAACCAAGAAATAAAAGTTATTTTATATTAATGTTGATTCGGAGTTAGTTTTTAGTTTTGAAAACGGATAATTCTTTTAGTTGGCAGAGTGCATTTCTATATGTTAATTAAGCATTTTTTCCCCATTACTGGTCTTTATACAATAAAACTGGTTATTATGTTAAAATTTACACGTTCAAGGGGGCGATTCTGGACCCTTTTGATTCGTTTGGGGCGTAAGTTTTCTAGATACGCTTGAAAACAGTCTAGCTCAGTCGCTTTCGCTGTGCGTCGAATCTGACTTCATTTTTTAAATCGGTATAACAACTGTGTTTTTCTTTTAATTGTAAAATTTTTAGTTTTACTTCCATGAAAAGAACGATTTCTCTATACAAGAGCAAGTTCCGAGGCATGAAGAAAATGCGATGAAGTTTGTGTTCGCATTAGCTTATAGATAGCAGTAAAGTAAACATATAAAAACCATACATTGCAATTTCAATAGCCAAGAAGTTTCTGGAAAACAAGCCTCAAAGTGTATGTTACACTATATATCAATATAAATTGCTTCCTTATGTAAGCGGATGAGCAGCAATGTCGGTAGTGTGCTGGCTTCCTGCAAATCTCAGTTTTTCATGGGTAAAATCGGATCGGGGATTAGTTATTTTCGAATCGCATTTGAATATGTATAATCGCTGAAAATTAAGATAACTATAAAATTTCTGCATATTTAATATGTATACATGCATGTAATACTATGAAATTTTACATTTTTATAAGTTTGATGAAAACAAGGAGAGAAAGTATTTCTATAAATCACAAATTTTGCTGTTTTAAAAAATTATTTAAGTTACATGAATAAACTTCATTTTTTGCAGCGAAATAAATTTAAACACGTTATATGAAACTATAATGCACTGTTTTATTTTATTTTTTCTATTATAATCTTTCCATGTTTCTATAATTAGTCTATGCTTTTTTAATTAAATTTTGAATTTTTGATTTTTTTAATTCTTGTTATTGCAATTAGAATAACTATCTACGTGCTTAAAATAAAGCTTTTGTGAAAAGCTTTTGAATATTGCTAAAATGTACGAATAGGTTTTGAACAAAGACTTAGAATAACTGTAAAATGAAGAATCCTAGATTAAAAAAAATTTCAATATTTAAAAACAAATATATACATATACTTTTTCTTAAATTTATGTATAATGGGAAAAAGTATTGTAATTTTATGTAGCGTAATTTAATTTATTAAGCTGATTCATGCAACTGTAATTAAGTTTAAAACCAGCAAAGTTTTGTGGTTGTTTATTGAATCTTTAAGCATCCAGAATTTTATAGTTAAAAATGTATATGCATGCTCAAAAGCATATTTTATTTGAATTTTTCGTATATTTCAATAATTATAATTGTGGTTCAAAAATAACAATGAATGTCCGCGAAAAATATGTATTTGTTCGGTATTCGAACTCGGACGAAAAATTCAGAAAGCCTGTAGGCTGACTGTACTGATTGTTCGCTTGCGAAAAGAATTAATTTATCTTATTATAATCTGTAAAGTAAAATTTGGGGCTTGTTTTCTCGAAACTTCATGGCTATTGCGCTATCATATGTTTATGATGTACTGTTTATAGTATTCTATTGATACACAAATGTTTGTCTCCTTTTTTATTTCAGCGCTCAGAACCTCCACTCCAAGTTTTATTTTGTAATTCGTACTTTTGGAACTTTTAATGTAATTAAATGTTGCAAAACTACTCCCTTCTCCCCTTTATTGGAATGATTAATTTGAATGTCGTCATGTTCTATTATAACCGCCATTTTTTTCTTATTATTATACAGGGTTGTTTGGTTTAAACCACGCTGGTTTAAACCGTGGTTTAAACCATGGTTTAAACCAAGTGGTTTTTTTAAAAAAACCATGCTGGTTTTTTTTAATTTGGTTTTTTTCCTTTTCCCTAATGTTTTCATTTATTTTACACATTATTAAAATGTGCAAAATCAAAGTTATGGAGGACCTACAAGCAAAGCTAAAGACAAATTAAATTTTTAAAGAGACAAACATCTTTAATCAATCTAATTTTTCTTACTAACTATAAATTGACATGGCAAAATATTTTTCTACTGTGAACTGTGGAGGATTAAAAAAGGTAGTGAGTTTTAATTCTTTTTTAAACCTTTTATTTTTTTAAAAATGCAAAAATGGCATATGCCAGCCAAAAATGCAATTTTACTGCTTAGATAGCTTGATTATGATTTACTAAGGATTGCATCATGTATCAAAGCATCAATAATGACATAATCATAAGTCATTCTTTCCATCGGTTACTCTTGTTCTGTATGTTAATGAATGATTGACTATGAATTTTCTCTGTTCCATAGCTATTGGATTTAGTAAGCTTTGGTTTTTCTTAGATTGGATTTGCAGTTTTTACATTATTTTTTTCTGTTTCTAGTTACTTTGTATTGTATTTTATTTTAAGAAAGCTACTTATATATATTGAAATAAAAGAATGTCTAAGAAAAATGGAAAATATAATTTGGTTTTCATTTGAGGGAAAAGAAATACATCAAAAACATGTTTAAGAGCCAAATTTAAAAATTGCATGCAATGTAAATGCTGTCAAATTAGCTCTTCCTTATAATACTAAGTTTGATTCATTTTCAGATGCTTTAGATGTTTACCTTAAAAATTGCCCCACTTTACTTAAAATTTGTGTAGAAAATAGGAATGTTATTGATAAAAAAATTCAAAAGCTTGTATCTAATTTTTATTTTAAAAGAAATGTTGAAGATATGTTTAAACTGTTAAATTCTATTGCAGTTGCCCTGGATAATGTCTAAAGTAATAAGTTCCATTACTAATGCAGTTTATAATTGGACAGGTCTTTAAAAAATATTAAGAGAACAAAAATGTAAATAAAGAAGTCTCATAGTTTTTTAGTGCAGGTATAAAATAGCCCTAACACCCATGCCCTTTTAGGTATACATGCTTGAACCACAATACAGTCAAAGTGAACTATGTGAACAAGAAAAAAAGGATACATTAAATTTTACAAAACAAAAATATCCATGTAACTCGATGCTTGCACAGATAATAAAATTTAATGCTAAATCTTCACCTTTTGAAGAACAAAGAAACAGAAAAAATAAAGTTTGTATTAAAAATAATAATAATAATAATAATAATAATAATTTTTCTAAGCTTATGTCTCAATTTGTGTAAGCATTACATTCGTTGATGTATCAAGTAAGTCAATACACATGTATTTTTTTAGCATTAATAAAATGCATATTGATATTTTTTAAGTAAATATATGTAGTAAGAGATTAACAATCATTTGTTGATGTTAATACTGTAAATAATTTCTAAATTATGCACAAGAAAATGTTTTCTATTTCAGCTTATTTCTGTTAATTTAGTAAAATATGTTTGTTTGCCCTTTACTATGTTCTTCATTATCAACCTGCATATAATTATTTCTTAAATTATTATCTAAAAGGTTTATATAAGTATACTAATAAATTCATAGTTTTTTTTTTCACACAATGAATATTTCTCTATAGAAACCTAAACTTATAAGATAATTTAATTATAAATTTTTATGCTTTAGTTATTTAATTATAAAAAAAATAAATACTAATGTGAATGTTTAACATTAATTAACTATTAATTATAAAAAATCCTCATGACTTTCTAAAACTCAAGTTATTTTTCTTGCAAATGCTATTTAAATAATGATTTGAAAAAAACCCGGTTTAAACCAAAAAAACCTGGTTTAAACCAAAAAAACCCGGTTTTTTGGTTTTTTTTCAAAAAAAACGGTTTTTATACCAACCCTGTTATTATTACTTAAAAGATTATTTTCAATTTAATATTTAATACCATCTGCTCCATGCTAAATTAATTTAACTTTTTTAGATATTAGATGTAATCATAATTGCAGTGTAAAACCTTAATGCATTTATATTTCACCTTTCATATATATTGTTGTAAGACACGCCCTAGACCTGAATATTACGGCATTTTCAGTCAGTAGGTTAACAGCGTTTTTTAAATTTTCATTTCCACGATAATCAATCAGTTTGTACAAAGTTATTCATTTTTTTTTTATTCGAAAAAATTCTTTATGTATTATTACGATTTCGTAATATTTAAATAATAATAATAATAATTACATAAAATTCTTGTAGAATTGCTAATATTTAATTTCTTTATCGCTATGTCCTATAAAAGATGCAACTTATCAAATGTGAAAGTTTTATTGATAATTTTGAAATTAAAACCCAGATATGTAACGCACTATCTCGGTGGAATTACCCGAAAGCTGTGAAATTTAAAGATAAATCTTAGACGAGTTTTAAACAAACCTTTGCATCCCCCCAGCCGATGTCAAATCTTTTCTTTCTTTTTTAAAAGAAAAAAAGTTTAAAATTTTGGAGTATCTGTCAATATTTTCTATTTCTATAAGTGAACAATGGACATCAGATTTTAATCTTATTCAAACATAGCCTGTTTTTCTAGATTATTTTAACAAATTGTCATTCCCTTTCTTGTGGAAGCTAATCATTATTATTTTGTAATCGTTTTATTATCAAATGCATGGGCGTAGCCTAGATTTATTTTCGATGAGAAATAAAACTACTTTATCTTAACTAACTTACTGTACTGAATATACGAAACTTATTCTGTATCACCAGGTTGTTTAATCTTACCTTATTTTCACCGTATCTAATCACAGGAATTTGGAAATCTGAAAATGACTGTGACTTTCTTTTTTTGTACATGATTCATTAATCTAATTTAAAGTATTTTTGGAACTGTTTAAACGTCAGTTCACTTCTTATTTAATAAAAAGCTCATTTAAAAACTGTTTGTATATTATTAAACTCATTCTCTCATTCAAAATACTATTCAACTGTATTCTCTCTGATAATGCATTTTTATGTTACATAAAACTGCGTAATACTTCTACTATTTATACATATATAGGGAGTAGGTTGGGGGTAAAAATACGCACTTTCCATAAATTTTGATTTTTAATGAACACGTTGATCTAAACTTGTGTAACGAGTAATTAAAATGCTAGATTAGAAGTTTAAGCAAGTGCCATCATCAACCGATATTCTGTCAAGTTATAATTCCGTAAAAAATTGCAATTAAAAAAAATATTGCTCTGCAATTCTTTGCCCCCATTGATTGGGGGGAGGGGGTAGTGCGCAATGGTGGGATAAAATACACAATGCCTATTTTTGCCCCATTATTGCAAATTTTTAATCAATTTCCACTAAAACTAATGAGTTACGTAAAAGTATCAGTATTATTTCAGTAAAGCATCACTAGTATTTATAATTAAACTCAAAATCTAACTGCTGTGACAAAAATGTTGCATAAATAGTATGAACGGTCTCAGAGACTCCTTGATCGTAGAATGAATAAAAGGGTTAATTGTCTTATAAGATACTGCTTAAATTGAAAATTTCAATATTTCGTGCTTAGTTCGAATTGAGACAAGATTCGATTTATCCGATTTCGCATTAACGAGAGTCGACTGTATTTGCTTGCAATTTTAATTCTGATGGTAAGAAATTTTACTATGTTTGCCTCATCCGATTTTCGTTTCTAAGTTCCAAGAATAACGATGTTAACTTAATGCTTCCTCATTATATGAATAGGAATGACTCGGGATGGCAGTCAAGCGGTGCATAAATGTTAAGCCATATAAATGAGAGATGTATAAACGGAGCTCTCCTGTACAAACAGCTTTAGTGAGCAATTGGACTTAATGAGAATTTTGATGTATTCTCATCTTCTCGTTAAATGAAAATTCTATTGTATGTAAATTATATTAGATAGTATTTATTTGTATTGTGTAACTGAAAACAGTAATTATCTGATCGTTTAAAGCCGTTAAGTGCTTCATAAAATGCCTAAAAATTTAACCCATTAATGCCCAAATTATTTTCTTTATTAAAAATGAAATTTTGGGTTTCCCACCACTTTTAAAAGAATAACTTTTATGTTAATATATTGAGGAATTTGTCTCGTGAAAAATAGTGTTTATTTTTCTATTTACTGGTGTGAAAAGTGCTTTCTTTCCCATTTTTATAATCGTCCCTAAAAAGGGACGCTAGGCATTAATGGGTTAAGATATTTTCACATTCGTATTTTTGTACGGTCGCCAAAAATTCAGTTAAATCTGTTCTTTATCTCTGATTTCGAAATTTTTTTCTTCCCCAGTGATATAAAAGAACTATACACTTACAGAAGGAGTTAAGAATTTTTCATCGGTAGAGTTACAAAAGAAAAAAAAAATCTTAGTTTAGCATATTTCATAACCATTTTCAACTTTTTCAACGCAAATTTAATCCGGGAGAACTCGCGCATATCCAGGATATGAATGTTTTTAACTTTGTCACCAATAAAATCAAATTATAACAGTCACTAGACGGGGACAGTTCTTACAAATTTTGCGATAAAATAAGTTGAATATTACTTAAAAATATTAGTGGTTACATTTGTAAAAACCATACGCAGTCCGGGTATTTTAGGCCCTGCGCGCATCCTCCCGGGTTAAGAAAATTTTGAAAGATTCTTGCAATTTTTACAACCAGTGTTTTCCAGCCTATTAACTTGTTGATCAATTTTTGAAACGTGTTTTTGGCTGTGTTTCTAAAAAATCGAGTTGACATTTCAGATGCCCCGATTACTTCTGATTCTATGGCAAGCACAGTGTCTTTTGGGACCATCTTTCATTCTGGAAGAGTTGCTTAATTTAAACGTACCCAGCAACTCACCAATGCTATAAATATTGTTCAAATTACTAAAAATATTACATTGGATTTTCTAGATTTAGATTGACTGGACAAAAAATTGATTATAGATAAATGGAAACTTTAGTTTGGACAAACTGGGGAATTTTGATCATGTGGTTTAACTGATTCCTTGTAAGAAAAATTAACTTATGAAAGACATTTTTATGAAACACTCAAAAAATATATAGAAAGATTTGAGTTCACAATTTGAAAAGAAATTACAATTTGAAATGGAATTGATTTAATATAAAATTTATAGGTTTTCTCAAATGTGGGCCTCTTCAAAGTTTTCTAAGGAAAGCACGTGCTTCTCGTGCCTATTCAGTAATCAGGGCCTAGCTGGAAGGTAGGGAGGAGAGGTGGATACCGCTATTTTTGTACAGAATTTTTCGCTTGCCATATCGCAGAATTCAATAAAATGACAAATTATTTACATCAAGAGAGGCAAATATAATTTCTCCCCTTCGCTCCGTCTGGTTACGAACCGCACAAGCACATCTATTTCAAAATATTTCCATTCTGGATTTCGTTCTACTAGCATTATCTACGCATCATTTTATTTTATTTTTTCTATTATAGCCAGTTTACTTATTTTTCGCAGCTTGCGCGTTCATCTTTAACTCTGTTCTTCCAACCTGGGGTGGAATGACTTCTATTGGCGATTCTGCTTGCATTTCTCAAGCGACCGTGAAATCGGAAAGGCATAGCAATGATACTTTGTAATTTTGCTATGGAAACTGCTATATTTAGATGGCTTGCGGCTTCTTTGCCTTGAAGGACAAAAGTGACAGCGGATAATAGAGTTTCATCCCTTTGTTCCTTTTTCTTGCCGAAGTACTTTACGTGATCGTCCGGTATCTGGAATTCCCGTTCTTTTTGTCTTATGAACCGTTACGAGTTTCGTTACAGAGATCTGCTATTACGGAGGCATTCCTTTGACGAAACGGTTCTATTTTCACTTGATGTTTGTTCTTTTTTTCTTGATGGTATAGTATTTGTGTTCAAATGGGAAGTCGGAAGCTTATCACTCCTTTTTTGTTTGCCTAGGGCTTACGTGAATAGTAAAACTTCATTATTACTGTTAAATATGTTAGTATGTCGGAATTTCGCTTCGGTTACTGTTGTTAATGCAAAGATAAGAAATAAAACTCAATGTTTTCCTTTTTTTGTAAATGTAATTCGATTTTAAGTGATTATCACTGATAAAGTATAGTAACTTCTACCTAGTCATTGCCCCTCAGCTTTCAAATATGCAAAATACCAAATTTGATATTTGGGAACTTTGATCTTTTCGCTGTGATTTTCAAAAGCTTGGTTTACTCTAGAGTGTGGAATAGTTTATTTCCATGCATAATGTTATCTATTTGGAGGGGAAAAAAAGTTTACTATTTATTTCCAATATTTCATACTAATTTGCGATACTTTAACCCTTTCCGGCACACTGTGCCCGGTCTAGGATGCCTAATTTTAATTCCAAACTTGCAAACGGCACCAATAATATTTTAGTAAAATTTCGCTTTTACATTAAAAGCAATTAAGGAATTATAAGGAATATTAAGGAATTCAACATATCTAAAAAATTCGTCTGTGAATTCCGGTGTCAGTCAATTATTTCTCATTTTACTACAGATTTTTCCCGTGCCGGAAAGGGTTAAAGCGCTTGTTACGATATTAAAATTATTTTAGTCACATTAAAAAATAAATATTGAAAAGAATTTCAGTTTGTCGCATACATTGGTATTTTTTCTTTTGTATATCTGAAAGCATCATGACCTTAATAAATTCCCTTACCAGTTTGCTTGTCACGAAGTAAATTTAATGTTAACAAATTTATTTGAAAATATGGATATATATATATTTACATGTGACTTCACTGTCTGAAGAGAAAGAGAAAAATTATGAATTGAAAATTTACTGTTTCAAGTATTATGTTGTTAAACCATTAGTTAAATAAATCATTTTACCTTAATTTCAGTTTGTGGTATGTTTTTGGAGGCTGTACAAATATAATGTTATCAACTTCTTCATAATTTTAGACCTCCTACCCCTCATCCCCCCCCCCCCCGATAATGATATCGTTACCAAATTGTATTTTTTTTTAACTATTATTTTTCGAATTTATATCTTTGGTTTTGAGTGACATACAAATTTGATTATATTTCTTTTTCGCATATTTTATTAATTCAAACGAAGAGAAGTCAATAAAATATCACTCTATTTCAAATAACACTTAAAAAAAATACATATTTTAAATTATTTTATAATATCTTTTTCAGCGTTAGAATTCCTAAAAAAAAGTCACTGGTCCCAAGGACCAGTAAGCATGAGAATTTACTGGTCCGCAGACATCATCACTGGTCTGCTACATAAGATTCTATTAAATAATTTTAACACTTAGAGTGGCCTCTCCCCCCCTCCCTCCCTGGAAAATATACCAATCTTACTTTGCATTTATCCAAAATTTTCAGCATAATAAAATGTAAAATTATAATTTGCTAAAAATTAAATAAACAGTACGTAAAAAAAACTATCAAATATTAATTACATATTTTATTTGCCATTACTTATTTCAACTGACTGTAAGGTTTAATGCAATTTTTTTTTTCGATTTTTCTCCATACTGTAGCCAGAGGGGTGGAATTGTAGCTAGTGTCAGTAATGCAGCTGGACTTGAAAAATCCTGGGTCCCTGGGACCGAGAATTTCTAAAATTCTGGGTCCCTTTTCGACAAAAGCGGGTCCTCACTAATAATAAGTCACACATATTTTTTGACGCAAAAATTGAACTTGTTCATTTCCACAAGAAAAATAAAACGCAAAATTGTTTTAATAATAATAAATAATTGAGACCAATATTAATTTAAGAGAAATTTTCTTACTTTTTAAAGAATAAATGTGCAAGATACAAATTTAATTATAAAATAATGCTTACTTAATTGTAGAAGATAACAAGTATCACTATTGTTTGCATTTCTTTTAAAATGGGGCAAGACAGGTTTATTAAAAAAGACATTTTTACTGAAAAAATGGATATTTTTATTGAGTAAATGGGTACTTTGCTTAATGAAATGGTGCTTTCAGGAGTCACATTCACTCAGAAAGATTTGGAGCAATAAAAAACCGATTGGGAAGCAGGATAATCAGTTTTTGGAGCAGCAACAATTTTGAAGCAGGAAAATTAGTTTTTAAAACAGAAAAATTCTCTCCCGGCATTCACAGATTTATTTTTTTTTTTTTGTGTGAATGCTTTTTTGTCGAAATTTCCGTTTTTCGCGTTATTTTGGCGAAATCTTTTGTTTTTTCGGGATTTATTGACGAAATATACCGTTTTTCGTGATATTTTTTGAAAAAATTTGCCGTTTCATCGCGATTTTTGGACGAAATTTGCCGTTTTTTCGCGATCTTTTGAAGAAATCTGCCGTTTTTTCGGGTTTTAGGATAAAATTAGCCATTTTTTCACGAATTTTTTGACGATATTTGCCGGAAATTAGTCGTTTTTTAACGATTTTTTTTTTTTAAATTTTGCCGTTTTACCGCGATTTTCGGACAAAATTTGTCGTTTTTACGCAATTTTTTTATAAAAATCTGCCTTATTTTGCAATTTTTTGAAAAAATCAGTTTTTTTTCGCTTTTTTTTTGAAGAAATCTGCCATTTTTCCGCAATTTTTAAAAGAAATCTGCTGTTTTCCGCGATTTTTTTTTTGGCAAAATTTGCCGTTTTATCGCTATTTTGAGCGAAATTTGCCGTTTTTTCACGATCTTTTGAAGAAATCTGCCTTTTTTCCGGGTTTTGGAATGAAATTAGCCATATTTTCGAGAATTGGTGACAAAATTTTCCGGAATTACTCGTTATTTCGCGATTTTTTAACGAAATTTGCCGTTTCCCTCGATCTATAACGAAATCACGCGTCCCGTGGGACGCGTAAGAGCTATTTTTTTGCGTCCCATCGCCGTTTTTTTCGTAATTTACGCGCTATACATCGTCCGCGGCATCGCTGATAATTAAAAAAAATCATGTGCGATCGGTTGCGGTTTTCTCAAGGCTTAAAAAAACGCACTGGTCCTGCGGACCACTAAATTTTTCAAATTAGTGGTCCGATTGAATTATCACTGGTCTCGGACCAGCGGACCACCAAGGATTTCGAACGCTGTTTTTAATACATAATATATTCAACAGTTGTTGAATAACACTCTTTCTCTTTTGTTTATTAGCAAACTCCAACTTCATTTCAAATACTTCAAATATGAATTTCTCGAGCCGTGATATTATATGCATACACGTATGAAGAAAAATAGGAATGTCAAACGCTGGGGTATTTTATATTTTAGAATTAAATAAATTCATGTTAATTTAGGGATTTTAATAATAACTTTGTATTTTCATAAAAATAGATAAGACTTAAAAAAAACTATTTTAAAAAAAAAGTTACAAAAAAAAAAAAGTGGTTGGATCAAACATGATAATGATAATAAAAATCAGACCCTCCCCCCCCCCCCTCCCTGTAGAGATATATCACGATATTATATGCCAGACCCCTTCCCCGTTGATTGATAACGTTATATATGCACAACTCCTTATTAAAATTCACCAATAAAATAAGTCACGTAAATGGCATTAGGCTGTGTAAAACTGAGATACAGCTGTAGCTCGTTGGCTGCGGCCGAATGATAATAAAAATCAGACCCTCCCCCCCCCCCTCCCTGTAGAGATATATCACGATATTATATGCCAGACCCCTTCCCCGTTGATTGATAACGTTATATATGCACAACTCCTTATTAAAATTCACCAATAAAATAAGTCACGTAAATGGCATTAGGCTGTGTAAAACTGAGATACAGCTGTAGCTCGTTGGCTGCGGCCGGTTGTCGGAAAAGCCCGTCTTCCTTAATTGAGACCTTCACCCTAAACGGAACATCCCCCTTCCCATTTCCCATCTGCCTGGCTGTTCTTGGGTGCATGAAACAATCACTTCCTGTGTTTTGATGTTAATGATCGTTGCTATTCCCGTGGCTCGCTAAACGTGTCCAAAAACAGGAAGGATTCATCAAACAGAATTCATTACGTCTCTGATTTTTATTACGAAAACGTAATGCAGGATACGTACAAACTCCTTATAAACGGCTTAGAAATGAAAAAGTTTCCAAGGAGCGTTTAAATAAGCAAAATACTCCTTAAATATTTCTTAAGTTATCGTAAAGTTAGTTTACACTTTTTTACTGGAGCTATTTAAGAAACTTATTCAAAAAATAAATATAAGGATAAAATGGTTTTTAAAATAAAACAAAATAAGCTTATTATACAAGTAATTTATTTAAAAATTAAAATGTATTTATTTGATTTTTTTTCGTGTAATTACTGGATATTTGATTACCATCAAATACCAATTAATTACATTGCTGGCCATTAAAATTGCAACACCTTGAAGGGAAAAAAAAAAAAAAAAATTATTGTACGTAAACAGTATGGCATGAAAACAAAATGATTAAATTTGCAAGCAATTTGGGGTTAGATGCGAAATTATTAGAAACAGTTGTCCCCTCCCTTCTCTGCAACTAAAATGGCTATTCGGTTAGGCGAACTAGGAGTCGAACTGGGCTTGGGTTACAGAAACGGGCGCAACTTATTCCATGCTGCTTTAAGTCTATGTCACACTTAATCAACCACATTAGCTAGAGAGGAGTGAGGACCAGTCTCTCAGTAATCCATGACCAAATGTGTTCAGAGGCTGACAGATCTGAAGACCGTGCAGGCCTGAACATCGATCGAATACCCTATATATATCAAGGAAAGTCAGAACATGACGTGCAACCTGTGGTCACGCGTTAACTTGTTGGAAGATGACGTTTGACACTTTGGCAGGTTTCGAAGGCAGGGCACAACCACCATTCGTAAAATGTCAGAAATCTACCGATCTGCGTTCAAATTACAGTCGAACCGAACCAAAGATATGCATGTCGTGTACGCATGGACTGTCAAAAAAATCACACCAGTGCAGGGCTCCTATGTCGATATCGAATGTAAGCAGGCGACAAGCCTTCTCCTCGGAGCCTCCAGACACGTATACGGCCATTAGAATACTTCACACAGGGACTCCTCTTAAAAGACGACTTGTGCCATTACTGTATCCAGCTTTGTCGTTCGGCGCGCCAGAATCGCTCTCTATCTCTATGTTGCATTTTCAAGAGAAGTCACAGTAATAGTCGCCGTACTGTTAACCGTTTCCGGCACACTGTGCCCAGTTCGGAATACACAATTTTAATTCAAATTTGCAAAATGGCACCAATAATATTTTAATAAAATATTGCTTTTACAATGAAAATTTAAGAGATATTTAATTTCCAAAAAAGTCGTTTGTAAATTCCTGTGTCAGTCAATAATATCTCATTTTACTAACAGAATTTGCCCCTTGTCAGAAAGGGTCTGCAAACGTCATCGCACCGTAAGTAGATATTGAATGCACTGCAAACATGCTCATTTCAGACCAAGTCCATGAAGTGTTTGTACGGTTTTGCAAGGCCGATCTCACAGTATATCTGTCTTCTCGGGAGTTAGTCATGGGAGGACGTTGAGGTCCTGCATGCCGTTTAGTATGACTTTCATGAATCCATTGATTCCATTATTCGCATGATAATGGTTGGATTTCGACTAATAGTGTTGTGAGTGATATCACACGATGATAATCTACACTCTCGACAGGCAATGATCCTGCCTCTATCGAATTCCGACACTTGTTAATAAGCATTTGTTCGTTTTATTCGAAACATAGCACGATATTCTGAGCAAATGCCGAACTTACAAAGCGCTTCCCGAATGAGAAATCCACTACGAGACTTTTCTTTTATGTAATCTTGAGATGTCGTTTCTCCCGCCTGCGTCGTCTAAACCATGGCCAACTATAAATCTATGCTGCCCATTTATTTGATGTTAATGTATGAAGCCTCCCGCCAGAGGACTTTGATACTCTGCCCAAGCAGAGGTGTAGTCGTAAAAATGACAGAGGATATACGATCCAAGCAGAGGGTATACGCTAGAGTGTATAAACTATAGCTTTTTTGTGAAACAGAGGGTATACGATGTTCCTTTAAAAAATCCAGAAGGCATACGTCGTATACCCTCCACTACATCCCTGCGCCCAAGTTATTCTGACCAGTCTTGCAAACCCTGAACCAAAACAATATTGACCATTTGCACAGAACAGAAATCAGCTTATTTAATGCTAATTTGGGCAGGGTTTGCGCCATGTGTCCAATGAAATGGTTCAGGGTTTGAAGCTAAATCCAGCTTCACTTTTACAGCGGTTTTTAGCGAAATGCGCAAGCCATTATATATCTTCTAGTTGGCCATGTCTAAACAAAGAATCGCATATTCCAACCTTTTCTTCCTTTTATGTGATTTTGACTTCGTCAGATCATTCTTTCCTGGCCAGCAGTGTATATACGATTATTTTTTCTAATTAGATGTAAAAAGTAGTTTATATTTCTTTAAATTTCTTATATTTTATATTTATAATCCCAATAATTTATTCATTTATAATTTTTGTAAAGTAACAAAAATATTTATAAAGATGAAAAATGATCGTATAATCACGATATGTTAAATTCCGCAAAATAAATAAAAAAATAAAATTAAACCCATAAAATGGTTAAAGGTTACGAAGTTTCTTTAAATCAAATATATGGGACAATGAAAGATAAAAAATAAAATAAAAATTTCAACTTCCGCCGACACGGTCCATTCGGCAAGAAATAACACTACTGAATAATACTACTGAATTCGCGGAAAGATGGTTAAATTTGTAATTGTGTTTTGAAATCACAAAAATGGTGTCGTGTCATTACATTAATTTATTTATTTAATTAAAATAACTTTTTCATAGAATTATATGTTAGGCAAGATCACGGGGTATTCAGTTCTGTGTAAAAAATAAGCAAAATCAAATGTATAATTTTAAAGTTTTTGAGTACCAAGCCGTGATGGACAGAAAACAGAGAAGTGAAACTATAAGGGTTTCGTGAGATGAATGAATTTCTAAAAACCAGCGTTCGAATACGCAGTTTATACAAATCAAATACTATGAAAATAAATATTTCTATAATGTTCAGTTTTATAGCACGTGATTTATATAAATGGTTTTTCTATTGATTTAACATAATGTAATTATCCACGTTGCCGCAACTGCTGGCCAGCAGCCATAATCATGGAACTTATAACTCTGTACTTGTGTTATATGATCTGAACATAGTCGATAATAATCAGGAATGTAGTGGAGGGTTACGCCATATACCTTCTGGAATTTTTTAAAGAATACCGTATACCCTATGTTTCTTTAGAAAGCTAATAATATCTATACTCTAAGGTATACCGTCTGCCTTGAGCTTATATTGTCTGCTCAGAGGGTCCCTCTGTATTTTTTACGATCTGATAATAATGTTAATAAAAAAAAAAATCTACGCCTTTTCATGGTCTAATTTTCTTTCCAAGTGTGTGCCTGTTTTCTTATTGGAATTTTTGAAGCACATGGTAACATATTATGTGAAAATGTTTTGATTATTTTTAAGCGACAACGATCAGGAATCAAATAATCTTATTTGAATTAAGTTAAGAAGTTTGAATTATTACTAGTTAAATCCTACTTGAAACATACTTGTCGAATCTCCGATTTTAGATGGAAGCTCCTGCTCAAATAAACTTGTTTCAGCGAGAAATTTTATTAAATGAATGAGATATAGTAAATTTTAAATTATTACCACACAGAAGCAAAACACATAGCTTTTTAATGCACCCATCAGTATTCTCGATTTAGCATTTTATTATTATTATTATTATTATTATTCAAATATTTCATATTTAAACCAGAAATTTAAAGTAGTTTTTTGCTTTGTTTAGTAATAGACATTTCGTAATAAATAGCCCGAAATTTACTTAGGTTTTGTGTTATGAATTCAGATTCTCTGAATTGCACCATTTTTGGAATGTATTCCAACATAGAAATTAAAGGATTAATTAAACAAATTTTTTAATCAGTTAAAAAAAAAAATCCGAAATTGGCAAAATTATTCTTGAAATAATACTAATGTGAATGATATGAAACTGAATTTCAAAATATTGAATTGTGACTTGCAGAATTGATGTTAACCCTTTCCGGCACAGTGGTCCCACTCCGGACAAGCCTAATTTTAATTCCAAACTTGCGAAAGGCACAGAGAATATTTTAAATAAAATTTTACTTTTGCAATGAACACTTGAATTAAGCAGTTCTTAATTTCTAAAAAAGTCGTTTGTAAATTCCGATTTCAGTCAATAATTTCTCGTTTTACAAAACTAATTTGTCAATGCTGGAAAAGGTTAAAGGCTTTGGTCTGCAGATTCACTAGCAGCAATTGGTAATAAAAAATATAATCTATACACTTCTTTATAAATGGGTTTTTTTTTTTTTTTCTTCAGAGATTAATTGATCAAATATTGAATACAGGAAATAATTTATAGCTCATATAATTTTCAACATTGCCTTCATTTGAATTGGCTTCTCCGCCGGTTAGCTCCCAATTCGAAATTTTAAGAAATTGGAGCCAGTTTACACCACGAATGTTCTGTATTTAAAGTGCAATTGCGGGGTTAAATAAATATCATATATATCGCTACTCTGTGAGAACGGAGAAGCCTTACGCTTTAACAACTTTTGCTGTGCCGGCATCATTTCTCGATTCGAATTTGAATTTCCTCCGGCATCCCGCCGTTAGCAATTAATGATCCGTTATTCCGATTCTGCGATGCGTGTCAGTCAGTCTAAGGCTGCGGGCACACAGTCAGTTTTTCGCACTAACTTCTTGCGCTATCTTTGATCTTTCGTTTCGGCGCTTTGATGTATAAATTGCACTTCTAGTGTACTGAATCTGAACTTCAAGAGAGGAATATCAGTTGACAGGTTTACGACCGAAGATGGAATAGATAAAAGTTCCCCTTCCTTTGTCAAATTGGTAGGGTCAGTCCTTTAAAAACCATTTAACGAGGTTTCACCCTTGTTCAGTTCGAAAACAATGACTGATTGATTGCTCTTTTAGTGTAATAAAAACTAGTGCCGTTCGTCTAGACCTTAACGAACCGGTTGGTAAAATTGTTTCTCCATGGGTGGCGTATGTGAAATAGACGTGAACGTCTGGTAAAGAACACTCTCATATTTAAATTTAGATTGCGCAAGCATGAGTGCATTATTGAAGTCGTGATCACATTTTATTATGGTTTAATTATACGAACATTCAAGTTGTGGCTAATGACACTTGTGTGTTGCAAAATTTAATGGTTTGGTTGTTTGCCGACTAAAAAACTTTTTAAGTAGTTACGAATAATTTTGCTGAAACTTTCAAACATCTTAGTACTTGATACTGTAACTGTTACCATCTCTTCCGTGATGTTGTTTATGTCCCCTGACCGACCAAAACATTAGACCGTGGTGCATTTGTCTATCGACTCTTAACAAACATAACTTCAAGAGAAGAAAGAGTTCACATTTCTGCCATCTGGAGAAAAAGATGCTTCTCCGAAAGCTGTCAAAGATGTGTAAAAACAATCAGGGTAATTTGTCGTGAATGGGAAGTTTTTGATAATTTCAAATAAAACTCCAATTTATTGAGAAGCTGTCCATATTATTATTTACCCCCACCCCCACAATAAATAAATAAAATTTATCTTCGAAATTTAAATTTTTTTATGAGATACCCTTAGAAAACGAACGTACTTTTTTACCATGGGATTAACGTGGACAAAATAAAAAATTTGATTACGTTTCCGAAAAATATTTTTAAAAAATTTAGTCTAAATAACCCGTGGTAAAATGCGAAAAATATTATGTTCCCAATAAAAAACTATTTTGCAGACCTCCTTTGACATAAACAGGTTTCTGAGGCCAAAAACGAAAATGTCGAATTTTTAAAAAAAAGTAATTAATACATACACAAAATTATACGTTTTTATTAAACATACATAATTATTAGTTATATGTGCTTATTATACATAATTATAAATGCAGCTCAAGTTGGCTCTCTGTGTCTGTTTCCCAAAACTTTTTATTTTCATATAAAATAAAACGCTATTAATTCGTGGAAAACCCCTAAAAATCCGATTTTAGCGGTTGCCTCATAGATTTTCCATTATATATCTCTGCTTTCAGTTCGCCATATATTTAGGTGCATGAGAGTGTAATGGTAAACCTCTGAGCAACCGATAAAATTCTGATTTTAGATTTTCCCACCAAGATGTGACTTAGAAGAACGATAGGGTATTAATATGCGAATCGAGATTTAACTAATCCTAGATTTTCAGCTGTGAACTCGATGAGGTGATTGTCTGTGCTGCCGCCTCCCGGTCTATAGACTATTTAATATCTAATGTATTATATATATTTAATGTATCTAAAATGGACTTTATTATATTGGAACTGTAATTACACTTACTCAAAATTATTCAGTCTACAATCTATTAATTGTCCGATTTTTAACCATTTGATTGAGTCCTAAGCAACGCAATCGCGCTGTTCAGCTTTTGCGTCGAGAAAACCCAGCACATTTCGACTTTGAGGACCACTGGTGGTGCGCATATCGGGACTTATCGACATAAATTTAAAGAAGTTCTGTCGCACTGCTTGGGTCTTTTCAGCATAAAATAGAAGAATCTCTATTGCGCTGCTTGGGATTTTTCGACAATGTTTTTCAAAACCCTCTGGTACTCAAACGGTTAATAAATTTCTTAGTTAATTATAAATGCTGAGTCTCCTTTTTGAGAAGCTACTTCATCGATTTAAAAAATCAAACTCTTTATTAATCAGTTGATGCCTTTTTAAAAGTTATCAACCAGAGTCATGGGTGAGGTACACGCTTTGAGTTTCAAATAATTGAAATTTAGTTTTGTTGACATCTTCTGAATTTCTATCTTTTATGCTTATCGAGCGGTATGGTTTAGCTGCTTCAAGTGATAATACATGAGGTCTTTCTCGTTCATGATGCCACATATTAAGTTTATCAGATTTTTCTCAAAGAAAAAAAGGAAGATTTTGATCGACATTAGTTTAGGTTTTATAGCGCTACCGTCATTTTTTATAACCAGGCTACTGAACCATATGCTGATTACTGAATGTGCTACGTTGTTTTCGATAGCAAATCTGTTAAAAAAACTATTGGTAAATCGATTTAATCATTATTTCCTTTTTGTTTTTGATTATATTATTCTATCAACATTGTTTAACAAATTTTACTGTCATATATTCAACTAAGAATAAAAATTAATTGCATTGTAAGAACCAAAATAAATCAAAACATCTTAAAATTCAATTATGATCATGAAAATTTTAATAATGGACTATGGACATGCTACAAAAATGTTTGTTTGCATTTAAGATAAAGAGGGATAATATATCAAATAAAATATTAATGCTTAAGGTACAGATAAATTAAAAAATGTATAATGTAGATATACTTGTAGTACTTAATAATGTCACGTTCAGATGATCTAATGTTAATATTTAATGTTAATAATGTTATAGTGATGCATCTGTGACGAGCAGTTAGCTCAAAGACTTCGCTCAAGCTCAGTTAATATTATACGACTCTACCAAGATTTTTCTCAAAAAGATCGAAAACAAGCTGTTTTTACATTTGATGTGCAGAACGTTTTTTCTTCAAACGGTGGAATTTTGAAGCAAATTGAAAAATAAAATAATTCTCGAAATTATCTAAAATAAGGTGTTGTAGTGAAATGGAAGAAATCGCCGTACTTGACAAATTTAAACGTACTCCGTATGATAGACCTAATACATCATGCTAAAAAAAGTACATTCTGGCAACCTTAGGAACGGAATAATTCGTGTTTTAAATAGAACTTAAATTTTATTTTCACAGCGCTAATCCATTTAGATTTAGAAGAACTCTCTATTAATAAACAAGTATGTCGGTTCCATCGTCTTCGTCGCGAAAGAAATAGATTCTAACTGCTTTTGTTTGTAACGCTTATAAAAAGGGATTTATTGGTAGTGCTTGCTTCGTATTTATCCAAGTATGGTAGATAAAAATAGTTTTTCTTACTTTCGGTAAAGATATCTCGTGAATTCAGTCTGTGTATTCAGTCGAGCAGCAAATCGCTAGAACGCTTTGCTGTGGCACATATTTATTCGTGTCAGTGGCATTAGAGTTATTTCGAACACCAAATCGCTTTGTCTATTTCTAAAGCGGTGGGTAGTCTGTAATTGAAAAAATAAAAGGGTTTTTCTTTCGTTGGCGTTTGGGGTTAATGGCTATTACTGCAGATGAAATGAAATAATATGCATGTTTCTGCCCACGCCTAACGTATACTGGAGAAATTGTCACATTAGTTACGTAATGAGAAGAAACGAAACAGAATATTTTTGACTGTTAATTGCATTATTTTTTTTAAATGATTTTTTATTTTCTTCTATCCTTTGTAGAAAGAAAGTATTTGATTCGTGAAAATTTTTGTATTCCAGTTTTCAGTGGATTTACACGTTTTAGGGATCCGAGAAACTGAAAAACATATTTTTACAAAATGTTTGTCTGTATGTCTGTCTATCTGTGTGTGACACAAAGTTTGTGGGCACTCTATTTTAAGAGTTAATGAACTGAATTTATCCTTGATATAAAATGGTTAAGATTACTTTTGGTGTAAATTGTCCAACAGGTAGCGATGCTATGCGGCATCATTCATAATTACCGCTATCTCCAAAACTAATGCACGAATTTTTTTAAAACTTCATATTTAGTTAGTCCCTGATATAGATTAATGCTATTTAGTTTCTGGTGTAAATCGCCTTGCAGATGGTGCTGCTTAGCAACTTTTTTCACGATTTCGCAATAGAATTTCAAGAACTAATGCATGGATTTTTTATCAAACTTCAGATTCATTTAGAACTTGACATAAGTTGTTGCTATATTGAAAACATTGCATATTTAAAAAAATTTCAGACTCCTCCTCTTTTTTTTTTTTTTTTTTTTTTCAGTTGGTAAGCGGAGTTGGTCCGATTTAAGCGGAATTTTTTAGATTTATTTTGAGGTATTCGTTTATCTTTAAATTCAAATCATTTTTGCAATAGCTATATCTCAAAAACTTATGCTAGATTTTCATCAAACTTCAGATTCATTTAGAATTTGACATAAGTTGTTGCTGGTTAGATTTTAGCATAAATCGCCTTACCAATGGTGCTTACTATGCTTTATTTTTCAGGAAATATTAACATTTATGAGATAGAAGAAAGTTTTGGAATTGTATCATCATCCGACTTGTTTAATTTGACTTTATTTATTTATTTTATGTATTGTAAATCTTTATTTTTCTGACAGACTTATTTCCACTTTAGCTTCAATATATTCTATTAATCAATATCCATTTGCTGTTCGCTCACAATCTTTTTTTCATTTCTCTGTTTGTTTTTGTTTAATTTCAGCAACAAAAAGCTTCACACAATGTGATTTTTTTAAATTGTTTTTATAAAATTAAAATACGTCGCAGAATGATAGGCTCTTTTACGATTTGGTTCTACGAACTCTTCAAATATTAGTGATGCTAATAAATGTTAAACTTTTAGCTTAACAAATGTTTAAATGTGCTAGTGATAAAATAATTAACAGCTCTTCGTGTAGTTATATATGTGTGACGTTTTAAGGAGAAACTCGAAAAATCTTCACTGGTTCCCTTTTTTTAAAACACACAGTCGTGGCAAACGAGGGAAAAATCAAAATAAATAAATAAATGTAGAAGATTCATTAAATTACACATTGGCTGCTGCAAGTTAGTTTATTAAACTGTAGTCATAAGAGAGGGAAATGCTCCCTTTGCTAGCCGTCTTGAACCGAAACATAAAAAAAAAAATATTCCATCATTACTTCAGCAATACGTCCTTAACGTACTCATCGAGAAAAAGCAAAGAATCGCTCTCATCACCTTCTTAAATCTGCTTCTTTCTTAAATCTAAAAACAAAGTTCTAGAAAATTCTCTACTCTCTAACCATCATTTTTCCATGTAAACATAATTCATGTCCAGCGTCGAGATTTTTATTCCATGCAGACAATAATTTTATTTTAAAAAATATTATTTAACTAATTTATAATCGACTCAAAATTTCGAGTATATTAGGCAGACGATATTTTTACAGACGATTAATTTTAAAAGAAAAAGTAAAGAAATGAATTTATTGATATGCACAAATATCAAATATTGAAGGAGAAAAAAAAATAGATAAATAAAAATAGTGATATTTTTTTAAAGGTATGGTTTTGGAATAAATTTAATAAGACTTTATTAAAAAGGGTTGATAAAAACATAGAAAAAATGAGTTTTATTTAGAATATTAAGAAATAAAGTTTAATTAAGAATATTTTAAATTTAGAGCCATCTTTTTAAATTTACGCATCTTGGAATAAATGTTTTTTAAGGCGAATTAAGAATTTATATCGTTTCCATAAAGATTAATAGATTAGATCTAGTAACAGGATTTTAATTTAATATAAGTTGAACTAAGTACGGAATATTGTTAAAAGGAAATTAATATAGTATAAAAGGTTATTTTTTTTTGGGGGGGGGGGATTTGAAATTTGTAATATATATATATATATATATATAAAATATTGAACTATTGTTTGTCATTAAACTATCTTTTTTGTTATAAGCTACTATGAGTGTTATTTGCTTTAATTTGTTAAATTCACTTTAAAATCCATTATTAATATTTAACTTGTGAGATGGGGTGTTTTGCATCCCAGAGAAATTGTATATGAGGTCTCCATTTTCAAGCAAAGTTTTTATGCTGTTCAGTTATGTAAATTTATATGTATACGTATGTACATTTACAGTACTTTTTCAGTTATTTTTATAGAAGTAAGTAATACAAAATTCACAGAAAATTTCTTATTTTAATTCGCGGAATTTTAAGGAATGCACAAGAGATCAAACTTTGGGGTTACATACACCTCACCACTTACGTTATTAAAAAAAAAAAAAAAAATCATCTCATCACTTAAGAGTTATTAACAAACCTTACAAAAGAAACAAGTAAAGTATCATCTGCTGTTTTTTACTGTGAATATTTAAAAGTTTGTATGATGCATGAATATTTTTCACTTTCATGCTTGTGTGAAGTATTTTCATTTCTAACGAAATTATCGAGATAAATTTTGCAAAAAATGTAGCTCTTTTGTGACCAAAAACCAGTCATACACGGGGGAAAAAAAAAGTACGACATGTTTAAAAAATAGTATTTACAAATCGCCTGCAACCTTGAAAGTTAAATTTAAAAATGGCTTGAGTTCTCATAAAATTACTCTGCGGGAATAAAGGAAAAACAAATATTTTCCGCATATGACTCATCGCTTTAAAGATAAAATTCTGATTGGAGACTATGATTATAACAATAGGTTGTCGATTTCGAAAAGAGAAAGTAAATCGATTTAAACTTTCAATTTCATGTGGAAGATTAATTCTAGAATAAACTTTATTACTATGTACTTCAAAGAAAGAAAATTAAATAAAAAGAAAATTATTTTATTGGTGGTTATCCTTTTTTCCTTAACAAAAACGTGAATATAAAAGAAAGAAAATACATGTTTGTATAAATACGCCGTTGCAGTTTTAACCATTAATGATGAGTAATTAAATATCTTATTTAAATGATTTTTTATGAATATTTTAAAATCCCGACGTTCTCGTAATCGGTCGAATAAAAATTAGGAGGGCGAAAAATCTTCTCTAAATGAGGGGTTTCTAACTGTTCACCTCAGGAACTCTTTGCAGTGATTAGTTTACAATAAGCTTTCTTTCTTTTTCTTTTCTTTTCTTTTCTTTTTTTTTTTTTTGGAAAATTTTCGAAAACCTTGATTTACTATCATGCATGAGGTAACGTCGACTGTCACCCTTGTGACCATTCTAGCAAATTTTCATAAGTAATCCCAATTATTTTATTAAAAAATATAATTAATATAAAAAAAATGATGTACTCAGTTAAAGGCCGCCGTGTTTCACTCACGTAACGCATGTCTTAATTTGTAATAAGAAGCATTTTATTTCTCTATATTTTAAAGCAAAATTTTGTTACTCTTGTGACACTCTGGTCACAAGAAAGCTTCTTATTACAAATTAAGACATGCGTTGTGTGAGTGAAACACGGCGGTCTTTAACTGGATGCATCATTTTTTTATATTAATTATATTTTTTATAAAGTAATTGGGATTACTTATGAAAATTTGCTAGAATAGTCATAAAATTTCTGAATGGGCGCTCCCATAACTAACATTAAATAAAGGCAAAACATTTTGCATGGCGATTATTCACAGATTTTTTTTTTTTTTTTTTTTTTTTTTAACCGTGGATAAATGCAGTTTATGAACACATATTTGTAACCACTAATTTATATCCAAAGTCAACTATTTCTTTATACAGCATAATCTCGAAATTCCGGCATCATCGGGACTGAAACTAAGGCGGATTTTTGAAAATTCCCAATTTCTGAAATAATATCAGAAATACTTCTGATCTTCATAATAATGCCTTTAATCAAAATTTAAATTATAACAATGTGATAATTGTGCGATTAAAAACACTAAATATTAATAAAAAAATATTTTAATTAAAAATCCCCCCCCCCCCCCGCCCCCAAAAGTGAATTTTTTAGTTACGAGTGCCTTTTTTTTTTTAATCCTTCTGGACGTCATCTTTTGTGTAAAATTGCAGTATTTTTAGCTTTTGTTTATTAATCTCATAAATTATAGACGATCAGATTCCATATTCATCTCACAATGCTTTCAGGAAGTCTTCCTTACTATTTTATCAAGTGAACTTTTCCTGCAATAGACAAATTTAAAGGTTGTAATTTTAATCGCGATATTCTCTGGTTTTGAAGAAAAATTCGTACTAGCTCTAATAAATAAATAAATAAAAACTTCCAAAACTTCACATAATAAAAATACATGTTGTCATCTTTTTATTTTTCTTTCACCCGTAACTTAGAATTGCAAAAAAAAAGGAGATAAAAGATGACTTTGATGCGGGAATTTTGAAGTCGCACTGTATTTTATCAGCCATTAGAATGAATAGAATGACAGCCTGTAAAACTCTTTTTCCAGCTAGGTCTTTGCTGGCGCAGGAAAAAAGCTTATGATACTGTACTTCATAGCAGGATAAAGTCTTTCTCTCGTCTGCATTACAATGGCATCGAGATATGTTAAATCCATTAATTTTTCCTTATGTGCATTATCGGAACGAGGTGGAACCCGTCGAAATTCAACAAAAGAAAATTCTTAAGGAAGAACTGTTTTATTGATTTATAATAAATCTACAAAATTAGTTATCGTAAGAAATGCATCTTATATTGGTCAGTCTAACTCTCAAACAAATATTAGCTAAAATTAACAAAATACTATAAAACCCAATTATTCAATTTATTAAACGAAATAAAACCGAAATTCACCGGAATTTATAACAGATGATATTTAAAAAATAGTATACTCATTTTAATTTCTTTATTTTTTTCAATTTTAAGAGAAAATGGAGTGTTTCTGTTGCCACAATTACAAAATTGATGCTAAAAATTAAAAAAAAAATTAATATCCCAAAATTTAATTGAGATACAGCTTTGAAACTAATTGCATATAAAAGTACATTTTTTTCTCTATGCGACGATATAAACATTTAAAATGTATGATGTTTAGAAGTGTAAAATTTACAATAGCGAAAATTGCATTGAAAAGTGTTGCGCATTTTAATTTCCATATTTTATTTTATTTTATTTTTTCAATTTTAAGAGAAAATGGAGTGATTCTGTTGCCACAATTTCAAAAGTGGTACTAAAAACTATATAAAAATTAATATCTCGAAAATAAATTGAGATACAGCTTTCGAACAAATTGCATTTAACTGTAATTTTTTTTTTTCTGTGTACGACGATGTAAAAATGTAAAATGAGCGATGTTTAGAAGTGTAGAATTTGTAGTAGCAAAAATTGCAAAACCGAAATTACAGGGGAAAGTGTTGACATTTGCAAAATGACGTATGCGCTACGCACATCAATATAATGATTAACTCTTTCAAGAGCAAAGTGATTCTGTTGTTGTATTGTTGAAAACTTAAAAGAATTGCGAACAAATTCATTTGATTTGAAATGAATGGTGTTGATTTTTCTTTTTTTTCCAATATGCACACTTCTTATTTTTTCTCGAGGAGCCTGGGACCTATGCCCCTCATACTTCACATATCAGACTGGAGGTACTAAAGCGATTTTCAATATAAATTATAAAAGCGAAATGTTACTAAAAAGTTTTTTGAACAAATTTTGGTAATTGGGTATTACACGGTCAGAAAAAATCGTAAATATACACTTAATAATTCCTTATTTTTAAACAAATAATTTCTGTACGCCTAGAAAACATGTTCAATCCGTAAATTCTCCCCAAACGTACAAAAAAAAAAAAAAAAAAAAAAAAAAAAAAAAAATTCGTTTATTTCTAGTACGCATGCAAATTGAGTCTGTTAGTAATAAATCCAAATTTATTTTTTAAATGAAAAACCAAAAATTATATAAATTAAAATGTCCCATTTAGTTAAAAAAGACACAAAAGTTTTCAAATTTAAAAGTAAATAACAATTACTTTTATCATTCATTCAAAAATAACTCACAATTTATCTTTTAAAGGGATAACTTGAATAAAGTTAAATGAAGTTGAATTTACAAAACTGTTTATAAATAAATATTCGCATTTAATATATACTGGTGTTTAAAATATAGTTGTCATATAAAAGGAATACACTTAAAAGATATTTTAAATTGAAAAAAAAAAAAAAAATATTTCTCAAAATTTTATTGAATAAAAATATAACATCTGTATTTTACCTCTAGCAATCTACGTCAATATATTTATAATTCATATTTTTATCTTATATTAATACTAAAGTATAAAAATCCCAGCCACAATTTCATTAAAGAAGAAATCTTCCTGAAATTAACTTCAAGATTAAAAGCTTTTTAAAGAAACTGATCAAGCCTTATCCATCTGAATCTTACACATTTACTTCAAAGCGTTTCGCTACTGTACCACTACAGTTCCGTGTTATAGTGTATTCGCCTCGTAACGGTGGAGTGGCTGGTTCTAATCCAGCGTTTATCGTTTTTGCCTTTTCTTGACTTTCTTCAATTAACGGATATTTTACCTCTTGAAACGGAGGGAGGAAAAAACAGATATTCGTCAATTGAAAGAAATATATCGGCAGCATTGCTGCATAAGTAGTAATAAACTTATAATAATAAGTAATAAGTATAACAAACTTATAATAAAACATTTGAAAATTCAATAAGGAAAAGAGAAAAAAAAATCAAATGTAAGTAAGGAGATACAGGTATTTATATAAGAATTATCGATAGTTGAATTGGACCATGCTTTGCGGTGATAAAAACAATTAAATATATTTAATAAGCTCATTCAAATAAAGCTTATTTAAATTATCTCTGTTTTTACATTGCATACTTGTCCTAGGTGATGTCATTAAGATCCTAAATCAGAATTCTCTGATGATGAAACCTTACTGATAGATTGCCTTTGATCTGAGTTTGGCCTATTTAAATAAATAGCTGTTGCTACTTGCTAGATTAATTGGTACCAAACCTACATGAATTGAGTAATAATGGTTTAATTGATTTTTCCGTTATAAGCTGATCTTTTCAAAATGAAAAAGTGATTATGTTTGTCATTAAAAATCACATTTGCTGATTTCTTGGAACGGTTATTTTATTTATTTATTTATTTATTTATTTTATTTTATTTATTTATTTTTTGCTATACTAAGGTACAAGTATTCCCCTTACCCCACTCCACCCCCCGCCCCCCCCCCAAAAAAAAAAAATTGAAAATTTTTTATTTATTTATTTTAAAGAAACTTAATTTTTTATGTCTTACCGGGAAAAAAAAGTAATGTTGAAAAACTTTAATTCATTTGTTTGATTATTTTCAAGTTTTTTCTAATTGTGCAAGAATGTGTTTTAAATTAGAAGTTTTGTAAGATAATCATCGGGATATCATAATTTTCATTAAGCATGAGTGTGGTATGTGCACAGAAATTGGAATTTCTATATAATATTCTTTTCATATTTGAATGTTCGATTAAAGAATGGATTGAATTAGGTATTCGATCGACTGTTAAATATTTTTTCTGTTAAGCCAAAAGCATTTAACTGTTTCCTACCTTTTACAAGTATACATAAAAATGATACATTTAATTTACATTCTGACAATTACCATATTAAGATTACTAAATTTTTATTTTTAAATTGTTTTGATTTTGACTACTAATATTTTTATTTGTAACATTCTTGGTATAACTGTTGGCGTTATTTATGAAGGCCGATTATATGCACGAGCGATATAGGCTTTAGGTCGATTGCCCTCCGCGGGGGTCTTTCTAAGGGAGCCTAACCCGTATTTACGCAATGTTACCCAAGGTTCGGAGAAAATCACGGAAAACTCCGAACGATTACGCTTACAGGCGCGATTGGTTTAGAACCCAGCACCTCCCATATACCAGCTTCGAGAGCACAACCTCTCAGCCACTAGTGGAGGCATTCTTTGTTTAATCAAAAAATTTTGTTTACGCTTAAATTATCGTTTTAGGCTTTTGATAATAGTTATTTATTTTTCTTATTTTAGGATGAATATCAGTGCGAGGCTTTCGCAGTGTGGTCTCTGATTTTGTTTTTATTTATTTATTATTTTTTGTGATAGTTTTTCATTAATTTTTAACAGCTGTCTTTTAAGCTGCATGTAATGCTTATGAAAATTGTTTAGTTTTTGCCTCTTTGTGGCAATAATGATATTTTGGTACTACAGTCACGGCTCACTTATACGCATTTGAAGAAATTGATTTGAAATCGCGTATAAGTGAGAGCGGTGGCAAAACTAAAAGGATCGTAGTGTTGTAATTCTTTATACATTTTATATACATTATGGTAAATAAAAACATTTTGAAATGTAAAAATTATGATTACTAACATTTTATAAGAAAAACGGGGTGTAATATTAGTATACTTAAAAAAATCCTTACATTTTCACTATAAAATTTTGTTTAAAAAAAATACAATAAACGTAAAATTTCATTTTTACATAGAAGATATATTTCCATAGAGAAGAAATGCTAATTAGGCCTCTTTTTAAAAGACATCAATGCTAGTTTCAGTGTTGAATTCAGGGGAGAGGGGACATTTTCCCCCGGAGCAATAAAATGTCCCGCCCCCCGGAAAATTTGAAAATTTGAATTATGGTCAAAAAGTACAATTCCTCCTTCCCCCCCCCCCCCCGGAACTCTATAATGTCCCTCTTGGAGCTACTAAAGTCCATCCTGGAGAAAAGTGCATGAATTCAACACTGGCAGTTTGTTTTTGCTTACTCAACACTTGTAGAGCGAGCTAATGCATTAAAGTGCATCACTGTATTTAACGCTACACCAGAACTTTTTTAATTAATATCTCAAAGCCTAAAGTAGTAGCATAAGATGGAACAGTTGCAATATAAGTTTCATCATCTTCTGCTTCTTTTTTCGCTTTCACGTCATCAAAAATAAATTCGACGTCTCTTATGTCCATTGATGATAAATTTTCACCAGCATTGACGAAAACTTGAAAAAAGAATATTGGCTTATTCTTTTTCATTCTTTTTTGTCTATGATCGATGTTAAAATCGTTGTTGTTTTCATTTTCTGTAAAGGAATAACTTCAGCATCATATCAATAAACAAGATTCGCTTTTCTTAAGCTTCACTGAAGACTGTATAACTGAGAGAGAGAATTCAAAGTGGCTCTCATTTCTTTGAATCTACAAGTTAAAGTGGTTTCTAAAATATCAAATCGTCCATTCTGAATTCTTGATAATTTCTTTGTTTATGTAGTGTGAATATCATTATTATTTTCCCATATAACTGAGAGAGACAATTAAAAGTAGCGCTCATAAGTGAGAGATCTATAGCACTATTTTCCTATTCCTCATGTTGGGACCTTACGAAATCCTCATGTACTCTCGTTAATTCGAACTCATCGGGACTACAAGAAATGTTCGAATTATCCGAAAGTTCGAATTATGGAAAGTATGAAATGAGAACATGCTTAATATGATAGTGTTACAAAGGAATTAATGTTATATATATTTTTTAAAATTTATTATGTCTGTTATCATCAGAATATGATTTAATATTAAATTAGAATGTATAAATACATAAAGTAATTAAAAGATTAGAAACAAGTACAATGAAAGAAAAATTTGAAGCGCCACTGATGGACAGACGGGGCACTTAGAAAGTGGATATCAAATGCATGGGATTATATGTATACTCGTTCGGAACAATTTTCACAAAAATCAAAACAAAACAGAAAGTTATTCAAATGATCTGAAATCCGTGAGAAAGAAAAGAAAAATAAAAAATTGGAATTCTCGTTAGTTCGAATTAACCGAAGTCGTGAGAAAATAAGTTCGAATTAATGAAAAAGTTTAACGTTATTCTGACATTGAAAATTTCGGGACTTCATGTTTAGTTCGTTAAGCGAAGATTCGAATTATCCGATTTCGAATTAACGAGAGTAGACTGTAATTGAGAGCCGCATAAGTGAGAGGTGATTGTACTTGGTTATCCCGTCGATCAATTTGTCAAACTAATAGCCAAATTATACATATTGACATTTTTATTTTAAATAACGAAGAAAAAAACAATAATTAGTAGAATATTAATAAAAATATAAATAAAAAGTCGAAATAAAAACCACATAATGGCGTTTTAAACGCGTATATTGTATTTAATGTCATTGAATGTGATAGTCACGATCATTTGTCTTTGGCATTTAATCTTATAGTTTGGCAATATTTTGCTGTCGACGGGATAACCAAGTAGTACCAATAATTCTTCTCTTATAAAATTTTTCGTAAGGTGCATAATATTTTTATTGTTATTAATAACAGTAAAATTTTTATGCCAATTGTTTAAAGGTAATCATTGGTGAATTTTAACTGATGTGTAAAATTAAAATATATTTACTATGTTAATTTCCATTTGCAGGTGACGCATCGCACGACTGGACAAGTGATGGTTCTCAAGATGAATACTTCTTTGAGCAACCGGCCCAATATGCTACGGGAGGTGCAGCTTATGAACCGACTTTCCCATGAGAATATTTTACGGTAAATTGACCTTTATTTCTTCTTTCAGCACTTGACAATTTTTATTTCTTAATTATTACTATGAACTAAATATATATACGCAAAGAAAAAAGTTCTCTCTATAATTTTCTACTATACCATATTCAAACAGGCAATTTTATCGAGTAAATCTTTTATTGTATAGATAATGATAGAAAAGAAATATTATTGATCCAATAAGATTTTGTTTCAGCAAAATTTTCTATTTGAATATCTTCCAATAGGAATTTTTATTGACTATAAAAAATATAATAATAATAAATAAGAAATAAAAAATATATATATATGTATCGCTATATTTGGCCCTAGAGATGTAAATTTTCCGGAAAAATATAAGTGTCGGAAAAAAACTGAAAAATTGGAAATATTGATTTTTCATGACTGTTTCTCCCAAATAAATTATATTTTCTTAGAGAATATTAAATAATAAACATTTTTTTCCCATTTATATGTATTAAATGAAAATTATTTTCACTTTATATTACAAAATAAAAAGAAAGTAGCAAAGCCTGCTTTTAAAAGTTTAGTTTTTTTTTTTTCCACAGCCTAAGAATTTTTATTAAATTCTATTGTTTATTATATCATACCTCTGTTGAAATGATTTTTCAGTTACATGTTTAACTACCAATTGACCTAATGTAAAAACCTGAGCCAATATGTCTGCAGTTTGGAATGAAATAAATTATGCATTCCATTTACATAAGTATAGTTTTTAAGTAAATGATACTAATTTAAAGAAATTATGGTAGTTTTGTCATTATTATGAATATCAGTATTCAAAAATTCCATTGTTTGTTTAAAAATATATATTTTTACATTATTACTTTTTTTTTCTTGGAATTCTAATTCTATTTCCTTTATAAACTATGTTTAGTTTTGGTATAGCTTTCCAATCTCAACTCAAAAAAGTTTTGATTTAGTTTTATAATCTAAATTCAAACAAAACTAAGTTTTACTTTGGCTTACTCAGGTCTGCAACTAAAAAATAGCATAGGATTTATTGACTGTTAAATTTTTACTCACTAAAAACAGATTTTTTTTTAAGTTTAATTAAATATAATTTTTTTCTTTTTTACCCTGAAATCTGGTATTCTATTCTTGAGTAAGAAACCATATTCAATAATGTTTCCACATGGTAATTTTATATTTCTAAGAGTGGAACTCAAAAGTTATGAAAACAGAACACTACAAATAGAAAATGCTCACTATTTGAGGAATTAAGAAAAACAGTTTACATACAGAGATAAACTTCTACTGTGCTTTAGAAAACTGCAAAAATTCAAAGTTTAATCAAGAGGGAAAGTATAATTTGGAACATAGTTACTTGTAATAAAATATGGGGGTTTTTTCATCGCAGTTGTACTTTTCTAATCCAAACTGTCCATGTTTTTGCAACAATACTGTACATTATGGAGGTAAAATGGAGGTCAATTTTAGATTCAACACCTTGAAAAAACATTCAATTAATCAGCTATAACGAAATCTTGAAAAATGCAGCTAGTGCCACCTATAGGGGATTTACACCAAAAACTAAACAACATTAATATGTTGGATCAGGAACTGTAGTTTGATTTTTTTTTTTTTTAATCGTAATTGAGGTAAAGCTATTGCGATAATCATGAATAATTCAGCATAGCAGCGTCATCTGTCGAGCAATTTAAACCAAAAAGTAACGAGCACGAAATTATGTCAAAGATTAACTTAATCTGAAATTTTATAAAAATACATGCATTAGTTTGAGATGAACTATTGTGGAAATTATGAATAATGCAGCATAGCAGCGCCATCAGTTTGGCAATATACACTAATAACTAAACATCTCTTGAGTTTATATCAAGGTGTAACTGATTTTTTGGTGATGATATTTAGGTTCCTATTTAGACATTTTTAATAAGGTTATTTACATACATATATGCAACTTAATAAGATTCAGCTGCTGTATGGCATGAGATTTTTTTTTCTTCAATCACTGCACTTGCGAAAGATTCAATTTGTTGATTAAACTTTTTCTGAAAAGTCTATTTTCAAGAGAAATTTTGCAAAGGGTCTTGTGTTTCAAACAAGAAAAAAATGTGAAGAATCCTTTCAAGTCTTCTCAAACAGATTTCTGCTCAGAGATCAGATTACCCACATTAAAATTTTCATGTGAGACACTCAACATAAAATAAAATAAATAAAAAGTATGAGAATGTAGCTATTACAAAATTTTCACTATATTATTTCATAAATGAAATTTCAATTTTTCCAGTTCGGAAAAATTGAAAAATAAGCCTTCGGAAAAAAACCGGTTTTTTTCCCAATTTTTCCGGTTTTTTCCGAGCATTCCCATCTCTATTTGGCCCTACCTCTTTATCGGGACAAATTATACAAAATCTACGTGTCTCAATTATCCAGAATCTACTGTTTGTGGTATTATTACAGTTTTTAATTTTATTATTGAAAATGAAAGAAACATTTTTTTTTTCTTTTGCTCAAAAATCAATAGAGCAAAGAATTTTTTTTAATTCAAATTTTTACATACGTTTATAAATTAGATTATTGTTTATTTTTAATGAAATAAAAACTATTTTTAAAAAATACAAAGTTGTTTTTTAATTTATGAATGTGCTATGCCACGGAAATGCAACGGAATAACGTAAATCTTGCAAACCTATTTCAACGAAAATGCATTCGGAAATTTTAGCTTACGAGATGTGATACATTCAAACCAACCTTCGTTTTACTTGACCAAGGTGCAAGAAAATTTTGAGGTCCTAAATTGTTTATAAGTAATGAAAGTAATGAATAAGTGTCATGGCAAAATTATGAACAAGATGCAAACATTTTTCAAAAGAGAGGAAGGAGCAGTCTTTTAGTCTCTCTGAGGTTTTATAATAAGCTAGAGGTTAGAGAACATTGCACCCTTATCTCCTTTATGGTTGGCCTTGATTCAAATATTAAAATAGCAGAATTGAAATGTTCTTCTAAATTATCTTTTAGGAATATTTTTCACGCAAAACTTGCCGTTATGAAAATGAAACCGAATCTAAATCACCTCATATCGAATGTTGCACTATCCAATTAATTATGCAAGCACAAGTAAAAAGGCTGAAAGTACGATCATATTTGCTTTTTCTCGATCAAAAAATAGTATTGGATATGTGGAAATGTTAAACCTGGTTTGTTTAAAATTTTTAATTAAAACAAAGAAAGCCACGTGCGTAGTTCTTAGTTTTTGTCTTTAATTAGATAATACAAGCGGGCAAGGTCGTGCTGAGAAGTGATCTGACCGAGACACGTAATTTACGCGCCACTAACCGGAGACTAATTAGGTTAATGGCTAAAATTTTTCCTTTTTTTATTTCACTTTCGACATTGATCTGCTCTTAAAAAGCGAGTGTTCTGCAAGATTTTTCAAGAGCAACTGTTTTCTCACCTGCTAATTTTGTTTTATTTCTCTCTGCTCGGGTGAATTACGGAATTGCGGCTTGTTTTCATGTTATACGCGATGTTTTTTTTTTTTTTTTAATGTCGAAAATTTCCCTTAACCGTCTGTCAAAGATATCCATTCATTGGCCATAAAAATTATGTAATATGCATGTGTAATTGAATAGTTCTGCAGAGCATGACGTTTTGTGTTTGCTTTTAAATTAATTATAAAGAAGTGATTATTCATTTTCCATAAATGGTAGTTTTCCTTCTATAGCTTCTGCTTCTGTTATTTGCCAGCTGTTTCTGAACTTAGCAATACGCTATTCTGATTAAAGGCGCATTATTCATTTCTATACGTCCGATATCCAATACATGTTTAGCACTTAAGGGAGCTGGTCACTCAGCTTCGGAATTCGCCTCCGTAATTTTAAGTCTAATGGACATTTGATGCATACGTATGTTTAAAATATCTCTTGGGGAATTTAATGTTTTTAACTTTTTTTTTAATATATACTCTAAGAAGCCTTTTTTTGAATGGGTGGGATGATGGGTTGATCCATAAAGTGTACTACTCCGTTGAAGATCTATCACCATGCGGATGCTCAAAAGGAAAATTTTCTACTTCAGCCCGATAAAACAAAATTCTCACTTCTTATAGGGAAAGGCTGTTACTTCTTCAATTTTTAAACACCATCCCATCCCTTAACCACCCTTCTCACCACTTCTTTATTTTATTTTATTTATTTATTTATTTTCGGTCTAAATTCCGCCTAAAAATCATTTACTCCCATATAAAAAAATTTCCAAGAGGATAACTTCTTTCTCAAATCTGCTTACCACATTCGTCATCAGTTTTTCCCGATTTTATCACGTGATTATCATTTTATAACCAGTGGCGTAGCTAAGGGGGGGCAAGGGGGGCGTCCGCCCCGGGCGCCGAGGCCTAGGGGCGCCAAATTGAGAGAAATTGTTATATATCTATATTGGGGTGGGGGCGCAAAATTTCTTGATGGCCCCGGGCGCCAAAAAACATCAAAAAACATAGCTACGCCACTGTTTATAACAACGCTTTTTGCCATAGTGGTCTGGAATTTACCTCTTATTACTTTAATCCCTTTTTATGACGTAAACTGAAACCCGTGTTAGCAAAATACATTTTTATAGATTATTTGTTAATCTCATTTATAAATCCACTGACATTCAAATACCTCAGAAGACATGTTTATTTGCACTAATGATGACAAAATCATTAGATGTGCAAATTTTCCTATCTTATTTATTTGGAAACTCTATCTCTTTTAGTTTAACTTTAGAATGATTTAGACAATTTTATTGCCTAACCGAGTATTTCCCACAGAAGTCTCTGGTCCTTTACCAAACACCCAGTTACATCTATGTCGCCATTCCCCTCATTTTAGAAATTCTATCTTTCTCGCGATCCCACACAACACATGCAAGCTTCCAAACATCTCTTGATGGTTCAATTTTCATATTGTGTTTTTGTCTTTCTTTCATTCCTTTACCGAACACAAGTAATTTGCGGGATGTATCCCGACAATTATTAAACGATCTTCCCCCATAGATAATTAATATAACAATTTTTTGAATGGCCCTGTACGCAGGACCTGATAACCGCACAGGTCAACTAGGGCATGGCTTTGGGCACATTGCTGTTGCTGGGGGGAAGGGGCCAAAATGTGTAAAATAATTTTGAAACAAATTCTTAAAAATGCTTTTTTTTTTTTCCAAATTGTTCAAAAACTAAAAGAAAAAAAAAATTAACTTGGAAATTGCATCGCTTTATCAAATAACTCCAAATATTCATAAAAGAAAGAAAAATCTTGCTACTGTTATCCCTTTGAGGGGACCCTCGAAAACGCCATGGGTCTTGGGCCCCAGACATCTTTATTCGGGCTCTGCCGGTAAACGAACTATGAATGCTACATACTTCATTTTTAATACTCGATATTCTATAGTAAACCTCAATAACATTTATAAATTACATGGCAGTTTGTGTATATTAGATTAAGTGATCGTTGAGGTTATTTGGGTGAAATAGTCCTCCAGTGTTCGTGTCCGGGATGCTAATTTCCGTTTACTCAAGGATATAGCGCTTGGCGAAATTCAAGGTGTGCCAAATGCTATTCCACCCATCATTCTCTCCTCTTCCGAGATTCCTTGATAACATCGTACAGTGTCGCCATCTACTGAAAAAATGTATTATACAAATAATTTATTTGAAAAGAAAAATAATAATAAATTTAATGGAATTTTCTTTTTATATACGACCAAATATTAATGAAATATATACGAGTAACTTGTTGTGTTAATTTGTGAATTTTAATGTATATTTCTTTACATTTCTTATAGTATTTCAGTTTATAATGAATAATATAATAATGAAAAAAAATAAAAAGAACGAAAGAGAGCTGTTATTGTATTCGGATAAATTACATGATAATAGCTAAAAATAAATTTTATTTTGTTTAATTTATTTTCTTGTTAAGTATCAATTCAAGAACTTTATAAGAAAATACTGAGATCTGTTATATCAAATTTTTATTTATTTATTTATTTTACTAATGTGATATAAATCACCAAGTATAGCAATGCACTAAGATTGATAAATTAAAACTTCTTAATGTTGGAAATATATATGAATATATTCATAAATATCAACATATGTACATAGTATGTATGAACTTATACATTCATACATGTCTGCTTAAATATTATGTATGTGTATATTATATAGTTGTTATATAGTTAGGTCATTTAATTATATAGTTAGAAAATGTACATAATTTCGATATCATCTGTTCCGATCTATTCAGATTTTGATGTTGTACAAATATATCATTAACGTTGATAACATATTAAAAAAAAAAAAAAAAGTATAGTTTCCAGATTCTAAGAATCATCAAAAAAGTATATATTTCAATTAATAATAAATTGTGTTAAAATTAAAATATTTTTTATACTTGGAAATTTTTCATTTGAAATAAAATATGTTTAGGAATTTACACCAACTTTTGTGACACTGATTTAATGCACCCTTCCTATTCATAAATTGATAAGTCTAAACTAAATATACATGTATATAATGATTGAATTTGTACAAAGTACAAATACAAAACAAAGATCACGTTTTATATAAAAAAACCACCTTAAAAGTTTTTATCTAATGGAGATTGTTTTTTTTTTTTGTTTTTTTGTTTTTTTTTTGTTTTTTTTAATATTTAATATTTTACTAGACACTGAAAATTGAAGAGAACTAATAACAAATCACTAAACGAAAACATTAAAAACATTAATTATCTGTTTAAATAATAATACTTATTAATATTAGTTATATATGTAATAATTAATAATGTTAATTAATATAATTTTATATATATATATATATATATATATATATATATATATATATATATATATATGTATATATATTAATATTAATTAATAAATATTTAATATTAGTTATATATATTTAAATATTGATAATTTTTTAAAAGAAAAACTTAAATTATGTTTGTGGAAGATTAAAGATTTTTCTTTTTTTCTTAAATTATTATCATTAATTAAGTACATAGAAATATTAAAATTTGAATATTTATAATTAATATTTTTATGTTTCACTACTTTATAATTGTAAATGAAACAGTAATTATTAAAATAAATACTAATAAATATTATATATATATATATATATATATATATATATATATATATATTGTGTGTGTGTGTGTATGAATGATGCCTCATTTTAAAACATAAGAACTTTAATAAATTGGTTTTACTAATTTGATATTCATCTCTTACAACACGGTGGTAGCATAACTAAAATAAAAATATTTTTTTATTTTATTTTAATAATTATTGTATTTTAAATTATATTTATTTAATTATTAAAAAGCAGAATTTAAAAACTTATATTAATTATTTACATTTATTTCAAATTAAACTTTATGTAATAAAATTTTAAATAAATTTTTATAACTTAATTGTAATTAAAATTTAATTGTCTAATTGACAATAAAACTAATACAAAGTAACTGAGTTTTATAACATTCTTTATTGATTACTTAAATAAAAATCAAAACAAAAATCTACAAGAGCAAGGACACAACTCGCAATCTTATAATTACAAGCTTTCTGCTTTAACCACCTCGCTATGCCTCTGATACTCTACAACTGCTTCCAAGTGCCTCATATACGACAAAAATTGTAAGTAAAATGTCTGAAGCAGCCATGATGCGCGAGAAAATGCATAGATGCTAGTCAAAACATTTGGCACACCTTGAATTTCGCCAAGCGCTGTATCCTTGAGTAAACGGAAATTAGCGTCCGGGATAGCTCAGCTGGTAGAACATTGGCGGCTTCAGCCAATACATCCCTGGTTCGAATCCTGACCCTGACTTTTTTCACCCAAAAATGAAAAATGGAAAAATTACATCTGCTATAGTTTGTGTATATTTGCGCTAGTTAGAGCACGGCTTGAAAAATCGAATTTATAAACGCTTTTTAATTGGAAACTGCTAAAAATCAAGGTATAAATTTATTAAAGCATTTTTTAAGGTCTGCATCTTAAAAACTCAGTGAATTATTGCAGTTAACTATAGTTCAGTATTTTATGGTTTCAAATGAAATATATTTTTTGGTCAGCTTGTTGGAAAGGAATATCTGTATATACTTACGGTTGTTAACCTTTGATGATTCGATTCTTTTTTGGTCTTCTTACCTATACCCCCCCCCCCACTCTTTTTCTTCTCTTCCAAAGTATAAGTCTCTGATTTGAAAAATTCGCGTTGTGACATTTTTCAATTCAATTTTTATCTAAATCCTTCTGGGAAAAGATATTTCTGACAGCCGGCATATGTTGACGTGCGTCTGATAAATTTATTTTTCCCTGTTACCTATACACTAGTTTTGGCACATGTTTTAAATCTGTCGTCGCCGCGCTTCAATTACTCTTGCCTCAGCAAGGTTAAAGACTTAGCCCGTAAACAAATCCTAAATTAAAAACTTAAGGAAATAAAAGCTGAAGAATGTATTAATTTGTACAAAAAGGAATATCTTGGAGATTATTATTCAATCTGAATTAGTCGCGTTTTATTAATTTTGAAAGATTTTGTTTTCTGTTTTATTTTAAAACTAGCTGACCCGCTCGGCGTTCCCCGGGTACGTGATAGCTATGATGCATAAAAAATGTATATATTCACAAAATAATGATATTGACGAAAATGAAAAAAAAAAAAAAAAAGATTCTAAAAGCTCGAAAACTCGTTAAAAATTACTTCGAAAATCTTATTAAAGAACGATGAAATTCAAAATCGTAGTAGACAAAATTTAGTAAATTTAGCTAAAAGTTTGAAACAATTTTGTTTGTATCAATGTCAAAAAATAGCCGCAAAATTCGAAAAAATACTAAAAATCGCATTAAAAAATTCGTTAAAAATTCAAACATCGCTGCACGAATTCTGAATAAACTTTATTGAAAAGAGAACTAAATTTACTTTGTTCGGTTAAAAGGGTGAAACCGTATTCCTTTTACTAAAGTGGAAAAATCGCTTCGAAACATTAAAAGAATGCTAAAAATGGACTAAAATATTAAATTTAAAAAATCTAATCAAAAAATTGAAAATCGAGTTTCGAGGTGCAAAACTTCATATACTTCGGTCCAAATTTTGTAAATCTACGTTCAGCGGTCTCTTCATAAAAGCGTTGACACACTCACAAACTTCTCTCTTTATTAATATAGATATACAATTTACTTGGGGGTCGTCCATTAATTACAACTCGTACATTTCATGTTTTTAACTCCTTTCTTTTCGTATATTACACATTGTCATCTCAAATTATTCCTCTCCGCCCCGCTGTTATAAAGCCACTTTTTTGTATCAATTACATCAACAAAATATATCAGATCTACTATACTTATTGATATAAATGTTGTAAAACTATTAAGATCCTATGTAGTTTTTTATTCAAGCTGTTGCAATCGAAAGTAAACGAAAAATATTCCTGATACTGGGTGATTCTACGATAAGAGGTAATTTGTACGGCAATCCGTTTAAAACAGATTTTTTATTCTATATGTTTTTTTTTTTTTTTTTTTTTTTTTTCCCCAATGAATCTTATCATCTTAATATACTTTATTAAATAACATCACGAATGAATGCCTAATTAAAACACATTTTTCTGAAATTTCTTACAAAGTTTAAAAAAGTCTCTACCCTGGCATGTCCCCTTGCTGGTTTCAATTTAACTTTCATACAATACATATATTTTTTCCATCAGATGCTAAACTAAAGTATGTTTAATTGGAATTTAAGTAATTATACTTACGTATTATAAAATAAAAAATTAAAAAATTTTGTTAATTTCAAATAATTTTTTTAATTAACTTTTTTTCTGCTTTTTTTTGTGTATCTACCCTGTCAAATTTCGTTCCGCTGAAACAAATATAAATTCAAGGATGGCTATATTGGAAGTAGTGCTAAAGGACATCTATCGGCTTGAAGTTAGCAATACTAAACGCGCAACCCATTTAAGCGTCGCCATTTTTAGTTGTTGCGACGCGACCGTGCGGTGTAGTGGTTTCGCAAGGTGATCGTGTATCTCCCCTGGTAAGTCATAAAACTTATCATATTCATTTAATACAATTGCATTTACTGCCCTAATTAAACAATACAGTAATAATTAAAGTGAAATATACAATTAACCCAAAAACTAATTCAGTCTTTAAAAATTTTGAATTTATCATGAAAATGTCTCTCCCCTGCCGTATTTCCCCTGTCAAGATAATTGCCAGGGGAGAGAGTCACTGACCAGAAAAAGTTATAAAATATGTATAAAGTGACTTTCCCTTATATGAAAAGGTAAATATATGGGACAAAAATCGTAATTTTGAAGGTTTTTGATAAAACTCAAACTTTTCTTTTTGGCCGTATCCTCTATGTACTTGAAACCTCTTATCGTAGAATCACCCATACTAATGAATTTCATTAGGCTGTTTGAAAATGATTGTCTCCCTAATTTATTTCATATTTTAGATCTGACGTTACAGCCTATTAACCCATCTCTCTCCTGCAAAACTTTGTGTACCTCTTTATCCCCCCTTGAAGTGTTACCTAATTAATAGATGATCCCTCATCTTTAAATGCTATTTTCTAGAAATTGTATTAAAGAAATAAATTGTAATATCCAAAAAGCATAATAGTGTAAAATTGCAAACACTGTGTACACAAGTATTTACAAGTAAGTAAACATTGTGCAGTTTTAGCTTTTGCTGTTTGGTTTTAAGAGAACAAAATCTTTCGTGTGTCTAAATAAGGTATTAAAAGTGAGATTGAATATATGTATTAAGAATGTGATACATGTCTTTAAAAATTGTGTATTCTTTAGAATTTTTAGATTCCTTAGATTTCTTTCTTCTAGGCTCTGTATAAACCTTGATACATGTTTCTTAAGCCTATACCGCTAGAGAAATAAATGCTCTTAGCGCGAACATGACAACGAGTTAGAAACAAAACTAACAAACCCATTGTCAGATAAAATTTTCATCTATCAGCTTGTCACCAGATTTAAAATGAGAGAATCCTTAATTAATGTTAACTCTTGAAGCAAAATGTCTATTGATTAGCTATTAAGCATACAGTAATATTGATTTTGTGATTATCTAGTAATATTTCAGTTCGTATCAGTAAGTTAAACAAGGATTACTTTATTTAGCTTTCTAAAATTTTCTGCAAATTTATAAAATATTCTGCGAAGGGAGTTCACTACTTCGTCAATATTAGCAAAAAAATATGAATAAAAAAATATATAGTACATAAGGGGAGTTTTCGAATTTCAGTTTTCGACGCACATATAAATTTTAAAAAGATTAAAATGGGGGTGAGGGTTGGCATTATTTATTTTTACGTTGACCAGTTACTCCATATGAGGACCCCAAAAGCCAAGGAGTATAAGTGACAATAATGAGCACAGATGACCTGGAAATATGCTTTTTTCTTTTCAGGTAAAGAAATATAAGTTATTTTCTAATTATGTTGTATTGCGTTCTATAGAGATAAGCCACTTTTACCGAATAATAGTCAATACTGTTTAATTATAAATTTAAAGAAAATTGCACTCTACTTTTTTCGCAGTTATTGAAATAAGAGTTCAAAGACCACAGCGAAACAAGCGGCAGTTTCCCACTTCAAATCAGTCAATTATTATAGATGTTCAAATTTAACATCAATTATTGATAAACTCAATTTACTCCAAATCGAATTTTTGTCACGTGTGTAACTCTTGGCTTCTGAGATCGTCGTATATTGTAGTATCGCTGACTCTAAACGAATTATTTTCATGCGGCATATTAATTGTCACTTCTGATCATAAAGACAGTGCAATGCACTTGAGTTCCGCGCTTTTACAATTGAAACTAAAATACTTTTCAATAGTTCATAGCTGCCAAACATTTTCTTTTCCTCTCAAATCAGATTACCATAATTTGAACCAGAAATTCTCCTTACTAAATGAAATGAAATGAAATGTGATTTTATTAAAACCGAGTCACATTTTATTAAATAAATATTCGTGTTCAAAACATGTTTATTTGATTTAGGAAAAAAAATAGAAAAGTTTGGCAGCTTTAATTTTTTAACATCCTTTAAAGGGGTTGGAATTTTTCCTAAATGTGCATGAATTTTTTTTTATTATTTCATTTTATTTTTTTATTTTTATTTATTTATTTATTTTAGACCATACAAATACGTTACGTTTTTAGTAAAACAGTATTAATTTTTGTGTTATTAAAAACTATTTGTATTGTAACAGAATTTCAGGACAAGAAAATTCGTGTTCGGTAGAAGATTATAGTAGTGTTTGCTAATCTCTCATACAGTTATTTATTAGATAATATTTATACAATAAAAACAGAAAATAAGTTAAATAACAATAAAGATCATTCTTATCCTTGGCTACATAAAACAACCTAAAATTTTACGAGGCGGTTTCTGTCAAGCGTAGAGACCCGTTTGCTAATGCTAATCCTGTGGAAGTTATTTATAAGATATCTTATTCGCATTTCAATATTTTTAAATCATTTTTTTTTTTTTTTTCCGTTGGATAGTTGAAATCGATCTGTATAAAGGTCGTCTTTTACTTTTTCCTTTTTCGATTTTGTCTATTGGTATTTTGAATGGAGACACTTTCCTTTTTGGAACCGATTTCGAAAATGAAAACATATTCATAAAAACATATTAAAAAATCTGCAATCAAAATCCCCCCCCCCCCCCCAAAAAAAAAAAAATGTACAGGTTGATCCCAACTATCCAATGAAAAAGAAAAAAATCATTTGTACTTGTAGTAGTAGTGCATATGTGGACATGAGTTTCAGAACTCACCTTATCTAAAAATTTAAAAAATCAATCTTATCTATTTTATTGATAAACCTACACACACACACGTGGAAAAAAAAAAAAAAAAAAAAAAAAAAAAAAAAAAGTTTTGATAGTTTTATTTTGTATTTTCTACCATTGTTAAAATCTTGGTTTGACCAAACCAAGTGAATGAAATCCAGTGTATGCCAATAGAGGTTTTTCCTGATTTCCTCAAATTCGGGTTTCTGGATAAGGCGAATTTATGAACTTCGTCATCTACATATCAGTGTTTACGCAACAGAAGACTAAGTAAAGTAAATTATGATGTTTTAACTCTAGAACTACGGGAAATTTTACTTTTATAAAATTACTCTACTCCAGAATTTTTATTTAAAATTAGCTTATTTTTTATATTTGTTTGCTTTATATATTTAGTTTACTTTAACCTTTAACAGATATTACCGGTCTGACGGAAATTGACCGCTGCATTTTTATAGTTTAACTACAAACACTACCGAAATTTTGTTACTTTCTTCTATCTTTACAAGAAGAAAGTATTGGATTCATGAAAATTTTCGACTTCCGGTTTTCGACGGATTTATACGTTTTAGAAGGTCCTGAACACGTTTTGACTATTTTTAGAAAATGTCTGTCTGTGAGTCTGTCCGTCTGTCTGTCTGTCTGTCTGTCTGTGTGTCTGTCTGTATGTGACAAAAAATTTGTGGGCGCTCTATCTCAAGAACTAATGCTCGAAATTTAATAAAATTTTATATTCAGTTAGACCTTGATATGAATTAGTGCCTATTGGTTTTTGGTGAAAATTGGCCTGCAGGTGGCGATGCTATACTACGTTTTTCATGATTTTCAAGATTGCTATATCTCAAGAACTAATGCATAGAATTTCACGAAACTTCAGATTCTGTGACCCCTTGATATACATAGACGCTGATTAAGTTTTGGTGTAAATTGGCCAGCAGGTGGCGCTGCTATGCCACGTTTTTCATGATTTTCATGATAGCTATATCTCAAGAACTAATGCACAGAATGTCACCAAACTTCAGATTCCGCGATACCTTGAGATACATAGCCGCTGATAAGGTTTTGGTGTGAACTGCCCTACAGGTGCCGCTGCTATGCTACATTTTGCACGATTTTTGCGATAGCTATATCTCAAAAACTAATGAAGAGAACTTCATCAAATTTTAGATTCTGTTACACTAGAATATGTAACATAATTAGACGCTGATTACATTTTGGTATTAACCTTGCAACAGGTAGTGCAGCTATGCTGCATTTTGCACGATTTTTTCGATAGCTATATCTCAACAACCAACGCACAGAATTTCATCAAACTTCAGATTTTGTTACAAAATGACATATAACATAATTACACGATGATTACGTTTTGTTATAAATCCTTCAACTGATGGTGCTGCTGTGCTATATTTTACACGGTTTTTTTTTAACTAGCTGTATCTCAAGAACTAATGCACAGAATTTCACCAAACTTCAGATTGTTTTACACCATAACATAATTAGACGCTTTTTTACGTTTTGGCATAAATTGTCCAAGATATGGTATTGATGTGCTACATTTTGCAAATTTTTTGTTATAACTATATCTCAAGAACTAATGGACGAAATTCCATCAAATTTCAGATTCTGTTAGGTCTTGACATAAATAGATGCTTATTAGGTTTTAGTATAAATTACCCAACATGAGGCACTACTAAGCTCATTTTCTCAGAATATTAATTAAATTTTGCGTTTTAGGCTTTTCGGATACCAGAATCTCATTAGGCTAGGTCAAATGTTCGAGGAAATTCGATAGTGGGTAACTTTGGGGTCACCACATTTTTTTTTTTTTTTTTTTTTTTTTAAATATTAAAATGTACTTATGAGATAGAAGAAAGTTCTGGGATTGACACATCCAACTAGTTTCATTTGGAATTATGTACTATCACCAGAAGTTTTACAGTATGTGAATTTTATTTATAACAGTCCTGCTCAAAAAAGTTTTGTACAAAAACTGCGGCCTATGAGTTAATCGCGCCTTTTACTCATCTTTCGATGAAGCAGTCTCAGTGACATTTTCACACTAGTTATGTGACAATTTCTGTCACATCAGTTAAATATATTTATGATTTGAATAAATATTTTGAATCCATTGGACCAGCCTAGTAAGCGGAGGGTTAAGTTAAAAATTATGTGTTCAATCAGTCCAAATGTATATATTAGAACCTTGTTACACCATATTCTTTATTCATAAAAAAGTAGGGAAGGAAAGGGCTTGCTTTTTTTATTTCGTTATGACTTGCTACACGTGTTAAATCCCAAAACATGCACCTATCTAATGCTCGTATGATTATGAATTCATTTCATTATCTCGCTAACAGCAGATAGACTTGACCACCCGCATTTCCATGATAACAAACTTTGCATTTCTTTCGTTGGGTTATCGGATTACGCCTCTGTTTTTTTATACTATTGGAGGATTTCGGATGATGTGTAATTTTTAGAGGTAGTGGAAAAGTTACATAATATATCGTTCTGGATATCTCGGAATCTTGATTCTTTTAAGTCATTTCTTCCTCAACACGTGCTGATGAACGTGTTACACGAATACTAAGTGCTCTCTTAGAATATAAACTAGTGATTTCTTCTTCAAGTTATTAAAATGTGAATATGTATTTTATATTTTAAAGAAAACTTTAAAAAATATTTTTTGAATAGGTGTGGAATAAAATTTCGTGCAATGTGACACTGAATTCCAATAGAAATGTATTTTATTTATTTATTTATTTATTTTTTTTAATAGCACTAGAATTGATTTTTTTAAAAAAAAGTCATTGGTTTCACGGACTAATAAATATGATAATTTACTGGTCGGCATGTATCATCACTGGTCTTTTAAAATAAAATTTAATTAAATCCCTTTAACCCTTTGAGCGACTCATCCCTTTCCAGAGTATAAACCAAATTTACTTTGCAGTCATCCAAAATTTTCAGCATAATAAAATTTAAAATTATAATTTGTTAAAAGTAAAGTAAGATAAAGTCGATTTGCGATCAGTTGCAGTTTTCTCAGGAAATTTATGTTTGCTTGTCATTGTCAGAGAGGCAAAAAAAGTTACTGGTCCTGCGCACCACTAAATTTTTCAAATGAGTGGCCCGATTGAATTTTCGGTGGTCTCGGACCACCAAGGATTTCGAACGCTTGTAAGGGTATTTTAATAAAACTTTTTTTTTTAATCTGAAAATATCTCTGAATTAAATAGCTTGATACTTACAGTTTAGCTTTTAATTTATTGCATGGAAAACGTTTAGATTGCTCGAATTGCAAGTTGAATTGCATTATCTCTTCTTTATACTCTGTAGTCCTCCGCAATTCATTTCCCTATATGCTCTCTCTGGTCCCTCCCAACCCTTTCCCTAAAATAGATTTTGGATGCTTCATAAAGTATGAAATGATTAAAGCTTTTGAATACTTTATAATATGATTCTCCTGTGAAATTTATGCGGAGACCCAGGAACTCTGCAGCTCTTTCAAAAGAATGGAAATATTTTAAAGGAATTTAGAACAACTTAAATTTGCATGCGATATTTTACATACAGGGATAGCGATGTGATTTAAAAATAGTATATGCGGACATAGCATTAAATTCCTTTTGTAAATGTTTTATTATTTATTTTAATAATATTCAGTACTTTACTTTTTTTAATTCCTAACTACTGTCACAGAAATTGTTGCGTAGCCATTATTGTGAGCAGTCTCTGAGACTGCTTGATTGAAAAATGAATAAAAGGTTCGATTAACTCATAAGATATTGTTTCTTCAATACACATAATGTATATTATTCTTATAGTGAAAATTCAAAAATTTCTAGATACAGTAAAAGTAGTCAAAGCTAAACAAAATTTCAATAGTATCTGTCGTAAACTGTAAGTTAAAATGTGAAAATTGGTGAAAACAATGTTCTGTGAAACTGCTGACATCAGTTAGATTTTAATAGTACCTACAAAAATAGAACTGAAAATCATCTTATCAATTCTCAGAAACATTACTCTATCAATTAATTGTGCCTTTTATTCATTATTTTAATCAAACGATTACGGAGACAGTAGCTAAGCTATGCGACAATTCCTGTGAAAGTTGTTAAGACTTGGTTACTCGCATTCCGATTTCCCCTCCGTAATGTAAATCTACGGGCATTTGATACATTCTTATATTTAAAATATCTCCTCAAAAAAAAAAAAAAAATAAATAAATAAATAAATAAATATATATATATATATATATATATATATATATATATATATATATATAATATAATATAACTTCTTCTTTTATTGTTCTCTTCTTAAAAAATATTATCTTATTATTTTATTATTGTTCTCTTCTTATTTTTTTCCTTAGTTTTTAAAATATTTCTAAAATTTATGCTTAATTTTACATCATGTGTTAAAATTTTACTCTCAGTTCGTGAGTTTGTAAAACATAAAATATTCAATTAAGCTTAGATTTTAGACATACTCTGAGAATTAAGAAAAAAATCTTTTAAGAAGAGAACACCGAAAAAAGAAATTAAAAATATTAATTCCCTGACGAGATATTTTGAATATAAGAATGCATCAAACGCCCATAGACTTAATCTTACGGAGAAGAATTCGGAACGTGAGTGACCAGGCGCCTTTAAGGGCTCATTCAATCTTTTTCCAAATCCTATAAATACAATACGATATGATTCGAGTCAAAAGTAAATTCTCTGCTACAAAATTCTTTCCATATTTTCATATGTGAATTTAAGGAATTTAAATGCCTGACCTTCAAATATTCACAAAGCCGCTTTTGCAGTTCGTGATTTCTTTGCCAAGTTGGTGGCTATTGTTTTCTGACCTTAAGTGTTTCTGGTCGTCAAAAAAACGAACTGAGCGCGATTTCTTTGATAAGAATATTTAAGATGTAGGCGCAGTTGCCGTGTGCTATTGCAACTTTGTAGACCTTCTCTTTCTGTTTGTTGCATATTCATGAGACGTTGCATACTTTTGAGGTTATTGTTGAAAATATCTGCGAATTAAATATTTTCTCAAACCTCTGTTTCCACTCACAAAGTGAAAAATTGACACATTTCGAATTCAATTTTAGCGCTTTCCAAAAAAGTTAGTGTTGTTTATGCATTCGGTTTGTCTGACCGTCTGGCCACACTTTAACACTCGTAAATATACTCGGATTTTCATGCAGTTGTTAAAACTTATTTAAGGTCACCAAAGCATGTTTGATATTGCGTATGAAGTATGTACGATTAATGGTTCATTTACAGGGACTCTCAAAAGAATTCGATTGCATTATGGTATAGGGAGAAAAATCATTTGGAGAGTATTTTAATGACATTACGCTATTTCAATTGTATTGAAACTGATATAGATCTCCGAATTTCGCTATGATGATAACGTTAAAACAGAGCATTCATAGCATTTTTTATTAATTTGCAGGGACATACAAAATAAATCGATTACAGTACTGCCTTAGCATAATAATTGCTGGAGAATACGTTTTAAAATTCGGTATGCGCTTTTAAATTTGATCAGTTTTTGCATATTACTGTTTATATATAAATTGTATACCTCATATACAGGGCTTCTAGAAAAATTCTGATAATTTTCCGATTGTAGATGGGAACACCTGAAATGCGTTATACATTTCCATATAGTGAAATGAGACGTAATATTTTAATTTTTTAAACGATGCAGTTTTGTTACATTATTCTGAATGTGTTGGAAAGTGCTTCATAATCTATGCTTCACGCATAATTTTTTTTCTTGTCGCCCATAAATCCAATTTGCAACATTAAGTAATTAAAAATCGAATGAAGTTTTTATTTTCCTATAAAGGAAATACATCTTGCATCATAGTTACAATCATAACCATCGCATCTATAGGAAAATAATTTTAAAAAAAGTTTTTTAATTTCTTGATATATAAATAAAAACGACTGCAAATTATGTGCATTTATGAATGGAAGCAACTTTGTGAACATTCTAGAAAGTAGTTATTCAAATTTGAAAATAAAACCTTAAGAGCCTAGACTTGTAACGCCAAGGCACCCGCAAGCTAATCTTAAACCAGTGTCAACGTTCTTTTGAGATTTCTTGTTTGCAGTTTAATCCATAACTACCGTAGTGAAATTTTTGTGTGCAACTAGCAATAAGGTGCCATTTCGTCTGCGACTTGTAAGTTATTTAAAAAAAAAAAAAAAAAAAAACTATTATTATTTATATATATATATATATAAATACAATGGTATTCTTACATGGCTGTATTTGTCAATTGAATAAATTTGTAAGCATATTACTTTTATATTGATTGATGAAGAAATTACACGAATAGAAAAAACTTAAGGACTAACTGGCACCCCCCGCCAGTTAAAGATTAGTATTTTGCAATGATTTTTTGCCTGAAGTATCGGAGTTTAATATTTAACGGATAGTTTCGTACTTTTGCGATTTTCTTTTTCTATGTCTTTTCTATGAGACTACTTTTAATTTTTGAACCGGTTGCGAATGCGAAAGTATCCACAGAAAGATTTTTAAAAAGAAGTCCTCAACTCAACCAAAATCGAAAGAGTATGAGAGTACCTGGTTAGACATCGATCTCCGTTATCTCATTTATATATATATATATATATATATATATATATATATTATAATAATAATAATAATAATAATAATAATAATAATAATAATAATAATAATAAAAGCTTTAAAAAGAATTAGATGCAAACGATAAAGGGGGGGGGGGGAGTATGATGAACAAGGCCATAGATATCATTGGAAACTGAAAACATAATCTTTTAATTTGTATTTTAGTGCAGCGTTGATTATCATGAAATCAATTGTTTTTAGAGCCCAAGTAGTTTCAATTTTAAGTGCTAGAATCCCACGTATATTTTCCCCGCGAAAATGCCTCTTTACCTTGAGATTTTCTGAAGAGGATCGAAAAATTGCTTCATGTGTGCTCTGATTTCCTCCGTCGGACTAACACCCGGCTCCATCTTTACTTCTCTTTAATCGTGTTTGTTCGTACTATGTATGTATATTATACATGCAACAATTTCTATGTATACTTCTATGTGTAATTTTGCACCAGTTTTGTAGAAAATAAGATTTTATAAAGTTTTTTAAAAAGTAGCTTCTAAACACGCTATTTGTAATGTGTTAAAATGTGTACTACTACAATTGGCAGTCCTAAGGGTGAAGGAAAGTTACCTAAAAACATTGCCATAAACCTCTTTTTTTTTAATTGTCTAATTATCCGGATTGGTCTTGGTCCAGATAATCGGCGTTGTACTGTAACTTGTAATGTCTAAATCAAATAAAATAAATCAACTTCAAAAAGTTAGCTTGATAATAAACTTCTATGACGCCGCTTTGAAATTATATATTTATATTCTATTTCAATCTTAGGCTGTGTGCATTTTCTTGATAAATTTCGATGTAAATCACTAGATCAGTATTGACATTAATGACATAAATCTCTGAAATTTCAAAGCTAAGACTACAATCCTAGATTGGTTTACAATTTTGGCCAACACATTATTTAGCGTAAAGCCTGTAAAACTGTCTTTTCAACAACAGCGGAGTCATAGAAGAAAAATAACTTTTACTTTTCTCCTTAATACTACGTAACATAAGAATTGAGAGAAATATTAAAGTCATTATTTCATTACCATATTCTGGAAGATTTTAATAAATAAAAATGTGGTTTTCAAATTTGACATCGAATATTCTTTGGATTTGTTTAGATTGTTGTTCGTTTCATTCGATTAATTAATTTTCATTCTAAATTTCATGTATTCATTTTATATAATTAATCCTACGATGAACTCATAAAAATAAACATTCTTATGGCGACTAGTATTTTGCTGCAGTTAGATATTACGTCATGGGTGTTGACAAGGAAAAGGAGCGCAGTTGTACCTTCCTGTATTTTCTAATTTAATTAAAAAAATTTTCTTGATCTCCAATGATTTAAAAAAAATAGTATTATTCTCTCAAAAGATTTAAAATAAACACCAAGAGAAAAGGGAATAAAAAGAAGTGTTTAGGAATCTCTAAAGAATCTCGTTCTTTTCCGTAAAAGCCTTTTTTTTGGGGGGGGGGGGGAGCGGATCCTCTTTACGTAAATGATTCTTATCTAAACTCTCAGCTGTTTCAACTATTTCTTTTGAAAAAAATGAGTAAAAAGTTCATTTTTGGATTTTTAATACATCTTATTTGTAACATTTTTGTGTTTTAAACAGTATATGTTATAAAAATACTTAACAAGGCATATTGAAATATAAGCTTCTGCTTTTGTACATTATATGCAGCTAATTATTGGGAACCGGAAAAAAAATAATGAAACATTTTGTCGCTGTGTGCGTCCATGAATCTCGTTTTAAATCTCCAGCTCTTTTGTTTTGTCTTTGTTTCGTTGAAATATTTCTTTTTGAAACTTTACCGATTCGTTTATAAATATTTTTTGACAATCATTTTAACAAATGCTTATCCGCTTCCCATTATATCCCGAGAAAACTCGGGCATTGCATAATTTGTCACAGCGATTTGTTTTGAAGTTTTTACTCTGTCTGAAGTTTAAAAGGAAAGAAAATATTATTATGTTGTATAATAAATTATGCACAATAGAATAATTTATAATATTTGACTGTAAGTTTTGTGAAATGAAATTCAAAAAATGTGATTTTTCCCCCTCCTCCAAACTAATTGTTAAGGGAAGTGATTAAAACAGGTAGGTACAGACTCCGACAAGTTTTACAGATAAAATCAAATGTGGTCATCAGTAAAATATTAACTATGCAATTAATTTTGCGTTTTGATTTCCCAAAGAAAATAATCACCATTCAAATTATTAATTGTGCAATTGTTATTTTTTTCTATTTTTATATCCAAAAGTATTGTTAGTTGCTGCAATTAAGATAATAGCTAAAGGAAAGCATACATCATTTATTTATCTTTATTGCTGCTATTACAGACATCGGCTTGATTCATAGAATAATAGCACTGTCACCATCAAGGTCAAGTCCTTCTGGAGAAAGTATTTAAGTTACATGACATAGTGATGAAATATCTTAATTGAAACGTGTTATATGGTTCTTTTAGCCGCACTTTTTGCCATTTTCATAATGAATCCCGATGTACGATTTGAATTTTATTTTATTATGTGTCGATTATTGAATTTGGAAAGATTCTGTTAGCACTTCATGTGTTTTATTGATTGAAACTTATTTTAAATACAATAAACTCGGTTTAAGGCGTAATCGATCGGAACCGTGAAAATTTTCCTTGTATTTGGTAGACAATATTCCAACTTAGGTAAAGTTTCTTCTATGTCTATGGTCTATGGATTCGCAGGGACTTCGAAATCTTTCCAAGTTAGACAGATTCCCGCCTTATACAGAGTCCGCCTAGCAGAGAATTTACTGTACTTGTCGTTTTCTGGGTTTACATTTAAATTGACCCCTTCAATCCAGTTTTCTTCCCCTCCCTCAAAAATAAATAAATAAAAATAAAAAAATGAAATTAGAGTATATTGTTATGTCTTATCAAATTTTATGTTCCTCCCCCCCCCCCCTTCCCGCTCTGCAACTTAAATATTCTCTCACAGCTAAAGTATAATTTTCATACTTATAAGTAAAACTTTCTGATATTTTCACGAGAAACAATCGTACAATTCTATTTTAATTTACTTTGTTCCCAAAAAGTGCAATTAATCTTCTACTACGATCCGTTGCATCCGATTGCAATCGTTTTGCGATTTTCATGAAAGATCCTTTTAAAAGATTAGTTTTCCAATGTGTACATTTTTTTTTTTTTTTTTTTTTTTTAATTATTATTCTTGAGAATTTCTTTAAACAAGCAATCATTAAATAATAATAATAATATATAAATAAATACTTGAACTGAGAATTCCGACAATCATTCCGTTATCCTACTTATGGATAATGGTTACGGGTAGGGCCACCCATAAGTCACTTAATGGGATCCGGGACACAAAAATCTTCAAATTTTTAATAATAATAATAATATTGCATTTTTTTTTATTATTTTGTTTGTTTGTTTTTTTTTCTGCTTAAAATAATTTTTAGATCATATTTCTATCGTAACTGGAAAAGGAAATGTTAATTTTTTCATTTTGACTCGATTTCAAAATCTAGCTTTAAAGGAATGGTTGTAATAAAAATTTCTTCTTGGAAAAATGAGGTTTTTTTTTTTTTTTTTCCGTGATTTTTTTTTTTTTTTTTTTAACAATTTTTTATGTTTAAATTGTTATTCGAGAACCATTAAAAATAAGTGGTTCAAACTTGAGCATGTCTATTTCATTTGTTTCACACCAATTTTGTTTAAGCAAATTTGAAAAAAAAATTTACTTTTGAAAATATGATTTTTTTTTAAAGTAATATAATTTTTTTCTTAAATTTATGCTTTAAATATTTTTAGTTTTTATTTAAATTAATATTTTTAAAAATGCTGAATTAAAATTCTACAAATAATACTTCGAGATATAAGGATTTTAAAGTACACCACCTTTTTAAAAATTTAAATTTTTGTAACAATATATATATATATCTGGGAAGTTTTATCATGTGATTTTGTTTCCAAGTTATATCGTTAACCATTACAAAAAATTGCAAAATTTTAACTCAATAAATAAAAAAAATATTTTAAAATGTGTCCCAGACCCCCTTAAACAGTGTAGGCAAGAAATGTATGAATGTTTTGGGTATTTGGGCTACAAGCCCTGAAGAGTGTAAATACTTTATTTAACAATAGCGGTATTAATAAAAAAGAAAACATCAACAACGCCGTTGTTTACTCGCTATCCCCGTAATATTATAGAGGTAGCAATTTATCACAATAACAATACTTGTTGATACATGGGTAAGCATATATTAGTATACGCTTTTGAGAGTTATTAGCGTAAAACTGTGTTGTCCATCATGCAAAGTCTCAGCATTTTATTGAACTTTTTATGAAAAAAAGAAGGCAGAAAATTTCAGGTGTATTTAAATGCTTTCTTTGCCACGTAAATTTAAAGAGGGCATAATAACAGTGGCGACAACTTATATTGGCCGATGGGGCCCGAGCCCAGACAATAATTTTAAATCCTAGCATGTCCAATTTTGATTGTTCTATTTAGTTATTTCATTATTATCTTATTAATTTTTTTCTTCCTAGAACAAGATTTATTTTGTCAATGACCACGTGTTTTGATTCTCCAACTGACATCCATAAATCTCTAATAACAGAAATGTGCATATTTAACTTTCAGCTTTTTCAATTTGTACTCATGTTCATGACATGATGATATTACAAAAACACTATTGACTTTATAAGGAAAACAGTACGAGAATATAATTTTAATAAAATTGCAACTTTATTAAAACATGATTGCTTGACTTAAAACTTTCATCTTTCACTCTTGCCCACCCTTTAAAGAAGTACAAACTGATCGTACCATTTTACCAAAATATTTTTGAGCCAACCCGATATTTTTCAAAAGTTGGCGCCACTACATAATAAGACATTTCGAAAGCTTCTTTCTATATGCCATCGGAAAACTTTCATTTTATTCGAATAATATTTGAATCAAACGGTAATCCATCCCTTAAAAATCCCTTTTTTTTAAACCAAAAATTAAAAAGAATTTTATTAATCTAAACCATTAAAGCTCATAAATTCTATCAATAGTTTTTTCTTTTTTAACTACTTCATATTTTATAGTTAGTTATTTTGCACTCTTTTACGAATTTTGAAATAAAGACTTCAGGAAATATGTTTAAATTGTTTATTTAGTAGAATAAAAATGATTTTGAAAAATCTATTTATTTTATTTTATATACATCCTGGATAAGGCACCTAAATCAGTCTGCAAACTCAACCTTCTTTTTTTTTTTCTTCATTTAAAAGTTATTTAATGAAATAAATGTTCCTGTTTTTATTAAATGTTCTAATTTCATGACACTATTCATTTGTATTAAAATACCGTTTATGAGAATTTTAATCGATATATTTAAAAATATCAAAATAATCACGTATCTACTATTAATGTATTTATTATCAATGGCGAAAGATTAATGTTCGTCTTCAGCTTCCTGTGTAGAATGCGTGTGTTGAAAAGAAACCTATATCCCAGATGAAAATTTGTTGGAAAGAAGGAAATCACGGAACAAAAGATAGGGTAAAGAACATACAACAAAAGAAAAGAAAAAAAAATAGATTAAAATCTAATGTAGGTTTCTGTCATTTCGGGTTTCCAAGAATTCAGACTTGAGGTGTGTAATCTTAATCAATTGTTCTTGAATATTACAATGATTTTTGTCTCACATAAAAGTGTTCTTGGAGTCGGTAAGGTTATCACGTTATCAGTTTTCCAGTTTTCGGAAATGGCTTGAAATATTAAGGGCAAATTTCACCACAATTATAGGCAACGATCTCAATCCGTATGTTTTTATTTTTATTAATACTATATCTTTTGTTATTGAGATCACTTTATATCAAAATCATCAAAACATTATTATGCCCCCTTTTTAATAGTTGTACAACAGCTAATTTATAAACCATCAGGTTATGAAGCTACATTCATAGTTATAATTAAGGGGGGGGGGGAGATTGTTTTAACAAACTGGAATCGTTGTTTTTCATCGTATTAAAAGTCAGTTAATACTTTTAATCGTCTTCAGGTACGGATTACTTTTATGCCTTAACGACAGGAAGATCTTAATTATTAACATGATTTGCCTTTATTATTATCATTATTAAAAAAAAAATTGTACTTTCTAGTACTTTTTGTTAATTTGTAATTTATGTATCGAGAGCAATGTCAAAAATAACTTACCACTCTTATTATTATTATTTTTTTAAATACATTGAGTTCATGAACTGATAGTATCTCTCACTCCTCCACTTTAAAGTGTTTACTAAATATTAAAAGTTATTCGTCTTGCAGTGACATTTCTCTTTTTTTACTTTGTAGGTTCATGGGTGTGTGTGTACACGAAGGCCAACTCCATGCGTTGACCGAGGTATGTTCTCTCCTATATTTATTTTATTTTATTTTATTTTTTATTTATTTATTTATTTTTATTTTTATTTTTTATTTATTTTTTTATTTTTTTTTTTTTTGCTAACTCCGAATTAAGAAACTTGGAAAGTCAAGATTTCAAATATACGCATCAGTCTTGGCAATATTTGCTGCTTTTTAGTCATTGTTTACTTTTTGAAAAAAATTACACACTGTTAATTTCTGAGCACAAGAAGGTCATGAAACTGATTGGCAACACCAGATGTGGGAAATTTTCATGATTATAAATAAAACTCTTATTTTTTCGGCATATATTAACTAGATTGTGTGTGTGTGCCGTGTCCTTTTTGCAGAAATCACTAAATTATTGCAAGGTTATTCAGGGGAAAAATAGATACAAGCCTCTCACTGCCAAGTTTAGTGTTGTCAGGCATTCCGATTTGCACGGGATGTCCCACTTTATTTTAGCTTTCAAAACCCATCCTGCGGGACGCAAAAATCCCGATTCTTCATGATGCATTGTTTTATTAAATATTTGGAAAAAAATAGTTGTTGTTGTCGGTAGAGAATTAGGAAATCTAAAGTATATCTGAATTTTTTTATTGGTTCAATTCCGCAACTTATTTAATTTTATTCGTTTCCTGAATGTTCCAAGTTTAATGTCCGACAATGGAATACTTCTGTTGCCACAATGACAAAAAGATTAATAGAAACTTTAAAAAAAATAATAATAATTTAAAAACAAATTGTGATAGAGATTTCAAACAAATTTCATTAAAAAGTGCATTTTTTTCTCTACGCAACGGTGTAAAAATTTAAAATGTGCGATATTTAGAAGTTGAAAAATTTGCAATTCCGAAAATTGTAAAACTGAAATTTCATCTAAAATTTGTTTGCGATGGGTCCAAGAATATTAATGTTTAATCCATGTCGTACGTAATATGAGGCATTCAGAAATTAGTCTCATTAACTAACTCCATCCAATAAAAATGCACATTTTAAACAGTTAAAGTTGTCTATATTTAACTACTGTTTTGGTCTCGTTTGGAATCATTGGTATAGGAATATTAATGTTTAATGCATGACGTACGTAATATATGTCTCGTTATAATCATCACAAAAATATGTGTATTATTATTATTAATTTAAATATAGAATTTATTTATAAATCTTCAAAATTTGAGTCTTTGAAAATATCATTTTTCAAATAGTCGCAAATAGTTTTCAAATAGTCGGTGTAATTTGTTAAATTACATTTTTGTTATTTTTATTATTAGTCTAATTCGAGTGGAACTTGGTGGTGTTCAGAAGCATTAAATGGAAAAAATTGTTTTGCAATTTGCTTTACAAATCTATCTGCTAAGGCGCAACAATTTTTCGGTGTGCTAATTTGTGTGGAATAAAGTGAAAATCCACTTAATGTGGATATTCCACAAGATATTGATAAAGTTAATTTTTTGATTTCGAATGTTTCTTGGATTTATGTAATACAAGAATATAGTAAAATATTACAAATTCGATGCTAAATTTTCAAGAAATTACGGTTTGTGGTCCGTAAAAATAAGTTCGTAAATACTATCAGGAAACTTTTAAATTATTTCTCTAACTTTCGTTCAACAGTTAATTTTATTGATTATTAGTATTTTCATTGGACAATAATTTCGTGTATGGGGTTATTAAATATTAATTATATATTGATTTTCTCTACTGTTTCACATGATAGTAATATTTCTGAAGAATAGATAGTTCTGATAATTATTAAAATGATAAACAAGTGAGAGTGACCGAATCGTTCTTTGATTTACTAATTTTCTGATAAATGGTTAAAAACAACTGTAAGTATGTAATGATAAAATATCTATATATTAGCGAGAGTCGAGTTTGATGTAGATAAGTATTGCAGTAATAGTCAATTATTTGTCGAATTTTAAGAAATTGTGGGAAAACAGCAGAAATCTTTGAAGTGTTAGGTAGCTCATATACTAATTTGATTAATAATGTGAACAGAATTAGTGGAACTAGTCACGTATACTATCTAAACATTAAGCATAGTATTTATAATTTAAATAAATTGGTGTTTGATAATTTAGAAATTTTAGAAGGGTAAGGTGAAACATATGACAATTTGTTTAATAATATGAGTCGAATTACTCAGACTAATGTTAATATGACAAGTATGTGAAGCAATAAAAAGTGACTTTCAGTTTCTAGAATGAAAAAGAAATGTATAATATCTGGAATGTAATCAAGATGTGAAACATATAAATATGAACACTTTATAAAGACGTTCCTGCTTTTTAAAAAAAGTTTAAGTTTAGTGATATAATTATCTGGTAACAATGGATTAGTATCTGGTAACAATGTATAAACAAATCTATTTCAAAATTGAAAATTTGCGTAAAAATTCATCTTTTTCTTGAAAATCTGTATTTATTTCTGCTTAATTAATGATACTTATTTAGTTTTTGTTGTAAAAAACTAAAATATACATTTAATTCTTCTGTTAGAAGGTAATATTGCCGTGCTGCGGTTACAAAAACTAGTGTAAAAGTTAATCAAATTCGTTTAAATTCGTCTTCTTTTTAATTAATATTTTCTATTGTTTTCCTTAATTATTAATATTCATTAAGATAATGATTGTTCAAAGACAAAAATCACAAGTTTATATGCTTCGTACAGCAGTTTAGAAATTCGTTCGCTTTTATACCTTAAAAGATATTTTTCTTCAATGGAAACTTTTACAAATATTTTACAGGTCAGCTATTCTGTTTTTACAGGTTTTAATATACAGCCATACCTCGATTTACGTCAGCAATTCGTTCCCAGACTAGCGATGTAAGTCTAAATACATTTAGATAAGCAAAAATAAATAAATAAATAAATAATAATAATACAAATCCTACAAAACTTAATGAATGTATTCTGTTATATTTGGGGATTATGTTACATACATTTAATACAAGAAAAAAATATATATATATATTCTTGCACTAGAAGAAGTTAGGATAAATCAATAAGTTGTTAACTTATTGTTCTTCTAGCTGTTCCGTTCGAGTCTTTGAGGATGCGGAAAAATTTTGCAATGAGGTTTGAACCGGCAAATTTTTCTTGTTTAATTCTAGAAACCCTTTATGTATCCGCAGAGTGAATTTTCTAAATTTTTATAGGGTCTTTTTCCAGGCCAGACGACGTAAATGCTAAATGACTTAAAACTTTCGAGTCCGTTTTTTAATTATTTTTACGTTAATAACATTAACTATAGCTATCAACTAGATTAGTTAGTGTTTAGTGAATATTTCATTGTCTGAAAAATAACGACATTTTTGTTTTGCGTACTACTGAATTAATATTCATATGACAATAGGCTAAGGAAGAATTTTTGGAGATGTTTAGAAAGTATTGTATTACAGTAAGATTTAACTTATGTTACAACTTTCTAATATTTTTTTCGCTTTATTACACATTATTCTTTCAGGGAATTAACTTTTAAATTAAAGAGTGAAATATATGTTTAAAATAAAAGAATTGGAAAGGGCGCTAAGAGAATGAAGCAAATAATAATTATAATTATTACTAAATATCTAAACATAAAATGAAGTCATACAGTAAATTCATAAACATATACTAACATTACTGCTTGTAAGTAGTAGCAAAAGTATTTCTTAAAACAAAATAATACTCCATTAAAAGACACGTAATATTAATAGTTCACCAGAAACGAAAGGATTAAATCGAGGAGATCGACGTAAAACGGCTTTTCTTCTGTTCTTTGGTTAAACCTTTTAAAACGGAACCTATTTGTAACGGAATCTTGTCTTTAAAGTAAAGTTTTCATGGCTCTTATAAAAGGAATATCGTAATGTTGTTACTGTTTAGGCGAAAACCTCTCCGGAATAGAATTTTGTTTCGCATTTCACATATTTTATTATATAAAATAACTGTGTTCGTATATAAAATAATTTGCTTCTACTGACACAAAAAGTGTAATGCCATAAAAATATTCCGTCCTTCTCCTCAAAAATTATTATTATTATTATTATTATTATTATTTTTTTTTTTTTTCGTAGGGACGATGAGCTTTTTATCATAGGGTCATTCCATGTCAAATCAACCAAAAAAATTCAATATTCAACCTGACCATTTCCGGTTTCAGTGAAACTACTAGAGATCATTCTCTATGATGATATAAGTTAGAGCATATTTTTATTTTTTTGTTTATCGCTTTAAATTTTGATACAATTAATTATTTAAATTTTTGAAAAATCATCGTTTTTTGACTTTCATAAATATTTTCAATTTTGAATTTCCCAAGTTCTGTCAAACATAGAATCATAGAACAAACATTCTGAAATTTTTAGAGTGGGATCTCAATGGGATCAGGAGTTATGAAATAAAAGCTGAAAATTACCATACAAATCATAAATAAATAACAAAATAGACAGAATTAAATTGCTGTTTTAATGGTAATGTTTGTTTTTATTTAATAACACCTGATCCCATTGAGATCCCACTCTAAAAATTTCAAAATTTAAAGCTTATAATATTACAACAAACATACAATTTTTTCAAATTTTTTTAAAAATAACTATCTAAAAAATTTTCAAATTTTAAATTTTAAAAAAATTAAAAAATTATTTATTTTAACTATACATAGTCGACTTGCATATCAAATTAAACCTTATAAACTCCTCTTTGAAATGAGTGATCATAAAATTTTCTATGTTTGATAGAACTTGAGAAATTCAAAATTAAAAATGTTTATGCAAGTCAAAAAATGATGATTTTTCAAATTTTAAATAATTAATTGTATAAAAATTTAAAGCGATTAACAAAAAATAAAAATATGCTATAATTTATATCATCATAGAGAATGATCCCTAGCAGTTTCATTGAAATCGGAAAGGGTCAGGTTGAGTCACTGGTTGATTTGGCATGGAATGACCCCATATAAGACAGGATTCCGCTGTAAGCAAGTTCTATTTTCTAATGTACCCATTTAGAAGCCGCTGTCTCCGTTTTTCTTGTCTGCCTGTATCACTCACATTTTGTGTCAGTAGACCTGGCAACACTAGTCAAGCCCGAGTAACTCCTTCACTGAGCTGTAGTTTACACTGCAATACATGGATTATTTAAATTAATGTGATTTTGTAGATTTAACACAGTTTTTTAAACCATTCTGCAATGATTACTGTTCTCAAAGTTTATCTTCATGTGCGTAATCCTTTTTTTTTCTTAAGATCATTTTGAGACAATTATCATTTTTTAAACATTTTGTTTAAAATGCAGAGGAAACAGCATTACATTTTTTTCGATTTTACTAAATTGATGTGAATAATGTATTACAGTTCCGACCCGCAGCGACAATGATGCATCGGCGACTTTAATTATTTTAACTTATCAGACTTATTTTATTAATTTATTTAATTTGCAAGAAAAGTATTCTCGCATACTTACTTTCACACACAGTGAGTCACAAGAAGTATTCGTCATTTGAGAAAACAGTTTTGGAATTTTTCTATTTTACTGAACATCAGAATAATAAAAAACAACATTGCAATTATTCTCATCACATTAGAATAGGCACATTGGAATAGAAAACAAAATTATTATTATTTTTTTTTTTTTTGTGTGTGTTTTTTACTGGGCAATCGGGATTTAATTGATGGAGACAGTGCATTATTACATTGTGCTTTTGTTACGGACCGGAGCGACAACTTTGCGTAATGCGGATTTTTATTATTTTAACTTATGTATTTTATTATTACTTTTATTATTCTTTACTTTACTTTCCTTGCAGTGTAATGCAAATCACCACACACAGCCTATCACAAGAATTATACTCAATTTGAGAAAAAATTGCAATTTTTCTGTTTTACTGGACAATTAAGGGGTTTAATTGATGTGAACAGCGTATTATTATATTGTGCTTTTGTTCCGAATTGCAAGAACAATGATAATTTCGACGATTTTTATTATTCTTTTGTCTTATTTAACTTCTTTTGTTATTTTAATTTGCGTTACACTACAAAGAAAGTACTCTGCCAGTCTTTCACGGGAAGTATTCTTGAAGGGATTCGGTAGAGGTCTGCACGGGCCCGAGGCCCGTGTTTGGCCTGCAGTATGGCTCTGAATTTTCTAACGGGTCAAACCGGTAGAATTAGAATAATTTTTTCAACAGGCCGAGCCAATATTAAAAAGAAAAAAAAAATAGCGGGCCTATCAACCTGTTATAAAGATTTAAGCAGAAACTATAAAATATGAGCTATTTTCAATGAATATAGCTTTAACAAGAATAAGTATAAGTATGCTTCACGAGCCGATTCTAGTTTGACAACATCACTACAGAAACTTGTACAGTGTAGAGACCGGCATCGGATAGTTACATTCTGTCTACCCCGGGCTTAATATTTTTTTAGCGGATTCTTTCCGGGCCAAGATCAGGCTTGGATTGTTTTTCTACATGTAGACTAGCCGGCTCGGAACTAGACTTAATTGTTCTCAAGATGCTTACGGCAGACAACTTGATTTGTAAAATTATTAATAGCGATAAAGAATTTATGTTAATGTACTCTTAAAAAATATACTTCTTGATGGTTCTTAAATTCACTTCTCAACAACCCGAAAGTTTGACACATTTTCCGACTAATTTTTAACTGAAAATATATAAAATTGATAAATCTGGTTATTGAAGGGGTTTGGAATCAAATGGCATTTTCCATTTTTGGTAAATAAGATACTTGAGTGTACTTGTTGAGATATAAGAGATTCTTGTCACGTAGTTGCAGATTTTTCTCCCTTCCTATGCTGTCGCTTCCAGAAATTAAATTCAAAACGCCAACTTTGACAGTATTTTCTTAATTTGTTTATATCAAAAATGGATAACGCCATTCAATTACATAGTTTCTGAATAAAAGCGCCTGCTAATCTTTCCAAAGAGAAATGAATTCAAAAATGTATCAGACAGTAACTCCTTTAGATTTAAGAAAATCCTACGATATTTTTAACGATTTCTTTTATTCTATTTATTATTATTCTTCGTTATATTATTTTTTTTATTAATCTTTATTTGAATGTCGAAAGTCTCAGAATCGTAAGTAATCATTAATGTTGTTATTGTGTATTTCATGTAAAATCATTCCATAGATATGAATGCAGTATTTTTTTAAGGAATCTTAATTATATAATAAAAATCTGAATTTTTTCGAAATAGTAGAAATTGTGTCGGGCCCGAACTGGAAAATTTCAGCCCATGCAGATCTGTAGGACTCGTTATCTTTGATTCGGCGAAAAATGAGAAAAAAATACATTTTCTAATTTTTTGCTTAAATTATACTTTATTATCCCTAACACATTCTCACGAAGTTTTGTAAAATTCTTAGTATAGTAAATACAGTTTAAAGCCATTTTATTACATCGCTTTCCCTTTCAATGCACTTCACAATCCACTTCACTTAAAAGTAATTTTTTATTTTAATTCAAATTTATTATTTATAATTAATTATTTTTGTTTTTTCGACTGTTTTTTTTGTGAGGTTGGGGGGGGGGGGGGGAGATGTTTAAAGTATAAAAACTTTTATATATATATTGTTCAATTGACTCGATTTTTTTCGGAGGTTGTTTCCTTATGGGTCTATTTGATGAAACTAAATTTATAATAAAGTAATTTTTTTTAACATAAAAATATAAAATAAATTTATTTTTTACTGTAATTTTACACATATTTGCACATTTTATTTTTCTCCCAAACTAATGAATTTAAGATAAATCTTATACTTTAAATTATACAGCATATTTCTACGAGTAGTTAAAAGGCGGAAAATGTTCCAAATTGTACTACAAGATACATTTTAAAATTACTTTCATAAAAATTATTATTACTCTACAATTAGATTTTTCGGATTGAGCAGTTTCTTGGTAGAACCATTTTCTTCAATGAGCCCTTTAATATTGCGCCAAAAATGTACCTTAAAATGCTTAAGGGGACAGTGGACCTTTATTTGAGCAAAATCGTCAGAAAAAAGGTCTATTTCTGGGGTATAATAGTACCTAAATAGTTTTTTCTTATTAAAATATCCTTTATGAAGGTTTTAAGGAGTAAATAATAAAGATTTTATGTGTATTTATATACTTCAAATCTGTTTTTCTCGAAACTAATTTTTCGGCGTTTTTAGATTTTTGAATTGCTCCTTGTGTCTTAATTTTTGATCAATATTTATAAAATTGATTAGGAAGTATCCTGATATTATTTAAAAAGAAATTGTGTAAGCTTTTTAAAATTAGTCTTCATTAAGATAGTCAAATTTTATTTTTTACTTATTAAAAGGCAAAATTTTGATGAAAATCGATAAGGAATTTAGAAAAAAATCTGTAAAATATTAACTATTCAAGAGATTAAAAAAATCTTACACAAATTTGTTTATAATATAGTTTTAAGTGATAAAAATGCAAAAGCAAGAAAACATTTCAAAAATTAAGACACGAGGAGCATTTTAAAATTTCGTTTAAAAATTTAAATTTTTGTAAAAAAAATTACAAATTTTAGTAAGGTTGGAAATTTTTTGAAGGTATTCTATATGCTTTTGGTGAAATGTATATATGCACAAAATTTCATATTGCTATGATAAAAATGAATAAAATAAATTTTTAACGTCCACCGTCCCCTTAAGTAAAATAAAAAGTTAAAAGATTACAAAGTTCCTTTAATTTGAACCTAAAGTCTTTTTCTCTGTTATATGAATTGGAGCGCCATTACGCATTTCGGTACACTTTCGTTCCGAACGACTTCACTCAATAAATTATAAAAAAAATATTATATGTAAAAAAGCATATTCTGAAGGGTTTGGGACAAATTACGCAATGGTACTTTCTGAGTAATATCCATCAATCAATCTGTGTAAATTAAGATGACCACTTTAATCAGTCTGTGTATATGTGATATGAATGCATATATTATATGTACTTTTATTTTCTGAATCTGTCAATTATATTTAATCAGTTGAACGCACCAAGGGCATTTGTTAGTGGCAATATGCCCAGATTTTTGGCGTAAGTAATTCTTTATGGAAAACCTTTTATTTAAAGAAATTTAGAATATGGTTTTTATCAATGTATTTTGCTTGTATTCGGGATCTTTTTTTTCGCTAGGTGTCTAAGCTTAAGACGCCTAAATTTTGAGGGCCATTTCCCTTTGAATTTTAAATGTCACCATTTTTTTACTTACCCATCATACGTAGTATAGGGTAAGTCTTGCAATCGTTTTGAAAATCGAAAAAAAAAATTTGACGGATTTACACGTTTTAGATAGTGGAGATTCCGAAAAACATATTTTTAGAAAAAAAATTTGCCGTCCGTCTGTCTGTCTGTCTGTCTGTAAACGCTCTATCTCCCGAACAAATTGAGATAGAGACTTGAAATTTTGTATGTTGTTAGAATGTAAGAATGGGACGAACCCTATTTAATAACAGCAACCTCGATTATCCGGAACTATTTTTTTCGGACTCTCGAAAAATTCGTTCTGATGAAAGGTATATAAAATTTTTCGAATTTTTTTGTTCTAAGGAATGGACGTAAAAGTCAATAAAATAACACACATTTTGCATATAGAACGAAGTCGATCGGATTATTAGTTGCCGAGATATTTGTAATCTTGTTTTCCACATTCTTCGATTTTTCATGACCCTGTATTTCATTCAAATTTCAATTCAGAAGTATATTTTAATTGGAAATGAGACGCTTAATCTGACATAGTTAATTGTTAGTTAATAGAATTATTATTTTTGGAGTTATAAGGATGTTTCTTTTACGCAGTTCGGTACTACTTGAGTAGTTTGGCGTTTTATATAATTTGTCGAAATTGGTATATCAGCAGTTCTTTAATATAGCATTACTATGTATATTAACAATATTTAAATTTTGTTTATGAATTACAATGCATTGTATAAATAGTTTCACATGTTTTATTTTCATATACATATCCATGATGGGTAAGTATTACGGTGGCCCCCAACGACTAGTTTATTATTCAATGCATATAATTTAAAAGTGTTTGATTTGGATTTGACTGTCCGTCTGCTCTCTAACTTTTGTAGATATATTTGAATTGCCACAAAATTGATAAATATTTCATAGATTCATTCTAACATATTTCGTAATGAAAATGAAGTGAGATTATGCAAACTGTGAATGAATTTAGTAAAAATTAAAAATGTTACATTTGGGGTTTATTTACTATAGGGACACTCTAAAGATTTTTGATATAATGGTTTATTTTATAAGCGAAAATTGTTTGAAACATATTTTAATGATATTACACTGTTTCAAACATTGCAAAAATATTATGCACTACAACACTATTCCCATGAAAATCGTGTACTTGATTAGAAAAAAAAAAAAAAAAAAATGAATAGAAACTAGTAAATTTAACAATATTCCGGATTTATTGCCCAAAATTGGCAAGGACACCTTTTTTTTCTGGTTGGTATGTTTATTGTTTAATATAAAGAGGGGAAATCAAGCCTGTGTTAACTAATCTCTTTTAAATTTACTGTGTCCATTCAGATATGTGATTATCTTGCTGAATACAAATATAAAGAATTCTAAGCTGAACTCGGTGAGTTCTGTTTTCCGTTGATCGAGTGTCTGTGTGAGGTTTTTTGGAGTTTTCTAGCATAAAACCAATAATTTGGATTATTTCTTCATTAAATGCCTATAGTGGTGGCTTCCTCTAATAGGTCTTTGCGTCTTGTCTTGTATAGCTACCAGCTTCTGCGCTTTTTTAAAATCATCTAAACGTGTTTTGAACAAATAATAATAATAATAAAATGTGTGCGGCGATTGTTTAATTAAAATTCTCACATATTTTATTTGTGAAGTAATGTTTCTGGTTAAAATATGTTCTACTTAAAAATGTTTTGTAGTTGGCAGCCATAATCTTGCTTTATGCAACATTTTTTTACCGCCCAAATCCGTATTTCTATTTTATACATAGTCGCTTTTAAATTTATCTGCTCTGAGTTTTTGTATGAATATCACAAAACTTGATATTTTGATTATCTGAGCGATTGTAATTATTCATTGAAAACAATTCAAAGTTTCAAGAGTTAAACTTATTTTCTATTGGAAAATAAAGGAGTAAAATTGTTGGATTTTGAAGAGCTTAAATAAGTTAATTTTTTATGTAATTTTATATCATTTCTTGTCATATGTGTATGCTAGGATAATGACAATTTCCTTCTAAAACATTTTTGTACATTCTTGTTCGTTTTATTTTTCGGTCTAACATTTTAATTTTGTTTAAAGGACCACGTTTTCTATATAATAGCTCAAATTCAAAATAATGTTCAGTTTTATTTGTTATTTTATGAAAGCCAGAAAAATGACGTAATAAAAGTGTACTTAATTTTACGAAGACTAAACACATGATTTAAAATATATATATGTGTGTGTGTGACGATTTAAGGGAGAAACTCAAAAAATCTGCACTGGTTCCCCTTTTTTAAAAACACACAGTCGTGGCAAGCGAGGGAAAAAACAAAATAAATAAATTTAGAAGATTAATTAAATTACACATTGGCTGCTGCAAGTTAATTTATTAAACTATAGTCATGAGAGAGGGAAAGGCTCCCTTTGCAAAGAATATTCCATCATTACTTCAGCAAGCCGTACTCCTCAAATTAAAAAACCAAGAATCTATCTCACCACCTCCAGGCTTCCCTCTTAAATCTAAAAACAAAGTTCTAGAAAATTCTCTACTCTCTAACTATCATTTTTCCATGTAAACATAATCCATGTCTAGCGTCGAGATTTTTATTCCACAGACGATAATTTTATTTTTTAAAAATATTATTTAACTAATTTATAATCGACTCAAAATTTCGAATACATTAGGCAGACGATTTTTTTACAGACGATTAATTTTAAGAGAAAAAGAAAAGAAATGAATTTATTGTTATGCACAAATATCAAATGTTGAAGGAGGGAAAATAAATAAATAAAAATAATGATATTTTTTGAAAGGTATGGTTTTGGAATAAATTTAATAAGACTTTCTTAAAAAGGGTTGATAAAAACATAGAACAAATGAGTTTTATTTGGAATATTAAGAAATAAGTTTAATTAAGAATATTTTTAATTTAGAGCCATCTTTTTAAATTTACGCATATTGGAATAAATGTTTTTTAAGGCGAATTAAGAATTTATATCGTTTCCATAAAGATTAATAGATTAGAACTAGAAACAAGATTTTAATTTAATAAGTTGAACTAAGTACGGAATATTGTTAAAAGGAAATTAATATAGTATAAAGGTTAATCTTGGCGAAAAAATTTAAAATTTGTAATATATATGTGACGATTTAAAAGTTAGGAGCCAGAGACATCAACGCCGGGCCTGCCTTGAACGTATACCCTCTGTTATTTTTTCGACTACATTCCTGATTAGAAATTAATAATAATTTAAAAAAAAAAAAAAACTGGAAAACTGTATTTGTACAGTATAGCAGAAAAACCTTTACTTTGCACACATCACAGTGTGATATGCCGGGAAAATGACAATTTGAAATTTTAAGTCTTTTAATTGCTTTATTTGTGTTATTAGAAATGCAATGTCTCTTTAAAATGGTTCCAACAAGAATACTTTTTTATTAGAATGTAACACAATAAATTGCTCTATATAACATTTAATGGGAATTTTATTGTGTAGACTGCCAATTTTCGTATTTTGTGATAGTCTCCCTATTATTGCTGTGCCTTTTCCAGTGGCGCACACTTTTGAAAAGTATTGAGTGGGCTCAATAATATTTTTATAAAATAAAAAAAGCTTTTTATTTATTTATTTGGAAGGGTTTGACAGATGGTAAAAGATAATAATTTAAAGTTACGCTCTCATGTTTCAATAAAGTTGCTATTTTTTATTATTATTATTATATGCTATCTCATGCATTTCTCCTTATGAAAATGCTGATAAATGTCATGATATTATGAACATGACTACAAACTGAATTAGCAAAAAGTTAAACATAGAGTAAAACATTTCAGCCATTTTGGGATTAATATATGTCAGTTGGAGAATTAAAACACATGGTCATTGGCGAAATAAATTTGATTCTAAAGAGAAAAATGAATAATGAAATAATGAAATAAATAACTAGAACAGTGAAAATTGGGGGGGAAAATATTGGATGTGCTTGTGCTCGGGCAGCACGGTTGGCAAGTTGACGCCACTGGCCTTTTCGAAATTAATTTGTCGTCAAAAAGACGTATAGTGTGGTCGTTATTCCTGTTAGATAACTGAAGGTTTAATTCTCGATCAGGCGAGGCGTGTCGACGCGTGAGCCGATCAGTGGCGGTGCCTGTCTTCAGCCAAGCATCAAATTTTCATTATCTTCTCAACGTACAGATGTTGTGGGATGAGGGAGTAATGAGTCACATCCTGCTGCCTGTTACATCAATTCGTCGGCCACTTGGGCCCTGTCGACTCGAGATTCAATAAACGTACCAAAATGGGGCCCGCCCCTCTCCCAACTGTTGATGCAGACAGAAAACGAGAGTTTTGGGGTCATGAGCGCATAACGCAGGTGTGCCTTTCTGGCGGAAGGGTGGCTGGAAATTTTTGTGCGGTGTCGGCTTAGCCTCCCTCTAAAGCTTGTCGTACTTGTTACTACTGTCTTGTCATCTTTGCATTTACTTTGTCAAATATTTTATTTGTTGAAACTCGCAATGATATGACAGGTTTTGGTGAATTATCGTTTCTACCCATTATTCGGAAAAACTGATATTGCGGAAATAAAATTGTCCAAAAGAATGCATTGAGATTTTGATAGCCTATTGCAGATTATACCATAGTTAAAATCTATTGCTGAGCAAAACTCATTTTATTTCCAATGACGGAATAAAGCAGTCAGTCATATGTTCTTGGCTTAATTTACTTTTTACATTCTACCTTTAGGAAAAGATAGCAGGAAATTTAGACTTCCAATTTTCGACTGATTTATACGTTTTAAAAAGATGAACACGACCTGAATACGATTTGACTGCTTTTAGAAAATCTGTTTGTCTATATGTGACACAAATTTTGTGAGTCCTCTATCTTTAAGAACTAATACACGAAATTTAATCAATCATCATACTCTATTAGATATTGACAAAAATAACATCTGATTAGGTTTTTGTATAAATCGCCCAACAGGTGGCTCTGCTATGCTGCATTTTCACTAAAACTGTGTCTCAGGAACTAATGCACGGAATTTCAGTGAACTCCGTGAATTCTATTAGACCTTGACATAAAAATCCTTATTAGGCTTGGGTGTATGTCATCCAGCAGGTGTGGCTCCTGCGCTTATTATTCAGATTTGCGCGATATCTACAGCTCAAGAAGGGAAGATTGTCATTTAATTTTGATTACTGACAATTTGGTTTATGCAGAAGAAAGTTTGACCCTCCCCCTCCCTCCACATTAGTTTGATCCAAGAAATCCAGTTTCCCCCATTTTTAAAGGTTCTAGAATAGCATATATTCCATTAAGGGCCCTGTCCTCGCTCGAGGAAACGCTCGCGAGCTAATGCTATTCCTATGGGGAAGCATTTTTCTAATAACTCTTTCGCATTTTGACATTTTTAAATAATTTTTTTTTTTTTTTTTTTTTTTTTTTTTTTGGCATTAGATAGCTGAGGTGCATGCCGACAGCGCATCTTTTTTTAATTTTTCGATTTTGATTGCAGATTTTTGTTACAAAGTTAGTTTCACTTTCAAAACCGGTTTCGAAACTGAAAGTGCTTTTTAAAAAATATATCTGCAACCAAAATTGAAAAAGTAAAAAAGGTGCCCTGTCGGCATGCACCTCAGCTATGAAAAAAAAAAAAAAAAAAAAAAAAAAAAATCATTCAAAAATGTTAAAATGCGAAAGAGTTATTAGAAAAATGTTTCCCCATAGGAATAGCATTACCTCGCGAGCGTTTCCTCGAGCGAGAATAGGGGCCTTAAGGTTGCATGTCATTCAGCTTCCGAATTCCTGTCAATAATGTTAAAGCTATGGGCGTTTGATGCATTCTTAATTTCGAAATGTCTTCTCAAAAAATCAACATTTTTTTTTTTTTTTTTTTTTTTTTTTTTCAGTGCTTTTTTCTTAACCTTTTTTCGGCACGGGCAAATTTTGGTAGTAAAATGAGAAATTATCGACTGTCACCGGAATTTACAAATGGCTTTTTAGAAATTAAGAATCCCTTAATTTAAGTTTTCATTGTAAAAGCAAAATTTTACTAAAATATTATTGGTGCCGTTTTCCAGGTTTGAATTAAAATTATGTATTCCGGATTGGGCCTATGTATTTATTATGTATATATTATTATATATTATACATAATAAATACATAGCGTACTAAATAATATAAGCGTAATAAATACATACATACATATACACACTATGTATTTATTATCTATTATGTATTCCGGACTATGTATTCCGGTGTGCCAGAAAGGGTTAAATGGTGTAACTTTTTTTTTTAAGCTGTCAAAATATTTCTAAAATCTAAGCTTAATTTAATGTTTTTTATGTTTTTAAAACTGACAAAGTGGGAGTAACATTTTAACACTTCTTATAAAATCAAGTGTAGATTTTAGAAATATTTTGAAAACTAAGAAAAAAAATAGACATACTTTAAAAAGAGAACACTGAAAAAAGAAGTTAAAATATTAGTTCTTGGGGAGATATTTTGGATGTAAGGATGCATCAAACGCCCTTCGACTTAACGTTAGTGAGGGGAATTCGGAAGCTGGGTGACTAGCAACCTCAAAGGGACTTATTTGACGAGGAAGAAACAAAGGGGAATCCCATGATATCCTATGGGAAAAATACCTTCTTGTTCATTCTTGAAGGTATTTTAAATTTTCTATTCGAATCGTGAATATTAGCAAGGTTGAAGACATAGCACCAATACATTGTATTGCAATATAAACAACTAAAATAGCTATATATAGGCATACTGTGAGGATTTTGCATTACTATATATGGTTTAGTAAATGTTTGGTAGCGATGAAGTGATGCAAATCCTTTCCATGTTAAATCTGTTTATTCAATGTATAGATAAAGTAATACAGATTCATAGAACTCTGGGTTCTATATGAAAAAAATAAACCACACGCCTTTTACAGCGAGCTCCATCATCGAGAATCACCTCCAACTTCTCTCATTCCCATCAGGAGAGCAACTCTCCTTCGGGCCCCTCCCAGATCAAAGTTATTGGTTCAGCTGGGATACGCCTTGGCGACAGATTGCCATCGTCTGTCTGGACATAGTGAAACTATTTCAACCGACTTTTAGTTCTCAGGGTGGTCTGGCGATTAATCAATGGTAGCCGTAACTAATATGCTAACGTCACATGAAAAAGGCCGCGCTAGACTTGCTGTCTACAGGGAAAAAAGGACCTTAATCCTTTTAAGTGATTCCACAATCACCAGACTTCGATGTACCAGTCCATTGTCTAGCATTAATTAGCCAAATTAGATTCTTACAGCAGTTAAATCCTTACAACCATCCCACCGCTGCCACCACTGTGAGGATTTTGCATTACTATATATGGTTTAGTAAATGTTTGGTAGCGATAAAGTGATGCAAATCCTTTCCATGTTAAATCCGTTTATTCAATGTATAGATAAAGTAATACAGATTCATAGAACTCTGGGTTCTATATGAAAAAAATAAACCACACGCCTTTTACAGCGAGCTCCATCCTCGAGCTCCATCATCGAGAATCACCTCCAACTTCTCTCATTCCCATCAGGAGAGCAACTCTCCTTCGGGCCCCTCCCAGATCAAAGTTATTGGTTCAGCTGGGATACGCCTTGGCGACAGATTGCCATCGTCTGTCTGGACATAGTGAAACTATTTCAACCGACTTTTAGTTCTCAGGGTGGTCTGGCGATTAATCAATGGTAGCCGTAACTAATATGCTAACGTCACATGAAAAAGGCCGCGCTAGACTTGCTGTCTACAGGGAAAAAAGGACCTTAATCCTTTTAAGTGCTTCCACAATCACCAGACTTCGATGTACCAGTCCATTGTCTAGCATTAATTAGCCAAATTAGATTCTTACAGCAGTTAAATCCTTACAATACTATATTACGAAAAGTCCATGAAAGTATAAATAAATACAAGGAAATAGTATAAACTAACATTTAATTTTATAGTAAAATTTTTTTTTACTTTCAAGATAGCAATTTTACATGTTAAATTATCAGAGGATATAAATTAAGGAATTAGAGGGTGGGAAATAGAAAAAATGTTTCCTGTTCTGCGGAAAATAGAAAAAAATGCAATATATATATATAACGCAGTTAGTCATTGTCAATTGAAGATCTCATATGATAAAGGTGATATGTGACAAAATAAATAAATAAATAAATAAATAAAAATAAATAAAAAATAGAGTTAATCATATGATTGAAGATAATGAATGACCCTCTGCCATCTGTTAAATTAATATTTGAGAAAACGTAATACTCACAATTTGTAAAGGAATCCTATGAAAATAAATGCAATTAACCATTTAAAACTTTGCAGTTTATTTTCTCAAAATGTTGATTGTGTCACTTACCATCTTTTATCTTCTACTGAGCTCTTTAGTTTTTCTAGAGTAACTAAAATTCATCGAATGTTGCTTCAAAGACAGTGGCGCCAACTTTTGAAAAATATTGGGTGGGCTCAAAAATTTTTGAACAAATACAAAAATATTGGGTGGGTTCAATTAATAATGGGTGGATGGAGATATCAAATTATTGGGTGGGCTTGCGCCCCATGGGCCCATATAAGTTGTCGCCACTGTTCGAAAAATTCAACCTGATATTTCGCGTCTTAAATTAATCTTATTTATTAGAAATTTACATTATTTTCACCTCTTTTCTTTTGTTAAATGTTGCCATTTAATATGGCTAAATTTTCATTTTTAAATATTTAGGTAGACGATATCGCCGAAAAATCATCATTTTTTAAATGTGACAAATAAATTACTTGTTTTTAATAATTTTGTAGGAAGTGTGAGTTGGGGGGGGGGGGGGGGGGCTTTCCGTTTTGTTCCACGATTATTGAAATTCTTGGAGGGTAAATTGGAAATATAGGGCTATTTAAAGTTGGGACTTTCACTCTAAAAGGTAACTTGAAATTTTACCTTAATCTTCTTTCTTTCTTTTTTTTTCTTTTTTTTCTTCCCCGTACCAAGTAAAAATTGCTTTAGAAACTGAGCTATTACAATTCAAAACTACTCCAGACCACCTAGAGCTACTCCAAAACCACCTGTGACAGGTGTCTTACATCTGAAAAAAGAAAGAAAATGTTCCTTTGCATTGTAAAATCACAAGTGATTTGTCTTTTCTCACGAGTGATAGTGAATTATGCAGGTCATTTTAAAAATATATTTTTCTCTTTAATGTGAATGCGATTCAGTAGCCAAAGTTGATAGACTGCTTTTTCTAATTATGAACAAGGGAATCTCTGATCAAATATGAATCTAAATTTCTATAAGTAGGCTTGGTGTCCATAGATTTGAGCAATTTCCCACCTGATTGAAAAACCATAACCTCTCGAAGTCTCAGAGTGAGGGCTGTAGCCAGAAAAATTACTGTAATTTTGTAGCGAACTACTTCATCGAAGATGTAACTAACTAGAATTAGGGGAAATAGGGAGGGATGGGACAATTTTTACATAAATATTTTTTACTAATTATTAAGGATTGACCAAATAAGTTTATAAGGCCGAAACCAAACTTCGGTGATCTTCCTATTTTGGCCGAAAACGAAAGTGTTCAAAATTTTTTAATTAAATTGTTTACATTAAAGTATCCATAAATATACATAATTATTAATTATGAATATTGTCAAAATATTTATGCATAATTATTAATTATATCGTGGCCCAAATTGGCTCTCTATGCCCTAGACCTAAAACTTTATATTTTCATATAAAATAAAACTTAATTAATTCATCAACGACACAGAAAGATTCTCTAATTAGACGAATTTCATTTAATTAAAAATATTTTAGTTTTATGTATACACACTTCCATTTATCTTTTATAATGATTTTTGTAGATGATCAATTTGTTAAACTAGACCTTTCTCAAAAAGCTTTTGAAATATTTCTGCTGTTTCAAACTAAAAAAATTCTATTGCTGTTATGGTTGCAGCTTTTAATGAGCACGTGAAAAATTTTAGTCTTACATATGCATTGCTTGCTTTATAATTTGCAGTCATGTCCGAGTCAGTCATGACTGATAATTATAACAACGAAGTTCGTAACAATAAATAGTCTCATTTGAGTTGATACAACTGAAATCGATTAGTGATATTGAAAATTTCTGAAGGAAGAAACGAGATTTTTGTAACACCGATAGTTTTGGTCCGGCTGAATTTTCAGCCACATTTCCGACGAAAACTAATTTTCGGCGAAACTCGTATTTTGGGCCAAAAACGAAACCAAATTTTCAGTCGATCTCTACTAATTATGTTTCGCTAGTACAAACGGAAATTTTCAGAATAACATCTTGGAGCATTTTAATATTATTTAAAAATTGTAAATTTGATGATGATAATTAAAATTTTATATTAATAAATCAATTCACAAAAAAAGTCCCATCCTTCCCTCATTCAAGAAAGGGATGGAACATGTTTTTAAAATTTCGTATTTAATTTTCTAAAATATGGTGGGGAAAAAAATGGCAAAGACTGTGTGACATATAGATTCCTAAGGTTTATTGTAAATCACAATATTTATTTTATTCTATATTATACTTTGTAAAATCCAAATAAAATGAAAAACATACTTGTGTCTGACTAATGCCGCCAATTAATTTTGGCGGATGCAGATTTGTTTCTGATTTGAATTTGTCTTGTTCATCAATGATATAATAGTGAGTTTCTTATGGGAAAATGGAATTTCTTTTTCATTCCATCGCACAAATGGTATAGTGCCATGTAAAAATGAAAGTTGTCAGTTTGAGTTCAATAATTATTTCAAAACAGTAATATTTACTTAAAAAAAAAAAAAAAAAAAAAAAAAAAAAAAAAAACTAAGAAAGTTGATACTCTAGAATTAAATATAAATATTTAATAATAATGGTTGACATTTTTCCCAGTTCATATCGATTTAATTTTTATAGATTTTGCTGTATTTCTTTTAAAAGCATATATTTTTGATTATTTGAATGTTTTCTTTTATAATTTGCATATTTAAATATAGAAAATTGTTTGTATTATTATTTTTCACCTTTTTATTTATTTTCTTTTTAAAAGTACATAAATGGCGGTAGCTTGGAACAGCTCCTTCAGAACAAGCTCATAGATTTGCCATGGGAAACCAGAATCAAGCTCGCCTTAGACAGTGCAAGAGGAATGTGTTATCTTCATTCTCGTGGTGTGTTTCATAGGGATCTTACATCAAAAGTAAGTGTTTTCTCAGTAGTACTTCGTTTTAGTAGTTTCCTTTATTTCATCTATTAATAAAAGAAGGATGCTTGTATGTGGGTCCGACTTTCAGCGGGAACTAGGGAAATCTATCTCACGTAGAGCCGCAGAGGTGTGAAAATTTGAATGGTTATATGCAAAATCTTGTCCAAATGCACTCAAAACTGATTTTTTTTTTTTTTTTTTTTTTTTGGGGGGGGGGGGGGATTACTGATCATTTTCGAAAAAAAAATTATATATATATAAATAAATATTAGTTACAAACACAAATAAACAAGAACTTTGTACTATAATGCTTGAAAAAATTAGAAGGAAACAAATTATCAAGGAAAAAGGTGATCAAAGAAATCTACAGGAAATTAAAAATACAGTACTTAAAGTCAACATTTTGAAGAAAAAAGTCAAATTTTCTTTTGCTTCTAAGAGTCTTGCCTCTACTCTTTTACTTGCATTGAATTAAGCCGTTCTAGGCAAAAAGGCGAGCAGAGAGCACTAACTAAATTTATAAAGGTATTTTGGTTGCATTTCAATTTTTAGAATTTTTTTTTCTTTTTTTGCATTAGATAGCTGAGATCGATCCGTATGCAGGCCGTTTTTTGCTTTTGTTTACAGGTATTTTTAATGCGGACACTTTCATTTTCGGAACCGGTTTGAAAATATCTGCATAGAAAATATCTGCAATCAAGTACTTAAGTAGCTTCTTTAGCTGTAATTGACTGATTGATTGCAACGAGACTTCATTTACAAGAAGGGGAGGGGATGGGGGCGTTGAAGTTTTTGGGTTCAATGTAAATTTTTTCAAAAGCCTAAAATATCAAAGAAAATGTATTCATTAATTGAAATGAAAAACTAAGAATAATCTTTAAAAATAGAGTATATTTATTTTATATTAATTTATGTAACCTCTATGCGATATTCTAGAGAATATGAGTAATTCGTATCATTTAATTCTGTGGGTAGGTCAGTGATAACTAACAAGGGAACTATTTTTGGTGGTGTTCGCATCTAGCAATGAGACTTGGTGCTTTTTCTAGTCCTATATAAAAGTTAGAGAACAGATAAAAATTCTGTTAAAATCATATTTTATGTATTTTTTATACTTTAAATTTTTTATCATTGGATTTTTGTTTGTTTATTTCACACCAAAAATGAGTTAAGTCGACAAATAGGGCCTTGTGAATTTTTCACTTGCTTTATTTTGAGGCTATGACATTCGGCTAGGGTTGCTGGAAAAATCTACTTTTGAAAATATGCCAACTTTTCCCCTGCCAAAGATGTGAATGCAATGTCGTAATTTTTCAAACAAAATTTGTAGGTTTTTGAAGGAATTTTTAAACTTTTTTTAATATTTTATATTCATTATCATTATTCTTAAATGCTTTTCTTTAAAATAAAAAAAAAACTACATAAAAAATCTGATAAGTGGTCGAAAATAGTATTTTCTAAAAGTTATGCTGCTGCTGCAAAAAAAAAAAAAAAAAAAAAGACTAACAGAAAGAAATGTTTTGAATCTCAAACTTCCTAATATAGGGATTTAAAATACGATAAGTCTTATTGCTAGGAGTGAGCAACACAAAAGCAATGCCCTTATAAGAGATTAGAACTGCTGTTATCAAACTTAGCATCTTTTTTAAGTTAATGCATTTAATTTTGATTATGTGCGATAATATTTTCATTAATAGAAGATTTAGGTATCCATACACCTAAATCTTCTATTAATGAATCTTCTATTAATAATAAAGATGCAGGCATCAAATTTTAGGAAATGCTATAGTTATCATGTTCCTGCAAAATAAGATATTGTATATATCTTATATATATTCTTTATTCTTTTAAGAGACTAATTATGGGTTTTTTAAGTATGGAGTAGTATATGTTACAAAATTTAAGTGTTACTGTTTTTTTACATCTTTTTACCATGGAATATTATTTTTAACTTAAAATTTGTTTCAAAAGTATTCTTTTATTCTATGAAGTGCTCTTTTTTTATTTTTCAGAATGTTTTGATCAAAATAAGCAAAGATGAAATGACTGCTGTCATTGGAGATTTTGGCTTAGCTGAAAAAATACCTGATTCAAGGTAAAATTTTTCGAATTTTTGATATAAAAAATTCTTGTATGTAACTGGTGATTTTATTATTATGTTATAATTAAATGTAATCTTTCTGATATATTTTTTTTTATCTTAATTTTTGAAATGATGTATACTCCCCCTCCCTCCCCCTTATTTGAATTGTGTTAGTAATTTTCATTATTGATAATGAACCAGGGTTCTTACAGGCTTTTTGAGCAACGTTTGCAATTTGGAGAGTAAGAAATAAAAGCAGTTGCCAAATGAAAAAAAAGAAAATGTTAGCAAAATAGATTTGATGTGAAACATTGAAAAATGTACCTTTAACCTCTTATTATATCCATTTTTTTTTTCTTTTTTTTTCACCCAATGTGTTCTAAATTGTCATAATTTTTTGTGATTGCTTAGAAAATAGAAAATCTACCATATGCTACAAAAACTATTAAAAATAAGTACATTCCAACTGTCTCATAAATGTCTAAATGTTTCAAACATTCTTTTAGCAGAAGTGATCACTATAAAAGAAACAATCTAACGTTGAAACGAATGATTGTAAAAGACCATACATATATTTTTTTAAATATAAAATTTATTTGGTCTTGAATTTTAATCTTAGAAAAAATCATTTTCCAAATGGTTGTTGTAATTTGTTAAATTATTATTTTAAATTCTGTTTAACCAGTAACTTTTCATTAAATTTCAGTATTTGCAATCCGCATGTCCTTGAAAACAGAAAAAGAAAATAGCCTATAATATCAACTCTGTTATAATTTATTTTGAATTGCATTTACTGGCAATTTTATTTATTTGTAATGTAACATTTATTTTAATTATTTAATTCGTATTCTAAATAACTTATTTTCTTTAGATAAAGTTTTAAAGAATATAAATTTTTTAATTTTTACAGGGATCGAAGTCAGAGACTTCCAATTGTTGGTTCTCCCTATTGGATGGCTCCAGAGTGCCTCAATGGTAAATGGTACAATGAGAAGGTAATATAAGCATTGATTTAAATGAAATGTCACTATGTTTTTACGTTACATAATTATTTTTTTAATGCTTGTTGAAACTCATTTTTTACAATAAAATTTGTGTTATTTAGCAATAAATGTATCATACACGTCTTTTTATAAAATCCAGTTTTCAAATTTCTAAGTATTTAAACTTTTTCTCCCTGTTTTATATTCTATCAAATAAAATTACAGAATTGGAAAGTATTAGCATGAAATGCACTAGATTCTTTGTAATTGATCTTATGTGTATACAGTGCATGTTGGCTTCAGGATCAGCAGAGATATGAAGTCTATTATTAAATTAGTCTGATGTGGCAATCCTAAAACTTTCTTCTATCTTGTACAAATTAATACTTCCAGAAAAATTAAACATACCAGCGTCACCAGTTAAGTAATTTACATCAAAATCTAATCTGTAACAACATGTTTCAAGCTCTAACTGAATCTAAAAAAAAATTCGTGCATTAGTTCCTGAGATAGGGCAATTGCGATAATCATTAATAATGTCACATTTGATGAAAATCTCTGTATTAGTATTTGAAATAGAATTATCGCAGATATCATAATAAAACTAGATATAAATGCCCCCTATTCAGCCATTTACTGAAAAAACTAAAGAATATTAATTTATATTAGGGACTAATTGAATTAGAAGTTAGATGAAAAATCATGCATTAGATCCTGAGATAAAGCTGTTGCGATAATCATGAATAATGCTGCATACCAGTGCCACCTGTTGTAAAGTTTACTCCAAAAACTACAGAATACTAATTTATATAGAGAGTAACTGAATCTGAAGTTTTATATAAATTCGTGCATTAGTTCCTGAGGTACGGCAATTGTGATAATCATGAATATCACCACATAGCAGTGCCACTTGTTGTGTGATTTACACCAAAACATAATCAGAGCCATATTATATCAAAGACTAACTGAATCTGAAGTTTTATGAAAATCTGTCCATTAGCTCTTGAGGTATAGCTATTGTGGAAATAGTGAAAAAAGCAGTATAGCAGTGCCACCTGTTAGGCGATATGCATCAAAAACTAATCGGATCCAGTTTATATCAAGGTCTAAATGAATCTAAAATTTGTGAAATTCCATGCATTAGTTCTTGAGATGAGGGGGGGGGGGGCACAAAATTTATGTCATTAACAGACATTTTGTAATAACATGTTTTTTGGAATCTCTGACCCCTGAAATGTGTAAATTCGTCAAAAAACAGATTTCGAAAATTTTCATGGATTTAGTACTTTTTTCTTGAAAAGATAGAAGAAAGTAAATGTAACTATTGTTCTGGTACCATTCTTACCTCAGATTTTGTTGGAGGTTTTTTGGTTTTCTACTGGTCATTCTAACTTATGATAGTTAGTTTTATTATTATTATTATGCTATCTCTCTCTTTCAAGTTTTCCTAATTTAAAATCATGATTATGTAAGTATACAAATTTTCTATAATATAAATTGAGTGTGTGTTTATACCGTAATGAGTTACTTAATATGATTAAATCTCATTTTTGGCCCGTTGTTATTACTTTAAACGTATTCTTTACATAATAATTTCATGTATGTTATTGTTTGATGAAGATAAAGTACTTTTTTATTTATTTATTTAAAGTAAATCATGCAACTCAATATTCAAAATTCTATCTGTGCTCAAGAAACTTTTAGCACACATAATTAAAGTTCATTAGAGTTGCAATTGATTAGAAGTAGAATGTATGTTTTGTGTATATTACAAAATAAAAATGTGTGTTTTATATTTTTTTAAATGTGGTCAACTCTTTTGAATTGGATAGAGCAAGGAAAAAAGAAAAAGCTTAAAGTGTATTTAGGGGGAGGGGGGAATTATTCTACAAAAGAATTTTACATAGTCATTGCAAATGTAAATGTACAAGACTTCTTTTAATATTCCTTAATTTTTGTTCCTGTTGTAAAAAGATGAGTGTTATTGTTTGGTGAAGACAATATATATATATTACTATGTAGTTTTCTGATACCACTTAATAGGATATTCCATTTTGAGTAGCAATATATCGTCTAGTCATACATATATATTGAGATTTAATATACTAATAATAGTAGTATTTAATATTGTAATAAATATTTTAATTGTTAAATTCAATATTCATTTTATTTATTTATTTCCCCCGTGTTCAGTGTGGTAATTTTCTATTAAATTCAGTGGTTCATATATTGTAATACAATCAATGGTTTTATATTAGCATTCAAATTATTATGCTATGTTAGTTCAAGTAATTATGAATGTATAAATTTTGATATTTGATAATTGGTATCTTTTCATTTTGAATATTCATTATGAATTTTTTACTATTTATGGTATCTTATATATATTTTTTAATATAACATCAGTAGCTAAAAATTTTTTTAGCAGTATTATAAATATTGTGCACTAAGGTAATTGCTGCATTGCACATAACATTAGTGTACTGTCATTTTGATTTCTACTATATAGTTTTCTGATACCACTTAATAGGATATTCTATTAAGAGTAGTATATATATATCGTCTAATTATACGTATATATTGAGATTTAATATAATATTAATAATAGTGTTTAATATTGTAATAAATATTTTAAATGTTAAATTCAATATTCATTTTATTTATTTATTTCCCCCATGTTCAATGTGGTAATTTTCTATTAAATTTAATGGTTCATATATTGTAATACAATTAATGGTTTTATATACAGGATGTCCAGCAAATAACACCCTGATTTCAAAATTAAATTTCTCAAAAACAAAGATCAATAGAATTATGCAGTAAACGGTTTGTTTATCAGGTAAGCTGTAAAAATCTTATACAAAAGTTTCGAACGGTAAATATTTTGAAAAGATTGTGTTCTGATTTCAAAGAATGCTTTGATTTGACATTTTTCTTGCTTTAGATTGCTGCCAGAGAATGTGCTTTTTGGCTTAAAGTGCCATATTTCATAGTTTTTTTTATTAAATTTTTGAAATTTCGAAATTCTAAAAACTTACTTTGAAAAATCTTTAAAATATTGCACTGAAGCTGAAAATTTATTTCTCTGCAGGCAATCTAAAATGAGAAAAATGTCAAATCAAAGCATTCTATGCAATCAGAACACAATTTTTTCAAAATATTCACTGTTTGAAATTTCTGTATAAGATTTTTACAGCTTACCTAATGAAAAAACCATTTACCACATATTACTATCGATCTTTGTTTTTGAGAAATTTAATTTTGAAATCAGGGTGTTATTTGCTGGACACCCTGTATATACATATACATTACACATTTGTTTTATTTTTTCCTTTGAGATGCTCATTATTGGTCATGTCATCTTATGTTAAAATCTATTTTGTCGCCAAATAATAAAAGACGGGGATCAGTTATACTCAACTTTCTTTCTAGCCATTTTAAGAAAAGATAACTTGTGTAAATTACTAAAATGTAGCTAATAGACTAATCATTATATCTGCTGCAATACACAACTAGGCTTTTATTGGCATTGGTCCTATATTGAAGATTTTTTGATATTGTCTTGTAAACCAATTTCTCCTGAAAAAAGAAGTAAAAAAGGAAAAAAAAATGCTAAAAAATTACTATGTTTCTTATATCTTCTACTTCAATAATCTTATGTGGGATCAGCTTGATCTCAAAATTAAACACATTAAAAAGTATATTTAATATGAATTTCTATTTATGAGGATTTTTATATGTTTACATTATTATCTTGTGTACATAACATTTTTGCTAAATCAGGGATTAGAATACTTAGCATTTTACTGGATTTCTGATCTTTTTTTTTATTTAAATTTTAGTGAAACATTTGCTTTCTTCATTTGCCCCTCCCTCTCCTTCATGGCATACAAAGTTTAAAATCTTTTATAACTCTGTTTTTAAAGAAATTTTCATACTGTATATTACTTTGTAGTAACAATAAATAACCAACCATCTCAAAACTCCTTTACAAGATTTTGCTTGCCACCCACCTTTCTCCCCAGCATATAGAGTTTTAATTCTTTATTGAAAAGTTTTCTGTCTCATCAGTTATTTTGTTGTAAAGATAATAAATCAATCATCTAATTTTTCACTTTCACTGGTTCCACTCCTCTTCGTTTCACCCAAAGAGAAAAAGGGTAAGACAAAAAATTTCCTTTGGTTTGCAATTGGGCTACTCTTGCCATTAAGTTATATTTTCCTTAAAAATTATGGCCTTATAATATTTTTTATATCCTTGACATTTTAATTGAAACCTTGGTACAGTTTCAATTATTACATTGTTTTGATGTTGTTTCTTTTATGTTTTGATGTAGTTCAATTTATAGGCAGTTTTTAAAATTAAATTTCTTGATTAATGTTGAAAGATTTATAATAATAAACTAAAGAATATTTATATAAAATAATAAGTATTATACATTTTTTTTTAAATTACAGATTTTGTAAATCAGAAAAAAATTATAACATTTTATTATATGTAATGTTAAATTTGTAAATTAAGCTGTATGTAAGAATGTTGATTTGTGTAAGATACTTTGCTGCATTCTATAAATCTGGTTTCTCTGTTTTTAATGGAGCATTTTATTTCAGGCTGATGTGTTTTCCTATGGAATTATATTATGTGAAATAATTGCTCGAGTAGAAGCTGATCCAGATATTCTTCCAAGAACTGAGGTAGTTAAATTTTCTTAATGATGATACACATATAATTTTTCATATGAATTGTTTCAGAAATATTTTTTCTGCGAGTCTCAGTAAAAAATATAAAAATGTCTTTTTACCTGTTATATTTTTGACATCATTAAAATGTATTAAACAAATAAATAACTACACATATGTAAAGGCTCTTGCCTTTACATATTAGTTACTAATTGTTTTACCCTTTCCCCTTTTAAAATTACATTATTTTCTAAGTTCTTAATTTTAATTTATTTTATTTTAATCCCATTCATTTGTTTCCTTTTAAATTAAGTCTGCAGTTTACCCTATATGTAATTCTTTAAACCACAACTCTGTGCTTTAATTATTCTTTCTCCCTAGCAACAGTTTTTAGATTTTATTCTCATAGCTAGATCCTGTTTCTATGCAGAATTGAATCATTTTTGTACTGCTATATTTTAAATACCAGATACTTTTATTCTGCAATGATCAAAGCTATTTTCATTATTAATACTTTCCCAATTAAGTTTTATTTTGTTTTATTAATCTTCTTTCTCTGGTCTTTCTTATCCTGTGTGATTTTTGGCAACCTCCTTTTAATGAATTCATTCCTTATGGTTTAGAGAATCCATGTTCATTCTTTTATCATTAGGTATTGGTGTTGATTATTTCATATTTTGTTTTTTGACTCCCCTCATTTATTCTTAAAAACAGAAATCAGACACCTGACTTTTTACCATTGCAATTTTCACCTGTGAGTTGTTGTTGCCTATTTTTATGTACATGTGGTGTGCCAACACTTGAGGCTTTGAAAAATGTATTTGTGACTCACTCTTTGTTTTTCCATTATGGTGTAAATGTAAATAAAAAGAATATTGCCCAGTTAAATTGATGGCATAGAGCTCAAGGCTATGCACACTAATTGTGTATTACAGCTACAGAATTATATAATAATGTATTTCAAAAAATAAATTAAGGAAGAAAATAGCCCTATTCCCTTTCTTAATACTTATCTAATGAACACCCAATATCACAGAGATGCCTCCTCAGAATGATCCTACACCTATGATTTGAGTGAAAACAGATAATTCTGCTTGAAAAACCCATTTATATAAATTATGGGGAGGAGCATTAACACCTGTTCCCCCTTCTTATATTTATCGAATGAACTCTCAAAACTAATCTGGGAAGCGCCTTATCATAATAAACCTATATCGAAAATTTCAAATGAATCTGATATTTTTATCATGAGTTATCATGTTATGCACACACGCACAAACGTACGTACATACATATAGAATGGGCAGGCACATAAGCTCTCAGGCTTTGATAGCCTGTGAGCTAAAAAGAAATTGCTGGCTCTTTAGTGATTGGCAGCTCCCCTGCCGTCGGCCAGTGCTGTTGGTTCCTGGACTGGAAAACTAAAAGGATAAATACAGTACTGCAAACAGTGAACTTTTTTGTCTCGGTGTTTTTTGTTAATCTAATGTGACATTGAATCCATACAGATGATAAATACCACCATCAATCAGCCACACCATACCATAGACATTAATATATATCAATTATTTTGTCTTTGCAAAAGAATTGTAAATGCTATACACATCATTTTCAATAGGAAATATTGTGTCATGAGCCCAAATAAGATGTAAAAATTATGGTTAATGTATTTACTATTAAAATATGCAAACTTTTTTTTTACTTGTTATATGTTTTGACATCATTAAAAGATTTTTTTTAACTGCCTGTAGGCATTAATATATACCAATTATTTTATACATCTTTGCAAAAGAACAATATGTGCACCATTTTCAGTAGGTAATATTATGTCTTAAACCTAAATAAGGTGTGATTGATTAATTTATTTACTATAAATTATGAAATGTAAGCAATAAGCATCCCCATGTTGAAACAGTGATAGGCTGCCATTTAAATGTTAACTTTTCTTTTTAAATATTAGTCTAATGTTGTACAATACTTCACTAAAATCATGCTGATATTCATTTGTTGTTTTGTCAATTTAAAGATTATTTGACCATAATTTTTATTTAAATGTGCTGATTTATACAGAGAGTACAGAACACTTTAGTGTTTAGCCAAAATGGTCAGAACCAGATGTATTTTAGATAACTGGTTAGGCATCAAAGCAACACATATTTTATTTATAGAATATATGTGGCTGAAAAATTGTTTCAGATTTAAAATTAATTATTAATTAATCAGATTAAGGATAAAATCCAATCAGGATCACAGATTAATTAGTTTGAAATAGTGTAGTTTGTGGAAATTTCCTGGTAACAGCAGTTTTGTAAAAATTTTCCTTAATCAAAACATGTTTTATATGATTGCTTTTTCTTCAAATCCTATATATCGACTTACATATGTAATATATAAAGCAATGCACATGTCAAACTGGCGCTTTTTTTAATCAAGTTTCTAAAATATCAAATTGGAAATTTGATTCTTCATAACTTTATTTTGGTACAAATGGCTCTGTACTATATATTTATAATACTTTTTTCATTTATTTTGAAAGGGTTCATTCCTGTTGACCTGTGCCAATTATTATTAAAATTCAGAAATGTCATATCTGCTTGCATACCCTTTATAATTTCCTAACTTTCTTTTTTAAAAGATCAGATTGCTTGAATTTTTTTTAAATGTTCTTAAATAGATAGAAATATCTTACTTCTTGAAAATTTTCACTGTATTGCTAAAGTTTTTTAATAATGTTTAAAAAATATTGACATTATGTTCTTTACATATTATAAATGACTAAAGTTAAGATAATGTTTAAATAATTTAATATTTCGAATGGTAATATGCCTATTAAAAGATATCATGTTAAAAGATTCTTTGAGCATAATAATCTACTATGCGTAAGTTTCAGAGTCCAAATCTGATTGAGCAATGTACTAAATAGGGCGATGTATAAAGATAAAATATCTTATTTATTATGTATGTCTTTTTGGTGAATCTAGAATTATAGGAGCAAAAAAAAAAAAAAAAAAAAAAAAAAAAAATTATAAAAATGAATAAATAAATATTGCTTTATCATGTTTCATAAAGAAAAATTACAGATAAAGAATAATATGACTGCTGTAATTTAGAAACTTGTTGTTTTTGTTTCTTCTAATTATCAATAAATAAATATTGTCATATTTTTGCTTTTTCAATAGAACTTTGGAGTGGATTATGTAGCTTTCAGTGATATGTGTCCAGATTGCCCTCCACAATTTTTAGAAATAGCTTTCAGTTCTTGTCGAGTAAGTTATTTTCTTCATTTTCTGTCTGTACATTTTAATATCTATTCACTCGTTTATATTTTATATCTTGTGATTAAGCCGTTTTAAAAATCTAACTATACAAACTATGTTTATCAAAAAATTAAAATATCCTCACCTTTTACGAGTGAATAAAAGTAGCATATGAATTAGCCAGGCCAATAGCATTTTTTAAGTTGCCAATTTTCGCATGATAAATATGTAAATTAAGACAACATTTTGATGCTAAAATTAAACATCTTGGTTTATGGTAGTACAGTAGAACCCCGATAATCCGGATCGGGTTTTTCGCTTTTTTTTTCAAGTTTGAGAAGCGATTGGCTAATTTCTTTAACATTAACTTGTTGCATCGTCGTATTCTGAATAATAAAACAAAAACTTTTTTGCCAATTGCTTCTCAAAGTTGAAAAAAAAATGAAAAAACCGATCCGGATTATCGGGGTTCTACTGTATTTATTATTTTCTTTTCTTTCTTTAAGAAATAAGAAAGTATCATGAATTTAAAAGTTTGTTTTAAATTAAAGTTGAGTATTTTAAATAAAAACAGTGAAAGGATTATATTTTAAATGAAAATAATGAAATTGAAAAAGTGCAGTGGTAACAATGTTTGGCAATTTATCCTCTGTGTCTTGCTAACATAAATATACCAAATTTTTTATTTCTCTACCAGAATTTATTGATTTGCCCTAATTATTTTCACCCTGCTGACATAAAAGTACCACAAATTCTTTGTAATCAGGACAACTTTTATGTAGATTTATACAAAAGAATAATTTTGATTGAAAATTCCCGCCTTGCATATGAAAAATGTAATTGTTTATGACAGTCACATGACTTGAACAATTAAAATCTAGATGAAATGGTGACGATGGAACAATATTTATCACCTGCACCAAGAACCAAAATAGCTTCATGGAATTTAAAAAGCAAAATAGAACCCGGAACTATTGATGATAGTCACATGACTTAGGCTTTTATTATAGATATTAAGCATATGTGTACAACCTCCTTCCTCACCCAATAAATCATCCTAATTATAGTTTTCAAATCTTTGTTGATATTGCTGCAAATTGCAGCAAATTTAACCTCATACTTGGTCAACAAATCCTAAAAGAAAAAAAGGTAATCTGTTAATTAAAAATTTCTGTAAACAGGCTAAATAATTCATCTAATGCCAATTTATTAATTTTATGTTTTTGGCCTTTTTTTTTTTTTTTTCTTTTTACATGCAGTTTAAAAATAGATAAGGTCATGATATATAAACAACATATAATACCTGGTTTATGATATGTCAATTCTTCATTGTGTGTTTTCTAATAGTGTTATCTATAAAATTGCATAATATGTATAAAAATATCATGTTGCAGAAAATTTTTATTGTTAATTTGGCTTGTTGCAAAAGGCCTTTTAAGATTTTGTCACAGGGCTTAGCACCAGCTATAAAAATAATACATGCTTTTTTTTTTTGTGCTGTCGGTTATTATTAGTGAGGATTTAGCGATCAGTACCAAAGCAAATTTTTCACATTAGATGTCAAATTGAGTTACTACACTGCTAGTTACAAAGGAAAATATTATTATTATCATTATTATTTTTTTTTTTTTAGATTGTGTTAAGTGGAAATTTTGATACCATTATTAGCTTAAAAAAGGAAATTCAATTATTAAATATGATTAAATGCGATGGAATAATTGAAACCAATTGAAATGCATTATTTTGTTACTTTAGCTCAAAAAAATGCTGAGTCATGAAATTTGTCAAATATACTTGAGTATCAGAGTCATCATTTGCATTTCTTTTTAAAAAATACTCACTGCATTATTTTTAATTGAAAATGTTTATCCATTTTTTTTTCAAGAAGATATTCTGTATATTATGTGTTATTTTTTTTTAATGCTTTTTTACTCGGAAAATTTCATATCATATTTTTTTTAAATATATATTTCTTTTTGCAGATTGACCCAGACAGCCGTCCAAATTTTAAAGAAATAGTTTGCCGACTGGAAACGCTTTTGAATTTAATTAGTTCTATGAAAGGGGGCTCTAATTTATTTTATCCTCCTATTGTATATTCTCCATGTCGAGATGATGGGGATAATATTGATAGTGTACAAGCCATATGTAAGTTTTAAATTAGTATTGGTTATAATTTTGTACAAGATTCATGTTTTCAAGATGTATCTTTTATGTTTTTAAATTTTTTATTTTTCAAATTGATTAACAAAAATATTTAATGTAAATCAAAAATCAGCAAAATTAATAGCTCATGTATAAGATTTTTTTTATTTTGTATGATTTCTGATTCATCAAAAATGATCAAGAGTATCCCCATATTTTCAACAGAAAGATATAGATTTTACATACAATAGAGCACCAATTATCCAAACTTGTTGGGACTGGAACTAATTCAAAACTAAATCAGGACCGTGCAAAAGTTAGGTAACTGGACAGACAAAATTTCAAATAAAAGCACATTTCAGTCTTCAGCAAAAGAAACGTGGCACTTGCGATTTTAGACATCTTGTTATATATCTAGAAATATACATAAGTAATTATTCTGAAACTCCAGGTGTGTAAACAAATAATACACGTCATATATTTTCGCAAAGCGTTTTCTGCAAAATCCAACAGGGGACCGTCAACAAATTGAAAAAAGAACGAAGATCTTTTGGGTTCAAAAACATAGCTTGAAAATTATTCTCGGTAGAATAAGATCAAAATCCGTTCCCAAAATGAAGCAAAGATGAGGAGTTGTATCCATATTCCCTTGATCAGTGCCTACACAATATTGCATGTACTACTATATTTGGATACAGCTATTTATCTTTGGTTTTATTTTGGGAATAACGGTTTCTACTTTTAATTATACTTTTTTAATAATTTCTACTTTTAAAAATAAGTCTGAAAATGTATATGAAAATTTCGAGCTGTTGAGGGTGGAAAAATATATTTTTTAATACACCCTTAAAGTCATATTCATTAAAAATATCTCATATTTTATCGTTTCCAATGAAAACTTCGTAACGAGCCAGCAGCCCCACTCAATTTTTTTATTGGTCCGGCCCGTTAAATTTTTTTGCCGGCCTGTTGAAAAAAATTATTCTAATTCTGCTGGCCCAGCCTTTTAGAAAATTCTGAACCATTCTGTTTAGTCGGACCCATGCAGACCTCTAGGCTGTAACTACTGGTTTAATGATTCAGTTTTAATGAATGAATCCTAAATTTCACATTATTATTTTATAAGTTTTGTAAAATGGAAAATTTTTATGAGTATATATTTTATTCATAATTTGCGATTGAAAAGTTAATCTTTTTTTTGTTTGTTTGTTTCTTTTCTTTGTTACCTGGCTCAGTTAATTTCTTTATATAATAAAATTGCAAAAAAATTTATTATCCTTTTTAAAATCCCATTTGCATATTTCTGTTATTTTCCATTTGTTCAACTTTCTATATATGTACATATATATACCATAAAATACTGAAAATAAGGTCCCCTGTAAAATCACGAAGTCCCAAAAATTTATAGGAGGGGGGAGATAATAATAATTGGAAACTGTTGTGAATGTCGTAAAAACATTAGCTAGGTGGAAGATAAAAATAATAAATTAAGAAAACAAATTTATATAAATTAACTATTTTAGAAATGAATAAATACGAACAAAATAACAAAACTTAAACTCAATATAAATATTTGTAAAATCTTAATGCATAAAAATCAAGACAAACATTAATTGTATAATTTAGAAAACATATGCCATTCTGTTACAAAGATATGTTAAGGTATTAGATTAAGATAAATTGCATAAGACATATTTGATACTTTCATTTAGGAGATTTTGATACAATAAACTTAAGGAATTTCCTGGGAGGGGGAGGGGGGGAGGAAGATTCAAAGCATTCAAAAAGTAAAACTTTAAGGGGAGGGAGCTTATAAATGCCTTTTTTTCTTAAAAGGAAAATTTCACATACACAAGGGAAAAGCTTATATTCAGAGGGGTTTACTTTCGGCACTTTACAGTAAGCAATGAATCTTGCATAGTAGTCATTTATACTCATAAAAAATAATTAGTGTTACAATTAAAGTATGGTAGGTAATAGCAAATTGTTATTATGAAAGTAATATCGCACGCTGGTATATGAACTGCAAAGAGAAAATTGCCACAGGTAAATTTCTTCTTTATTTTTTATCAGAAATTATCTTCACACTCAAATATGCTTTTTTTTTCTTTTTGTCTTTTTCTGATATAGTTATAAAATTATCTTCATCACTTTATGCATAAAAGAATTAGATATTCTTATTTAGTTTACAAAGTGTAAAATGTATTTCTTTCCATGCAAAGCCATACTTGGATTGTAGTCTATTACTGTTTAATGATTGCCATTTGGGAGGCAACATTCTCAAAATGTGTGTTTCAAACGAATGTTTCCAAAATTCATTTAAAGTATCTGTTTAATCTCAATTTTTAAAATATCTATACAGTTATGAAATAAAGACGGCACTATGTTGTTCTGAAAATTATCCTCAATGAGCATGAAAATTATCCTTTATGAGCATGAAAAAAATTCCTTTTGAGTGTGAAAGATGTATTAAGGCTATTTGCTTGAAAAACAAGCCTGCGACTTTAAATCCAAATGTGTGAAATTTTGTTTTATCAGAGGTCAAGTGCAATACTGAAAGTTAATCTAATTTTTAAATAGATTTTTACAAGTTAATCCCAAGCTGACCTATTAATTCTAACTTGGATAAATCAATTTAAAAGCAATAAAAATTTACATAATCTGTAATCATAAGTTACAGTTACCTCTGTATTGTTTTTCTAAATACATACTTATTGCAATAAATATAAAGTACTAGTGTTGTATCAATTTATTTTGCAAATAATATTCTTCACTATTGGTAAAATCTTTGTACTTTTATTTTATAGTTGCTCATGGTTGGCATCGATCAAGTTCAATACAAAACAAACTTGAAAATAAAACTTGTAATGCTACCCCAGCCAAAATGTCAAGCTCAGTTCAGCCTCCGTCAGTTACACCGAAACATATAGGTGAAGCAATGTCTATGCAAGATCCTCATTACAAACCAAATAGTAGTTCACAAAATCCTTTTGCTTCTTTGCCAAGGTTCTGGAAGGGAAAGAAATTTTTAGAACTTTCTGTAAGTGATATGGACTTATCTCATTCAGTTAATTTTGGACTAATGTCTCCAAAATATGCACCAACACCGCCTGGTACACCTGTGTCAGAAGAAAAATCTTCCACTCTGTCTGTGTGCCATAAAGTGAGCAAGAAACTTTCAAAATCTCTACCAGCATCGCCTGTCCTCTTAAGGAAGTCTAAGACTCTGTATTCAAATTCTTCGACTGTAGAAGTGCCAGATTCTCCCTGTTCTATTTCTCCAGGACCTTCCTTTTCTCCTCCCTCCTCGCTATCACCTTTTGAACCAGATGATTCTTTTTCAGGATACAATTCCGTCCAAGAGCAAATGAGTGACTGCAAGTTGGAAGATTCATGCAGCCCTTATCAAGAAACAAGTAAAATACACTTGAATACTATTGCTGTGCCACGAGAATCCTCTACAGTTGTGACTTTCAGAACAAAAACTCCATCTTTGTGTGCCAAATTAAGACGCTTGTCTGGGGAATCCGGTTTCTTTAGCGTCGGAGACAGAAATAGTAATTGTGATTTGTCTTTAGAGAGCTACCACAACCAGGATGATTTGTCTTCTTGGACGACAGACAGCAGTGCAGAGTCTCAGCTGAATGATTCACCGAGTGATACAGATGAAAATGGACAGTGTGGTGGCAGGAAGCGGCCATCTTCCTATTACTCAGATGATTCTTGTTGCTGCTGTGGTAATAACTCTCATAACTGTTGTGAGATCCACCTAAGTTCTTACCCTACTGCGTCTGAAGGGAGTTCTACCGTCCCATACATAAACTTGCCAAACTGCCAGAAATCTGAAACACCTAGTACTGTTTCTGAAATTGTACATTGTTCTTGCCAGTTTTGCAGTTCTGACAGTTCCTGTACTTCAAAAGAGCCATGCTTATTAAAAAATGCTTCTAGTCATGTTGAAAGTACTCAGCCAGAATTGGAGCCACCATCTATTCTTAGTCAGGGTAATAATCATGGTATGGCCAGACACATAAGCAGCGGACAATCTAAAACTTGTGATAAGGGAAATAAAGTCATTAAATGCTTGAGGACTTCTCCAGAAGTTTAAGGTAATTATTTTTATTATAAAAGCATGCAGTTATTTTTCAAATCAAATGCCAACTATAAGATTTATCCTTTATTTGGCTGTGATTATCAAAAGTAACTCATACTTTGAGGCTTTAATAGAAGATTTATATTTCCAAATATCTGTTATTTACTACTGTTACTTGCTACTTACAGGACATGTTTCATAAACTCTCATACCACATAATTTGTGTGTATTTTGAAATTTAATGTAAAAGATTTTAGATCAGTCTGTTGGAAATTCTAATGTTTTTACTTTCTTAAAATTGCAATCTATTTTTATGAAGTGGTTATGAAGAAATCCTGCATACAATATCAAATTTAATTTTTGAAATAAATATTTCAGACTTTTAAATTAAATAAAAATGTAAAAAAAAAAAAAAAAAAAAAAAAAAAAAAAAAAAAATGTGCATTTTTTATGGGATATTATTGAAACAAAATGACATTAAGACATAGATTTCCTTTAAAAATATTCAGAAATGTTTCCATTTATCAGGATTTATACTCATCAGAGGATTATGGCATTCAGGAAAAAATTGTGATACAGGTTTAAAAGATAACATCAGTCATTGATATGGAAAAATTATGTATCTCGGAAAATACATCAGGGTGTTCCAAGAAAGTTATCCTAAAGAAATGAGTTTGAATCCTGTTTAACATAATCAATTACAGTAGGACCTCGATTAATTGAGCTTCGATTAGTCGAGATTTCTGTTAACCAAGCCGATAACAAAATCAGATTATTTTTTTTATTTGTTTGAATGAACTCTTAATTTTTTTTGTTCACTGTCCGTGCTAAAGGCTCTTTTACAGATGTTCATCGGTTCGGCCTTGCAAAGTAGGATAATTTTTTCAACAGGCCAGGCTAGCAGAAAAAATCTAATGGGCCTGTCATGCCAAACCTATAAAAAATGAAACAGTACTACTGGCCCAATATAAAAATTCAAACGGAAATATGAGCCACAAATATTAACAAAAATATCAGCCATTTTCCAATGAATATCACTTTTGCATGAATAAGTATAAATGTGCGCCACAAGTTGATGTTAATTTGACAATATCTATATATAAATTTAGCATATCCTGTGATGAGATTCACATCATACAGTTACATGGTGTTTGTGCCCCAGGCTTAGTCTTTTCAGCAGACTCATGCCAGACCAAGATCAGTCTTGCATTTTTTTTCTACATAGTCAAACCAGACCAAACCTGGACTTAATTGTTCCCAGGATCTGTAAAGCAGGCAATATGTTTTGTAAAAATATTAATAGCATTAGTAAACTTCTATTAACGGAATCTTGGGAAATGGCTTTTTATTGACCTTTGAAAAGTACTTTGTATATTATTAAAAATATATTACTATAATTAATAATAATACTAATTAATAATAAAATAATTTACTGTAATTAATGAAAATATTACTATAATATAATTGTACTATTAATATATGTAAAAATATTAATAGCAAACATATTAATAGTAAACTTCTGTTAACAGAATCTTGAAAAATGGCTTTTATTTATTGAGCTTTGAAACATAACTTTGTGTATGTTAATGTTTATCATAAAAAAAAAACTATTGTTTTTAACTCTAAGTGGTGTTAAATTCACGAACATGGTGGTTTTTATACACAGTTTCTATTAACTGAGATTTCTTATATCCGAGATAATAACAGTCCCAATTAACTCAAACAGTTGAGGTTGCACTGTTACTGAATTTTTTATGTCATAAAAGTGAGAGCTGTTTCATTAAAAATAGTATGTAATTAATTGAAAAGAAATTATTAAATTAATCAAACTTTGATATAAGGCCAGCTCACTTATACAGTAGACTCCCTCAAATCTGCAACTCTCTAAAATTTGCACATAATTTACAGATGTAAACAATGAAACATTCCATTCAGATATTAGGGCAAAATTTGACTTTTTAATTTTTATATCAATTTCATATATATTTTAATTTGTAATTTTCATTAACATTACTGAATTCATGTGTTTTCATGAAGAAAGAATAAATTTATTTTGGAAAAAAAATAAGATATTGCTGATATCACTGATCATCACAATCTTCTTATCAAATATATTTATGCATTAATCAAGCTATTTTGGGTTATTAAGTCTGGCTAAACCAGAAATAAAACTTCCTTGTTTCATTATTTTAATGCAAATTAGTAATGTATCTTTATAAAACAAATTTCATATGAAAAATACATCTTATCTTTATAATAAATATTTAATGATACATTATTGATTATTAACTTGACCTTTTCTTTTAATATTTTAATCATGTTAAAAATTATCCAAATTTTTATTATTTTAATTTATTACTTATATTAATATTTTATTATATTGTAAGCTTTCATAATAGTTTAGATTTCATTGTTAATTACGTTCAAATTACTATTTAAAAAATGTAAACAAAGCAATGACCAGAAATCTGCAAAACCTCTGGTCCCAAGCTGTGCTGATTTGAGGGAGTCTACTGTATAACAAAGTATTTCCTCTGAAATTTATGCTGCACATAGGTAATTTTTGTGACTCTATACTGAAAACTGTTTGTGTTCACTTTAGTGTATGATAAAAATAAAATTTGTATCTTAAGTAATTTTCTTTTTCTCTTTCAGTTTATTTTTTATGTTGTTTTGACCGTCAGAAAAAATTGACTCTTAAGTTCAAGACGAGGGAAAAGAACTGACATTGTTTACAAGTTGAACTTTTTTTTTATGTTATGTATTAATTTAAAAATACTCTAGATGTGTATGTCATGTTTCAAGTTTGATTTTTTTTATTGTTGAAAAAGAAAAACACTAAATTTGCCAAAGATTAAAAAAAAAAAAGTACCTTACTCATAGAAAGATGTATTATAATTTATTTGTAGAATTATGTAATTTTGTACAAATGTGTAAATATTGTTTGTTGAAGTACAAAGCTACAGTGCTTCAAGAAAATGTTTAATTATCTTGTTCCTGGTATAATTTAATAGTTAACCTATTAAGTAATGTTGCCCTGTCACTTTAATAATTTGGTGATTTTGGCTAATTAAGTGTATTTCAAAATAATTTATTACTGACAAAAGTATGTTTTTTTTAAATTTTTCTTTACTTAATATAAAATTTTCTTATTATTTAAAGACATATCACAAGTATGTGTCAAATTGACATATCATTATATTTTTCTCATACTATTACTTTATATTTTGTTACTGGAGGTTACTTTCAATATTATGTATAAATTTTCTATTGTTAATATGTGCAGTAAGTTTTAATTAATATTTCTCCAACTTTTATTTAGTTATTAATGGCTCCCTTTTCTCTCTCTCTCCCCCCCCCTTTTTTTTTCTCCCTTTTATGTGAGGTGTGGGAGAAGGTTTTCTTAAATGTTGTTTTAGATTTTTATTTTTCAAAAATAATAATAGCAATGTTTTTTTTTCTTTTGAAATATTAAATATAAATGATTGTAATAATGCTAAAAAAATATAATGAGCACAGAACAATCTGTATGCTCTGGAAGATGCAATTTAAAACTTATATTGTAGCATATAATTTTCATTTATTGCAGTAATTGCATATTTTTTAAATTTCTGTGTTGCAGTAAAACTGGATATTTAATGTGCCATTTAGTTTTTTTTTTTTTTTTTTCTTTTAATGAAAGAAAATATTTGAAAATTTCAACTAAACAAAAAGCACTTCTTTGCAAAATTAAATTTTCATTTTCATCAGCATGTAAAAATGAGTTTTTATTTAGCTATGTTTATTTAGTTATGTTTAACATTAAATTGAAATTTTTTATCCTTTGATGTAATACTTATTTAACATAAGTGTGTTTTCTCTTTTTTTTTTCTTTCTTTCTTTTAGAAAGCTTTAAGAAAATTGACACAATAATGTAATATTGGCAACATATGAATATCTTAGAGTGTTCCAACTAACTCCAATATTTAAATAAATTTTAGTCTTTTTTTTTTTTTTTTTTACAATACTAAATTTTTTTAATGCTATTGTATTCTATGCAAAATAATGCATAAAATGAAATGTTTTATTTGTTTTTAAAAAGTGAAAGACATAAAAATTATTTTTTTACTTACTATTATCGATCGATAAATGCAGAAGATTGAAATTACTTCTATACATGGATGTAGAATATGTCAAATCCAGCAATCTAGAATCGAGGGAAAATTTTTGCAGAAAAATATGTAATTTTTATTTCAACAATGAATTTCATAATTCCCAGAGAAATTTTTTTTTTTTTAATGACAGATGAAAAGATCTGTATGTGGACCTCAATAAAATCAATTTTAGAATAATATGTATTGTATATATTTGTGCATAATTTGAAAATTTTTTGGAAAAAAAAAATCTATACCTATGGTAATACAGAATTTATGAAACTTATTACATATCACAAAATTTTAGGGAAATTTTCATATGGATTGGAGGAAATGTTGAGAGCAAAAATATTTTCTGCATTCCTGTTTTTGTGTTTTATTTATATGAAATTGAAGCAGTAAAACTTAAGCTGAAGTAATCGGTAGTTTTGTGCTTGTATAACAATTATAATCTTTATATTACAATATTTTTTGTTGTTTTGAGGTAAAAATTTTTAAAGAACAAAATTAAGTATTACAATACAGTAGCTTTTTAAATACCTTTATAATTTATGACACTGGCTCTTTCATTCATACTGTATTTCACTGTTTTTTAAAAATGACATCCTTTAAAAAATTATATAGAATTATTATAAAGGCTTAAGTAGCTAAATATATTATGTTATTTACTAAAGTTGTTAATAGGTTAAGTTATACAGTGATTTTTAAAATTACTGCATATAAATATCTGTTTGTTTAGCATATAAAGTAGTTGGCATGGATAACAAATTATTAATTAGCAATATTTAATAAGTGTAATCAGCTGACAGTTAATATCCATTGCAGGTTATATTAGAAATCTAACATATTAAAGAATATTTTTATAATTATGTTTTAAAAGATTATTACTTTTCTGTTACCTTTTAATGAAAAGCTCTTTTTAAAATAAAAAATCATTGAATAATTTATTAATATTTATGTATATTTTACTTAAAGTGTATTTTACAAAATTCCTATAAATTTTCAGATTTTATTTAATCTGCATATATATAGTATATGCATAAATACTGTTACATTTGCAGTTGCAAGCACACTCAGTGGAGTATAACTACTTGATTTTTCCTTTTATTTCTCTCTTTTTTTTCAAATACTATATAATTATTTTCATTATTAATATTTTAAGCGTTTTATTCCCATATTATATGCCTTTTTAAAAAAATAGATTTAAATATGGTGAATTTGAACAGTATTTACTTTTGTAAATGTTTTAAAGATTGAAAAAACTTCTTTTTATTTTACTTTCTCACAAAGTAATATAAACTAAATCAGTGTGATTAGAAAATGCTTGTATGTATGCATTTTTCTGACAAAAAATTGATGAAAATAAACATCATTTCTCATCTTTGTCATTTCTTAATATTCAAATATCTCAATCCAATTAAACTCTTTGAATATGTTTGGTATATTGACTGTGATGTTGAAATTACTTAGGATTAAAGACAAATTATGCAATCCTGCGACAGTTCACTAAATTTTTAACTAAAGTCTTTTTTCTAATTTTGAAAAATATTTCATTTGTTCTCTACTTTTTTGTTAAATTGTCTAAAAAATCCATTAAAACTTGCTGCATGTATTGTAAAATAATATCTCGTCTGTTAAATTATGCTTTTTTTAAATTTAAAGCCTGTGTGATTATGACCTCATAAAGTTCCTTTTAAAAACTTGTTGTGCTTATAATAATTTCATAGAAATTTGATTTGGTTTTTACTACATTTGTACCGAGTCTGCCTAGCTATGCCCTTTTTTAAATAAATAATTACTATTTACGTGTTTTTTATGTGATTGTAACATATGTATTTTCTAAGGATTGAAAATGTTGTGAATGCAGAGCTTGAAATATAGTTGAATAAAATTATATTTTATGATGTATGCTGTTTATTTATTGTCACTGTTGTTTATTTTTGTTGTCTGTATTTAAAGGTAAAGATAATAAAGGCAGTTCATTAAAGGGGGGGGGGTAGAGAAGGAGACGACTTAGGGTATGTGTGCTGTATGTAGGAAACGTTTTTTTAGCATGTGAACTGTAATTAATGCACTTTGAAGCTATCAAAGAAAATATTTTACTAGAGATCTTATGGTTTGTTTTAAAAATATGACAGAAATTGGAGTGTTCACTCTACTTAAGTAAAAGATGTAACCAGACAGGGCTTGAGCTATAAGTCTGCACAAGCTAGAATTTAGAGAAACTGGCCCAGCCCAAACAACAGCTGACTTGGCCTGCCCCAACTCATTGCAAAAACTAAAAGTTTAGCCCAGCACATACAAAAATTGATCAAATCAGACCCAACTTAATTTCCACAGAAATATCGATTTTTCTGAACATTCAAATAAGATTTTTTTTTTCCCTAGACTACTGCATACATAATTATCAGAAAATTTAACTTTATAGATCACTATACAATTGAGATTACACAGGCATGTAAAATTGAAGTCTTTGAGAAATACAAAGAAGTTTTCACTGATTTTTATGTTGCTTAGTGATTTTGAAAATTACCTCCAACTCTTTCTATCATATTTTTTGTTAAAATCCTACTTGAAAAGGATTTCTCTCAAACAATTTTGCATGTACTATATGGCAACAGTCGTTTTTATCCATTTAAATCTATGTAAGATAATAGGTTCTTAGTGAAGCAAATTGATTTCGCAGTAATTGATTATATTTTATAATAAATTACTCGAATATAGGTTTAAGTGTGTGGAAATAGCTTTTGCCAAATGATACGAGCTGCCTCTGGTCGAGAGAAAAACAAAAAGTTCCCTTGAGTTTAAATTTTTTACATCAAATTATGGTGCAGTTTCTAGAAAAGGATCATCAATATATATTTTAATGCTATTTTAATTTGTTTTTATTAAAGTAATATACATAAAACAAACAATTGATCAAAAGGAGCAAATAATCTGTGTGTGTATATGGAAGTTTAAAATTTTAAACGGAGCAAAAAAGGAAACAACAAAAAAAAGTTTTGGTTTAAGTAAGCACTCTTTTTCCTTTGAAAGCTATTTATGATGTTCTTTTCTTATGGATCAACATCAGGCCTATCTCATGTTAACATTCAACAGTAGTCAGCAAACATTTTCTTGCCCCATCTTCTTTGATATTTGTGCTCCATATCTTTGATGTCTTAATAGAACCTTTCAGCTTATTCTTTGCTGACTGAGCCTAAATTTTTTTTTTTGGGGGGGGGGGGTCCACATGTGAGTGAAATAAATGTATTTTGGCACTCATGGAGCAATGTAACGCTTGAAATTTATCCAGCATTCATTAGAATTGGTTTATACTCGGAATACTTGTAATTACACTGAAATTTACTGACATCTTTAAAGGCAAAACAAGCTTCTTTTTCGTTTGTTGTCATGCTAGTCTCAAATTCTTTATTCTTCATAAGTTTCTGGATATCTGAGCAAACAAAAATTTCCTCTTGCAGCTTGGTTTCGGATGAACCTGATGCTTCCTTGAAACTTTTTGCACAGGTGTTCGAAACAATCACAATCTTTTAGAACAATAAAATTTTTGGCTCAACTAAGCTGTTCCAAATCACATTCTTTGTGTCTGGTTTAAGACACAAAGACTTTTGGGCAATTTTTATTTTCACCAAATGTTGTCTTATCATGGCTGTCCAACTCACAAATGAAATATGAGTACTGTGTGTATCTACCTTGTTGATCAAAATGCAAGGAGATAACTTTCAAATCACTGTAAATGGTCCATCCAAAGACGGGTGGATCAGAATAATGAAGTTGGCATATTTTATTTTGTTAAAGACAAGAACCAGGTTTTTACAGCATTCTTTTAAATACACAGTATGTCCAACTGGTACTGATGCATGCTGGCTTCTGCAATGAAGGATAGCTTTTAAGGTTCTTTTTTGATGAATCTATAAACAGCCTTTATTCATCTTTATTGTAAATGATGTTATAATCCGTCATCAACATGGGAACACAATAGACCAGGTTTACCTCTTCTTTAAAAAACTTAACAAATTTCTTTTCTCGATTCCTGTATGAATAAAAAGAGGTTCCTTTGGCCAATAACTTTTTTTTTTTTTCAATTTTGAGCCCAGCAATTCAGCATAAATGAGCATAAACTTTGTGCGGATGTAAAATTTGTGGTTTGTCAAAATTTATTTTCGGATTCTTGTTTCTAATATTTGGTCAGAAATTGCAACGTTTTAATCCTGCGCTTTGGTGAATCGTTTTGAAACTGAAATGAATTACTTATGTCAATGGAATTAAAAATGTATATTTTATTTTTCTTCTACACAGGAACAATAATTAAAATTTATCATTAGCATTACTACTATAGAAACTGATGGTGAATTGATAATTTTTAAGACATGATTTAATGAAATACAATGATGTAATACTAAAAGATGAGAAGAGTCAATTTTAACAATGTTCGCCAAAAAGAAATTTCGCGCAGCAATCGATTCATTTGTTGTGGAATCTTCAGTCGTTTGGCATATCAGTGGTGTGACAAAATTCTGACATTAAAGTCGAACATAGATTATCAACAGGTGGCAGTACCATAACAGGCAGGGAATTTCAAGATCTATATGTAAAATATACTTCACTGTACCAACAGTAGATGGCAGCACCACAATAAACTAGAATTTTTTTTTTAATTCTCTTAGCTCTATATATATGAATTTGATATTGTCTCCGCATCTATCTATATTATAAAGGCCAAACCATAGCCGACTACCGTAATTTCGGGCGTATGCGCCGCACACACCGTAAGCGCCGCACCTCCGAAAATGCATTAAAATAAAACAAATATTCATCAGAAGCGCCGCACCGCCGTATGCGCCGCACTTACGAAAATACATCAAAATGTTAAAAATTGCGTTATATTCAGTGTTTTTTCGCGTTTTTTAACATTTGTAATATAAATCCAATTTTAAATTTAGTATATTTTGTATATTTTTTATGATGAAATTAAATTTGAATTCTTGCAGCCTTTATTTCGCGATTTTTTTAATACGTTTTTTATAGTTTGTAACGAGGTTTGCAGGGTTTTATCGCGATATTTGACGAATTTGCAGTTTTTTCTTGCGATACTTGAAAAAATTTGCGTTTTTTATGGGGATGAATCATATAGTGAATGAATCATGAATATTTGAACGAATAATGAATCATGAATTTTGTTACTTGAAGCAATATTTAAAAAAATGCGTTTTTAAGAAAAACATAAATTCTGTCGAAAAAGCGCAGAAAAAAGGCGAAATTTGTAAAAAACAAAGCATAAAAAGAATGAAATCTATTAAAAAATCTCAAAAACTTCAACAAAGATTCATGAACTATTCATTTCATCATGATTCATACCATTATCATTCGCCTTTGAGACCGGTATGTATCATGATGAAATGAATGAATCATGAATCTTTGATGAAACGTCGTTTTTTCGAAATTTTTTAATAGATTTCATACTTTTCTTTCAAATTTCTCCTTTTTTCCGAATAAATTTACGTTTCTTTTCGTTTTTTTTACCGTTTATTTATAGATACGGCATATTTCCGTTTTTTCTAACAATTTTTTGACAATTCTTTTGGGCGTTCTTTTTGGCGCTCCTTTGAGAAATTCACGATTCTCTCTCGGTCTTTTGACATAATTTGTGTTTTTTAGAGATTTTTTGACATATTTCGCGTTTTTACTGCAATCTTTCGTCGAAATGTGGGTTTTGTAGCGATACTTCGGCGAAATTCATATTTTTTTTGCGATCCTTTAAATAAATTTGCGGTTATTTTTCGTGATTCTTTGGCGAAATTAGCGGTTTTTTTTCAGCAATTTTTTTATAGTGGGGACTAGCGTTTGATTAGGAAAGGCCGATTAACGGGATTTTACGATAATAAAATTGTAGTTTTTCAGGTGATCCTTTCATGAAATACACATTTTTTTCTTTTTACATATTCGCGCTTTTCCCGCGAACCTTTGATAAAAGTCGTGTTTTTTTCTCCCGATCCTTTGATAAAATTCTTGCTTTTTCTGTGAATGATTGACAGAAGTTAGGCTATCATTTGTCGAAATTCGCGATATTTTTTATGCTTTGCATTTTCTTCCTGATGATTGACTTTTCACCATTTTCAGAAAAATTCCGATCAGAATCACCTATGTAATGAATATCGCTGCAAGGAAAAAAATGTACATCGTATCCGCCGCCCCGGCAGAAGAGCCGCAGCAAGCATAATTTTAACTTTTAAACTCGTATGCGCCGCGGCGGGTACGCCCGAAAATACGGTATATACTACCAGCCGAGCCATTTCGCAAAAAACCGCCAAAGAAGTGAAGCTAGATTCTGCTTCGAACCCTGAACCATTTCAATGGACCATGTGTGAGTCCACGTGATGCAAACCCTGCCCAAATTAGCATTGAATAGGGCAGTTTCGATTGACGTCATACTGGAGGTCACACACTAGAAATAGACAGTTTTGATTGGTGGAACTACCCTGACCTCCACTTGAAATACAATGGCTATCAGCTGATATTCCCACAATCAGCTGATAGCCATTGTATAGACCCCTTGCATTAACGTCACAGAAACGGCTGTTCCTCTAATCTGGTGCACATCTGGAGCCCAAACAAAACATTATAACTCCCCATTTGCCGTTTAAAGCACCCGTGGTCTTTCTGTTTAATTCTGATTTTTCTTATTCTTGCTCTATTTTTCTAAGTACTTAAAAATTGAAGTGCAAATTACTATTTTTATAAATGTGAAAACACTACATTTGCCTTATGTTTGGGCGCCAGATGAAATATGTGACGTCACGTGCAAGGGGTCTTTCAAGTGGAGGTCAAGGTAGTTCCACCAATCAAAACTGTCTATTTCTAGTGTGTGACCTCCAGTATGACGTCTATCGAAACTGCCCTATTCAATGCTAATTAATTATGTTTGCACACGCGGTCAATGTTTTGGTTCAGAGTTTGCACGATTGGTCAGATTAACTTGGGCAAAGTATCAGAGTCCTCTGGCGAGAGACTTCAGACATTAATCTCAAATAGACAGGCCTTTAGATATAGTGGGCCATGGCCAAACGTATCTCTGCGTGCGTAATTTTTTTTTCCAACCACCTTCGTCGTTCCAAGGCCAAGCTCGCACTCTGATTGGTTGTTTCTCTCGGCACTGTTTTCACGTAACTTGGCGAAAATCATACTTGGCGTAGCGATAGACGCTTCCGTCGAGTTTGATTTCCTTCCGAACCGAGTACGAAGTAAACCGAGTACAAAGTAAAAAGTTGTGTCGTTGTGTGTAAAAACTTTTAAAGAGTACAGCTTTCAGTAAGACACGTTCCATCCAATCCAATGCAGCATGCTGAAAGGTTACTTTGTACTCGGTTCGGTAGGAAATCAAACTCCTCGACGGAAGCATCTATATGGAAAGGGCATGTTTATAAACAAACACTTCTGTCAACCGATCTACCGCTACATTTTTTGCCATAGCGATCATTGTAGAAATCGTCTTGACGACGTAGCCCAATCATATCATACTTACTTTTACATTGGCAAACTTAGACCAATCAAATTCCCGGAGCTCATCCGTACAGTGTCAGTCCTTAAAGAACGGACATGTTTTTCTCGCTTATCCACAGTAATTCGTCCACAGTGACGTCAGCTGCCCTTTCCTTATCGCTACGCCAAGTATGATTATCACCAAGTTACATAAAAACAGTGCCGAGAGCAACAACCAATCGGAGTGCGAGCTTGGGCTTGGAACGAGGAAGGTGGTTGGAAAAAAAAAATTACGTTCTCTGCGTTTAACGTATACGTCATTTTATGAATGGCAACACTTTAAAAATTAAAATACTTCGGTTTTGAAATTTTTGCAACTACAAATTTTTAAACTTATAAACATTGTACATTTTCAATTTTTACACCGTGGTGTAGGGAAAAAATTGCTTTTAAATGCAATTTGTTTCAAAGTTGTATTTGTTTTTGAGTTATTTAATTTTTAGCAGTTTTTGATACCGTTTTTTGACTGTGGCAACAGACGTACTCCATTTCTATTAAATGTAAATGGGAAGAAAAGCATTTTTTTTTTTTTTTTTTTTTTTTTTTCCCAACTGGGTTTTGCCATCCAAAATGTATCTCGCAATCTGATTGATGGTCATTTTTAAAACATTTTTAACGAAAAATCTGAATTTTTAGAAAGTTGTAGAAATGAAAATCTGGTTAATTGAAGTTTTCTTCACAACATACATATTTTTTTAAAGGTATTCGGAGCTTCATTTTCGTTTTTAAGCCATTTAAAATACGAAATCATTCTGACAAAAAACAAAAGGCAGGCCATTTAAAACCATTGAATATCGCGAATTAAAATGACTGTTGTAAGTAAGTTGAATATCGCAAAGAAATAGACATGATTTTTACAAATTAAGTATTAATAAAATATTTTGGAGTAAATTTTAATTTTGCGTATAGTTTTTACAACCTTTGAACAATTTAGTAATTCATAACTTTAGATATTTATGCAATTAGTACATGTAGAATTAAAGCAAATTTTTATTTTAATTATTTGGAGGGGAAAAAAATTTGTAAATTATAGAATCTCCAGATTACACATTTAAAATAATTTAAAGTTTTTTTTTTTTTTTTTTTTTTTTTTGTGAATGAGCAGTAAAAATAAATCTATTAATCAAAATTATTCTTAGCTCATTCAGGATTGCTTTTAAATCCCCATCTTCTCCATCCGGACAATTCAGGCCCGTGGGAAATTGGGGGGGGGGGGTGTTCGCCCCGTCCGAGGAGATTGAGGGAGCAACAAATTTATTCTACCAACACCAATTTCTTTTTTTATTTCTTGCTATCTTTACAAGAAGAAAGTATTGGATTTGTATAAATTTTCGAATTCCGGTTTTCGTCGGATTTTACACGTTTTAGGGCCAGAGATTCCAAAAAAACATGTTCTTATAAAATATCTGTCTATGAAATATATTTTGTGGGTGCTCCATCTCAAGAAAAAATACACGGAATTTAATAAAATTTGATATTTAGGTAGCCCCTGATATAAATTGTTGTTGATTAGTTTTTGGCGTAAATCGCTCAACAGGTGGCACTGCTATGCTGCATTTTTTACGATTTACGCAACAGCTATATCTTAAGGACTAATGCACGGATTGTAATAAAAATGTAAATAGTATAGTCTCATAGGTAGTCCCTGATATAAACTGATGCTGATCAGTTTTTGGTGTAAATCGCTCAACAGGTGGCGCTTCTATGCTGCATTTTTTACGATTTACGTAACAGCTATATTTTAAGAACTAATGCACGGATTGTAATATAAATGTAGTATAGTCTAATAGGTAGTCCCTGATATAAACTGATGCTGATCAGTTTTGGTGTAAATCGCTCAACAGGTGTCGCTGCTATGCTTCATTTTTTACGATTTACACAACAGCTGTATCTCAATATATGTATTAAAGCTTGTGTAAAATTTCTAGAAAAAGGAATCGGAAACTTCAGTTGGCGAGATGAAATGGAAACAATTTTATATTTTATGCAGTGTTAAATTAAGGCAGTGGCCCAGGGGGATATCCCCCCTCGTAAAATTTGAAATTTTCAGTTTTCAATGGTCCAAAAGTACAATTCCCCCCCCCCCCTCCTCCCGGAGCCACTGATGTTCCTCCCGGAGAAAAGTGTCTGAATTCAACACTGATTTTATGAACAGATAAATTTGTATAATATTAATTAATCCATAGACAGTGGATAAAGAAGTAATAAATACTGCTTACAAATGCTATAAAAAATCTTTGGCTAATTAATCTTTTGTAAAATGTACACGTCTTTTTTCATATTAAATAAGTTTGTATTTAGACACGAAACAAAGTCTGTGCTTTATTATTCCACGTAACATTTAAAAAACATATAAATTAAGATCTATACGCAATAAAAAATTCTCAATTTAAATATAATTACAAGTAAATAGCTTTATATTCAAGCCTAAAAAACATCACTCACTTGTGGAGCACGGAATAAACTTATTTTTTTTTCCTTCGTCTTTTTTTTTACTATTATAGCCTGTTTTACATCCAGGAACACAGCACTTATATCCCATCTTAATTTAGTTTATGATATATCAATATGAAACATTAATAAATAAAATATCTTTTAATTCGAACATATGCATCTTAAGCATACAATTATATTGAAAGACTGCTAAAAAACCAGCCTACCATCGTATCGCAGCCCCCTCATTATTTACCAAAATTTCAATTTGTATTTTCGAAGAGTCATGCGCATTAGGTTTCCCCTCCTGTTTCTTACTCCGTGAGTAGATTACTCGAATATTAATTGTATACTTTTGTTGCCATTTTTTATAAAAAGTGGAAAAAATATTGAATTTAAAATACGTGCTATGTCAAGAATTTTTATTATTGATATAGTTATATCATCGGGTGAATTTTGGTTTTATTTCTTTTTTATTTATTAATTAAAGGATTTTTAGTTTATTAGAAACTTACCCTAAAATCTATACAACATTTTTATTTTACATTTTCACGTCACAGGTATATTGTTTATCGTATTTATTGTATGCAAAAAAATTTCATTCACAATTAAATGAATATAAATAGTTTGGTGTCTGTTTACAGCTAATAGCAATCGAGATTTCAAATTTTGAATTAAAATTATTTTTAAATGATCAAATTAAAAACCATTTTTTAAAGAGCGTGAACATGGACAAGAATGGTGCATATGTAAATTTTGGTATGTTAAAAATAATGTCGGGTTTAGATTTCAAGGAGGAAAAAATTCTATGATTGAGTCAAAGTGAATATACATTTTTCTATTTTTACTTTCTTCTATCTTTACAAGAAGAAAGTATTGGATTCATGAAAATTTTCGACTTGCGAATTTCGACGGATTTATACGTTTTAGAAGGTCCTGAACACGTTTTGACTATTTTTAGAAAATGTCTGTCTGTGAGTCTGTCCGTCTGTCTGTCTGTCTGTCGTATGTCTGTCTGTATGTGACAAAAAAATTGTGGGCGCTCTATCTCAAGAATTAATGCTCGAAATTTAACATTTTATATTCAGTTAGACCTTGATATGAATTAGTGCCTATTGGTTTTTGGTGAAAATTGGCCTGCAGGTGGCGCTGCTATACTACGTTTTTTATGATTTTCAAGATTGCTATATCTCAAGAACTAATGCACAGAATTTCACCAAATTTCAGATTCTGTGACCACTTGATATACATAGACACTGATTAAGTTTTGGTGTAAATTGGCCAGCATGTGGCGCTGCTATGCCACTTTTTCATGATTTTCATGATAGCTATATCTCAAGAACTAATGCACATAATTTCACCAAACTTCAGATTCCGCGATACCTTGAGATACATAGCCGCTGATAAGGTTTTGGTGTGAACTGCCCTATAGGTGGCGCTGCTATGCGACATTTTGCACGATTTTTGCGATAGCTATATCTCAAGAACTAATCCAGAGAACTTCATCAAATTTTAGGTTCTGTTACACTAGAATATATAACATAATTAGACGCTGATTACATTTTGGTATTAACCTTGCAACAAGTGGTGCAGCTATGCTGCATATTGCACGATTTTTCCGATAGCTATATCTCAACAACCAACGCACAGAATTTCATCAAACTTCAGATTTTGTTACAAAATGACATATAACATAATTATACGATGATTACGTTTTGTTATAAATCCTTCAACCGATGGTGCTGCTCTGCTATATTTTACACGTTTTTTTTTTAAACTAGCTGTATCTCAAGAACTAATGCACAGAATTTCACCAAACTTCAGATTCTTTTACACCATAACATAATTAGACGCTTTTTTACGTTTTGGCATAAATTGTTCAAGATATGGTGTTGCTGTGCTACGTTTTGCAATTTTTTGTTATAACTATATCTCAAGAACTAATGGACGAAATTCCATCAAATTTCAGATTCTGTTAGGTCTTGACATAAATAGATGCTTATTAGGTTTTAGTATAAATTACCCAACATGAGGCACTACTAAGCTCATTTTCTCTGAATATTAATTAAATTTTGCGTTTTAGGCTTTTCGGATACCAGAATCTCATTAGGCTAGGTCAAATGCTCGATGAAGTTCAATAGTGGGTAACTTTGGGGTCACCAAGTTTTTTTTTAAATATTAAAATGTACTTTTGAGAATGAGAGAGAAGAAAGTTTTGGGATTGACACATCCAACTAGTTCATTTTGGAATGCCAAGCATAAAAGTCTTAATTGATAGCTGCATAATAATAAAATATCTTTATTATATACTCCCTTTGTCCCAAAATAGTTGTTACATTTCAATATTTTTGTACTGATTATGATACTGATGATTTTATAATTTTGTTTGAATATTTTTCAAATATTTAAGGGTACAATGCTTCAATCGACAACATTTACTTACCAACAATTCTCTCCATCCCTTCGTAAATCAGTATCATACTAGTTTTTAGAAAATCTAGAATTCGTATACTCTTAAGCCACTCCCCATTTCGTTTTCTATTTACAACATTCCTTAGAGCGTTTTAATTTCAAATACCATCCATCTTATAAACATTCGTCTCTGATACTGTAATCATCCAATATCAAATGAAACTAGGCATTGTCCCTAGGCATTGACTGCGCACATAGGACTTGATTTTTCAGGTATAGATGGCAACGCCTTTTCTACGATAACTTTAAGGATTTGTTCTTTGTAAAAAAGATCAACAACTTTTGCCACAGCGTTTTTTTTTTTTTTTTCGTTAATTTTTGAGGGTTTTTTGCATTTTTTGAATAAACAAAATATCATATTCCAATTATTCTACAATCATTTTGTTTTTATTCGAGTCCGATCTTAGTCTATGCCACCGCTGGAAAAAACATTAATTTAATAATAAACCTTTTGTTTTTGCAGTGTGTCAAAGGTTCAGTTTCATCTGGCATTTATAGCAATATTGCTTAGAAAATCATTTTTCAAATGTTGCAGTAAAAATAACAATGCAGTCGAACACCGTTATACAGAACCCGGTTTATAACGAACGTAATTTTTGGTTCCGCCGTTTTCCTATTCTATTTAATGCTATTTTACCCTTTTATAGCGAACCTCCAGAATCTTAAGAATCGGTTATAACGAACTTTTTTTCTAGTCGACCATATTTTTTTTTCTCTTTTTACTTTTCTGCTGATGTGAAAAAAGATTTTCGACTCTAATTCTATAAGAAAATTCATGCCGGCTGATAAAATATAGTGCAAATTAACGATAGTCTTTTTTATTCAAAAGTAGTAAGACCAGCATTCTTTCTCTTTTATGAGAGCCATTCTGTAGATGTGATCACGCCCACCCATCAGTTATTTTCCATTACTGCTGTGTCATTGGAATTCAGTAATGCATTTAATCTAACTTATTTAACTAATGTATTTAAGAATAATTCGATATATGGCAGCATTGAAAAGAACGTCTTCTTTGAAGCAAGCAATAATCAAAAGCTTTTTCCCTTAATTTATATTCTCTAGAGTTCACAAGATGATGAAAAAAAAGGAAAATTTAAATGATAAAAAAGTAAACCAGCAAAATAAAAATAAAATTTTAATGCGCCAATAATTAGTGTAGTCATCCTAAGCCTGGATAAAGTGTAAAGATATTAATATAGACAGGATCATTCCTTAAATTATTTGCTCACTTATCCTAACATTTATCAGAACTAGGATTGGTCTCGAATGTTTAGATAATTGGCGCTTTACTGTATTTCTATTTGTCTTCATTTTTAGTTATTTTTTTTGGTATTGTGCCAGTTTAATGTAATCAATTTTAATCAATTTAATTCATTAATGACCATATCTAATAGATTTTACGTTTTTTTCTTAATGCATAATTATTGAACATATAGATATCAGGTAATAATATACATATTTTGTAAACTCTAATATTTTTAACGGTTCGGATATAGCGAACCACTGGATATAGCGAACAAAAACTTCGGTCCCTTGAAGTTCGTTATAACTGGGTTCGACTGTACACTAATCATTATTAATTTAACTCTTTAGCATACTTCTAAATTATTACTCATAATTACAATTATCATCACTTTTATAATAGGCCGAGTCACATTATTATTAATATTATTATTATTATTTTCATTTTTACACATTTATGTTAGCGTTGTGCTTGGCATTGGAAGAAATATTTGACAGGGTGCCTGGAGGAATCAACTCCATACCTCTAGGCGAGAAAAAAAATATAACGTATAGCAGGGCTGTCCAACGCGGCGTCCGCGGGCGCCATCTCGCCTTTTGCAGGTTTTCTTGGCGCCCTTTTGATGTTTCCTGTTGTTAGTCTTAAAAAAATCTTGTATTTTCTTCATTTATAATCAATCCTTCATATTTGCTTGAAGGATGATTAAAAATTTCTACTAATGTATTTCACGCATCAACAGTTATAACGTACGCAACGTTTTCAAAGAAAGGCAACAGCACATTAGTTAAAAAAAAAAAAAAACTAATTATGTACTGTTGCGTTTTTTCACTGATTTCTAGTTATTCTTATTAATTTTTTTAATGAAAGTTATTCCCATAGGGCATTAACAAATGTCGACAATAACTTTTTTAATATATTACGAAATTAAATGTAGAAAAAAAGGGATTCTACCCCTCCTGAAAGTTCAGCCTTTTTGTTATTGTTATTGAAGTTGTTTCACTGGCCATTTGGCTGTTTTATACGAAAACATAAAAGTTGTCTTTTTCTCACCCAAACTTTTGAATCCTTAGGTAATTTTAATGATTTAATGCTTTTAAAAAAATCTATAAAATCGTTCGAATTTATTTCAATCAACGAAAGCTCTTAAAGGCTGTCTACTTGGAACCACCCATGACTTTTTTTCTGTACTTTTTATAATGTCAAATTTACACCCCCCCCCCCCATCCACCCAAAAAGTGCAATTATTGCAGTGTATTTGCGTCCCTCAAAAACCCAGCATTATGAACTGATTACCATTATATTTTAATAATAGATGATATTTCATTTTTCCAATTTCTTTCGATGGCTTTTTCCAATTAAAAAATGTTTGAGATAACCCCTTGCAGATGTACTATTAAAAATTTATTACGATTTACAGTTTTTTTTTCGCTTTAGATATTTATGGGCATTGTGTCTCTACTGCGTTATTCATTTGCATATATGCATCGATACTAATGTTAGGATGATTTTCTGGAATGTTTTGAGCCATGTAATTAATGGCGTCCTTAATTGTTTTACAAAAGCTGAGATGCGCCCTTGCTTTGTAAAAGGTTGGACAGGCCTGACGTATAGCAATTTAAATCATGACCAAAGTCTCTTTAACACCATATATTATATAATATCTATAGTAGCATAATTATACTGGTGTTTATTTAATAAACTGCATCAGAAGTTATTTATGACTCCACCTACTTGAAATGTAGCAACTAGTTTGGGTCAAAATTTTCGACCTAAATGTAGCAATTAATTTAGGATAGAGGAAGTATTTTTTCACATACATGATTAAGGTTTAATTTTAATAATTTTTACATCTAAGTTTTATAGAAATAGTATTATTTTTAATTTAAGGTTAAATATAATTTCTTTAAGAGTTAAACTTATCAAAATAAGATGAATTTTTTATTGCAACTAATTTTGTAGGTTTATTATAAATTAATGAAACATATTCTTCTCAAGCCTTTTCTTTCGTCGAGGAATTCGACGGACTCTACCTTGTTTATATAATTCACTTTTTCAGCAAATTTCGATCATTGAACAAGATCTAAAAATAAAAATAATTTTTTATGAAAATTACAGTGTATTTTTAATGTAACAAAATTGTTGAAAATTCAATTTATATTCAATTATAAAAGTATTTTTCAGTGTTAAGAATACATAATTTACACAATTACATACACAATTTATTCTTATGTGTGTGGCGCCTTGACCATAACTAACTTTTGCAATCGTTTTATAACTTTTATCCCGTTACTCAGGAACTTCGCCACTCCACTCGAGCTTCACGAGAATTCCTGGAACAATATTTTTATCTGAGTTATGCTAACTTCTCATCTTAGTAAAAACTGCATTTAATGTTAAATCTCAGCGATGTATTATTTTTATTGTAATAATTGTTTTGTAAAACAATGTGTGTGTTTACGTCTGGACTAGTGTTTCAGTGGTGACCCGGAAATTTAAAAACTTTAGAAGCTGAATTGATTCAACTGCAGGAAGATTTAACCTAGCAGAAAGAACTTCATGAAGAAATAAATAATATAGCACATCAAAGAGTTCACTTTTGATTGATGAGAGAGGATATCAGGTCAGTTCTATTTTCTGTAAATTCGAGAGAGATTTTTTTAATGTAAGTGAAATCGCATGGCAATAATTAAATTGTTTTTTGTTTAAAAGAACTTTGGACAATAGACATTATTTCATGACTCCATGTATTAGGTTTTTTATTTTCAGGCGATGAACGTGAGATGATGCTGATATGTTATTATTATTTTTGGTTTTCGATATTTATGTTTTCTATATATGTCCTGTGATGTGAACGTCTAATAAATATTTTATGTATTTATAGAAGAAGTTATATTCATCGTGAAAAATATTATAAATTTATCTAAATATTACGTAAATTATTAACATTTTGGTAGAAGAGCGGTGGTTTTAGAGAAAATGTTTGTGTTTTGAGTGCAGAAATAAATAAAATTAAAATATGAATTGAGTGGAATTAGGCCTAATGGAAGAAAATAATTTCTCCGATTGGAATAACCGCCAATAGGATAAATTTAAGAGGTAAGAATTTTATGTGCACTTAAAATATTCAGGAAGATAAAGTATTTTAACAATGTCTGAGTCAAATATGTTTGGAATTCCTAGAATAGAACCCCTAACAAGTAAAAATTATACGTTATGGAGTATGAGGGTTGAAGCATTAATTAAGTCGAAGCATTTATTTGATGTTATCGAAAATGATGAACCGATAAAAAACGAAAAGGATCCCGCTAGTTTAAAAGTGCATAAAACATGGTTAGAGAAAAATGATGAAGTATATGGTATAATTATATTAACGTTGTCAGCAGAACAAACAATGGCAGTTAGAGGAGTTAAGAAAGCTAAAGAATTATGGGAACTACTTAAAAAGCGTTATGCAGGAATTGAGAATCAAAGAAAAATTCAATTAAAAATTAATCTGGCGAGAATAGAAAAAAATGAAAGGGAAACAATTGAAGAATATTTAATAAGAGCTCAAGGTATCGCAAACGAAATATTAGAATTGGGTACAGAAATTGATGAAAGCGAATTAATAGGATTTATTATAGAAGGACTCCCAAAGAAATATAGTGAGGTAACAACTGCGATATCGTCAAACCCAAATATTACTTACGAAGTGATGCGAGAAACTTTATTGAGATATGAAAGAAAATATGATAGATTTCACGAAAGCGATTTTAAAGCATTTAGGGCTAATGAAAAGAAAAGAATTTATTGCTTCGCGTGCGGAAAGCCAAATCATGTAGCGCGGAATTGTTATAATAAATCGAATATGACACACTCGCGAAATAATAGAGAATATTTACCAAACAAAAATTTTCAAAATTTTTCTAGTAATAAAGTTAAAGCATTTCAGGATATGAGGGAATATTCACAGAACAATAAGAATTTTAACAAGAATAATAATGTTTCAAACAAGAAAATAAAGGAATTTACATGTTTTACAAATGAACATGCATTGCACTCAGATGAATGTAATAAAAATGAGTGTAAAGAATCTGAAAATAATAGGGAAATAACCTGGATGTTAGATTCAGCTTGCACTTCGCATATGACGCATAGAGAAGATATCGTTGTAGAGGGAAAACCTGAAGATGTAGAAATTGCAACTGCTGAGAGCGAGCGATCAATACAAGCAAAATATCGCGGAAATGTTCATGTTACTGCTTGTGATCAGAAATTTGGCGAATCAAATATTAAACTTACAGATGTTCTTTGTGTACCTAATTTAAGAGAAAATTTGATGTCAGTTCCAAGTTTAGTTAGAAAAGGAAAATATGTGATATTTAATAATGAAGGAGCAGCCATTTATGAAAAGAACACAGGCGAATTAATTGCTCAAGGAATTTTTGAAGATAATGCATTTAAAATAAATTTAGCTTTACGAGAAATAATTGAAGATAGAAACGAATCTTGTCTACAGACAAAGGAATCTAAGAAAGAACTATGGCATAGAAGACTTGGGCATATAAATTATGCATACTTGCAAAGAATGTCAAGAGAAAATCTTGTAAGGGGATTAGAAGAGATAGATGGTAAAGAAACAAAATGCGAAATATGTATTCAAGGAAAATTAACGAGAATGCCATTTAATCAAGTGATAGAAGGAACAACACGTATTTTAGAGCGGCTACATGTTGATTTATGTGGACCAATGGCAGTGCACTCATTAGGAGGAAATAAATACATGTTAATGGTAGTAGATGAATATAGTAGAAGATATTTTGTAGATTTTTTAAGAAGTAAAGATGAAGCAAAAGAAAGAATTATAAATATAATAGAGAGAAGAGAAAATGAAACTGGCAAGAAAGTAAAAGCAGTGAGATCAGATAACGGTGGAGAATTTACTAACGAACAGCTCATGAATTATTATAAAAGAAAGGGTATTAAGAATGAAAGAACAACAATTCATAGTCCTCAAAGCAACGGGATTGCTGAAAGAGCTAATCGTACAATTATTGATACAGCAAGAACATTGCTGATAGAAGCACAGCTACCTTTATCTTTTTGGGCCGAAGCAGTGTCAACAGCAGTTTACATACATAATGTTACTCCAACGGCTACAAGAAAGAAAACACCATTAGAATTATGGTCAAGTAATAAGCCTACAGTAAAATATATGAAAGTATTTGGATGTAAAGCTTTTTATCGCAACGATGACATCAATAGAAAGAAATTTGATGTAAGAGCAAAACCTGCAGTATTTATCGGATATTCAAGAGATCGTCGAGCATACAGATTATATGACTTAAAAGAAAAGAGAATGCGTGAAAGCAGAGATGTTGTGTTTATAGAAGAAAAAATGGGATATGAAGATATAGTAAATAAAGAAGAAATGACTGATGAATTTGAATACATCAATATTATCAGTAATAAGAATATAATAGATGAACAAGAAGAGAACAATTCCGATGAAAATGATGAAGATTTAAATCAGGAAAAAGAAACAATTAGGTTGACAAATGATTCGAATGTTCCTGAGACAGAGGAAAATGAAATAAATAATATAATTTGTGAAAATAAAGAACAACAAGAAAAAGAAAGTAATAAAAATAAGTTTTCTGGAGAACCTAGAAGATCATCACGAATGAGGAAACCGAATCCAAAGTATTTAGCAAATCTTGTGCACGAGGAAGTTCCAAAGAATTACAAAGATGTATTAAATTCTAAAAATAAAGATAAATGGATAGAAGCAATCAAAAAGGAATTGCATTCGTTAGAAGAACACAAAACATGGAAAATTGTTGACAGACCAAACAATGTGAAAGCACTGAGAAGCAAATGGATTTTTAATGTAAAAGAAAGCGGTGAAGATGTAAAATATAAAGCTAGGTTAGTAGCAGACGGATCAAGACTTAAATTTGGAACAAATTATCAAGAATCGTACAGTCCAGTAATGAAAACTGAATCATTTAGAACTTTATTAGCAGTCGCAGCAATGAAAGGCTACAAAACTAGATTTTTTGACGTAGAAACAGCTTATCTGAATGCAGATCTAGAAACTGCTGTTTATATGAATCCACCTGAAGGACTACAAATTGAAGGAGGGAAGATATTACTCGTGACCGGAAATTTATATGGATTACCTGAAGCAGGAAGATGCTGGTATGAAAAATTGGTTAAAATATTTGATAAGATAGGATTAAAACCATGCAAAGCAGACCCTTGTGTATTTGTCAATAAAAAAGATAATGAATTTATTACAGTTGGAATCTATGTAGATGATGGGATAGTCGTTAGTGAATCCGAAGATTTGATAAATAAATTCGTACAACAATTGAATAAAGAAGCGAAAATTAAAGAGCAGAAGAAAAATATAAAATTCCTTGGTATTGATATTGAAGAAAAGAATGGAGAATTTTTATTAGGTCAAACTAAATATGCAGAAAAGATTTTAGAAAGATTTGATATGGAAAATTGTAAAAGTGTGAAAACTCCTGGTGTACTCGGAATAAATTTAGATGAATATGAAGGTGAAAATAAAATTGACGAAACATTATATCAAGAAATGCTTGGAAGTATAGGATATCTAGTAAGAGGAACAAGGCCAGATTTAGCTTTCACTTTAAGTAATTTGTCTCAATATGCAAAAGATCCTAGAGAAATTCATTTACAGGCAGTGAAGAGAGTTTTGCGTTATATCCAAGGCACGAAAAACTACAAACTTCGAATTAAAGGTAAAAAGGGTCAATTATCACTTTGTTCTGATGCTAGCTGGTGTACTACACAAGATTCAAAATCATTTGGTGGATATATAGTAAAAATAGGAGAATCTTTAATTGGTTGGAAAAGTAATAAGCAGAAACTGGTTGCGCTTTCTACAATGGAATCTGAGCTTTTAAGTTTGTGTGATGCAGTTTGTGAAGGAAAATGGCTAATGGGTCTCTTGGAAGAATTAAATCAAGAAGAAATGGTAAAGCGTCCAACAGAAATCAGCACTGATAGTCAGTCCGTAATTGATTGGATCAAAAACCCAAGGGTGAATAATCGTAACAAACATATCAATAGAAAATATCATTTTGTGAAAGATGAAAGAGCTAAAGGAGAAATTGAAACAAAATATGTAAATTCATCTGAACTGGAGGCAGATATAATGACTAAGAATTTGAGTTATGATGTCATGAAAAAACATATTACAAGTCTGGGCATTGCTGAGCATTATTGACATGCGAAAGGAGGGATTTGTAAGTGAAATCGCATGGCAATAATTAAATTGTTTTTTGTTTAAAAGAACTTTGGACAATAGACATTATTTCATGACTCCATGTATTAGGTTTTTTATTTTCAGGCGATGAACGTGAGATGATGCTGATATGTTATTATTATTTTTGGTTTTCGATATTTATGTTTTCTATATATGTCCTGTGATGTGAACGTCTAATAAATATTTTATGTATTTATAGAAGAAGTTATATTCATCGTGAAAAATATTATAAATTTATCTAAATATTACGTAAATTATTAACATTTAAAACTTTATCATGCTTAATTCATATTATTATTAAGGTTATTGAACATAAAACACATTCATATTATAATTGAGCATAATTTAAACATTTATCGATAACTGGATATGCAAGGCAATGAAATTAATAGAATTAAACTTCGCGTGCCGCCGCTTTGGAAACAAAATATTCAATTATGGTTTTCACAAGTAGAAGCCGCGTTTCAGTTATCTGGAATTACAAACGATGACACCAAATATGCTAGTCTAATTTCATCAATCGACTCTGAAAGTTTAAATTATGTTAGTGACCTTATATACAGTCCCCCACAGCAGGATAAATATGACACATTAAAGTGCAGGCTCATTGCAGAGTTCGCGGACTCTGATGGAAAACGCTTAAAAAAACTTCTGAGTGAATTGCAGTTGGGAGACAGTAAACCGACTACATTACTCCGCCAAATGCGCGATTTGGCTGCAGGCCAACTCAACGATAACTTTTTGCAGAACTTATGGTTACAGAGATTACCACCAAATATTCAAGCCATCTTATTGGTATCGAACGAAAATTTACCTGAACTTGCAGTTTTAGCCGACAAGATATACGAAACTACAGCAGATAACACGCAAGTATATTCTGTTGCAAAATCAGAACCAATTGCGGCAATAGGCCAGCCATCTATTTTAGACATACAAAAACAAACTGAGAAGTTGACATTGCTTGTCGAGAAACTTTCCGAAGAAAAAAGTCAATATAATTCAAGGGGCCGAAGATTCACATTCCGAGGTCAATCTAGGAATGTAAGCCGAAATCCGGCTTATGAAAACACTAAAAATTATTGCTATTACCATAATCGTTTTGGTCGTTTTGCTAGGCAGTGTAGGCAGCCTTGCTCGTTCACCCAGTCGGGAAACGAGTAGACGCTACCACTCAAACAAGTGCCGTGGGTGGTAGCGATGTTTCGGTAGCTAAAACTAATAACCGCCTTTGCGTGTATGACAGTGCTACAAATCTGAAATATTTAATTGATACCGGTAGTGATGTTTCGTGCATACCAATAAAAAGAAACCAACACGGTTTCCAACACATTCCTGACTCCTTTAAATTATATGCCGTAAATCAGTCAAAAATAAAAACCTTCGGTACAAAATTATTACAATTGAATTTAGGTTTACGCCGGGTTTTTAAATGGAATTTTATAGTTGCTGAGGTCTTGACACCCATTATCGGAGCAGACTTTTTGAGACATTTTAATCTACTTGTTGATATTAGGAATAAAAGACTTATCGATGGAATAACAAAAATAGGCACCTCAGGAAGTTTGGATAATGTTCAACAAGGAGCAGTTAAAGTCATTATAGAAAATTCCCGTTATCACGCCTTGTTAAGATCTTATCCAGATATTATAACCTTAGATCCCAAATTTGGGAAGGCCAAACATTCCACTGTGCATCATATTGAGACAGTTGGGCCGCCAGTCCATAGTCGCCCTAGAAGATTACATCCAAAAACCCTCGATGCCATTAAAAAGGAATTTGAATTTATGATTGAGAAGGGTATTTGTCGCCCATCCAAGAGCCCCTGGTCTTCGTCTCTTCATGTTGTGACTAAATCCACAGGTGGTATATGTCCTGTTGGCGATTATAGGCGCTTAAACGCAAAAACAATTCCAGATCGTTATCCCATTCCTCGCTTACAAGATTTCATCTCTGCTCTCAATGGCAAAACTTTTTTTTTTTCAAAATTAGATATTTTTCGGGCTTACCATGCGATTCCGGTAAAAGAAGAGGATATCCCGAAAGCTGCAATAATAACACCTTTTGGCCTATTCGAATTTACCTTTTTAAATTTTGGTCTCTGCAACGCTGCCCAAACTTTTCAGCGATTTATCAATGAAGTTTTAAGGGATTTTGCTTTGCATATTTGGATGACATTTTAGTTTTCTCTGACAATGAAGAGCAGCATGCAGAGCATTTAAAGCAATTATTTCAGAGACTCAGCGACTACGGGATACAACTAAATACATCTAGATGTGTCTTCGGGGTCTCTGAACTTTCATTTTTAGGACATTTGGTTTCAAAAGATGGGACTAAACCCTTGCCAGAAAAGGTTCAAGCGGTATTAGATTTTAAGGAATCAAAAACTGCAAGGGATTTACGCATGTTTTTAGGCTTAATCAATTTTTACCGCCGATTCTTGCCACATGCTGCGGACAAAAAGGAAATAAAAAAGATAACAACCATATAGAGTTGACTGTGGAAGCTAAACAAGCTTTCGATGACTGTAAACAACAACTTGCAAATGCAGCTTTACTTGCTCACCCTTCAGAAACGTCGGATTTGGTTTTGTGTACTGATGCTTCAGATTTTGCTGCACTCAATCAAGTTACAAATAACCAATTTCAACCTTTGGGTTTTTTCTCCCGGAAACTGTCTCCCATTGAAAAAAGTTATAGCGCGTACGATAGAGAATTATTAGCAGCCTATTCGGCTATTCGACACTTCCAATACATGCTTGAAGGTAGAACATTTTGCTTCTATACCGGTCACAAACCTTTAACTTTCGCTTTTCTTCAGAAATCAGATAAAGCATCACCACGACAAAACAGACAACTAGATCACAATTCACAACAGATTTGCGTTATGTAAAAGGTTCAGATAATATCATAGCAAACACTCTCTCTCGAATTGCAGCCATAGAAATGCCTTCGCCAATTGATTATACAAATCTGGCCAATGCACAGGCGAATGATCCTGAATTACAAGACTTATTAAATAAAAGCACTTCTTTAAGATTTCGTAAAGTTGCTCTACCAGACAGAGAGATTTATTGCGACTATTCAACAACTACCATCAGGCCTTACGTTCCAAAAAGCCTACGTTTCGAAGTATTCAAATCTCTGCATAATCTGTCCCATCCAGGAATAAGGGCTACAACAAGACTCATTACCAGTAGATTTGTGTGGTCGGAAGTGCACAAAGATTGTAGAAACTAGTCCCGTGCTTGTATTGCATGCCAAAGATCTAAAGTACAACGTCATGTCTCCAGTCCTCTGGGATCCTTTAAGACCCCAGCTGAAAGATTTGAACATGTCCACATGGATATAATTGGACCTTTGCCACCATCGTAAGGATACTGCTACGCCTTGACGATGATAGACCGCTTCACGCGTTGGCCCGAAGTCATTCCCATAGCTGATATCACAGCAGAAACGGTTGCACGGACATTTGTTTCTGCCTGGATTTCTCGTTTCGGAGTGCCTACATACATAACAACCGATCAAGGTCGTCAGTTTGAAGCAGAACTATTAAAGTCTCTAGCTCGACATTTCGGAATAACGAAGCTTCGAATGACTGCATTTAACCCGAAGGCTAACGGCATTGTAGAACGATTGCATAGGCCATTGAAAACTGCCATCAAATGCCACATGACAGAATGATGGGTTGATACATTGCCACTTGTGCCGCTCGGCCTTCGTTCTTCCCTGAAAAAAGACATTGGTGCAACAGTTTCAGAATTGGTATATGGAACTATCTTGAGACTTCCAGGTGAATTCTTAGGACTGCGACCACCTTCGGACCTTGATCCTAAACCTTTCGTGGATAATCTGAGAGAGGCCATGAAAAAATTGCAACCAGTACCTCCTGCAAACCATGGACGCCATACACCATTCATCTATCAGGATTTGAAAAACTGTTCCCACGTCTTTATCCGACATGACGCAACCAGGAAACCACTCCAACCTACTTACGACGGACCATTTAAAGTACTTTCCCGTTCAGACAAATGGTTTACAATTGACATTAAAGGCAAAAAGACAACAGTTTGTATTGACTGACTAAAACCAGCATTTTTGCTCAGTGTGCCTGAAGATGTCCAGCCAAAGAAACCCGTCAACAGTCAAAGAAACCCTTCAACAGCCAAAGAAACCCTTCAACAGCCAAACATGATAGAACAACAAAAGAATGACCCAGAGAAAATAACCAAGTCCGGTAGAAAAGTCTATTTGTTAATCAGATTCCGTGTCTGAAGACACTCGGGGGGGGGGGGGGGGGAGGGAAGTACTGTGACGCCTTGACCATCATAACTAACTTTTGCAATCGTTTTATAACTTTTATCCCGTCACTCAGGAACCTCTCCACTCCACTCGAGCTTCACGAGAATTCCTGGAAAAAGATTTTTATCTAAGTTGTGCTAACTTCTCATCTCAGTAAAAACTGCATTTAATGTTAAATCTCAGCGATGTATTATTTTTATTGTAATAATTGTTTTTGTAAAACAATGTGTGTGTTTACGTGTGGACTAGTGTTTCATGTGAAATCATTTACACAGACAGTACTTACGCATTAAAAAATGTATATGATTTTTGTTTTTTCTTTTGTAAAGTGGTAACAAAAGAATTACAAACAAAGGTACTACTTGGTTATCCCGTCGACCAATTTCTCCAAACTAATAGCCAAATTATACATTTTTTATTATAAATAACGAAAAAAAAAACAAATAATTAACAGAATATTAATAAAAATGCAACTAAAAAGTAGAAATAAAAATCACTTAATGACGTTGTAAACACGTGTATCATATTTAATGTCATTAAATGTGACGATCAGCCATTATTGACATTTAATCTTATAGTTTGGCGATAGTTTTTTGGTCGACGGGTTAAACAAGTTGTATCCAAACAAATAAAACTAGTTAAAAAAAATTAAATTTTATTTCGAAAATATTTTTATTTATATCTGTCTTTTATCATAAATAAAAAATTCCGAAGAAATTCTTAATTATTTGGCCGAATTTATATTTCTAAAATTGAAATGCATCAAAACAAAAAATAAAATTTTTCCTTAATAAACATACAAAAATAATGTAAAAATATATTGTTACTTTCAAATATTTATCATTTGAATTGAAATAATGCTTCGCGAATCGAAACAAAGCATGGCTTTTGCTAGTTTATAATGATGTAACAATAAATGATTGTTCATTTTAAGAATAGGTTTTAACAATGTAGTCCATCAACAAATTTCGTCCAACAATCGATTGAGCTGTTGAGAGCAAAATTTTTGCTGGATTTCATTTCGTCTTTTGACTTTTCGGTTCGTTGTAGGTTGGAGTTTTAACGATGTTTAAATATTTTGTTAAAAAATTTGTCCAATTCCGTAAGTGGATTGTGATAAAGTTCCGCCTTAAAAATTGCGATTGCATGGCTGACGCTTCCATGTTGCATTATCCCGAGTGGGGTTTTTCCATCAAAAAGGAACACATGCAGAATGATTCTACTTGGATTTCTGAGTTGGAGGATTTCAGGTATGTTGAGCCTTGGTGGGAGAGTCCCGCGAGTGCTGATGTGGCATGGATGGATAAGTCTGTGTTGAGTTTTTCTGTGTGGGAGTAAGCCATGAAGGGTCAAATGCCGAAGTATCCGACTTGGAAAGATTTCAAGTTGGATGATTTCACGCATCTTGAGCCAGATTGGTAGAATTCCATGCAGGAGGATTTTTCGCAGATGGCGTCACATGCACCCATTTATAAGATCAGTAAAGGGAGGGCACACATACACACACAAGGGAGGGTGTGCATACACACACAAGGGTGGGTGGGGATTCATACACACACAAGGGAGGGCACGCACACACACATAAGGGAGGGCATACATGCACACACAAAGGAGGAAACGCAAACACACACAAGGGAGGGAACGCATACACTCATAAGGGAGGGCATGCATACACACACAAGAGAGGGCATACATACACACACAAGGGAGGGCATACATACACACACAAGGGAGGGCATATATACACACACAAGGGAGGGTTGGGACTCATACAAACACAAGGGAGGGAACGCTAACACACACAAAGGAAGGGCATACATATACACACAAGGGATGGCACGCATACACACACAAGGGAGGGCATAGATACACACACAAGGGAGGGCATACATACACACACAAGGGAGGGTGCACACAGACCACAAGGGTGGGCTGATCTTAAACTCGAAATTCAAGCAATTTTAAATTGAACCGTCGTCAAAAGACTTATAAACATGAGATTAAATAACTAATAAACTATTAAATTAACTATTAAAAAAAGGAAAAGTGCTGATGTGAAAAAGGAGGCCCAGAAGAAAAGAACTCCTTTACATCAACGAGGAGGAAGATGAAAGTGAATCATGCATCTTTTACAGCGGCTTATATGAACAATCTAAATCTAAGGAGAGTTGGATACAGTGACTTCACTGCAGAGAGTGGGCACATGAAGCAAGCAGCAAAGCAAATGAACAAGATCGAACTTTCATTTATGATTTTTGTGTCTAACAATTTCAGCTGTTAAAGCATAACTTAACTCATTGTTATTTTTTGTAGATTTGATATAAATTCACATTCTATAAGTATAATATGTCAATTTTCATTTAATAAATAGTATTATTGCTAAATTACAATGTGCTTTTAATTATTTTTTCCACTTCCCCGTTTTGTCTGAACAGGTCGGACAAAACCAAGAAATTGCACACTTCTAAAAAAAGTGTTTTTATGTTGTTATATTGTTACTGTTCACGACTGAATGAATACTTTTTCTTCGCAAGGAATCGATTTATCGTTTTAATTCAAATTTTGACTGTTTTGTCCACATAGTGCACAATAATAAAAAGAAAAGCATCAGGGTCCCGGTTTTATCCGAGTTTCGACTACTTCAGGTCGGAAGAGGTTAATACTTTGTATCGCAGTGTTTCATTACGTGAAACTCCCAAACGCAACAATGACACCAGAATTCTAGAATAAATAAATCTTGTATGTGAAAAATAGCTTTTTATTATTTTCTAATAAATTTGTACGTAAATAACAGAGTCATTCACTCAGACATTTTCCCAATAGAAATGCTCTGCGCCGCAAAGGGTTAAATAGTATCTGACAATTTCTTTTCCAGCATTCAGTGGCATATTCTGATTATTTTTGTCTACAGTTGTAAGACCAGAAAAAATTATAGTACAGTCAATCAGGGTAACTCTGCTCCACCTTTACGAAACTTTGATCCATTCTGCCATGAACTACATTTTAAAACCATTATAGACTACATTATTTTTTAATACAAATAATTCTACAGCAATAATTGCAGATTTTTTTATTTAATTTTTATATAGCACTATCAATTAGACTTTAATATGAAATCTTTGTAATTGTTTTTTCGCACACACATATACAGTAAAACCTCCATAACGGACACTCCCGAATAGCGGACACCTCTATTTAACGGACAGTTTTCAAATCCCCACTCCCAAAACTTTAATTTTTGTATGTTTAACCTCTGAATAACGGACATTCCGAATAGCGGACAGTAATTTTGGCAAAGAAGAATAAAAAATTATTTTTTAACGAGGAAAAAGAAAATAAAAATCCTCTAAATTTATCAGGGCAATGCATCACAAATTTTGTGATCACAGATAAATGTGGGGATGCGCTGGAGAAAATCCCCTCTCCCTCCTACATTTATCCCCTACATACCTCCCCCCCACACCCTCGGATGATTGAAGATTGTGTGCTTTTAAGAAGCAGAAAAATACAATAAACAATTAAACGTTTTTTTTTTCTAAGAAAAAGACGATTTTAAAGGATTAAAACTACTGGCAGAGTTAAAACGTGAAATTGAAAAAAAAAACTACATATAATCGCAAGTGAAAGCATACTTTTGTACCTTTTTTTTTCTTTTTTTGTAAGAATGTAATAAGCAAAGGATAAAGGTATGTACAATTTTATTTCAGTTTTATTGCTTTAAAAATTATTTTAATTTCTGGTTTAATCATATAACAGAGGTTTTAGGAAACTTTTAATTCGACTAATGAAACATTAAGCACCCATTAGCAATTTTTCTATCGCTGAGATTTTCCCAATAGCGGACACCTCCGAATAGCTGACAATTTCTGCACTCCCAAGGTGTCCGTTCTTTAGAGGTTTTACTGTATATATCCAATACAAATTTCACGGTGGATATCTCAGTGAAATACTCTAAGACAAAAAGACACTAACTTGGTCAAGATTTCGGCAGATACGCTAAATGTCAATAAACATCTTGTAATGTCTGAAAAAAAAAAAATACTGTTTTCTCGAATGTCGATACATATCTCTGAATGTTGGAATAATAATGTCATTTTTAAAACATTGGCCAATGTAAATATTAAAAATAAGGTATTAAAGAATCAAATTTTCTAAAAGTGGCTAAATTGTTAAATTTTATTGTTTAGAATACTATTTACATATTATAATGTTATAGGTAATGCAAAAAATTCATTTGGGTGCTTTCTTAAAAAAATTAATTTTAAGTTACATCTGTGAAAATTAGCAGATATTGTGAATTTGACGTTTGACATTCTGTGACTTTCGAGATATTGGCCAATATTGATAGAAACATTGGCCGATATCGGTGTGCTACCTGGGTGCAGGGCCGTAGCTAGAAGCAAAGAAAGTAGACTAGTACCCTCTTTAAGATCTTTGCTAGAAGTGAACAATAGGGGGGGGGGGGCTCAGGAGAATGTAGGGGGAGATCATATTATTTTTTCTCTTACTCTGTGACGCAAGACGATAAATTAGTGCTTATTCACATTGCAGGTACTATGTTTATTATTACACTTTTGTAATAACTTCATTTTATGTTGAGAAAACCATAGGACAGAAATTCAGAGTGACCTTGGAATCTTTTCGAGCGGGGGGGGGGGGCTGAGCCGCCCGTAGCATCCCCTTAGTTACGGCCCTGTGTATAGATATGATGTTCAATAAACGCAAAACAAATAAATATTTAAAATGTTGTAAAGATTAAAGATTTTGTGAAATGAAAAATAATTATGCACATTAAGGGTGTATTTCGAAAAAATATTTTTCCACCTTCAAGAGCTCGAAATTTTCATATACATTTTCAGAATCATTTTTAAAAGTAAGAACATGAAATTTGTTGAGGTGATCTTTGAAGAGATGTATAAGATGCCGAGTGATTTTATTTTTTCATTCAGTTCATTAGAATTTAATTTATAAACTATTACTTTCACAGTATGACCCTTTTTTTGTTCCCAGCTCTCCCACTTCGTAAATTCGGTGCAAAATGCCAAATTTGACAGCATTTTTTTGCAATATTTTCTGCCTTTATAAAAAAAAAATCGACAAGCACAGCACATTGTGTAGTTTTTATTTTAAGAGAATATATCAGCTTGATGCATTTGAGAGCAAAGATGAATTTAAAAATAAATCGCAAAATAAACAGTTTGGATTGAATACACCCTTAAGTGTAAAAATATTGGTCTTTTTATACATTTTGTTGCATGTGTTACCATATTAACCTCCGATTTATATAATTTAAAAATAATGTTTTTAGTCCGATAGACTCCACTGCTTTGCCAGGATTCTACATGATGTTGCGCTGGCCCTGCCCTTTGTCATGTAGGTACTGTAAAACCACATTTATAATATCTCTAATGGGCAGAATTTAAAGCCGATTCCATTCACACTGTAGGGAGAATAGCCTCCGATGCCGAGATATTTTCTATGTATCCATGCTTCCATGGATACATAGAAAATACTGTTCAATATTGTTTTCTTATTCTGAGTAAATTTTTGTTTTAAATTAATTGGATTGTGCATCTTCTATTAGTTTTTGGAATATGACTTTCCGAAGTATGTATTTTATCTACATTTTTGTAAATTTTAATAAAAAGTTGTCTTTTTTTTAACATTTAAATTTATGGTAAATTGCAGATTTAACGATTGCTTCTCATTTGACTTGGCGGATATGCGATCAATTTGCCAATTATATCAGCTTAAATATTCAGATTCAATGTAAAAAAATAATATAAATCAGCAATGTAACACATAATGTAGAAAATATGTAAACAAATACCGTATCCCTCCTGCATTAGCCAGTATGCTGGATAAAATCGAGGTACACTGTAAAAAAAAAATTCAAGAGGTTACTAAAAATTTCTTAGTAAATTTGTATTCCACAGAATTTTTTAGTAACCATTACAAACTTTTTTTTTGCAAGTGAAACAAGCATTTCTCTTGTAAACTGAACAAAAGAATTTTTTGTATAACTAACTTAAAAATTTTTAGTAGGAGCCACAAAGCAAATTTTAGTAATAGCTCCAAAATTACTTTTAATAACCATTACGTGCAACCGAAGCGGAGGAGCTACCTTCGAGCTGCATCCAGACTTCTGAAGCGGAAGATTTTCGGCAAAACTGCAATAGATGGCAGCACTAAACATTCCTAACTGCTCCGACAGGATTTTCATAATCCCTTTCTTAACGAGACACTACAGACATTCGGGGTGTATTTGGCGGTGGCAAATTTCGAAACCGGGACCTTATAGCCTGGAGTCCGTTACTATAACCACTATGCTATCAAGGCCACACCAACTGAGTTTTAGTAAGAGCTATTAAAAATATAAAACTATTAACTCTATTCGTTGCTAACTTTTTTCTAGTAATTCTTACAGATTTTCTAGTAACCGACTAAGATTACTAAAAATTTTTTAGTAATTAAAAGGATCACTAAAGTTTTTTTAGTAAATCGACCTTTTTTTTTTTTTTTTTACAGTGTATAACAACTACAAGATTCTAAAAACACTTTTCATTTTAAGGAAAAAACATCAATACTTATTGTTCTCTCAGTCTCTCTCTCTTTATATATAGATTTTAATTTATATTTAACTGATTATGAAATTTTATTTATCTTACTAACATGCAAAATTTTCATGACGTTTCTACTCCTGAATGACATTATATAACTAGTCATTGGAGACCACCGTAATAAATACTTACCTATCATGGATATGCATAATATAATACATGAAAATAAAACGTCTGTAAACTATTTATAAAATGCATCGCCATTCCAAAATAAAATTTAAAGGTATATTGAAAGATTTTTAATACATAGCAATGCTCTATTAATGAATTGCTGATGAACCCATTTCGACAAATTATATAAAACGCCAAAATACTCCAGTACAGTAAAACTCCGATAATTCGGATTAATTGGGACCAGACCCAATTCGGATTATCGAAAATCCGGATTATCCGGAGAATTAGAAAAAAAATTAAATAAAATAAAACATGTATAGACAAAATCACCTTTATGTTAAACCTATTGAATATTTACAGACCGTAAAAATGTTTCCTTTGTTTAATTCCTCCGAAATGATTTCAGAAAAAACTTTTTTTATTCAGACTACGACGATGAAACAAGTCAATGTTATGGAAATTAGCCAACTGTTTATCAAACTTGTAAAAAAATGATCAAACCGATCCGGATTATCCGGAGATCCGGATTAACGGGGTCCGAATTTGCGGGGTTTTACTGTAGTACCGAATTGCCTAAAATAAACATCCTTATAATTCCTAAAGTAATAATCATATTAACTAAAAGTTTACTGCGTCGAATTAAGCGTCTTATATACAATTGAAATATATCTTTGAATTGAAATTTGAATGAAATACAGGGTCATGAAAAATCAGAGTGTGGATAACAGAATTACAAATATCTCGGCAACTAATTATACGATTGACTTCGTACTTGATGCGAAATTTGTGTTATTTTATTGTCTTTTAAATCCATTCCTTAAAGAAAATTTTTATATATCTTTCATCAGAACGAATATTTCGAGAGTCCGAAAAAGATAGTTCCGGATAATCGAGGTTACTGATATTCAATAGGCTTCTTTCCAATATTACATACTAAGTACACACCAAATTTCAAGTCTCTATTTCAATTTGTTCGTGAGATAGAGCGTTTACAGACAGACAGACGGCAAAAGTTTTTTTTCTAAAAATATATTTTTTCGAATCGCCAGTGTCTGAAACGTGTAAATCCTCAAATTTATTTTTTCGATTTTCAAAACGATTGCAAGACTTACCCTATACTACTTATGATGGGTAAGTAAAATTACTGTTTTGATGTAAGGTTATTAAATATTTCTCTCTTTACATATTTAAGTAATTATATTCTTTTTATTTCATATATAGTATTAAAAATATTTCTGTTCATGTAATAATACGAGTTAATCTATTTTTACATTGCAATTAGCGGATGGATGCTGGGGAGAAAGCTTTGTGCGAAATTGTATGAACAGTCCCTTTTCACCCACGCACAGTTTGCTCCAGGTTTCTATCAAACGTGGTGCATCATTATGTATAAATGAAAATATTTCAGTCTTTTTAACATATAGGTAATTTAAAAATTAAAAAATATGTATTTTAAAATTTCTGTAACAAGATTACTTATTTAAAAAAAAGCCTATTTACATTATCTAGCTAAGCGTAGGTTGTGGAAGAAGGGCGTGTTTATCAGAAATGAGACCCAGGCTCGACCCGTTGACACAATTGCCCATGGGCCCCAAATCCATATAAATTATAAAATATTTACTTTTTTTTTTCCAAATGCCAACTCTTCCATAAGTTGGTGTTATTAAATTCACCTTAAAGTAATATAACAAGTTGCTAAAATGCTATAAAAGAGTTTTATTCTGTACTAAGATAAAAGATCAATTTTATTAAATTGCTTGGTTTAGAATTGGCGGAGCTAAGAATTTTCCTCTATTTAAAAAACAAAGTGAGGAAATATTGTTTATGCATTGCACATATGACTGATTTGAGTAATGTTGTAACGATTCGAATGGGTCCCCCAAATTTATATTAGGCCAGGGCCGCAATCAGTGATAATCGGAGCTTTGATAGAAGTGCCTTTAAAATTTAGCATGCGCTTTTAAAAATAACTAAATTTTTACTTGTTACTCCTTATATGTATATTCTATACCTTATATACAAAGCCGCTCAAAAATATTTATGTACCATTCTCTTTATTAGAGAAAATTGCTGAAGAGGAATTTTCATCTGAAGTATATATATTTCTTAAATGAACTAAATTTTGGCATGCAAATAATTAATCGATACCAACATATATATGGCTGCTGAAAAAATTCGGATTATTTTCCGATTGTAGTTGGGATCAACTGAAATTGAGTTTTTAAACGTGTTATGCATTTCGATATGGTTGAATTAGACATAACGTTTTAATTTTTTAAACGGTGCCGTTTTGTTACATTGCCTGAGTGTATTGGAAAGTGTTCCCAGGGGGGGGGGGGGTGCTCCAATATATGTGAACTTGGAAATTTTGTGCTTAGAGTTGAGAAATTCTAGATTTTTTAAACATTTTTTTCCTTTTAAAAAAATGAAAGTAAAGAGAAAAAAATAAGAATTTTTATTGTTTTGCTGACTACTTTCTTGAGTTAAGAAACAGTAAACTAATTAAATTATCAAGAGAGATCAAAAAGCAGACAGACTCAGTTTGTCACTGTGTTTCTTTGTGCTGCGAAAATATCATACATCTACCAGAGCTGATTTTTCCTGTGGTTGTCCATAAATAATGTATCTAATCTATTTCCTTCAAAACTTTGTTCCTTTCTTAAAAATCTCAATGTCATAAAGCTATTTTCATATGCAGTAGGATTATACAATAGTACACAATAGGAAACACAAACTGTCATTAAATGAACCAATAATTATAATTTTTATGTTTTTCTTTGAAGACTGTATAACTATAAGGTTATCAACTTTTTGATAATTTTGGACCCCCCTTTTCCCCCTTCCGATATCATACGTTATCATCCCTCGACCCCCCCCCCCTTCGGTGACGATATCGTTATCAAAGTGTAAAATTTTATTGATTTTTCGAATTTATTTCTTTTGTTTGAAGTAATATACAAAACTGTTTAAATTTTTTTCGCATATTTTATTTATTCAAATGAAGAGAAGTCAATAAAATATCATTTTATATCCAATATTACCTAAAAGAAATAGTTACTATTTAAAATTATTTGATTACAGTTTTTTGCTACATCATTCATTCTACTTGTAATAAAATCTTGTTGTATTTGCCCCGAATGGAGAAGGAGTTGAGGGGGGGGGGGGGTAAAGGGTAGACAGAAATTCTTATCAACAAAACAAGTGGACAACATTCTTTCGCTTTTATTTAAATTTATTAGTAAACATAAGCTTCAATTCAAATATACATCACATATGGTTTCTCGAATCGTGATTCTGTATGCATACACTTATGAAGAAGAATAGGAATGGCAAATATTGGGGTATTTCATATTTTAGAAATAAATATTTTTGTAAAAATTTAGTCATTTTAGCAATAATCTTGTATTTTTGTGAAAATAAAATCTGACTACAAAAACATAGCATACTATTTTGAACAAAAAACCAAGTTACAAATAAAAGTAGAATATTTTTAATGGATCCAAAATTATATTGATATTAAAAGACTTAAAACCCCTAGAGATATCTTACGATATCATGTGCCGAACCTCCCCCCTCCCCCTAAAACGATAACGTAATATATGCACAGCCCTTTGCAATATTTTCTTTTGGAACGGATTTTTTTTATGTATGCATTATAATTAAACGCATATTGCACATATCATTTGGGTTGAAAAATAGAGCAATTTGCTTGAAGTTGAAAATTTTTTTAATTCTTTTTCCGCTCCCACTTCCCGAAAAATATGTGTAGCTCCGCCCCTGAGTGTTTCATCTTTTATGCTTGACGCATGTTTTTTCTTTTTTTCTTGTTATTCATTCGAAAACACTATAACTAAATTGTATCTTTATATCAAACTAGAGAAGCTGACCGTTCCGTTTTACTAAAAAAAAGTAAATGCTGACCATTCATTGAGTGTGTCTAATATGTTATGAAATTTTCTCGTGATCAGGAAGTTCTTCCTTATCTCGATCGCAAAAGCAGTAAAATAAAGTATCCAAGCAGGAAATAACACTTTCAAATTAAGTGCTACTGTGTTAATGTCCAGTAAGACAACAAATCTCAGGAATTTCACAGATAAATAACTCTATATAAAATCGTACTATGAATCGAATGACTTTTACGAACGCATACTTGTATGTTATCCTCTATTTAATAAAAATTGTGACATCGAAACACAGTATCGACAATATTCTGTCCAAAGCAGAGATTGCTGAATATAACTTCAGAAAAGACCAAGGTTTACCGGAGAACTTTTTCCCAAATTTGGATACACTTCAAGGGCATATTAAACGACGATCGCCTTTCCTGGAACTAGAAGGTGAGTATTCGTGTTTAATGATTTAGTATAAAGCAATCATACTCAACCCAGGGCCCTCGCTAAAACTTTTTATTGATGGGGGAGAGAGCCTAGATGCCACGTTAAAATTCCTTATTTGCCAATTCAGAGAAAAGCAAACATAGATAGTTCTCGGCGTTTGCCAATTAGTTTTATAATTTTACCAAGTTATCACAATTAGAAAATGTAATAAAGTTTTTATTTGTAAAAAGCTTAGTCTTATTTCTAATTATATTGGTAATTTTCAACAAATCTATCAGGAATAGAAAGTGTGTTATAGCTTTTTATTAAAATTTTGAACTAATTTGCCAATTCAATTTGTAAATTTGCCAACTGTAAGAGCATGTGCAAACGTTTGGGGGGGGGGGGGGGCAACCCCCTATCTCCCCCCTTAGCGAGGCCCCTATGACTCAACCTGTTTCTCTCGCAGGCCAGTAATGTTAAGCGGGCAGCAACACCCTTAGAAAAGAATAATCAAAATAGTAAAATAATATAAATACTTTAACAAAAAAATATAGTAAAGTTAATATTATCATTAAGGTTTGATATTTGTCACAGAAGTTATTTTAGCAAAAGAATTTAAGACCGCTATTTCTGAACAAAAAGTTTTGGATAGATTTATATTGTAAATGTTGTAAAAAAGATTACAAAGTTGGTTTTTGAAAATAGTGGTGTGATTTTTTTTTATTCTAAAATTTTTTACGCAGCAAACGTTCAACCGCAAAAATTAGTTTTAGTTCTACAAAAAGTTTAAAACACAATTGTATAACAATGCAAAATTTCAAAAAAAAAAAAAAAAAAAAAAAAAAGATTTTTTTTTTATTATTATTAAATCAGTTTTCTGCTCAATGCAAAAAACTTTTTTTTTTTTATTGTAGAAATATACAGTGCAAATTTACTTAATATGGCATAACAAACATTTAATTGTCGAAGGTAAAGAAATTTACACAACTTTTGTCTGTAAAAACGGCACTTAAGATGTTTCATAATTTTAAATAAATTATAAATTACAAAATAGGTTTTGACTTGCCGTAACAGTATATGTAGTAATAGTGAAGGTAAAAATAATTTTCATTCAAATATCAATAAATATATAATGATTATGTCTCGAACTGTACGTAAAAGCTCACCAGGCCCCATATCTACGTGATAGTGAGAGCTGATTTTTAATTGCTCTCTAAAAACAACTAAATGATAAAGGATTTTCTACAAAGTGTTATTTTTTACTAATCGAGTTTTAGGACAAAATTGGTATTTAATGAATGTCAACGAGTAGATTTTGAAGAAATGCTTAAATTTCAATATTTTTTTAATTCTTGGAATAGACTCGCTTTGGTGATTTTCCAAGAAGAACTAAAGCATCAATAAAAACTGATAATTCAAATAAATAAAAATAAAAAAACGACAGTTTATAGAAAAAAAAAACCTTATCATTTAGCTATTTTTAGAAAACAACTAAAAATCAACTCACTCTATCGGCGATATCTTTCTGAAGTATCACGATATTTGGCTGGCTGTTTTTTATGGGTTGCTCCATAGAATTGACTATTAAAATACGAAAAAAAAATACTTGTTATCGTGCACGCATGCGCAGATTAAAAGTATTTCATACAACTAATCTTATTTCATCAAAAGCTTAACATATTTACTTCAATTGCAATTACATGTAATTGCAGTACATTAATTCTACTTCATTTTATAAAAATTTCTGAAACTATTGATAAATCTGGTTGAAAATTTGGCATGGTATAAACAAAAACCATGCAAGATTTTTTTTTAAAGATAAAAAAAAAAAAAAAATCGACAAATCTGTATGCATATACATTGCTATTCTTACACAAATGGATATACATATTCTACAATATTCAAATATTCATAAGCTATAGCGATAGATAATTTCGTGTATTTTAATATACACGGTGATCCAAAATATTATTACTTTACATTGATTTGTTGTTGACCTCCTAATTGCCTCTCTGATCAAATCGCCGTCGACAAATATTAAGTCAAATATAGTCTTCATAATCCAGTAGATCCAGAAAAATTCGACAAGTGTTACTTAAAATATTCGGCAAAGTATATAAAATTGAAAGTATCCGGTGATTAAAGGCTAAATAGTGTCCTTTAGTGATTTAGACTATCTCCTTAAATATTGCCCTTAGACCCATACTTCCAATTTCAAAAATTCATAAAAAAGGTGAAATTTTTGATAAGATAAGTTGCAACTTCATGGGGGGTATATTTAAAAAAAAATACGAAAATTAAATTTTTATACGGTTCCCGTTGGGTAAAATTCCCAATTAGGAAATTATTCCTTATCCATTCCTAAATTAAACAAACAAACAAACAAACAAAATCATCTCCATATCTAAAAACTCTACAAAGATATAAAAATCCAAAATTCTCTGAAATTCGTGACTTACACCACTTAACCTTGCCTGTAAATGAAGTTTTTGACTCATTTTGAAAGCAAATGAGGAATCGTTCACAAATTGTCCGTTATTACAAGTCGATTTAAGACAGTGTCTCTTATTTGGATATAAAAAAGCAGCGAATTGATTTAAAGCTAAACTTGTTTTCAAAATATGTGATAGTCTGCACTGGAGGTCTGCATGAGTCGAAATATCTAGGTCCGGTCCCAAACCGACCCACAGGGAAAAAAATTCGGCCCTGCCTGGAAAAATAATAAAATCATATCCCGGAGCGGCCTTGAAAAAAAGTTTAAATCATAACCCGACTCAGTCGTGAATTTCTACATAGTTTTTTACTTCGGTATGGTTAAAATTTGTTTCATATGGAGGAGTTTTGACCAAAAATATTTATTATAGCTTTTCGCTTTTCATATTTATAATTTTTATTATTAAATAAGCGCCAAAGGCTGTGATATATTCATTTTATCAATGAATCTGTATTTATATGTAAATGTTTCTCTTATATTTTAATATCGTTAATCCATATTCCATGCGTTGAAGACTTTGAAAAATGTTATACAGTAAAATCTTTTAAGACGGAATCACATAGGAAAGAAAATATATGTTATAGACAAATGCCTCACTTAGAAGGTGTAAATAGAGTTAATTTTTTTCTCAGGTATTATTAATATTTATTTTCTACGGATCAATACATTTTCCGTTTAAGACAGTATTCCATTATATACTTTTTTCACTGGTTTTATTGTATTTAATTTTTTAACCTTTGAATATACTATTTTTTTTTATTATTATTTGAATTTTTTTTTTAAATGTTTTTTTTTTAAATATTTTTTAAAACATATATTATGTTTTAAATTTTTTTTTAAACAACTATTTTTTTTTAAAATGAATTTTTAAGTTTTTTTTTAAAATTTTTATTGTGCCAAATTTTACTTATTTTATGCGCAATAGGTCAGTCAGAGACAGTGATTAACATACAGTGTTGTCGGCATCGGGATTGAAAATTTCATCCAGAGCAGACCTAGGAAAAAGGAAGCAGCCCCTTCCGGTATGAAAAATACGTTAGGCCCGGCCAGACGAGCATTCAGAAAAAAAGTAACGTCTCGGTCCTAGCACCGCCTGGGCCCAGAAGACAGATTTTTTAACAGCCTCTCCAGGACGATAAAAAGCCTGAAGTTGTCAGAGCTAAATTTATTGATTATTTTACATAAGTTTTGTTTCGGCAAATTTAAAAAATATATTTACTTTTAAAAGTATGATTTATTTTTAAGTTATATCATTTTTTAATAAATATTTTAAATAGTTTAAAAAAAAACCCTGGAACAAAACTAAAATCAGATTTTGATCTTTAGTTATAACTATTTTAAATTATCCCATTTAAACCAGTACTAATCATTTGAATTTTTTTTTTTTATTTTATGAAAAATTTTAGGATGTGATTTTCTTAGGAAATTATATTGCTAACGATCGCAGAAAAAGGAAAAAAAAATCAAAATTCTAACTCAAAAGATAGATTTTTTGCATGTTTCCTAGACCGGTTGAAGTAACATTGTTTCTTGAATTACGCGCATTTCAATTTGTGTCTAATCCCATAAAACCTGATTAATTATTTAAACGGCTATAACTCGGCGAGTTTTGAAGATATGAAGATGCAATTTTTGGTGTCTAATTCAGGACTGGATGAGGAAAGTTTTCCTAATTGGAATTTTTATCCTACGGAAGCCGTATAAATATTTAATTTTTGCATTTTTTCAAATAGATCCCCCATGGAGTTGCAACTTATCTTATCAAAAATTTCACCGTTTTTTATGAATTTTTGCAATTAGAAGTATGGGTCTAGGGGCAATATTTAAGGAGATAGCCTTTTGTTTCGATATATATGACTCACCCTGTGTATGTTTCGCTCTCTTTGAAATAATGTAACACCATTCAAACATGTTGCAAACGATTTTTTTTTTCAATAGACATAATGTAATGGGATTCTTTTGGTTCTGTAACTAAAGTATGAACACTTTTTCTTCAATACCGAACGTGCCGTGTAAACCGTGTAAACAACAAATATTAATTGCTTGACAATCCGAGTATATTTACGCGAGTTTGAACACGGACAGACAAAGCGAATTTATAAACTCTTTTCAACTTCGTTGAAATATTTAAAAAATTAACACTGTGAAATATATATATATATATATATATATATATATATATATATATATATATATATATATATATATATATATATGGGCTGTTTAATAGCCTCTGCTTATCAACCAGGAGAAGACCCTTTAATTGCCTTCTAGGAGGACTTAAAGGAATCGACTGGGAGCAGAGACTTATACCCCGTTCACACTACGGATATTTAAGATATCTCAGGCCTGGAACTCTCTCAGAGAGTTCTACAAACTCTCTCAGAGAGTTTCAATTCTCTCGAGCTAGATACAGGAACAACCACCTACTCTCATTGGCTACAAAACTTTGCTTTTACTGATTGGCTGTTGTGGCCGTCTTTATTTCAAGCGCATGCGCATACGCTACATTTGTTCAATTCAGAGATACAGTGACATTCGCTGAGATATCTTAGGTAAATTTTTCAATGTGAACAGGCATCCAATTCCGGGAGGGTCCACTTCAAACACGGCGATCTTAAGATATCTTAAGTTTGTAGTGTGAACAGGGTATTAATGTCCAATCCGCACCTTCCATCGGTACAGCCTGTTAGTACTCTTGTCTAGTGCAAGGGGAACGAACGCGGATGGGCTTCCTCCAACCCGCTTGGCCAGCGTGGAGGGATTTGGCCACAACCCCCCCCCCCCCTTATTTTACCATGAAAAGCATTAGACAGAAAACATTGGAAAAATCTGGGGGAGACCTACATCCAGCAGTGGATCGAAAACGGTTGATGATGATGATGATGATGATGATATATATATATATATATATATTTTTTTTTTGGGGGGGGGGGGTCGCCTTTTTAATCCTTTGCAACATAGTTAAAAAGTGTTTATGAATCCGATTGGTCCATCCGCCCATACATGCTCTTGTTCGCGTAAATATACTTGGATTTCCTTACAATTAACATATGTTATTGATGTTTATCACGGCACATACGGTATTGAAAAGGAAGTGTGTTATAGTTCTTCATTTACAGGGACACTCAAAAGTTACGTTACGATCTATGGCAAAAAATAATTTTAGGTGTATTTTAATGATGTTACAATTTTCAAACAGAATTTAAATTAATATACTATATTTGTGTGTTCTATAAGATGTTAATTACGGAATAGGGTGTGCACAGCATTCATCATTCATTTACAGGGACACACAAAATAATTCAACTATGGTATTGTCTATGACTCATAATATAGCTGGAAGTATGTTTTCAGTTGCAGTACGCGTATTTAAATGCAACTAATTTTTTGCTTATTACTTTTTGTTTTCAATTTCTATCAATCACATACAGGACAATATCCAAAAACCTTATTCAATTATTATATATAATTAGAATACCTAAAATACATTACATTTCCGTATATTGACAGAAATAGTTAAAGAGGAATTTTCAACTGTGCTATGTATTTCCTAACTAAACTAAATTTTAGCTTGATATGGAATATATAAATATTTATAGAATATCCACAGGGCTGCACAAAAGAGGAATTTTCTCGAATATTGACGATAACCGTTAAATTGGGTTTTCAAATGTGTTATGCATTTTCTAACTTATTTACTCAGCTCAGACATCTTATTTTACCTTATTAAACTTTGAAATTTTATTACAATATTCTGAATGGGTTGGAAATTTTTTCATAATCTGTATTTCGGCATATTTTTTCGCTCTCGTTTTAACCCTCCAACGCCTATACGTAAGCTTATACATATATTGTGTAATTGCAGAAAATGAAGAAAAAAACCGTCTATCATAAATTTTGAGTTTTAATCCAGAAAATAGGGATTAAAATTTTTATCAAAATCGGTCAGGTATAGTTTATGATGAGACACGTCCTAAAATTCGCATATTTCTCATAGGATTAGGAGAAGGTGGGGCACCTTGGGACGTTTTTCGTAATTTTATAAATTTTAGTAACAAAATTTCGTATTTTAGAACCAACTAGATATAAAGTATAATAATTTCTGCATCAAATAAACTTTATAATAATCTAATATCTCACTTAGGAAAAGAGTGAAAATAAAACAAAAAAAAACCTTTAAAATGTTTCAACCTGTCCCACATGGTTGCAGATTTGGATGCTAGTTTTAATCAAGAGTGCATATAAAAATTTATAGTATTTAATTTGTGAACAAAGCTTTACTTATAAAGCTTTTGTTGAACATGAAATAATTTAAGCATTAAAACACTTTAATAATTTGAATTGTAACACATGTTTTCATTAACAGATCTTGCGAAAAAAATGATGTTCTCCAAATTCTAATAAAACACATCTTTGACCTATTTTGTTTTTAGGAGTGCCAAGCTTTAAAAGAATATCTTTTTAATACACAAATGAGCTGTCATGGTTATCAGGATTTTTTTTCCCTTTAAGATAACTCTTGATTTTGTCTTTTCAAAATGGGCTGCTGTCCTCAACATTTTGAACGTACAAATTAAGCAATGCTTTGTTTTCCTGCAAACTTTGCCAATGCACACTGTATCACAGTGGGTTTGCCTGTGAGCTTCTGAGCCTATCGTGAACAAGTGTGCAATCTGTAGTAGAAAACAGTTACATTCTGCACTACTGCCATTACAGAAATTATTAATATTCTTTTATTACCTTCCAGGGGTAATTTTCATCAATTTTGCTAGTAGAACTGCTTCATTCTCACTGCTTGATGAAAATCCTAACTTTTTGTGTATTGTCCCCCCCCCCCCTTTCTAAGCTGCATTTTGTAAGCATTTTCAAAGTGGATACCCCGAGACTCAGAATTTAAAAATTATATTAACACTTTCGGGTAATTTTTTTTCCATTTTGGGAACAAAATAAGATTTTTTAAAAATAACGTTAATTGTTGCTATCCAAGTAGACTTATTGAAGTATAAATATTATCTCATTGTCTGAAATGTAACGAATGTATTTGTTTTGTGTACTATTCAATTCGCATTTACATTATAATAGGCTAAGGAAGAGTTTTTGAAGACGTTTGGAAAATGAATTATATTACAACAGGATTAAAAAGAGAGTATAAAAACTTTCTTATGTTTTTTGCGTTTTATCACACATGATTGATTTAGCAAAGTAATTTATATTTTAAAATTCAACATATGTGTGGAGCATATGTATAAAATAAAGGTATCGGTGAAAAGAAAATTAAGTAAACTTTTATTTTACTTAATTAAACTTTATTACCTGGCGACCAGTTTTGTCTCCAGGTCTTAGGATTTGGTCATTGACTTTTTCTGTAAGATGCATTTAAATGATGTCTACACTTACATTAAATCAAAATATCATTCATTTAATGCCATCATTTAATTGTATATTAAATATTATGTGAGTTGGCTTATTTACATTTCACTTTGTCAAGAAAACGTTTTGAAAGTTGAGTTGTATAGTATTTCACCTACCAGAATGAAACTGAAGTTTCATTGGATTACATGCTCGAATTATTTTTGCATGGCAAGATTGATAGTTGGAGAACTTGCTATATGATTTATTACCGCCATATATTTTTTTTTTCAATCATTGGAGAATGATTATTTTTTTGTTTACTTTGGTAGAAACAGATTTTGGGAAGTTAATTTAAATTTCACTTAAGTAATCTCAAAATATGCATGTACTTCAAAGTAATTCATCTCTCAAATATTATTTTTTTCAAGCAATCTCTATAAAAGTATAACTTTTATGCAGCTTAATCCGAAAAAATAATTTTGATTAAAACTGGCTGCTTGACCTATGAAAAGCGAAGTGGTCATCATGACAAATTGTTGATGACAGCCAAATGGCGCTTATAATAGCAATAATCTGTTAAATAATTTGGCGACTTATCACCTGTGCTGGCTAACATGAAATTGGCTGCATAGCACATAAAGAGTGAAGTGGTTAAGCCCGGAAGTGTTGATGACAGTCACATGACTTAGGCTTTTATTATATAGATGATGATTACTAAATGTCAATACATAAATGAAGTCATAATAAAAAAAGACGTATCCATACACTTTCATTTCTATATGTCGAAAGTAACTAGATGATTGTGAAGACAAAATAATACTCGATGAATAGATATGTACTAATAATAGTACACTAGGTCCGAAAGGGTTAATTGTCGGGCTCGGACACTGCTGAGCGGGTCAGATAGTATGTAAAAAAATGTAAGGTTCATGCCAGGCTCATTACAGATTGATGTGGTGACCATTCTCATTCAGTTGTAAACATCATATAGTTAAGATTGTGAAAAGAAAACAGAAATGTTTAAAATTTAACACAGATAAATTTTAGATCTAGGTTTAAAATAAAAGAGTTTTATTACATCCCAAGAAATTATTTATAAATATGCAGAAATAAGATTTTAATTTGCACATAGTTTGCAAACTTAAACACAGAAAAATTGTAAAAAGTGACTTGTTTTTATTAAAATTTTATTTAAGTAAAACTTCTGATTCAGAATACGGTAGACTCCCTCAAATCCGCAACTCTAAAATCCACAACTTTCTAAAATCCGCACATAATTTACGGATGAAAACAATGAAACATACAGTTCAGATATAGGAACAAAATTTGACTTTTTTTAGTCTATATCAATTCAATACATATTTTAATTTGTAGATTTTGTTAATATAACTGAATTGATGTATTTTCATGAAGGAAGAATAAATTTATTTCTGAAAAAATTTAAGATATTGCCGATATCACTGGTAGTCATAATCCTCTAACCAAATATATTTATGTATGAATAAAGCTTTTTTGGTTATTAAGTCTGGTTAAATCTGAAATAAAACTTCCTTATTTTATGATTTTGATGTGAATTAGTAATGTACCTTTATGAGGCAAGTTTCATTGAATAATTTAGGAGAAATATATTTCATTTTTATAATGAATATTTAATCATACATTATTGATTAGATTATTAACTTGACCTTTGCTTTTAATATTTTAATAATTTTAAAATTATCTAAATTTTTATTATTTTAGTTTATTACTATTTTATTATATTGCAAGCATTCATTATAGTTTTGATTGCATTCATCATTACATTCAAATTACGGTTTAAATATGTAAACAAAGTAATGACCAGAAATCCGCAAAATTCTAAAATCGGCAAAACCTCTGGCCCAAGCTGTGTGGATTTGAGAGAGTCTACTGTATAATTGTTCGACAAATAAGAAATGGAAAGGTAAGCGGCTGTGTGTTGTGCTTTTATTTTAATATTTTAGTAAAATGCAATATTGGCTGTTTATAAAAAAATAAAATAAATAAATTCAAAATACTTTTTAAAAATATATTTTTGTAAAGGATTGCGATTTATTTCTTACAGCAACTTAAATGAAATAGGACTTTCATATTGATAAATAAATGAACTATTATTGTATTTCAGACACTTTTAACAATATAGAAAATGTATATTTCAGTGCTATTAAAATAATCATCTTAAAAGCATTAATTTAGTATCTTAAGATTTAAAATGCAAAAATCACACTCTAATGTATATGAAAACTTAAGAGCGCAAGTTCTCATTACGTAATACTATAATTATTAAACTATTGTTTTCACGATCAGAAAATAATTGTCAGATGTTAGTGATGTGCGTTCTTAAAAGTTGCCTCCTTAAATTTTTAAATATTTAGAAAAATCTCTATAAACGAAATTCTATCGTCTTCTTAAAATATTTAAAATTATAGTGACAATTTTAATCTACGTAAAGCACATATCATCGATCTCATATCATATATATCTGACCCTGATGTCTTCTTTCTGATAGTGAAAAACGTATATTAATACTTACATTAGGTAATGAGTATGATTGCATTTCGAAGTTTTCCCACTGATTAACATGGGAATTAGCGATCGGGGAGTTTTAGTGAAACGGTCATCAAATAGCTTAGATCGGGAGATGACAGCGCAGACAATCACCTTGTCGAGTTTACGGATGAAAATCTAAGATTAGATAAATTTCCATTCGCATATTACAATGTAATCGGTCTGCCAAGTCATACCTTGGTGGAAAAATCTGAAAATCTGATTTTAGCAGTTGACTCGTAGATTTACCACCAGCCAAAGGTATAAAAAGTTGGAGGACTGGGAGCAGGTAAACACAATGGTAAGCCTACAAATCAGCCTCTAAAATAGGGTTTTCAGGTGTTTTCCACCAAGATATGGTTTGGCAGACTCACTGCATTTTATTATGCGGATCAAGATTTAAATAATTCTGGAATTTCATCTGTGAACTCGAGTAGGTGAATATCTGTGCTGCCGCTTCCAAGTCTAACTTGGAAGGTTTATTCTACTTCTTGACGTATAACTTATTTAAACTCAAAAGATACAAAAAATTAATCTCTGAGAATCTTACATATTCAGATACAATCGTGCTATGTCTTACAGATTTACTCAACTGACTATCGCTTTATTTTTTCATTTATTTCAGATACTCCATGTACCTGTGGCGAAGGAATGATAAAATGCATACGCACTCCAGATGGGAAAATTTGCGAATGTTCAAACAACAAAATCGTCGTTAACGGCATGTGTACAGGTACGGAACATTTTCTTAACTCTTTTGAGACAAGTCTTCTTTTAATTTTGGGGACAGTTATGTTTGCCTTTTTTTAATCACTGAAATCATGTGATGTGATGTGATGAGGCAAAAATTACTGTTCCAAAATAGTGTTGTTCAAATTCGAGGTTTTACAGTGTCGTGTCGCTCATCCTGAAGGTGCTATTTAAATGTGTTTGAAATCAAGTTTTCATTGAGACATAGCGTGAGGCAAAATAATTTTTTGTCGCATGATGATATAGTTATAGGATTTACACTAATTGGAAAATCCATCAAAGCACTGTGTCATATCAAGGGGATACTTATGAAGTACAAATCGAATTACTTGCTTTCTTACAAACAATGTACTTGAACATGTACAAAATATAACACACAGAAATTTCAAACTAAAAATAAGACTGGTCATACTCAACCTTAACTGTCCATGTTTTCACCAACACTATCAAATAACTAGTGTTGCCTAATGCCCTGCGTTAATAGAAGTTGCAAAGGATTCTACTAATTTCTTACAGTTTATTTCGCAATATTTAATAGCAGAGAATTCTTCCATTAGATAAGGCGAAGACAATAACAGTAAAAATACTGGTTTCTAGAGTCCTTTCTAGCCCCGATTTATGCGGGACGCGTGGCAACACTACACGTAACTAACACCTTAATGCATAATTCCGTAACATGTGATCGATTATAGTATTGCCATTTTCTTTATTTTTCTAAAAAACCTTGTGTATAAAATTCTGCAGATGAAGACTAAGAAACTAAAATCTTTGCCGATTTCGTATAAAAAAAATAAAAACTGTCTTTAGAAATCTGCAAGCAAGCAGATTCTGATTTTCTTTCATGTTTAGTAGCACACAACGCAATTATCAGAAGTAACACGTTACAAGTAGAGACATTACAGTAGTCGCTATTTATTTTTCTAGTACATACCTAACAAGAAGTATTTGGACATTTATGCAAATGCAGTATCTGCTGATATATGTCTAGTTCTTCACTGTTAAATATGTTGTCGGAAACAACATTGGCATCAGTCGCATGCAATATGTCTCGAAGTACTGAGTTACCTGATTTCGATAAAGGTGTAATCATCGGGTACCGCAAAAATGGCCACAAGGGCCTTAAGGGAAATGTCCAGCGAGCTGAATTATCCCAAAATCTACAGTAGTCTATATGATTCAGAAGTGGAAGATAGTGATGATTGTTGGAATATTTCCAGAATCGGCAGACCTACGAATTGGGAGATAAAGACCGACGAGTACTGCCAGAGAAATTTGTAAAAATCGCCCCTAACAATGGTAAACATGCGCTAAGAGTTTCAACAGGCTTCCGGCTATGTTGTTTCGGCGAATACTTTCCGTATAAGAAACAGTGTTGAATTTAGACACTTTTTTCCGGGAGGGACTTCAGTGGCTCGGTGTATGTGTGTGTGTGGGGGGGGGGGGGGGAATTGTACTTTTTGACCATTGAAAACGCAGAATTTCAAAATTTCCGGGGGGGGACATTTCATTTCTCCGTGAATTCAACACTGGTAAGGAAGCTCTTATGCTTGATTTTATATGATTGTGCTGTCGTCCATAAGTCTGTGATCACCAAGTGTAACCTTTCTGTTCGGTTAATATTGTGCCAAGCGCATCAATATTGGGCTGCACAACAGCGGTAACACATTCCTTGGAGAGATGTATAAAGGTTCATCCTCAGCCGTTTGGATGGTAGGGTCTGGGTTCGGCGTCTGCCTGGAAAACGCCTCCTGCCAGAATGTATTGTGACCAATGGCGAAGAGGGTATGGTGGTTTGGGGATGTTTTTCCTGATTTGGTTTGGGAACACTGATCCCAATTCATGATAAGCTCAACATCGAGGTCTGCTGCACCATTTTGGATGACAGTTTACTACCTTCGTTGTGGCAGTTCTACGGTAGATTTATGTTACTTCCTAGATGACAACGTCAGCTGTCTTGTTGCGAGATTCACCATGGATTGGTATGATGACAATGGGATAATCGACTGGACTGGCCTACCCCAGGCCCAGACCTAAACTCAACCGAACACCTCTGGAACGAGTTGGATCGCCGAATTCAGTGTGTATTAGATAAAATATTTTTTCCCCCTCAACAACTCGAAATTTTCAGATACATTTTAGGCCTCATTTTTAAAAGTAAAAACCTCAAATTTGCTGAGGTAATTTCTGAAGAGATGTACAATAGGCTGTGTGATTTCATTTTTCGCTGAATTAATCAGAATTCGATTTATTAATGATTATTTTCTCAGTATGACCACTTTTTTCGCTCCCATATCTCCAGCATCGGAAAATTTTGGTCAAAAAGGAAACTTTGACAGCATTTTCTGCATTTATCAAAAAATCGATAAGCACGGTACATTATGTAGTTTCTAAAGAAGAGAGTTTGCCAGTTTGATGAGTTTGATAGAAAAAATTTATTAAAAAATATATCAGAAAATAAGCAATTTTATTAAAATACACCCTTAAGGTATACGAGAGCCATCCAAAATTAGTGAAGGAACTTACTTGTTTTCTCCAAGCCGAATCGAAAAAATACCACTAGCTGTCATACAAGGACTTATAGAAAATATGCCCAAAATGGTTGCGGTTGTAATTACTTCTCGCGGAGGATCTACTAACTATTGAATGTGAATAAATGTTGTTTTCCTTTTCGTCCGCTGATGTCCAAATACTTATTGGCAGCTAGTATAGTTCGTAGTTTACCGTTTCTAAAAATATGATGTAGTGAGTAGCGTGATACAAATATCAATAGCTTATAATGAACACCGACATTACTTCAGAGGAGAAAAAAAGGGTGCAATTTTTCGAATCATCTGATTATAACTTGTCTCTTTTGCGCAAAATGTATTCTGAGTTCTGCGCAACAATTTGCGAATGCATCTATGATAAGCATAAATATGTTATATGCAATAATAGCCCATCGTTATTTCGTTTCTTCTTTATTCCAAAAAAATTAATAAGCTGTAGTTTAAGCACTTTTTTTTGTAACTATGTATAAATATTTATTGAACTGAAAATATTTTCTTGTGTGTTATGTGTTCTTAATTTTTTAATGCCTTTAATAATTTTAAGGTCCTAATGTTGCATTACACTTAATTGCACACCGTCAGACGTAATATAAAAAAGGCGCGATATAAATATAGTATCCGTGATTTTTTTTAATCCATGTTTTCAATTTCGAATATAAATTGAGTCTTTTGACAAAATCTGAAACTAGTGAAGCAGTGACTACTTTTAAAAAGCAACTTGTACTCGCTACTTTTAAAAAGAAATAGTTTTAGTTATAGTTAACTATATTTTCAATAAAGTGTTTGTAGTTCGCTAAAAAATAAAAATAGTTTCTTTTTACAGCATATCTAAGCTATCCATTTATTTTTAAACTTAAAATTAAAAATAACGATATTTTGAGCAACAGAAGTCTATATTTTTCTTAAATGTATATTTATGTAAAATATCAAGACAGATGTGAACTCTGTTTCTACATTTCCCTTTATATGTTTGTTACTATTATTTATTTAAAAAAAAATGTTTATATAACACTATTTATGTGGTAATTTCTTTAACAAAGAGCAAGATATGAAAATATATTATTCATAGGTATTGATCAAAATAATGGAAATACTCAGAAATAAAACAAACATCTTTATTAATACCGCATCGAACATCTTTTAGCATGTAATATTGGCTAAATTTGTTTAAGATCTTGGATGGTGATTAAAGCTGCTATCAAATTCACAAACTTTTCAGCCGATTTTAACCCAAACTTTTTCCTGGGGAGAAAAAGATTACAATTATCGTGGCTAAAATCGGAGGAAAACCAGTACTACTAGTATCAGACGTTAATAGTTATCGCCTATTCATATCAATCGCTTATCTCTGATTGGTTAAAATGTTAAAAGTTGGAGAAAAAAAAGTCACGGCTAGCGGAGACTTTTTTAGGACTGCGGAAAAAAGTTGGGGGATATTGTTGTTTGCTATCACACTGGGTGTTGGGACAATATTTCGCAAAAAGTTGGAGGAAATCAAGTGTTGGCTCAAAAATTGCACGAAAAGTTTGTGAATCTGATAGCAGCTTAACAATACATTATGCTATTTCTCATAGGGATATCATGAAAGATCTCGTAGAAATGTTAATGAACGATATCGGCTACAAACCAGAGTTGGGCAGTATCGAAAATACATGTATTTGAAATAAATTTTCAAAATACATTTGTATTTTGTATTTTGTATTTTAACATGATAAAACGAAAGTATGTTAGTAATGTATTTTATAATGCATTTTGCAAGTATTTTGTATTATCAAAATACTTTTTTTTTTAATCAAAATACATTTATATATTTCAAACTTTGAGGTTTTGTAAACCATGAATCAGAGATTCGCTACAAGGAAATATCGTCTGTTTTGTTAAGTCTTCGAATGTTATTCTGGATGTTTATAAACAGATTTTTCAACTAGTGGTATGATCAAGATTGTTAATGAGCAGGATGTATAGCTTTGCCAGAAGTATGTATGCTGAATGGTTACAAAAATAGTATTATAAATCTTATTGCTGCTATAAAAACTACAAAAAAAAATTATTGAGTTTTACTTCTTATTGCTGTTTTTTTTATGTACGTTAGAAATGTAATGCTGTTATTTATTATAAAGGAAAAATTTGAATAATACTTTTGACGCACCCAGTGAAAAAAAACCAGGAGGATAATTTAATTGTGGTAACACATGGGGTGCAATATTAGGCAGAAAGTATTTCAAAATAATGTCTGCTCATGATAATGGAAAAGTTAAGAGAAAATGCTATTGTATAAAACAAGACGTCCAGTTACATGTAAAACTTTTCAAATTAGAATCAACTTTAAATTCTTTAAAGTTAAGATGTTAGTTTTGAACTGCGAAATATCGATTTTAGCAATAATTTTCTAATCTCTCGTTATTTATTGAATCGAGATTTTTTGTATGGTTTTCCAAACGTTTGATATTCGTTTACTAGACGTGAAATACATTATAAAACTAGTTCTATTTATTGATACAAAATTCTAATGTTCATTAACTGTATTTATTTTTGAATATATTAAATATAAAGATTTGTCTTTACTAGAATTATACATTTATGCCGTATTATATTCTGTAAATAAAAGGGATTTTTTAAGTTTTTATTTAATTTTTTTAGTAAATAATTAACGCGGTGCAGATTTAAATTAATGCCTGACGAAAACAGTATTTTCAAGTGTAAAGTGAATTTCGATTCTTTTTCGATTTCCGGCAGAAAAAAAAGAAGGTTTTCAGATAGAAATTTTAAGCAGAATGTATGCATATATGCAAGTGTAATATTAATTTAGTTTAATTAGCTTAATAAATCCATACTCTATATAAATATACTTGTTATTATGTTAATTCAAGAAAGTGTATGAGTTTGTTTAAAACAAAATAAAAGAAAATTATTACTATTTATTTTTATTTTTTGTTTTGTTTTGTTTTTTGTTTTATGATTAATTATCGAATGCATTTATTCGTTATTAGGTGCGTTCGTAATTATGTAAATACGTAGCATCTATAGTTGTCGTTCAGTCCGTCCGTCTGTCCATCCGTCTGTCTGTCCGCCCGCATATAACAACGTAAAAACTACCCAACCGAATCGTTTGAAATTTAAAATATATAATTATTACATAATTTTGTCGAGTCATTTCAAATTCAGAAATCGGATGAATAGATCAATTACAGGGACAATCAAAATGATTCCGTTACATTACGGTCAATGGGGGAAAAAGTTTCAAATGCATTTTAATCGTTTGAAATTTAAAATACATAATTATTACATAATTTTTTCGGGTTATTTCAAATTTTATCAAAATCGGATGCATAGTTCAATTACAGGGACAATCAAAAGTATTCTGTTACATTACGGTCAATGGGCAAAAATGTTTCAAATGCATTTTAATGGTGTTACACTCATTCGAACATAATAAAATTGATATGCAACTATAAAGTACATACTATAATATGCATTTTGTATAATTTGTGGTACAAAGAACATTTTGTTATTGATTTACAAAGCCACACAAAAGTATCCTGTTACATAATGGTATAGAAAGAACATTGTTCGGTGTACATTTTAATTGTAATTAACTATTTACAGTTTTATGCGATTGATACATGAGAGTGATGTTTTTAACATTTCGTTATCGTACGAACGTACCTCGTTTGCTACGCTTCACGTGCAATTTTCAACTTGTTATTTGATGTAGTTATTTATATGATGAAAGTTCAAAAAGTGTTATTGTTGTTCATTGTACAGAGAAAGAATTGTGTTTATTCTTTGACTTTTAAATTAATCGAAACGATATATCAAGAAAATTATCATCGAATAAAATAATTTATTCATTCTTATGGAAAGAGTATTTCAAATATAACTTAATTGAGAAAATTATCGGTCATAAATATAAGTTCTACAGCTCGTGTAAAAATTTCATGAAAAAAACATTGATATACAAGTGTAAAACAAAAATGGTTTTTTTTTTTTTTTTTTTTACGTAAAGTCCTTAAACATAACAAAAAAAAATAATTTTTACTGTCCGAACTTTATGAAATTTCAATCGATTGCAAATATATTTGTATTCATACTGCAAGCCCTCTTCAAGACTGGAAAAAGTATTGTATACATAGTAGTGAAGACAGGAACTGAAGTCAATCGAAGGTATCTTGATCTTCGAAGGTACCTTGCTATACGAAACACTTTGTTTTTTAGATTTTTCATGGAAATTTTTTAACATATATTCGTCGTTACGGAATTTTTCTAAGTGATGCAAATCGAGTCTGATGAGATGCTTCAAAAATACTATGCTCAAATACATACGTCTAGTTAATTTTAGCATAGAAAATCTGTTGTCTCAGGAAGACGCAAATTTTTTGAAAGTGCTAAAATTCAATTCGTAATTTTAGAAAAACAATTGCACCGTCAAAAAAAAAAAAAAGTTTTAGTTATCAATATACAGATTTTGTTAATCAATACAATCCTCCCCCCCCCCCCCGAAACTGAGCTGAAAGTGTGCGTTGCCGAAAGGGAATAAAATTGAAAACGATCCTTTTTGAAAAATTTCTGTATTCTTTATGTAATGAGTTCTCATAGAGACTAATTTATTTATTTTATATTCATTTATTAACACTTATTTATTTCAATTTTTAACAACAAACTTTAACAATACCCTAAGTTTGTTTATGAATTCGATTTGCTTGTCTGCCAGTGTTCTAACTCCCGTAAAAATAGTCCGATTTTCATGAAATCTATAGATGTTACTGGACGTCACTACACGGCATGTTCGTATATATTAGAAATGAAGTTTGTAGCATTAACAGTTCATTTACAGGGGCACACAAAATTATGGTTACATTATGGTCCACGGAAAAAAATCGTTTGCAGCATATTTTAATGATATACTATTTTAAACGTATAAAAATATAAATTTATGTACAGAAATTTATATATATCACCGAAGTGTACTACACGGCGATTATTGTTGAATAGGATGTGCACAGAATTTAGCATTCATTTACAGGGATGCATAAAAAAATTTGGCTACAGAAGAAACTGAACAATAATCGAACTGTTGAAAACTATGAGCAATAATTGCTGGAAGTGAGTTTTTAGTTATGACACGTGTTTTTAAATTGAATTACTTTTTTAATATGACTTGGGGTCTTTAAATTCTATAAATCCTACACAGGTTGTACAAGATTTCTCTAGAACAATTCGTTTATTCACGGAAATTGCAGAACAGAAAATTTTAACTGCGTTATTCGTTTAACTGAAATAATTTTTAGCATCAAGTCTATAGATCGTATACGAGAATTGCACACAAAAAATTGGATATTTTTTTTACTATATATACTATTGGCAGAAATTGGGTTTTCAAATACATTATGCCTTTACTTCTTTATTTTAGCATCATTGTTTTCTTTAATAAAATGTAAACTTTTGTTACAGTATTCTGAATGTGTTGGGAACAGGGCCGTAGCCAGAAGTGAATAATAGGGGGGGGCTCAAGAAAATTTAGGGGGGGCTCATGTTTTTTTTCTCTCACTCTGATGTAGAAAGATAAATTAGTGCATATTCATATTGTATGTACTATGTTTTTTATTAAACTGTTGTAATAACCTGATTTTAAGCTAAGAGAAGAATAAGCTGATGAAAAATTCGAGTGTATAACGAGTGCAAAATTAAACATCATCTTAGCTTCGTATGTGCAAATAGGAAGAGCGAGTGTTGAAACTTATTTTAGTTATAATTTAGTATTTCTACAAAACTTTGAAAAGGCCTCAAAACTAAATTAGATTTTTGAACAGAATTTCATTTGGATTTTCAAAAAAGAAATTCATTGAGTAATCATGAAATCTTTTCTAAGAGAGGCTCAAAATGCTTTAAGGAATGCTTTATTATCGTTATTATTTAGGGGAGGGGGAGGGGGCTGAACGAGCACATCCTTAACTACGGCCCTATCTGTCATACTAGAACTTTCTGACAGAGTAATTGAAATGCCTCTGCATTTTCGAATTAAAATTTTCTAATAACATTAAATCTGCTTTTTAAAAAAAGCACATGAAAAAGTTAGTCATATATATGCATTGCTATCTTTATAGTTTGCACTCGCGTCTTAAGTAATTTATGACAGATAATTATAAAAAAAAGAAGTTCATAGGTTTAAATATATAGGTTATAGAATTTTCGTCAAAAACGAATTTTCGTAAAACTCAGAATTTTGGTCGAAAACGCAAAAGAATTGGCGTTCGATCTCTAATACTTATACTGGTGAAATAAATGATGATCTCAACAAGTAAATAAAAGCTTACAGTTCACTTGTTTCGAAATAGTTGCAACCTTTAATCTTTTTTTTAATCTGCCCTCAAGGAAGCTTAAGTTTCATTCTTTTACAATAAAAACATTAACAAAATCAAAGTTGTATTTTGCATTTAAAATTATTACTGTGTTCATTCAAAAATTAAAAGCATGTACATTTGAATTGGCTATTGGCATTTTTCTTTGATTACCATTCATAAATCAAGGACTATATGCGTATATATTTTAAAATTTAAACTAGAAATATTCCAATATACAACAAAATGTTTATCATAAGATAATATTTATGATAAAATTAATTATAAGTTTGATCTATGCTAGTAATAGAAAACGCTACAGAATAAATATTTTCAGTATATAACTAATGCTGATACAATATAATATAAATAATATGTCAAAAGTAATTAAAATGCTCGCATTTCTCCTACTTAAAACGAGTTGTAATCTTCATTTCTAATCATTATCTTTTTTTAACAAAAAGAGAACTTCAATTATTGTTATATAATAAAAGCATAAACAAATTCACTCATAGATAAAGAATTTTAAAATTATTTTTATGCACAGTCAAATGTTAAAAACATTTGCAATTGAGTATACTATTAAAAAAATTCTTTAATTTGAAATACCATGACTCAAACTTCAAACACAAAGCAAAATATGAATACTTAAAACTTTATTTTATACTAGAAGCAAAACAGGATTAAAAAATTCTTCAGAAAAAACGCTTTATAGCAAAATGCTAAAATACCAAATTGCAACGAACTGCATTTTTCATGTAACACGAAAACAAAATAATAAAAACAAACAATAGTACATGTAACAAACACACTTTTGTAACAAATGGAATTTTTTTAAAACCAATTTGGAAAAATATAATGAAGTTATGCTTTAATGGATACATGAAACAATATAAAATATTTAAGTTAAATAGATATATAAATACGAATGGTTATATAAGCATTATAAATGTGAAAACTAACCTTGTAGTGTATACTAAATACATAAACTGAAAAAAGTAGATTTAAAAGGAATAAAGTAGTGTAAAAAAAATGAAGTTCACCTGCTTTAAAACAATTGAAGTCTTCTATTCTTTTTCTCATTAAATTTTTTAAGGAAAACTTCCATATTGTTTCTGTTCTTTTTTTTTCAAACGCAAGAAAACTCAAATCGGTCATTCTTTGATGAGATATTGTTAGTCTTTGTGGACGATTTATTCTTGTAAGGATTGAAAATGTTGATTCACATATTGCAGTACTACATCCAAAAGTTTTAACAGTTGCTAATAGTTTATAAGTGTCTTCAAATGCAACCCTATATTTAAAAAGTTCATTAAATACAATGGTGTTTGGATTTTCTTCAATGGTTCTTTTTATGAAATTCTTTACAACAATTATTTCATCTTTAGATGGAAGCTTAACATTATAATTTTCTAATATCTTCATTTTATTTAAATCCATATCAAGCTCTGCACTTGACAGCGCTAGAAGTAACTTATCGTTATTATTAAACCGCCTTTTCATTTCATTTAATACTATATATAAAATTTCAAAATAAATAGCTTTTAGATGTAATGTTTCATCAATATTCGAGCTAGCACCTGTAGTTTCTACAATTAAATAATCTCTGAGTTTTGTAGAAGTGGTTTTTCTTCGCTTTTTTGAACATATTTCTTCTTCCTCTTCCTCAATAACAAATTCAGTGGACATCAAATTTAAAATTTCTGTTTTAAAGGATTTGTATTACATAATTTTGTATTTCAGGTGAAGTGTATTTTGCATTAATTGACACTGATTTGACACATTCTGCAAGTTTATTGTCCTTTTTGATTGTGTATTTAAAAAGGTTTTGAAATAAACTACTTTCCTCGTGTTCATCTATATCACACGTCCCACGTAATGAAAGTTCATTTATAACTAAAAATTGTACGATTTCTGCAATAGATTGAATATAATATCGGTTTTTTTCTAGAACATCGTTACATACCAAAGATGACACACTCAAATTCATCTTTTCACGTTCTTCTCTTTCTGTCCACATGCTCATTGATATTATATGATTCTGTGACGAAGCATGCTTTTGAAACCCTCTGTCCTTGGACAATGCTTTTTTCCAATTCCGGAAACCGGCTGAGATAAATGGATTTTCTTTAGTCCCCGAATGAGGAAACTGTCGACAAGGATAACAAAATACAGCATCTCTGCTGTTGGAATATTCCAGCCACTTAAATTTTTTCATTCAATCTGGTTGAAAACTCCTGTTATCCGAATTTTTTGGGTACTTTGATAAATTTGTACTTTTTAAATTTCTATCGCCCACCTTCGATATGTCACTAGGTGCATCGGCATTCATCCTGCCTGATAAGTCACCGAAGACCGAAAGAATAACCCTCACGCCTGTTGAGTTTCTGATATCGGATTGCGTAATACGGGCTAAAAATCATAAAATCACTTCCAACAACAGAGGGGGGGGGGGGGGGAGATACGACACCTCATTGACCGAATCAAAACTTTGCCTCCCCGACTAAGAGCAGATTTCTATAAAATAAATTGATAATTTAAACATTCCTTTTTTTTAAATTAAACCACACACACAAGAAAAAACAATTATTAACATAAATATAAAAATATATATAATAAAAAAAGAGTCATTTACACTTCCTGGATCCTAGCCAAGCTAAATTCTACATTTGCTTAAAAAATATATATATATATGTATATATATAATGCGTTACCGGGTTTTTGGCTCCGGCTGATCATGGCGCCACAGATACGTCACCCATGTATACTAGCAGTAGAAGACAATAATACCAATAATAATTAGATAGGATGCACATTACAAAATACCAACGATTTAAATTTACAAATCTATAAATAACTCATTCACCTCGCCGACAAATGGAGGGGGGGGGGGGGTTAAGATAATAAATATTTCTGTTTATAATTTGCCAAACCAAACTGTTGATTGTTAAAAGCAGAAATATTTTTTATGATCATAATTAAGTACTTTTTTTCCATTTCAGAAAAAATTGCTCAACTTGAAATGGAAATCGATAAATAATGAACGTTGATGATTAGATTCAAATGTTTGTTTTATTTCTGCTAAACATAAACCGAATAATCTAGATAAATTTTTGAAGTATATACAGATTTATATTGATTGCAAAACATCATAATGTACGATTATAAATATTCAAAAGATTTGCACAGGCCGGGTTCGGGCCGATTTCACATTTTGATTTTTTAAACAGTTTTATTTGGTGACCTTGGTATCTTTTTCAGGGGGGGCTCAAAAATTTTTAGGGGGGGCTGAGCCGCCCCTGGCACCCCCCTAGCTACGGGCCTGGTTGGGAAGTGTTTCATAATCTATGCTTGACGCATGGCTTTTTGTTCTTGTTTTCCTTATTTTGAAATCCAAAAGAACTAGATCTATTAAAAAGATAAAGATCTATTTTGAAAGAACATTTTGCATTTATATAGTGAAACATCGAGAAAATTTTAAAATTTGAAAATGTATTTTGTATTGTGAATGTATTTTGAAAATACACGTATTTTGCATTTTGAACTTTTTTCTTTTGAAAAGTATTTTGTATTTTAAGCTCTAAAATCGAAGTATTTTGTGTTTTGTATTTTAAGCTCTAAAATCGATGTATTTTGTATTGAAAATGATTTTTGCCCAACTCTGCTACAAACCGTAATTTAAATAAATATATATCACAATGACACGATGCTTATGAAGTTAAGATAGGGTATCCCATTCCTCGGTCCTAAGCCCCTGTAGGCCCTTTCCTCTTAGATTATTTTGATAGCCACTTGCACAATTTAGAGAAAACATCATCTGAAATCTGTGAGAATTTTAGGTCTATTTTTTAACATTATTTATCATTGATTAATGTAACCTAATTGTTGTTGCAGATTGCGAGTGTCACAACGGCGTTTGTATTATGATTGGAGAATCTCACCAGTGTAGATGTTTGAGAGGTTTCGGATTGCAAGATAATACTTGCGTGGGTAAGTATATTCAGAATTTTTTCAGAATATTTTTTGTTAAATTTAGATGAAGGAAAATTCAAAAATTCGCATCGAATTTTTTTTAATGGTTTTCACATGAGAGTTTTTGAGAATTCAAATTTTATCATTCACTGAAAAAACAATATACAGTCGGCTCTCGTTAATCCGAACTCGTCGGGACCTCAAGAAATCTTCGAATTATGGAAAGTATGAAATGAAAACATGCTTAATACTTAATACGGTGCTATTACAAAGGAATTAATGTTATAGTGTTTTTTTTTTTAATTTCTTTCGTCTGTTATCATTAGAATGTGACTTAATATTAAATTAGAATGTACAAATACATAAACTAATTAAAACATTAGAAACAAGCTCAATGGAAGAAAAATTTGAAGCGTCACTGATGGACAGACTGGTCACTAAGAAAATGGATATCAAACGCATGGGATTATATGTATATTCGTTCGGAAGAATTTTCACAAAAATCAAAGAAAGGAAGTTATTCAAATGATCTGAAATCAGAGAGAAAGAAAAGAAAGATGAAAAATCGGAATTCTCGTTAGTTCGAATTAAACGAAGTCAAGACAAAATGAGTTCGAATTAAGAAAAATTTTTAACGTTATTCTGCCACTGAAAATTTCGGGACTTCATGTTTAGTTCGAATTAAGCGAAGATTTGAATTATCCGATTTCGAATTAACGAGAGTCGACTGTAGTTCCAAAATTTATTTAAGCTTAAGTTGACGATTCTCGTTTTTCGTTCCAGGAATCATCTTTTATCCTAACTTTTAAAAATCGAAAAATTGCAGTCATTATGAAAAAAGAAAAAACTTGTCGTTTGGGAGCTACCGTAATACTTACCCGTCATGGATATGTATACTATGAAACTAATGTAAACTATTTATAAAATGCATCGCAACTCCAAAAGGAAATTTAAACGTATATTTAAATATTTGTAATACATAATAATGCTCTATTACAGAATTGCTGGTACTACTTGACTATCCCGTCGACCCATTTCGACAAATAATATAAATCACCAAATTAATAGAAAATTATACAATTGGCATAATTTTTATTTTAAATAAAGAAATAACAAATAAATTAGTAAAAAATTAATAATACTATAAATAAAACGTCAAATTAAAAATTCCTTAATGACGTAACTAACACATGTAACGTGTTTATTGTCAAGTGAATGTGACATTTACGATAAACCATTATTGGCATTTAATCTTACAGTTTGGCGATAGTTTTTTGATCCATCAGATAATCGAGTAATACCGAATTACGTAAAAAAAGCATCCTTATAAATCCAAAAATATTAATTATATTAACATTAACTAACTGTTTACTGCGTTGGATTAAGCGTCTCATTTCGAATTAAAATATATCTTTGAATTGAAATTTGAATGAAATTCAGGATCATGAATCATCGAAGAATCTGGAAAATATGATTACAAATAACTCGGCAACTAATTATCTGATCGATTTCATTCTTTATGCAATATTTATGTTTTGTTATTGTCTTTCACATTCACTATTTAAAGAAAGAAAAAAAAATCGAGAGTTTTTATACTTTTCATTAGAACGAATAATTCGAGAGTCCGAAAAAAGGTTCCGGATAATCGATGTTACGGATATTAAATAGGCTTCTTGCCATTCTTAACATATTGCTTATTTTAATTCTGTTTTCGAGTGATACTGCAGGATTTGACCATTTTTACTTACCCATCATACGTAGTATAGAGTAAATCTTGCAATCGTTTTGAAAATCGAGAATTTTTTTTTTTTTTTTTGGGGGGGGGGACAGATTTACACGTTTCAGATACCAGAGATTCCAAAAAACATATTTTTAGAAAAAAAAATTCGCCATCCGTCCGTCTGTGTGTCTGTCTGTCTCTCTCTCTCTCTGTATGTGTGTCTGTAAACGCCCTATCTTCAAAACAAATTGAAATAAGACTTGAAATTTCTTTACGTACTTAGTGTGTAAAAATGGAACGAAGCCTATTTAATATCATTAACCTCGATTATCCGGAACTATTTTTTCGAACACTCGAAAAATTCGTTCTGATGAAAGATATATAAAAATTTTCGAATTTTTTTACTTTGCATAAAGAACGAAATCTATCGGTTTATTAGTTGCCGAGATCAGGCCCCGATTATGACTAATTGGGGCCCTGAGCAAATATAAATTAGGGGGCCCCCTATTCAAACCATTGTAACATTTTACAAATAGAACTGATAGTGAGTCATGTGTGTAAAGCATAAACAATATTTTCGCACCTTGAATTTTAAACAGAAAAAGATTTTTAGCTCTGACAGTTCAAAATTAAGTACATTAATTAATGAAAATACTCTAAATAATTAATAAGTATCATATTTTGTAAATTAATGTATGGATTTGGGTGCCCTTGAAGTATGGGGCTCATGGGCAAAGTCCCGATTTGCCCATGAGATAAAAAGGGTCTGGCCGAGATATTTGTAATCCTGTTTTCCATATTCTTCGATTTTTCATGATCCTATATTTCATTCAAATTTCAATTCAAAGATATATTTTAATTGGAAATGAGACGCTTAATCCGACGCAGTAAACTGTTAGTAAATATGATTATTATTTTTGGAGTTATAAGGATGTTGATTTTGGATGTAAGTTCTATCTGATTAGGCGAATCTCTGACTAGTTTTGCAGGTTTAATAATTAAGTATAAAGGAGAGAGAACGGGGGATAACTCCTCTTAAACTATATAAATAGATTTTTATACAGAATTATCCAATTTGCTTCGAATTTCGGATTTAGGTTTATTATATTATAAAGCGTACCTTTGATTAATGTTGAGGGTTCAATGATTAAATATAAAGGGGAGAAATGGGCGTATTCCTTTCCCCTTAGTTTATTTTTGAAGGACATTAGTCCTTGAAAATATAAGGCTGTAATATACAATTAGTGCGCATAACCTGTGAGTTCCATGCCATCAGTGTAACTGGGCAATAATTTTTTTTAATTATTATCAAACTAAATTCACGCTTTCAAAATAAGCCAAACCGTATTTTCAGATCCTAAAAGAAAACTAACAATATCTCTGATTTCCATGTTTTTTTTTTTATATATATACTATTATTTATTGTTATTATCGTTAATATAAGCGAGATTAAAGTTTCTGGCAATTTATCCTACAGGGTATTTTGAGATAAATATCACACAGAAAAATTTATTACTTGAAATTTAATACATGTAATTCCAGAATCGTTAGGAATTTTGGTCTACTGCAGTAAGGTTCATTTGCATTAAGTTAGACGTGCGTGTATACTAATAATACTGAACGATAATATTGCTGCATGTTTTCAGTCAGGTGAATGATGGCACCCTTCATTGAGTACCAAGGCCTGAAGTACACCCCTGATTACTAAAAGGCTGGGCAGGCCTGGTATAGAAACAAATCGATTAAAATGGGATATGGGATTTCAATAAACTTCATATTAAGATTTGACCAGTTGTTATTAAACAATGATTTACAATGAATATATATTTATTTCCACAGAATGTAACTGCGGTGTCAAGAAGCAGTTCTGCCACTTTATTGAAGGCCTCCAGTTTTGCAATTGCGACGATGAATATGTCAGTGTGAATGAGAAATGTGAAGGTAAGTTTAGATTTTCTATTTATTTGTTTAATACATTTTTATTTATACATTAGAAGCTAAAGTACCCGGCGTTGCCCGGGATTTTAAGAATGTTTGTTTTGAAAAATCAATTTCAGAATTAAACATGCACTATAAAATAAACGATAAAAAAGCAGTGTAAATGTTATATATACATGAATCAAATGAAAACCCAACATAAAATTGCGAAAATTTATATAACAGACACAAAAATATACAGCTATAAATGAGCTTCTTTTCATTCATCATTGGAGCAATAGCAGATAACAAGTCGGAAATTGCACGTCTAGTGTAGCAAATGAGGTTCGTACTATAACGAAGTTTTAAAAATAGTCAAATCTTGGTGCAATAGTATACATTACTTCGGCCAAAATCTTTTGTGTATTCCTGTAAATACCATATGCTTTCTATTATACAGGAAGTAGCTTTAGTAAACCTTAAGGGTGTTCTTAAATCAAAAAGGGCCATTTTGTGACATATGCTTTAATTTATTTTTGTTCGAAAATGCATGAAAATAGCAGGTGTTGTTAGCCAGAAACTGTCTAATTGCACTCAATTTTCTGTTTTTTTAAAAAAATAATAGATTTTTCATAACAAGCCTTCAAAGTTGACGTTTTTGAGCACATTTCCCGATGAAAGTAGAAAAACCGGTCGAAAAACGTGAAAAAAACACGGATGATCACGTGATCGAATTAGCTTGGCACTGGATAGCTAATTTACCTATCATAAAATGGAAAATTAAGTTCGATTCGAAATCGCTTCCATAGTCAGGCATTCCAATTTTATACCTTTCCGTTAAAAATGAATTTGTAAATGTGTCAAAACGTTTTGTACTTGTTGAGCGGAGCAGTTGAGATGAGAGTTGAGAACTCCCTTAACGAAAATCAATTTCCAGGATCAAACCGGACAAGCGAAAGAGCACCTTGAATTTTTAGAGGGCGCAAAAATTTTAACAAACTTACACCAATTTTACTTGTTTGTATTGCATCTGACTTGACAATATTTAACACATTCCCATAACATCAAGTATGAAAAGACCTTAGTATTATATTGCTGACACTGTATAAAAGACTTGACTACACCCATGTCCAAAATTAAAGTCATAAACATAAAATCTGTGAAACTGATAACTTTACACTGTATTACCACGAATTTGATACAGAAGAATATCATATTGGTAGAAAGAATACAGCAATATAAACAATATGAAAAAGAAGAGGGGAAAAGAAGAGAATTAAGAAACAGGGCTTATCAAAAAGTGTTAAACCATAAATCAGAGATAAAGAATTTATCTCGGGAAAAATCTACCTAACATTGAGTGTGAACCACCGTACACTACTATACAAGCTTTGCAACGAGCTCGCATACTGTTTATGTGGGTACCAATTAATGTTTGTTGTAACAAGACCCATTCTTTCAAAAGTCAGGCGTTTAACTCCTGGCGGGCCCTAAGGCTGCAAACACACTCAAAGGTTTTTGGCGGTTAGCAGGCGGCGCCTTTTATGTCCGCAGGCGGCTCGTTTGATGTTAATGAATTTTTCAGTTCAACTTCAATCCAAGTGTAGGTCAGGATTCTTTCCCTTAAGTAGGATTAAGATAGTTATCTCCCCTAACTATTGTATCTCACCCGTTTTCTATTGTCAGAAAATCGCAATGGAAAGAGAAGAAGGGAGCTCCAAGAATTTAGTTGAACTTCAGCAAAATTTAGGTCTGAACTGAGCTGTAGGGGTTTATGCTGTGTAATGGCTCTTCCTAGACCATCCCAAACTTGTTCAATAGTATTGAGGTCCATAGGCGTCGAGTACCAGATCATACGGCAAATATCATCTTCTTCAAGAAAATCATCAGCAATGTGAGATCTGTTTGTCTTCACGTTATCGTCCATAGATATGAAGTCCGGGTCTACAGCACCCCGGACAACCTCACATAGATTTCAAGGATTTCATGCCTACACCGAAGTGCATTAAAATCGTTAATCGATTCTGTTGCATGAATTTTTGCTGTTACCGTCACACAAAGAGTTTAGCAACTTTACACAGATTATTTTTTACGGTGTATCCAGTCATATTATTTCAGGCAAACACTTGTTTCACTTTTCCAACTTTCAACCGATATTGTGAATGGGATATTACTTTGCACCTTGCCAGGACACCACTAGGTCAGTTAATATGAAATGACCCACTTATTTGATTTCACACTTTTTGTTTTATTTTTATAAAGTAACAATTTTTTAAATTATTTTTTTCAGGAACCACAGCTTGGTAAAATAATGGTAAAATTCATCGCGACAGACTGTATAACCCTAGTAATGTCGAAAGTATTGTTTTGTGATCTTTAATATTGCAATTCTGGTTTTTTAGCGCAAAAAGTTGTACTAGATCACTTATTTTCAATAGATAAGCTTTGTTGTTTCAAGAACAATAAGATGCCAAACTTGGTAATTTGGTCATTTTTTCTGAGCGACCGTAAAATAGTAAGTTTTAGTGGAGGACACCTTGTGACCCAATTATACGACTTCTGACTTTGACAGTTTGCAGATGTTTATATTCGAGATACATCGTAATACATCGATACATCGAGATACTGTAGTAAATATTCGTTCATCAAAATTGAAGAAGAACGATCAGGAATCTCTAGGAAAGTTCACATGGCGTCCACTGCACTGAAAAAAAATGGTTTCTCAAAATTAAATAAAAGTACTCAAATTTAAGTACTTCAAATATACAAATAGCTCCGATCCAAATGTACTCAAAACTAAGAAACGTGAGCTCAGTTTTGATTCCATTGTTGTGTTCAAATGTAAATCGCTATAAACTGCAACCTTAACTTATTAAAGTAAAAATATACTAGCATTTATTTCTTGCTCAAATTTATTAACAATTAAAGTTTAATTGATTAGTTATTAAGAAAAATAGCAAAAATTATTAGCAAAATACCCAAATCAAATATTTTATGGCAAGAGCACACTATTTGCAAGCACTTTTAAATTATTTCAAAATACTGTGTATAATTTAACATTTACATTAATAAGCATCTTTTATGCCACCATGAATGAAATAAACCATTACAGGGTCAAAATTATCGTTAGTTTTGGATTTGATAGCATGCGATGTTTCAAAATTGAGAAATGCAATGTGATCAATTTTAATCCAAACATACTTAATTCAGTATGAGTACATCGATGTACTCATTTTTGAGTATTTCATTTTTTTCAGTGTGCCTAAGAATCTTATTAATGTCACATAGATCGGAAAGCTGCAGCACAGACATTCACCTCATCGAGTTTATGGATGAAATTCTAGATTAGTTAAATCTCGATTGGCATATTAAAACGAAATCGGTCTGCCAAGTCATATCTTGGTAGATAACACTTGAAAAACAGATTTTATCGGTTGACTCCTATTTTTACCACTGTGCTTTCATGTACCCCGTCCTCCATGTTTTCATACTTTTGGATGCAGGAAAACACAGTGGTAAACCATTGAGTCAACCGTTAAAATCTGGTTTTCAGGCGTTTTCCACCGAATGGGTCTAGCAAACTAGCAAAAACACAAGCTATCTACGTTATGACATCACATTTTCATTACAACTTAAGACACATGAACTCAGGCAAGAGAAAAATATGAGAAAAAATATGCTCTTGAGCAGCAGACTTTTAGTTCTAGTTGGGGATGTTAAGAAAATTTAAATTTAACGTATGCTACTTTTATGTGTGTGGAGATGGAAGGTAAGCTGTAATTACGCATGGCCTTTTTCACTAAATAAATCTTTATTTTATTAAACATATAAAAAGCCCAACTGTATAAATAACTTAACATATGAAAAATATAACATATTAAATATGATACTTGACAGCTGACCAGCAGCCGTCCTCATGCCACACTTCATCGATGAGCATCGTACAACGAGTGACCGAAAAGAGTTTCACTGAGTCCTCTAGCAATCTGTATTCTCACCAAAACCACGTCAAACATTCGCCAAATAGGAGGATGCTCTTGTCCCGTTCTTCTCGCTCTCCGCTAAAACACTGAACTGAATTATGCTTCAGTTTCCACTTTTGATAAAACGAATTAACGTCGCCACATGTGTAACTGAAAAGAGCCTTTTTTCTGTGTACCTCTCCCTCCCTAGCTTTTTTAATTGTGCCAGAATGACCGACACTTGTCGCATCATCACGCAGCATGAGCCGATCTACCAGCAATAAAGACTTATAACGGTTCCAACCAATCGGAAATTAGCTCTCTGCACTCTTACCAGAATCACCTTATGCAAATCATCTTTATGACCCATGCCCAGTGAATTTGTGAGCACCAACTTCCTTGGAGATACACGGAAGGCTTCACTCGTCCGCGTATTTAATAAAATTAGGGTATTAGTATTTTAAACGAACATTTAAAAGCTGTGTATAAATTTCGTATGTAGATGACTTCTTATGACCAACAAAACTACATGTAATTATAAAGCACTTTCTATGTATTAAAATTATGTTTTTATTCCTTTGCGTAAAGGAGGTATTTTGGAGGCTTTCGTTTTATGGGTTTTGTATCATAAATTGCTGTCAAATTTACTGCTGTTTTGTTTGTTTGTTTGTTTCAGAAGTCGGTTTATTTAAAATATCGTCGTGCATTCACCCCTTTGGTTCAATGTTAATGTGTGCAATATTAATTATATTTCATTATATGGGATTTCATTAACGTATATTCCTTATAGACTGCATATGTGGCAAAGATGAGGTCTGCCTGAAACGACCGAAGTTTGGCGTGTGCACCTGCCCTAAGGATTCAGAAACTTGGGATGATGAAGAATGTGCCGGTAAGTTGTATTTAACGATAATAATTATAATCTACTTATTATTTTTTTTCAGACTTTCTTCATTTGACGGATATTTTATCTCCCGTAATGGAGAAAAAAATAAGCGGGCATTCGTTAATTAATGAAGAAATGGCTGCAGTGATGCCAAGAAAATGTCCGTTAATTAGAGAAAGAATTTCTAAGAGTGTAATGAAATCTCGCAGGTGATAAATAAAAGCATCAAATAAGTTTTTTTTTCTTTTAAGCCATGATTACTATTTTACAATGTCTGAACTTTTTTTATTTATTTTATTTTTTTAATTGTTAAACAATTAAAATTGTATCAGATTATGTTTAACATACATCACGGTGACCAATTTCAGTCAGCGATCAGATTCTTGCATCATACTTCTATGATAGATCATCTACTATTCATCCTATGTTGTTAACACATTCGCTGCCGGTCACGCGCTAGTGCGTGGAATTCTTAATCATTTAACACAGAGGGCGGAGTTATTGGCAGCGAACGTGTTAACGGGACACAGTACTTTTGAAACATCTCTTCAATTTTGAATAATATTGTAGCATATGTGCGGGCACAGTACTTAATATTAAAAATAAAAAAAATAAAAATAAAAATAAAATAAAAAAAAATGTAAAACAGCCTACTTTACAATTTATTATTATTTTTAATTTTAAATTAACTTTAAAAAGAATCTTTACTACTTTTATAAATATGAATATTTTGGGTTCGATTTTTTTCCTCAAATTTATTAGAATGTACTACATAAAACTGTGAATTTTACATTTAATATGAATTTTTTTTTCTCACGTGTATGCAAAAAAAATGAATGAAATTCAACAAACTCTTAATTTAAAATTTTTTAAGAAATAACTACAAACTGGAATGTTGAATCCATGCACAAAAATATTAAATACCCGATCGAGAACAAGTAAAGAAAAAAAAAATTCAAATCTCTATTTAAAATGACAAAATTAGCTATTGTTTGTCGAACAAACAAGTTATAAATATATGAACAGGGTTAAAAAATGAGTTTAAAATTTTCACTTGTATAGGTAATTGCTCTGAATCTAACAAAATTTACAATATCTCGCGATATAATTGTCGTATAGGTAAAAATTACCTGTCAAAATATCCACAATTAAAGAAGCTTTCAGTTTATATTAAAAATTCGATATTTTGATTGATTTCAAAGCATAGTGTCCCCTTAATAAACGAATGTTCAGACAATTTCTATTTTTATAATTTGAAATACAACATATAGGCGTGGTGCGGATAAGCAATTTTCATGTCATAAATTTCGCAAAAAATGCTATATCGATTGTTCATAGATTGATTTTATACCTTTCGGAAAAGATAATTTTTATTTGCAAATTAATAATACATTCATTTTTTTTTTTTTTTAAATCCAATTCTTGATAGTATGCAATATTATATAGCTGTTTCGTATTCATTTGCTGTACTTTATGTTGTTAAAATTTCTGCTGTTGAATTCGAACAAATGATTACGAAAATGATAAAAGTTAGCCTCGTCATCACATGTAACTGAATCAATTAATAGCGAATTCAATTGAAATTATGTTCAATTTCAATTCAAATGTACTAATTTGACATAATAAAAGGACAAGCATTTTTATTTTATTGCAGTTGTCATTTGTCATTCAAAAATTATTTGTTGCATAACATTTCCTTTTTTCGCTACATTGATTTTGATGTTTGTAGCACTATTTTATTCTTATGGCGTATGGCAGTACTTGGTTTTGAAAACGATTTTTTGAGCTATTTTCATAAAGTTTAAAGTAAAAAAAGAAAATAAAATTAAGATGATTTGAAAATGTCAGGAAAAACTAACTTTCTTAAAAAATACGAAAGTTTTATGTAATGTGTTTTGCTTTTTCATCAAACTCTTTTTTTAACTTCTAAACACTATAATATCTACTGTCACATGACACTATTTAGTTTTTAAAATAAGTTTTAAAGACTAAGAATGTTGCTAAAATTTGTTCCAAGAAAGAAAAACACCCAAAACTATCAGAAACAACAGAAAATATTTTCCTCTTACAAAATTACAAAAATTCTTGGATGTTAAAGTGATTTTACAAAAATTGTAGATTTTTGGCACTTAATAAGAATAAAAATCCCAGATTTCATAATGATTTTTAAGCTCAAAAATTTGTTGCATTATAATATGTTACAAACTTATTATTTATAATATGTTTCAGATGTTTTATTTAAATGATATAAAGTTAGAAAAGCTTACATATGTTATTATTTGATAATCTGGAGCTGAAAAAGATGTCTAGAAAATAGATATTAAATAATATCAGAAACTTTTAATTCTTCTAGACAATATCTGATTAGTAAAGCATTTTTTGTTTGTTTGTTTTCAAATGAATAAAGTAAAATATTTAGTTTAATTTTCGAACAAACTAAATCAATCTGGAATTTTCGCAAATCTATTATTAAACCTGATTTTAATTAACGCTGAAAAATCAATTGAACTTTCGAAGAATTTAAAGGAAACTAGAGTTCTAGATATTCTATAAAGATTAAAACGGTTTTTATTCAAAGCTGAATAAAGAAGTAAATTTTTATTATTAAACAAAGCAAAGCTGGCTGAAACGAGAATTTTAGACAGCCAATGACATTTCAGATGTTCCATTTATTTAATGTTGAAACTTGAGTTATGATATTTAGAACACAAATGTTTACATATATTATTATTTAATTATCTGGAACTGAACAAGAAGTCTAGAATTTTGATGTTAAATTATATCACAAACTGTTAAACCTTCTATACAATTTCTGATTAGTAAAACATTTTTTGTTTGTTTGCTTTTAATTGAATAAAGTAAAATATTTAATTTAATTTTCGAACAAACTAAATCAATCTAGAATTTTCTCAAAGCTATTATTAAAATAGTTTTTACGTAACGCTGAAAAGTCAATTGAACTTTCGACAAATTTCAGTAAACTGGCGTTTTAGATATTCTATAAGGATAAAAACAGTTTTTATTCAAAGCTGGATAAAGAAGTAAATTTTAATTATTAACAAAGCAAAGCTGGCTGAAACGAGAATTCTAGATAGCCAATGACATGAAACTTGATTTTTGGTACTTAGAACACAAACGTTTATATGTATTATTTAAAAATCTGGAACTGAAAAAAAGTCAAGAATTTTGATATTAAATTATATCAGAAACTGTTAAACTTTCTAGAAAAATCTCTGATTAGTAAAGCATTTTTTATTTGTTTGTTTTTATTTGAATAAAGTAAACTATTTAGTTTAGTTTTCGAACAAATTATACCCAACTAGAATTCTTGCAAATCTATTATTAAAACTGTTTTTAATTAACACAGAAACGTCAATTGAACTTTCAACGAATATGAAGGAAATTGGAGTTCTAGATATTCGATAAGGATTAAAATAGTTTTTATTCAAAGCTGAATAAAAAGGTAAATTTTTGTTGTAAAAAAAAAAAAAAAAAAAAAAAAATGGCAAAACTAACAGAAACGAGAATTTTAAACATCCAATGACAATTTGACTGTTTTTTTTTTTTTTTTTTTAAATTTAAAAATGAAACTTGAGTTATTATATTTAGAACGATTTTTATTTACAGATTAATAAATAACTATTTTTTTTTTAAATATGGCTATAGTTGAACAGAGAATTCTACTCAGTCATTGATAATTAAAAGGACTTTAAGTAGTAACTAGTTGGATGTGTCAATCCCAAAACTTTCTTCTATCTCATAAGTACATTTTAATATTTAAAAAAAAAAAAAAAAAAAAAAAAAAACGTGGTGACCCCAAAGTTATCCACTATCGAATTTCCTCGAACATTTGACCTAGCCTAATGAGATTCTGGTATCCGAAAAGCCTAAAACGCAAAATTTAATTAATATTCTGAGAAAATGAGCTTATGTTGGGTAATTTATACTAAAACCTAATAAGCATCTATTTATGTCAAGACCTAACAGAATCTGAAATTTGATGGAATTTCGTCCATTAGTTCTTGAGATGTAGTTATAACAAAAAATTTGCAAAACGTAGCACAGCAACACCATATCTTTTACAATTTATGCCAAAACGTAAAAAAGCGTCTAATTATGTTCTGGTGTAAAAGAATCTGAAGTTTGATGAAATTCTGTGCATTAGTTCTTGAGATATAACTAGTTTAAAAAAACTGTGTAAAATATAGCACAGCAGCCCCATCAGTTGAAGGATTTATAACAAAACGTAATCATCGTGTAATTATGTTATACGTCATTTTGTAAAAAAAATCTGAAGTTTGATGAAATTCTGTGCGTTGGTTGTTGAGATATATCTATCGAAAAAATCGTGCAAAATGCAGCATAGCTGCACCACCTGTTGCAAGGTTAATACCAAAATGTAATCAGCGTCTAATTATGTTATATATTCTAGTGTAACAGAATCTAAAATTTGATGAAGTTCTCTGGATTAGTTCTTGAGATATAGCTTTCGCAAAAATCGTGCAAAATGTAGCATAGCAGCGCCACCTATAAGACAATTCACACCAAAACCTTATCAGCGGCTATGTATCTCAAAGTATCGCGGAATCTGAAGTTTGGTGAAATTCTGTGCATTAGTTCTTGAGATATAGCTACCATGAAAATCATGAAAAACGTGGCATAGCAGCGCCACCTGCTGGCTAATTTACACCAAAACTTAATCAGCGTCTATGTATATCAAGGGGTCACAGAATCTGAAGTTTGGTGGAATTCTGTGCATTAGTTCTTGAGATATAGCAATCTTGAAAATCATGAAAAACGTAGTATAGCAGCGCCACCTGCAGGCCAATTTTCACCAAAAACTAATAGGCACTAATTCATATCAAGGTCTAACTGAATATAAAATTTTATTAAATTTCGAGCATTAGTTCTTGAGATAGAGCGCCCACAAATTTTTTGTCACATACAGACAGACAGACTCACAGACAGACACACAGACTCACAGACAGACGGACAGACTCACAGACAGACATTTTCTAAAAATAGTCAAAACGTGTTCAGGACCTTCTAAAACGTATAAATCCGTCGAAAACCGGAAGTCGAAAATTTTCATGAATCCAATACTTTCTTCTTGAAGATAGAAGAAAGTAAAAATTAAAGCTTTTACTTTCCAACCAAGGTGAATGAAGCTGAAAATGTGCTAAGTTAAAATTAAATAAAAATCAAATAAATAAAAAACCAATTGAACTTTCGATGAGAAAAGTTAAATAAAATTAAAATTAAAAGATTATTTATGGAAATTAAATCTGTTTTCATTTAAAGCTTTATGCAAAAGTTTATTTTTTATTTTTAAATAACGCTTATTGGATTGGGAATTTAAGATAAACTACCGATACCGACTGAACCTTTTACTGCCGATTCAAGCATTTCCTATTTAAAGAACCAAAAAGTAAAATTCAAGTATTTAATCAATTTAACTAAACTAAAGTTCTAAGATGATAATTGCATGAAACCAGTTTTATTTAAAGCTGTATGAAATCAAATTCTGTTTTTGGCCAAAACGAAATGAACTTCAAGCTGCAAAACCAATTGAACTTTCGCGAAAAATTAAATAAAGCTAGAATTCCAATAAAATCTGTGAAGATTAAACCTATTTTCATTTAAGGCGGAATAAACATAAGTTTTCACTTTTAAACAAATCTAATTGGATTGAAAATTTTAAACCACCACCACCTATTCAAGTATTTTTTTATTTAAAGATGATGTACAAAGTAAAATTCAACTATTTAATCAAATTAAATGAAACTAGAGGTCTGATATACTATGATAATTGTATGAAATGAGATTTCTTTAAAACTTTATAAAATCATTTTCAATTTGGGTTGAAGCTTACTGCAAATGGAAATGCTTTTTACATAAAGCTGGAAAGAACATCTGAGAAAAGTTAAATGAAACTTGTATTTATTTAAAACTGAATAAAGATAAGTTTTCATTTTTAAACAGAGTTGGTTGGGTAGGGAATTTTAGACAAACACCAACACATTAAAAGATATAAAAATAAAAATTCAACTATTTAATCGAGTTGAATGAAAATAAAATTCTGATAAGCTATGATAATTGCATGAAATTAATTTTATCAAATGAATTTTACTGATTAAAACCAAATGTAGTTTCATCCAAAACTTAATGAGAATTATGTTTTTTATTTAAAGGCGTAAAGTTAATTGAAATTTTGAGAAAAATTAAATGAAACTCGAATTCTAAGATAATTTGAGAAGATTCTATTATTATGTAAAACTATTCAAAAAAGTAAATTTACATTTTTATAAAAAGCATTTTGGATTGGGAATTTTAGACAAACACTACCGATTTAGATGTAATAAAGGAAAGGTGATGAGAAAAATAAAGAAAATGAGAATGATAAAGATGATTTTAAAGATGTAAAAATAAAAATTTACTATTTAATCGAGATATTGAAGTCCTGATACGTTTTAATAATTAAAAACATTTTTACTTAAGTTTTAATTAAAAAAAGACGATCGGTCAGTTTAATTTTGTGTGTGAAATTGATCAATTGGAATATTATTTAATAAATTACTTATAGAAACAGAGTTGATAAAAGACCAATGTTACCAACAAAATACACTATCTTATGGTATGTTTTAAGTATTACGGGAATCAACTGTGCTGGATTCCGCTTTAGACTATGGGAGAAAAGTCTTTCAGCTATTACTGTGTTTTTATTCATTTTTGTGACATCGCATCGGATTTCGGAAAGTTTCATTCATATAAAAAGAAATACCATTTTAGTTGAATTCATCGAGCTTTTATTTGGTGTTCTTTCACCATTTATCTTTTTCTTAATGATTAGAAACAAAAAGAAAATTTCGAAAATTTTAAAACAAATATATAATTACCGAACTTACTTTGATGCAAATGTTGGTTCGAATTTCACTACCATTGTAACATACACATTATTATCGTTACCTGGAATAGTGACGCTTTTACTTCAACATACATTCCACTTCTTAAAAGAGTAAGTAGAATTTCGGGCATATGGTTATGAAATAAATGACAAGATTTTTAAATATTTAATCAATTTGTATGGCAGTATGGTCTATTATTCAACCTGCAGCGTTATTTTTCTTAATAACGTTCTCATTGAATTTGACATTTTATAGTTTTGTAGAAATACTGCAAATTAATTCAAAGAAACTTCAAGGAATTGCGTTGCCGAAAAAATGTGAAAATATATTAACCGAATTCTTTGAATTCTTTTCAATAATGAAACTCCTGTGCCTACTGAATCAAGTTCTTTCATGTATTTCATTTCTCATTATTATTTATGCTTTGAAAATGCTGTTTACAACAATGCATCTCTCCGTCAGTTTGCAAGAACAACTTCTTCGTTGAATACCTTTCCTCGTCAATATGATTTTTAATCTCGTCACTAGCATGCATATGATCGCATTCTATACACACAGTGCTTCTATGATTCCTGAAAGAATAATCGAAATAAAGTACATCGCTCGAGATCACATCCATAACCGCATTTCCAAACCCTTAGTAAGGCAAGGCGCTTTGTTTTATTTAAAGAGAATAGTAAAAGCGAATGTTCTTCACATATCGGCATAGGTGTGTTCTACTTCATTCGAAATTTCGTATTGACTACCATCGGAGTTACATTGACCTAGGATTTGCTGATCATCAATTTTAAGTAGTGCTTTCATTATATTTTTTGAAGGACCAAATTTAGTTTCAATGGACAAAGAAATCACAAAACTTGCTATTTACAACGATGCATCTCGCCGTTAGTTTGCGAGAACAACTTCTTCATCAAATTCCTTTCCTCATCAAGATGATTTTTAATCTCGTCACTGGCATGCTTATGATCTCATTCTATACATTTCCAACCCCTTAATCAGTCAAGACACTTTGTTTTATTTAAAGAGAATAGTTAAAGGGAATGTTCTTCATATGTGGTGTGTTCAACTTCATACGAAATTTCGTATTGACTACCATAGGAGTTACGTTGACCTATGACTTGCTGCTCATCAATTTTAAGTAATACTTTCATTATATTTTTTGAAGGGCTAGATTTAGTTTCAGTGCTTTCTTATTTAAAATAATAATAATGATAAAAAACAGTAATCCTTGAATTTCAAAGTGCTATACCTCAATCATTTCTTAAAATGGAGGCAAAACTAAAAATGCTCCGGAATTCTTTCACCAAGCTGTAACACTTAAGCAAAAGATAAATTTTGATTTGCGATAATTTCCTAGATTATTTTTCGTTTGTTCGTTTGAAATCTTTAAGTGACTGTCATTTTGAAACAAATTGGTGAACCAAACTGGCCAACGAACTCGGCCGAGATCTTAATAAGCCCAATACACATGGTTTTACACCTGAATTAATTTATAAGTAAGAGCACTATCGCATGGCAAAATTTAGATATACATGTATGTATGTATATACATAAATCAACATTTGAACAGAGGACGGTTTTTATTGTCTCGGAGTCACGATCGTCAAAAGAAAATATACTGAAATTTTCCATTAGGTAGTTTCTTACTTTCTGTAATATGGAAGTTACCCGTAAAGCATGGTGACGTCACTGCAACGTCGTTGTGAAGTCACATTGTGACTTTGTGATCATCGATTGTCGATGTGACGTCACGTGACGTCGATGTGAAGTCACAAATGACACGTCAGAAATGTGAAGTCGTTATGGCCGTTTTAGAGCTCTTTTGTGACGTTTCACAAAGTGGTCACAATGTGACAAATTTGTGAAAAATGTGTCATTTGTGAATAATTTGACATTAACATTGTGACGAAACTGTGACAAAAGCGACGATATTTAAATTGCCGGAAACATGTTTTTTAAAGTAAATAACATGTTTTGAAGGATATTTATAAATTTCTAAAGATTTTTAAGAAAGTCACATCTCAGTCACAATGTAACGTCACTGAGTGGTGGCATCTTGGTCACAGATTTGATGTGACTAAAGTGACTCCATACATACTGTGACGTCACTGTGACCATGCATGCTATTAGGGTACCTAAAACCATGTCCAGTTTAGAGAAGTGTCCAGTTTAGCACATTTTAAAATGTGCGGATTTCGATTTATTTATTTATTGTTTTATCTTAAACACATAATCGTTGCTCAAAAATTTTTAATGATTCAAACATGAAAAACATTGGATTTGTGAAAAATAAGCAATTGAACCAGTTTCACCACTATTTTGCATTAACTAGTGTCCGTGTTATTTTCCAGACTGTGATTGCTCCGACGGTAGAAGCTGCATGTACGTGACTAAACAGAAGTTGTGTACGTGTATGCCACGAAAAGCAAAGCTGAATGGAACGTGCGTAGGTTCGTGAGTAATATATTCTTATTGTAATTATTGTCTAAATAAAGTATTGCAATATTTAAAAAAATAAGCCACTGATTTTTCTTTTTTTTTCTTTCTACTCTTCCTTCCTTCCTTTCTTTTCTTTCTTTTTTTTCTTTTTTTCTGTTTTTTTTTGTTTGTTTGTTTGTTTGTTTGTTTTACGGTTTTTTATTTAGCTCAACTTGTTTTTTATATTCTTTTATTTAACACAACTTGTTTTGTATACTTTTTTATTTAACTCAACTTGTTTTTCATGCTTTTTATTAGCACTTTTCAACTTTGTTGAAAAGTGCTTATGCATTCGTTTTGTTTGTCCGTCTGGTCATCTATCAACGCTCTAACTCCAGTAAATATACTCGGATTTGCATGCAATTGATAACATTTATTTAGGTTCACCAAAGCATGTTTGGTATTGCATACGAAGTATGTACGATTACGGTTCATTTACAGGGACAGTCAAAAGAATTCGATTGCATTATGGTCCATGGGGGAAAAAATCGTTCGGAGAGTATTATAATGACACTACGCTATTTCAAATGTATTGAAAATGATATAAATCACTGAATTTCACTGAAATCACGTTAAAACAGAGCATTTATAGCATTTTTTATTAATTTACAAGCACACTCAAAAGAAATCTGTTACAGTACTGTTTTTTTTTGCATAATTTTTGGAAGTTTTAAAATTTGGTATATGCGCTTTTAAATTGAATTAGTTTTTTCCATATTATTTTATATATACAATTAGGGAGGCTCCGACCCTCTGCTCGCTACGCTCGCCAACCCCCCGCGTAATCGCTTCGCGATTCCAAGTTGTAGGCTACCTCTGCTTGCTGCGCTCGCCAATACCCCATGGAATCGCTTCGCGATACATTATTTTCCATATACACTCAATTTTGGAATTCATCCCTCTCCTCATTGTTCGAAGCATAGACGGAGCCCTTTCCTGATTGGTCTATTCGACTCATAGAAGGTGTGGTCCACCAAGATGCGTTATTTCCGGAAACCTTACACATCAGTATCATTCCAGGAGTCATTCTTAGAGATTTGTTTAAGGCTAGTTTTTTTTTTTTTTTTTTTTTTTTTTTTTTTTTTTTTTTTTTAACTGAATTCTGGGATGCATATCATTAATAAATACAGATTTCTATATCATATACAGGGCTGTTGAAAAAAAAATCGGATAATTTTCGGATTGTAAATTGAGACAGCTGAAATCCGGTTTTGAAACGCGTTATACATTTCATATGGTGTAATGAGACAAAATATTTTAATTTTTTAAGCGGTGTAGTTTTGTTACAATATTCTGAATATGTTGGAAAGTGATTCATAATCTATGCTTGACGCGTGATTTTTTTCTTTCTTGTGTAACTTTACTTGATAATATACAGATACGTAATCATAATTTCATAACTAACTTTCAAAACATGCTTTGATCCTAGATTGCGATTGCGGTGAAAATGCTCAATGCGAATTTGTAGACGGTGAGAAAACATGCTCCTGTAAGGATGGCTACGAAATGCACAACGGAACCTGCGAAGGTAAGAATCATGATATCGCATATCATTATCCGTCTCATATATTACAGTATTATTCAGAACTAAAGAGATGGTTTCAAAGGACTATGTACTTTTAAAATATTTTCTCTTCTGATTATTTTTATTTTCTTATTTAATCGAAAGTAATGATTACAAATTGTTAAATCATAATTTTTGATGGTTATTCTGATTACATTTTGCGCAACAGTTCTCTACTCTCTCCATACATTATTTATTTATTTTTTAGAATGCTACTGTGGAGAAGGACATTCATGCACATTTAAGAATGGGTCATCCGTTTGTATATGCGCCGAGAACTATTACGCACATAATGGAACCTGTAAATGTAAGAGTCTATTTTATATTTCTGAGTGTTTGTTGCAATAATTAAATTATGTTAGGGATTGTAATAATAATAATAATAATAATAATAATAATAATAAAACAAACTGAGTATTCAAATCTGTCTAACGGAATGATGATGCTCTAAATTTGTAAAAGAAATCTGACTTTCTATTCAACTAAGAAACAAATATGCAATTTTTTTTAAATTTAATAATTCACATGAATATATATTGTAATTATTAGTAAAAGTTCTTGTATAATTTATATGTGATTAAAATCTTGTGGCTAAAATTGTCTTTCATTTCAATTTAATTTACGTATTATTGATAAATATCATATTTTGAAATTTAAAGACATAAGTCACTTCAAAGTAAGTTGATTTTAGGAAATTTAATAAATTTAAAGCTGAGTATTTTCAGTAATTTTGTATAGTAACGGACTTGACAGTTTGCCTTACAAGCCAACTTTAAGCAGCATTTACATATTGTATTATAGGACAAAGTGTACAACCATTTTTTTTTCATGTACCTTAAACATTTACTTTAACACCTGTCTCCATTTTTAAAATAAATTATTAAGTTTGAAAAATAAAAATAAAATTCTGAAATGTAAGCGAATGGTGAAAATGGCCCGCTAGAAATTTCACTTGAATTTGTTACAAAGGAGGATAGAAAGCATTGTTGGCATCGTGTCAAACTATCAAATATGGAAACAGTGTTGCCACTGGGCTACTTTTTTAAACTTTGATATTTTTTATTTTCATCACTTATCTGAAATGATAAAATTTCCTTTATTTTCGCCTTAATTAACATGTCTTTAAATGAGACGGATTTTACTATTTCAAAAAAGTAATGCCAGTCACAAAATCAAAGTTCAAAAAAATGTAACAGACTGCCAACGGTAACATTGTTTTCATTTTGGATAGTTTGACATGATATCGCCATATGCTACTGTAAAACATTTGTGCAACGTTAAATTGGTGGCATCTGATTAGTGGTTAGATGATAATTTACTAGAATAAGAAACATTTGTCTCTTCCTTGTATTGTATTGAAGACAAAAATGGAAGAAGAACAAAGACAAGTGAGAGAAATGTGTTTTCATGGAATACAGTGATGATTTCGAGAGAGAAATCCCCCTCCCCCTGCTTACTCGAAAAATAAATTTTCTGTTGAATTAATACAAGATATCAAGTTTTTAAATTTTATAAGGATTATAAATGATCAATAGGATATATTTTTTAATAGGACAATAATTTCTAGACCGCATGCATTCGTTTCAACCTGATTACAAATCGGCACTTCTGTTATATATATAGGTAAGAGAACGATATGTATTTCAAGCCCGAAGAATAGTTTAGTTCTTGTAGCTATATATTAAACGAAAACAAAATGATATTCATATCTTGATTTTTTAGCACTTTTTAATTTTTATTTTGCATGTTTAGCGTTTTTCAGCTATTACTTTTTTATTTCAACAGCTTGTACTTGTGGTCCTAACGAACGATGTGAAATCATCGATGGAGAAAAATTTTGTATTTGTAAAGGAAATTTCATCAAAATAAATAATTCATGCTTAGGTAAGTATATTATTGTGACTTTGCTTTCCCCTTGATTTATGAGAGCTGTTTTTTTTTCTTTCTATATTAGTAAGTTATTTTGAAGACTAAATGTGTATTTTTTAAAATCCAATCTATGTTACCTTGTTTTTGTTCATAATACTTCTTCGTTTTTATCTTCCTCTCTCAACTAATATAAATCAAACTCAAAACATATCAAAACGAGGTATTTTTTTTTTAAATAGTATTAATAATAAAAATAATATTTATAAGAAAATACTGCTAATGAAACAGGGCCGTAGCTAGAAGTGAACAATAAATGGGGCTCAAAAGAAAATAGGAGGGGGGGGGGGGGTTGCTCATATTTTTTTTTCTTTCCCTCTGACGCAGAAAGATAAATTAGTGCCTATTCACTTTGTAGGCAGTGTTCTCTCTGATATTTGACCAACGTTAGTAATTTGGCAAATTAAAAATAAAAAACATTCGCCAAATGAAAAAAGTATTAGTAAAATTACCCGATTAGTAAAATAAATTTGCCATGTAACACAAAAAAAAAAATCTTTAGTTTTTTAATGTATTTCCTTTTTTTCAATATGTTTTAAAAGAACCTAAGTTTTTATAACTGGGACAACGACTGTTATTAATTAATTTCAACTATCCGCTAAAAATATATCAAAAATATGTATGTATGCATATGTATGAAAAACGGAAAAGAAAAAAAAAGAAAAAGCAAAAATTGAGCACTAGCAATTTGGCGAATCCTATTGCATGTTTACTCGCCAAATAAAGAAATTAGTCGCAATTTGGCGCAATGGGGAGCGACAATGAGAACCCTGATTGTAGGTACTATGTTTCTTATTAAACTGTTGTAATAACTTCATCTAAGAAAAGTATATGATGATGGAAGTTTTGAGTGTATAACTGGTGCAAAATTAAACATAATGTTAGCCACATATGTACAAATAGGATGAGGGAGTTCTGAAACACTTATTTTTGATACAATTTAGTAATTTTGCTAAACTCTGAAAGGATCTGAAAACTAAATTAATTTTTTGAACAGAATTTCATTTGGATTTTTCGGAACAAAAATTCCTTGAGTGACCTTGGTATATTTTCCAGGGGGGGGGGGGGGGCTGAGCTGCCCATAGCGCCCCCTTAGCTACGGCCCTGTAATGAAACAGAGCATTTTTATGCTTATCAGGCTTTGTACACTCCAAGGACTTTCAAGCATGTTATACAGGATTTTTGCAAAGTAATATTTGCCTTATTTAGCGAAAAAAAGATTTACTTTCTTATAATAATATATAAAGACCAGCATTTTAAGAAATTTCTACCTAAAATTTCACGAATCCTTTGATTAATATGAACACTGTTTACATGCTATTCAGAAATTTTGATTCGAAAAGAGAAAGAAAGAAATTGACAACATACTTTGAAGATGGGACTACCAATTTAAATTTTAAACGTTATTACATGGTATCACAATTTGCTCTATTCTTAGTTACATTTTGTTGTATTGCTTTTTTTATATTATTTTTTCAATCTTATTATTTAACGCCATTAAAAAATAATTATATAAGCATAGTATTTTGTGGCCAGTTAACACAGAAAACTTGTTTTATGGCCCGCGAAGAAAAAAAGTTGGAGTATATGTTGGAAAATAAAATATTCCCTCTTGTCAGAATTCCCTTGAGCCCATTCATGTTTGTATGCTAGTTAAGTGCTCATGTACAATTTACCAAATAACAATCAAAGCTTATTTGTACTCAATAAGGGAATAAACAATCCAAGAGTCTTTTTTTAGTTCGTTTAAATTGTAAAACTCAAAGAAGATTATCACTCTAAATATCTAACCTTGTATATAATTTTTGGAAATTTTTCATAGAAAATTTCCTACGCCTTGAATTAAGTATTTTCTAATTTTAACTGCTTAAAAAACATAGAGTCAACAGGCTGAAAAAGTGTCCAAGCCTGGAATCGACTACTTAATTACTCTACGAATCTTAAGAATTAAAATTTGAAAATATCAAATCTTAAATCGACTTCATGATAAAATATTTCAATAACTCTAGAAAATGAATATAAACTTTCCACTTTTTTTTTAATTGTGTGTTTTTATTTTATTAAATGTTGTGTTTGTCTAGCAAAATGACTGTGAGTGACTGTTTATCCGTAGACACCCAGCTCCACATACATTTATCATCAAATAAACCATTTTATTAACTAAATTTAATTACCAGTCTTCCTTCCGCAGAATGCTGGTGTGGAGAAGGACATACCTGCAACTATGTCGATGGAAAGAAACTTTGTTTATGTCAAGAAGGTTTTGCTGAAAATAATGGAAAATGCGAAGGTAAGTTTTTATTTATTTTGTTTCTAACTTAAGCAACAGAGTTCCTTACATATGTCGTCAGAGAAACGTCACACATAGAGGTATTTCGCCCAATCCACGAAAAAATGGACATGAGGATTAAAATTTAAATTTCTTTAAATATGATATAAATTTTGCATATTAACTGTTAAGAGTGTACTATTTCATATTTTATCAAAAAAGAATTAAATTTTTGTCATTAACATACTTATTTTAATTAATCAAGTGACACTATGACTTTGTAAAATAGACTGCGGCAAAAATCTTTACATTTCATGGTCTCGTACAGCTGAACAAACATTCTGAAAATCTCCAAACTTGGATATATATGATCTGACAGCTATTATTGAGAGTTTTTGTCTGCAGAGAAGTGTTCACTAATCTTCATTACAAAAAGTAAGCATATTTAATTACTCTTAATTATTATGTCACACCCGCAATAAAAAGTTACATTTATATCTCTGCAGAAAAATATTTTTGATTTAAAGTTATGAAACTTTATATTCAAAAATAGTTTATTAAGATACTTTGAATAACAGACACAGAAGAAATTAATTAATATTTTAATTGTAATTATTGAGCGTTGCGGGCGTGACATGTCCCTGTTGCGGGTGTGACATTTAATTAAAGTCACACCCGCAACGTCTTTTAAAATTGATTACAAATGCATATTTGAACAAATGATATGTAAATTTGTAACGGCAAACTCACGGTGGGCGCTATTTGTAACGTTATATGCAGACATACTCAGTAGTTTAGGTTAAAACAACAAAGTTTATTCAAGTGATAATGGCCGAAGGGAAGTGGAGCAAGTCTAAAATTTTACACACTGAGAACACTATGAACAGCTAAAATCATACTCACAGGCCCCAACCTAGCTCAGTCGTGGCACCGCCTAACACTTGACACTGTCTCCTGGCTGAGCTGTTGAACAAAGCTTAGTTAAACAGCCCGTGGCTGTGGATAATTCTTTATTTCACCAATAATTAAAATGGAACTACTATTAAACTTTCTTACCACGGCCGACTCTTACATCCACTATCCAAACTCCTTTCCACTTTACTGGAGGCCGTTTCTACTTTCTATTCGTCAGCACTTCGCTAAACAATCATCCACTTCGTTGTCTAATGGCAGAGGTCCGCACTCGCTGGCTGCTGGCTAATGCCAGAGACACACACCCAAACTCACCCCCAAGCTTTTATATGCTGCAAACTGAGATACTTCACATTAACATATTACTAATAACCGCGAGCTAACTGCGGAATTCGAAAGAGCACACACACTCTAGAAAGTTAAAGTAAAAGAGAGGATAGATGTCGCTTTTACGCCTACAAAATGTTAAATTATTGACGTCACGATCTCAGAAACACTAGAGTACCTTTATGACAAAAGGTCACTCCCTCACAAATTTATAAAAGAATAATATGCTGGAAAACATGTACTTGGCAGCTTTAACTATACCCTTTGATTTAATAGAGGGAATTCCAGTTAATAAATAAAAATTTGTCTCATCTGAGTATGTGACACTTGTGTGCAGTTGATTTATTCAATTTGGATTGATACAATTGGTGCTTTACTGCAAGAAAATAATTTTATTAGTGATATATGATTAAGAAATTAATTTAAAAAGTAAGATTTTTTTAGAAATTAAAAAAAGAAAATTACGAAACAATATTTTAGCAATTTTCTTTAAATTTGTTAATTTTGTTTTGTTTTTTATATACATTTTTTTTAATTTTGTTATTTGATAGTATTTATCTAATATATATATTTTTAGTTTTTTAAAATAAGTAAATCAATATTAGGGGAAGATTTTTTTTCCTCTTTTAATTCAAATTAAATAAAAAGTAGAAGTAAGAATCATAGAAACTGTTAAAATGTTTATTAAGTTAGCATAAAATGTATGTAGTCAGTTTGAAATTAACCAAAATTTAACATAATTAACTTTATGTAAGATTACAAATTTCAAGGAATAACTATTAAAAATTTGTTAAGCTTATATTTTTGGACTGGAAGTGCTATATTTATTCAGTTTACACATTAATTTCTTCTCTTTTGCAGAGAATGAAGAGTACAGAAAGATCACGATATCATTGAAAAAAGATTAAGGAAAACCCTTTTAAATATGAAGCATATCTGCAACAAGAGAAGGAAAGAGATAAAGCAAGGAGAGAAAAGAAGAGACTATTTTAAAAAATCATGGTAAAGGATGGCAATCCTTTTGCATTTCATCTCATGGTAAAGGAGTTGTCGATGGGGTTGGTGCAGTTGCCAAGAAAATGGTAACGCTAGCAACGCTCTGCAACTATAAATTCAGCTTCAGATTTTGCCATGTGTGTAGAAAAAGTTCTAAAAAATATAAAAGAACTTTGCTGAATGTGAAATTTCAGAAGATATTGTGAAAATGCTTCATGAATGCTGGCACCAAGCATAATCGGAGCTCAACATTCAATCGATACATCATGTTGTTTTTATTGACGTAGGAACAATTAATGTAGCAATAACTTCAGAAAGTGATCACAAGAGAATTTGTTTGTTACCATATTTTGTCAAAAATATAATATCCAATGATAAGAGTGCAGTTGGAGATTTTGTAGAAGTTGTTTTATTCTCCACATAAAAAAAAAAGTGAAAACTTTGATGGACAAATAAGACAAATGAATGGGGATATTATAGAATCAGTGTTGGGCACGTTCACAAAATAAACGAACTAACTCAAACTCATGTTCAATTTCTGAAAAGTGATTTAAGTTCACGTTCAAAATCAAAAATTTTCAAACGAACTCGTTCAAATCAAACTCATTTGTAAAAGTGAACGAAGTTCACTAAAAAGTTCATTATTTTTTATTTTTTATTTATTTATTTTTAATGTTTGGATATTATTGTCCAAATTTACAAAATTTTGTGAACTAATCATTTGATTATTCGATATGTAAGATAGAGGTATGCACGGACGGAAATTTCCAGGCCCGATCCATAGAAAAAAAAATGTCCGGCCCGATATTAAAATAAAAATTTCGGCCCGAGCCCAGCCCGGCTCGTAGAGAAAATTTAGCGGCCCGACCCGGCCCGATATAATAGCTAAAAATAAGGCCCGAGCTTGGCTCGTCTCGGAAAAAAAAGTTGAAATTTCGCACCGAACCCGGCCCGACCCCGAGTACATTTCATTTTTACATTGATATTTACCCTTACGGAAGAGTTCTGGCCAAAAAAACTTACCTTAGTCTGTTTACAATCTCCATTTATGCAGAAGTGCCGTAGGCTGCGATGTTTATGCTTTTAATAAACTTTTGTTAGTTGTACGTAAATGTTTCAGCTATCATTAGTATTATTAATCCATCTTTCATGTTATGGAGACATAAAAATCTAAAAAATGATAAATGGTAAAAGTAAAATCTTCTAAGATGAAACCGCATTGGAAAGAAAAAATACATTTCCTTTTTAGCAGGTGTAAATGTTAGATTAGTTTTTAAACACGATTATTCAATCGGTAAATCAAATATAACAGAGTAATTTATTCCATTTTTCAATATTGGGTGAAAAAAGTCCGGGCCAGGATTCGAACCAGGGATGTATTGGCTGAAGCCGCCAATGCTCTACCAACTGAGCTATTCCGGACACGAACACTGGAGGACTATTTCACCCAATTAACCTCAACGATTACTTTATCTGGTCTGATACTCTGGATCAGCACAACAGATAATTCGAAGGTCAGTATACGGAACTGCAGAAAATCGCTGCATACGAAATTACATTAGATTAATTTTTAAACACGATTATTCAATCGGTAAATCAATTATAACAGAGTGATTTATTCCATTTTTCAATATTGGGTGAAAAAAGTCCGGGCCAGGATTCGAACCAGGCATGTATTGGCTGAAGCCGCCAATGCTCTACCAACTGAGCTATTTGGGTGTGGATGCTACTGAGTTAATTGGGTGAAATAGTCCTCCAGTGTTCGTGTCCGGGATGTAGACATATTTCCGCCTTACACAGTCCACCTCGTACAGAGAGTTTACTGTATATATCTATTTTCGGCGAAATTGTATACAGCCCAGGTCCGGTTCGGCGTGACCCGAGTCTGCAGAAGAAGTAAGACTATAGGATACTACCCAGAGAAGTGATATACAGACTTAACCCGTCTTGAGGCTCGTGTAAGCCTCTAAATGGCATTTGAAAGAAGGAAAAAATGTACTAAGATCTGGAAAAATTTTAAATAAATTATGAAAAAATTGAACGTAAATTTCGTTCAAACTCGTCTATTTTTTGAGTTTCCGTTCAGTTCAAACTCGTTTATAAAACAGTGAGCGAAGTTCAGTTCAAAGTTCACAAATAGTGAGCGAAACTCGTGAGTAACTCGTGATCAAGCATCAACAAAATCTATTGATTAAATATTAGTTGAAAGTGGAAGATTTCTTTCTTTTGTTCAGTGAGCTTTCTTTTGTTCAGTGAGCGCGTTCATACCCAACACTGTATAGAATAAGAATATCGGAATAAAAATCAAGAAAATATGTATATTTGGCTCAGTCAGTTAGATGTATCGCTACTTTGACAAGGATATAATATCCAACGATGAATGTGCAGTTGGAGATTTTGTAGAAGTTGTTTTATTCTCGACATTAAAAAAGTGAAAACTTTGATGGACAAATAAGACAAATGGATAGTGACGATATAGAATTAGAATGTTTGAAAAAAATTTAAGAAAACGTACATATTTGGCCCAGTCAGTCAGATGCATCCTAGAAAAAAAAAGAGCATTTTTGTAAAAAAAGCTACCACCACCAGAAATTATAAATTCAAGATTGGAAATGAAATTTTTTTTAATATTTTCCTCTCAAGATATTATAATTGTAATATTGATTAATTCTTTAATTAAAAAAATCTGCCTTGAAAATTTTTGTGTATGTCATTATTTTATTGGCTATACAAGTCACACCCACAACAGAGCGTCACACCCGCAACAGGGCGTCACATCCGCAACGAAAATTTTGAATATTTTCCACAAAAGCAAGAATTGAGTAAGTAATTTAATTTTTTTATAGAATAATTATTTAAGTATTACTGTCTAATATATAAAAATATCAATTCACTCAGTTGTCATAATTCACAGATTTTTGCATTTTTGCACTGAAAGATGAAAATGCATGTCCTTTTTATGTCACACCCGCAACAGGCGGAAATTATTATTATTATTTTATTTTTTTTTTATAAATAAATGATACATCGGACAATTTTCAGATTTGGATAAATGTATGTGTAAGTGGTCTACATTGAAATTCATACAAATTGAAACCAATGCTCAAAAATTTTTTTGTTGGTGACTAAATTAAGTTGTGTAAATGTCACACCCGCAACTTTGGATTGGGCGATTTCAATAATAGAAAATTATTATTTTACTTTATTCGATCTCAAAAGTATTCTTCGGCTATAATATCGATGATAACAATTAAGTTTCGAAAAGAAAAATAATATCATATACAATGTGCCCATATTTACAGAGAAACCAAATTTGTAAACACTTTTCAACTATGTTGGAACGTGTTAAAAATGTAAATTGTTCTGATAGATCCCATTCGGGAACTAGAGGGTTAAACGATAACAATTTCTGCATCAACAAAATCTATTGATTAAATATTAGTTGAAAGTGGAAGATTTCTTTCTTCCCATTCGGTTTATGAATATGGCGATACCGTGCATGTAAAATCCGTCGTGGTGCAAAGTCCTCCAAGTTACCTGTGAATTATACCTATGGAGGTGCCTTGCCAGGTGAAGGTCTCGTCATCTGATCAAGATTCTAAATTACGAGATCAATTTGAATAGATGTTTATTGCCGCTCCGCGGCGATTAGGCGGTCACCCGCCACGATACCAGGTATCTAACCTGTTAAGCTGAGATAACTCAGCAAGTAGGGGTCTGGTCATCGGTTAAGAAAGAAAGAAAGAATATGGCGATGCCGTTATATTTGAGCGAGATGAAAATGCACCTTTGATACTCCCGTTGAGAGATTGTGGTTAAGGTTTCGAGGTTTGCAAGGTAAGGATACAAGCAAAGCCGTTCTTGGGGGTGTGAGGCAGGTGCGGCTGCACAGGGCCTCCCGCCTATAAAAGCTTCGCACATGGACATAAAATATTTTTTTTAATAAAAAGAAGTAGGTATAATAAAAAAATTATAATATAAATTTATGATTTTAGTTAAGAAAAGATAGTGGTCTTGACATAAAATATAGCCTATGTTGGAAGAAGGACTTTGACCATCAATTTGCCACCATTACTTTTGAAATTGGTTCAGTAGTTCGAGAAATTACCCCTACAAACACACAAACAAACGCTACTCCTTTATAATTACTAGGGAATCGAAACTTGGCTCCCCGGGTTACAGTATATATAAACCATTCTTTTTTATTGTTAGTATAGATCAACTCATGAAAGGAAAGGGTCTCTCAAAATCCTTGCACCGGGCTTCGCTTTAAACAGTATTCCAAAAGGACGGCTCTGGATACAAGGCTACACAATTAGCCACTCTAAAGGAAAATAATAAGGCGCCCAATAATTTATTGCAAACTGGACTTTTTAATTTACTATATCTACAGTATCATGTTTTATGCCATTTAGCTATGGAACCGATTAAAGAAGATTAATAATAAGATCAGATTAACCATAGAATATGGTACTTTGACGCTAAGATGGAATCCGTCAACGGAGAAATAGATTTATTTGTTGTTAACAATTTTTTTCAGGTCATCCTTGGTCTGCCCCTCCCACGTCTGTCTTTTGGACTGCATTCAAAGAGGGTTTTAAGGAAGGCGTTCCTCTTTCACTTTGCGGACATGTTTATACTATCTAAGCTTGTTATATTCGACTGCATTAACAACGTCTAATTTTATTTGCATGATTTGACGGATTCTTGAATTTTTAACTTTTTCAGCCTAGAAAAAGAAATTTATGTATATATTCATATACATATAGGATTGTGGTGTATGTGTGAGAAAGGGTGAGTGATCATGAATAACTATTTTATTTGCATTTCCTTGTTTGAGCCATTTTCGAGCTTTTTTTACATTAGCGTTTCTAAAATAAAACAATAGATGGACATTTTCATTTGTTTATTTTATGATTTTGATTTTCAGTGTTTTTTAACCATTTGTAAAATGTTTGTTGTTTTCTCTCGAGAATGAATCTTGTGCTGTCCGCATTTTATTATTATTTTTTTTATGATTGGTCCATAACAGAAAAATGTTTAATCATTTATTAAAGTTTAATCCATGGCGTACATGACTCTGTTATTACGCAAATTGAGTTTTGACCATCATAAAAATGATGTTTTTACTGATTTATATCTACTCAATGAAAACATTCAGACATTTTACTTTGGGCAATGGATGTCCTCCTTTTATTTATTTTTTTACAAAATTTCTTACATTTAGAAGAAGTTTTGTTTGAATAGAAAAACAAAATGTCATTATTGAAAACGAAGAAAGTAAAAAAGTTATAAAGTGAGAAATCGCAAAATATTAGATAGTGTAAGAAACGAATCCAAAGAAAGACGTCGTATAAAAGATCATCTTTTAAAGCAAAAAAATAAAATAAAATAAAATAAAAATAAAATAAAATAAAAAAATAAAAAAAAGCGGAGTCTGGTTATCGAGTCCACCGATTACGAAATGTGCGATGATCACGAAAAAGGACACAATATAATGTGTAACAGAATAATTGTAAAAAACCATGTTTTTTTTATGCAGAATATATTTATAATTCTTAAATTGTAGTCTTTCAAAAAATCATGTTCCAAATTGTTGTTGCAATTTGTTAAATTATTATTATTATTGTTTTCAGAATGTGACTGCGGCGCAAACTATGCATCCTGTGAATTTCAGAAGGGTAAGAAAGAATGCGAGTGCCACGAAGGCTATGCTAGCAATAATGGAGTTTGTCAGGGTAACTGCATATTTTGTTATCTTTTTCGTTTTCTTATAATTCATGTGTGATTTTTTCGCCCCCATCTCCCGCTTTACTACATTTCTTACCAACTTAAGCTAGGAATTGGGAAAATGCACCATTTATTATGGAGTACAGAAAAACCTGCGAAAACGGAAACTTATCTATAGCTTAATCCAGTATTCGACTGGAAATTTTCCTAGTTCTGACGGAAAAATACTGTATAATTATGTCAGCTAAAGAGAAAATCTGCATTAAACGGAAAAAAAATCTGTTCTCTAACAACTCCGTTTACACAAGTTTTGCTGCACTTGAAAATATATATTTGTAAGAATTATATTTATTAAATAAAGTTAATTAATGAATATATTTAAGGCAAATTAAGGAATTAAAGGTGCTAATTGAACTTGATTTATGTATAATGTATAATTTTAAGTTAATCGGCAAATCACAGTGAACGATGCCATCACTGTATAATATATGATTTAACGATAATAAGAACATATACACGAAAAATATAAACACACACTTATGTTAACTCTAATTAACGTCTTTAATAATAAGATTGATTGTTGTCTTTTATATATTTGTTCTTTGTTGAATTTTAGTATTTACTGATGTGATACATTCCTTTTGCTGCAATTAGAATGTTTCTGCGGCAAAAATTCTACCTGTTTGTTTGAAGATGATGAAAAATTGTGTTTTTGCCCAGAAGATCAACAACAATCAAATGGAACCTGTATAGGTAAGTTATTATCGTCAAGAACTTACATTAAATCATTAACAAAGTAAAAACAAGTTGGAAATTGCACGTGAAGCGTAGCAAATGAGGTGCGTTCGTACGATAACGAAGTTTTAAAAATAATCAGATCTTGGTGATATAGTAAAGCGTACTTCGGATACAGTATAGTAGTCGAAATCTTTGTTTTTCTGTAAATATGCAAGAAGTAATTTTTATTGCACTTCAGCAACATATATCTTATTCATAAAATGTGAAATAGTTGAATATAGTTAAAACATGCCCCAAACAATGTTTCCCCGTATAGCATTATGTAGCGGAATACTTTTGTGTGGCCCTATAATTTAATAATAAAAATTCTTTGTATCACAGATTGTACAGAATGCATATTTTAGTATATACTTGATAGATTCATGCCAATTCTATTATGCTCGAATGAGTGTAACATCATTAAAATGCATTTGAAAAATTTTCCCATTGACCATAACGTAATGGAATACTTTTGATTGTCCCTGTAAATGATCTATGCATCCGACTTTCATAACATTTGAAATGACTCGACAAAATTACGTAATAATTATATGTTTTAAATTTCAAACGATTAAAATGCATTTGAAACTTTTTTCCACATTGACCGTAATGTAACGGAATCCTTTTGATTGTCCCTGTAATTGATCTATGCATCCGATTTTCATAAAATTTGAAATTACTCGACAAAATTATGTTATAATTATGTATTTTAAATTTCAAACTATTCGGTTGGGTAGTTTTTGCGTTGTTATATGCGGATAGACAGACAGACGGACGGACAGACAGACAGACAGACAGACAGACAGACAGACGGACGGACAGACAGACAGACGGACGGACTGAGCGACAACAATAGGTGCTACGTATTTACATATTTACGAACGCATCTAAAGAGGGAAGAATACATTTTAATGCTCCGGGAAAAATAAAAATTCGCACGTTAAGCTTCACATTTAATTTTAAATTTAGCATGAAGGTTGAATTAGATTTCAAATAAAGATATGAAGATCGAATTTCCCAAGTTTGAAAGTTACCGTTTAATTACTTCATCTTCGATAAAACTTAGAAACTTTAAAAATTTACAAAATTATAATTTTCTTCTTATGTATATACAAAAAAATAAATAAAGGAACGATCCGACATTAACAATATTGCACAGACATAAAGATATGTTATGCTCATAATATATTTAAAAAAAAAAAAAAAAAAAAAAAAAAAAAAAAAAAATCAATATTGCCTTTTGATTTCTAACATTAAAAAAAAATGGGTTCAAAACGGCAATTTTGTTACATTACACGCACTATATCTCTTTGAATTTGCGCGCTCTTCTTAAAATATTACACGATTTCAATGAGAAAAATAGTGCTGCCATCTACTAGAATTTAAAATTACTGGATAATTGTTTGATCATTTCTAACCAATTATGATATAATCCTGGAGCAAAAAAGAAAACACAAGAAACGAAGAAAAAAGCGAGAATTAGCATTTTAATACTTAAAATAGACAATTTTATCTATAATATCAAATAGTTTGAAAAGATATAAGAGCTTTCCTTCATGTCCAAAAAAGCAATAGAAATATTGCCTTTTCATGTCAGTTTTTTCCTTATTTTTTTCACATTAAGGAATAAAAAGGCAAATATGAAAATTCCTGTATTTAAAATACGTATTTTTATCTACAACGTCAAACAATTTTAAAGTTTTATCAGATGTTCTTCATGTTTAAATAAGTAATAGAAATATTGAATTTTTCTCTTAGATGTTTTCCTTTTCTGTATTTTTTTCTCATTAAAGAATAAAAATTCAAATCCTAAATTGCGCCTATACCTTGCTTATTATTCATTCTTACCTGAAAATAATTTATGATAGTTTTTTTCATTTTTAAGGATAATAATCAAGATTAAAATTTCAAACATGTAGAAAAAAACTCGATTTTCTATCAACTTTTAACATGAGTTTACGTACTTAAATAAACTGTCCTGAAACCTATAATTTTGTATTTACTCATAAATAAACATGTTGTACTTATATGCCAATTTTCATTCAAATCTGTGACATGTTAGCCACAGCTAATTTGATCATTTTGTATGGAATATCCCATATGTTAAGTGTTAAAACAATAAAAAGAGAGATCAATTATATAACATTGCATGAAAGGTACTGTGGCGACCATCTTGCGCGGTCAGTAAAACGAGTTTCTCGCAGGAAGCGACCGAGGTACCCTTTTGCTCGGCGGATAAGACGCTCGCTTACTGACCTTGGGATCTCCGGTTCGAACCCTGCCCAGGCACCGTCACCTGCATTGGTGACCTCGGACAAACGAACACACTTCACCACCTTCGCTCTAGTCCAACAGATGGCAGCACTAAAAACATCCCCAGCATCCAAAGCCTGCGTAACGCTCGCAGCACGAAAGCCTCTGTAACGCTCAGAGCAAACGACCAAAGCCTGTGTAACGCTCACAGCAGCAAAGCCTGCCACGCCGCGCATCATCGATGGGCTCACACGTGCAATCGGCGGCAGCACGACAACGCATCTGGCACGCTCCAGCGCAACACGAGTGCATATCGCTCGTCGAACGTCAACGCGACGTTCTTCTCACTGGGGGTGGAGTACTGTGGCGACCATCTTGCGCGGTCAGTAAAACGAGTTTCTCGCAGGAAGCGACCGAGGTACCCTTTTGCTCGGCGGATAAGACGCTCGCTTACTGACCTTGGGGCAGTACTTTAAACATTTCGAACTTTCATTTTCTGATATTCATAGGTTCATTTTATACCATATTTCTAAATGTGATTCTGTTTTCCCTTTTCAGTCTGGATGTGTTTGGATGATACGTGTCATAGGGGGACTTGTCAGCTTAATGAAAATGGATTTTTTTGCAAGTGAGTATAACTAGGATTTAATTTATAATAAGGGAAAAAAAAAAAAAAAAAAAAAACATACCGGAGATTTAATGTTTTGCACAACTAACAACAGTAGCATAACCCTATTCCTTCCTCATCACTGTAATCCGTATACTTAAACGTATTTCATACATTATTTGCAAAATCTAAAGCATTTTTTTCTTTATCTTTAGCAAATTATAAATTATAAATATATCTATATGCGTATATTTGGTTGTCAATTATTCCACTATTATAATAAACCTAAAAAATTAGTTGCAATAAAAAATTCATCTTATTTTGATAAGTTTAACTCTTAAAGAAATTATAGCTAACCTTAAACTAAAAAATATTATTTCTATAAAACATAGTTGTAAAAATTATTAAAATTAAACTTTAATCGTATATGTGAAAAAAATACTCTCTCTATTCTAAATTAGTTGCTACATTTAGGTGGAAAATTTTGTCCCTAATTAGTTGCTACATTTTAAGTAGGCGGAGTCATAAATAACTTCTGATGCAGTTTATTAAATAAACGCCAGTATAATTATGCTACTATAGATATTATATAGTACTAGCTGACCCGCCCGGCGTTGCCCGGGTCCGTATTAACAATATTAAACGAACTTGAAATCTGTATGATTTTATCCTTAACTCGAAACATGCAGAAATTCATTGTCTGAAATACGTGGCCACTGATTGTGTGAAAAATCGGTTTAAAAAACAGCTAATGTTAAGCTCTAAAAATACTCAAAATGAGCGATGAGAAACGCGGGAGGGAATATGTATCCAACGACTGCGTGATTTTCGTGTTAAAGTGTTGATATTTATCAAAAATCACTGTTAAGTCCCGTAACTAATTATTTTTTTTTCACATAGAAATCCCAAGTGAAATATTTTGAATTTCAAACTAATTATATCACTCTTAAATCCGACTATACCATGAATGAAATCGATACTCACTGGTAGCTAAAATGTTGGTAAGTAGTATTTATAATTTCAGAGCCATTTAACAAAAGTAAGTGTTATTTTTAATCAAATCATGCATAATGTTCACTCTATGGATAAATTCCTAACCGTAAACTTTTGTACCGTAACCATAACCTGCCTGTAACCTAATTTTGACTTAACAGAACCTTACCGTAAATTAAATATAACATAAATCTAACCTATCCTTCACTTTATTGTAACATATCCTTATTCTAACCATAACATAAATACAATTTAACTTTAATCAACTTTAACTTAGCCGTGACCTAACTGTAACCTAACGGGAAATTAAATATAATCAAAGACTTACCGTAATGTAATTGCAACCTAAATGTTACCAAACCATATATTGGTTTCATGTCCATGGAAATTATTTTGTCTTGTTCGGATCTGGTTATGATTCATTAGAACATTTTTGTCGGGTTCAGATTTCGCTCGGTTCAGATTTTAGGTATTTTTTGATATTAAGCTATGTTCGGGTCGTATTCATGTCCATGGAAATTATTTTGCCTTGCTCGGATACAGTTATGGTTCTTTGGAATATTTTTGTCGGGAACAGATTTGTTTCAATTCAATTTTCGGCTTTTTCTTCAAATGGAATTTTTGGGTTCGGGTTTTCTTGCGTGTTCACGGAAATTATGCTGCCTTGTTCAAATAAGAACATGCTTCACTGGAATATTTTTTTTTCAAGTTCAGATTTTGGTTCAGTTCAGATTTCGTGATGTTTTCAAAGAATTTTTTTAGGTTCAGATTCGGTTCATGTGAATGGAAATTGTTTGTCTTATTCATATCCGGTTACGTTTCTTTGGAATATTTTTTATCAGGTTCCGATTTGGTTCGATTCAAATTTCAGGTATTTTTTCAAATAGAATTTTCAGGCTCGGATCTCGTTCATGCCCACGGGAATTATTTTGTCATACTCGAATCCAGTTATGATTCTTTCGAATATTTTGGTCAAATTTAGATGTGGTTTGGGTCAAATTTCAGTTTTTTTCAAATCGAATTTTTTAGGTTCGAGTTGGGTTTATGTCCATAGAAATTATTTTGTCTTGCTTGGATTGGGTTATAGTTCTTTGGAATAATTTTGTCAGGTCCAGATTTGGTTCAATTCAGATTTCGGGTTTTTTCTTGAAATATAACTGTTGAGTTCGGGTCTTCTTGCATGTTCACGGAAATAATTCTGTCTTGTTCGAATAAGGACATGCTTCACTGGAATATTTTTGCCAAGTTCAGATTTCGTTCAGTTCGCGATTTTTTCAAAGAAATTTTTGGGGTTCGGATTGTGTTCATGTCCATGGAAATATTTTGTCTTGTTTGGATCCGGTTGCGTTTCTTTGAAATAGTTTTGTCAGATTCAGATTTGGTTCGATTCAAATTTCAGGTATTTTTTTGAATGGGAGTTTTAGGTTCGTATCGGGTTCATGTCCACGGAAATTATTTTGTCTTACTTGAATCCGATTATGGTTCTTTCGAATACTTTGGTCAGATTTAGATGTGGTTTGGGTCAAAGTTCAGGATTTTTCAAACGGAATTTTTTTAGGTTTGAGTCGGGCTTATGACCATGGAAAGTATTTTGTCTTGCTGGGATCGGGTTATAGTTCTCTGGAATATTTTTATCGGTTTCAGATTTCGTTCGAGTCATATTTCGGGTTTTTTTAAAGAAAATATTTAGGTTCGGGTCAGGCTTAATGCCCACGAAAATTATTTTTCCTTGTTTGAATCAGGTTATGCTTCACTTGAACATTTTTGCGGGATTCAGATTGGTTCGGGTCAGTTATCAAATCCATAGTTTTTTCCAAACAGAATTTTTAGGTCAGGGTCGGATTTATACTCACGGAAATTTTGTGTATCACGAATCGGAGTGTTGTCTGTTTTTTTTTTCTGGTTGGGATTGGGTTATGTTTAAATTAGTCTAAACATTAAGGTTATAATCAGTTTTGCTACTATTCTTTTTATGGCTATTTCTGATAGATAATTGACTTTGCTATTTGATAATTTATTATGGTGAATGAATCGTTTGCGGATACAAACAATTGTACGCCAAACAGCTATTTTATTTTTGGTTTAAAAACAAATTAAAGCCATATTACAATTTTAAATTGAATAGAACACATTTAAATTTAATCAATGATTAAAAAAATAAACTCTTAGAAAAGTGTTGTGTAATGTTTTTTTACTGCAACACAGCTAATAACTCATTATATTCTAATGTTCGAAATGCCAAAAATATACATATAGTAAAAACCATACAACCATATAGTAAAAAGAAATTAATAGAGTGGCAGTATAATGTCTTGGGGTGACGCAAAAAATGTAACTCTAAAATCCGCTACATTAAGTCCAAATATGCACCAACAAAACCATGTGCTTTGAAACTCCGATCAATTCAAACTGGTTTAAACCAGTATTTCTTTCTTTCTTTTCTTTTTTTTTTTTTTTTTTTTTTTTTTTTTTACCTTTTAAACTGTTATTGAATAGATGACTAAAATTTCGTTTAAAAAATAACGTTTTGTGCCATTATTGCCTGTAATACACGATCAGAATGCATGAAAGATACAATTAGATCAATCATAGGCAAGAATTATTTGATTATTTTTATCATATGACTTTGAAATGTCAATATAGAAGCATCATTTAAGACTTTGCTTGAAAAATCAACATTCTTTCGTTAATGTCTTAAAATCGTCTGCACACTGAAATCTAGATTTTAGATTAATATTATTATTTAAGTGTTCATGCATGATTTTAAAAGAATCTTTTCATGACTATATTTTATATATTGACATGGAATTATTAATATATTGTTAAATCAAAAACATTTTTCATCTACGTTATAAAGTATTAAAAATTTCTGAAAAAAAGAGAAAACTTTTAGAAATACCATTTTTTACTTCAAATCATATGTTTTCAATATTTTATTTAATTTTGTTTTGACATTTAATTATTTTTAATTTTCCAATTTCAATTATTTTAAAAGCAAACATTTATTTTAATAAATAATATAATAGAAAAAACCAGTTAAAAAAATTACTATTTCTTCGTAAAATATGCTTCAGCTGTAATTCATTTCTTCCAATCCGTCTTATTAATACAAAATTCTTTCCTCGTGCTTTATTTTGAGACATATTCCAGCGATAAATGGTTTCATATTGCAAACCTTTTTTTTTTTTCGGTTTACTTCGCCACCACCTATTTTTTTCCTCCATGGTGTACAGCAGCTGTGATTAAAAAAAAATTCCTCATTTAAACTGACAGTTTGCCAGTCTATGAATTTTAAAGGTCAGTCCCAGTTTTTAAAATTATTTCTGCGAAAATTTTATGCAACCAACCAACCATAAGACAATAAAAGCTATAAAAGCTAAAAAAAAGCGATTTTTTATGAGAGTGAGGTTTGGAATTTAATTAATTACTCAGTTAATAAATAAAATTTTGAAATTCTGAGAGTCAGGTGCATCAGGAGAGATACTGGGCTACTCTCAGAAAAAGTTTGAGCTTCGTACGTACCGTAGTTTTCGCTAACTATCGCAGACACACACACACACAGAGCGATTTGTTATTTTATTAATATAGATAGTGTATTAAAGAAACTTTGGTTATGATTTAAATTGCTATACGTTTAATTTTTTTAGCACTTTCCAACAAAGTTGAAAAGTGCTTATTGGTATAAAAGTCTTATTGCATTCGGTTTGTCTGTCCGTCTGTCCGCGCTCTAACTCCCGTAAATATACTCGGATTGCTATGAAATTTTTATATGTTATTGAGGTTTACCCTAGCACGAACCCTATTGAAAATAAAGTACCTACCATGATTAGTTTATCTACAGAGAGAATCAAAAGTTTCCCATTACATTACGGCCTATGGGGAAAAATCGTTAATATATTCGGATTGCCATGAAATTTTAGGACGTTATTGACGTTTACTCTAGCACGAACCTTATTAAAAATGAAGTTTCTACCATGATTGTTTATCTACAGGGCGAATCAAAAGTTTTTCATTACGTTACGGCCTATGGGGGAAAATCGTTAATATACTCGAATTGCCATGAAATTTTAGGACGTTATTGAGGTTTACCCTAGCACGAACCCTACTGAAAATGAAGTATCTACCATGATTAGTTTATCTACAGAGAGAATCAAAAGTTTCCCATTACATTACGGCCTATGGGGAAAAATCGTTAATATACTCGGATTGCCATGAAATTTTAGGACGTTATTGACGTTTACCCTAGCACGAACCCTATTGAAAATAAAGTTTCTATTATGATTAGTTTATCTACAGGGCGAATCAAAAGTTTTCCATTACATCACGGCCCATGGGGAAAAATCGTTAATATACTCGGATTGCCATGAAATTTTAGGACGTTATTGACGTTTACTCTAGCACGAACCCTATCGAAAATGAAGTTTCTACCATGATTAGTTTATCTACAGGGCGAATCAAAATTTCCTATTACATTACGGCCTATGGGGAAAAATTATTTCCAAGGAATTTTAAAGATGTTATACCCTGTCAAACATATTAAAATATGCATTCTATAAAATATAAGGTGAAATTGTAGCTATTATTCATTTACAGGGCCACACAAAAGAATTCCATTAGATAATGGTAAAAGGGGGAATTGTGTGTGACATATTTTAAATATATTAAGCTTTTTCATGTATAATAAAATTGATATATGTCACTGAAGCTTAATATAAGTTATACGCCACTGTCTTGCATAATATGAAGTACATAGCATTTACAGGGCCGTACAAAAGATTTCAAATAGTATATTCTTTCCGAAGTACCGTATATGTGTCTGATGATGGCTGATGGAGGGATGAAATGCATTTTAATTATGATATGCGCGTCTGTATTTCGCTAAATATATGCACATTACATTGTGTGTATGAATGTTATAGTTGATACACAGGGCTACCCAAAAGAGCTCCCCAACGTTACTGAATATGAGCGTAAATTATTTAAACGTGGTTCTTAAATAAGCTATGCATTTTTACGCTGAGCTGCATTCAATTTACTGAGAAATGTTTTCAGATTACAGATAAAGGGATATACAGGACCACGCAAAGAATTCGGTACATGGACGCCTATGAATGATGATTTATGAGAATGTGATTTCAGTTGTTTTAAAAGTGTTTTAGTTTACAATAAATTTTAGCCTAATGTTGACGTGTAATAAAGGTACAATGTAAACTACAGGGCTGAGCAAAAGTATTCAAGCATGTTTCCATCTAATAGTATGAATTGCTGAAAAAGAAATTTCAAGCTACTGGGTATTTTCTTGCTAAGCTAAATTTTCCCATTATATGAACTGACATATGAAATACAGGGCTGTTCTAATGTACTGGAATACATATTTGGGTATATTTGGCTATACAATATTATTTCCCTAAATAACAAAATTTTGTTAAAGATTTCATTAAGTGTTGGAAAGTGCTTCATAATCTATGCTTAACGCATGATTTTTCTTACTTGTTTTCTCTACTAGAGGTATGGATAGTTGATTCCTCCAGGTACCCTGTCAAATATTTCTTCCAATGCCAAGTACAAGGCTAACATAAATGTGTAAAAATGAAAGTAATAATAATAATATTAATCATAATGTAACTCGGCCTTTTATAAAAGTGACGATAATTGTAATTATGAGTAATAATTTAGAAGTATGCTAAACAGGGAAATTAATGACGAATTTTGTATTGTTATTTTTACTGCCACATTTGAAAAATGATTACCTAAGCACAGCAGTATTGCTACAAATGCCAGATGAAACTGAACCTCTGACACACTGCAAAACACAAGTGTTTATTATTAAATTAATGTTTTTGCCAGCGGATAAAAAACTGATATAAATAAAAAAAAATTTCGAAATAAAATTTTAAAAAATAATAACTAGTTTTATTTGTTTGGATACAACTTAGTTAACCCGTCGACCAAAAAACTATCGCCAAACTATAAGATAATGGCTGTTCAATAATGGCTGTTCGTGAATGTCACATTCAATGATATTAAATATGGTACAGTGTTTAAAACGTCATTAAGAGATTTTTATTTCAACTTTTTATTTGCATTTTTATCACAGTTTACACACGTTTTATTTTCATGTATTATATTATGCATATCATTTATGCAGGGGTGTGCTAAGAGAAAACTGCAAATGGTGGTGGGGGGGGGGGGGCAAAGTTTCAAATTGCCCCCCCCCCACACACACACAAATACCGAACTTTTCTTATTATGCAAAAAGTGACGTTGGTAGTATAAATTTGACGCCCCCTAAACTTCCGCGCCCGGGGCTACCGCCCCCTCCCCCCTCTGTTTTCGCACGGCGCTGCCTTGATGGGTAAGTATTACGGTAGTCCCCAACGACTAGTTATATTATGTCGTCATTCAGGAGTAGAAATGTCATGAAAATTTTGCATGCTAGTAAGATAAATTAAATTTAATAATCAGTTAAATATAAATCAACATCTATATATAAAGAGACAGAGAGAACAATAAGTATTGACGTTTTTTCCTTAACCCGCGAGTAGTCGCGACTTTTTTCACAATGTCATTAGTCGCGCTCGGTCTTTTCGCCGCTGGCCCCCCACATACCAAATATGTAAAATAAGAAATATTTTTCACCTAATATACGAAAATAATGTTACAACGAAGATTTAAATTTGCAGTTTTCTTAAATTATGCATGTTATTCATGAGATCTGGAGTAATTGGAAAAAGTAACAAGAACTGACATTAGTGATTTTTACGTAGACTTTTTCGCTAATTTCAACTTTGTTTCTAAAAATGTACCTGAAAGAAAAACAGAAGTGTCCTGTTACTTCACTAAGGTGGTCGAGAAACCTTCAAAGTCAGCTACATGGTAGATCTCCGTTGTATTTGTAATGTGATATAAGTTAGGAGAAGATAAGTTATACGGGCGGCGAAAAGACCGACACGCGACTACTGACGGGTTAAAAAGACAAGTGTTTTTAGAACCTTGTAGTTGTTATACTAGTTGTTATACCTCGATTTTATCCAGCATACTGGCTAATGCACGGGGATACGGCATTTGTTTACATATTTGCTACATTATTTGTTATGTGTATTATGTGTTACATTACTTATTTATATTATTTGTTTACATTGAATCTGAATATTTAAGTTGATAGAATTGGCAAATTGATCGCATAGCCGCCAAGTCAAATGACAAGCAATCGTTAAATCTGCAATTTAGCTATAAATTTAAATGTTAAAAAAAAGACAACTTTTTATTAAAATTTACAAAAATATAGATAAAATATATACTTCGGAAAGTCTTATTCCAAAAACTAATAGAAGATGCACAATCCAATTAATTTAAAATAAAAATTTACTCAGAATAAGAAAACAATATTGAACAGTTTCCATGGATACATAGAAAATATCTCGGCATCGGAGGCTATTCTTCCTACAATGTGAATGGAATCGGCTTGGCATTCTGCCCATCAGAGATATTATAAATGTGGTTTTACAGTATTTACATTACAAAGGGCAGGGCCAGCACATCATGTAGAACCCTGGCAAAGCAGTTAGTGGAGTCTAATGTATGCTTCTATATCGGACTAAAAACATTATTTTTAAATTATATAAATAGTAGATTAATATGGTAACACAGGCAACAAAATGTATAAAAAAGACCACTATTTTTACACTTAAGGGTGCATTCAATCCAAACTGCTTATTTTACGATTTATTAATAAATTCATCTTTACTCTCAAATGCATCAAACTGATATGACGACCTCAGAAGCCAAGGGGTACAAGTGACAAAATGTCGATTTTGAGTAAATTGAGTTTAAAGATAATTGATGTTAAATTGGAACATCAATAACAATTGACTAAATTGAAATAGGAAACATCTGCTTGTTGCATTCTAATCTTTGAACTTTCATTTCATTGTTAAAAAAATAGAGTACAATTTTCTTTAAATGTCTAATTAATCAATATTGTTTGTTTTTCGAAAAAAGTGGTTTATCTCTATAACTCCCCAAATAATAAGAAGAGGACCTATATTTCTTTACCTGAAATGAAAAAAGCATATTTCCAGATACCCTGTGCACTTAACTCAATTTTTTCAATTTTGTCACTTATACCCCTTGGCTTCTGGGGTCCTCATATATTCTCTTATATAAAAACAACACAATGTGCCGTGCTTGTCGAATTTTTGATAAAGGCAGAAAATATTGCAAAAAAATGCTGTCAAATCTGGCATTTTGCACCGAATTTTCCGAAGTGGGGAGCTAGGAACAAAAAAAAAAAAAAGGATCATACTGTGAAAGTAATAATTTATAAATCAAATTCTAATGAACTGAATGAAAAATAAAATCGCATCTTATACATCTCTTCAAAAATCACCACAGCAAGTTTCACGTTTTTACTTTTAAAAATGACTCTGAAAATGTATATGAAAATTTCGAGCTGTTGAAGGAGGAAAAATATTTTTTCGAAATACACCCTTAATGTGCATAATTATTTTTCATTTCACAAAATCTTTTATTTTTGCAACATTTTAAATATTTATTTGTTTTGCGTTTATTGAATATCACACCTATACACAGGGCCGTAGCTAAGGGGGTGCTATGGGCGACACAGCCCCCCCCCCCCTGGAAAAGATTCCTAGGTCACTCTGAATTTCAGTTCCGAAAATTCAAATAAAATTCTGTTCAAAAATCTAATTTAATTTTGAAAATTTTTCACAGTTTTTCAAAATTACTAAATTATATCTAAAATAAGTGTTTCAACACTCGCTCATCCTATTTGCACACATGAAACTAACATGATGTTTAATTCTGAACTAGTTATACACTCAAATTGTTCATCATCCTATGCTTTTCTTAGCATAAAAATGAAATTATTACAAAAATGTAATAATAAGCATATTACCGTAAAATGGGGTGAATAGGAAGAGCGGGGTGAATAGGAACGAAACTTCTCGATCATACAAATAAATTCATTACAAATATATGTGATGATATTTTTAGTAGCCAATTTTTTCATAAGAAGGTAATAACATTAAGAGTTGGGAAATTCAGTTTCGACATGTTGTCACTACTACTGGGGTATGTAAAAAAAACTTCAAGAGGATCCTCAAAACACTCATTTTGTCAACGTCTTTAAAACTTTGTCTGTAACTACAGTATTTTTCGTATTCTAAACCTAAGAGAGGGGATTTTTAATTAATGATAGTCCTGTAAACGACATGCTGTATTAAATTCTACTTATTTCTAAATTACATAATGAAAAAAATGAAAAATGGCTTGTAACATCGGAGGTTTAAGATTTATGGGGTGAATCGGAACACATATTCTCTCATGGTTTATTTTTCTATACAGTAATAGTTTCATGTAATATATGAAAACATATGTGTGAATATGTATTGTAACAGTATTTTGTTCGTTCTAATTACTTGAAGAGTTTAAAGGTGCCAAGAAATTGCTTGGCTAAAGAAAAAAGTCAACGCCTAATCCAACAGATATGGAACACACAGTAAAAGAATTTAAAAATAGCAAATTAGTTAGAAAAACTTCACAAAATTATTCTCTGACATCCACAACATTACACAAATATCTCAAAATGAAAAAACAATTAAAGAAGAGAGGGATGCAAACAGTACTAAGAGCTGGGGATGAGGGTGTATTAGTAGATCGTATTAATACGTGCAGCGATTGGGGCTATTCAATATTTTCACTTACCCAATGACTACTAGTAAAGGATAACACAGAACAGGGTTGAATTTGTATTAAATCCTACTTCTGCAATTCGAATATAATTTCTTAAAATAAATTTTAATTTCTCATGATTTCAAAGTTGTTTTCTAATTTTTAAAAAATCATATCTTTACTTGTATGTAAAATAAAGGCTTGATTCACAATAGCTATGCGTTCCTATTCCTCCCTTATCATTATTACCTGTTTTTATTAACCCTATTAAAGTCTGAATCGGAAAAATTAAAGATTATAACATTTGTTCCGATTCACTCCTATCTGCGGGGTGAATCGGAACATCATTAAAAAATTATATAATATGTATATAAACAGTAAAAATGTTTCGTTTTTGCTTAAAAAGTAAAGAACAAAACAAGACCGAAGTTTCCAGTAGAAAAATAAAAAAAATTAAAAAATCAGATGTTGCTTTTTTTTAACGTCAAAGTTGAAAAGTGTTCCGATTCACCCCATTTTACGGTACCTACAATGTGAAAAAGCACTAATTTATCGTCCTGCGTCAGAGAGTAAGAGAAAAAATAATATGAGCACCCCCCCCCTCCAATTGTTCACTTCTAGGTACGGTCCTACACCCAGGTAGCACACCGATATCGGCCAATGTCTCAATAAATATTGGCCAATATCTCGAAAGTCACTGAATGTCGAACGTCAAATTTACCATATCTGCTGATTTTCACAGATGTAACTTAAAATGAATTTTTTGCATTACCTATAACATTATAATATGTAAATAGTATTCTAAACAATAAAATTTAACAATTTAGCCACTTTTAGAAAACTTGATTCTTTAATACCTTATTTTTAATATTTACATTGGCCAATGTTTTAAAAATGATATTAATATTCCAACATTCAGAGATAGGTAGCGACATTCGGGAAAACCGTACTTTTTTTTTTTTTTTTTTTTTTTTTTTTTTTTCAGACATTACAAGATGTTTATTGACGCTTAGCATATCTGACGAAGTTTCAATCTTGACCAAGTTTGTGTAAAATTCTGAAGGACCGCCTCATTTCTATCGTTTTGTCTTGAGTATTTGACTGAGACACCCACCGTGAAATTTGTATTGGATATATATATATATGTGTGTGTGGAAAAACAATTACACAGAGATATATTAAGATTGGTATGAAAAATTGTTTGTAGTACAATTTATATAGACATTTATAGAGATTGAAATAGAAAGATTTCATATTAAAATCTAATTGATAGTGCTATATAAAAATTAAATAAGAAAATTGGCAATTATTGCTGTAGAATTATTTGTATTAAAAAATAATGTAGTGTCAATAGCGATGTTAAAATATAACAATTGTTATAGTTCATGGCAGAATAGATCAATGTTTCGTAAAGGTGGAGCAGAGTTACCTTGATTGACTGTACTATAATTTTTTTCTGGTCTTACAACTGTAGATAACAATAATCAGAATATGCCACTGAATGTTGGAAAAGAAATCGTCAGATACCATTTAACCCTTTGCGGCGCAGAGCATTTCTATTGAGAAAATGTCTAACTGAGTGAATGACTCTGTTATTTACGTACAAATTTATTAGAAAATAATAAAAAGTTATTTTTCACATACAAGATATGTTTATTCGAGAATTCTGGTGTCATTTTTGCGTTTGGGAATAATGTTAGGTGTTTCATGTAATTAAACACTGCGATACAAAGGGTTAACCTCTTCCGACCTGAAGTAGTAGAAAGTAGGATAAATCCGGAGCCCTAATGCTTTTCTTTTTATTATTGTGCAATATGTGAACAAAACAGTCAAAATTTGAATTAAAACGATAAATCGATTCCTTGCAAAGAAAAAAGTATTCATTCATTCGCGAACAATAGCAATATAACAACATAAAAACACTATTTTTAGAAGTGTGTAATGTCCCGGTTTTGTCCGACCTGGTCAGACAAAACCGGGAACTGGAAAAAATAATTAAAAGCACATTGTAATTTAGCAATAATACTATTTATTAAAGGAATATTGACATATTATACTTATAGAATGTGAATCTATATCAAATCTACAAAAAATAACAATGAGTTAAGTTATGCTTTAACAGTTGAAATTGTTAGGCACAAAAATCATAAATGAAAGTTCGATCTTGTTCATTTGCATTGCTGCTTGCTTCATGTGCCCACTCTATGCAATGAAGTCACTGTATCCAACTCTCCTTAGTCCTTAGGTTTAGATTGTTCATATAAGCCGCTGCAAAAGATGCATGATTCACTTTCATCTTCCTTCTCGTTTGATGTAAAGCAGTTTTTTCTTTTAAGTCTTCTTTTTCACATCAGTACTTTTCCTTTTTTAACAGTTAATTTAATAGTTTATTAGTCTTTTAATCTCATGTTTATAAGTCTTTTGACGACGGTTCAATTTAAAATTACTTAAATTTCCAGTTTAAGATCAGCCCACCCTTGTGGTCTGTGTGCACCCTCCCTTGTGTGTGTATGCGTCCCCACCCTTGTGTGTGTATGTATGGTCTCCCTTGTGTGTGTATGCGTGCCCTTCCTTGTGTGTGTATGTGTTTCCACCCTTGTTTGTGTATGCATGCACTCCCTTGTGTGTGTATGCGTTCGCACCCTTGTGTGTGTGTGCCCTCCCCTGTGTGTGTATGTATGCCTTCTCTTGTGTGTATATGCATTCCCTCCCTTGTGTGTGTATGTATGCCCTCCCTTATGTGTGTATGCGTGCCCTCCCTTGTGTGTGTATGTATGCCCTCCCTTGTGTGTGTATGCGTTCCCTCCCTTGTGTGTGTGAGTCCCCACCCTTGTGTGTGTATGTGTGCCCTCCCTTTACTGATCTTATAAATGGGTGCATGTGACGCCCTCTGCGAAAAATCCTCCTGCATGGAATTCTACCAATCTGGCTCAAGATGCGTGAAATCATCCAACTTGAAATCTTTCCAAGTCGGATACTTCGGCATTTGACCCTTCATGGCTTCCTCCCACACAGAAAAACTCAACACAGACTTATCCATCCATGCCACATCAGCACTCGCGGGACTCTCCCACCAAGGCTCAACATACCTGAAATCCTCCAACTCAGAAATCCAAGTAGAATCATTCTGCATGTGTTCCTTTTTGATGGAAAAACCCCACTCGGGATAATGCAACATGGAAGCGTCAGCCATGCAATCGCAATTTTTAAGGCGGAACTTTGTCACAATCCACTTACGGAATTGGACAAATTTTTTAACAAAATATTTAAACATCGTTAAAACTCCAACCTACAACGAACCGAAAAGTCAAAAGACGAAATGAAATCCAGCAAAAATTTTGCTTTTCAACAGCTCAATCGATTGTTGGACGAAATTTGTTGTTCGCCTACATTGTTAAAACCCATTCTTGAAATGAACAATCGTTTATTGTTACATCATTATAAACTAGCAAAAACCATGCTTTGTTTGGATTCGCGAAGAATTCTTTCAAAAAATAAATATTTGAAAGTAACAATATATTTTTATATTATTTTTGCATGTTTATTAAGCAAAAATCTTATTTTTTGTTTTGACGCATTTCCATTTTAGAAATGTAAATTCGGCCAAATAACTAAGAATTTCTTCGGAATTTTTTATTTATGATAAAAGACTGATATAAATAAAAATATTTTCGAAATAAAATTAAAAAAAATATCAACTAGTTTTATTTCTTTGGATACAACTTGGTTAACCCGTCGACCAAAAAACTATCGCCAAGCTATAAGATTAAATGCCAATAATGGGCAAAAGCTTAAAAATAAGAAAAAAAAAAAAAAAAAAAAAAAAAAAAAATTCAAACTTCGTTTCTTTTTCTTTTTACTTACTTTCTTTTTTTTTTTGAGGGGGGGGGGGGGGGCGTTATTTCATTGGGTTCCGGAATCCTGTATTTATTGAATTTAATTTATTGTGTACTGTAATTACTGTATTTAATTTACTGAAAAACTGGGAAGTACCGGCGCGGAGCTCTGGTGCAAATTAAAACCTGAGTAGAACAAGTGAATCAAGTACAAGGTGCGTCATAAATTCGTGCAAACATTAAAAATACATAATAAAAGAGAGCTCAGAAAAAATTTCGTTTTGCGTGAGTATGATCAGACGGATTTTGGATTTTTTTTTTTTCCATTTTTATAAAAAATGATTCCAAAAATAACCGATAGAGGGCATTCACAAACCATATTGGGACGTTTTAAGCAAATCAGGCGAACACAAATAGACAATGAAACAAATCACAATAACATGACATTCTGCATTTATTATAAGGTAGTAAAAGATGCTCAACATGCGAAACTTTTGCGATACAATATTTGTGGATTTACCACTTTTATCCACAATATCCATAAAGTATTGATTGCCATTTTTATAAATTCGAATTCAAAATTTCGTCCAACAACTTTATGTAGAGGCCAATAGATATATGATAATCAGAAAATTTCCTGATTTTCTGAAGAATGTTCAATTTCAAGACATATCTATACCTGGTGGGATACCTCATTGGATTAAGCTGGTCACCTGGTCAGGTTATGCTAATGTATCATTTAACATTTTCAAAAATGGCTAAATTGTCTTCAATATAAATACTAACCACAGAAAATAAAGATATTTGATCACCTCAATTTGTGTTAAGTATCAAACGATAATATCATGTGCTTTTTTTTTTTTTGAGAATATTGAAGAACATTGATCAGCGTGTGAAAAAATATTGTATATATAAAAAAAAAAAAAAAACAATCAATTTCATTGACAAGTTGAAAATGCAAATGTATTCGCATGCAGAAAAGTTTCCCTGATTTCCAGGTACTTTTATGAAATTCTCTGACAGTCCTTTGATTCTTACAGATTGATAAACCTCCCTGATTTTCATAATATGTTGATACCTTGTATTAGTTGAGAAAAAGGGATGCTGGAAAAGAAATAATGCATATGATCGGATGAAGTTTATTTTTAGAATATAAGCAGGGTAGAAATAAGCTTGTTTCATCTGTCACACATACACACAGAAGAGTGTTTCTTATTACTAATTTTTTCAAAAGCTTTAATTTTTCTTAGCTTTAAGAATATTTCCAAGAAGTAGTCATTTTTAACATGCTGTTATGGTTTAGTTAAGATCAGATAACTTTTTTCCCTCTCTCTTAAATATTTTTAATTTTATTTTTAGCTGTGAAGATGGATATTCGGGACAGCGTTGTGATGAAGAAGCCTTTTTATCCCAAGGTAATTTAAAAAAAAAAATTCCCATTTTGTGTAAAATAGCACAATTAATAAAATCCTAAATTCATTAAAATATTCAATGTGAGGTTTTTGGATAAGTTAATAACTTCAATAAAAAATATTGACTGAGATTTTTAACCACCAAACTCTCAATGATAAATTTAAAATTGAATAAACATGATAAGTAATATATTGGTATAAAAAATAATCCAAATGATATTAAAATGACTCTCTATCAAATTTTTAAGCTGAACTGGTCAGAAAAGTGCTTTTAGATTATCCATTAACAAATAATTAAAAAGAACCCATTAAGTTTTTGTCAAAAGATTCTTTTCTTAATTCTGACAACCTCCTATTTACCATTATTTGTGCTTAAGGGTAGTCTTAAATAAAAAAGGGCAACTTTGTGACATAAATTTTAATTTATTTTTGTTCGAAAATCATGAAACTAACAGGTGTTGTTGTTCAGAAACTATCTAATCACACTCATTTTTCCTTTTTTTTTTTACAAACGCAATAGATATTTCAGAAAGTTGGCATTTTGAACTGCATTTCACGATGAAAGCTGAAAAACCTTTCTTATAAAGAGAGAAAAACGACTGATCACGTGATCGAAATCGCTTATAACTCTATAGGTAATTTAATTACACTGATAAAAAATTTTATTGAATTTTCTGTTTCTCTATATACGTTGGGCGTTTCTTATAAATTTCAAGCTGTTGAAAAAGAATGTGTTTGTAAAAATTTTCTATCACCCTCCAATTTTGGGAAATTTCATTTATACATTTTGGAGTATGTAGGCATTATAATTATATTGCATTATTCTTTTTCATGTATTTGATTTACACAAACATTCCTTTTCCTTATTATGATGATAGAAGAAACAGCAAGAGAGTAGAAACAGATATCCCCCTAATAAATTTTATTTTAGCGACCCTGACCTTGAACAGACAGCTCTAGCCACCCCCACGGTATTTGACTTTAATGCAAATCCACATGAAACTTTTGGGGAGAGTGTACAACTATTTCTTTGTTCTATAAGACTTTTTAATTAAATTTTGATTATAATTATCCTATTTTCCTTTACAATATGTAAAACATGTCTAGAGAATGCGTTAATGAACCCGATTCTTTTTGCTATGTGTGCGGGGGGAGCTAACTTTGAAAAAGCATAAATGCACTTTCACACCGTTAACAAAGACTGCCTATCATATGTACTTTGGATATAAAGTAGGTGAACAAGATAAGAAATGGGCACCTCATTCTTGTAGATGATGTGCTACAAACCTCAGGGTGTGTATGAAAGGTACAAAAAAATGTATGTCCTTTGCTATACCCATGATATGGCGCATGCCGACGGATCATATAACTGACTGCTACTAATGTATTACAAAAATTAAAGGATTCTCTGCAAGAAGTAAACATAAAATTACGTACCTAAACTTAGATTCAGCAATGTGACCAGCATTACATAATGATGATTTACAAATACCGAAACCTCCTGAGAATTGTACATATGACAATGTAGTAGTAGAAATGGAAATTTATGAAACTGAAACTTCCTCTACATCTGATATGAACTATTCTCCTGGCATAAATGAAGAACTACACCTAATTACTCAAAAAGAATTAAATGATTTTGTGAGACTCAAATTTATCAAAGAAAAACTCAGAATTACTTGGATCAATATTGCAAGGTTGGAATCTCCTGAAAAATAATACAAAAATATCTATTTACCGAGATTGACATAAGAAATATTCGACATTTTTTTCAGGAAAAGATTATTTGTGCTATTGTAATGATATATGTGGCTTAATGTCTGCTTTAAATTGTCAATATAACTTGGAACAATGGCCTATAAGAGAGAAGCCACGGATAAGACATTTACTGCTACATAAAGTATGAAATTTCTTATTAATATCATTTCTTTTTACAAAAATTCTTCTATATTTTTCTGAAACTTTATAAACAAAACATATACTTTCAGTGTTTTAAATATTAATTTTAAGCTTTATAAGTGTTTATTTAAAAGTTTGACATTACTAAAATACCAAATGATAAATTTCATAAGGTATATGTGTTGAATAAATGCTACAAAATTCAGATTTTCAAGATTTTGAATTTTTTAAAAATCTGTGGGTGATAGAAACTTTTTAATGGCATTTTCTTTCACAGCACCACCTAAAATATAAAAGTCACCACATACTTAGTTAGAAACCTTGTTTAGGTCAGAAACCTTGTTTATCAGTGATCATAAAATGGAAACCTAAGTTCGATTTGAAATCGCTTCCATAGTCAGGCCATCCAATTTTGTATCTTTCTGCCAAATAATGAATTTGTAAATATGTCAAAACATTTTGCGCTTGTTGAACATAGCAGTTGAGAACAGCCTTAAATGCACATGGAACATAAAATGGTTCAATTTTTTGAATTTTTAATTATTTGTCTGAAAAGTAGACCTAAAAGATTATGGTACTGGAAGATTATGATACCAGAAAGTTTTTAAATAATAATTTTTATTCACTGCAGATGTGTTTATAGTGTTTTTTTTTCTTTATTTTGAAATGCGTTATTTTTATTCTTTTGTACACTCTTCTAAAATTTAATTTAGGTTAACAATTGCAACTTTCCAATATTTTGTAATTAACCTCTTAACTAATCAATACTTTTGAAAAAAAAAAAAAAAAAAAAGATTTCAAATAATGCATATTTTTTCCCATGTCTTTTACAGAATTTTTAAACTTTTAACAGCTGTTTTTCAAAGCAGAATTTTTTGACTAAATGAACAGAAATTTTTTTTGGATTAAATAATGCAAAATTTGCAATAAAAATTTACTGGTGAGAATAACAATTCATGATTGGAATATGGATGCCTTTACGTGGTACAAGCACATCATGATTGGCAAAAACATGTTGCCCGTATGACATACAGGCAAATCGGGGAAGTGGTTAACTCATTTCTTTAAAAATATCTAACATTATAGCTCTGAGGAAAAAAAAAAATAATGAAAAATATGTTCTTGAAATTGCTAAGATTTTTAAAGTTTTTTGGTAAATTATTTTTAATTTTCTTTTAAGTCAAAATAAAAAGCGCTTCTTATTATTTTCAATTAGTAGGTTTTCTGACATCACAATATATTTTAAGGTGATATGTTCAACTGTTTTTAAAAGTTTATCAAACACACACATTGCTCAAAAAATTACATAAAAAGTTAATTAGCTCTTGAAAACTAATTTATGCATGCAATAGATTTCTTTAGATTTATATATGGAATACAATGCATATATTTACTTTAAAAAAAATCTTTTTTATTTCTATTTTTAAGTAAAATACATCATGTTATATATTTCACAAAACCTGTTTCATTTTATTTGTCTATGTTCCATGTGCCCTTAATCTCTTCATTACTGAGTGTTAATGCAATATTATTAATTATTACGGAATTATTTATTTTCCCATTTGACTTTAGAGCAAGATTTTTATTTCATTTGTGATTTTAAGACTTTGAAACAAATTATTCTGACATCAAAATTATAATTAAGTTTGAATATTACTAATAAAATGGAACCACATATGTGGACCCAGGAAGCGAAGAGGCTGGGGTAGTTCTCATATTCCTTACTCAACCAAATTAAACTTTCTGACACATACACATGTTCTTAAGCATAAAGGAATAAAATTGGTAGGCCTGACTATAGAAGAAATCGGAATCTAATTTTTAATTTTTTGATAAAAAAAATTACTTATCGGGTTAAATGTGATACTGATCTCGCAATGACACTTTTCTCATTTCTCTTGATTTTCTGAAAGTTATTCTGCCGTTTTCAAAATAAGGAAAATGCCATTCGATTACATAGTTTCTGAAGAAGAATCTCATGCGTTTCCAAAGAAAAACAAATTCAGAAATGAGTCAGGAAAGAGGAAATAACTCCTTTGGATTTAAGAACAGCCTTCACCAATAACTGAACTGGGGATAGTCAGCTTCTGGATCTCACAAGTCACATAAGTTACATTAAATAAATAAATAAGAGCAAAGCAATAATTATTAACTATTAATAGGAAAGAAAATGGACGTCGATCACAGTAATTTTTATTGTGAAATTTTCTTCTTACACAGAAAATAAACTAATTTTTATGAAAAAAAATTATATTTTTCATTGAAAAACTGTATTAAAGAAAAAGGTTTTTTCTCTAAAAAAGTTTAATTTTGTAATTTTCTAGACTTAAATAAGAGACTAAAATAATTTTTATTTTTCAGGTGCCATCTACTTAATTTCATTTTTATCTATATTAACTTTAGTTTGGGTCATTCTGCTTCTGGTCTACATTATAAGGAAACGAAACAGGTAATGCAAAACACAGTATATACTTTATTACTTATCAGTTGGTACCAGTCATGTTTTCACAGGACGATTTGCTGTAGAGTTAGTAGGGGTGATCGCTTTTATATTTCAATGGCTAGTTCATTTCATTTCTAATGTGTTGCAAGAACAGAAAACAAATATTCGATAGAATTAATTGAAATAACATTCTATTTACTAAAGTAAAAAAAAGAAAAGGAAGAAAAGTAGATAGAAAAATAAATACAATAACATGAACTAGATGAAGCGTGAGATATTGGAGTAGAACTTTAATAAAATTTTACCAAACAATGCAGCACACTGTAGACTTTTATATTTATAACAGTTATTGGATATGTATGCAACAAAAGGAAGAAAAAATATCAAGTCATTGAAAATGTATCAAGGAGTGAGGTTAAGTTATATGATTCATTCTAACTAAAGTTCTAAGATGGTCCTAGGTGCAGGCCTAAGACTGCTGACTTGCTCTTGAAAAAGAGAGAAAATTGATAACATTTTGAGAAAAAGAGACCAAATAAAAAATACTTTTCTGTTTACTTAAATGTTTTGAATACACAGGCAAAACATTATAAGATTTAATACTGTCTGCAGAATGCATTTCAGTTGGTTATGAAAAAACTGCAAATTTCATCAATTACTTACAGAAAAATATTGCAAATCTCGACAATTCCTCAAAGAAAAAAATAAGAAAATTCACTAAATGATTTCAGAGGAAAATCAAGAAATTCACCAAAAATTTTGCAGAAAAATCACAAAGTTCATCAAATGATTTCCTCAGAAAAATCACAAAATTTACCAAATGATCACAGGGACAAAACCATGAAATTTGTCAAATGTTCTTGTGTGAAATATAGCAAAATTAATCATGAAGTTGAATCAGAAAATATATTATGAAATATGTCACATGATCTCGGAAAAAAAATTCTTGAAATTTGACAAATGTTCTCGAGATAAAAACCACGAAATTCTTCAAATAACACCTGAAAAAATTACGATATTAGTCAAATAGGTCTTGAAGGAAAAAAATGCAAAATTCATTAAATGGCCTTGCATTAAATATTGTAATATTCAGCAAATAATCTTAAAAAAAAAAAAAAAAAAAAAAAAAAAAGACAAAATTTATCAAATAGTCTAAAAAATCACAAAATTCATCAAATGGGTCTCGGAAGTAATAAATAACAAAATTCATCAAAAAATCACAAAATTCAAAGAGCAATCAGGCAAATAATTGCTAATTTTGTTGATGGATCATGAAAATAAACAAGTAGGTGATGATCATAGATCACACAGAAGAGTTAGTTTAATATTTTTTTCAAAGTAACTTATCCTTTAATTAATAAATCCGAATTGTCAATTAATATTTTTAAAATTTTTACATAGATGGTAATATTAATAAATTTAAAGTAATTATAAAATGATGTTATTTATTTTAATGAGGTAGGATTTTAGCCTCATCACTTCTTCACTTTACTTATTACAGGTAAATACTAAAAAAATATATTATTATTACTGATTTATAAGTATTTAGATATAGTTAAAGCCCACTAAGCCAAATCTCAATTCAGATAATGGTAAAAAAGTAAACTAGCATTTTGTTAAAATTCATCAATCCCTCATAACTCTTATTTTGGCTTATTTGGAGAGAATAACCCAAATATATTTGATGAAAAATTATGTAAAGTATACAAATTAATTTTTCAAAATAAATATTATTTTTAATGGTTTGATTGTTTAAGATTTTACACCCATTTCCTCCCTTTAAAAAAATAAAATCTCCACATTAAGTATATGCACTTCAATTTGACCTACACTCTAGAAATAAATTTCCAAAAATGCAACACTGGAATTACTTATAAGTGTTGTATAAACAGAACAAAATATTCTGTTGCAAATAGACACTTTAGAGAAACTTCCTTTTCTTTTTGACACTTTAAATCTTTCAGGTCGGATTTTTTTTTTTCCATTTTGAGAACAAAATTATTACTACTTTAAAAATGTTAATCATAGCCATCCAAATACACTTACTGATGTTTAAAGATTATTTTGTAATTTGAAATGCAATGAATGCACTTATTTTATATACTATTCAATTCATATTTATATGATAATAGGCTAAGGAGAAGTTTTTTGAGATGTTTGGAAAATATCAGATTACAACAGGTTTAACAGACATTACAACTTTCTAATGCTTTTGCATTTTATGACACATGATTTGTTTAAAGAGTAACCTATATTTTAAAGAGTGAAATATATGTATAAAATATAGGAATCACCAACAGGGCAAAGAGAACTAAGCAAACTGATATTATTATTGAAGTAAGAAAATAATTGTTAAGATAAAATACCATTTGATAGAGACATGTACTATTAATAGTACACCAGGCCTAAAAGGGTTAAAGAACTATATTCACATGACTTTCAGATGCTTATAATAAAAGCTCGCTTTTGATTTGATGATTCTGCACAGCAATTTCAGAAACAATCTCCAAGGCTTTGAATAGACAAAATGGTTCATCATTATTATTAAATTTTCCTGACACCTCCCCTCCTCCCAATATGTTTTCAATCCTTTTGTTGCATTTTTGCATCAATCTAGAGAATGCCCAAAGTTGCTTTTTAAAAGATGGAATTCCTCCTTAAGGAGGAGCTCTTTCATGCCTGCTTATTTCATCTATATATTTCTTATAGTTAATGATTTGTTGAAAGTCTTTTAAAAAACATACTCTACTAAATTTTTATTTTTCTTGAGTTAAACATTTGCAAATATCAGATTCTTGAAGTAATGCTTAATTATTAATAATTTTCTTTTATTTAGATATCGACATTATCACAATGAAAAACTTGATGCAACAATGAATATGTTATCTGATGAAAATCCAGATTCAGCTATGTAATTATGTATTTTGCAACCAAACAATAATAATAAAAAAAATTTTGTTTTATCAACAGCTTAGTTATTTAAAGATAATTTTAATAATTCCACTGACACATACATGCAGAAACATATAAACTTTAAAATGTTTTTTGAATTTTTCAATAGTTTGATGTTAGGAATTTCAACTGTGGTATTCATCAAATGTTCAGGTATTTTTTTATTGCATTAGTTGATTTTTTCTTTTTATCACAAGTGAATACTCAGAAATGCAATTATTTAACATATATTTCATTAATGTATTACATTTCATTTATCAAAATATATTTTTAAGTATGAATATTTATATGTAATTAAAGAAGAAATGAAACGCTTTTAAATTATTGGATTTGTTTTATGCTACTAGTCAAGCCATTTGAATTTTTTAAAGAGATTTAAGTTTAATAGTTTGTAAATATGTAATTTATTCTCATCAGGCAACATTTTTTTTTTCTACCTGCACACCTATCCGTTTATGAATGACACCCTTGAAACTTGATAAATTCCTTTTGAGTGGCAGTGAGATAAGACCTTGGAAGGTGTTGGTGAGTTTTAATCATGTGACACACACTCATCATCATCAGGTAGGAGGCAGGTAATATCACAGAAACAAATAATATTGCCATAATAAAATAATTTAATTTTTGTAACTGCGGAATTATGAACCCATCATATACCTTGAAAATTTTGCCAATTTATTGATTTCCAACATTAATCTGATTTCTTGCTGATGTACTTTCAACAGAAACCAAAGAAATTGTTACATTTTGTCCAAATGACATTTCATCAAATCCTCCATATAATTGTTTATTGTTACCGACAATTTTTGGGCCCTAGTGAGTTGTTGTCTATGCTACCAGTGAGAGTATTTCTGCAACTCTTCCAGGTTCGCAAGCAGGAATTCTTCCTTCCTACCCACTACTGATGACAAATGCCTTTGGGTCCTTCCATAAATGATGTCATGTATTTTTTCCATATTTTTGATTCCCTTCTTCCTTATGTCACAAAGTGTCACACATCACTTTATCCCTCTTGTCACATGTCACGTTATATTATGTAAACATATACTTGCAGTTCAGTAACAAACCTCTACTGTTAGATCACATTTCAAGTTTTCATTTTAAATTTTAGCTAAGTGTTTTAATGACATTTGTGAGCTGAAAAATAAAAATGATTCATATTTTGTATAAGGTTTACAAAAATTATTAATAATATAGAATAGTAATAAATTATCAATATGAAAGAACAATTGAAAACAATAGTATTTTGGAACTTAAAACAGAATTAAACATATTTTGCTTTCAATCTTATTTTTATGAACCCAGAATATTTTAATTTTAAAATAACTTAATACTTCATAATTTAATTCACTGAATTTCAATTCTTTCATTTCAACCAAAATGTGTGATGTCACATTTCTTCTTACCTCCTCCCCTGTCACAATTTCATGAACCCCCCCCCCCCTTTCAAGCTTGACATCATCTATGGATGGACCCTTTCCTCATTATAGGGTGTTTGGCCTTGGAAGGTTTCTGTAAAGCAATTTCTATTTGTGGAGATCCTTGGTATGGCTACCAGGCTCATCTATATTACAGGTGTTTGATTCCTATAAGCCCATTGGAATGATCTGGGTAATTTAACCAAGCAAAGAAATGAACAGGCTCTTTGAGTCTGATTGGGGTTTTTGTGGTGACAGTCACTGACTGTGTGCTTGGGTGCAGAAGGAGAGTGTACAAGGGGTGGCCATTCTCTTATCTGTAATGTGCATAATCGAAGTAGTGTCTAGGAAAAATTCAGGCCCCTGGAGTATGTGGCTTCATGAGCCTAGGTCCAGGAGTTTTACTAACAATTCTTGTAATAGACTGCCATTTAGACAATACCTCTTGTTATTGGGGTAGTTACTCATTACCTGTTAGCAAAGCTTCTTAAGTTTAAGAGTTAAGTATATTTTTAAATTATTTCGAACCAATTACAAGAAAATTTTATGCAAGAGATTGGACATATGAAAAGTTTATTTCCCAACAGTTAAATATTAAATTCCTAAAGTAATATTTGGGCAATAGTTTTGTTTTAGTTATTGAGATTATTAGAATGAAAAACATAACACAATAATGGAAGTGTAAGCTGAAGAAAACCTAGATTCAGCTATGTAGTTGTGTACTTTTAAATTAAATAATATAAATATGTTGTTCCATAATTCAGTTATTTAACATGTTTTTAAATGGATTCAAGCTGTGCTTATGAAATGTGATGTCTGCCATATTTCTTTATTATCTGAATTCTGTTTAAATATTTCAGTACACTAAAACAGGATAAAAAATAACAACAAATCAGATTAGAATATTTCCATTATGTTTATCACAATGGATATTTCATTCTTAATTTTGATAACCACAAAATACATTATTAATACTTTTTAATCACTAATAGTCAAAATAACACAATTTTCAAAAACTGATAAATAAATTTAATAAACTAAATATCACAGATAAGAAGTACAAGAAAACAGAGATTATAAATGCTGAATGCTTATAAAAGTATGTAAAATAAATATCACAGATTACACAAATGACTATATAAGGAATAAAAATGTCATTGTAAATTGTTTTAATTTTATAAAGTAGAAATCCTATAAAGTATTCTTGGAATGATCTTTTATAAAAGCTTCTATTCTATCATAATTGCAATGAAAAATGACTCCTTTGTTTTATTCAGTTCACTCTTCACAGGAGTAATACATTTGCTGAAAGTAAAAAGAAAAATATTATTTAAATAATGCATAATAAAATCTATCTATTTTAAAATATAATTTAGTAAATATTCTAATGAAATGCATGGAAACAAGTTATGACTCATGTTTTTTTCACAATGAGTAATATAAAAACACAAATGTATTTAATCACCCACTTGCAAAAGAAATGCACTGACACATGACATATAAAAAATATATAAAGAATAGAAAAGAGTTGTATGAGTTGAATGCTTTTAAGAATTTTATTCAAACTTCAAAGATAACTTCATTGTGAAAATCGTTCTCAGTTGGTATTCTAATATGAGTATAGTTCTAAAATTGTTCTTAAAATCAATTTTAATATAAAAATTATAAATATAACAGTTTATGCATTTTAATATATAAAAATATTAAAATTGATATTTCATCAGTTCCCCAAACCTGTAAGGTATTAACTGAATATCTTTAAATTTTAATGCAGAATTGGCAAACTGAATACACTTCAAGGTACAAATTTTATTTATAAAATGCCACTTTTTTTTTTCTCCTTAAAAAGAAAGTAAGACAGAAAAAAGTGTCAAGAATTAGCATCCTATTTCCCCTTTTCATTAATTCAATTTAATTTCATACTTTTAAATTCAGTTAGTTAAAACCTAAGATAAAGGAATATAGTTAGCTTTACATGAAAATTTTATACAAATCTTCAAATGTAAACTTGTAAAATATTTCACTAAAATAGAAATTGAATTTTATGCCATTGTTGTCACAGATTTAAATCTGTATGTTATATTTAAACATGGGAATCAACATGGAAAACACGAAAAAGAAAATGTCAACCTTAAATAAGAGATTTTTATTGGTTAGAAATTGAAGATGGGGAAACTGAAATTAAATATGAATCATTTTCTGAGTGAAATACTATAAAAATCTATAAAAAAAATTCTTACAATTAAAAATTTGAAGATAAACAGCTTTTATCATTTTAAAATTCCATGATAAAATCAGAACTTAAAAACTATATTGCATAAATAAAGTTTTTTTTTTTTTTTTTTTTTTTTTTTTTTTTTTTTTTTTAAATAACAACTTTAATTTTTAGTTCTCACATATAATATACAACAGCAAATTTCATATTCTCAGTTGATTTTAGTCATTCAGCTTCTAAATAAGAGAAATATATGCTTTAATTATTATCACACCTTTATATTCCTTGATTGAACCAGGATTTATAACTGATTTAAATGTGTACAGGAGTTATCAAGACTTCAATCAAGTTCATTTTCACTATATTAATATGTGAAGTGTGCACTGAGCATATTAATGATAAATTATAAAAACATGTCAGTATGCACCTTTCACAAATCATAGTACAGGCAAAATATATCAAGTATCATGAGTCCAAAGGGAATAAAGAAGTTCAGAATGTTAGAAAAGACATCTGGTTATAACAGAACTGCTGATTTGAAATCAACATCATCATTAGTTCCCCAACAAATAAATGGAACTAATCTTGCCTGTTTTTTTTTCTTTTTTTTTTAAATTTGATTTATGAAGAAAAAAAAAAGAATTGTAAGGAATTACAGAGCAAAAATAAGATATCTTTACTCCATCCAAAGTTGAAAAATGTATTCAGAATACAACTATATCAAAAATAAAAATAGTTAAAAACTTTATCACATTAGACTTAAATTTCAGCTATACTGTAAAAAAAAAGGAAATTTTTTGAGAATATTTTTATTTAACATTTGCTTGTGGATGTTGTATGCTGATGATTGTAGGACTTTTAAGGGGTAAACACAGGATTACTCATTAGCTAATATGATTTCCAAAATTTGACTTGTGGCAAAAAAAGATGATACCCAATATGATTTCTAAAAATTATTTTTTAATTTAAGCATGTTTAATGCAATAAATTCTGAAAATTTTTAGTTAGTAAAATTTTCAAAATTAAACATCGATTTATAAACACTTAAAATTTAAGGAGACAATCTTTTGAGAAGATAGTATTGGACATCTATTTTTGTATGTTTAAAACTAAATTTCGATAATTATTTTTATTAAGTAATCCTATGTTTAAATTTTTATACAATTCAACATATCTCTTTAATTCACTTTAAAGAATAATTTAACACTTTTATAACACTGGTTGATAAATACACTATAAGCATATACAAGAGTTTTTAATTTTCAAAAATAATTTTCACTATTAATAATAAAGTCTTTTGCTTACTATAAAAAGTAACTGCATGTTATTTTTCTTATAGCAATTTTCAGAAGAATTTTAACAATGTTAAAATCAAAATGAAGTGAGCAAGGAACATAAATATAAAAAAATTGAGAGTCACGATTGAAATATGCATAAACAAATAGAAATAATTTCAAATGCAAACCTTTCTGTTTAAAAACTTTTGACATTCGACAAGATCAAGAACTCTTTTCTCTAGACCTTCTAAATACAAAAGTAAATTATCATCTGTAACCACATCATCAACTGTAAAAATTACTTGATGGGATGAAATATCTTCTAAATACTTGAAAACTCTATGGATGGTTAGTTTAGCAACCTCCAGTTGTTCTGATTTTATATCTGCTGCACTTTCTATTTCGTAAGCTTCAGTTCGCAGTTTGTCAACAGCAGCCTTAAGATGAAGAAAAAAAAAAGATTACAAATTGATAATTTTTGTATAGTAAAAAATAAAAAACAAAAATGCAAATGTAAAAAAATAGACTTCAATTGCTAAAACAGAGTTTGATAAAGCTTTCATGTGAAATCAATGGAGAATCTTAAAGGAATAGCAATATAATGAAATAAAAAGGGTGAAATAAAATAAATTAAAATTGTTACAATTTTGAATGTGCAGTTTGATTAGAAATTGTATAATCATCAAAAGTATTCATAAAGATACAAATATTTGAAGGAAAAAACAAGATTATGCAAACAATAAAGATGTTGAAAGAATTGTTTAAGATACATAAAAAATACCTCCTAAATATATTCTAAAAATATTGGATCACCAAATAACAAAAATATCTAAAGGTTGATGCAGCTTTCTAAATCAATAGCATCATTTTATTCAGAAATATTATAGCCGATAAGTTATTTCAATATTTTTAAAACAATAAGACATTATATATTATGATGGACAAAGTTATAACTTAAATATAATAAATTTACAAAATTTGTAAAGTTTTAATAATTTGTCACTACACATTTTAAATTAGTTTTGAAGATTATATTTTTAATAAACTTTTTTGATAATCTTTCCACAAATTTCAAAAAACAAAGTTATATATGAGGAGCCCAGAAGCCAAGGGGTATAAGTGACAAAACTGAAAAAATTGAGTTAAGTGCACAGGCTATCTGGAAATATGTCTATTTATTTTTAGGTAAAGAGTTAAGAGTGTTTTTTTTCATCATGTACTTAGTTATAAGGGTCAGTTACTTAACCTCTTTCCCAAAACAGTGAAACGTTTGGAGGCCAAGGGAAGTACAGTTGTGTCCGTTAACGTCTATATAGCAGAAGCGCGACCAATGAAATACAAAGCCATTTGATTTTTTATGCATTAAATAAATGCATTTTAACTGTTATCAAGTAAGAAAATCATGCGTTAAGCATAGATTATGAACACCTTCCAAAACACCCTGAAATCTTTAAAAAGTTTTGCTATTTAGGGTAATAAAGAGTTGCTATCCATTGCCAAATATGTATTCTGATCCTTTTGAGCAGCCCTATGTTTTATCAGTCAGTTGACATGTGCTGCATAAAAGGAAAAATTAGTTTAGCAAGAAAACACATAATAGTTTGAAATTTCACTTTCAGCACTTCATACTAATAGATAAAAGCATACTTGTATACTTTTGTTCATTCTGTAGTTTATCTTGAACCTTTATTATACGCCAGTATTTAGCTGAAATTTACTTAGAACTAAAACCCACTTTAGATGACCATGTATAAAATTTTGTGCGTGATCCTGTATGTCATTTTATCTAAATTTTACAAGCATTTCTTAGTAAACTGAATGAAGTTCAGCATTCGAATACATGACTTATTTAAAACGAATGTTTAAGTAAAGTATGCTCATATTGTGTAACCTTTACGAATATTTTCGTGTAACTTTGTATATGAACTATAGCATTTATACATGTTATATAACATGTATAAATTTAGTGAAACTTAAAAGTGCAATTCATAATTAAAATGGCATTTCGTCCATCCATCAATCATCTTTGAAATATACAGTACTTCGGATCGAATGTACTATTTGAAATCTTTTTTGTGTCCCTGTAAATACTGTGTACTACGTATTATATGCGAAATAACTTATATTAAGCCTCAGTGATATATATGAATTTTATTACACGTGAAAATTGTAATATAATTAAGATAAGTCGCAAACAAATCCCTCTTTATCATTAGGTAATGTAAATCTATTGTACGGTTCTGTAAATAAATAATAAATATTCTTTTCACCTCAGATTTTATAAAATGTTAATTTTAGTGCAATTCGTAAATGCATATAAATTTTAATATGTGACAAGGTGTAACATCTTTCAAATTCATTTAAAATGATTTTTCCCATAAACTGTAATGTAATGAAAAACTTTTGATTGTCCCTGTAAATAAACTAATCGTGTTAGAAACTTCATTTGCAATAGGTTTGTGTTGAGGTAAAAATGAATAATTCCCAAAAATTTCAAGGCTATCCGAATATATTTACGAGAATTAGGGCGCGGACAGACGGACTGACAAACCAAAATCATATTCACTTTTCAACTTTGTTGGTAAGTGTTAAAAAATATAAATTACAATGTTTCTAAACTTATAATAAAATTTTAAAATTTATATTAGAACAAAAGTTTTTCCTTTCATTTATTTATATCAACATTGTTCATAAATTTTTCGTTAATTCATTTTTTTATTTCATAATTTTTCCTTTTTTAGAATCTATATTAAAACAAAATTTTGTTCTTTCACTTATTTGTATCATCATTGTTCTTAATTTTTTCATAAATAAAATTTATTTAATAATTTTTCATTTCTTGTGTTCATTTGGCACTTGTACCCTTTAGCTTCTTCATTATTGATTGGAAGCCAAGGGGTACAAGTGCCGAATGACGATAAACATTGCTTGGTTATAAATAAAAAGAAAAATTGTATTTCACTTTTTTAAAACAATTATTGAAATAAAAGTTCAAAAATCACTAAGAAGTAAGCAAAAGTTTCATATCTCAATTCGTTGAATTACAATTGTTTAACTTTGAACTCAATTTACTCAAAATCTAAATTTTGTCACTTGTACCCCTTGGCTTCTGGGCTCCTCATATCATATCGTACAACATACAGTTTATGCATATCATATTCCCAATACACATTAAAAAAATTGATTAAAAAAAAAAAAAACATAAATCTGTCATATTTTAGTTCAGTCATAGATCATTCAGACTTTTTGTAGCAATGAAAAAAATATAGTTCAAACTGATCCAAAAGTAAGTTCGGATTTCAAAAATTTGCACAAATTCAACAAATAAATGCTTTAAGCAGCTTACATTGTGGTTTATAAGAAAATGGTATTTTTCATGACAAAATAATAATAATAAAAAAAATAGTTTGAAAGTCAGTAAAATCTGCTTATATTTCAAAAATAAAATAAAATTTTGTATTAGAATACATTTTCATTATAAGACTTGCTAATGGTCATCATTTTTGTAACAAAATTGTAGTTTCAGAAAAGAAAAGTTTAAACTGTTTTCTTCTTTTGCCTTCCAAAAACTGACATTTACACAAGTCTGGTTCAAATCATACCTCAATTTGTCAATATTTTAATGTAATTTTTTAAATGTGAATATAAATAATTAGATACATTTTACATTAAAGATTTTAACTCAAAAGATACTTACATCAATTTCGAATTTTTCTGCCATGTCTTTTCTTTTTTGTTCTTTATATTGCTGGGACAATAACTCTAATTCTTCTCTTTCAGCTATAACTTCCTCATGAAGCTTTTCAATTTCAACATTTAATCTATTTACCCTATCAAAAAGACTTATATTAGTTTCTTCTTGTTGTACATAAGTTTTACAAATACGGTTCACATCTTTACAACCAGATGCCAGTTGAATGCGGGACATAAGAGACTGATATTCTTGAAGCTGTTGTTCCAGTATTTCTTCCTTTTTTGCTTCTGTTTCTTCAACTGCACTAAACAAAATAAATCGTAAATGTCACAATTTTGAATGAGCAATTTGATTAGAAACTGTAACAGTTAAAGTTGTCAAAAGTATTCATGAATACATTGAATAAACAAATTCAAATTTAATCTTAAATAAAATAATAATAATAAACATTTGTTTAACAGTTAGTTGACTTTTAGCTAAATTTCCTAATGTTCTCTGTATGGATAATTTTACTAAAAAGTAAGATCTATTTTATGGGGAAAAAATGTTTTGGATTAAATCAAACAATTAATATAAATAAAAATAAAATGAAAATCTATTGCTTGTTCTTTAAAATAACTATTTACTTAATAAACTTATATAACTAATTTTTAAATTTATTTGTTGCATAAGAATTGACATATTTTAGCAAGAATGCTTGGAATCAGAAGGAAAATTTACAATTAACATGATTTCTTTATTGAACAAAGTAGTTATTAGGGTGGGCTAAAAATTTTTATTCTTTAGAATTATATATTGGAATAGTATGTAAAAGTTGTGTAATGGGTCAGTTAAGAATTCACATAATTTTTCATCAATATTGCTTAATATTTAACCATGTTCCTCTTATATACTAATTATCAAGAATGTTTGGTAAAACCTTGCTACTGCAACACTTTTAAAGTTAGTCACTTTATCATCAATGAGTACTTTCACTAGTTAAACAGTTCTGTGTGAGAATAAAACTTTATAACGCTATCCTCTGCTGTAAACAAGTACAAAAGAAATTTTTACTCCCCACTCCCACTCGAAAAAAGATTTGAGATGGCACTCCTGCAGCAAATTCCCTCTACGTAGCCTTGTTTGTGTATTACAGTATAGCCTTAAAAAAATACAGCAAAAGGAATGTTAAATGAAAGCAAAATCAAAAGAGAGAAGAAATAGAAGAGTAAAGGCGGGCTAAACAGCTAAAAGGAAAAATAGAAGACAGAAAAGAATAACAAATGTAAAACAGGTTCATGATAAAACATAATATGAAAAAAAAATATGCTAAAAATATGAAAAAATAAAGAGAAAAACATGTCTATTGTAAAGTATGTATTTTGTCTGCCTCAGAGCTGTCCTTAGGAGTGTGCAACAGTTGTGGCTATACACGGCCTTGCACTTGGATATAAAATATTTTTTCTTTAATAAAAAGAAAATTGTATAATAGAAAATCTTTAATATAAATTTATGATTTTAGTTAAGAAAAGATAGTGTTCTTGATATAAAATATAGCCTATGTTGGAAGAGGGACTTTCACCATCAATTTGTCACAATCATTTTAAAAATTTCTTCAGTAGTCCCAGAAATTACCTCTACAAACATAAAAACAAATGCTACTCCTTTATAATAGTGAGAGGATTGAATCCTGGCTCCTTGGGATACAGTATATAGGTGAAAGCCTTTCTTTTTTTTATTGATAGTATAAATAAGATTATGTTAAGAGTTTGAAAGGAAAGGGCCTTGCAAATCTTTGCACCGGGCCTCGCTTTAAGCTGTCTTCCACGAGGACGGCTCTGGTCTGCTTTGAACAAAAAGTGGAAAAGCCTTCAAAAAGCATTATATTGATTCACAACATACAGTAACACATTTTGATACAGGAATACAAAAAGAAATCGTGTACAATAAAATCTATGTTCATAATTATGCTTATGAATAAAAAAAGCAAAAGAAAAGATATAAAACTTACTATAAAGAAGCTCTGTCTTTTCCCTTAAAATCAATAAAATCTTTCAACTGTTTGTCTTGTTCAATCAAAAGCTGTAGTTCCTTGATTTTTTCTTCAAGTTTCTTTTGATCAACTTGAGTCCTTTCATTTAATAAGTTCAATTTAAGCTTTACAGATTCTCTATAAGAGAAAAGAATAAAATACAGCATAAATGAGAAATATAATTCATTACACAGTTTATTATTTTCATACAAGAAAGCACTATCAACAAAGGATATTTATTAATCTTTTAAATTAATATTTATTTTTAGAGCAAAGTATACTTATTTCCAAGCTTAGATAATTCAAAATTAAATTCATATAGCCTGAAAATATAACTGAACACAATGTTAATTAGTCAGATGTGGCAATCCCAAAACTATCTTCGATCTCATGCATATTAATGCTTCAAAATTTGCTATCACAGTGTCAAAATTAAATAGTAATCTATGCCTATCATGAGGATTTTAAAGATTTGAAATTCTGTGCATTAGTTCTTGAAAAAGGATTATTGCAGAAATCATGAGAAACGCAGAATAACAGCACCACCTCTAGGATGATTCACACCAAAACATAATCAGCAATAATACTTATCAAGGTATATTTGAATTTGAAATTTGATGAAAATTTGTGAATTAATTCTTGAGATAGAGCTTATTCCGGGAATCAGGGAAAATTCAGTATAGCAGCGTCACCTGAGTGGTAAGGGATTGTGAAAACCCTGATTGCTAACTAAGCATTAACTAACATAGTAAAAAAAATAAAAGCTAGGAATCGAATTCAGACTGCTGGAATAATGTTCCAATGCTTAGCCAATAGGCTATGAGGATGATATCAACCCAGCATATCTCGTTCTTAAAGGTTGGTAAGGCTGCAACCGCAGCACAAGATGGAGAATTGTTCGTGTGAACATAACCTTGTGACAAATATGAGACTAAATAAAATCTCAGTATAGGTAAGCGCATATAAGCAAAATTAATTACATATACTTAAATTCTTTTTCATTAAAATTACAGAAGATTTTAATAGTTGAACAGAAATGATAAATGTATGTATCAACTAATAATAAGCAATAATAATATTTGATATAGCTTTAATTAATTACTTTTAATGTGTTAGTGTAAAGTTGGTAATGTATTTAATAATGTACATTTAGCAAGAAATTTCAACACATGATAACAAGGCAGGCAATAATTTAGTGACTTTTGATGTTAGTTCAATTTTTTATCAAACACACACACAAGGAAAAAAAAATTGTAAACAATTTACCCAGTCATGTAAGAAGTAGTTGCTGAATGAACAATCTCAGTGACTGTCTTCTTTGCCAATGATATTAGGTGCTTGATATTATTATACTGTTTACGAAAAGCAGCTTGAGTCTGAAGTAGAGAGCGAATGTCTTCTCGCAAAGCATTATTTGTGATAAGAAGTTGATTGTACTTGGTGAGACTCTGTGTGACAAAAAAAAAAAAAAAAAAAAAAACTGTAAATTTATCATAGCAATAATTCAAATCAACTATAATCTGATTTGCATTTTAGTAAAGTGCAGTGTTGATGATCGGTTAACAAGCAATTTGGATTTCAACATTTTCATGAAAGAATTTTATATTCAATAACAAATGCCTCCAGAACTAGTGATTCTAGAAAATACAAACTGGATAAAAGTTTAAGACCACGTGCTAATTTTGTTGTTTAGAATATAATTCTTAAAATATATCTTGAATTTAGACACATATATCTGATATAATATGCAAAGTTAATTCAACAGTAAATTTAAAAATGTATTTTTGACCACAAATGTTAAAATCGTATAATCTATATTATAAAGGCCAAACGTATCTGTGCGTAACGCATACGTCATTTTTCGAATGGCAACACTTTCTGATGAAATTTAACTTTTGCAATTTTCATTACTGTAAATTTTTTAACTCCTAGACATCGCACATTTTCAATCTTTACACTGTTGTGTAGGGAAAAATATGTACTTTTAAATGCAATTTGTTTGAAAACTGTATCTTAATTTGTTTTTGAGATATTAATATTTTTGTAGTTTTTAATTTAATTTTTCTGGAGGTGGCAACTTGAGTACGGATTTCTGTGCAAAGTAAAGGAAAAATAGCCATAAATAAAAAGAAGAAATAGAGTTTTTTTTCACCGAGATAGCAAGCAAACAAAGACGATCTTGGCAATAATTCCAGGTTTAAAGTAATGTCCAGTTCCCCAAATTTTTGTCCCATTGTTTAAGACATTCAATTGTAATTATATTTAAAATAACATTATTCGCTTAATGTATTTTTTTTTATAAATTTCAGTTAAACTTTCAAGAGCAGACGACATTTTTAGTTTTTTTTTTTTTTTTTTTTTTTTTGTTACCTGTCAATTTTACCAAAAGGAAAATGCAAAACAAAATTATTTAATTTTTCTTTCTTCTTGGAATAATTATATTTTTTATGTTATTTATTTTTTACTTTATTTTTAGAACCATTTTTATTTTCTAAATGTATTTTCAGAAAAGAAAAAAAAAGTACATTTTCATATAGAAAATTGATCTGAAATAGAAAAAGAATGATATAAAAGACGAAATGAGATTTCATAATTCGCCAATATCCAATGTTTGAAATGTAATTGAAAATTTGGTTTGGCATGATTTGTAAAAATCAAGGTTTGAGTATTTCACGGAAAATACGGCATCTTCTTTGCACGTTGAAGTGATGGAGTGCAATGTTTATTCTTTTAATTTGTGTCGTGAATTTTAATTTATAAAACGAATTTTAAATTTGTCATAGAGTTAACTTTGAAGCAAACTTTTTTGAAAAAAATGTACGTGCAATCATTTTTTTTTACTTTTAACATTTTAGCACGCGCGTAAGAGTTTTCGGTACTACTTGGTTATCCCGTCGACCAAAAAACTATCGCCAAATTATAAGATTAAATGCCAAAAATGGATGATTTGTGAATGTCATATTCAATGATATTAAACACGATACACATGTTTAAAATGTCATCAAGGTGTTTAATACCACTTTTTATTTGTATTTTTATTCATGTTTTACTAATTTATTTGGTTATTCTTTATTGAAAATAAAAATTATGTCAACATATATAACTAGGCTATTAATTTAGAGATTTTTTTAATTTGACGAAAATGGTCGATGGGATAATCAAGTAGTATCGATTTTTCATATGCGCAAAATTTATATTGTAACAAACAAATGTGTCCGTGTATAGCACTGCCGTTATTTTACGAATGACAACATTTCAGGATAAATGACTTTTTGCAATTTTTTAATCTTCTAAACATCTCCCATTTTCAATTTTTATTTCATCATATAGGAACAGAAATCTACTTTCAAATGCAATTTGATAGAAAACTGTATGTCATTTGACTCATTTATTGCAAGCTTATATTTTTCAAGCATTTTTTTAAAAAATCTCTATCACATATCTCCATTAAGAAATAATGATACACAATTTACTCATAAATCTAAGAATATTGTTCCTGATAATTTTACATTATAAAATTAAAATTGGTTGAGTAATAAAATAAAAGAATGTTAAAAACGCAGATTAAATTATTAAAAATCACAAATTCAACATGTAATCAAGCAACTTAAAATTTTACACTGCCAAATAAGAAAAAAAAAATGAAAATATTTTGAATTTGTTTGAAAATTGTATTACAATTTACTGATTGGATGTGGTTCAGAAAAAAAAAAAAAAAAAAAAAGCAGGTGCGAGTTATTTTTAAATTTATCTCTACCGAGTGAAACTCGATTACGATAGATTAATCTATTTGTCCTTAGAAAAATATAAAGAGTTCGGGATTTGTTACCGGCTAATATACTATAGCAAAATTAAAATTTCCTTTATAAATAATAAAATAAAATAAAATAAATAAATACAAATTTAACAGACATGTGATTGAATTACGTGCTCGAAGCACTGAAATGACCAGAAAGAAAATTGCTGCCGTAACGAAATCTTTGGCTAATAACTTCCGGCATGCATCTAATACAGAAATATGATATTTGAAAAAATTCATTGCTTTATTTGATTCCATAATTAATATTTTTCATTTAACCCTTTAACCTAACCATGTTAGCCTAACCATGTTTTTCCGATATGTAATATTTTAATTCAAAGATTGATTTAATATAATATTGAGATTAATGTTAATTTTTTTAATTGTATAAGATAAAAATTATGCGTATTACTAGGTTATCCCGTCGACCATTTTCGCCAAATTATAAAAATCGCCAAACTAATAGCCAAGTTACATTTGTTGACATAATCTTCATTTTATATAACGAAAGAACAGATAAATTAGTAACACATGAATAAAATTACAGTTAAAAAGTTAATTTAAAACCACTTGATGGCGTTTTAAATATGTGTATCGTGTTTAATGTGACATTCACAATCATCCATTATTGGCATTTAATCTTATAATCTGGCGAAAACTTTTTGGTCGACGGGATAACCTAGAAGTACCAAATTATGTAAAGTTATCAAATACAAATCTTCATACCAATACTTTTCACAGTTATTAATTTATAAATGAAACATGAATGAAAAAATCTGAAGATACTTAACCCTTTGAAGGAAAAAGCACATCAATTCTTAAAATGCTGAAAATCCAGAATAAAAAAAATATATGTTTCAAAATATTTAAAAGCATTTCTTCACGTATTTGACAAAAATAAAATTGCTATTTCAAATTACTGGCGTCAATGAGGCGTTTTGCAATTAAAATTAACTGGGATATATTTTATCTCACTCCCTTCAAGGAGTTAAAGGGTTAAAAATGCTTTTTTTGGAGTTAGTTAGCAATCTAAAACGCATATTACATGTAGAAAATTCATTAAAGTTTTAAATTTTAAAAAAATGCTTTTTATCTTTGCTATGTAACCCGGGAAGCCCGGGTTCGTTCTACTAGTAAATAATAATAAGCAGAAATAAGTTTAGGACCATGTAGCTTCTTTTACATCTAGCATAATGCGATGATGTCATGAATGCAACATTTTATGCTGGACTGATCTTTGATGATATTATTTAGCAGTTAGTAGTTGCTAGATTTGAAGTTTTGTTATATGTAGCTGCTGCTTCGAGCATACGTTGTGGGAAAACGTTAACAGAAGAAGAAAAGAGTAAAATGACAGTTTTTTCAGATTAGTGCTGTAAAACTAACGACTAAATAAATACCCGTGTGATGGTGTTATTTTAAAACTGATTACCCATTTAAAAATTATTGTTACTCATTACTGCTCAGAAACCGGTTATTAAAAATCATCGTATGTACTAAAAAACTGCAACAAATCTAATTACGTATGGAACATGAGTATTTGGAAGAATTTGCATTTTTCACTCTTCACATATTGTTATGTGCTGCCATCTGTTCATAAAACATATATTTAATCAAGTTTCTAATTTTTTTGGCAAACAAAATTAAATACGATACATAATTGAGTACAACATGTCTAAATTGTAGAATTTATTATTTATGAAAATAAAGAATAATCGGAGAAAGCAATTTAGCAAGATTAAAAGCTTACAAAATTTATACAATAAAGTTATGAATTGTAATTACACAAAATGTTTTTACAAGCAAATTTTCTCACTAATTTTACACTAAAAATAATTATGTGTTGTGAAACTTTTATTTCTGGAATAATTTAAAAACAATATGTTTTATTTCTGACATGATCATCCCATCAAACAGCATCTACATTTGTACTTCAATCCATTATTATCTCTGAAAATTTTTATTTATATTTTAAAATACTTTTTTTCTTCTTCAGATATGAAATTTAAAAACAAACAGCAAATATGCTTTTTAAATCAATGAAAAAAGAGAAAAGAAAAACTTTATCATAAAAACATTTTTAAAAGCAATCTAAAAATTTTTCTTTATCATAGAAATTTTTTTAAATATAAAATATAAATACGTGTGTGATGTAGAATCTCATATAGTTTTCTTAAATTATACATTTTTCTAAATTACAGTTAAAACTATTCTTTAATTACATATCTATTTTATCTTAACATTTTATTTCAATCCCACAATAACTTTCCGTTAAAAAGTAAAGAAAGAAAACATATGTAACATCTGCTTTATCATTAAAACGGTTCTCAGATAAACAAATTTCCTTTAGATGAATTTTCTCCTTCAGTAATAATAAAAGAAAAAATAAAGAACCACGTTGCTTGTGGTTAGCGAAAAATCGTTTCTCTCTGAGTAATTTTGAGCCAAACTTCTTTATTACATAATATACTTTTCATGTACATGCTCTATGTTGTGACTTTTGATCTAAATTCTCAAAATATGCTCCTAACGCACGAATTGGCAGTCGAATTCCTTTTTGCCGTATTTTTTAGGACTGCTATTTTCTGGTTGCTATTAAATTCAAAATCCTTTTAATTGTTTAAGGCATAACGGACAATTTTTGCGTAGATGATATCAGTCATTTTTCATATGCTTTTTGTTGCCAATTGTGTGGTGCCAATGTGTGAATTATTGAATGAGGAATGGATTGCCTCGCTCTTGCTTCATGAACTCAGTCATGTGAAGACTGTTTTCTTAAAAATGCGTTCAGGCACCATCCCTAACTTTTTCTGTATGAAAGCTTTGAATTTATAAGTTTACTGCAAATGAATAATTTTCTTAAAGAGGATTTATCTTCTTAAGTGATCATAGCCTACAACTCTAGCGAATGCATTTTAAAAGGAACCTGGTCAATATACTTTAAAGTACAGATCTATAGTACAATGTGTGCAAAAATATTTTCATAGGAAAAAAATATACTTAAAGCAAACCTGTAATTTTTAAAACTTAATTTCTTGAAAATGTTCAGAAAATTTACATTGCTCTTGGCAACACTTTCATCATTATTACTAAGCTGCTGACTCAATGATGACAGTAACAAAGGTTTTGATGGAAACAAAGTATCATGTGATAGACGATGCTTTACTAATAAATGTTTTTTTTTCTTTTTAATTCGTCGTTGAACCCTTTTTAATTGAATATTTCATTTGGCATAAATCACATTCTGCTTTATCACTTGATACTGCGGAAAAAGATGTCCACAATTTACTGCTTTTTCATTCCATAATAAATAAATAAATCAATAAGACCTATGAAATCCAAATCATTTGAGATTTGAGAATAACTGATATATTCAAACAGAACAATAAGCATACATTTATACTGAAAGAACTCAAACTGGCACCTAATTTGCATCTCTTATGCGTCGACGGTCTGGCTGCATTCATGAACTGCACAAACGTACGTAAACAGTGCTTGAAGTTAGTTTCGTTTTGTTCGGTGGTTTATTGGCAGTAACTACAAACGAGTAATATTTCAAAGAAATGATTCGGTATTTCATATTTTAGAGAATACCCGTTATACATTAATGAATATGTGCGGTTTGCAACAGCTCTATTTCAGAATGTGGTTGATCAAAAGGCAAACCTATCTATAAAGAAATAGATTTAAAACTGTGTACACAATTCTCTTTCTAATCCAGTGAGCTAGGAAAAAATAAAAGAAGCACACTACCATCAAAACTCCCAATCCATGCAAATAGAATATTATAAGAATGGCTGTTCAAGATTGTGCCTATTCTTCTACTACAAAATATGTTTTAGAACTTTCAATAACATCCAGAACTGTTAGAAATATGTTAAACATTTCTGAATGTTTGAAATATGCAAAATTCAAAGCAAGTCAAAAGCATCACATTGATGCAAGACTAAAATTTACCTCATCCAATGTATTAAAATGTAATTTATGGCAAAAAACGGTTTTTAATCGATGAAAAAAAGAGCAATCTTGATGGACCAGATTGATTAAGATATTACTGACATGATTTACAAAATGAGCTACATCTGCTTTCAAGACATGCACAAGGTGGTGGCTCAGTAATGATTTGGGCTGACTTTAATGTAAAAGGGAAAACAAATTTGGTTTTCACCAAGACAAAGATTAACTCCTTTGACTATCATCATATTCTTGGTAATAATTTTATCCCACTAAAAGATGAACTAATGGATCAGTATTTGGTGCTATTTCAAGATAACACTTCAATTCACAAGTCAGCATCAACTTCAGATTGGTTATCTACAAACAACATTAAAACTTTGGACATTGCAGCTAAAAGCTCTGATCTAAATCCCATAGAAAATTTGTGGAGAAACTCTATTCGTCAAATATATGCCGACAGAAAGAAGTTTGATTCAATTGTTGAATCAACTTGTGAAACCAGTAGAAAATCATAAAATTAAAACATCATCAGTGAATGTTGTCCCAACAGAATATTAACCAATTTCAGTCACCTATGTTGAAATATGCAAATGGACAGAACAATCAAAAGTTGTTTCCTTAAAAAGAACTCTGATTCAATAGGAAAGACATTTATTATCACAGTGGCAATTTACAAAAGCAGAGCATTTTCCACATCTAAGATAACTACATATTATTAGATATGACATTTCACTGATGTATAATTTCATGTAATTTTTAAAATGATAAACGAGCATTCCATATTATTAAAGAAGACTGGTATCTTAAAGTGATTACTGTCAAAATCACACAAAATCCTACCTCTGAAAATTCATGCAATATATTAAACTGAACTGGTACACAACTACAATGCAGAAAACTCTCTCAATGAATGTGAAAACATAAAAATGAGAACTACCTTTTCCTGATGCAGAAGAAAAAACAGGTTAAAAAGGACTTTCCAATACAGTGCAGAGATACACCTTTTAGAATAATAAACCAAGAAAATGGCAAAATAAATATGAGTTTTACCCCCCAAAAAAAAAAAAAAAAAAAAAAAAATTAGTAGAGAAATGAAATTGCAATGTATTTAAAATTGAAATAGAAAGACCTTGAATTTTGGCAGATGATATCCAAAATAAGAGAAAAAAATAATAATTAGACATGAATTGTTTTTAATAGGTTTTTGAGAAGGAAAAACAAATCATATTGTATACATTTAGATGAATTACTAGAATAATTTTAAAGGCAGGTGAGAATTAAAGTTGTGTTAGAAGATGAGGAAATGTTTTAGAATACTTTTTAAGATAGCACAAAATTTAAAAATTCATTATTATAATCTGAGTTTCAAAGTTGTAGTTAGAGTGAGTATTATTTGGAAGAAAAAAATATGATATATACATATTTTATTTTATTTATTTAATCCAGACATTATAGAGCAGAAGCTGATGTAATTCAATGCAATACTCCAGGATTATATCCTAACAGCTTTGACATATGTGACTTAATAACAGCAGTTAGTAGGAGATTGCATAAATCTTAAGAGATGAGAAGAGCACTTAAATAAACTACTTTATTACATTAAATCTTTAGAGGGAATTATATTAGATACTCAGAATCAATCTTGGATAGCTGGTTTTCACTTTAGTATAGGTTAAGTGCCCAAGCTCTCCTAAGCTTAAAGGTTATAAATATGGCCATGGGTTACATGCTACTTGAGGTTTTAATTGGTATTTGAAGTAATCAAAAAATTATGGCATTTGAAAAGAATTGGACATTCAACAGGGTTCATACTCATTTTCTAATAAAACATTCCCTGAGAATCATCCCCTGATGTATTTTTGGACGGTGTACAGTTTTCTAAGATCAACAGTTAATACATTTTAGAACCAGTCTCATGACACCCTCATCACCTCAAAATAAAATAAAAACAAGGTAATCTGATAAATAAAGTTTATACATCACTAATATAAAAAATATGAATAGAACTTTAAAGGAAAAACATTAATTTGTGTAAAACAGAGATGAAATCTGTATGCCTTGTGGGTCTGTCCTCAAAAATTTTATAGCTTGCTGCAAAAAATTTTATTTCCACTGTATGATATTATTACCTATTTGAAAAGAATTATGAATAGGAAGACTACAAGTGCCAATATCAATTTAAAAATGTCCTTTATTTTTCATAAGTTCCTCCTGAACTTTTGTCAAACCTCACAATGTTAGAAGGTGTACCTAATGATTGAATGAATGTTGACAGATGCAAAATCATAAAGCACACAAACAGCACCAATTGCCCTCAATATCCAGCGTAGCCAATCACTTTGCCAGGTTTTCCAATGTTTGGAGAATTTTTAGCATTATCCCCTGAGATTCCCCTGATTTTTACAATCCAAAATTTATCCACTGAGTACCGTAATCTCTTGATAAGTACTCTGTTGAACTTATGTTTGCACTTAACATTCCAGACCATCATTGAACTTTCATAGTGATTTTCATCTCTTATTGGATTCTAACTATTGGAAGTGTTACATGGGTCACACATAGAAATTGATTCAGTGACTAAGGGAAAAATATTATAAATGTAAAAGTTATAGAGCATCTTATCAATTTTACAACATATATATATCATAAAAACACACACAAAAAAAGATTATAATGCACTAATGTATCAGATACTTTAAAAAGATTAATGGCTTGACAGCAATAAAAGTATAATATTTGATTTCAAGTACAATTTCATTTCCACAACCGAAACATAATATGATTCACTGCTTCACAAATATTACAATGCAAAAAAGTGAGAGAGAGAAAAAATCCATAAAACATACTTATTTCTATTCTAAAAGTAATACACAATTTAATCATAGCAAAAATAAATAAAAATAAAGCTTTTACATATAATAAATTCACTTTTATTTTAAAAATGATATAAAATTTGACATTAGTTGGTACTCTCACAACATTTTCAAATATGACATTTCAAGGCAAAAAGTTTGCACAAACATTTTAAAAACATTTTTCATAGTGCAGGCTTTCCGAAGTTGAATAGATATGGCAAATAACCAGACCTCTTTCATAAAGCAATGAATAGGACAAAAAGTTATTCATGAACAGGCAAAACAAACAATTCAGTCTAATGAGATAACTTTTAATGATTATTAGGTGGCATATAACAATGGAAAATGTACAGAAAAAATAACAGAAGATGACATTGATGAAGACTTTAGTGAGGCTGTAAAATTGTTTTCACATTAATAAACTACCAACAAATATTCATAATAACATTTTTTCCCCCTCAAAAGTTTGGAAATTGTTATTTACACAGAATGAACAATTTGCAGATGTAAATATATACAGTTACACTAAACTATAAGAATTTCTTTTTTAACCTTTCTACTGCCACAAACTTAAAAAATCCACAGGAAGAAAAAATCCATAGCTTCGTCAATTCTTAAGATATCAAATCCGATTAAATTTATTATACATCTTCTGAATAATATCTACAATTTTTATATTGAAAGCTTTTGATGGGACCAATTCTTATAGCAAAAACAAATTAAACAAAAATAGGAATTCAAGAAAAAATCATATTAAGGGTGTACTCAAATTCAAACTGCTTATATTCTGAATATTTTTTAAATTCATTTTTGTTCTCAAATGCATCTAACTGGCAGATAAAATTAAATTAAGCAGCCAGACAAAGTTCTTAAATCTGGTTTATCTCTAATCTTGATTTAGACTTTGTTGGTGAAATTAGTATTTATCTTCAAAATCTACCTGTCCTGTAGGTCGAGCCAGCAGAAATTTTTTTTAAAAGGGAAAAATTCATATATATCAGAGGGAACTTATATTCGGAGAGGGGTTTATTTTTGGTATTTTATGGTAATTAAAAGTTGCCTTTTTACTAAAAAATTATCATTTTTGATGTAATAGTAATTTTTAGATTTTGAAAATTTGTAGAAATAAAAACATTTAAAAACTTGAATTGTATACTGAAAAATAATCCTTAATGAATTAAAAAGCAATGAAATTAATTCACTTAATAATTCACGATAATTAAACCATCCAATTAATGTGATAATAGTATGAAAAAAAAAAAAGAAAATTCTCACCATACCAAATTTAATCTATTCTCCAAAAATGTTATATCCTTCTGATGTTTCAGCATTTTATCTATATTCTGATTAGCTTTGATGATTTCCTTTCGCTTCTTTCTTATTTTCTTTTCAACTTCTGCAATCTAAAATAGATGTAAAAAGTTATTTATAATTTTTTGTTTGTTTGTTATCAATTAATGTCCATAATCACTCAAACAAATTCAAAAGGAAACCTTTCAAAATTGTTCTCAAATCCAAATTGATTGCATTTTAACACTATATCATAAAATAACTTATCCATATAGTATACACTCAAGTTCTTTAAGGGTGTATTTTGATTGAAATTGTTTATTTTTCCAATTTATTTTTGAATTCACTTTTGCTCTCAAACTCATCAAATTCACAGATTCTCTTATTTAGAATCTACACAAGGTGCCGTGACTGTTGATTCTTTGATAAATGCAGAAAATATTGCAAAAAACACAATCAAGAACTGCATTTTGAACAGATTTCTCTGAAGCGGGAGATTTGAGAATGAAAAAAAGTGTCATACTGAGAAGATAATTGTTCATAAATCAAATTCTAATGAATGGAGCGTAAAATTACATCACATGGCACCTTGTAGGTCTCTTCAAAATTCACCTCAGCAAGTTTCATGTTTCTACTTTTAAAAATGTGTCTGTAATTGTATCGGAAAATTTCGAGCTGTTGAAGGTGGAAAAGCATTTTTTCGAATACACCCTTAAGGATAATTAGAAACATTCATAAAAAATTGTGTTATGGCAGCAAAGGATGCAACTAAGTGGGCTCTATATGATGTTTGTATCTATTTGTGTAAGAATTGTATGCCTCATGAAGATATAAACATTTATATAAAAATTTAAAAGAGTCTATTTGCTTATAACATGCTGAGTTTTCATTCAGATTTATTATCATTTAGTGAAAATTTCCTAAAATCCAGTAGAAAGATTATATTGAAATTACAAAATGAATATTTGATTATATAAGAGTATTTGTATGAAATAACTTTTAATTTGACATGCATGAGCAATAAAATTTTTTTTAATAATTTGATGATTAACAATATAGAACTTTTTGAAAAATACTTATGGAATTACAGTGCAACCTCAATTATCTGAGCTAATTGGACTGCTAGTAACTTGGATAATACAAAATGTGCTTAAAAACTCACTGTGCTCGCGAATTTAACATCTCTTAAAATAATAAACCATAGAATGTATTTTAAATGATAAAAACAAACATGTATAAAGTTATGTTTCACAGCTCAGGTGTGTAATTCTCCGATAACACATTGCATCTAGTTTTTAATATGCGTACACAGCAGCTGGAAACAAAACATTGTTCATTGTTGACTTCTTATGGTGCAATGTTTCTTGAAAGGTGAATGTTTTTGAGGATAGAAGAGCCAGTAGCACAGACAATGAACTAAAAAATGTGGTCTTTTTTTCAAAGCTCACTATAAAAAATAAAACACTATTCACAAGAATAAAAATCTAAAAATTTTAATTACTTACTTTTTTCTCATATATTTCAAGTTCTTCATTTTGTTTTTTGACTTGTTCTTCAAGTTTTACCATCTCACCAAGTAATTTATGAAAATTTTCTAGATTTTTGTTGGCTTTATTAGCAAAACTTTCAGAATCTTGCAAGCGTAACTGTAATGTTAATTCAGATTTTTGAGCCTTAAGTTCATTAATTTTTTTCCTAAAGAAATAAAAGAAAATATTGTTAAAATAATTTAACAAGATTTACCTTTAATTTATAGATGTCAAGAATCATTGTAATAAAAACTGCTGAATTATTTTACTTTTCAATACTTTCCTTATTAAATTGTCAAACACATAGAACATGAAAAATATTGAACAAATGATATTTACTATTAGCCCTGTCAGGTCATCCATTCACAATTAACCTTCTCAATCCTGATGTCACCTCGAGATGACACTAAAAAACACCCTTTAAAATAATTTAAATGTTTCTAGAATTGTTAAAATTACACCTAAACTTTTTAAATAGATGTATACATGTTAGAAGCATCAATATATAGACTGATGCATCCTTAGAAATATTTTATAACTAGAAAATCTGCAGATCAAGAGCCTCAACGTGACATTTCGCATTTTTTTAAAAAACACACTTAGCGTAATATTCAACTTCCTGGAAACTGTAATTTAAAATTTTCGAATTACGTAATTATTTATAAGAATAAAATAAGAATAAGAAATTTGAAGCCATCAAAAGCCGTTAAATTAAAGATTTAGTTATGTTAGGATATTCTGAAAAATTCATGATCTATTATTTTTGTTTTTTTATTATACCACAGTAAATTTCTTCAGGGGGGCTCCGCCCCCCTGAAGAAATTAGTCTCATTAAATTAAAATTTCTAACTTTCTATCAATCTGCTAATGGTTATCGTATATCTTGTATTTCTTTCTACATTTTGATTTATAAGGATAAGTGACAGTTTTAATAAGCATTTTTCATTATCCTCATACTTCTAGATACCTGCCCACCAAAAACACCTAAATCTGATGTATCAGGAACTTTTGAAAGTGTAAACTCAGTAATCTAGGGTTTTACAATTTTTTTTTAAGAAAAAAAGAAGTTTTGATTGCATTTTGTGGCAGTTATCGGGGACTGACAGATAGACAGAAGAACTGACTGAGAGATGGAAAACAACAAAATTTTGCGTCGCCAAAATAAGCCTTCACTGAAGTTTCGGCAATGACGTCATTATTCATGAGTTATTGCTGTCCATGTTTCTTGTATTTTGAACAACAACTATAAAATACCTGTTTTATTTCAATTATGACGTCAAATTTTACCAATTGAAATATTTGTTAAAAATATAATTATTTTTTATTTCTTTTACTTCTAATTATGCCCCCATTTTTGTCAGAAAAATTCTTATTAACGAAACAAATTTTCGTGTTTAATATTTAACAAAGTACTATTTTTATTTTAATTCTGACGTCATATTTATTTTTTCTTAGTTTAATTTTTCGAATGGAAATTGCTCAATTGAAACTTATTGCCGTTGAAAAATTATTCCAGATTTTTTTTTTTTTTTGGCAACGATAAAAGAAATTGGTTAAATTTTATCTAAAAAATCGCTCTTGATTCCGTATGAAAAAGATGGAAATTTTGAATTATTAAGGAAAATATTTGAATAAAATTAATAAAACATAGCCTATATTCTTTTCTGGGCTATGATATATTTATCTGCAAAGATACAAAGACATTAATTAATTCATCAGTTTTGATGTTGACTTCATTTAAATGTTTGTACACGCTTTCAAATTTATAACATTATAAGGATAAGGATTAAGATGAATGGTTGCTTAGCTACCATTAAGAGAAAATAAAGAAAATGAAATAAATACATTTTAAATAAGTAAATCTCTAAAACAAATTAGTTTATATTATTGGAACACATTTATAAAAAATCTCCAAAATTTACAGTAATAACTTTAAAAATCTGACAAATGCATAGACAAAATTTCAAAACAATACGAATAATTTAACTGGAAAATTTCAGTGTCCATTTATCATTGAATTCCATTAATGAAATGTGTCATTTTCTCTCAAGTAAAAAAAAAAATTGAAAATCATTGGATTTGCCATAGAAAAGTATTATTGCACAAAATAAAATATTCTATATTTTTCGAATGAATGAATCAAATCTAACAAAAAACTATACAGCTTAATACCAGTGCCTCACTAACATACCCACTTAATTTCAAGCCAATCAAGCCAAGCAATTCAAGGATGTTTTTTGCGTTAGTTATCGCGGAACAGACAGACTGACAAACAGACAGAAACCAAAAAATTTTGTGTCTCCAAAGTAAGCCTTCACTGACGTTTCGGCAATAATTTTAAACAGGTTTTCGTAGGGCCACATAAAATTTGTTTTAGGATTGAGGAGGTTAAAGGAGGGATGGGGGAATAGTCAATCAACTGACAGTCTCTCAAACTGCATCCTGAAAATGTTTAACATAATTTTTTTCTAATAAATGCAGGGATGCCGTGGACGCGCTATAGCGCGTAAAATACGCAAAAAATCGGCAACGGGACAGAGAAAAATAGTTCTTACGCGTTAAAAAATCGCAAAAAATGACGACTTTCGTTAAAAAATTACGAAATAACGACTACTTTTCGGCAAATTTCGTCAAAGGATTCGCAAAAAAATGGCTAATTTCCTCAAAAAATTAAAAAAAAAAGGGCAGCTTTCCTCAAAAGATCGCGAAAAAACGACAAATTTCGTCTAAAAAACGCGATAAAACGACAAATTTTGTCAAAGAATTCACAAAAAAAACGACAGATTTCGTCAAAAAAATCACGATAAAATGGCAAATTTTGTCAAAAAATTTGGGAAAAGCGGCGAATTTTTGTGAAAATTTGATAAAACGACAGATTTCGTCAAAGATCGCGAAAAAACGGCAATTTCGTCAACAAATTTTCGAAAAATAGCTACTTTTGTCACAAATTGTGAAAAAAAAGGCAAATTTTCTCAAAATGTTCGAGAAAAAATGGCTAATTTTGTCACAAATCTAAAAAAAAGGCAAAATTTCTTTAGAAAATGCGAAAAAAACGACAAATTTCGTCAAAAAAAAAAAAAAATAAAAAAAAAAAATCACGAAAAAACGGCCGATTTTGTCACAATCTCGAAAAAGAAATGGCAGATTTTCTCAAAAGATCGCGAAAAAACGACCAATTTCGTCTAAAAATCGTGACAAAATGGCAAATTTCGTCTAGATTTGTGAAAAAAAAGGCAAATTTCTTCAAACAATTCGTGAAAAAAATGCAAATTTCATCAAAAAATCCCGAATAAACGGCAGATTTCGTCAATAGATCGTGAAAAAACTCAAATTTTGTCAAAGGAACATGGAAAAAAAAACCGTTAATGCCAAAAATAAATTTTCCTGTTCCAAAAAATATTTTTTTTTTTTTTTGCTTTAAAATTATTTTTTTTGCTGTCCCAAAAACAGATTTTCCGGGTTCACAATCCGTTTTTGACTGCTCCAAGTCTTTCTGTGTAAATGTGACTCAGAAAAACACCCATTCATTAAGCAAAAAGTCTCATCACTTTGCTCAACAAAAATGTCTTTTTCAATAAATCAGTCTTGCCCCCTTTTTAAAAAGAAATGTAAACAATAGTGATACTTGTTATCTTCTACATTCAAGTGTTCAATATTTTATAGTTAAATGTGTATCTTGCACATTTATTTCAATATACACATTGCACACATTACATAATCAAATAAAGAAAATTTCTCTTAATAGTTTTAAAAAATATATTTATTTATTATTAAAACAATAATTATTGCATTTAATTTTTCTTTTGAAAATGAACAAGTTCAATTTTTGCATCTAAAAATATGATTTATTAGTGGGGACCCGCTTTTGGTAAAAAGGGACCCAGAATTTTAGAAGTCCTGGGTCTCGGGGACCAAAGATTTTTCACATCCAGCGGCATCCCTAAAATGTATTAAAATTGACTTTAATAAGCTAAACAGAACATAATAAGATTAAGATACATGTTAATGTGATGAGAAAAGAAAAACAGAAACAAAATTCATAAATATTCACTGGCTTAATCCCAACCTATTGTCATTTTCAGCATATATGATATTAAAATCTGACTATCAGTTCATATTTCTCATCTATTAATTCTAGAACATAAAACACAGCGAGATGAAATCAACATCAATCATTATGTATCGGAGGAAGTCATATTGCTCCGAGAATATTAAAATTTGAATCAGTTTTCAATATTAATAATTTTTCTAACTATTAACAGAGTTTTTCTAAAGATGGCAAATAAATTATGCCATTTTTCAGGATAGAAGGAAAGGAAAAAGTAAATAATGGGATATCATGCTATGAACACATTTTCATTTTGTTTCAATAAATCCATTTATTGTAATAAATTCAGAATTCTATGTAAATCATCTACAGTAGACTCTCTCAAATCCGCACAGTTTGGGACCAGAGGTTTTGCAGATTTTAGAATTTTGCAGATTTCTGGTCATTGCTTTGTTTACATTTTTTAAAAAATAATTTGAATGTAATCAATAATGAAATCAAAAGTATAATGAATACATACAATATACTAAATATTAAAATAAGTAATAAACTAAAATAATGAAAATTTAGATATTTTCTAAAATGATTAAAATACTAAAAGGAAAGGTCAAATTAATAATCAATAATGTACAATTAAATATTCATTATAAAAGGAAGAAATGTGTTTTTCCTAAATTATTCAATGAAACTTGCCTCATAAAGATACATTACTAATTCACATCAGGATCATAAAATAATGAAACTTTATTTCAGATTTAGCCAGACTTAACTAAAAAAGCTTGATTAATACATAAATATATTTGGTAAGATTGTGATTACCAATGATAATAGCAATATCTTTATTTTTTCAGAAATAAATTATTCTTTCTTCATGAAAAAACATGAATTCAATAACCTTAAAAATTATAAATTAAAAAAAGTATGGAATTGATATAAAACTGAAAAAATCAATTTTTCCACCTACATCTGAACTGAATGTTTCATTGTTTACATCCATAAAATATGTGCGGATTTTAGAGAGTTGTGGATTTTAGGAGTGCGGATTTGAGGAAGTCTACTGTATATATAAAATTATCTAATATCTAATGTAGTTAAAAATTCATTGTAGTTTTTATTTCGTTCCAATTCGCTTTAATTTATTTAATTGTTAAAAATTCATCCCATTTATAAAATAATGAGATTTTATAAATATAAAATAATTTATAAATAATGAAAAGCATCTTTAAGCTTTTTCCACTATGAGTGAAACATTTTGAACAGATTCATTCATATTTAATTTAGACAATAAAATAATCTATAACAACTCTTTTTGGATTTGCAGTTAGAAAAATTATTTTTAATCAAAAACTTACACAAGTTATACCCATTAATTCATTCACATACAGACAGTAAAGAGAAGAATGACCAGTTACATTTGAAATCCTCAAAATATTAAATAACATTATCACTCAACATGGATTATTAACAGTGTTTAAAAAAAAAGTTGGAACTACATAGTTATCTAATCAAAAAATTTCACCAAATTATACATATTGACATAATTTTTATTTAATATAACAAACGAACAAAAAAATTAGAATTTCAATAAAACTACAAAAAAGTTGAAATAAGAAAATAAAAATAAGCTTAATGGCATTTTAAACACGCGTATTGTATTTAATATCATTGAATGTGACATTTATGATCATCCATTATTGGCATTTAATCTTATAGTTTTGCAGTAGTTTTTTTGGTTAATGGGATAACCAAAAAATTGTATTGGTTTTAACTATCACAGAAAAAATATGTTTTGGTTCTCAGTAGTTAAAATGCATTTTGACTGTCAAAATAATAGTTACTTTGTTAAATGATAAATTTAGCATAACATTTAGAAATACTATCAAATTGCTCTTCAACAAAATTTTCTATTGAACCTTGATTTCAACATTTTTAACATATAAATTAATCTTCCTTTTATGAAAAATACACTCTATATAACAAATTTTATTCCACTTTCGTGTGTGTATAACATTCAAACAGAAAGCTTTCTAATAGATGTAAATTTTTCCATTTTTCATTTTTGGGTGAAAAAAGTCCAGGCCAGGATGTATTGGCTGAAGCTGTCAATGCTCTTCCATCTGAGCCATCCCGGACACGAACACTGGAGGACTATTTCACCCAATTAACCTCCAGTGAAATAGTCCTCCAGTGTTTGGCGGCTTCAGCCAATACATCCTGGCCCGGACTTTTTTTCACCCAAAAATGAAAAAAATTTACATCTGTTATAATTAATTTACCGATTGAAATATCGTGTTTAAAATTAGTCTAAGAAAGCTTTCTGTTGTGATGGATGGATGAATTTATTTCAGGGGAATGTATGAAAATGAAATTAATTATTTTCATTCAGAAGAAATTTTAAAAGCCTTTGATACAATAAGAAGATTACAGTTTCATGAAAATGTTACAAATGTTCAGATACTTAATTTGTTTAATGAACAGAATTTAAGAAACCTGTACACAGAAACACTGTTTTTTTTTTATGTTAAAGATTTAAAAAAAAAAAGGGGAGAGAGAAAAAGTTTTGTTAAATTGTGTATTTTTATAGACATTAAAATTTTTCTCATATGTCTATATTGTATATAAAAAAAAGTTATTGCTTGAATTAAAATATATTTTTTCAATATTTCCATTTTATGTGCATTTCATTATAAAAAATTTCTTGAATATGAGTTGATTTCTTTTAACGAAGTGTTTGAGTGCAATGATGCGACTTTGTTAAATGCAAGCTTCACTGTGCATTTGTCAAAATAACATTTAACAATGTTTAATACAGCATTTGAAAGTACAGTAGACTCCCTCAAATCCGCAAAGCTTGGGACCAGAGGTTGTGCAGATTTTAGGATTTTGTGGTTTTTTTCTCACTGCTTTGTTTACATTTTAACCAGTAGTTTGAATGCAATTAATAATGCAATCGGAAATATAATGAATGCTTACAATATAATAAAATATTAAAATAAGTAATGAACTAAAATAATAAAAATTTAGATAATTTTTAAAATGATTAAAGTACTAATAGCAAAGGTCAAGTTAATAATCTATAGTGTATGATTAAATATTCATTATAAAGATAAGATTAAATGTATTTTTCCAAAATTATTCAACAAAACTTGCCTCATAAAAGTACATAACTAATTCACATCAAAATCATAAAATAAGGATTATTTTTTCAAGTTTAGCCAGGCTGAATGACCAAAAAATCTTGAATAATGCATAAATGTATTTTGGTAAGAAAATTGTGATTATCAGTGATTTCAACAATATCTTGAATTTTTCCCCAAAAAATTTATTCTTCCTTCATGAAAATAACATGAATAGAGTATTATTAAGAAAATTACAAATTAAAAAATATATGGAATTGATACAAAACTAAAAAAATCAAATTTTGTCCCAATATCCGAACTGAAAGTTTCATTGTTTACATCCATAAAATATGTGCGGATTTTAGAGAGTTGCAGATTTCTGGTTAGCGGATTTGAGGGAGTCTACTGTATCTATGAGTAATAACAATATTTATAATAAATCCATTCATATGAAAAAATCCATTTATTGATTTTAAGTTTGCATTCTCTTAAAAAAAATGTAATATAAAGCAGGCTGTCCAATGTTGTATCACATGTGCAAGAAGTTGATCCAAGCCAAAACTGAAATTTTTTTCAGAATATTAGATATTATTCACAACAGAGATTGGTTAGAAGATTTCTATGTCTTGGATTATGGCTAAAAATTGATATCTTACAAAAAAAAAAAAAAAAAAAAAAAAAAAAGAGACAAAGTTTTTGGCAGTAAAACTGCTAATATTTAAGCATATTAAGTAAAATTTTCTATAACCAAAAATACTGTTAATCTGCCCATTTCCAATCAAATATCCTCCCTTAACTTAAAAAAAAAAATTGAAATAAAAAAAAACCCTGCGAAAGCAACCCCTTTCCTGTTAAAGATCGCTGAAAACACGGAAAATATGTCAAAGAACCAAGAAAAAAAAAAAAAAAAAAAAAAAAAAAAAGGAAATTTTACCTAATGATCGCTGACAAAAATGCGAATTTCTTTAAAGAATTGTGAAAAAAAAAAAAAAAAAAAAAAATGCTAATTTCATTAAACAATTGCGAAAATTTGTGAATTTTCTCAAAGGATCGCCAAACAGCAGACATTTCATCTAAAGATTGCAGAGTAAAAACGGGAAATATATCACTTCTAAAAAAATGGAATTGCTGAAAGGAAATGCTCAAAGGAATTGCTGAAAATTCGAATCATGTAAAAAAAAAAACTAAGAAAAACATGATTTATGTCCAAAGATTGCAGTAAAATCGTTAATTTGAAGGATCACCAAAAAAGCACATTTTATCAAAAGATTGCAAATGTGAGTATGTTAGATTTACAAAGAAAACACAGTCAAAGGACCATGATTAAAAATGTGAATGCCATCAAATGATCACAATAAAAATGCAATTAAGTCAAAAATCGCAGAAAAATCAGAATTTCGTCAAAATATCACGGAAAATTGTGAATTTTATTAAAAGATCACAGAAAAAGATGAATTCCGTTAAAAAAATTCTAAAAAAAGTAAATTTTGTCAAAAAAAACAAACAACCCCCCCCCCTTCCTTTAATTCCATTAAAGAATCTAAAAAAAAAAACACCAATTTCACCAAAGGATGATGAAATAAATGCAAGAAAAAACATGAATTTTGTCAAAAAATTACGGAAAAATGCAATTTTCATTAAAAATTGTAAAAAAAATCCAAATTTTGCCAATAATGCTAAAAAACCCCACAGTTTTCATCAAACATCGCGTAAACCCTCACAAATTTCGTGAAATATATATATATACACCTATATATATACAGTAGAACCCCGATCCATCGTTCTTCAAGGGGGTGCGGGAAAAAAACGATAAATGCGGGAAAACGATGAATGCAGATTAACTTCAAAATACGAAAAAACACAATATTTATGCCTAATTACTGCATGCAGTATACAGTATGCTAATAAATACATATAATATACGTAATAAATATGTTGCTTACTAAACTGTAAAAGAAATAATCAAAGTTATAGAAAATTAATATTTTAATTTTTTTCATTTTTTTTAATTAAAAAATAAATTTTTAAGATATACAACAATTTTCAGGTCATTTTCTGTAATTTCATATGCGTATATAAAAGTTTATTCAGTTTCAAAAGCCGTAATTGTATCAGACAGAGTTTAGAACTATGATGGTTTAGCTTCTAGGCATGAGCATTATCTTCTGCTTCTTTGGCATTATTTTAACCTTTTGCATCATCACACATCTCTCCTATGTTTAGGACACCACAGATCGCAACATCTTGATCTGCATTATTGTCGCCATTATCAATACAAACAATTGAAACGACTTATTTTAGGATAAAAGAAGTAATTCCAGTTTGTGTGTCACATGAATTCGCATAACTTTCAATTTCATTTCAAAGAGGAGAAAAAATTTACAACGATGAATGCGGGAAAACAACTTTTTGAAGAACGATGCTTGCGGGTTTAGTTAACAGTATTTCAGTATAATTCGTGCAGGGACCGTAGAAATAATACGATCAATGTGGGAAAACGATGGATGCGGGAACGATAGATCGGGGTTTTACTGTATAAACAAATGTCCCAAAAACCTCCTGCAAGTTTTGTGAAAAGATCGCAGAAAAACACCATGCAAGAGCCCCCCCCTGAATATTTTTCATCATATTTGGAAGGACGGATTAACAGTTATATTACTAAATCATTCATTAATGATTTTAGGTATATTTAAGACTATTATAACAATCTGAGCAATGACAAGCAGGTCAAGTTAGTAGAAGTATTAAAGATCAAAAACACTATGATACAAATAATTATTTTGCAGCCTTTAAATTTTAATTTATTATATGTATCTAGATTCTGTTAGAAACATACAAGCTATGCTTCCATAAAGGAACAGCTGCTTGCTGCTACAAAAATTTCAATTATTTTAAATACATTTGATGGTGAAAAAGAGAAGACAGCTTAATACTACAATTAAAGATTAATTAACTTATAGTAACACATTAGATGGTACCCGTCAAGATTTGAAAATTAACATGTTAAAAGATTAATTAGATCCTGTAAATGAAGTTTTGAAAACTTGATTTATTTGAATGTTATCTATGTGATTCCAACAGATTCAAATCGTTTCATGATTCTGTCAGTTTAACCTACTCAAGTAATCATCTGAAAGAATTTAAGCAGAATTTTAAGAATTTTAACAGAGCCTGCTTTTTAGCAGAAGGATAAATAAAATTAATTGAACTGGTATTTATTTTGGTGAATTTTTTCAGTGTTTTACAAAAATAACAATGTTTAGTATTTTCTAATTTTTAAAATCATGTTGAAATTTTTTTATTAATTTTATTTTTATCAGTCTCATTTTAAATCCTGAAACTTTAAATTTCATGCTACCAAGTAACTATTTATAATATATTTGAATTTTTCACAACGTTTCATACATTGTTTAATTATTGAACCATGAGTATCACAAAGTAGTTCAATTTTAAGTCTTACATGACTATTCCCCCCCCCCCCTGTTTTCTCTTCTTAATTTTAATTTTTCCCCCAGAAAATAATTAATAATTTTCCTTATATTCACACAAACATATATCTTCCTTGTAATGCTCATACAAAATATAACAAAAATTGTAGATTAATTTATAAAGATAATTAAATGAAAAATACTTTAGCTTAAATATTTTAAATTAAAATTGTTAAACGATTTCTAAAATATTTTAGCATACTTCACAATTTTAAAGATTCAGATATTACTTCATAACGACATTCGGGGATTTAGTTAGAAATCATTTAATATATAGTCTAAATGATGTATAACATTTATTTATTTATGTAATTCACGTATATTACAGTTTAGAAATGGATTACTTTTTCTAAGCTTCCACGCACATGACAAGAAAGTAGAAAATTGCTGCTACTACCTACCGACAAAATAATGTTTAAATATTTACATTTTTTAGAAAATTAGAATACATTTTTTTAAATATTGCTAGATGCTAAATTAAATTTTACGACATTTTTACAATTTTTATTTGTGTGCGTTGTATTTATTGTTAATTAATTAATTATTTATTTTTTAAGAATGCAATTTGTAAAGATTTTCAATAATTTTATTCTTACAAATGTATCTCTAAAAGGCTGAATTGGAAATCGGCTGTTTATATATAATAATTACTATGTTTTAACCCCTTCGCGACGGGAGAATTTTAAGAAATATTTAATGTTTTGTCACCAGTTTTAAAAAACAGAAATTTGTTCCTTGTTGAATCGAGAAAATGCTCCGATTGAATAAGGAAAATTTTATCGTATAATTTTACCGGTGGGAATAAACAAGGATTCTTAAGCCCTTTAGCGGCACGTATGCATGTCGCTCACCTCCAAGGGGTTAATTATTTGAAATATTTTTAAAATAAAATTGTTACTTAAAAAATCATTGTTCAGTGTTAAATTTTATTTAATTATAAAACATCAAAATAATAATAATAACAAAAGAATAAAAATCATATAACTTCCCCTCGTAGTAAAATGTATCTTTCTTTTAAAAAAAAAATTGCCGAGCATTGGGATTGAACCCTAGTCCTCTACAAAAGCTCAGAGCTATAAATCTGTGCCTTAAACCACTAAGCTAAACAGACTTGCTTCAAATTCTTTCTAACTGGAAGCGCTAATAAGTTCAACTTTGCGCATGCGCAAAGACCAATTTGAGTTGAACTTAAAACGGTAGCCTACTGTTTTGATATATGAGGAGCCCAGGGGTATAAGTGACAAAATTAAAAAAATTGAGTTAAGTGCACAGGCTATCTGGAAATAAGTCTATTTATTTGTAGCTAAAAAGTTATGAGTGATTTTTTAATTATGTACTGAGTTTTAGGGGTCAGTTACTTAACCTCTTTCCCAAAACTGTGAAACGCGTGGAGGCCAAGGGGTATAAGTGCATTTTATATGTTGATGTCTATATAACAGAAGCGCGACTAATGATATACAAGTCCATTTGCATTTTTATATATTAAATAAATTCTTTACAACAGTTAAGAAGTAAGAAAAGCCTTAGATAAGAAAACCATAGATTATGAAACACTTTCCAACACTCCCTGAAATCTTTAACTCGGGAGAACTCGCAAGTGAGAATTTCTCTCAGGGTGTCCATTTGCTTTTTTTTTACATTCACATAATATCAACTTTCTTGTTTGGCTTAGTACTTTTATTCAGAAAAGAGGTAAAGTAATCGAAATCACATTTTGAAATTTTATTAAAATGAAAAATGTTTTAAATAAGAGTCTTAAAAAAAGGTATGATGGAGAAAGAAATCTCATGCAGCGAGTTCTCCTGGGTTAAAAATCTTTGCTATTTAGGGTAATAAAGCATTACTATCCATAGCCAAATATGTATTCTAATACTTTCGAACAGCCATATGTTTTATCTGTCGGTTGATATATACTGTAGAATAGGGAAATTTAGTTTAGCAAGAAAGCGCGTCACAGTTTGAAATTTCTCTTTCAGCTCTTTAAACTAATAGATGGAAACATATTTGTATATTTTCGTTCCTCCTGCACTTTACCTTGAACCTTTATTATGTGCCAGTATTTAGCTAAAATTTAGTTCAAACTAAAACACTCTTAAGACTACTGAAATCACATTTCTAAAAATTATCATCCATATATGACCACGTGTAAAATTTTGTGCATGACCCTATATATCATTTTATCTATATTTTAAAAGCATTTCTTAGTAAACTGAATGCAGTTCAGCATAAAAATACATAACTTATTTAAAACAATCTTTAAGTAAATTACGTTCATGTTCAGTAACCTTTATGAGATCTTTTGTGTTGCCCTGTATATGAAATTTAGCATTTATACATACCATATAATATACATAAATTTGGTGAAACTCAAAAGTCCAAATCATAATTAAAAAGGCATTTTGTCCATCCTTTAATTATAATCGATAATATACAGTACTTCGGATAGAATATACTACTTGAAATTTTTTTGTGTCCCTGTAAATACTGTGTACTTCGTATTATATGCAAACTTATATTAAGCCTCAGTGACGTATATCAATTTTATTATACATGAAAATTGTAATATAATTAAAATATGTTGCAAACAATTTCCTCTTTACCATTAGGTAATGGAAACCTTTTGTGTGGCCCTGTAAATTAGTAATAACTATTCTTTTCACCTCATATTTTATAGAATGTTTATTTTAATACAATTCGTACATGCATATAAATTTTAATATGTGACAAGGTATAACTTCTTTAAGGGTGTATTTCGATTCAAACTGCTTATTTTCCGATTTATTTTTGAATTCATTATTGCTCTCAAATGCACCAAACATTCAAAATCTCTTATTTGGAAAGTACGCAAAGTGCTGTGATTGACGATTCTTTGATAAATGCAAAAAATATTGCAAAAAAAAGCAATCAAAAATGGCATTTCAAAGCGATTTTTCCCAAGCGGGAGATCAGAGAACGAAAAAAAGAGTCATACTAATAAGATAATTGTTTATAACTCAAATTCTAATGAATTGAGCATAAAAAGACATCACACTACACCTCATACGTCCCTTCAAGAATCCCCTCAGCAAGTTTCATGTTTCTACTTTTAAAAATGTGCCTGAAATTGTATTGGAAATTTTCGAGCTGTTGAAGGTGAAAAAGCGTTTTTTCGAATACACCCTTAAAATTTATTTTAAACGATTTTTCATAACCCGTAATCAAACAGAAAACTTTTGATTGTCCCTGTAAATAAACTAATCGTGTTAGAAACGTCATTTACAATAGGTTCGTGTTGAAGTAAACGTGAATAATTTCCTAAATGTTCAGGACAATCTGAATATATTTACGAGAGTTAGGGCATGGACAAACCAAAATCATATTCATTTTTCGACTTCATTGAAAAGTGTTAAATATTATAAAATTCCAATGTTTCAAAACTTATAATAAAATTTTAAAACTAATATTTGAACAAAAGTTTTTCTTTCATTCAATTATATCAACATTGTTTAATAAATTTTTCGTAAATTCATTTTTTATTTCATAATTTTTCCTTTTTAGAACTTTTATTAAAAAAAAATTTTTTTCTTTCATTTATTTATATCAACATGGTTCTTATTTTTTTCATAAATTTATTATTTTTATTTCATAACTTTTCATTTCTTGTATTCATTCGGCACTTGTACCCTATGGCTTAAAGCAGTTTTCATTACTGCTTAAAAGCCAAAGGGTACAAGTGCCAACTGATGTTACACATTGCTTAGTTATAAATTTAAAACAAATTGTACTCCACCTTTTTTCAAGCAGTTATTGAAATAAGAGTTCAAAGATCACTAAGAAACAAGCAAAAGATTCCTATCTCAATTCATTCAATTACAATGGATGTTTAACTTTGAGCTCAATTTACTCGAAATCTAAATTTTGTCACTTGTACCCCTTGACTTCTGGGCTCCTCATATATGACTGTTGATCAGTCATGCATGTACGTGAGGTTTAGACCTCATTTAATAACAGATTTCTACAAGTAAGGCAAAGATTATTATTCAGTTATTTATTTAACAGTGATAACAAAAAAGGAAAATTAGTAGTTATATAAAAACAAATATACTTATGGGCAGTCAAATATATACTAAGAGTTTTCTAAAAGTTATTTTCTGTTTTATGAAGTTCTTAAAATAATTACGTAACTTTTTCATACCATTGTAATCTGATCTGTTGTTGAATTGCAGAATGACTGGAGCTATGAAGAAATTCTTTCTTTTTTATTTCATAACAAAGTCGTTGATATTCTTCTTTTAAAGTTGCTAATCTTTCCTTGTTAAGATCAATTTCAGAAGGACCACCTGGAAGCTCCATCCTTCCCTCCATGATGCCTGAAGGAAATATAATCATAATATAATTTTTGGAACAGCTGTGTTAGAGTTCGGCACCATAAACTTGGCAACTTTTTTTGTGCGAAAAAGCCGTTTCCGAAAATGATCGGCAAACTGAAAATGCGTGAGAAACCCGTTTTCAAATACAACAATCACTTTCAAAACTCCTGAAAAAATGCATTTTTGTAAATATTAAAAAAAAAAAGAATAATTTATACTTAATGAGGGGGGCTCCGCCCCCCCCCCCCTGAACCCCCTGGTTTTTTTTAGGAGAAAAAATTTAAAATGTTTAAGTGATCGCCATATTTAAAAATGAATTTCATTACTGATTCAGAATTGCGATCATTTTAAAACGGACTTTTTAGCACGAATAAGCTCAAAAAAAAAAAAAAAAAAAAAAAAAAAAATAGTACTTGCATTTTGTAGATTTATTTTTAGTTGTGAAAGAACAAAAAGAGGGTTACCAAAGAAAAAAAAAATACATATAAAAAAAATGAGCGAAATAATTTAAATTCCAAACAAAATTAAAAAAAAAATCTATATACAGGGTACATGTAAAAATTACAAAAATTGCTGATTCAAAATTGCTATCATTTTGAAAACAATTTTTTTGCATGAATAAACAGAAAATAAAATAAAAATAATGACAAAAACAGTAGTTATGTTTTGTAGATTTCTTGGAATTTTCAAATAGTTAAAGATCAGAAAACGGGTTAAAATAAAATAAGCGAAATAATTTAAATTCCAAAGAAAACAATTTAAAAAATATCTGTATACAGGGTGCAAGTGGAGATTACAAAAATATAAATACGCAATTACAAAAAAGATAATTAAAAATTTTAAACCAAAACATCAATCTTTACTGGAAAACCAATGTTGTTAATCATTCTCATGTCCGATTTGCAGTTTTGACAGGTTTTATTGCTAGTCAAAAATGAATTATAAAAAAAACATGCACTAGAACAAAAAATAAAAAATGCCCATTGGGCAAAGGATAACGTCCTGATCTATCCTTAAGGATCATCAATTTTACTCGGAGTTGTAACTCATAATCGACGGAAAAGAAACACGTTCTAAAACATTAAAGCACCGTTAGATAGTTCAAGAGTTTGAATTTGAATACCTCGATTGAACAGAAGTAAAAAAAAACAAAAGAAAAACTGCACAGCTCATAATCTAAATGCATCACAGGCAGCGGTGTAGTCGCAAAAAAAGAAGTGGGGGGACGCTCATTAAAAAGTTGGGGGGGGGGACGCTTAGTAAAAAAGGATTCACGAACATTAAAAGGTAGGGGGACGCTACAGAAAAATATAAAAAGTGGGGGGACGCCGTCCCCCCGCGTCCCCCCTCTACTACACCACTGATCACAGGTGCAAAGAGGTAAAACCTCCCCCCCTCTCTCACCTCAACCTCCCTCTTGCCTCCGCGAAAACTGCGCCTAGGGTTGCAAAATAAGGATTTTGGCACCATTTTGACAGGGCTACCAGAATTGGGGGTTTATCGCCAAGCTTGGCAAGATTTTTTTTTCCATTAATTTTTGCCGAACGCAAACGCAGCTTAGCCTAATTTTTATATAACTTACAGAATTCATATTATTATGATTACCACAAAAAATGATAGAAATGAAATTTGAGTGAAAGAGTGATTAAATTTTATAAAAAGGTCGCAAGAAAAAGCCACGCAAAACTTGCCAGTTTACAGAGAGAGAAACTGAAATATTACAAAAATTGTCAATTGATTGTTGGAAAAACCCCCTACAAAATTCATCATTCGATCAGAGAGTATACTCGCAAAATTGGCCGAGAGTTTGTTTTGTGTTTGTATGCAAGCATTTTACAAAATGTCTTTTGCATTTCTATAAAAGTTGCAATTGCATGTCATACATAAAAAAAAAATCTTCTTGTGCTTTTCATTTTCATTTATGCAGAAAATTTTTGATTAGCTAATTTCGTTGTAAAACAAGGTAAAATATTCTACTTTGGAGGTCTTGATGATCTTGAATTCAAGTTACTGTTTAAATGTTAACAAAGCAGGGGCTAGAAATCAGCCCAACTTTTCATCCCAAGCTGTGAGGATTTATGGAAGTCTAGTGTAGCATTGTTTGCTTTATAATTTGCACTCATATTTTGAATCAGTCAAGACTGATATGTAGTGAAGTTCATAGCCATAATGTGTCATTTGTGCCGATAAAGCTAAAATCAATTTATAATGTAGAAAATTTCTGAAGGACGAAATGAGATTTTTTAGAAATTTCGGTCGAGTTTCGTCCAGGCCGAATTTTGGCGAAATTAAGATTTTTAGCGAAAATGAATCTTTAACTTATCTCTAGTTATAAATACACAAGAGTTAGTACAATATCAATTTTACAGCAAATTACAATCGTTAAAGGTGAGCAAACTGGGCCTTTGCGGATTTCTTCATCGGCACCAAATGAAATTCTAATATTGTTACTGAATAGTTAGTACATTAAAAGTAAAATAATTTATAAGTCTTTCCCCCCAACACTATCCCAAGAAAACAAGCAGAAAAGTACACCCCCCGTCTCCAATAAAATGGGAAAATCCTTGATCGCCTCCTACAGTGGCTCACAAAAGTGTTCGTACACTTTAAAAATTTGTACTAAAAAGAAATTTCCCTGAAATTAAATTCGTATATGAAGTAGAGAAATTTTTCTATATTATCTTCAAGTTATTCTAAATAACACACAACCTTTTTGTTTAACATTAAGGGATTTTTTTTTAATCTAAAAATTAAAACAGGAGATGCCACAGAAAGAAGACGCCACAAAAGTCTTTGTACACAGAAACATTTTGGGATAATTTCATTATTAAAAATATTATTTGTCGCTTTATTTTTATTTTTGCATTATATTGACATTTAAAAAATCGCTTGGCTTTATATTTTGCAGAATTGGTCCGTAATATTCTATTTATTAATTAAAAATGGTTTGTAATCGTAATGTCACGACTAATAGCGTTTGAAATTAGTTATTTTTCTTCATAATAGTAGTAAATCAATTCGAAATATTGCAAAATTAGTTAATTTATTCCATTCTATGGTGAAGTATGCGATAAAAGGCTTTGTAGAAAAAAAATGGATTGAAAACTAGGTATGAAAAGGTCGTCAATCTAAGTGAACGCAATGAAATCAAATACTTACAATTAGAAAAGTCTTAAAAAATCCATGTTTAAGTGCTATAAAAGTTGCTATATAATTTAATGAAACAGTTTCTACCTCATTTTTACCTGAAACTGTTCGACGAATGGTCAGCCCAGCTGCATTATATAGGTATTCTGCCCATAGAAAATTTTTTGTTAATGCAAAAAACAGAAAGCTTAGGCTTTCTTTAGCAAAATCAATGATAAATAAACCCGAATAGTATTAAATTAATGTTTTATTTACAGATTAAATCTAGTATGCCATTCTTTGTCCAAAGAGTGCATAATAGTATGGAGAAAAAAAATTAAGAATTTAATTCAAAGAACTTAGTTGGAACAGTTAAGCATGGCAGTGGAGTTGTCCTTGTGTGAGGGTGCATATCAGCATCAAGATTTGGTAATTTGGTATATATTGATAGCATAATAAATCACGATCTTTGTTCCAATATTTTAAAAGGCAATTTAAAATTATCAGGCCAATATATGGGTAACAGATACAACTTTGTTTTTTTATCAGGATAATGATACAAGGCACATGGCTCTCAACGTTCGCATCTAGCGTCTTTATAATTATTCACAAGCTCTGAAAACATCACCTCAATTGCTGAACTTACTTAGTAAAACATATTTGGAGGTAACTGGAAGTTAGAACACGAAAACACAGCATTGAAACAAAAAGCAAAGTAAAAACAGCAATGTTCGATGAAGGCATCAACTTTCATGCAGTAATTACAAAAACACTAATTAAATCTATTCCGAGGTGTTTGAAAAACTTTTGTGAGTGCTAAATAATATCCTATTAAGTACAACTTTAGCGAAATATTACAATATTTACAAATATACAGCGATTTTTTTAAAGTGTACGAAGACTTTTGTGAGGTAAATTTTTTGTTATTTTTTTATTAGTGATTTTTTCAAAATAAAGTTTTGCTATGTTTTTAAAATATTTTATGTAGTTTTGTTAATAATGAGTCATAGATCTTACTCTTAAATACCCATTCTAAAATATTAATTTTAATTAATAGATAGAACCCTATTTCATTGAAATTCCTAAGTGTACGAACACTTTTGTGAGCCACTGTATGTCGTTTTGTTTCAGAAGTTTGTATCACACATTTATCATGAATGTATGCTTATACTAATATTTAGATTAATACTTTGTAAGTTATCTTTTTCTTATTTAATGGAGCAACCAAAATACCTCACTAATTGTTTTCCATAATTCTAATGTTGAAGTCAGAAGGAGTATAAACTATTGAAATATTAAATGGTCAGTGAGAATTCGTGTTTAAAAAATATCGGATGGGATTTGTTATTTGTTTTTGTTGAGTTGAGAATTCAGACGTTCAGAGAACACGGGTGGAGTAGAACACAAGAATGCTTTTTCAGAGGGCTGACTCCCTGTATTAAACACAAACAAAGACATTTTATAGGTAGACATGAAAAACTGTGATCTTAACTGAGGATTTTTGATCACAGCTGACGTACGGAAAAAAGTAAGTTTATAATGGAGTTTCGTATATGTTTTATATTTTAATTTACCTAAGAAAATGCCTTTATTAGTATAATTTTCATTGCGGATCATTAAGTATTATTCTTCCCTGTTTCATTTAAGTCCTTTTTTCAAAAGAATACTTTATTTTTCATAAGTTTTTTTAATTTTTCGTAAAGCGAGTGAATGTTATAAAAAAACATTTTCCAATTATAAAAATATAGTGTTACTTTTGTTAATATGCTATTTTTTTGTTACCTTTTTGCATAAAAATTAGATTTTTTTTTTTTTAAAGTAGATTTTTTAAAAAGGTATTTAATATTTTGTAAATTATTTTATTATGTTACAGTTGCTACCGTTAAACTAAACTTCTCTACCTATTATTTTTGTTTGTCAAACTTGAAAAAAGATGAAATTATAGTTCATAAATTTGCTATGTATTAGAATCAGTTGCTTAAACCAAGTTTTTATGTGCTAAACATTTAATTTAAACGGACGTTAGTATAATGAACTGTTAAATCAAAGGTAGCAAATCATTTGTTTCATAGGAGCTGATTGGTGTTAATGCAGTCTTATTTTGTTTCGGTTTGTCATAAAATTGCTTTAATTATAGAATATTAAATCTCAATATTATCCGATAGAATATTTGTAATTTAAATTTAATGATTGTTTTAAAAATGAGCTGTTTTAAACTTGTTAAATTGCAAGTTTTTTTTTTCTTTTTAACTAAATGAATTGTTATTTATTATTCTTTCATTGAACTTTGTTCATGTATGCAAAAATTTATTTTTGTAAACTATTTTTTTCCTCATTTCCTGATAGGCGAAAGTTATAAAAATTATGTACATAGATGTATTTCTGACGTCAGCGCTGCATCTTGCATTTTAATATTTGCAGAATTTAATTACAAATTAATAAATTAGTAAGGCATTTTTTCATTATCCTTTTGAAGATATTTGGCCGTCAAAAATTCTTAGTATTACAATTGTATAAGAGTTATTTACAAATATAAACAATAATTTTGTTGATTATGTGATAAAATGTGCCAACTGACTGTGAAACTGAAAAATTCTTTAAATATTAAAAAACAAAAAATACTTGATATTGATACTCAATTTGTTTCTTGGTTTGATGCAATGGTATCAATCTTTAATTTTAATCTTAATCTTTAATCATTTGTAGAACATTAATCTCTACAAATAAAAATACTGTGCTTTTATTCAATTTTTGGATTTTCAAAGTAGCTGCAGGTTTATTTCTATTAAATTCAATAAAAATTTATTTTCATTTTAAAAATTCCTTTATTAAATGTTTTTTAATTAAAAAAATTTGTATTTAAAATTAGACAATTGTGTTGTACAGCGTTGAATTCAGAGGATGGTCAGAGCAATGGAGTAACTGCCCCCCTCCCCTGGAAGATTTTAGATTTTGTGCTTTCAATGGTGAAAAGGGTGCCATTTCCTTTCAAAAATGTATACTGTGCCCCCCCCCCCCCCCCCAGAGCCACAGAGATCCCCAGTGCCGAAACTAGAAATCCCTCCCATAGAAAAGTATCTGTTTACAGATCAAATTCTCTGTAAAAGTCATGCCAAGTAGTAGTGGGTTGTATTTGTACTTCCTGCCATACTCTGTTTACATGAGTAGATTTAGTTTTTTAGTGGAAATTGAATATGAGCTGTTAATTCATTTAAAAAAAGAGCAGAAGCTGTTGCTGTTGAATACAATATGAAGTAGAGAATACCTCCTTTTACTAACCAAACTTTTTAAATTTCCAGAGTCCTGAATGAAGAACCCTCAATGAGAAATCGCCATTTGTCGTGAAAATTGGCAAGGAATTACTTGTTCTTCAATTTATATTTCTTTTTTGGTAAGTCATTAAAATGCAAATACTTATATATATTAGTACATATATATCAAAATAAATCTGCATATATATTTTAATAAGAGCAAAATGCATTATGTTGACCCTTACTTTTGGCTCTTATGCTTGGTGGCATTGGTTTGTTTACAAATTTGAAAGTATAAAAGCTGTGAAATTTGTACTTTTAAAATGCAAGGTTTTGCTGACAATGTTATTTATTTTTTATTTTATTCTTATAAATTTAAGAATAATTATATGAAAAGAGAAAGACAAAAAATTTATCATTCAATTATAAGACGTATAAAATTGAATTATGTACATATTTAAAATTTCTTGTTTAATGTTTCAAACATAAGCACAAACATGTAAAGTTAGTGTTTACAAGAAATTAATTTTTCTTTGTTTTATGAACAGATAATTATATTTGTGGTAATGAAATAATTCTAATTGTTATGTAAAATGCTCATGAAATCATGTACAATAGACTCCCTCAAATCCGCACAGCTTGGGACCAGAGGTTTTGCGGATTTTAGAATTTTGCGAATTTCTGGTCATTGCTTTGTTTACATAAAAAAAAAATAATTTGAATGTAATTAATAATGAAATCAAAAGTATAATAAATGCATACAATATACTAAAATATTTAAAAAAAAGTAAACTAAAATAATAAAAAACGTAGGTATTTTTTAAAATGATTAAAATACTAAAAGGAAAGGTAAAGTTAATAATCAATAATGTACAATTAAATATTCATTATAAAAGAGGAAATGTGTTTTTTCTAAATTATTCAATGAAACTTGCCTCATAAAGGTACATTACTAATTCACATCAGGATCAAAAAATAATGGAACTTTATTTCAGGTTTAGCCAGACATAATAACTAAAAAAGCTTGATTTATACATAAATATACTTGGTAAGATTGTGATTACCAATGGTATTAGCAATATCTTTATTTTTTCAGAAATAAATTATTCTTTCTTTATGAAAAAACATGAATTCAATAACCTTAACAAAAATTATAAATTAAAAAATGGATGGAATTGATATAAAACTGAAAAAATAAATTTTTGCATCTATATTTGAACGGAATGTTTCATTGTTTACATCCGTAAAATATGTGCGGATTTTAGAGAGTTACAGATTTTAGGAGTGCGGATTTGAGGGAGTCTACTGTACATTGTTATTAACGATAACTTTTCAAATAAAAGTTCTGTTGAAACTAATTAAACTACTATTTTTAAACCACTTAGTAATGTATAACTTAAAACTGCAAGTATTCTTTTATCATTTGATGTTTATTTTTATTTTTCTGTCAATTTTTTGCTTAAAGTTTCAGTATATAATTTCTAAAACATCAAAACTTTTAAAACATAATTTAGTTTTTTGGAAAATTGAAATTTCTTGGCATGACTATTGATTGACTACTGTAAGATTTGTTTAAATGTGCTTGAATGTATATCATATGCATTGTTATTCTTCAGTTAAGTGTGTTAACTTTTTTAAGCAATCAATTCTAATGTGGCATTTAAAATATTGCAAAGATTTTTACAGTTACATGCAAATATTTCTAATGGATGAAATTTTTCAGACACCAGCATAAAATTAAGCTTTACTGAAAAACAAAAACATTTTAATATGGGTATCTAAAATTGTACATTCAATATAACTTTCCTAATCTCAAATGAACTTAACCTTCCGTTGGGCGCCCATTGTAAAAAGTATAACGTCTTATACTCTTAAAGTATGCACTTTCTTCTTTAAAACAAAATTCAAGCCGTAGAGGATGTTAATAACCATATTGGATTCTCTTTTTCCACTTTCTGAAATTATTTTCTATTTCAGATTGCACAATTAGTTGCAACTATCATTTCAATCTGTTAACAGTGCATGAAATGTGCAAGGTTTATCTGCAAACAGCCTTCAAATAAGCAAATCTTATGCTTGATACGTGAAGCAACTAATATAGATGAAATATGACTAATTCTGTAAATCAGAAATTACTTAAGGGTGTTCTTAAATCAAAAAGGGCAACTTTGTGACATGCTTTAATTTATTTTTATTCAGAAATGCATGATACTAGCAGGGTTGTTATTCAGAAACTGTCTAGTTGCACTCAATTTTCTGTTTTTTTTTTTTTTTTTTTTAATTCACAATAGACCTTTCATAACAAGCCTTCAAAGTTGACGTTTTTAAGCCCATTTCCCAACAAAAGCAGAAAAAACGGTCGAAAAGCAGGTGATCATGTGATCAAAATAGCTTAAAACTGAATAGATATTTTAATTATCATAAAATAGAAAACTAAGTTCCATTCAAAATCGCTTCCATAGTTAGGTATTCCAATTTTATAACTTTCTGTTAAAAAATGAGTTTGTGTCAAAACATTTTGCACTTGTTGAGCAAAGCAGTTAAGAACACCTTCAATTATTGTTTAGTAATTCCTTATTAGTTTTTATTCTTTGTGATTGTAGTGGTAAGAAACTTTTTATATATCTAAACGTCTGCTTTAATATTTATATTAAAATAAGTTTTGTGGAATATTTTCATAAATTGTGATCAGAGATAACTTATGATATTTGTAAGTTAAATTATTTGTAAAATTAAAATAAAGCAGCAATGATTTATTCTTTTTCACCTGTTGTACAATTTGCAATACACACCGGTTCATGTGATGAAAATTTGTGTGCCCGGCGAAAGGTTAATATCAAAATATTAATTTAAATTGTATGCTATAATTATCACTGGAGATACAAGTTCACTTTTAAGAGGGTGGATTGAGTTATTAAAAAAGATATAGTGTGGAATATTTATGATTTCTTCCACAGGATTAATATTAGCAAAGTGTCTTTTCATTTGAATGAAGTAGCCTCTTAATCCTACAGTTAAAAGCATTTATTTATTTATTTTATTTATTTTTTTTTTGTAATAATTTGTTTACACAAAAATAATGTTATTGTTGGAATATTATCTTTGTAGCACAGGTGTTTTTAAATTATACTCTAAATTTATGAATCTATTTAAATAAATGATAAACAGAAATAATTTCCTTCTTTTTTTTTTTTTTTTTTTTTTTTTTTTGAAAACTTGTAAAGTAAATGTTATTATTTAAATTTATTTCCCTTCTTAAAGGAATTCTGTTTCATAACACTGTATAATAAACTTAGAGTACTTTAACTCTTACACAAAAATGGTTTCAAAATAATATTAAATCAATGACAGTTTTCTTTTTACAAATTTCTCATTTGCATTTGTATATTTTTATTTATTTTTATCCGTTTTGCATAGGTTATTTGAGATCAATGTCGAATTGGATATTGTTGTACTATTTTGTTTTAAGATGGTTTTTCAGAAGAAAATTTTGTTTCAGAACTTGTTCCAAAATTAAAAAAGCCTTCAAATGGAAAAAATCTGAAGGGGAGGGGGGGAAGAATTTTGGTTACATCAGCCTCAAATAACAAATGCCGAAAAAAAAAAAGCTTAAAGTACCGAAATGCAAATAAGAATTTTGAAGAGAACACTGTCGTTGGTTTAACATTTAGTTCCTGCACAATCTCTCAGCAACACCTACAATGCTGAGAGGGGCATATGTCTCCTAAAAATGCCCGGAAATGAGAACTAGTGAGTTACAAACATTTATTGTGGCTGTAATGGGATTATTTTTTTAAAATAAAGATCAGATCTTGAATTGAAAAGTACAGTGAAACTTGTTTAAGATACGCCTGCTTAAAATACGATCCCGCTTAATATACGAATTATCTTCGGTCCCTTGAAAACTGCCTATTAAGAGCCCACAATAGTCACAGGAAAAGTACACAAAAAGACCCGGATGACCATGTAAAGTCTATGGGAGTGTTCTTTTCTAATATCTCGTTCAAATTTTAATATTTTTACATGATTTTTTTTTGCATAAAATAGTTCAGGACGATCCACAACCGGGCTAGTTTTTACTTTTTCGATTTTGGTTTTAGATTTTTTAAAAAAAATTACTTTAATTTTCAAAACCGGTTCTGAAACTGAAACTATCATAATATAAAAAATATATAACCAAAATCGAAAAAGTAAAAACTTGCCCGGTTGTGGATCGTCCTGAACTATTTTATGCAAAAAAAATCAGGTCAAAATATTAAAATTTGAACGAGATATTAGAAAAGAACGCTCCCATAGACTTTACATGGTCATCCGGGTCTTTTTGTGTACTTTTCCTGTGACTATTGTGGGCTCTTAAACCCATGTAAAACTACCCGCTTAATATGCGTATGCATAAGATACGAAGAAAATTGGTCCCTTGATGTCAAAAAACCCGCTTAATATACGAAATGGTGCTTATGAAATCAGTATATCGCGTGTTTTTAGGACAGAATATGTAAAATCTCAATTATTTTTCATAAGATACTTTCTTTTAATCTTTTTTCTCTCTAAAATATGTTCTTTTCCGCTGCTTTTGCACGCGGAATTCTGATAGACTCCTTTTACAACAAAATACAAAAACAACAACCTCTTTTATTTGTTTTACCATTACACTTGGGAAGTGGATGGATCTGAAATTTCATTGGTTGCTCCCTCTCCTGATTGAATGAGAAAGTTGTTAGTGAAATCCATCTATACTTTTATGCTTTTTATTTTTTGTATCGCTTATCTAGCTATTTTTTATTATTATATTATTTTTATTACTATAAATCGTCCTCGGGAGTGCTTTTTTATGAGTTTCTTTTTGTCACTTACTTTTTTGGGGCACTTTACAAAATATTAACATCACAGAATAAGAGCAGTAGCAAGAAGAATACAAAGATATGGACTTTTTGGCAAAATTAACGATCACGTTGTGACAAGTGAAGTTCGCTCTATTGCAGATATAATCACGAACGTCAAAAGTTCCAATTAACCTAGGTCTTCAGAAAGAGTTAGAAGACAACATAAATGAAGAAACAGATGTACCAACCATACCATCATTCCCAACTGTAATGAGATCGTTTAGCTTACTGCAACTGTATGCCTCTTCGGTGGATGCTGGTCTCTTCGTTGAAAAATTTTCTACCACATCAACAAGGGAGAAAACTTCCTAATAAATTCTCGCCCAATGTTGCACCAAATCAAGATAACTTTTTCTCAAGAAACTAAAACTACATCATGATTTTTATAATGTATCTAATGATTATTGTTCCTTGCATACATTTAGTTTGTCTTTCAAAAAATTATTATGACAATTTATTATTCTTCGCCTTTAAGTATGTAATGTATTTTAGTTATTTTTTCTAAAGATTAACAAAATTTTCATCTTATTGTCTGTTTTTTAATTTGGCAGAGAATACTGTATAAAGGCATTTTAATTTTTTTACTGTACAAACAGATATTCAATAAAATTTTGGAGAAAAATAAAATTATTCTTTATTTCAATCAATATCTTAAATTCAAATTTTCTAGAATGTCTAAAAAGTGTTAGTAATGGGTAAAATAAGAGTTATAAATGGCTAAAATTACGTTAATAACAATGTGCACTGTCTTTAATATGCATTATTATTCGAGAATCTATGAAATCCGGATAAGATACGATCCCGCTTAAGATACGAAATGCTCTCGGTCCCTTGATTCGTATCTTAAACGAGTTTCACTGTAGTATTTATTCCAAAAATTCAAGATAAGCAGGTTTGGAAAAATTCAACATATGCAGATTTTCAACATAGACAAGTTAGACTGTAATATCAGTTTTGACTTTCCTGAAAGCTATTCTGCTTGCCTATATTCTGCCCACACAATAAGTTTTTCTTATTTCTAAATAGTAAATACAGTACTCTAAATACATTACAAAGCTTTCAGAAATTTTGATGCATAAGCAATAAAGATTTTCTTTTTAATAGAACATGAGTGTAAGTTATTGTATTTCTGATATCTTCAAATCTAATATATTCTTTCAGTTTGAATGAGACATTTTTCTTTTTGTCTTGCTAAATATTTATGTATAAATTTTAATATATTTTGATTTTTTAATTTATGTACAGTTTAATTCTATTAATGGAATGATTTTTTTTTTTTTTAAATAGGTATATCAAGAAACATTCTTTTCAGACTTGATGTTAGTACTTCTTGATCATACCAACTGAACATTGATTATCCTGCTTCTTTACAAAATACTGCCTTAATAGTTCATAATTTACATTGTTTATTTTTACAGATATTTCTTTCAGATTAAAATTTAAATACCTGTTTCTGCAGATCAATAAAATTTTCTGGAAAGCATACTGTCATCATCATATGCCATTGTAATACAGATTGTTTTATTTAATGTGTAGTAATCATTATAGTATTCAATAATAAATTTGTTCTGTAATAATATTTATAACAAAGAAATTTTGTTTCTGTAATTTGTACTTTCAAATAAAAAAAAATTATTAAAAATTTGCTGTTTTCATGTGAATATATTTTTATTATAAATGTCATTTTCATTTCAAATATTTACTTGTTTATCATGTAAACCAATAGTGCAAGAATTGTTTTTAATTATTTCTTTATTTTTAATAACAAAATGGTTAAAATATAAAATAACTAGCTGACCCATGCAGCATAACCCAGATCTGTGATGTATGAACCCCAAATTAGAATGATTTTATATTTTTAATTCCATTTGGTCTAAATTTATACTTTTAAATGAAAGAATTCGCAAAAACATATAGAGTTGAAGATACATGCTATTTTGTGCAATTTTTGATTTTTGGAGTCTATGAATTGAAGTTGAGTGAAAATATCAAAATAATTTGTTACTTTTTAAATAACTATTTCTTTAAAATGTCAGTTGATATAAAGTTTTTTAAACAGTGATAATTTGCACCTAAGGCGAACATAGTTTTGCCCCTCCCTCCCCTCCTTTACAAAGAACAATTTACTAAGTTTCTAATAGCGAACTATTTTGAAATTTAAAATACTTTTCTAAATATTGATTCATAAAATCTTGAAAATGGAATAAAAAAAAGAAATTTAAAATATTCAGCTTTATACAGGTTTCCATCTTAGCAATAGCAGGTATAATTGCTGATATTTTCTCTGACAAAAATATAGAATTTTTTCATTCAAGACTGAGTTCTATTACAGACAAATTTCCTTTTCAAAGATTTTATGGCAAGTTTTATTACAACTAAAGCATTTAAAATTGCAGAATTAAGTTACTACATTAGTCACTTTGTGGTGAAAATATGAAAGCATTCTTCACAAATATATATATATATATATATATATATTCATGAGGTGCTTGTGATCGATATTTAATGTTCTGTATTTATACTTTTTTGAGTTTGGAAACATTTTTCTCTTTTATATCCAGATGCTTTCATTTTTGGAAGATAGTTTCGAAATGATTCTGAAATCTAAAATATGCTCATATTAAAGCAATACAACCAAAGTTTAAAAAATCCAAAATCCAAATTAGACATCAACCTCAAGTATCATGTATGTATATATATAAACATAATTTAAGCAAGAATTCTGAAAAAAAAAAAAAAGGCTTCTGTATGTTTAACATTAGTGTACGAGTGTGAGACTACAGTAGTCATCACATGAAGAAACTAGAACGTAATTGTTAAACCTATGTGAGCATTTTTTTAAAAAGTTTCTTATTTGCATAGAACTAATGTTGAATTCTAACAGCCTTTGTATTGTATTTACATTTTCTATTTTGATTGTAGATTAAAGTTCTTTAACCTTTTTGTTAGTTTTACATTTGGATTTTCTCACTGTAAGATGATTTTATCTAAATTTCATGTATACGTATGTAGAAAAAAAAAAAAAATTATTTTAGGTGGCACAAATGCCAACCAATTGAAAAAATCCCCATGCAATTTCTTGAACCAGGTCAGCATAGCAACTGACATTCTACTGACTAAACTACATGGAACGATACTCAGCCTAGAATTTCTACTCAGAGTAAGGAGATTTTTAAAAAAATGCAAGAAATTCCTTACCCTGTGTTCTCGCTATAAGTTAAGCTACAAATGCAGCACATGATGGAATATTTTCAACGAGCCACCAACATGAGGCAAATATGAAACTCAAATAAAACCAGCATCAATTGAATGTATTAATAATGCTTGGAAACTTTTCTGCAAAAAAAAAAAAAAAAAAAACTATCTAAATTTAGAGGGGTAATCCCACTGATTTCCCATTTATACTTATCCAATGAATTCCCAAAACAAATCTGGGAAGTACCTTATCAGAATGAACCTACATCCAAAATTTGAAGCCAATCAATAAATTCTGTGTGAAAAACGCATTAACCTAAATTAAGGACAGTTACCTCCCATTTTTTCCTTGTTAGACTTGCCAATGAACTCTCAAAATAAATCATGGATTTGTCCTCATCAGAATGATGCTATGTACAAAATTTCAATGAAATCTGATAAATTCTGTAAAAAAAAAACCATTTATATAAATCAAGCGGAGTGGCATTAGCCCCCCCCCCCCCCCATTCTTTATACTTATCCAAGGAACACTCAATACTTGTCATGGAGGTGCCTCATCAGAATGATGCTATATCTAAATTTTCAACAAAATCTGATAAATCTGCATGAAAAACCCATTTATATCTATTAAGGAGAGAGGCATTAGACTCCCTCCTCATTATACATATCCAATGAACACTTAATATTAATCAGAGGCACCTCATCAGAATGATCCTATATCTAAATTTTGAATAAAAACTGATAATTCTGCAAGAAAAACCCATTTATATCAATTAAGGGGAGGGGCATGTGCCCCCCCCATTCTCCCTCTTTGTTCTAATCCAATGAACACCTAATAACCATGGAGGTGTCTCATTGGAATGATCTTATATCTAACTTTTGAACGAAAACTGATAATTCTGTATGAAAAACCCATTTATATAAATTAAGTGGAGGGGCATTAGCCCCGTTCCCTTTCTGATACATATTGAGTGAACATAAACTAATCAGGGAAGTGCCTTATCAAAATATACATATATCCAAAATTTCAAGTTTATCTGATATTTTTATCTTGAGTTACCACATTACGCACGTATAGAATGTTTGGTCACATAAGCTCTTAGGCTTTGATAGCCTGTGAGCTAAAAAACTGGATCAACAAGAAGTCTTACCCTTGGCGAAATGGAGGGCCAAAATCCCAGTCAGGTGTGATCCAGCGACCTCATTGGTCGGGTGGTATAGGTGAAAATCACGAATGTTTCTCCATTTGAAAAAGAGTAAGGGGTAAAGTAATTTTGAAGCAATTGTTACCGTCTGTATTTATTTACGATAGACCATCGAAATTAACTCAATTAAGATATTTTGATGATATTATATAAAATGAGAGTGAAAAATAGATTATAAATGCAAACAGATAAGATTTACATCAAAGTTGACGCTACGATTTTTTTTTTTTTTTTCGAAAAAAGGGAGTAAGGCGACACTTCGCCTACCGTTAAGAGATTGTTCTCTGAAAAGGACGCGACTCAATGACCAATGAGGTGTTTGGATTTCATCGGACTGTGATTTTGGCCCTCCATTTTAAAATTTCACTTACCCTTGCTCCTGAAAAATTGTGGTGGCATATACATCTGTCAGAACCAATAGTTACTAGACTGTGAAAATAGCCTTACAAACTTTAGGATCTAGTTAATTTTACTGATGTGAAAAACTCTGCTTTTTCAAAATAATTTCACAAAACTTTGAATTATAAACATATCTTAAAACATCATTATGGCCAATTAAAAATTTAAACCATAGTTTTATGGAATAAAAGGACTTCAGGGGGCTCAGGAATTGAAAACTTTTCAAAAAATAGATTTTTTTTAATGATCTAATTTGATTAATCATTTAATTCTTAACTCAATGCAAAAAACCGCATAAAAATATTTGCATTTTTAACAGAGTTATAAGCATTTATGTATCAACACTTTCATAGCCACATCCATATAATTTCAACTTTAAATCGTGTTTTCTCAAAACTTGGTTTTTGACGACTAACACCAAGATAAAAAAAAAAAAAAATAAAACTACTTGATGGAATGGCTTTTTTTTTTTTTTTGCATGCATATAACATTATCTAGATTATGAATTAATATATTTTAGATAGTTTAATATTTTGAGTATTTTTAATGCAAAAAATGTTGTATTTTTTAAAATTTTCAACTTTGAGAGATTTTTTAATACTGTTTTTATTAAGTGATAGTTATATCCTTAATTCATAATCTAGATTATGATGTTATATGCATGCAAAAAAAAAAAAAAAAAAAAAAAAAAAAAAATTAAGCCATTCCATTAAATATTTTTTTAATCTTGGTGTTAGTCGTCAAAAATCAAGTTTTGAGAAAACACGACTTAAAGTTGAAATAATATGGATGCGGCTAGATCATAAAAAAAATCGATTCTTTGAAAAGTTTTCAACCCCTGAGCCCCCTTAGAGATGTATATAAAGATGCAGTAAGAAACTTGTAACTACATTTCGATTAGCTACTGATAATCATGCCTCTTGTATTTTTAACGACTATTATAAAGTACCCGTTTTATTTCAACTATGACGTTACATTTTTCCATTTCATTGAAAATATTATTTTTCATTTTTTTTACTTCTAATTATGTCGCCATTTCAGACAGAAAAATTCTTGTTAATGAAATATCCATGTTTATTATATAACAGAAAATATTCTTATTTCTATTTCAAATATGACGTCATATTTATTTCCTTTTCTTTTATTTCTTTTTTCATTTTTTTGCATGGAAATTGCTCAATTTAAAATTTATTGCCGCTGAGAAATTATTTTAGGTTTCTATTTTATTGGCAACAGGAAAGGAAAATGGTTAAATTTTAATTAAAAAATGCCTATTGATTCTGTATGAAAAATAATGAAATTTTGAATTATCAAGGAAAATATTTGAATAAATCAAAGATTAGCCTATGTTCATTTCCGGGCTTTAACTTATCTGTATGCAAAGATTCAAAGACTTTAATCTATTTGTTTTGATGCCAAATTCATTCCAATTTTCGGACACACTTTCACATTTATAGTATATATAAGATAAGTAACGTTTCTGTTTATGTTACATTATCCTTCGTAATTTCAAAACAAAAACATTGCTAATGTAGCATTTTCATGATCGTCAAAAAAAGCAATAAACTGCCATTTAAGGCACTCATGCAGTGGAAAACAACTTAAACATACATTTATTTAAACAAAATTTCATTGAAAATCATATACTTGTCACGCTTTCTTTAAATTTTGAAATATTCATAAAAATATATTAAAAAAATAATGTAAAATGATTCAAATTTGTTAATAATGACGAAGAAATCCAAATGCCCTCCATTGAATCAGAAGCTCGGCTGATATCTTCCAGTTGGAGCACTTTTGTTTATGTTTATACTGAGAACTTGACCTGAGAAAAGATTGGGTATAGTTGCAATAGAGTATTTAACACATTAAGTGCCACATTAGTCATCAGAGACTGATACTGAACTTTCCATTCAAATCAAGTTTTAACTAATTCTGGAATTTCAGCCATGAACTTGATGAGGTGGTTGTCTTTTTGTGCTACCACCTTCTATTCATAATTAATCAAGTAATTTAAGAAATAAAAATTAATTTTTGCTCAAATCTGTCATTTGGGTGATTTTTTTTTAAACTAAAATCCTTAGAAAAAGATGAAAGGAAACTAAGTACTTGTTTTTTCTTCCCCAGCTAATTTTCAAAAAAATATTTATCTTGCTATGTAGCTTTATGGCTTATAAGAAAAGTTGGATTGATTAAAATTATCTCTCACTTTACAAATTTATTAATTCATCATTTATCTAAAGCTTTACTTGTAGCTTCTGCATAACATAGATTTTGCATTTTTCAAAAATGTGTAAAGTAAATGAAACATCACAAATAAAGAAAAAAACTACATAAAAAACAGCATGCCACACTGTTTTTTAATGTTTAAACCAAATGTGGTTTTTTTTTTTTTTTTTTTTTTTTTTTTTAACCATACTATATTTTAAAAAACATTTTCTTTAAACCACAATCTTTTTATTTAGTCTAGGTACCTCTTACCGAATATTCGTTATTTGGCCATATTATCAAATGTCAAACTGTTCGGTTAAGACAAATATGAAACTATATGGCCTGCAGAATATTCGGTTTGGTCGAATATCAAAGTATTCAGTATATCAGAGGTTTTTTAAGTAATCAGACAAAACCTCTTAAAAAACATTTTTAAAAACTATTCACAATTTCTACTATTAACTGTCAATTTATAAATACAGTAGACTCCCTCAAATCTGCAAATCTCTAAAATCTGCACATAATTTACGGATGTAAACAATGAAATATTCAGTTCAGATGTAAGTGCAAAATTTGACTTTAGTTTTATATATATTAAATACATCTTTTAATTTGTAATTTTAGTTAATGTTATTAAATTCATGTTTCTTCATGAAGAAAGAATAATTTATTTCTGAAAAAAATCAAGATATTCCTGATATCATTGATAATCACAATCTTACCAAATATATTTATGTATTAATCAAGCTTTTTTAGTTAAATCTAGCTAACCTGAAATAAAGCTTCTTTATTTAATGATCCTGATGTGAATTAGTAATGTACCTTTATGAGGCAAGTTTCATTGAATAATTTAGGGAAAACACATTTAATCTTTAAAATGAATATTTAATTGTACATTATTGATTATTAACTTGACCTTTTCTTTTAGTATTTCATGGCTGCCAACTTCTATGCCTTTTTACAACCAAACAAACCCATTCGAACCAGAAATTTCATTTAACAAGTTAAAAGAGTATGCAATACTACAAATCTTGAAATAAATACAGAACGTATATTATTTAATAAATTTTCTGGTTAGAAAAGCATTTTTCTTATTTAAAAAGGCGTAGAAGTTGGCAGCTCTGGTATTTTAATCATTTAAAAAATTATTTAAATTTGTATTAATTTAGTTTATTACTTATTTTAATATTTTAGTATATTGTAAGCATTCATTATACTTTTGATTTTATAATGAATTACGTTCAAATTATTTTTTTAAAAAATATGAACAAAGCAATGACCAGAAATCCGCACAACCTCTGGTCCCAAGCTGTGCGGATTTGGAGGCGTCTACTGTATATTTTAAAAAATCTGAAATAAAATCATATTTAAATAAAACAGAATGTTTTTACATTATTTATTTGCTGTTTGTAATGCATAAATTAAGAAAATTAACCATGAGAAGGATTAAAATGATGATTAATTAGAATTCTCATGGGAATAAATGATTTTCAAATGCAAGCTTCTAAATTTTGTTTAGTTTAATAAATAATCTGTTGTTTTTTCTAGTGTTCAGCCATGGGGGTGATTTTGGGGTTAAAACCCCTCACAGAGCTGAGAATGTTCGCTATAATTGTCACTTATATGAATCAAAACCAAACATAATATTTAAATGTTTTGGCACATTTCGAATCCGCTGCTTTATTGAATCAGATTTCATTTAATTACGTGGTAAAAATTCTAATTAAAATTATGAAAGTGTCTATGACATGGATTAGTTAAGTGAAAATTGGTTATTTGAACTAAATCACTTTTCTGAGACATATTATGCTAAAAAAATGATGATTTCCTGCCATACAGATGCTCCTTGAGTTTAAATATTATACAGTGAATATTCTAATCAGTGATTCCATTAACCAGCAATCATCTTTAACAGAAACTCAACCCCACCCCCTAGAACTGAATTTTGGCTGCGCCACTGGCTTTTTCTCAAATAACAATGTTTAAAAAAGTAGAAAAACTTTTGGGGTTGATAAAAGATATCAAGGCAGACAATTTTTTTGTTCAAGAAAAAATATTCGTGTTCAACTTATTGAGTTACAAGTAAATTTATATCTCATCTTATTTGAGGTGAAACTATATTTTTGTTACTTTAACAATAATGAAGATATCATAACTATATTTTCAACTGACATGATTTGATTTCAGTGAAATATGATATGACGAGAAGAGCTGGAAAATGACATCATTCATAGGAAAAAACTATGAGCTAGACATTACTTTATTAAATTTCAGTTGATGCTATTTGTAATGTATTACTGATCAAAATTCGGCCATTTTGAATATCATATTTAATATAAACAAAATTAATATAAAACAAATGTTGCTAAAATATCCTCATTATTGATAAAGTTGTGAATAATTATTCAGTTTTGGCTTATTTCGCACTGTGTATATATTTGATTGAATATATTGTAATATGAATGGAATAGATTGAGATTTTCTCATTAAAAACTGTTTGTCTTGACCATATTTTCGCCACTGAAAGTTTCTTGCCAGATTTTAAGATCCTGAATGTTTATAATCTCTGAGAATGATCGTTTATTCCAGATCCAGATATTAATGTAGGATGCTTTTAAAAACTTCTATGCTAAATCGAAAGAAGTAGAAAAGTTATTTTTATTGAATTGCCGTCATTTGATTTTACTGTTTCTTTAGGACAAACAGTAATAAAAGAAACTTCCATTTTGATAAACAAGAGCTTTTTATAAGTAAACTTTATATTGAAAAAAAAAATGTACCTTGAGTTATTTAAAAAAAAAATTATGAGACCGGATTTTTTCTCCCTCATTTTTTTAATATTTCTCTTTTACTTTAAAATGCTTGTTTTAATTTGTAGTGAAGAAAATTAAATTTATAATTTTATTAATTAAAAGAGTCTCATAATTCTTTCTTAAATAACTTAAGGCAGTTTTTTTCAGTATTAAGTTTACTTATAAAAAGTTCTTGTTTATTAAAATATAAATCTCTATTATGAAATATTATGTATGATTGTTTTAAAAAGTAACATTTTAATAGCTTTAAACTTTGAAATATAAAAAGTATTCAGCAGCCAAATATTCAGTATTCAACTAAATACTTACTATTCGGCTGGACGAATATATGGTATTTGACATAACAGTTACTATTCAGCTAGCCGAATATTCGATTCACCTGTTTTCCAAACATTCAGCCAAAATCACTATTCAGTGTGTCTTAGTCAAAAAACATAGATGTATATTAATATAAAATGTATGTAAACAATAAATATAGACTTGAAAGCCAAAAAAAAAAAAAAAAAAAAAAAAAAAAACCGCTTGGAAGTAATTTTAAATAATGGACAAACAAATAAATTAGTAAAACATTAATAAAAAATACAAATAAAATATTGAATTAAAAAGACCTGATGACGTTACAAACACGTTTAACATTTTAATGGCAAGTAAATTTGACATTTATGATAATTCATTATTGGATTTAATGTTGCAGATTAGCGACATTTTTTGGGTCGAAAGGTTAATCAAGTGCGTGTAGCAATATTTTTAATAACTGTATGAAATCATACAAAATATCAAGTGGGAGAAAAATATGTATTATGAAAATGTAAATGTTTTTTTAATTAGAAGGAAAATATATACAAATAAAAATAAATGTAGAATGAGCTTTTCTTCTTTGAAATTCTTGGATCTTTCACTGTTAAACAATATATCACATATTATGAAAAAGACAACTTTTTTCTCAATTTGTGCTACAAATAATAATTTTTAAAAGCATTCATTAAACGCCAGTAAATTTGATAATTCAACATCAATTCTCACAGAGCAGAACCTAGTGAGAGGCAGGATTAAAAAAAAAAAAAAAGGAAGTTTATGATTTTTTTTCTTTAAAAGAGAATATGAACATGAAATAAACCAAGCTAAGAGTGTTTTCTCAAAAACTAGCACGCAAAAGAATTTAGGTATCAGTATAAAAGACATACTATAAAAACAAAAATTAGCATTTATCCTTATTTTTCTCTTTCAAATGAAGATTCAGAACAATATATTTTTTCTTCATGAAAGGGAGGTGATGGCCTGGCTAAGCCACTATTGGATATCCATAATAATAATGTTAAACATGAATGTAAATAAAAAGAATCTAACAATTATTTTTTTGGATCAGGAAAGTTGAGGACAGGGAAAATAAGTCATTTTAATGCAATTTATTCTTTCCTGATACTGTTATTTTAAATGGTATTTACAATCATTTTCTTATTTAAAAATTCATTAAGAGAAATTTTATGTTTTTTTATTCAATATGATTACAGAAATAAAAAATTGCGTGAATTAAATTTGAAATCCCATGACTCCCCCCCCCCCCTCACTCATGGGTACTCAACAAAATGTTTTTTCTCAATGAATGCAATAAAAGTAAATAAACAATTGTAAAATGAACAAAATTTCAAAATAATCTCAAAATAGCTTTTATTTAAATTTAATTACAAATAAATCTGACATATTAACAACTTAATAAATCGCACACAAATAAATTCTACAACGGTAATAAAATAAATCAGCATTAAATTTAATGCTTCAAATAAGATAAGCTAACTGTAGCAAATAAATTACTTTATACATTGTTTGAATCAAACGCTTTCTATGCAATAATTATGAATATTACATCTCTAGAGATCGTATAATCTTTAACAATTCTGTTTCAATACAAATTTCGCCTTTTTTTCGATTTATAAGGCATGTTAAAATTAGATACTATGTTTCAAACATACCTCTATAAAATTATTAATAAATCGCTTTGTTTAACTGTATTTCTGAAAATTTAACATTTATAACGTAAAATTAGATATAAAAATCAGTATGGCACAAAAAAATATGGCGTAAACTTCGTGTTTTTTAATAAAAAATATTTTCTTTAAGCTCTATCTGGCCATAGCACTTAATCGTAAATAATTCACAGTTGCCGTACCATTGACGTCTAATACGTCCATGTGCCGTACTCACCTCGCGGTTGAGGTGTTTCAAGTTACTTCAGATGGCTGCCATGATATCCCATGCCATGGAGGAAGAAGATAGGTGGAGGTGAACTAAGCCTTAAAAAAGGTTTGCAATGTGAATCCATTTATCGCTCAAATTTTAGTGTACCAAACAAAAGCACGTGGAAAATTGGAAAGCTTCCAAAAAAGGAAGGGATTTTGTATTAATAAGACGAATTGAAAGAAATGAATTACAGCTGAAGCATTTTTTAAGAAGAAATAGGAAATTTTTAAAATGGTCTTTGTTCTATTATTATTTATTAAAAGAAATGTTTACTTTTAAAATAATTGAAATTGGGAAATTATTATTATTATTATTATTAAATTTCAAATTAAAATTAAATAAGAAATTGAAAACGTTTGATACGAACTAAAAATTGTATTATTAAAAGTTTTCTTTTTACAGTAATTTTTATTAACACTTTTCAACAAAATTGAAAAATGTTTATGCATTCGTTTTGTCTGTCCGTCTGTCCGCGCTCTAACTCTCGTAAATATACTCGGAATGCAAAGAAATTTTTCCATGTTATTGAAGTTTACACAAGCACAAACCCTATTAAAAATGAAGTTTCTACCACGATTAGTTCATTTACAGGGACAGTCAAAAGTTTTCGATTATATTAGGGCCAATGGGGAAAAATCGTTTCAAATTAATTTTAAAGATGTTGCGGCCGGACAAACGTTTTCACTTTTATTTGCATCTACGAAAAGCACACTAAAATATGCAGCTAAAAGAATAGTTATTCATTTACAGGGCCACACAAAATAATTCTAATACATGATAATAAAGGAGGAAATTGTTTGCGACATATTTTAACGAATCATAGGCGTAACTTGGGCTCTAAAACTAGGGGGGCGCAATTTTCGAATTACTTTTTTAGAAAATTACACTCCCCCCGCCTTTTCCTTCCCAGTGATCGTATGCATATACATACACTTAAATATCTTTTAGAAAATGCTCAATCATATACGAAAAAATAAAGAAAAAGCCGAAATTAGTCATTTCATGTCTTTAAAAAGATATTTTAAAATATTGAATGCACAACCGTTATATCGGTTCGTAAAAAAATCTGAAACTCGCAGCAAATTTTATGTTTGATGCACTGTGTTTGATGTTTTGTGTTTTTTCACAGACCTGGAAAAAAATTTATGTTTTTACAGTGATCCTTTGTCAGAAGTTTGCACTATTGCACGAACTTTTGTCAGAAATTTGTATTTTATCCGCGCTCTTTTAACAAAATTTGCATTTTTTCTGCGATCCTTTGACAAAATTCAAGTTTTTTCCGGGATCCTTTCACAAAATTCAAGTTTTTTCCTCGATCACTTGGCAATTTTTTTTTTCGTGATCCTTTGACAAAATTCTCGTTTTTCTAAGGTCCTTTGATGAAATAAGCGCTGTTTCGCGATATTCATCAAAAATTGCGTTTTTTTCATGATCCTGTTACAAAATTTGCGTTTTTCGCAATTTTCTGACAAAAGTCGCGTTTTTTTCGCAATTTTTTGACAAAATTTGCTTTTTTTTCTCGATTGTTTTGACAAAATTTGCATTTTCTCCGCGTTCCTTAAAAAAAAAAAATCGCGTTATTTTACAATATTCAACAAAATTTATGTTATTTTAGCAATTCTTTAAGTAAACTTGTGTTTTTTCACGATTCTTTGACAAAATTTGCATTTTCCCAGGATCCTTTGCCAAAATTCGCATACTTTTTGTAGTAGTTTGGTAAAATTCGAATTGTTTCGCGATATTCAACAAAATTTAAGATTTTTCGCGATCATTTGACGAAATTTGTGTTATTCCTGCGATTTTTTGATCCTCGCCTTTCTTTCCGCACTATCCTTTCACAAATTTCCATTTTTTTCGCAGTCCTTTGAAAAAAAATGTGTTTTTTTTTCACGTTTCATTGATGAAAATAACTTTTTCCTGATCCTTTGTCAAAATTTGCGTTTTTCTCAGATCCATTGACGAAATTCGCGTTGTTTCGCGATATTCAACAAAAACTGCGTTTGTTCGTGATCCTGTCTCAAAATTTGCATTTATCCACGACCCTTTGCCAAAATTTGCATATTTTTTGCCGTAGTTTGGCAAAATTCGAATTGTTTCGCGAGATTCAACAAAATTTGCGGATTTTTCGCGATCCTTTGAATAAATCTGTGCTATTTATGCGATTATTTGACGAAATTCACCTTTCTCGACCCAAAACAACCCTTTCACGAGTTTCCACTTTTTTTCGTAGTTTTCTTGAAAAAAATCGCGTTTTTTTTCGCGAATTTCTCGTTTTTGCACGATTTTTTGATGAAAATAACTTTTTTCCTGATCCTTTGACGAAATTTTCGTTATTTTTCTTTGACAAAATACGAGTTTTTTTCTGCAACCTTATAACGAGATTCGCATTTTCCCTTTTTTTTTTTTTTTTTTTCAAAATTCGCGTTTTTTTAGTTATTTGGCGAAATTATCAATTTTTTTTATGAGAACGATTAACAAAATTGATATTTTTTTTCGCGACCATATATCGAAATTCGCGATAGTTTACCGTGAAGCTGTTTTATGTCCAAATTTTTAGTCTGATGACCAAATTAAAAAAAAAAAATCTTCGTTACCGAATGCTTTAAATTTTTGGAAAACTTAGAACAAATCACACGGAAATTCGTAAACTTTTTTCGTATCCCATTGATAAAGCAGGGTTCGCACACTCCTTATATTTTGTAAGGACTCTGGCACCACTAATAATTATAAAAAAATTTATACTTAATTTTTAAGAAACAGAATTCGAAACCACGCCCTCGATTCGCAATTTTTGCACTATTTTTCTGCAGTGAAATACATTAAAAATACTGTAAAATTTTTGTGGTAGATCTGTGCGAACCCTGTAAAGCTCGGTATTTTAAACTTAAAGGACTATTACATTTTTGGAAAATTTCCAGAGCATTCCTTGAAAATGAATGCTTTTTATTCGAGCACTTTTCCTATTTTTTTTTTTTTTTTTTTTTTTTTTTTTTTTTTTAAATAAGATACGAACCATGAAATCAGTTTCTGTGCATTCGCGAACGCAGGGAAGAAAAAAGATGAGTTTTTGATTTCTTTTGAGTTCTTTTTGATTTTTAACTAATAACTGAACTATTTATCAGAAACAAAATTCTGAAGTTCAGGTGCATCAGGAGCAGGGTTGGGTTTCTGACGTCAGAAACTGGTTTTTGTCATGGCAAGCGTCAAAAACTGGTTTAAACCGTCAAAAACTGGTTTAAACAGTCAAAAACTGGCTTAAACTGTGAAAAACATGTAATGTGCTTTAAAACATTTTAAGAACAAGAGGAAAACATTGAATAACTCTCAATGATTTCAGTAATTTTTTATTTAAAATTAATTACTGTAATTAAATAATTACAAAAAAATTAAATTACCTTAACTGCAATAAAAAAATTTTGTTTTTTTAGAATGTTCAAACAGAAGAAAATGATTTTGTACCGTTAATAATCTGGACCAATTTTACTTCACAGCATTCTACAGCACATAACCAATTTAGCACATTTAATTTACACTCAAATGATTTCTGAGTTTAATGTAAATGAAGCAAAAGTTAGAATATATTCTCTCAATTGATGCCGAGATAGCCGGGCTTGATAGCAGAAGCATTGCTAGTTGAGCAAGTTTGGAGGCAGATCAAATTTTCGAATTTATGACAGAATTTTTTTTTTCTAAAAATGATAATATACAATACAGTAATAGTGAATTTTTAATATTGCATCTAATGTTGTATATGTGTGACAGATATTTAATGTGAAATTTTACAGATCAGTGTGTGAGGGAGTGGCCTTTGCATAAAGGCACTTTAGTATTTCTGAGATCGTGACGTCAATAATTTAACATGTGTAAGCGTAAAAGCGACATCTATCCTCTCTTTTACTTTAACTTTCTAGAGTGTGTGTGTCTCTTTCGGATTCTGCAGTGTGACTCGCGGTTAGTAGTATTATGTAAATTTGAGGTATCTCAGTTTGCAGCATATAAAAGCTTGGAGTTTGAGTGTGTGAAGTGTGTCTCTGGCATTAGCCAGCCAAGACTGAGTGTGACTAGCGACATTAGATAGCGAAGTGAATCACTGGCGATAGCCAGCCGAGTGTTCTGGAGATATTAGTCAGCGAAGTGTGTTTTCCGCTGATATCTAGCAGATTGAAAGTAGCATCGAGCCTCCAGTGAGTTGTGAAGGAGTTTCGGTATTCGAATAGAGAAGTTGGCCGTGGTAAGAAATTTAATAGTAATTACATTTGATTATCTCAAGGTAACTAAAGGATATCTACAGCCACGGGCTGTCTAATTAACTTTTATCTAGCAGCTTAGCCGAGAGATAGTGAGAAGTAATCAGAGTTGCCCCGATTGAGCTAGTTTCCGGAGCCTGTGAGTATGCGTTTAGTCTTTTCGTAGTATTCTCAGTTGTGAAAATTAGACTTGCTCCACTTCCCTTGAGCCCGTATAGTTTTTAATAAACTGTGTTTTTTATCCTAATTCATGAGTATGTCTGCATTTAACTCCCAGCACGAGCATCCAACCGTTACAAGTGTAGTATTTGAGGTTTCTGACGAGGGTTTTGACAAAAGGTTTTTGACATGACGGTTTAAACTGGATAAAACCGCACACTGTCAAAAACTTCCCAATCCTGATCAGGAGAGCCCTTGGAATATCCTCATTTAAATTTTCAGACTTAGATGCGATAAATTTTTTTAGCCATCCCATACACACAGAGTGAAACTTTATTAGTATAGACATGTTTTTACGTTTATGAATTTTAAAATGACACAAATGCAAACGAACATTGAAAATATGAACATGATAGCATATTTTTCTATTTCCCTTTAAAGTAATTACTCTATGGCTACTTAATTCCAATTTACAGGTCCACTCCACACATGCATACAAAGAACTCTAAAATGAAATAAAGGCTCATAGATTCAGCATTTCTGGAGGGGGAAAAAGAGCAGGGGAAATATTTTTTTATTGATCATAAACTGAGGAATTAAAAGATTTGTTAAGATACATGTCTGATATGAAAATAAAGATATAATTGCAGGGTATTTTGAATTATCCGGTATTTATTCTAGTTTGCACTCAAAATATAGCACATAAATGGTTAAATAAAAAAGAAGAGAAAATCAAAATATAAAATTGACCCTTAACTACAGAATAATACAAAAAACTGGAGGGGCAAAAGATAAGTCTTGCCCCTGCTCCTGGAAAACTAGGGGGGCATATGCCCCCCCTTGCCCCCGCCAGATTACGCCCATGTTAACGATGGTAAACGGTATCATGTGTAATCAAATTGATATACGTCGCTGAGACTTAATATAAGTTATTTCACGCATAATACGAAGTGCATAGCATTTACAGGGACACACAAAAGACTTCAAAAAGCATATTCTATTCGAAGTACTATAGTATATTACGCATGATAACTGTTCCATGGATGAAAGCCATTTTTAATTATGATATGCGCTTTTAAGTGTCACTAAATGTATTCGCATTATATGGTGTGCATAAATGCTATAATAGTTACACAATTAAGATATACAGGGTTACTCAAAAGAACTCGGAAAAGTTACTGAATGTGAGTGTAATTTACTTAAAAGTTTGTTTTTAAAAAAGTTTTGCATTTTTACGTCAATTCGCATTTAGTTTACCGTGAAATGTTTGTAGAATATAGATTAAATGATATACAGGGTCACGCAAAGAACTGGATACAGTTTTGTTTAAGGATGATAATTTCTGGAAATATGATTTAAATAGTTTAAAGAGTACTGTTGTTTGATTAACATTTTTTATTTATTTTTTTATATAATTAATTTTAGCAAAATACTTTCGTGTAATAAAGGTACTAGGTAAACTGCAGGGCTGAACAAAAGTATTGAAGTATGTTTTACATCTATTCGTATAAACTGCCAAAAGAAAAATTTCATCCAGCTAGGCATTTTTTTGCTAAACTAAATTTCTCCATGATATAGTATATATATCAACCGACAAATCAAATACAAAGTCGCTCAGAAGTATTGGAATACGTATTTGGTTATGGGCAGTAACACTTATTTCCCTGAATAACGAAGTTTTGTTAAAGAATTAAGGAAATTTGGATAGTATTTTATAATCTATGCTTAACGCGGGATTTTTTCTTTTACTGGTTAATACTTTGTAACGTAGATGAAAAATGTTTATGACTCCGGCTTATGTGGCCGAGTTCTAACTCTTGTAAATAAACTCTGATGCTCGTAGTATTTTTTATATGTTATTGACGTGTACTACACCATGATCGCTATTGAAAAGGAAATGTGTAGAATTTATAGTTCATTTGCATAGACAGTCTAAAGTACTCTGTTACATTATGGTCAATGGAAAAAATCGTTTCAAGTTCATTTCAATGACGTTAGACCATTTAAAACATAAAGAAATTGATATACATTTATAAACGGCAGTATAACAAGCATTTTGTAGAATATGGGGCTTGTTAAACATTTATTATTTATTTAAAGAACCACACAAAAGAATTCCGTTTATGGGGATAATGATATATGGTTGGGAGCTTTTAGCGGCCAAAATATGTTACTAAATTATAGTGAAATAGACATAAATTATTCACTGATTCTCCTCAACGCTACATTTCCGCACCCACATTCCTTTACAAATCTGCTCATTAATGTTCCCGCTAATTGCCTTTACATTTCTGATGCATAACTTTAAAAAACCCTGTATAGGCATATTCAAAATGTGAAGAGTGTAGCTCAATATAGTTTAAAACCGGGCTTTTTCAATATTTTTCGTGATGATATAAAATTTCACGCAAAAGAAAGTAAGAGTGTTTAAAATGATATAATGCTGCTTAAACTGTAATGTTGAAAAATTATAATATTGCAACATTATAAAAAAGTGATATTATAATTTTGTTTATTTGCTCAACGCTTAAAGCTGCACAAATAAAAATGTATGTTAAATTTGCAGCGAGACTAGATCCTTGAATGGGTCGGGTTGTGTATTTTACCTGAACACGAAAATTCTATTCAAATCGGAATCCAACATAAATGTTTTTTTATCGATCTGAACCGCTAATATTTGAATTCGAATCCGACACATAAACAGTATTCCGCCTGAAACAGAGCTAATTTTAATACTTACAACGTTATTAAAAAATTCCAAAACATGTTTTAAAACAAATATTGTTAGCATATAGTCATGCTTTACATTAATAGGAACAATTTCTGTCAAATATAAAAATTTTACTTCTTCAAAATAACAGCATTATCAATAAAAAATTTTGAGAAACAATTAATAAACAAGTTGAAAATTACACGTGAAGCGTAACAAATGAGGTGCATTCGTACGATAACGAAGTTTTTAAAATATTCAGATCTTGCTGATATAGTAGACAGTACTTCGGTTACATTATAGTAGTAGAAATCTTTGTGTTCCTGTAAATATACAGGAAGTAATTTTTATTACACCTCAGCAACGTATATCATATTCATAAAATGCGAAATAGTTTAATGTAATTAAAATACGCCCCACAAACAATGTTTCTCCGTAAGCTTTATGTAATGGAATACTTTTGTGTGATCTTGTAATTTAAAAACAAATATTCTTTGCATCACCGATTATACAGAATGTATATTTTAGTATATATATACTTCATAGGTTCATGTCAGTTTTATGTTTGAATTAGTTTAACACCATTAAAATGCATTTGAAACTTTTTTTCCCATTGACCGTAATGTCATGGAATATTTTTTACTGTTCCTGTAATTGATTTATGCATCCAATTTCAATAAAATTTAAAATGACACGACAAAATTATGTAATAATTATTTGTTTTAAATTTCAAATGATTAAAATACATTTGAAACCCCCCTTGACCGTAATGTAACGGGATACTTTTGATTGTCCCTGTAATTCATCTATGCATAATTGATCTATCTTAAATTTGAAATAACTTGACAAAATTATGTATTAATTATGTATTTTAAACTTCAAACGATTCGGTTGGGTAGTTTTTGCATTGTTATATGCGAATGGACAGACAGACGGATGGACTGAACGACAACTATAGGTGCTACGTATTTACATAATTACGAAAGCACCTAAAAACAACAGATATAAAGCATAATAAAATTTGAGAGCTGTAAAATAAATGAGCTGATTTTCACGCAGTAAAAATTTCGATTCTTATCATGTTTTTAAAATTATTAGAAAATAAATTACACATATTTTAAGATTAATCGCATTTAAATGCGAAAAATGAAGCATAAATACAGGATTTCGATATTACAAATAGATTTATTCTAAATAAATAATTCAGGGATAAAAAAAATCAAGATGAATATATAAAAAGAAATTTTTTTTTGTTACATATTAATAATTGCATTTAAATAATATTTAAAGTATAATAATGAAAACATTCTTTTAAAATTTGCAAACGATTTTCAGATATTAGCAAAATAATGTCATCTTTTCAAGAAAAATGTTAAAAGATTTTCTATTTTGATATTTAAAACACATATAATTAAATAATCAAAGAAATTTTTACCTATAAAAAATTCGACGATAAAAAACAAGAGCAATCAAATACGGGTTTTAACCGGTTTGAATTCATACGCGAATCAAAGCACGTGGTTTTGTTTGGACTTAATGTGACTTAATGTAGGGTTACATTTTTGGCATCACCCAAATCATTATAGTTCACCTCCAGTATATTCTTCCTCCATGATCCCATGCATTTGAATAGGGATTTCATGTCTATTACTTAAACGTCTTTGAACACAAACAAGACAGCAGATGTAAACTGACAAAGCTGTTTGCAATATGAAGCCAAATCTATTCAAATTTAAATGCTCTCAAATAGAAAATAAAATGTCTTTGACATGGAAAGAAAGACAAACAGTATACTGTTTGTCCATTGGTGACCTTTCGTCAATAAAAACCAACCAATCACCCAACCAATCTTTGTTTATATCAAATCAATCAGCAACAGTGAGCTTTATTATATAAAATTTTCGTAAAGTTATTTGTTAAATTTTATTTGGAGCTTTGAGATTAGTATGGCTCAACTTTTAAAAAATATTTATATTCCAAACTTAATTATACAATTTAGATATTTAACTAGAGTTAAGGAAACGCCTTGGAAAAGAACGTATTTAAGAAGGTTTGGATATAATGATCCACTATTGAAAAGACCAGGTTTGTTTTACATTAATTTACAATATTTAGATATATAATACAATATTTTCTTTCCCATGAAGATAAAGAAAGATCATTGTCGTAAAAATTTAAAAAATATCAGCATTGGTTTGGTTTGTCAACATATTACTACTATCAAATATATAACTATTAATGATTTTATCTTAAGTAACTTTAATTAAGAAATTATATAAACTGAGGCCACAGACTTTCAAACAATCGTTTTTAAATGACTAATTAAGTCGGCCATTAAATCAACAGTATTAAGAAATGAAGCACTGACTGTACTTTACGAGAAAGTTGAAAACAGTTCATTATTTCCTATCACCTGTCGGTTTAATTATCTGTTCTTACCTTTTCCTTCTAACTTATTAATTCCTTTACCCACCTTCACAGACATTACAAATAATCATTGAAATAAAGGTTACCATTTGTTTACCTGTAATCATCAACAGTATTTGATTTTTAACAGCTATTACAATTTCAAAATAATAAATGAAACAAAAGTATATAGCATTGGTTGTATCCTGTAGTAACAGCATTACATTTCGAGTTTAGTTTGTTATTTCCATAGCTTATGTTAAATGTCTTTGTGAATCTGTGTCCCAGGGTTGGCATGATTTTGTAACAGGGGTTAGAGAAATTATCATTTTGCTGAGGTGAATTATAACTGCAATTACTTAATTGAATATGCAGTTAACTACTAGTATTACTTGTTTTAAGTTTAAATAATGATTACAAACTATTTTTTAAAAATAGACAATGCTTCACTATTTTCAGATTTTGTCAAAGGGTTCAATTTACATTCAAAATAGAAGAAACATGTAATTATTAATATAATGCATTAAATTACATATTTCATTAATACATTCTGTTAAATACACAGGGTGTCTACAGAATCTGGAAGACAGGAAAATTTATTAATCTGAAAAATTCAGGGAACTTTGTAAAAAAGGCTTAAAAATCAGGGAAGTTTGTGTATATGCTAGAAAATTTGCACTCTTGCCTTGCGAACAAGACTGATTCATCTATTTTATTTTCCTATGCTAATTAGTTGCTCCCAATATTTTTCAAAAGGGTCATTCCATGTCAAATCAACCAAAAAAATTCAATATTCAACCTGACCATTTCCGATTTCAATGAAACTGCTAGGGATCATTCTCTATGATGATATAAATTAGAGCATATTTTTATTTTGTGTTTATCGCTTTAAATTTTTATACAATTAATTATTTAAATTTTGAAAAATCAGCATTTTTTGACTTGCATAAATATTTTTAATTTTGAATTTCTCAAGTTCTATCAAACATAGAAAATTTTATGACCACTCATTTCAAAGAGGAGTTTATAAGGTTTAATTTGATATGCAAGTCGACTATGTATAATTAAAATAAATAAAATTTTAAATTTTTTAAAATTTAAAATTTGAAAATTTTTTAGATAGTCATTTTTAAAATTTTTGAAAAAAATTGTATGTTTGTTGTAATATTATAAGCTTTAAATTCTGAAATTTTTAGAGTGGGATCTCAATGGGATCAGGAGTTATTAAATAAAAGCTAAAAATTACCATACAAATCATAAATAAATAACAAAATAGACAGAATTAAATTGCTATTTTAATGGTAATTTTTGCTTTTATTTAATAACTCCTGATCCCATTGAGATCCCACCCTAAAAATTTCAGAATTTAAAGCTTATAATATTACAACAAACATAAAATTTTTTCAAAATTTTTAAAAATGACTATTTAAAAAATTTTCAAATTTAAAAATTTTTAAATTTTATTTATTTTACTATACATAGTCGACTTGCATATCAAATTAAACCTTATGAACTCCTCTTTGAAATGAGTGGTCATAAAATATTCTATGTTTGATAGAACTTGAGAAATTCAAAATTGAAAATATTTATGCAAGTCAAAAAATGATGATTTTTCAAAATTTAAATAATTAATTGTATAAAAATTTAAAGTGATAAACAAAAAATAAAAATATGCACTAATTTATATCATCATAGAGAATGATCCCTAGCAGTTTCATTGAAATCGGAAAAGGTCAGGTTGAGTCACTGGTTGATTTGGCTTGGAATGACCCAAAAGATGAATGTGGGTGTGAGTTTTTGATATTTAACATGTATTGAGATGATCATATGTCCTCATTTTCTATGGATAGCATCTATATTGAAGACAATTTACCCATCTTTGAAAATTTAAATGATATATTAACATAATCTGACCTGGTGGCCAGGTTAATCCAATTTGGACCTCAATGAGACAAAAAACACTTAATTATTTTATTAAAGTCTATATTTCATGAAATACCATTATTATACCATCATTAGTATTATTTTTCTGTTAGTTGGACACAAATATTATACATACATACAAAAATGAGCATTATTTAGCGTAACAGGAAACAGAGTAAATATTCATGTTAACCTAAAACTTATTATTCAGTAACAGATTAACAAAAAGTCCCTGTTAATTTTTGGAACACCTTGTATAATAAGCATAAAAAAAAAGAAAAAAAAAAAAAAGAAACAAATAGCAAGGTTGAACATTATTTTAGGAATAAAAACAAAATTATTTATTTAAGGTGGTTCTGAAATCTAAAAGGAAACAGAGCAAATATTCATATTAACCTAAAACTTGAACAAAAAGTCCCTGTTAATTTTTGAAACACCTTGTATGATAAGCATTAAAAAAAAGAAGAAACAAATACCAAGGTTGAAAGTTATTTTAGGAATAAAAACAAAATTATTTATTTAAGGTAGTTCTGAAATCTACTGCTCAAGTTCAAGAAATTGAAAATTTTCTGACACATGTACAGATTTATTTTAAAATGCAAAAACACAAAATGAGCAGAGCCAACTATGGAAGCGATTTGAAATCGAAAGATGTTTTCCCTTTTTTGATAAATAAATTATTCATGGAGCTATATAAGCAATTTTGGATCACATGACAATTTTTTTTTTCACTGATTGTTTTTTTTTGATAATTTGGTTCAGAATACCAACTTTGACTGTTTTCTCTAAAAAATCTTTTGCATTTACCAAAAAAAAAAAAAAAAAATGTAAAAAGTCCTCCAATCACATTCCAGTAGCAGAAAGTTTGTGACATGAGACGGGCATCACAGATTTTCTTTTCTTTTTGTAAATTATGTTTAATATTTTTTCTTTTACTGTAAATGAATATTATTACAGAATCTATTTTAAAATTCTTAGGACTGGTTGGATAAATATTTTTTAAAAACTACCAATCCAGTTTCTGAAAATAGTAAATAAAAAAGTGCAAAAATTTCTTTAATAATAATAAGAAGAAAAGCTAGATCAAAAGCATGGTACTTATCTAGGATTACAAGTTTTAACTCATTTTGGTACTACTTGGTTATCCCATCAACCAAAAATCTATTGCAAACTATAAGATTAAATGTCAATAATGGATATTGTGAATGTCACATACAGTAACATTAAATACGATATACGTATTTATAACATCTTCAAGTGATTTTTATTTCGACTTTTTATTTGTATACAGTAGACTCCCTCAAATCCGCACATAATTTATGGATGTAAACAATGAAACACTCAGTTCATATGTAGGTGCAAAATTTGACTTTTTCAGTTTTATATCAATTCCATACATTGTTTAATTTGTAATTTTGTTAATGTTATTGAATTCATGTTTTTTCATGAAGAAAGAATAATTTATTTCTGAAAAAAAATCAAGATTTTGCAGATATAATTGGTAATCACAATCTTACCAAATAGTTAGTAGAGTGGGAATAATAGTGGGAGTTATTAAGTCTGGTTAAACCTGAAATAAAGCTTTGTTATATTATTATCCTGATGTGAATTAGTAATGTACCTTTATGAGACAAGCTCTATTGAATAATTTAGGAAAAACACATTTAATCTTTATAATGAATATTTAATTGTACATAGATTATTAACTTGACCCTTGGTTTTAGTATTTTAATCATTTTAAAAATTATCTATTTTTTTTTTATTATTTTAGTTTATTACTTATTTTAATATTTTAGTATATTGTAAGCATTCATTATACTCTTGATTTCATTATTAATTACATTCAAATTACTTTAAAAAAAATATAAACAAAACCATGACCAGAAATCTGCAAAATTCTAAAATCCGCAAAACCTCTGGTCCCAAGCTGTGCAGGTTTAAGGGAGTCTACTGTATTTATTAATATTCTATTAATTATTTGTTTTTTCATTATTTGAAATAAAAAATTATGTCAATATGTATAATTTCGCTATTAGTTTGGCGATTTGTGTAATATGGCGAAATTGGTCGATGGGATAACCAAGAAATACCCTCATTTTTATTATTAAATTAATATATAAAATTGACTTTTTCGCTAATTCCCTGTATGGGTTATTTAAAATATGCAATTCAAATCATTACAAAAAAAAAAAAAAAAAAAAAAAAAAAAAAAAAAAAAAAACTTTTACCCCTATAAAAGAAAGCATGTTGTCAAAAGTTTATACTTCATTTGCTTTGACATGAATTGATTCCAAGATAATATAAAAAATATTCTGGAAATGAATTTATTGATCTTGCTTTTCTAGATACTTTACCAAGAATTCCAGAAGACAATAAATATGCCAAGAAAGGATTGTCTCACCTTAAAGAATACAAACCACGAAATGAGTGGTCTGATAAGCAAAAATATTTTGGACAAAATGATTATATAGGTAACTATTTATTTCTTGCCATTATTTTTTTTTCAACTTGAAGCATGTTGTAATTAATACACTATATGGTCAAAAGGCGACCAGTCATTGCAATTTTAGATGTTTTGTTAAATATCTAAAAAAAATAAATGAGGAATTATTCTGAAAATCCAGGTGTGTAAACAGATTAGTACAGGTCATATATTTCTGCAAAGATTTTTTTTCCTGAAATTTCATAACCGTCAGCAAATTAAAAAAGAATTAATATTTTCTGGATAACCCTGTCAAAACTAACGTAGCAAACACGTTCAAACTGCAGATTTATAATTAAGTGACTTACTCTAATATATTGTTATTTTTATGATGATAGCATGTACATATGCATAGAGAAATTAAAGTTTTTATAAAAAGAGTCTCAAATTTTGCCAAGTTTTTTGCTTATAATTTGCAGGGTTTTTAATATAAAAAATGTTCCTTTCATCTAAGCAACTCTTCCATTGCTTATGATTACAATAAGTAACATAATCATAATCTGCAGTTTGGACACTTTTGCTACATTAGTTTTGACAGGGTTATGCAGATCAACATTCTTTTTCAATTTGTTGACTGTCCCCTATGGGATTTCGAGAAAAAAATCTTCACAGAAATATATGACTTCTACTATTCTGTTTATGCACTTAGAGTTTCAGAATAATTTATCATATATTGTTCTAGATATTTAACTAAACATTGAAAATCGCAAGTGGCCGGTCACCTTTGGCCATATAGTGTAAATGATCTGTAAACTACATATTTTCATTTAAAATATAAAACAAATCTTTATCTTTCTAACATCCTTCAGGCTTAGTTAATATATTTATTTTTATGTTTGCAAATAGGCATTTAACTAATTGCTTTGTTTTTGTTCTTGAAATTTTTTATGAAACTAAACCAATCACATTCTAATAAATGAAATAATCACTTTGTCTGTGTGTATCTCCATTCTTTTCCGTGATCTTTTGTCAAAATTCTCGATTTTTGTGATCGACTGACAATATTCTTTATTTTTTGCACGATCTTTTGATTTAATACTCAATCTTTTCTGTGACTATTTGACCAAATTTGCATTTTTTTTCTCTTTCGAGGATTTATTGACAAAATTCATGATTTTTTTTTTCTTGCAATCATGAAATTTACAAATTTTTTTTCTGCGACCAGTTGAAAGCACTTTTTTTTGTGTGTGAATAATTTTTTACATTTACGATTTTTTCTGTTATTGATTAGCAAAATTTGTGTTTTTTCTTTTCTGCAATCAATTGGCAATTTGCCGAATTCCTCAAAGAAAAAAAAAATCATGCCTTTAAAGGGGACATGGTACCTTTGAAATCATCCCTACAATTTTCGAATAATACTGTAATATATATGCTGGCACAATACTTTACTGAAAAAATCTGTTAAATCCAGGCACAAAAATATTAAGTATGCACTTTGGAGAACAAGTTGAAAATTTTCAAACCTCTATCTAAATTAGCATAAAAGCCTTAGTATTTATTGAAGAAGCATGTTATAAAAATATAAACACAGAGAAAAATCAGTTTTCATTTGTATTGGTAAGTTACACTAAATCATTTTAAAAAATTACAAGATCTCACAAATTGTTGTATAGTTAAAAAATAGGTATCAAAATATTCACAATTAAAGAAGCTGTTAGTTAATATTAAGAAAAGAAATTTATTTAAAAATCCCCTATTGTTACTGACGTGTGACATTTGGTTGAAAGTTGAGAAATAGACTAAATAAAAGTTTTAGTTTTTTCCTTTCTTATATAAAAGAAACTTTTCGATAATTATTCTGAGATATTTATTTAAATTGATTCAATGCTTTTTTTTTTTTGGTCTTGTCTGTAATTAATATAATTCTTTAAATAATATGTAAAATAGCACTGGGTTTGTAAGATTTTTTTTTTCTTCCTTGCAAGCAGCTTAACTCCTCTCCATTTATAAATGTTGGGAGAGAGGCTCCCCTCTTAGGAAAATAGAATGTCAAACCCTGAGTGCATCATTAAAAAATCAGTAATTTGTTGCAAGAACTGATGCTACAAATTACTATTATTTATTTCAGGAGAAAAAGAAACGTACAAGAGTTCACATGATCATTATTTGTTTCTTTTGTGCAAAATGTGTTTTGCTCTGTAGTTTATGAATCACAGTTGTATAAATCACAACTGACATGTTTAGCAACATGTCACATGAAGTCGGATTTTTTTCCCCCATTGTCACTTCCTCTTAAAACCAAATGTGGACCACCAGAGAAATTAATTTTCTTGCTGGCAACACTTATCTCTTTAATAGATTGTTGTTTTTTTTAATGGCACATTCTTCAATTTGAAATTTCTTTACTTATAGATTTCTTTATTTATTGCATTACAGTTGTCTTTCTGCAATTTTCTAAATTATAAAATTCAACAATTCGTTATAGTAGACTCCCTCAAATCCCCACAGCTTGCAGGGCTCCCAAATGGTTCCTTCTTCCCCCCAAAGTCCCCTTTTTAGAAAAAGGTCCCCTTTTTTATATTTTGGTCCCCCAAGTCCCCTTTTCTGTGTCTGAAAAAAATCGTCGCAAAATAAAAAAAAAAACTCTGAAAATCACTAAAAGCTTAAATATCCAAGAAGACAAAATTTATTAAAGTGGGTGTAAAAAAAGCATTATAATGGGCATAAAAAAGCACTGTAACTGAAATTCTTTCATGAATCTAAATGTTAAAAAATCACCACAAAATGCAGGCAAATTTTAAGAATCTCATTAAAATTCTTAAAAATTAAAAAATTGCAGAACACAAAAGTTACTATGTTAAGCTACTGCTTGACCAGTATTCAATAACAGGCCTTGGCATGCTTCAATCCCCCCCCCCCCCCCTCAAAAAATTAAAGCTTTTTTGAATGGAAAGAATCATTGAAATGTATGGAAACAGACGATTAAAGCTAAGAAAAATTAATTTAAAGTTCACAACTCTGAATCATATTAAAGAAAATGGTTGGAGTAAAATGCCTTTTCACATATTTTTCCTTTTTTCTATCTTTACAAAAAGAAAATATTAAATTCATGAAATAATTTTGACTTCCAGTTTTCGATGGATTTATATTTTTAGAAAGTTTTGAACACAATTTGGTGGTTTTTAGAATATGTCTGTATGAGGTAAAAATTCTGTGGGTGCTGTATCTCAAGAACTAATGCACAAAACTTTAGATTCACTTAGACCTTGATGTAAACTAGAGCTAATTAGTTTTTAGTGTATATAGCTCAACAAGTTACACTGTTATGCTGCATTTTTCACAGTTTCATTAACAGCTCTATCGCAAGAACTAATGCACGGATTTTCATAAAACTTCAGATTCTTTTAGTCCTTAATGTAATTTGGTATCTATTATCCTCTGATGTAAATTGCTTAACAGGAGGCACTGCCATGCTGCATTATTTATGAGTATCGCAATAGGTTTATCGCAAAAAATAATACATGAAATTTAATCAAACTTTTGATTTTGTTACTCCCTGATATAGATTAGTGTTTTCACACTAATCTATATCTATATTACTTAGTTTTTTGTATAAATCACCCAACAGGTGGCACTGCTATGCCACATTTTTCACGATATCGTAATAGTTGTATCTCCAGAAGAAATGTATGGATTTTCATCAAACTTCAGATTCAGTTATTACCTGATTAAAATTGATCCTGATTAGTTTTTGGTGTACATCACCCATCAAGGTGATGTTTTTATGCAAAAAATTTTTAATATTTTACAATAGCTGTGCCTCAGAAACTAATGCACAGATTCTCATCAAATTTCAGATTCTGTTGGAAATTGACATAAATTGTTGCTGACTACATTTTGGTGTAAACCATCTAATCAGTGGTACTGCTAAGCCTCATTTTTCAGGAATTACTAAAGTTTATGAGATAAATAAAAGTTTTGGGATTGCCACATCTGACTAGTTAATTATTGGAATGCAATTTCTTTTAAATAAGAAGGTATATTCTACAGAAAACTTTCTGTTGAATCAAGAATTAGAAATATATTTTGCATTCTTATTATTTATTTTTCATATCGTTTTAAAATTGTTTAATGATGTCAATTTATAAATAAAAATAATACTGCATTACATATATAAACATACAAATTATCATAACATGTTTCTTTAGCTTAAATGTATTCTTTTCATTGAAGAAAAGGCTAAAATTTTTTATACAGTTATGCAAGGCCAGTGCAACAATCGGGCTAAAAAAAAAGCTGTCCAATTTCATTTCCTGTCTGCGAAAACGTTAAAAGCGAAACATCTTTCCTTCTATCTTTATAACAAAAAAGTATTAGATTCATGAAATTTTTTAATTCAGGTTTTCAACAGACTTGTATGTTTTAGGAGGAATCGGAGATCATGAAAAATGTTTTTACAAAATGTCTGTATGTGACACAAATTTTGTGGACACTTTATCTCAATAACTAATGCATGGAATTCAATAAAAATTTATATTTATTTAATATTTGATATACAATGACAGTCAAAGTTTCTGCCCAGTTAGTTTTTTTAATTGTTTTCCTGAACATTTCAACGAAAAAGAAGCACAATTACCTCCAAAAGTTAGGAATATACAAAGGACCTCTAACCATGTGATCATTTTGATACAGTATTGAAGACACTTGGTGCAAAGGGGAGGTATACGAAATTTTGTGTGTGCAAAAGTTTCTGGCCATTCACAATTTTTTTTTTTTTTTTTTGCTATTGGGAAAATGCTTTTTTGGCCATGTTTGTTAATTAATGAACAAAAATAATGCAGTCTAAATTTTAAAATAAAAGTTCAACAATTATTGTTTGTAAAGAGTGAGTTGTTTGTCACTAAAGGACCAATTCTCTCAGGAGATTGTGGCAAAGTTATCAATCAGTAAACTTTCTGTGAACGATATATATTTTTTAAGATACAGATGGCCATGGCCTCCTGGACTTGTCACAGTCTGGGAGATCTGGAAAACAACTATTCGTGAGCACAGAATCGTTACAAGAAAAGCAGTTGATGACTCCCATAAAAATGCTTCTGCAATCATCCACATTAGACAGAGTGAAAATATACCTGAAATAATTCGGTCTACCATGTCAAAACACATATGTGATGAAGGACTTTATGGAAAAATCTGTTAAAAAAAAAAAAAAAAATCAGAGGGTCCGATTGGCGTTTGCTAAAGAACACATGCAAAACTGGAATAAAGTAGAATTTTCCAATGAATCAATCTTTTTAAGAGTGATGGCAGGCAGTATGCCCAATGATTTAACAGCAAAAGACATGATTCCAGATGTGTTATTCTTACAACTAAGCATGGTGGAAGATACGTTACATTATGAGGGACATTTTCTGGAAAAGATGCCAGTCCGTCTTTTAAAATCCGCAGCAAGATGAATGATGCAATATAAAGGCTATTTTGCAAAATATTTTGCTACCTTATTGAAAGCAAAATTTTGGTCACAACTATTAGTTTCAGTATGATAAGAAACCAAAGCATACATGCTTGTCAAGCAATGGCTTTCGCACAAAAATATTTCTCTTTTGAAATGGCCAGCCCAAGCACCCAATCTGAATACTATAGAAAATCTTTGGAATGAAATTTAGAAACATGTTTGAAATTAATAAAAGTCCAATTCAGCATGGCCAGAATTTTCCCATAAATTTCAAGATGAGTAGAAAAATGTACCACAGACGATTTTCAACTGTTCATTGAATCGATGCCAAGTTACTCCGCCTTTACAACCCCCTACAGCGAAATTCAGTCTCATTTGAAGGGTTGACCAAAGGAGGTATCTCATCGAGCCCAACATCTTGCTTGGGTTTATTTTGACCCCAGACAATTAGGGGCATTTCTTCATGTGCATGTGTGTGTGGGGTGGGTAATCAGAAAATTGATTTTTTTCATACATCCTTTTAAAACTCTTGTCCTAAGCACCCATTTCCCACCGTCTTAGCTTATTTTTTTACCACTATCAGATAGTTTAATTTTTAATTGCATTCATTACCGCTCCATAAATTTTCTTAAAAATTAAGAAAAAAAATCCGTTCAACATATCTCAACCATTAACATCTTTTTATCACTTTCTGTCGCCAGGAGAGGCTATTGAAACAAATTCTCAAAAAATTTAATCTACAATATATATATCATGCAATATCTTAAGGCCACTGTCTTTGGCTGAGGAAACGCTCGCGAGCTAATGCTAATCCTATGGGGAAGCATTTTTCTAAAAACTCTTTCACATTTTGACATTTTTGAATAATTTTTTTTGCTTTGGATAGCTGAGGTGCATGCCGATAGCGCACCTTTTTTTTACTTTTTCGATTTTGGTTGCAGATATTTTTTACAAAGTTAGTTTCACTTTCAAAACCGGTTTCAAAACTGAAAGTGCTTTTTAAAAAAAATATCTGCATTCAAAATCGAAAAAGTAAAAAAGGTGCACTGTCAGCATGCACCTCAGCTATCCAGTGCAAAAAAAAAAAAAAAAAAAAAAAAAAAAAAAAAAAATTATTCAAAAATGTTAAAATGCGAAAGAGTTATTAGAAAAATGCTTCCACATAGGAATAGCATTAGCTCGCGAGCATTTCCTCGAGCAAGGGCAGGAGCCTTAAATGAAAGGCCAGGTTATGAATAATGTTATTCTTAACTCTTTCTCTACCTGCATTTTCACTGCTTTATATCATCTCCATCTATGTAAGGATTTAATCATTATAAACAATTATTATTTTTTAACAAATTTAATTATTAACAATTTTGGTTTATTAAATAATGTTTAAAATGTTTTGAAAGGAATATTAAATAAAACTCTCTGAGTGATTTGTGATCATACTTACCCTCTTACTTGTTTTTATTAACTGATCACTATTATTTTTTACCTGTAACGAGAATTATCAAGGTGAATGCGAAATATTGAATGCTTTATATACTTTTTCAGTAGGATATTTAAATGTGCTTAAATAAAATTTGTACATTGTTTAATGAAATCTTATAAAGATAACCATCTAACATATTTTTTGGGGTAATTTTAAAAATTTATTTTCTTATTTAGGAAAATTTGTGCTATATTTACACACATATGATCCTTATTTGGTTTCCATTTTTAATAAAATTGGTCCCCCAAAGTCCCCCTTTTAAGCAAAAATGGCCCCCCAAAGTCCCTTTTTTAAATAAAAATGTCCCCCTTTTTGAGGACTAAAATGTGTTGGGAGCCCTGAGCTTGGAACCAGAGGTTGTGCAGATTTTAGAATTTTGCAGATTTCTGGTCATTGCTTTGTTTACATTTCTAAACAGTAATTTGAATGTAATTAATAATGCAATCAAAATTATAGTGAATGCTTACATTATAGTAAAATATTAAAATAATTAAGTAAAGTAATAAACTAAAATAATAAAAAATTACATAATTTTTTTAAATGATTAAATGTTAAAAGCAAAAAATCAAGTAAATAATCAACAATGTATAATAAAATATTCATTATAAGGATAAGATGCATCTTTCCTAAATTATTCAATGGAACTTGGCCTCTACAGTTATACTACTAATTCACATTAAAATTATAAAATAAGGAAGTTTTATTTCCGGTTTAGCCAGAGTTAATAACCAAAAAAGCTTGATTAATGCATAAATAAACATTTTGCAGAAAGATTGTGGTATCAGCAATATCGTTAATTTTTTAAGAAATAAATTTATTCTTCTTTCATGAAAAAAGCATGAATTCAGTCATATTATCAAAAATTACAGATTAAAATATATATGGAATCTATACAAAAATAAAGTCAAATTATGTCCCTACATCTTAACTGAAAGTTCTATTGTTTACATTTGTAAATTATAAGCAGATTTTAGAGAGTTGCAGATTTAAGGGAGTCTACTATATTATTATTCCAACCAAACTCAATACTATTAACACATTAAATTATTATTGAATTAAATAAATAAATCTATTATAAATAACTGAATATTTGTTATTTTATGTCTCAATTTAACAATTACTCTAAGAACAATAAATAAATTGTTTGCAGCGTTGTTGTGCTTAAGTATGTTATATACAACAATATCCCTCATTATATTGCTTGTTCAAATATAGAGCTTTGATTTCATGCCTCTTGAAAAAAATAAGCTGTAGTTAATTGAATTTTTTTATGTAAACATATTTAAATGTTATTTGTATTATATATATTTCTTCTACACATTCTTAATTTCGCTAAGAAAAATTTAATATGTGTAGCAGTGTAGCTAACTTTTAATGATGAGCATTTAGTACTTTTGTGTTATAGTTTCATTTGCATAAAGTAATTTTAAGAAAATCAGATTTTGCACCAAATATTATAAGAGGCTGTCTATAAATGATGTCACACGTTTAAAAAAATATTTTTTGCCCCTCCCTCCTCCCTTTTGTCACAAAGTGTCACACTTCACCTTACCCCCTCCCCCTTTTGTCATATGTCATGCTTTATCAGGGGCCTCGCTAAGGGGGGGGCAAGGGGGAGCCTCTCCCCCAAGCATTTGCACATACTGTTACAGTTGGCAAATTTAAAAACTGAACTAGCAAATTAATTCAAAACTTTAATAAAAGACTATAATGCACTTTGTATTTCTGATAGATTTGATGAAAGTTACCAATATAATTAGAAATATTATTAAGCTTTTTACAAAAAAAATCTGCATTACATTTTCTAATTGTGATAATTTGGCAAAATTAAAACTAGTTGGCAAAAACTGAGAACTATTTATGTTTGCTTTTCACTGAATTGGCAAATACTGAATTTTGACTTGGCAATTTTAGGCTCTCTCCCCCACTAATAAAAAGTCTTTGCGAGGGCCCTGTGCTTTATTACATTGGAAAAGCGGTTCGCATACATCTCCTCTATTGCACTTAATCAGTGAGTGAATTAAGTGTACGTGATAATAAAATAATATACTAAGATCAACTTTACAGCAGCTGCTGCAACATAAACATGTACTTGTGGTTCAGAAACAAAGTGTTATGTTATAGATCTTATTTAAAACTTTATTTTTAAACTTTAACAAAGTGTTTTAATGACATTTGTAAGCATAACAACAAAAATAATTCATGTACTTATTTTGTATAAAATAATGTTAAGATTTACAATAAAAAAACATAAATAATATATATAGAATAGTAATAAAATATTGATATGAAAGACCAATTAAAAAAAATGATATTTTGGAATTTGAAATAGATTTTAATATTTTGGGCTTTTAAAATTTTATTTTTGCTTTATGAACACAAAGTACTTTAATTTTAAAATAACTTCAAAATTTTATCTGCTGATTTTTAATGCTTTTATTTTAACCAAAATGTGTGACTCACATTTCTTCTTACCCCCTCCCACCCCCTTGTCACAAACTGTCATAATTTCATGAACCCCCTATCCTGATCCAAGTGTGACATCATTTGTGGACGATCCCTAAGCAATCGTGGAATTGCAGCTATGAACAGGCTTCTCACTGCCACTCACTATTGCACCAAATTGCGAGAAAATGTTTCATTTGGTGATTAAACGAGCAACCAGAGTCGCCAAATTGCGAGCGCTCAATTTCTACACTTTTTGTGTGTGTGTTTGCCAATACAATCAAGTTTCTTATCTGCGTTGATGAACAAATGATATTATTTTGAATGTTCAGTTGCACCATGCTAATTATATTATTCTATTTATAGAGATATTGACTCAACACCAATTCATATTAGCAACAGCCAAAGACACAGAAAGGTTTATATGATAGCTATTTCTCTATTGTCAGTTAATCGCTATCTATGCTCCTGTAAAAACACCAACGAAATTACTTGCATCATGTGCCAATTTTTTTTTTTTTCTATCAGTTTGAATCGAAATCTTATAGCAATTTTTAGTGTGTATTTTCACAATTTTCCATCATAGATAGATGTTTTGAATTTTTATTTAGACATAAAAAATGTTTGGAACATTTACATAGTTAGATATGTTTTGAATGTGCTACTTATTTTTAATAGTTTTTGTAGCAGGTAGTGAATTTTTTTTTTTTTTTTTTTAATAAATTATATTATTTTAAAGTATATTGAAAAATAAATAAATAAGGATACAGTGAAGGCTAAAGATAGATTTTCAATGTTTCATGCCAAATCTATTTTGCTAACAATTTGGCTACTGTTTTTTATATCTTATTTGCCCAATCATTAATGTTGGTCAAAAACCAGCAAGAACTCTGGTGACCACCAATGAAGAAATATCTCATGTTATATGGCTTATTTATATATAAATCAAACAAATTTTTTCCTAATGTATATGTTAAATCGTGTAAATATAATTTTTTTTTTCTTTTTATAAAAATATAAAGAATCTCTCATTTTAAAACTATAAATAAAGCTTTCTACAAAATGCATTTCATAATTTTGCTTCTCTTGCTAAATTTAAAAACATAAATCAGTTATATGGCATCAGTAGGTATATTTTAAGTGTCATAACTTAAAATTATTTGGAAATTGCAAAGTGGCAGCTTTTTTCTTGTTAAACCAAACCCAGCAAGAAATTACTAATTTTTTTGCATCTGAAATCAACAATTGATTGATGATCTATCTATGGATGAATATGGGTTCTAAATAAAAAAGTGCAATGGCTTAGTGTTCTTTTTTATTATTATCATTCTAAACATAAGGTTTTTTTTAGATATTCTGGGTGATGGCAGTATTCATCCTGTGAAATTACTGACGAATATGCCTGCATGGTTGAGAGGTTTTCAAGGAAATGAATTTCAGATGTTGCTTCTAAAACAACAAGCTCATGCACACTATAGATGGTCAAAACCAACAAAATGGATGCATATGAACAAAAGAATTATGTTTCTGTATAGGTACTTAAACAGGAAAACTCCCAATGATTTCGTTCCAAAATAAACTAGTTGTAATATACTGACACCATTCTACTGTATTTCTTATTTTAATTCATCAAAGAATGGAAGTTGATCAATAAAAGGATCCAACACTTATCTATTTTTACTGTAATAAATATTTTAGTTTTCAGTCTTTTTTTAACTGTCTTGCTGTCTCTTGACTTTAGTTTTACAATATCAGTTTTTTCAGGTGCAGAGAAAAACTACAGTACACAGTTACTAAAAATTCAGTCTGATCTTAATTTTCAAATTTAATTAATAATTAATTTAAAAAGAAAGTAAAGTACTAGATATTTATTTAATTAAATTATAGTTTTTTTGATTCAAAAGTTGATTTCTAACAAAAATAATTATACATAATTGATTAGATAAAATATACAGTCTGTTACAAAAGTAGAAAACCACAACATATTTTGCTATTTAGGTAGTTAAAGAACTATTTTAACCAAAATAAAGAATATTCTGCGTTAATACATCAAGTTTTTAGGGAAATCTAGCAACTTACACAAATGAGAATAATAAGGAAAAAATAAATGATCAATATAAATAAAAAGTGTCAAAAAGAACTGTTACAAAATTAAAACACCATCTCCAGGAAAGACAGTTTTCTCAAATTTAGTAAAATGTTGCTATACCATTTCTCTGAATAACTTCAAACACACGATTTGTCACAGAGTAAAGTAATATTTTAAGGAACAGTTCAAGAATATTGTCACATTTCTCCATTACAGCCATTTCTAATTCATATATTGCATAATATTGTTTGTTATTTTCATACACTTGCTGAGACCCTACAACTTTTCTATGGGGTTTAAGTCCCGTCTTTGACTTAGCCGAGTGAAAACATCAATTTTTTCTCCTTTAAACTACTTCTTTGTTCATTTCAATAAATGACTAGGAGCTTCTTGAAATCTCCATTTTGCACCTAATAAAAGTGGTCCAAAGGGTATCAGACTTTGAAATAGCATCCATTAGTAACTGTCCGAGTTCATTTTTCCTTAAACTCTTCGGAGGTTACATTTTCCTGCATATGAAAATGCACCTCACCCCCGTGGCAGAAACACGGCGACACGGCGACATAGTCGCAGACACAGAAAATCTCTTGCGGACAGTTTTTGTCTGTACTAATGAAATCAATTAAAAAAATTTGTCCGCAGCTTTCGCACACTTTTGTCTGCAACTTTCGGACACTTTTGTCCGCAATTGTCGGGCACTTTTTGTCTGCACTAACGAAAAATGTAAAAAAATTGTCCAAAACTTGCGGACGACTTTTTTCCCCTGCAGTACGCATGCCGCCTCACGCATCCGGACGCCAAATTCCCGCCTCTAAATTCATTCATCTGCACATTCCGAGAACATACGAGCTCTGCGTTCTGCGGTGCGGCCGCCAAGATCAACCGTCATTCCGTAGAACATGTGCTTAGAATGGCGGGCAGTTTTTGTCTGTACTAATGAAATCAATTAAAAAAATTTGTCCGCAACTTTCGGACACTTTTGTCTGCAACTGTCGGACACTTTTTGCTGCACTAACGAAAATTTAAAAAAAAATTGTCCAAAACTTGAAAACGCTCAAAAGAAAAAAATAAAACATGAAATTTGTTAAAGGATCCAATGAAAAGAAAGTATTTAAGTCTTAAGACCGAGGAGAAAGTATTTCATCAATGTATCATGGGGGGGGGGGGGCAAATTTCGCCAGAAGACCACAGAAAGAAATGAGAATTTCCTCAAAGGACCGTGGAAAAATGCGTATTTCATCAAAAGATTGAGGGGGAAAAAACTTGAATTTCTACATAGAATTTTTCAATTTTGTTTACAGGATTTTTTTTAATTATTTATTTGGATACTTTTATTTTTGGAATCGGTTTCGAAAGTGAAAGTATCCCTGTCAAGGGAATCGAATAAGTAAAAAGCGGCCTTTGTAAAAATCGATCTTCGCTAGTTAATGCAAATATAAATAAAATGAACAAAATTGAAGTATGATATTGAAGTGCCAGCTAGATATATTTTTTTAATGTTTTCCATTATATTGCATGCGGATGTTCTCATATAAATAACTGATACCGATTGTATTTTCAATTGGAAAATCACCCGAGAATGACAAGTGTTTATCTAAATTCCTCAGGATTGCATTCTTTAAAGTTATTCTGTCTTTATAACGCAAACAAACATTAAAAGAAAATTTGAATGAAAATTTAATGAAAAATAAAGTATTATTGTGAAAAAAAAAAGTTTGTTTTAAATAATTTTCTATTTTGCTTCACGAAATATTTTGTTTTAAACTGTTTCTTTTTTGCATAGCAAAATATTTATCAATAGAACGACGCTTATCTGATTTTCACGGCGTTTCCGAACACACGTGTATTTTGCTCAAGTTCAACTGAATTCCAGGAAATCCTTTATTCCCTTTTTTTCTGCGATTTATTGACAATAAGATACGGGCGTATTACAATGGCTCAAGAGATAACTATCTCAACCTTACTTGAGAAAGGTACTTGTCCTACAGTGTGATTGAAGTTGAACTGGAAAAATCATTATACATTAAACACGCCACCTGCGAGCGAACATAAAACACGCCGACTTCTAACCGTAAAAAGTAATCATGTGTGCTTTGCAGCCAGGTCCGAGTTCTCGCAGCTAAATAAACAACCATGTCATGATAATGAGACTTTTTTATCTAGTGAATCTAAGAGTGGACTTTTTCATGGATATATATAATTTTCATAAGATTTATTATATTTTAATAAAAATTTGGTATACAGACTAATTTATTATTATTGAGAATCGCTGAAAATTTGAACAAAATCGGTCAATTCATAACGAAAATAAAATATTTTTTTCGTTTTTTAAAGTAAGTAGAACAGAAATTCATTTTCAGTTCATTTTTTCTATTTGCTGCTCGATTTTTTTTTTTTTTTTTTTTTTCTCTCAACAACGCAAAACTTTTTGACTTATTGGGATCTCCTTTTACATTTAAAAGAATACAATTCGCACAAGTACGCAAATGATTTGGAATTAAAAAGGGTGTTATTTTTTTTCAATAAATAACATCTTAAATTTAAATATTCTGGAATCGCAACAAAAATTTAAAAAAAAAAAAAAAAATTCGCCAATTTTTTTTTTGTTTTTTAAGTGTCAAAATTCAAAAATCGCAGAACAAAATGTTAGGTTAAAAAATTTAAATTGGATTCCTTTTACAAACATTACAAATTACCACGAAACACGTCTAAAATCGCTGATGAATGTGAGAAACTTTTGAAAAAAGGACAAAATTTGCTATATTGGGATAAGATAATATAGTTGTAGTAATAGTAATTTTTATAATTAGTATTAACGCATTTCATAAATATAAAAAATCACTGCAAATAGTGAAATATTTTTTATTATTATTTGGTGGTGGTGGTGGGGGGGGAATTAAAACGTAATCAATAAGAAAGCTAAAATTAAATCGAAAAAAATCGAAAATTGCTGAGAACATTACTGTTCTAGATTTATTATTGGATTTGTGTTTCGAATTTCGGAAAATCTCTGTGAAATGGAAGAAAAACTATAAAAACCGTATTAAAAAATTCTCAAAAAAAAAAAAAAAAAAAAAAAAATGGTTGCACGAATTTAAATTCAATTTTATCGTAAAAAATATACAAAATATACTATATTGTAAAAACAGTTTGAAATTGGATTCATTTCACAAATGTAAAAAAAATCGCCGCAACACGGAATATAACGCAGTTTTTAACATTTTGATATATTTTCGTAAGGGCGGCGCTTACGTTAGTGTGGTGCTTCTGACGAATATTTGTCTTTTTAATGTATTTTCGGAGGTGCGGCGCTTACGGTGGGTGCGGCGCATACTCCCAAAAATACGGTTTTGGAAATATTTAAGCATATGTGTACAATTCCCCCTCCCCTACCCAATACTTTGATCTAATTATAGTAGCAATTTAACTTCATACTCAATTATCAAATGTCTAAACAGAATTTTGGGACAATTTATTTATTATATATTGCAGTAAATAAGCTTGACAATTTTTCCAATGCTGATTTATTAATTTTTGTTTTTGACCTTTTTTTATATGCATTTATGAAGTAGTTAAGAATATTATACATAAAATATACAGAATACCTGATTTGCGATATATTCAATTTACAGTGTCTTTTCTTTTTCCTAAACATATGATGTGTAAATGTGTATACAGTTAGAAGAAAATATTGCGTTGTGGTTGCAGACAGAATTTGATATTAATGAGGCTTGTCGCAGACACAGTTAAAAAATTCTGCCACAGGGCACCTCACATCATAACGAAACCGCCTCTGCCTACTGAAAAACTCGCAAGATCTTTGCATTAAATCATGCCAAAGTAATTATTGCCGCCTGGACAGTGGACAATCAAGATATTTTCTTTTCAGATGAAAAAAAATTCTATTTCTCCATACACAATTCCAGGACATGACATTCTTTGCCCAGTGAAGACTAGCTTCTTTGTAATATTTAAGCAGCAGTGGTTTTCTTTATCATTTGTGACGAAAAATACCAGCATTAGATTTCAAACTTTGTGACTCGGTTGCATGTTATATCTTTTCAGTTATCTGTTGTGCAATTTACCAGTCGACTGGTAATTTTTTATTGATAGTTTGACAATTCGCCTATTAGCATGACCTGATAACTTCTTTTTACAACCAGATCATTTATGCATTCCATACAATTCTTTTTTACTTAAAACTTTATGAATTGCAGTTTTAGAACGATAAAGAATCTTACCTCATTCTTCACTTCTATTTCAGATAGATCATTCTGATGAGTCATTTGACAAATAAGGTTCTGTGCATGTGTGTATGTAGCATTTTAAATTTTTTTATAATTTTGGATCCCCTTCCCCTTTTTTGATATCATACGTTATCATCCCTCGACCCCCCCCCCCCCCCCATGTAATGATATCACTATCAATTGGTATATATTTTTTTATTTTTAGAATTTATTTCTCTTGTTTAGAGTGATACACAAAATTGATTGCATTTAGTTTTCGCATACTTTATTAATAACAGTTACAAAATATAATTGGTATTTAAAAGTATTTTATAATAGCTGTTTGTTACAGAATGCATTCAACAGTAATAATGTCTTATTACATTTGCCCCATATCCCGACTTCGGTAGAAAGGAGAGGGGGGGGGGGATTTTTATTAATAAAACAAGTGAACAAAATTCTTTCTCTTTTATTTATTAGTTAACACATCTTTCATTTCAAATATACATCACATATGGTTTCTCCAACAGTAATTATATTTACATCCGCATTTGAAGAAGAAGAATGTCAAATGTTCGGGATATGCCATACTTTAGAATTGAATAATTTTATAGCAATTTACTGATTTTTTTTAATAACTTTGTATTTTCAATAAATAAATTACATACTTAAAAAAAGTACTATTTTAAACCAAAACAGGGTTACAAATTAAAAGAAATTTTTTTGTTTTAATCAAAAATGATATCGATACCAAAAGACAATCCCCTCCCCTCTTTCCAGAGATATCGTATGATATCATGTGCCAGGTCCACCCCCGTTCCCCCTTAAATGATATGGTTATATATGCACAGTTCCTAAATTCTAAGAATCGGATACAATTCAGAATTTTATTCTTCTTTTTAAATTTTGCAGATTTTTTAGCTTACAATTAAACACTGATTTCAAAATAAAATCGCCTGCTTTATTAAAATATAAGAATAGTTTTATATCTATGAAACAGCAGGTTTGCATAAAATCGTACTCAAACATTTTCCCCATGAGCTAATTAAACATAAGAGTTATTTCTTTTCATTCATCTACTTTTAAATTCAAACTAATATTTTCTTTGTTGAAAAAAGATGAAATTCTGAGTGGTCTTATAATTTTGTAACTGACTGCATTAGCTGATTGCATTGTTCCTTATTTGTAAATATTGCTATCCGATAGTGAGCAATATTAATGCTATGCTATTAAAGTAATCAAAAAGACATATTTCTACAGGCTGCAGCACATGACTGTTTGGATCGTGTTTTTATGTGTGTAAGAACAGCACATAAAAACAAGGAAATAAAAAGTCTTAAATATATATATGTATATATAATAAAATTCAAGAAATTCCTCCATGTTTTTGCTTCTTTCTATCTTTACAAGGAAAATTTTTTAGGATTGGTGAAAATTTTCGAATTCCGATTTTCCACGTTTTAGGCGTCAGAGAACCTGAAAAATATGTTTTTGCAAGACGTCTGTCTGGGTCAAGGCGCATGTCGGCATCCAAGGAAACGAAGAGGCCGATGTGTTAGCCAAACTCGCAGCACTAAACCAGAACAATGAACGTGCATACCATCTAAAAAAAACCTATTTCAAAACTAAAAAGAACACTAAAAGACTTAACAACTGAACAGTGGCAGTTCGAATGGGACTATGGGGACACAGGCAGGGAAACTTACCAGTACTTTCCAAAAGTAGACAAAAATAGATTAGTTAGCGACTACCTACTCTCACAACTTTATACAGCTCATAGAGCATTCCCAGAATACCTCCACATATTCAAGAAGGCGCACACAACGGACTGTGATTGCGGTTTGGAGGGTACGCCCAAACACTACCTGCTACACTGCCCACTCACACAAGCAGATCAACTAGCAAACATAACAACAGAAAACGAAAAATTATGGCATAAACAATTAGCAAAAAACAAACACGTACAGAGAAAGGCAAAAATCCTAATCAGGTGGCTCCAAGACAACTGCGACAATATCCCGTCACTCATACATCAGAACACATAGACAAATGACCACACTTACAAAAAAAAAAAAAAAAAAAAAAAAAAAAAAAAAACCTCGCAATCTTTTACTACAGCCACTAATCCTTCATGTACCCGCGCGTATTTTTGTGTTATATGTTATTACATGTTAAAAAAAATAAAAACTTATAAAACGGCCTAGGATTTCTATTGCCACAAAAAAAAAAAAAAAAAAAAAAAAAAAAAAATTATAAAATAGTGTATTTTGTCTTATGTCCCAGCAGTGTGCGGTAGTCGAGCGATATCAGCAGTATCCAAGGCCCGAAACAGGTGCCCTGCAGGAACTTTCTGCATGCATGTCGCAAGACATCACTGATCTGCAAGTCGCACACCATGACACAGTAAAAAGCTTCACCCGCCTCCGGCACTGCTTCTCCGTCCTATATGTTATTAAAGGAAAAATGGCCTAGGTCTAAAACCCTACGGTCAACAATACAAAATCATAAAATGTTAAAATAATGATATGTCTTATGATCTCAGCAGTAAGCGGTAGTCGTGCAGTAACAGCAGTATCCACGGCCCGAAACAGGTGCCCCGCAATAATACTATTGCAAGCACGTCGAAAGACATCTCGGATCTGCAAGCTGCACATTATGACAAATCAAAAAGCTTCATCCGCCCCCGCCTAACTGCTTGTCCGTCCAGATCTAAACAACATAAGATATATATTTAAAAAAAAAAAAAATGAAAAGGGAATTCACGGGGAGTGCTTGGGTTAAGTGAACTCTCTGGTTAATTTTAGGTTAGTACAAAGGTTATCCAAACTGACGGCAGCTTGTGGCAAGAGTGATATTTAGTGTAATACTTTTAAGTATACCCCTTCTCAATTCAACCTTTATTTTTATTTAATTTATTAGCCTCTCTTAACATCCCTATATGCTCTTGCAGTAGTATTATTACTCATATAGTATATTATTCGTCATAACGTTTACTTACTAACTTCATCAGCTCCCCTTTTACCAGTATTAGCTGTTAGGACAGATCGACGCAGGGAGGAGAATCATCCCAACATCTATCACTTTTAACTCCAAGGACTTGGAAGGGATGCTCATGACCGGGCAGCGCAAGCCGGACGCTGGTACTGCGGGACACCTAGTCCGATCCCGCACCAAGCCGGCCCAAAGGCTAGGCAAGGTAGGGAAGGCTCGATTACGGGCATCATGGAAGGCCTGACTGGAGATCCGTTCTCCTCAATCCCCACAACAAACCTCTCAACATCCTTCCTATTCTTCTAGTGCCATGCACACGAGGCGTAAAGCCAGGGGCGGGAGCTAGAAGGGACTCCACGGTCGGCTGCCAAATGAGAGCAGTTTTAGGCGGCAGCTCGTGTGCAGGCACACAGCTTACTATCCTCTACTAGTGAGTATGGGTGGCATGCAGCCAGGGGTGGGGGTATGAAATAAAACCCAATTTGTCACCCCTAGGGGTGGAGCCCGTGCTCACATGCTTTCACCCACCTATAAATAGTCTCCTTCATCTCCTAAAGACTCAACAATCTGTCAATTTTAATATGATTTCTACTTAAATCCTATTCACTCCCCCAGCTAAGTTTGATTAATTACTCTCTTCCTTATTTTTAGTTCCTAATCTGCCCCCTAGCTAATAACTAGTATAATTTTATTAACTTAGTTAGTCGTCTAGTCATCCCTCTTAGTCTAATAGGTTATTTTCGTTAATGCGACTTTTATTCCTTAACTTTACTTAGGTTTTTAGTTATTAATTCCATCTTAGTAACGGCCCTCAATAATACTAGACCCCGTTAATACTATTTATTAAGTCCATTTGTAATCTTAGCTTAGCCACTCTAGCCACAAGCTCAGCCATTCCCCCACCTATCAACAGCCAATAAGTTAACTATCTAATCTTCACCTCCATAAAAGCCAAATAGACAGCAGTTACAACTTAAAAAGCTTAACGTTAACAGGTTTCTCAGGTATAAGCAGTACAGTAAACAATAGCAATGTTCCTAACCCATTTACCTTCCAGGATTCCCACCCCTAGGACATGGCTCCCGAAAATTTCAAGTTGACCTAATCGACGCAGGGATTCAAGGGACCCTGTGCGGTCCAAAGAGATTCGGGAGCACCAATCAAGTCCACTGCACCAGAACCGTACAGGTTGACCTCATAGACGCAGAGACTCAGGGACTCTGCCCGATCCGACACCGTTCTGGAACCCCCCCCCCCCTAGTGGGCTAACGCCTCTCAGGCTTTCAAGTTGACTTCATTGACGCAGGGACCCACGGGACCCTGTGCGGTCCGAAGAGCAATGGGAAGCAACCTACTAGCCCACTTACCCCGAACCGCACACGTTGACCTCATCGACGCAGACACTCAAGGGACTCTGTGCGGTCCGAAACGTGTTCGGGGTTATTCGTTTTCGTTTTTTTCCCTTGTTTTTTTCTAGTAACAGTACGCCTCTTTATTAAGTGCATTTGGACTCTTTCCGCACGAGCTACCGGACCGCACTTTTTTTTTCTCTTCTTCCTTGGGTACGGTAGAAAGGCGGGATCTCGTCACCACCAGCAGCGATTCGACTGCCTTGCATTTCGGCCCAAAAATTCTCCCTTCTCTGGCACTACTTAGCATTTCGGCCATTTTAGTTTTGGTTATTTATTTTTCAAAATCTCTCTCAAAATTGTCCCCTCTGTTGTCTGCTAAGGACATGCCACCGTTTCGGCTCAAAAAATTTTAGCTCCAGCCCCATTTTACCTGGCACGGAGAGTGGGAGTGATGTGCGGCGCCAAACTCAGTACTTACACAAAGGCAATAAACTACTCAGTCCAGCAACCGTTAGCCACAATCAGCCGACCTCGGCACTTGTCTGCGTAGATCGCCCCCACTTTGCCGGCTAAAATTCCATCATGTACGCTAATGGCGCCTGGTGTATGTAAAATCCGTCGTGGGTGCAAAGTCCTCCAAGTTACCTGAGAATTATACCTCTGGAAGTGCCTTGCCAGGTGAAGGTCTCGTCATCTGATCTAGGGTCTAAATTACGAGACCATCTTGCGAAGTCATTTGCAGTTCAAACAACAGGATGTACCTTTAACTAACAAGCGAAACAAAGTATGCTCAACGACAAGCAAGTACTGCAGAAATAATGGCATGCGAAGCAAAGTTTATTGCCGCTACGTGGAAATTAGGCGGACGTCCTCCCGATACCAGGTATCTAACCCGTTAAGCTGAGATAACTCGGCAGGTAGGGGCCTGGTCATCGGTTAGAAAGAAAGAAAAGGGTAAATCTTGCAGTCGTTTTGAAAATGGAAAAATGTTTTTGACGAATTTACTCATTTCAAACACAAGAGATTTCGGAAAACATGGTTTTAGAATTTTTTTTTTTTTTTTTTTTTTTTTTTTTTTTTTTTGCCGTCTGTCTGTGTGTCTGTAAACGCTCTATTTCCCGAACAAACTGAGATAGAGACTTGAAATTTGGTGTGTAATTAGTATGCAAGAATGAAAAAAACCCCTTTTACTATCAGTAATCTCGATTATCCGGAATGTTTTTTTTCGGACTCGCGAAACATTTGTTCTAATGATACAAAGTTATTTTATTATTATTTTTTTTTAAGGAGTGAATGTAAAAAACAATAAACAATATAAATTTTGCATAAAAAATTAATTTGATCGGATAATTAGTTGCTGAGATATTTTTCGATTTTTCATAACCTTGTATTTCATTCAAATTTCTATTCAAAGATATATTTTAATTGAAAATGAGACATTTAATCCACCGTTTGTTAATATAACTATCATTTTTGATGTTATAAGGATGCTTTTTTTACGCAATTCGATATTGCTTGGTTTTGTTTATCCCGTCGACCAAGAAACTATTGTCAAATTGTAAGATTAAATGCCAATAATCGTAAATGTCACATTCACTTTGAAGTTATTTAGAATTAAATTAAGTCTACCAATTTATTTATTTATTTATTTTATTATTATCCAGTTATAAACATTTTGTGTCACGTGATGACGCGTCGGGACCAATGCCCACATTCAAAGTATTTTTAGGATGATCTTTTCTATCTTTACCAAAAAATGGAAAGAGTCGTTCGATTACACAATTTCTTAACAAGAACACCTGAAAATTTGATACATTATGAATAAAAAAAGAAATTTAGAAATGTGTCAGAAGGTAACTTCTTTGGATTTGAAAACAGTTTTAAGTTAAATGGAAGAGAGTAGTTAAATGAATTATATCGTTACGACGCAATAAATACAAGAACAATCAAGGTATAAATAGCCAACTCTTATTTTTATTTAATTTTAATTTTTTTTTCTGTATATTTGCGAAGAATCTAGGTGCGCTAAGCTGTCGGTAATATGATAACGGTACACATTTTCCAGGATGTGAGTCCTAATTAGCTTTTGTCTTGATTTTTTTTTCTTCTAGGAGTGTATATTACATAACTTATGTATTTTATCTTATGAGGTATAAAAGGTCAAAAAGTTAGGGAATGCTAATGTTAAATCCACATAACAAAATTTCATCTTGTCAAAAAATTTATCCGACTAAATTTATCATTTTCATTTCAGTTTTGTAATGAAAGGAACGAGTGTCGAAGTGACCGAAATTGACAAAAATGTTGTAGAATGTCATAAAATCTGCCAAAAACTTCAAGAATATTCTAAAATGCCCCAGAAAATTCTCGATATTTGAAGAGAATTTTTGTTCCTGGATGTTCTAGAATGTTCTAGAAACTGAAAACTGAAGTCCAGAATTTTCTGAAGCATTCTCTCGAACTTTACAACTCAGAAGGGCATATATATATATATATATATATATACAGGGTGTATCTAAACTACTGGGCAAAACTTTAATAGGTGATAGTACACATCAAGACAAATAATATTAAACCTCCTAAAATATAAAAGTCACTATATACTTGGTTAGAAACAGAAACCTTGTTTATCAGTGTACTTTATACAGATAACTTTCAAAAATGTCGATAGAGGGCGCTTTAGACTTTGGAGTAACGTACAACTATTTTTTACTGTTATTTTTTGCATCTCATTAAATTTTTTTAGAAGCTTAGACAAAAACTTACATTTTGAGCTGAAATTCTGAATTGTTGAGAGTGGTTAAGTAGCGCAAACTGAACTGTGTTCAATGGGGGTGGGGAGGTTCAAATTTCAAATGATTATAAAAAAACGGAAAAATTGGTCGATTCGTTTTCGGTTTTCTCTAAAACCATTCTTTATGTCAATATTTCCTTGAAAAAAATTTTTAAGATAAATTTCAAAAAATTCCGTTAGCGGACGTCTTAAACTTCAGAGTAACCAACAACTATTTTTAACCGTTACTTTTTTTTAAATCTAAATAAATGTTTTAAAAGCTTAGACTTAAATTTTGAGTTGAAAATCTGAATCGTTGTGATTAATTAAGTAATTAATTAAGTAAAAATTTAACTGTGTTCGTAGGGTGGGCAGGGTAACATTTCAACTCCTGAACACAGTTCAATTTGCGCTTCTTAACCCCTCCCAATGATTCAGAATTTGAGCTCAAAATTTAAGTCTAAGCTTTTGCAAGCCTTTAATTAGATACAAAAAATAACAGTTAAAAATTGTTGTTGGTTACTCTAAAGTTTAAGGCGCCCTGTAACGGAATTTCTTTAAATATATCTTTAAAATTTATTTTCAATGAAAGACTGACATAAACAATGGTTTTAGAGTAAACCGCAAACGAATCGGCCATTTTTTTTTCGTTTTGTATAATCATTTGAAATTTGAACCTTCCCACCCCCATTGAACACAGTTCAGTTTGCGCTACTTAACCACTCTCAACGATTCAGATTTTCAGCACATAATTTAAGTTTATGTCTAAGTTTCTAAAAAAAAAAAAAAAAAAAAAAAAATTAATGAGATGCAAAAAATGACGGTAAAAAATAGTTGTACGTTACTCCAAAGTCTAAAGCACCCTCTATCGACATTTTTTGAAATTTATTTCTATAATTTATTTTCAAGACAATACTGACATAAAGAATAGTTTTAGTGAAAACTGCAAATCAATTGACCAATTATTCTGCTTTTTATAATAATTTGAAATTTGAACCTACCCACTCCCATTGAACACAGATCAGTTTGCGCTACTTAACCACAGATTTTGAGCTGAAAATTTAAGTTTATGTCTAAACGTCTAAAAAAATTTAATGAGATGCAAAAAATAACGGTAAAAAATAGCTGTTCGTTACTCCAAAGTCTAAAACGCCATCTATCGGAATTTTTTGAAATTTATCTTTATAATTTATTTTCAAGACAATACTGACATAAAGAATAGTTTTCGTTAAAACCGCAAACGAATCGACGAATTTTTCCGTTTTTTATAATCATTTCAAATTTTGGACCCTAAACTTCGATGGCACCTATCTCCTTCGGAAGACGTTTGGGACCCTTAGTTTCCCATTTAATATTATTTGTCTTGATGTGTACTATCACCCCTTAAAGTTTTGCCCAGTAGTTTAGACACACCCTGTATATATTTATATATACACATATGAGATGTTCTGATCCATAACAATGCATATTGCAAGTGTCAGTATGTAACGTACTATATTTAACCATTACGAAATCGTAGAACATTTAAGTTGCAGTCAGGTATGGCATGGCAGATGGTGGTAGGACGTGGAATGAAATTCTTGAGAATTTCCAATTAAAATCCCTCAAAGCCGTCTGATTTCCATTAAACATTTTTATTTATCATTCACAGGTTAACGAAAACAATTCCACCAGATTATGGTTTGATGTCAGTATCAACGTAATATGTCGCCATAGAACATAAAGATGATCTTAAAAAAAAAAATAAATAAATAAATAAATAAATAAATAAAAAATAAACCTGCACCATTTAAAAGACTTGAACTCCGCCAAGTAACAGAAATTTTGTTAGCACTAGAAAAACGCAGAAAAATCTGCCTCAAACACATTTTTGTTTATAACTCCATGAAAATTAAAGAAAAGTTGATCTCCAGGTTGCTTTGATCTAAGGAATTCAAAGTATCAATAAATAAATAAATAAATAAATAAAAAGTCAGTATAAAAAAGAAAAAAAAAAGTGGTTAGTACAATTATCGACATTTAGAAAATCAAAGACATTTTCTGTTTATTGATATCTATTCAAATGTTAACAATTATTTTCAGGCGAGTAAGTTTTTTTTTTTTTTTTTTTTTTTTTTTTTTTTTTACTTAGAGCCGTGCATAAACGATAAGTTATATCATGCAATTTAATTTCAATCTGTTAATTTAGTTACATGAAGTTGCCTTTATAAGAGTAATGTACTAATTTTTAATTATTAATCAATGTCCAAAATTTTTCATCTCTCCTAATATTTTATCTTAAAACGGGTCCTGTTTAAAAATATGTTACGACGATGAGCAAAGGCCCTTTATCCTTATAAATCATTTGATTATATCCAGTATTGTATAGACATATGTGTAATAAAAAAGTGGAATTTTTTTTTTTTTTTTTTTTTTTTTTTTAAGCACTACCATCGTTTAAGAAAATAAATAATTATCGCCATGCCTTGTAAATTAATCAAGCTGTAATTTACTGGGATAGAAATTTAAAGAAACAAGCGGGGAAATGCTTTACTGAAAAAAAAAAAAAACAACATGAAATGGATATTTGAATGAACAGTATTTAAGCTATGAATAAAATAAATTCCTTGGATAAAAAAATCACGTAGTGCATTATCATCATGATCCGTTTCTTCTGCCTGCTATGCATAGAATGTGGTATCAGTCGTTTGCAAATTGCAGTTGAAAACAGAGGGAGCAAAAGAGGGGGGGGGGGGCAAAAAGAAAGAAATACATGAGATGACCATTAATTTAGTTCTTCTAACTTAATAGAAGAATGTGGTATCAATGAACCTTTGTAGTGACATGTATGGAAATAATAAGTAGCGATATTTAATAGAAAAAAAAATTGTAAGACGTAATAATGTTTTATAAACATCAAGTCACCCACGCGAGGGATGAAGGCGGAGGTGTGTGTGTGTAAGGGGGGAGGTGATTGTTCTCTGTTGGAAAAAGAGATCTTTCTAAGGGAACCCACAAAAAACTCCGAAAGATTAGATCGCCGAGCAAGACATAGGATCCCTATATCTCTTCTCCTGTGCTTCTAATGGTCTTTTTCTGAAATGGCTATAGTGATGTACAATCGGCTGAAAAAATCGATATGTGGGAGTTTTATTTGCCCACAAAGGGTTCCGTACGACGAAGATCTTGTACAAAACGTAAACTTGGGATTGTGCCAAGAGCGCTTCGAAACGCGGCCACAAAATTGCAACGCCGCCTTGTCCCGACCCATTGTTTTTAAAAATAGGTTTTTAAATAATATCTCGGCTTATTATCGAAATTTTTTTCGGAAATCATCATCAACAATTCTTGGTTAATCCCACGTCTATGGGTACTTCGACCGCCTTCTAGCTCCCTTTCTGAAAGCCCGCAAAGTAAATTTTCTGTGTAACGGGAAAATGAGATTTTTTTTTTCAAAAACCATGGGACCCCTAAATTAATCGCTATATTTTCCCTAAAAGATTTAAATAAATTCCTAATACTCCTGATTTTTCCATAATTTTTAATTTCACTAAATTCGGAAATAGGGAAGCGGGAGATATTAAAAAAATAATAATAATAATAAAAATTAGCAATAATATGCATTGTAAATTAACCAAGCAGTAATTTACTGGGATAGAAATTTAAAGAAACGAGCAGGAGTATGCTATACTGAAAAAAAAAAAAAAAGTTAATATTTAAATGAACAGTATTTAAGCTATGAAAAAAAGAAGAAGTTCCTTGGATAGAAAAATCACGTATTGCATTACCATAATGATCCATTTCTTCTGTCTGGTATGCATAAAATATGGTATCAGTCGTTTGCAAATGGTAGTTGTAAACAGACGGAGCAGAAGTGGGGGAGGGGCAAAAAGAAAGAAATACATGAGGTGATTATTAATTTAGTTCTAACTTAATAGAAGAATGTGGTATTAATGAACCTTTTTAGTGATATGTATGGAAAATAATAAGTAGAGATATTTAATAGTAAATAAACTGTAAGACGTAATAATGTTTTATAAACATCAAGTTACCCACGTGAGGGATATAGATGACCGCCTAAAAGTTAGCCCCCCCTTTAACGAAAATGAAAAAGTGAGATATGCATTTCGTTTGATCATCGTTTGATCAGATTTGATCAACAATTTTCATCGTTTGATCAACATTATTTTACGAGTTATGATTAAAAATAACCAGGGGGGGCTAACTTTTAGGATTTTTCAAAATGCTCAAAATTAAAAAAAAATTAGCGATTCTTATCTGAAATCGATCGTAGAGATTTGATCAACTATTTTTAGCGTTTGATCAAACCCGGAAGTGCCCCCGAAATCGATATTTTTAATTACAGACACCTAAAAGTTAGCCCCCCCATGACGGAATTTCGAGACAAAAATGGTGTCATCTAACGTAAAATTACCTATAGAGATTTGATCAACCATTTTTAGCGTTTGATCAAACCCGGAAGTGCCCCCAAAATCGATATTTTTAACTCCAGACCCCTAAAAGTTAGCCCCCCCATGACGGAATTTCGAGACAAAAACGGTGTCATCTAACGTAAAATTACCTCTAGAGATTTGATCAACCATTTTTAGCATTTGATCAAACCCGGAAATGCCCCCAAAATCGATATTTTTAGTAATAGACCCCTGAGGGGTTTAGCTCCCCCACCACCTCCATGATGGAATTTCGAGACAAAAATGGTGCCATCTAACGTAAAATCATCTACAGAGATTTGATCAACCATTTTTAGCATTTGATCAAACCCGGAAGTGCCCCCAAAATCGATATTTTTAGTAATAAACCCCTAAAATTTAGCCCCCCCCCCCACCTTCATGATGAAATTTCGAAGCAAAAATGGTGTCATCTAACGTAAAATTACCTCTAGAGATTTGATCAACCATTTTTAGCGTTTGATCAAACCCGGAAGTGCCCCCAAAATCGATATTTTTAACTCCAGACCCTTAAAAGTTAGCCCCCCCCCCATGACGGAATTTCGAGACAAAAACGGTGTCATCTAACGTAAAATTACCTCTAGAGATTTGTTCAACTATTTTTAGCATTTGATCAAACCCGGAAATGTCCCCAAAGTCGATATTTTTAATAATAGAACCCTGAGGGGTTTAGCTCCCCCCCCCCCCCCACTTCCATGACGGAATTTCGAGACAAAAATGGTGCCATCTAACGTATAATCATCTGTAGAGATTTGATCAGCCTTTTTTAGCATTTGATCAAACCCGGAAGTCCCCTCAGAATCAATATTTTTAACATTAGACCTATAAATTATCTCCTCCATGATATTCGAGACAAAAAATTAACATGAAACTAACACGAAATTATCGATATTTATATATATGTAGAGAGAGAGAGAGAGAGACATACACTAGAGTACCCTCTGGCCTTTCCCGCGATGAGTGACCCTTAAATGAACTTTGATCTCGTATGACTTTATATGTTTAACTCCGCTTTGTCTGAATTTATAGTTTTGAATGTAAAAATCGCGAAAATGATATTAAAGTACATGCTATTCTGCGTTTCATTTTTATAGTCCATGTGTATAGTCCATCCAAAAAAAGCGAAACAGTGAGAAAACATGTTTTTTTTAAATTATTCAATTAGGTAATTTTCCAAATGTTAACAAATTTGCGTTCATTTTGTGTTCAGAAAAGCATTTCTTTTTTCTTTTCAAAAATCGATCATTTTATAAAACAAAGTTCTGAATCTACTTTTTTTCATTTACATATTCTGAATAAATGTCCCAACGTAAACTGTGATGTGTAAATTTAATATCTCAAAACGCTACATTGTTATAAATTTGGTACCTTACAAAAGGATGCTAATCTTAAAATTATTTATCTTTTTTTATTATAAAATTAAATGACTGTAAATGATTATAAAATTATTTAATTCATAAATATAGAATACTCCAATATGTGGTATTTCTATTTTGTCGTAAAATATATCCATACATTATCCGCTGTTCCGAAAGCTTTTTCCGAAGTACAGTTGACTCTCGTTAATTTGAACTCGTCGGGACCACAAATGTTCGAATTATCCGAAGTTCGAATTATGGAAAACATGCTTAATATGGTACTATTACAAAGGAATTAATGTTATAGTCTTTTTTAAATTTATTTCGTCTGTTATCATTAGAATATGACTTAATATTAAATTAGAATGTATAAATACATAAACTAATTAAAAGATTAGAAACAAGCACGAAGGAAGAAAAATTTATAGCGTCATTGGTGGACAGACGGGGCTCTAAGTAAGTGGATATCAAAAGCATTGTATTATATGTAGACTCGTTCGGAACAATTTTCACAAAAATCAAAGAAAGAAAGTTATTCAAATGATCTGAAATTCGTGAAAAAGAAAAGAAAAATGAACAAGTTGGAAATTGCACGTGAACGTAGCGAATGAGGTGCGTTCGTACGATAACGAAGTTTTAAAAATATTCAGATCTTGCTGATATAGTAGAGCGTACTCCGGATACAGTATAGTAGTCGAAATCTTTACGTTTCTGTAAATATGCAGGAAGTAATTTTTATTACACCTCAGCAACGTATATCTTATTCACAAAATGTGAAATAGTTGAATATAATTAAAACACGTACCAAACCATGTTTCCCCGTATAGCATTATATAGTGGAATACTTTTGTGCGGCCCTGTAATTTAATAATAAAAATTCTTTGCATCACAGATTGTACAGACTGCATATTTTAGTATATATTTCATAGATTCATGCCAATTCTATTATGTTCGAATAAGTGTAACATCATTAAAATGCATTTGAAACTTTTCCCCCATTGACCGAAATGTAACGGAATCCTTTTGATTGTCCCTGTAATTGATCTATGCATCCGATTTTCATAACATTTGAAATGAGTCGACAAAATTACGCAATAATTATATGTTTTAAATTTCAAACGATTAAAATGCATTTAAAACTTTTTTCCCTATTGACCGTAATGTAACGGAATCCTTTTGAATGTCTCTGTAATTGATCTATCCATCCGATTTTCATAAAATTTGAAATGACTCGACAAAATTATGTTATAATTATGTATTTTAAATTTCAAACGATTCGGTTGGGTAGTTTTTGTGTTGTTATATGCGGACAGACGGACGGACAGACAGACGGACAGACGGACAGACAGACGGACGGACTGAGCGACAACAATAGGTGCTACGTATTTACATAATTACGAACGCACCTAAAAATCGGAATTCTCGTTAGTTCAAATTAAACGAAGTCAAGAGAAAATGAAATCGAATTAATGAAAATTTTTAACGTTATTCTGCCTTTGAAAATTTCGGGACTTCATGTTTAGTTCGAATTAAGCGAAGATTCGAATTATCCGATTTCGAATTAACGAGAGTCGACTGTATGTTTGAATTGATATTTGCTTTTACCGTCAAAGAAAAGTGAAATAACGTTGTCCACCTGTTTTTTTGAGAAGAAATTCTGCCAATGCTCTCTCTTCTCCTCCCCCTTCCCTAACCGTGCTCGGGAAATGCACGATGATACATTATTATTGAATGTATTATGTAACGAGAAGCTAATTATCAATTATTTTTATGTAGCAGTTATTTCTTGTAAGTGTTATTTGATACAAACTTATTTCATTTAAAATAGTAATATTTTATTCACTCCTCTTCATTTGAATAAAATAATCGTGCAAATAATCAATGTATAACCATATCTGTATGTCACTGCAAACTAAAGAAACAATTGAAAAAAAAAATAGACATGGATAACTGTATTATTAAGGAAGTTGTGATTTTACGGTTTAAAAAATAACATACGATATCGTGATGAAAGGGGGGGGGGGAGTCCAAAATTATTTGCCTTTTATTAGCACAACTTCAAATCTATAGTTGCCTTTACGAGATCATCTGAAATAATTTCAAATACAGAAATAAAGAACACCGCATCGCATCGTAGGTACTCAATCATTAACATAATATTCTTCTGTTTTTGTGGATATCATTTGTTTCCAAAATAAATGCATAGGCTTTTTAAACACTGGATTCTGCCGGAACCCACACCTGCCCTAATTCGGATATTATTATTTATCTTTCGTCAGACAGACGATTTTTCGATGCTTTGGTTTTCCAATGAAAAAATAAACATCTGCTCTACTATAACATACATTCAGGGAACTTCACACTTCCGTCAAAATAAGCAGACGATCTATTGACACTAGCCATGTTAGAAAACTTTCAATCTCATGTTTTTCATTTAAACAAGATGAATCTTTTGCAGAAAAATAAAATATTCTGTAATTTTGTATCAGTTATTCAAGAAATTAGAAAAAAATATGTACATACACAAGTGGTACTGGGCTCATCCTATGATAAGTAGATGAAACTGCATGCATCTGATGTTAATTGAAAAATCAACCACATTTAAAGAAATACAAATTACTGCACAAATTACCGTTTTGAAATATACTATATGAAATATATAATAATTATTAAACTCAAGCTGCAACCTTTTATTTTTACATAGCAATACACTATTTGTGCTGAAAAATGAAAAAAAAAAATCATCTTCCCAAGAAATTGACTATTCCATGATTAATGAACAAAACAGAAGTGCAAACTGCATTCAGCAAAATTTAATTGGCAGCACCAGTCGGGCCCAAGCATATTTTTCATTGGATTTCGATTTTCAAAAACTGTTTACTATAAAATAAACTTTGTGATTTATATTAAACACTTTTAATGTAAATGTCACACTATATTTGCAATTATTTACCCATAGTTCTAAGAATTAAATATGAATTGTCATTTTGAAAACTTGTAACAACCCTCCCTCACATGGGACTCATTAGGGGTGTGAGTTAGAGGGAGCTCCCTGCACGTTGGATGACACTGTTTTTGTCTCGAAATTCCGTCATGGAGGTTGGGGGGGGGGGGGACTAAATCCCTTAGGGGTCTATTACTAAAAATGTCGATTTTGGGGGCATTTCCGGGTTTGATCAAATGCTAAAAATGGTTGATCAAATCTCTAGAGGTAATTTTACGTTAGATGACACCGTTTATGTCTCGAAATTCCGTCATGGGGGAAATAACTTCTAGGGGTCTGTAATTAAAAATATCTATTTTGGGATCACTTCCGGGTTTGATCAAACGCTAAAAATGGTTGATCAAATATCTACAAATGATTTCACGTTAGATGATACCATTTTTGTCTCGAAATTTCGTCATGGAGGTGGGTGGGGTGGGGTATAAACCCTTAGAGGTCTATTATTAAAAATATCGATTTGGGGGGAATTTCCGGGTTTGATCAAATGCTAAAAATGGTTGATCAAATCTATAGAGGTAATTTTACGTTAGATGATACCGTTTTTGTCTCGAAATTCCGTCATGGGGGGGCTAACGTTTAGGGATCTGGAGTTGAAAATATCGATTTGGGGGGCCCTTCCGGGTTTGATCAAATGCTAAAAATGGTTGATCAAATCTCTAGAGGTAATAGTACGTTAGATGACACCATTTTTGTTTCGAAATTCCATCATAAAGGTGGGGGGGGGGGCTAAATTTTAGGGGTTTATTACTAAAAATATCGATTTTGGGGGCACTTCCGGGTTTGATCAAGTGCTAAAAATGGTTGATCAAATCTCTGTAGATGATTTTACGTTAGATGGCACCATTTTTGTCTCGAAATTCCATTATGGAGGTGGTGGGGGAGCTAAACCCCTCAGGGGTCTATTACTAAAAATATCGATTTTGGGGGCATTTCCGGGTTTGATCAAATGCTAAAAATGGTTGATCAAATCTCTAGAGGTAATTTTACGTTAGATGACACCGTTTTTGTCTCGAAATTCCGTCATGGGGGGGCTAACTTTTAGGGGTCTGGAGTTAAAAATATCGATTTTGGGGGCACTTCCGGGTTTGATCAAACGCTAAAAATGGTTGATCAAATCTCTAGAGGTAATTTTACGTTAGATGACACCATTTTTGTCTCGAAATTCCGTCATGGGGGGGCTCACTTTTAGGTGTCTGGAATTAAAAATATCGATTTTGGGGGCACTTCCGGGTTTGATCAAACGCTAAAAATAGTTGATCAAATCTCTACGATCGATTTCTGATAAGAATCGCTAATTTTTTTTTAATTTTGAGCATTTTGAAAAATCCTAAAAGTTAGCCCCCCCTAGTTATTTTTAATCATAACTCGTAAAATAATGTTGATCAAACGATGAAAATTGTTGATCAAATCTGATCAAACGATGATCAAACGAAATGCATATCTCACTTTTTCATTTTCCGTCAAGGGGGGGCTAACTTTTAGGCGGTATATAGATGGAGGTGTGTGTGTGACGGGGAGAATTGTTCTCCGTTGGAAAAGGAGGTCTTTCTGAAGGAACCCAACGAGTATTTCTTCAAAAACACAAAAAACTCCGAAAGATTAGGTCGACGAGCAAAACATAGGTTCAATCCCTATACCTTTTCTCCTATGCTTATAATGGAAATTGGAAAATTAGCAATAATTAAATATCAAATTCTTTTAAAATCATGTATGAAAACTTAAGTAATAAATATTAATCTAAAAAATAGATTTCTGACTGCAGACGATTTTAATGTATTAACAAAAGAATGTTATATTTTCAAGAAAAACGTTAAAATAATTTTCTATATTGATATTTAAAACACATATGATAAAATAATTAATAATTTTTTACCGGTGAAGCGATAGATTAGTTCTTTTTAAGAAACAAGTGCAAAAAAATACGGGTTTAAACCTGTTTCAACTGATAGGCGTGTCAAAGCAGGTACTTCTGTTGGTACTTAATTGGACTTAATGCAGGGTCTTTTATGCAAACTACATCTGAATCCGATAAAAATATTCAAAAGAACCATAACCGGATTCGAATAAGAGAAAATAATTTCCGTGGACATGAACCCGATCCGAACCTAAAATTCCGTTTGAAAAAAATACCTGAAATTAGAATCGAACCAAATATGAACCTGACAAAAATATTTCACAGAACCATACCCGGATCTGAACAAGACAAAAAATTTCCATGAACATGAACCCAATCCAAACCTAAAAAAACTGAACTAAATCTGAATCTGACATAAATATTCCAGAAAAGCATATCCTTATTCAAACAATGCAGAATAATTTTCGTTGATGAGCAACCCAACCTGAACCTAAAAATTCCATTAAAAAAACCGAAATCTGAGTTGAATGACATCTGAATCCGAAAAAATATTCCAAAGACCCAAAACCGGATCCGAGCAAGACAAAATAATTTCTCTGGATATGAATTCGACCAGAAACTTAAAAATGAATTTGAAAAAATACCTGAAATCTGAATCGAACCAAATCTGAATCCGACGAAAATATTCCAAATAACTATAACCAGATACGAACAAGACAATATAATTTCCATGGGCATAAACCCAATCCGAACCAGAAAATTTGTAAAAAAAAAAATAAATTCCGAAATTTGAACCAAACCTAATCTGAACCTAACAAAAATATTTCAGTGAAGTATAACCTCATTGGAACTAGGTAAAATAATTTCCATGGAAGTACAACCCGAACCGAACTTAAAAATCTCATTTGAAGGAAAAAAAACCCCCCACGAAATCTGAATTGAACCGAATCTAAACTGAACAAAAGTATTCCAAACAACCATAACCGTATCCGAAGAAGACAAAATAATTTCCATGAACATGAATCCAATCCGAACCTAAAATTCGGATGTTCTACTGTTCTACAAAACATAATGCGCTCCGTAGCGGTGGAAATTGAAACTAAGTACTTAGCGCGAGATGGTTAAGATATTTCGTTTATAGTTAGTGTTAAATTAGAACTTGGTTACGGTTAGGTAACAGTTAGGTTGCAGTTACGTTCCGGTGAGCCTTATGTCATATTTATTTTCCGGTTAGGTTACAGTTAGGTCATGGTTACGTTACGGTTAGGTTGTGGTTAGATTATGGGTAGGTTACGATAAGGTGACGGCCAGGTTACATTTATGGTATATTTATGTTACAGTTAGGTTACTGTTAAGATACAGCTAGGTTACAGACAAGTTATGATTACAATACAATTAGATTACGGTTAGGATTTTGTTCACAGAATGAACATTATGCATGTTTGATAAAAAATATGCACCTATTTTTGTAAAATGGCTCTGAAATTATAATACTATATACCAACCTTTTAGCTAATCATCGAGAATCGATTTCATTCACGGTATAGTCGGATTTAAGAGTGATATAATCAGTTTGAAATTCAAAAATATTTCACTTGGGATATCTATGTGAAAAAAGTATTTAGTTAAGTTACTTAACAGTAATTTTAAAGATAAATATCAACAGTTTAACACGAAAATCACGCAATCGTTGGACACATATTCCCTCCTGCGTTTCCCATTGCAATCATTTTGGGTACTTTTGCAGCTAAATATTACTTTTTTTTAAACCAATTTTTGACACAGTCAGAAGGCACGTATTTAATAAAATGTACACTGTAAAAAATTTTACCTTTTTGCTGTATCATCACTCCCCCGCTTTTATAGAATATCTCTCTTTTGACCTATGAGAATGCTCCATAATAGGCTGAAGTAATCATTTTCTATAAAAGCGGTGGACTGACGATGCAGCAAAAGGGTCAAGTTTTTAATAGTGTATTTACACATATTTCGAGTTAAAGATAAAATCATAAAAATTTCAAGTTCGTTTAAGATTATTATTACGGACCCGGACAACGCCGGGCGGGTCAGCTAGTAGAAAATAAAGCTTTTGTGCAAAAAAGTATAAAGATCTTAAATCATCGTTTAGTAACAACCGCACAAATAATGCATGAAAAGGTAGCAAATAGCTGTTTCGAATCTATATCGAGATTCTTCACCAGTGCAACACTGATGAAGAATTTTATCTGATATCTAAATCTGACTGAAGTCTTGCACTGATGAAGAATCTCGATAGTAGATTCGAAACGGCTATTTGCTACCTTTTCATGCATCATTTGTGCATTTCTAAACGATGATTTAAGATCTTTATACATCATATTCGGCTTTTTCGGTAAATTGTACAATAATGGAAAAAAAAGTAAATTTTCCCTACTAACTCCTCAACATATTATCGTAGGAAAAAGTTACTGGTACCGAACGATTGGAAATAAAGTCTACTTTTAAAGGATGTATATGTTACAGGCCAAACCCGATTTTAGGCCAAACTAGATTGGCCTAGGCCAGACTAGTCTATCCTAAGACCCATCGGATAAACTAGTTTTTCCTAGTCCAAACTAGTCTATCCTAAAGCCCATCGGATAAACTAGTTTTTCCTAGGCCAAACTAATCTATCCGAACGTCCATCGGATAGACTAGTTTTTCCTAGGCCAAACTAGTCTATCCGAACGCCCATCGGATAGACTAGATTTTCCTAGGCCAAACTAGTTTGGTCGAACGGTCATTAGGATAAACTAGTTTAGCCTGCTATTCATTGGTTTGAACTAGTTTATCCTAGGTCGATCTAGTTTGTCCTAGGCCAATTCAATTTTGCGGGATTTTATTGAATCTAAAGAACGCCACGGCGCCAACTTTCTAGTTTTGATATAATTTATCCTTGGCCGATGCAATTTGATGCGATTTTATCTTACAGACTATCAAAGCCTGAGAGCTAATGTGCTCGCATATTCTGTTAGTGTGTATGTAACCATGTACATATGTATGTGCGTATGTACGTACGTATGTACGTAATGCAGTAATCCCTGATAGAAATATCCGATTTGCTTCAAATTTTGGACATAGATTTATCCTGATAAGTTTCAGGCGTTTATTGGATAAGAATAAGGGGAGGAGAACAAAAGGCTAATCTGCACTCCTCTTCTCCTTAATTTAGATAAGTCAGTTTTTCATGCAAAAGTATTAGATTTTATTAAAATTTTAGGTATAAGATCATTTTGATTAGGCACCTCAATGATTAGTTGTGGGTGTTCATTGTTTACGTATAAAGAAAAGAGGAATGGGGAGTAACCCCCTTAATTTATGTAAATAGGTTTTTCACGGAAAATTTACCGATTTGCTTCAAATTTTTTATGTAGGTTCCTTCTGATAAGGCGTTTACCTGATTAATTTGGGGGTTCAGAGGTTAAAAATAAAGGAATTACGGATTTTTTTTTCAATCGGATAAAAACTTTTGGTTTTATGAAAAGATTTTCAATTGGTAACAGACATTGGTTTTTCCACACATCACTTCACTCGAAAATTTTCATATTAAAAACTAAATATCCGACCTTTTTTAAAAATAAGAAAAAGCTTAAATAAAGCATGACACCTAAAATGTAGGATGGGGGGGGGGGGGGGTAGAGTAAGGAGACGCTTCAATTTTTTTTTTTTTTAGCTCAGCTTTTTTTAATGTTTTATCTGCTAATTAAATATTACCCTATTTGAAACTTTTAGAAACATAATAAAACATGATGTTAAATATTTAAGAAAAAGGATGCCGCATCAAATTTCGTGCATTAGTTTTTCAATTACAGCTCCTACAAAATTTATGGCTCAGACAGTCAGATAGAGTCATAGACTCACAATTTGAAGAACATGTTTTTTGGAATCTTGGACCACTAAAACGTGTAAATGCGTCAAAAAGCGGAATTAAAAAATTTTAACGAATCAAACACTTATTGCAAAGACAGAAGAAAGTAAAATAAATAAAAGAATGAATTTTAAATGAACTTAGCTTATTTCAATAGATGCGTTTGAGCTGAGCGGATTCGTTTGAAGTATTTTGAATTTGAGCTTAAATTTGATTAATATTTGAGAAATTAAATTTGAGTTTGAAATAATTCTTTTATTTGTGGAGCGTGCCAAACAATGGTTGGCATTAATTACAGCACGTCGAATTGAATTGGCCTAGGATAAACTAGATTGTCCTACGATAAACTAAATTGGACTAAGCTAAACCAGAAGATTGGCGCCGAAGCGGTCTTTGGGATCAATAAAAACACGCCAAATTCAATCGGCCTAGGACAATCTAGATCGGCCTAGGATAAACTAGTTTAAACCAATGAATAGCAGGCTAAACTAGTTTATCCTAATGATCGTTCGGCCAAACTAGTTTGGTCTAGGAAAATCTAGTCTATCCGATGGGCGTTCGGATAGACTAGTTTGGCCAAGGAAAAACTAGTCTATCCGATGGGCGTTAGGATAGACTAGTTTGGCCTAGGAAAAATTAGTTTATCCGATGGGCGTTAGGATAGACTAGTTTGGCCTAGGAAAAACTAGTTTATCCGATGGGCGTTAGGATAGACTTGTCTGGCCTAAGCCAATCTAGTTTGGCCTAAAATCGGGTTTGTCCTGTAACATATATAAAAGTTACTTAGGGAGCTATCTACACATTAATAAGAACCGTTAGTTTGTTTTGTATTACATTACCCAATCCTAACAGCATAAATGAACTCTACACTCTACAATTAGCCTAAAAACAAACTTTCATGCAATTCGTACAAATGAGTTTCCGAGAAATTAATTATTTTAAAAAGAGCATATTTTAGGGATTGTATCCAAGCTGAAGTTCAGTACTTGATTCTTGACCAAGAGAGTCCTTTCTTGATCAAGGCTTTTTTAAATGCCACTCAAGCAGTCAATGAAGATTGCTAGATTACAAGATAGCATAAGAAGTTTCAAAATATTTAGTCACTTATCGTAGACAATCTCTTAAACCATCATTTTGCCGTTTTTAAAGCATAATTTGAAAATTACTTGGAAACAAATTTTGAAACTTTGAATTTCCATAAAGTAGGACTTAATAATAAATCTAAATCTATCAAAAAAAAAAAGTAGTTGCAGTTTATGCTTTTTTGGAATATCACTTTTATAATTCATATCATAAAATTATAAAAATTGAAAATTCAACGTATTTATTTTTGGTTATTTTAGTATTATTAATACACAAAAAATTAGCACATTAGGAGTATAATTTTAGGAGATATTAATAAAAATTTGAAAATGTAATTTAACATTCGTAGCACTAAATTTTAAATGTTTATAATTCAAAAACTTATCGTTCAAAGGATTTGAAATTTAGTGTCTAGGCATAGTTTGAACCAAAAATTTTAAATATCTTGTTAAAATTGGGTATTGCTATTGGAAAAAAAAAGTTAGGGTTCGTTTTAATATATAGATGGCCTCCTAAGCAAATTTTATATGCATCATTTAAAAGAATATTTTATTTCAATCGTTTGATGCCAGTAACTTTCTTCTATGATAATTTGTTGAGGAGTTGATAGAGGGTGTTAACTTTTGTTTTGTTTTTTGCACGTTTGTACCTTAGGGTGCCAAACGGGAAAGTCATTCATTTCAAGTAGCTTAGGAATTATGATGATTTAAATTTTCGAACTCTTAAAGTTAAAATCATTCATAATTTCTATAAAACAGATTGCAATATGAGCAGACTAACCAGCATGATATGAGCAGTTTAAACTATAATGAAGAATCAGGACTTGGCCGAATGAGCTACTATTTTGGATTCGCATATTTGAAGCATTTAGAAACTGATTTCCGTTAAGGGAATAACAAAATCCTAGATTGCAATTCATATTTTTATATAATTATTTTTAAAATATAGATAAATTTTCGAATTAAATTTTTGAGAAAAGTTATGAATTGTAATTTAGGAATTTTTTAACAGAAATCAATTTTTAATACAGTTGAACCTCCTTAACATGAACCTCAAGGGGAATAAAAATTTTGTTCATGTTAGCAGTATTTCATGTTATCCGTATCAAATCTTTGTATTCATTTTCATAGGGAATTGTGAAAACAGTTCATGTTAAAATTAATTCACGTTAAGCGTATTCATGTTAACGAGGTTTGACTGTAGCTTCAAATATGTGACTGCAAAAGCATAGCTCATTTCAAGCAAATAGATATTGGATTGAGCTTAAAAAATTACCTGCATTGTAATTCGTTTTACAACCATTACAAATGAAATTAACATTAAGAGTTGAAACTTGAAACTTTTATAATTCCTAAACTATGTGACCGAAACCCCAACGTAAAATATATGGAAAAAGCCAATTATGATGCCAAATTTAAGTGTTTGTATTAGGGGCAAGTATGATGGGATGGGACACCTGCAATAATTCTTAAAATAAGCTTTAATTTTAACTTATGACGCTTTCACTAAATGAAATAATCATTACCTTATACTTGTTGCTATAAATCTTTTTAGTTGCAAGCAACTATGAGTTTGTGACTTAAAAAGGCTATTTCACAATATTTTTTTTAGTGACAGTTTGGTGGTTAAAGAGTATGGGGTTCCCCCCTCCTTTCCCCTTTGTTTTGGCAAAATGAAATGTAAAATTCGGTACAAAATTTGGTACTTTTAAAATGCATTCGTGTTGGAGATTATAAACTTATGAACTAAACTTTCTTTGAAATCACTGTTTTGAGAAAAACATATGTCAATTGTTAATTTTGATTCTTAGAAGAATGTGACAGATGAAAGTGGATAGAGATTTATTAAAAATTAAGCATTAAACATTAGACATCCTTTTGTGTAAGAGATATTTTAGACTGCAATTGAATGTGTGGTTTGCTTCTCCAAGGAAGGTTTCGGGATATTAACTCCTGAAGAATATCATGTGACATGTTAGGGGAGGGCTAAGGGGAGTAGTTGTTCTTTCCACTCCAAGGTATTTGATATTTCATAGTGTCACCGTCATCATAGATCAGACTAAAAAAATAAAAAAATAAAAAATTGTACGAAATCTAAAGGAAAACCAAAAACTTGTTAGGTTTGATTAAATAGAAACATTAGAATTGAATAAACACATTAAATAATAAGTTGGAAATTGCACGTCAAACTAAGCAAATAAGGTGCGATCGTACTATAACAAAGTTTTTAAAATATTCAGATTTTGGAGTAATAGTATACAGTACATTGGATACAGTATAGTGGCAGAAATGTTTTGTGCGACCTTGTAAATACTATTATACCGGAAATAACTTGTAGTAAAGCTCAACAACGTATATCAATTTCATAAAATGTGAAATAGTTTAATAGTATTAAAACGCGCTCCAAATAGTGTTTCCCCCATACCATTGTGTAATGGAATACTTTTGTGCGGCCCTGTAAATTAATAACAAGTATTCTTTGCACCAAAGATTGCACAGAATGTATTTTTTAGTATATACTTAATAGATACATATCGATTCTATTATGTTCTATTACGTTCTATTATGTTCATTAAAATTCACTTGAAACTATTTTTACCATTGATAGTAATGTAACGAAGTACTTTTGATTGTCCGTGTAATTAAACTATAGATCCGATTTCCATAAAGTTCGAAATGAGTCGACAAAATTATGCAACAATTATATATTTGAAATTTCCAACGATTCGGTTGGGTAGTTTTTGCTCTGTTATATGCGGACAGATGGACGGACTGAACGATGACTATAAAAACTACGTATTTATATAATTAGGAACGCACCTAAAAAGGGCAATAATATAAGATCAATTTCGGCTGATCTGAGCATGCGAAATGAACATTTTAAGGTACTTTTCTGTCGCTAAAATGAGTGGAAGACCAGATTTAAATTGGTTTAATTTCAGGAAAACGTTGAACCTAATAGATTAAATATTAATATTCTTGGGTCAATCATAAACAAATTTTAAATGAAATTTCAACTTTACAATTTTCAGTACTGCAAATTTTTAAACTTCTACACATCACACATTTTCAATTTTTATATCATCGAATAGGGGAAAAATATGCTTTTAAATGCAATTTGTTTGAATATGTGGATCTCAATTTGTTTTTGAGTTATTAATTTTTTTTGTAGTTTTTAATACATTTTTGTCATCGTGGCAACAAAAGTGTTGAATTTCTGGACATTAAACATGGACCAATCGGGAAACGAATAAATTCCTGACATCACAAGTATTCAGATATGGGTCAGATCAAAAAGAAGAACCATTAAAAAAAAAAAAAAAAAAAAAAAAAAAAAAAAAAAAAAAAAAAAAACTAAAGAAACCCCCTGAAATTAAAATTAAAGTAAACAAGTAAGAAAAATCATGCGTTAAGCATAGATTATGAAACATTTTCCAACCTTTCCTGATACCTTCAACAAAACCTAGTTATATAAGGAAATAAAGTTTACTAGCCAAATATGAATTTAAATACTTTTGAACAACCCTGTATTTTGTGTGTCGATTGATACATATACTAAATAAAGGGAAAATTCGGTTTAGCAAGAAAATGCCTAGCGAGTTAAAATTTCTTTTTCTGCAATTTATACTAATAGATGGAAACATACTTGAATACTTTTCTTTAGTCTTTTAGTTTACCCAGTACCTTTATTACACGCCAGTATTTAAAAATTTATTTTAAACTAAAACATCTTAAAACTACTGAAATCACATTCTCAGAAATTATTATTCATAAACATCCACGAATCCAATTCTTTGCGTGGCTTTGTATATCATTTTATCTATATTCTACAAACATTTCTTAGTAAACTGACTGCAATTCAGCGTAAAAATGCATACTAATTCATAAACCTAACTTTAAGTAATTTACGCTCATATTCAACAACGTTTGCGAGCTCTTTTGTGTAATCCTGTATATGAACTATAGCAGGGGTCCTCAAACTAGTACGCTCAAATTAATAACGCGTACCAGTACTGGTACGTAAAGTTCTGTTTACTGATACGTTAAAGTGCTATACTGGTACATGAAATTAAATAAAAAATACAGCATGTGAAATCAAAAAACAGCTCAATCTCTCGTTCCTCTTTCTCGATTTGTCAGTACAGGCTCAGTGTTACTTGCTCTCTGTTATTAATGCTTTGACAGCATTTTTCGTTATTTTATTTTAATGTAATTTCAATTAGAATTTTTATACAACTGAAATAACGGTAAATTTTCTTATGAACGTTACTCTTGATATAAACATAGTATTCATGCAACATAAAATTGACTAACAAGGCGACTTTAAATGCATATATATTTCTTAATGATTAGAAATAGTATTATGTTCTCTATTTGAATGCATCTATATTTGTCACCATAAAATTGATACACTTTATGTAGGTTTTTTCTGCATTAGATTGAGATTTTCTTTTGTAGTACGTCGATCTAAAAGTTTGGGAACCCCTGTACTATAGCATTTATGCACACCATATAACATGCATAGATTTAGCAAAACTTAAAAGTGCATATCATAATTAAAATGCATTTCATCCATCCATTAGCCATCATCGGATACATATACAGTTCTTCGGAAACAATATACTATTTGAAATCTTTTGTGTGTCTCCCTGTAAACACGCACTTCCTATTATGCATGACTATATTGTATAACTTATATTAAATACAGCGACATATATCAATTTTATTACATATGAAATAGTTTAATATAATTAAAATATGTCGCACAGAATTCCCCCCTTTACCATTATGTAATGGAATTCTTTTGTGTGGCCCTGTAAATAAATAGCTATTTTTTTCACCGCATACTTTACAGAATTCATATTTTAGTTCATTTCGTAAATGCATACGAGTTTTAATATGTTTGACAGTGTGTAACATCATTAAAACTAATTTCAAACGATTTTTTCCCATAGTCTGTAATGTAACGGTAATTTTTTGACTGGCCCTGTAAATAAACTAATTATGTCAGAAACTTCATATGAAATAGGGTTCGGGCTAGGGTAAACGTAAATAACATTAAAAAATTTCAGTATAATCCAATTATATTTACGCAAGTTAGAGCGCGGCGAGACGGACAGGCGGCAAGACAAACCGAAATCAAAAACATTTTTCAACTTTTTTGGAAAGTATTAAAAAGGGTCAGTTTAGAGATTTACCTAAACTATCCAAAACCAAAAAAAAAAAAAAAAAAAAAAAAAAAAAGCTTTAGCTGGCGAGTGATTTCGCGTGTCTCAAGTTTGCTTTTAAGGGAGATACTCCTTTATGAAATCTTTAAAAATATGATTGTTAAGTTTATTATGGTTGTTTGTGGTTTTCGTTACACTAGTTTTATGTGCCTTGTACTTACTAAAATAAAATTTCTCCCAGATGAGGATCTTGGCCACATTACAAAATTTCATTTTCTACTGATGAAAGGGCTCCGTAATTCTGAGTTAAAGATGCATAATCTTGAAATGAAGCAAAATGCTTCAGTGTGTGAAAACTTCAACATATTTAACAATAAAACAAAAATTGCACGCCAAGCGTAGCAAATGAGGTGGTTCGTACTATAACGAAGTTTTAAAAACATTTACATCTTAATGTGATAGTATACAGTACTTCAGATCAGTATAGTAGCCGAAATCTTTTGTATGCCCCTGTAAATAATATGTGCTTTCTATTGTACAGGAAGTAATTTCTAGTAGACATCAACAACGTATATAAATTTCATAAAATGTGAAATAGTTTTATGTAATTAAAACGCGCCCCAAACAATGTTTTCTTCCGTACCCAGTGGCGCAGCCAAGGGGGTGGTGTTAAAACCCCTCCCAAAGCTAATAAAAATCGCTATAACTGTGAATATGAATCAAAACCAAACTTAATACTTAACCAAACCTCTGTTTTGGCGCATTTCGGAATCCGTAGCTTTATTGAATCAAATTTAATCTAATAAAGCGATTCAAATAAATGGAAGTGAATATTACATGGATTAGTTAAGTAAAAATTGGTTATTTGAACTAAATCACTTTTCTGAGACGTATTATGCTAAAAAAAATGATGATTTCCTGTCACACAGATGCTGTTTGAGTTTAAGTAGCATGCAGATGGTTTTCTAATTAGAACTGATTCTATTAACCGGCGATTCAAATAACCAGCAAACACTTTTATCAGAAACTCAAACCCCCTCCTAGGTCATGGCTACGAATCCTGGCTGCGCCACTGTCTGTACCATTATGTAATGGAATGCTTTTGTGTGGCCCTGTGTCAATTAATAACAAATATTCTTTATACCATAGATTGTACAAAATATATATTTTAGTATATACTTCATAGATGCATATAAATTTTATTATATTCAGAAGAACGTAACATCATTAAAATGTACTTGAAACTATTTTTTTCCATTGAACATAATGTATTGGAATACTTTGATTGCAAAATTATGCAACGATTATATATTTTAAATTTCAAAAGATTCGGTCGGGTATTTTTTGCTCTGTTAAATGGGGAAGGACAGACGGACGGATGTACTGAATGACGACTATAGGTGCTTCGTATTTGCATAATTAAGAAAGCACATAAAAAGAGAACATTTCCATTGATAAAATTGAAATATTTCTCTACGAATAAAATAGTTCGTAGTATTTTGCTCGCAATCTAAATAATGTGATTTTTTGAGCTTTTTAGGTGCGGTCGTAATTATATAAATACGTAGCACCTATAGTCATCCTCTGGTCCGACCGTCTGTCCGCATACAATAGCGCAAAGATTACCCAATGGAACGCTGGCAATATGGGTGCCTGAAAAATTTGCCGTAAATTTGCAGTTTCTTTTTTTTTTATTTAAATTTTATTTAAAGCAGTTTTTTAGACTTTCAGCACTTTGCTGTTAATTTTACAAGAATTTTCTTTTTTAGATTTTACAATTTTTTTTTTTTTTGTAGATTTTGAGCATTTTTTGCTATTAATTTAACACATTTTGCTTTTTAGATTTTACAGTAGTTTTGTGTATTTTCAACAGTTTTTGCTATTAATTCAACTCAATTTTTTTTTTATTTTAGATTTTACAGTACTTTTTGGAATTTCTTCAAAATAAAATTTTGTTTTTAGATGTAGATTCTTAGAAGATTCTTCGTCTTAAAAGATTCTTCTTTAGAATGAAGGTTCAACTTATAACCAAAATATAGTTCAACTTATTATCTAATTATGGTTCAACCAATAATCAAACTATGGTTCAAACAAAGCACCAAAGGATGGAAAAAGGTTTATCCATCTTGCAGCTATACCTGTACCATATTTTGGGGAAATGTTGAACCGAAATTTTCAACAGTGTATATAATAGTAAAAGAAAATTGTATTTGTGCATTTTTGCATAAGAGTGTCACAGTTGCTGCACCAAGATATTAATATATTTTTAGGGTTTTGTACATCTGACAAAACTCTATTCGTCTCTGTCCTCTGTCAGTCCGTCATAGAGTCCGTACGCAAAAACTATATAAATCAGAGACTTCGAGTTTTGTGTACTTACAACTGAATACCTCGTGTCACACGAGAAATCATAAAATTTTGCAAAAGTCTATTATTTTAATTAATTTTTTTCAGTGTCATCCGTTCATTTTTGCGATTTAAAATGATGAACTTAATTTTAAATGATAAATTAATAAGTAAATGATAAACTTAATTTGCGTATGGACATCATAGCTAGGGGGAAAAGCATCTCGCTAGAAACAAAAGGTTTTTAGTTCGATCTCCGATGCGGAAACTTAACACTTTCATCCTAAGATGGATTTAATAAGAAGAAATTTCGTATTTTTGGCCAGTTTAAGGGTTTATATTATTAAGGTTTCGTTCATCTGACATGCATAATATTTTTTGGAATTCAATTTTCTTTCCAATTAAAAAAAATTGCGATTTATTAATGATTCAGAATTTTAAATTAATTTTAAACAATTTTTTTCGCTTTTAGAAATTTAAAATTTTATCTAGATCTCTGCTAAATTTTATAAATTTATAATTCTCAAAAAATTTAGAAGTTTGGATATTATTTAAATGACTTGATTTGAATATTTTTAATTTGGTTAAAATAAATAACTTCCTTTTATATTTATTTTTAAATTAAATTTATTGGTGTTTCCATCTATGTAAGGATTTAATAATTATAAATTAACAATTTATATTTTTTAATTAAAGGATAAATTGTTTTGAAAGAAATTTTAAACGAAACTCTCTGTGCGATCTCCGATCATACTTATCCACTTGTTTAAATTTCTTTATAGTGCGAACACATCTCATTTGCCACGTTTGACATGCAATTCACCGTAACTCGGTACTGCGATTACACTACAATAAATTTCGGTTCAACATTTCTCCAAAAGATGCTACAAGTGTAACTGCAACTACAAAGATATTATTTTGTTGTTTGAATAACATATAACCAATTTATTTCTTACTGGAAATATGTTAAAAAAATTTCCTTAAAAAAGTAGCATCATAAACGCTTGGCAAGAATGAGCATGGGCGTCTATTACCCCTCTTTGTATTTTAAAATTTAATTTACAAATTTTCTTTATTTCTTGTAATTTTGAAAAGAAAAATGTGTATAATTTATTCATCTCAAGTAATTTAAAATAATTAAATTCTAAGAGTAGCAGCAATTAAGATTTTATTTTCCTATCTGGGGAACTTTGATCTCTGATATTTTTCGTATAAGAGAATTTTGAATTCCTTACGCATGGTCATATATTAAAAAATCATGAAAAACGGTGTGGTTTAGGGATGGAGGTGAAAAAGAAAAGTAGAAAATTCTTTTAATTTTCCCTTTGAAAATGTTTTTAATGTTAAACTTTTGCTAATTTACCGTATCGTTTTCGGTAAATATGTGTTAAAAAATGTCTTGTACCAGGTATTTAAATTTTTTGTTCTTTTTTAACTTATTACATGTTTATGTTTTTCATTTAGAATAACGCGGCATAACTTGTGACCACAGACATATCTTTCAAAAGTCTTACTATACTCTTAATTTAGTCTTATCGGCAACCACGAGTAGTAAAAATTGCACATTGATATAATTTATGTAATACAAAGCAATTTATCCTTTTTTCGTTCTTTTTTTTTTTTTTTTTTTTTTTTTTTTTTTTTTTTGCCCATACAGTCAAGAATTGGATGACAAAAAACGGTAGCTGCTCTGTAAAGAAAAAAAAAATCTACGGATCTAAATTTACAGAAATGCACATGCTTACTATATTTCGTATTAAATAAATAGTATGGTAGATTCCATGTATTAGATCACGTCCCCGAATTTTATCCGACCCACGATTCGGGTCAGATTTTACAAATTTTTTTTTCTGTATGTATTGTTTTTAAGTTGAAGTTTGATTGTTTAGATCCAGATTTGGATTGACTTGATAATACAAAAGTAAATCCTAAATAATATTTCAATGGAAAAAAAAAAAAAAAAAAAAAAAAAAAAACTTAATATTTTTAAAAGAAGTATTAAATTGATATTAAAATATAACCAAGGGCGGAAGTCGAAATTATACGGAGATATATGCCATATGCATTCTGAATTTTTTAAAGAAGCTTCGTATATCTTTTGTTTCTAAAATAAAAGAATAGCGTATACTCTAACCATGAACATTGATAAAGCGAGAGTATAATCTCTGTTTTTAACATAAATCTCTACTACAACTCTAGATTGCTTTTCCACAATCATATTGAACTATACATTAATTTTCTTTAACTTCGTGCTTGAGTTTGAATACTTTGGGTTCGAGTCGGTTTCAAGTAGACAAGTTTTTTTTTTTTTTTTTTTTTTTTTATCTGAGTTCTGGTTGATTAACTGAACTTTCCGGCTCGGAGCGGGTACATCTCGACCCGTGCAGAACTTTAGTATGGTCCAGAAAAATCTGGTCTTGTAAAATAGTAGTAGAACCACTGTGTTTATGCAAATAGAACAATTACATGCAATGAATTTTTAAATATTTAGAAGAAGAAAGAATTTTGTAGCGCGCATTTTTCTGCTTACTAATATACTCTAGTTCAACTGCCGATTCAAATTTGCAGCAGGGGTAACTAAAGAGCTGTATCGTTGTCATGCTTTTTAGTTTCGGTATTTGTTTTGGTAGCGATGGAAACAAGCGCCAAACTTGGCGACTGTTTCCAGGCCACGGTATTTCCGTGAACATTCTGCTATTGGCCTAGGACCGGAGCGGACGATAAAACTGTTTTATTGGATTCGAAAGGAACACGGCAATAGAAGACAGTTCATGTGGGAGTAAAGCGCATGGGAAGCGGGAATAAAACAACGGAAATAACAGGTAAGATTTGTTTATTTATTTATTTTTTATTTCAGTTTGCGATAAAACGATCAGTAATTAGCATTTTTAAAAAACTGCTTCTAAGCTAGAAAAAAAATCTAGAAGCATTGTGGGATTTAAAAAAAAATTAAATTTCATTGTGTATATTTTTAAAGGAAATGCATTATGTACAAATAGGTTAAAAAATAAATAAATGATAAAATAAATAAAAATTAAAATGTTTACCTTCGCACCTTTTTTTTAAAAAATATTTATTTATTTATTTTCATAACACAATAATAGAGAAAAGATAAGAGTATAGAGAGCGGTAAGGAAATAAAATCTTAAATTTCGTTGAAATAGTTAAGGTATTTTTTTAAAAATCAAATTGCACTGTGAGTATTTTTAAATGGAATGTAGCAGTTATAAGTTAGGATATAAATAAATTATTGTATGAATAAAATTAAAGTAAAATAAATAAAAATACGTATCTTTATATCTTTTTTATATGTTTATAATGCACAATAACAGAAAATGGATAAGAGAATAGAGAATGGGAACAAAATAAAATAAAATATAAACATTAAAATTTTTCAATAAAAATATTACATGCAATTTCTTTCTCCTTAAATTGCACTGTGCGTATTTTTGAACGGTATGTAGTAGTTAAAAATTACCTCTCCTCCCAAATATAAAATAAAATAAAATAAAATAAAATAAAATAAAATAAAATAAAATAGAATTTAAAATATTTATTTTCGAACTTTGTCTTTACATTTTACAGTTTACATTATTCAATAGTAGATAACAGATTCGAGAATAAAGAATGATATGAAAATATAAAGTGAAATAGTATTTAAAAAGTTCTTGTGTAGAAATTTTTTATGCATTTTTTTAAAACTGCACTGCGCATATTTTAAAATATAATGTAACTAGAGATAAAAGGAATGAACAAATTATTAAACAAAATAAAATAAAAATACTTATTTTCATACATTTTTTTTACACTTTTAATGACACAATAACAGAGAATCGACAAACGAATAGAGAATGCAAAGAAAATAAACTAAAAAAAAAAAAAAAATAATAATAATGTTAGAGAATGTTGCATAGGAATATTGCTTTATTTGCAGAACGCATTGTGTGCTTTTTAGCATAAAAATGGATGATTAGTGTACAGAAAAATTATTATTAATATTACTTTACTCTGGGGGAAATTATTGTTTATAATTTTTTACAATAATTTTGCAATATAGAATAATAGAAGATGGAGAAGATTACGAACAATTTGCGAAATAATTATAAGAGTTATATTTACTCAAAAGTACAGCTTTAACACATTTTTTAGTATGATGCAGTCTGTGATTTTTAACTGAAAAGTTATATTATATAAAAATATTTTTCCAAAATATTACAGTTTGAAATGATAAAATCTTTGTATACATCTTTTACAATAACGGAAATAATAGAAAATTGTAATTAAAAAAATATCTTTACAGCTTTTCACGGAAAATTGACCAGTATGTAATCTCGGAAATTAGTATTACCATTTTGTTTTTCTTAAATAGAAGTTTTTGTAAAGAAATACAGCTTGTACCGATCAAAATTTTGAATTGACATTTTTTTTTTAATTTTCTATTTTTTGAAAGTTTTTAATTCACATTTACTATAAAAATAAATAATAGTTTTCCTAAAACATTGACACCGTTGAGGGTTAAACCGTAGTTTTATTTATCTATTAACGCATTTATAACTAAAAAAAAAAGTGTATTTTCCGTCAAAATGCTGTTGCAAAGAAATTAATTTATTATTTTATTTATTTTGCAAATTTTATTCTAATTTTTTTTCGATTCCTTAATGACCAAACAATTCAATTTTGAGTACAAAAATAATGATTTAACAAGAACATTTTCATGTTTAGAAACTTTTAAAAATGATATTTTCCCACATATTAAAAAAACAAAACCGCATCATCCCATATTAATACTGTTGTCAGGACCGGAGCAATGTCGCGCGGAGAATTAACAAAGTAGCTAATGCGGCCCGATATGCTGTAATATTAAACCAATAAAATTAATTTTTTAATTGTACATATCACAGAAAAAAATAAATAAGAAAATACAATGTATGAAAAATACCAAATACGAACTGAATTCTCATTAATAAATTAAAAACAACACTAATCATAATTAAACTGATTCTCATTAATAAAATAGCAGTTTTCCTAAAATATTCGATACGTTAAGGATGAAACAGTAGTTTTATACATTTATTGACGCAGTTATGACCAAAAAAGAAAAAAAAAATTAATGTATTTTCCTTCAAATCGGTGTTGCGAAGAAAGCAATTTATTCTTTTATTTATTTTGCAGATATTTTTATTCTAAAACTTTTGTTTAATTCTTTAATGACCAAATATCTCAATTCTGATATATATATATAAAAGAATGACTAAAAAAGTAGTATTCGGTTTGCTATATAATAATATAATACAATATTCCTTCAAATAGCTCAGCCGATTAGAAAAAAAAAATTATATTTACAATAAATAATATCCATTGATATATTTTAAATAACCTACCTTTAGGTTTATATTTAAGACAATTTAAATGTTTGTTAAATTTATAATGCAGTTTTATTTATATTATATTAAATATATATTTAACAATCAATTGAATTTTCCTTCGTGCAATACAAGAAAAATAATATTATTTAAAATGTTTAAGTATCTTTAGCTACATGAGTTTTACATATAAACTAAAAATGATCTAATTATGCTTAATTAATGCACATTCAATAGAGTTTGCTTTTACCAGTTTAGTGGAGATCCATTTTTATCTACGAATGATTTATGAAAATCATTGCTGCTCATCATTTGTAAGACCTGAAATTTGATAACAGTTTTGTTTTGTTAGTAGTTGAAATCTGCATTAAGCAATCCCATAATGCGATCTTTGACTCATAATGAATATCTTTGCTTGTTTCTGCCACAATTGAATTTATTTTAATTTCAAGAATCTCATTGTTCAAGGAAGCAGTAATAAGTAAAATCAATTGAAATTTTAACTTGAGAGAATTTTCTCCGGCTTTATAAAAATGAATTAAAAAAATGCAAGTTTAAATTTGGGATCTAGTAAAGTTAAAAAGGAGACATATTCATTGTCATAAATATGTTTAAATCGTGCACTCATGTTTTGAGCTTGACATTCTTTAAATGTTCCTAAGCCAAAAAATGCATTTCCATCTCCAGGCTTTGACGAATAAAGTCTCCAACATTGGAATATTTTCCGAAATAAGTGATGTTGTTGAACTAATTTTTATTGAAACTTGTTCAAAAGGTTTCAATAAGCTTCTCTAAGAGCAACCGCTGATTTGAATTGAAAGTAATTTAAATTTTGTTTTTAATTATCTTTAAGGCTGAATACGTTTAATAAAAATTCTATGAAGATATCGATATGTAAAAACTTTGATTTAAATCAGAATTTATGAATAAAAATTCGGCGAGCGAATAATCCGAATATTCAGCGAGTGAATAATCCGAATATTTTGGTAGTCGGTTATCAGACCAAGACATTATTCGTTGCATCACTATAAAAAAGTACATACTGATGCTCAGATACTTTTAAAATGACATTGTCCCACGTAGTGTTGCCATGTATTCCGATTCGAAAAGCAGTCCTGATTTCCAGCGGTCATTCTGAGATTCGCCCCACGAAATCATTGGCGAGACGGATAAAAATACGGATTTTTCATAACGTAAATGTTGTTTTAAACATTCGCTTTTTAACTATTTGGAAAATAGTTGTTGTTCTCGGTAGAGAATTGGGAAATCTGAAGTATATCTGAATCTTTTTATTGGTTGAATTCCACAACTTATTTTATATTTTATTCGTTTCCTGATTGGCCCATATTTAATGTCAAAAAATGAAATACTTCTGTTTTTTATTTTATTCGTTTTCTGATTGGTCCATGTTTAATGTCCAAAAATGAAATACTTCTGTTGCCACGATGACAAAAAGAGTAATAAAAACTTTTTGTTTTTTTTTAAATAATAATTTAAAAACAAATTGTAATAGCGATTTCAAACAAATTTCATTAAAAAGTGCATTTTTTTTCTGTACTCAACGGTGTAAAAATTAAAAATGTGAGATGTTTAGAAGCATAAAAATTTTCAGTTTCGAAATTTGCAAAACTGAAATTTTATTTAAAATTTGTTTAGGATATATCTAGGAATATGAATGTTGAATCAATGTCGTACGTAATAGGAGGCCTTCAGAAGTCAGCCTGATTAACCCCATCCAATAAAAATGCACACTTTAAACAGTTAAAATAGTATATCAATAAGCTATTGCTTTTTTTATCATTGGTCTAGGAATATTAATGTTTAATGTATGGCGTATACGTAATATATGATTCATTATCAACATTATAAAAATGATATTTATTATTATTATTAATTTAAATAGAAAATTTATTTGTAAGTCTTTAAAAATTTAGTCTTTAAAAATATCATTTTTCAAATAGTCGTTGTAATTTGTTAAATTACTTTTTTTGTGTGTGTGTATTAAGTGTGTGTAATACGCCATGGATTTTTCAAAAATCTTAGCTTACTTTTAAAGTGCGATTTTCGGTCAAAAATCCTATTTCCCGTATTTGGTTTAGTTTTAAAGTCTGACCGTTTTAGCTTTCTAAACCAACTTGAATTTTGCTTCTATGTTGCTCAGTACTTGAGTTACAAGCATTTTAATATTACTTAATTAACAGGTAAAACCTGATTTTTTAAAAATTTTAATTTTCTGCTTTTTCTCAAAATGAGATTTTTAGCATTTTGCTTTATTGCAAAACTTCATAACTCGAAATATTATAATTGTAACTTTTATGAAACTTCCCAAAAACACTCTAAAGGAATATAATTAGGTAATTTGCCTCTACTATGATTATCATTAATTATTTTTTAATATTTTAATAGATACAAGTTTTGAATTAACACATATTTTCTTGATTTTTCTGAGTGTAAAAACGTTAGCTTCTACAATTTTAATAACAAAGTTATATTTATAAAAATGATTCTATACCTCAGATTCATTATTCATAATAAATTTACAGAATAAAAATATTTTCATTTAAATTTAAATCTTGATGTTTTACAAAAGTGCCATTCTATACAGCAAGTTTTATGTATATTTTGAGCTAAAAAATCAAAAAAATCAAAAAATATCCATATTTTTACATGTTATTCACAATTCTTAGATATATTCTATAATATAATGCACATCAGTTGGCAATTTTTCGAAAAAAAAAAAAAAAAAAAAAAAAAACAACTTTTCCGAAGGTAGGCACGCACCTTAATGGTCCAAACCTAATTAAATTATTTTCAATAACATATGTTTCTATATATTTTATCAAATTACTACTTGTATGAATAATATGTACATTGGTTTAAATAAAATGAATTTCTTATTAGACTTCATGAACCACTGTAGTATAATCTGGAGGCGTGGGAGGATAATATTAATAATAATAATAATAATTGTTTAAAAGAAGTTCTTTAAATTACGTTAATTTGGCGTAGGACCCCGGTTATGAAAAACTCACCACTTTGATTCCGGCTTGGTAGAAAACGTAAACTAGTAAATTTACTTTTTAAATTATAATTTTCCCCTGATCTTTTTAGATAGCTTTCACTGGAAAAAAAAGAATAAATTGGTGTATTTATATCGAACTTAGTATGTTTGGATAAAAAATAACATATGCTTTCTCAATTTTGAAATCTCACACACATTATCAAATAAAAAGAAAACGATTATTTTTTACTCTATGTAATGGCCTATTTCATTCATGGAGACATAAAACATGTTTATTTATGTAAATATCAAATCATGTACAGCATTTTTAAACAATTTAAAAGCTCTTGCGAACAATAAAAGTGTGAAAGTTATGATTATGGCAAACTCTTGCCACAAAAATATTCGATTTGAGTATCTTGCTAATAATTTAGCTGTTTTTTTTTTAATAATCAATTAAATGTTTCTTGTTAATACTTTTAAAAAATACTAAAAAAATTACTACTAATTAATTAATACTAAAAAAATATCAATACAATTTTATTTAAATTTGTAAGTTCTGGGGGGGGGGGGAGGCAGCACATAACGATTCATATTTTAACACAATCATGGAATCAAAAATAAGTACATGTGTTTTTCAGTTTTGAGAACATTTGGATCGGAGCTTTTTTGAATATGGGACGCATTTAAAATGGAAGTACTTTTTACTAATTTTTTGAGAAAAAAAAAAAAAAAATTTCGGTGCTTCCGCATTATTTATTTATTTGTTTATTTATTAATTTATTCATTCATTTTTTAAGTTATGACCACAAAAAAGAAAAGAATAATTACTAAAACATTACTTAAAATATTCAGGATTTCGAAATTGTTTTCTCAGTGCACAATATTAAATTATTTATCGATTAAAACATTTTTTTAAACACATTGCACTCTTTATTTCTTATATATATATATATATATTCTACTTTTTAGTATTTAAAATGTTTCACCAATGTAAAATCAAATTTCTCTAAATCCTTTTTAATTTTTAATAACGACAATATGGTCTCTCGCACATAAAATAAAAATAATGTAGTTCTGCCCCTGGAAAGAATGACCCGGGTAATCACACCAGTGGGTGGCTTTATTACCCCGGTATACATTTTGCGCAGTATATTTTAAACTACAAACTACCTCGCGAACACATACAAAATCTCCTAAAAAATTTTTGAAAGTACATGAAAAACATTAAAAATTTGTCTAATAAATAAAGTATTTCGTAATAAATACACAGTCTTCACAACTCAAAACTTATGCAGAAAAATTTAGATCGGGCGTTGACTCTTACGTGCTTATTCCAGCGATAAAATCTACAAATGGAACAAATTAACTTTTAGCGGTTGTTTGTGATTCATATGACTTAGAGCCTTTCAGCGCAGAATCCCTAGTACCCTGTTTTTGGATTCCTTCATAACTATGCGTAATATTAGCATTTAGCGTTATTGCCCCACGCTTTAAAATATGCTTTTAGAAAAATAAAAGTAAATTAGATTTCTGTTTTATTTCATCACTTTTTATCCTTTCTCTTCTTTCTTTCTTTTCTTTTTTTTTTTATTTTTTTTAATCATATCTGAAATATTTTGATCAAATAATAAAAAATGCGATGTTGAAATATTTTATTGTTCCATCATTCGAAATTATGCAGTCAGAAAGAAATTCTGAATGTTAAGTTTATTTGTGCAAGAATTAATATTTCCGATTCTTTTAAATCGCTGCTTTTTTTTTATTACAAACAATTTTTAATCAGTTGAGATATACAAGTAAAATGACTGACATTTATGTTACATTTTTTTCAGGAATTACTGGTGGTATATCATAATTTTTATTAATATTTTGCAAAAATGCTGAAAAATGTTATTTCGGATTGTCTAGCCGTCTGTTCAAGCTTTAATTCCATAGTTATATTAGAATCACCCAGAGTTTTTTGCGTGTAACTAATGTTTACTATAGTACGATTGATATTGAAAATAAAATGTGTAGCATTTATAGGTCATTTACAGGGACTGCGAAAACTATTTCGTTACAATACTGTGAAAGGAAAAAAAGCGTTTCAATTTTATTTTAATGATGTTAGGCTCTTTCAATCAGAATAAAATTTGTACGCATTCATGAAGTGCATTAAAAGATGTATTATATAGATGTGTCATAGAACTGTATACATGACGTCTAATTAGTGGAAGTGTTATTTTAGCAGTCTTAACCATGTTTCAGCATGAATTAGATTTTCTGTGACCCCCCCCCCCCAAAAAAAAAAAAAAAAAGTTGATAATATACAGAACTGTACAAAAGAATTCATATATATGTCGGTATAGGGAAGACTAGGAAGAATTGATCATATGAGAGGCTTGATATACCTTACAATTTTCATACATAAAAGGATTTCGGAATTTTATTAATAGGTAGCATCTAAAAGTACTGAGATGCTTAACCAATAATCTTTGTTTCATGCTAATCATTGAAAATCTAATCTAAAATAATATACATTTAATTTGTAAAGTTACAATAAAACGGAGAGAGAGAAAGGTAAATGGTCAAAATTGCTTAAAGAAAGATGTGAAAAATTGTTACAGAAGCAAGAAAAAATTTAATAATACTTCATACAATTGGATAAGTGCTGAGACAATAATGGATTTAATGATGCGCCCATAAACTCAAGCCAAAATAGGACAAATGGCTGTGAAACAAAAGCAATTAACCATTTCAAAGACTAAATAATAGAAGATAAATAATAAATAATAAATAAAAAGTGCAATATATTAAAATATGCGCTTTTATTAATTATTAGTTTAATTTTAATTAATTTACGGTTATACATTGAAAAAATACAGTTTAAATATTAATAAAAATTTTAATTCATTTAGATTTTAATTTAGTAGAAATATTATCTCTCGATCAAGACGCAAACGTAGTCCTTCCATTATCATATTTTCCTGAAGACGCCCGCAGAAGACGGCGCGAAACGTTGAAAGTTTTATTTTATTTTAATATGTACTAATGTATATTAAAATTCCTGTTTTGTGCACCACTGAGCAATGTGTTATTATTAGTTATTAGTTTAAATATTGTTTTCTTTTTTCTTTCCTGTTGCACTGTCTTAAAAAAGAAACAGCGCAAGCAATATTTATCTTTCAATAAATTCAAATGAAATTTCAATGAATTGAAATAGCCAAGCGAGGATTCATAACTGGAGTTCAATTATTGCAGTTTTATTTTCCGATTAAAAAATGTGTTTCTAGTATGGATGAACATTGTTGCGTTACGGAGAGTTCTAAACATTTTCTCGCGCTGCTACATTTGTTGTGCAAAAACTTGTTTTACAGTCATCGTTCAATTTATGCCGTTTCACCAACAATGTTGAAACTTTCAACGATGACTAACTTTTGACATGTAATTTATTAATTTCTAATTATTAATGTAATAATTATTAATTTATTAGTGTAATTTATTATTTTGTACGATGATGTAATTTATTTTTTCTCTGACACTGGACTAGCAACAAAACACAAATATATTTATGCACTGGATGGGAAGAGGTATTATGCGTATTCTTAAGAAAAATTAATATTAAATTTTGTATTTAAAACTGTAAAAATTTGTCACCAGTTGTTTTGTTTCGTGCATCATTCGCATGTAAAACACGTGCTCTACACTGTAAGAAGAAGAAAAAAAAACTGCAATTTTGCAGATGTAAATTTTACAAAAATCTGTATGCTTACTAAACTTTTATCTGTACAATGTACAGAAAAAATCTACAAAATTAGTTTTTGTAAAGCTACAGAAATCTGTAGGTTTTACTAAAGAGTCTACTAAAATTACAGTAACAATAATCTAGCTGTAAAATTTATTGTTTAAAATGATTTTCGATGAAACACGAAAAAATTAACTCATCATTCGGAGCCTGTGATAAATAAATTATAATTTTACTTTTTTGATTATTTAGCTTTACAGTACACGCGATTCTATCGTTTGCATACACACAAAAATAGAATAAATATTGAGAAATAAAAAATTAAAACTTTTATATATGACACATAATTTGTATTGTTTTTCGTATTCATTAAATTATTTTCAGATAATTGACAGTATCTGTTCTTCTGACATTTACATTATGACGAACAAAGAAAACTGGTTATTGGGGGGGAACAGCAATACTTACCTATCACGGATATGCACAATATAAAATATGGAAATAAAACATGTGTACAATATTTATAAAATGCATCGCAATTCCAAAATAAAGTTTAAATATAAATAAAGTAAAATAAAAACATATGACGGAATGCAATTTTCACCTTGTTTTTAATACAAAATATATAATACGAACTTTAAAATGTTTAGGATTTACTTAAAAGAGGATCAAAATAGTCAAATAGAGGTGTTAATAGTTAATTTTATTTAAAACATCTTAATACTCTCAAGCCTTAATCAGGCTCTTCCTCAGAGAATATTTTTTTTATTTATGCAATTACACGATTTCGTTTTGAAAATGAACGAGCCAATAATTATTTTCAGTTCAAAGTAGAAGTTCTACTTTCAACTGTATTCTATACTATTTTATTACTAGTTATTTCCTGTTGCACTGTCTTAGAATAGAAACAGCGCAAGCAATATCCATCTTTCAATGAATTGAAATAGCCAAGCGAGGATTCATAACTGGAGTTCAATTATTGCAGACTTATTTTCTGATTAAAAAATGCGTTTCTATTATAGATGAACATTGTTGCGTTACGGAGAGTTCTAAACTTTTTTTCCCGCGCTGCTACGCTTGTTGTGGAAAAATCTGTTTTACAGTCATCGTTCAATTTACGCCGTTTCGCCAGCAATGTTGAAACTTTCAGCGATGACTAACTTCAGACCTGAAATTAAAATAACACTACAGATACATATTCATTGATATTGCACAAAAAAATGACATCACAGATGATAGAAAGTGTCCTTCTTCTGAAATTGATACCGTATATCTCTGTGTACAACATGCAATTACAAGAAACAAAGCAAACATTATGTATATTTCAATAAATTCAAATGACATTTCAATTAATTGAAATAGCCAAACGAGAATTCATAACTTTAGTTTAATTATCGCAGATCTATTTTCCTATTAAAAAATACGTTTCTAGTTCAGAATATTGTTACATTACGGAGAGTTCTAATTTTTTTTTCCATGCGGCTACACTTGTTGTGGGAAAACCTGTTTTACAGTGATCGTTCAATTGATGCCGCTTCGCTGGCAACATCGAAGCTTTCAACGATGACTAACTTCAGACCTGAAATTAAATCAACACTACAAATACACATTTATTGATTTTGCACAAACAAAATGCCACTACAGATGATAGAAAGTGTTCTTTTTAGGTGCGTTCGTAATTATGTAAATACGTAGCGCCTATAGTTGTCGTTCAGTCTGACCGCCCGTCTGTCCGTATATAACAGAGCCAAAACTACCCAACCGAATTATTTGAAATTTAAAATATATAATTGTTGCATAATTTTGTCTTGTAATTTAAAATTTTATGAAAATTGAATGTACCGTTTAATTACAGGGACAATCTAAAGTATTCCGTTACATTACGGCCAATGGGATAAAATAGTTTCAAGAGAATTTTAATGATGCCAGACTCTTTCGAACTTAATAGAATTGATATGAATCTATGAAACATATACTAAAATATACATTCTGTACAATGTATGGTGTAAAGAATATTTGTTATCAATTACAGGTCCAAACAAAACTATTCCAATACATAATAGAATAGGAGGGAAACATTATTTGGTGAGCGTTTTAATTATATTACAAATTATTTAATTATATTTCACATTTTATGAAATAGATATACGTTTCTGAAGTTTACTACAAGTTAGTTCCTGGATCATACAAAGCAGATAGTATTCACATGTATACACAAAAAATGTCGACTATTATAGTGCATCCTAATCCTAAGTACTGTATGTTATTACACAAAGATCTGAATATTTTTAAAGCTTCGTTGTACTACTAAGGCACCTCATTTGCTAGCTCGACGTGCAATTTACGATTTGTTCTGAAATTGATACCGTATATCTTGGAATATAACACGCACTTTAGATGGTTATATGCCTGTTAAAATCTTATCTACACCGGATATAAAATGGTAGATGAAAAATCATAAGAAGTAAACATTCCGAATTTTTACAGGTATATTTAAATGCACTCATATACAATATAATCAAGAAACTTAAATATATATTTTCTAATAAACTTAATCCTTCTTTATTACATAACATGAAAAATTCGTTGTATTCGTCCTCATTTATATTCTCGGGAATGTCATCTTTTTCAACACTGCCCTTTCATATATTTTATTTTAGGGGAAGAGAAGCTAGAATTTCTAGATTTATTTTCGCAAGGAAAACGTTTTGCATGTTATAGAGAAGTAAATGCTTGAAATAAAAATTTTCAGTTGATGCTTGTTGCTATTGTTACAGTTACAGTTGTTGCTTGTTGATTACTTGTTGATGCGTGTATAATACGCTGGGCTTTACAGTACTTTTGGTTACAGATAATTTAGGTTTGGAAATGTGAAACTAAATTATCAGTCCTCTTAAAATATCAGTTTAACTATCAATAACATAAATTTTGTGCTGTTGCATACTTTAGGGTCCTGTCCCTGCCCGCGAAGACACTCGCGAGCTAATGCTATTCCTATGAGGAGGCATTTTTCTAATAACTCTTTCCCGCTTTGACATTTTTATTTTTATTTTTATTTTTATTTTGCATTGGATAGCTGAGGTCCATCTCAGGATCGCTTTTTAGTTACTTTTTCGATTTTGGTCGCAGATATTTTTTTATAAAGTTACTTTCGCTTTCAAAACCGGTTCAGCTAAGATACGCTGTAATAATGCTCGAAATAAAGTCGAGGGTTCAAAATACAAGCCATTATTGTTGTTTAAGAAGTTAAACAGAAAAAAAAAAATCAGTGAGTTTTGATCCATCCTGGGAGCAATATGATAGTGCAGTGATATATCAATGATATTTGGAACTAAAGGAAGGAAACCTAATAAAGAAATTTTCGATTTCACGCAGATTTTTGGCAACTTATTTACTGGTTTTTATAATAAAGAAATTTTTTTTTTACTTTCTTATATCTTCACAAGAAAAAACAAATGGATTCATGGAAATTTTCAAAATCCAGTTTTCGACGGATTTGCATATTTTAGGGGTCAGAGAGCCTGAAAAATATGTTTTTACGAAATGCCTGTCTGTGAATCTGTCTGTCTGTATGTGACAAAAATTTTGTGGACGCTCTATCTAAAGAACAAATGCCCGGATTTTCATCAAACTTTAGATTCAGTTATAAAGAAAGTAAAATTAACTTTAAAACAATAATAATGTATTTATAAATAACATAAACTAGCACTGAACTTCACCAAGTTTGTTTTCATACTCGATATATCATTTGGCAGCAAATCTCATAATCTTAAGACCAAATTACTCCAAGCTTTTTTATAAAATGCCAAAATTCTTATGACATAAAAGTACTTTAAATTCATTAACTGCCACTTTTTAGTAGTTATCGAGTTTTACAAACTATCAGCTTGTTTTTGAATACCCTGTTCAAATAATTCTACATTATTTCACAAATGAGTAATGTAAGACTCTATATAACAATGTTTGAAAAAAAAAAAAAAAAAAAAGCTTTAATATCATGTCCGTCGAACGCTTGTCTGTTTTTAACAGTTTAGAAACGCGAATTAGCCCACTTTAAAATTTCTGAAGAAATCTCGTTCTCGGAATTTCGAAATGAATGGCAGTGCTAAGTCGTTACGTTAATGCGATGACCTAAATGCGATACGAAATCGTTTACAATTATTTGGGGACAAAATGGGGATTCTAACTGCTTTTAATTTCTTGAAATGGTTTCATTGCAGGGTTCGATTTAAGCGGTATCGCACCGTAATTTGCGATTTAAATTTAACTAAAATGCGATCCAAGAAATGCATTAAATTGCAATCATTGCGATGCATATTTCCCTCATTCTTTGTTATGTCATGTACACTTAAAGTTAAAATTTAAAGATGTTTTTACACGACATACGTTGTGTTTTCACTCTCCCCAAGTGTTTATTTACAAGAGAAGTACAGTGAGACGCCATTGCTGGGCGCAGATTTCTCAGTAAACACATGATTTATTCCCGCCATGACGCTGTGATTGATCACTGAATCACTGTTACTTAAATGAAGATTTCATTTTTTTTCTTTTCCGCTCACAAAATTGTATTTCTGAGTTTATGGCTTATTAAAAAATATTGACCCTCACAACAAATATATTTTTTAAGAATTGGTACTGTGGTAAGTTGATACATATATTTAATTGACCTATAAGTCATTTAAGAGCCAGCTTCTGATTTCCTAAGTAATTTATATTGGGTAGGTGAGTTATCATTTATTTTTTATTCTTTGTATAATTTTATTTACTTTCATTTATATACTTTTCGTTAAATATTGCTTTAATTTATTTTTTTTGTAAATTTTCAAGATTTAAAAGTTACGTTAGCTATTTTTTACACAAAAGTGCCTAACTGCTATTCAAAACTGACTTTGTATAGCAGTTACTGCTATGCAACTTTCTTTTTCTAAATCAACCCTTGTTTCATTGTATTACATTCATATCATTTCATTTGGAGGAAGGTGTGCTTCAATTTTAAAACAGAATTAGCGTTTATTAACTAACATTGAAAGTTTTTTTTTTTTTTTTTTTTTTTTTTTTTTTGCAAGCGTGTCGAGTTTCAATTATCTATTTTTTGCAAAGTGTACTTTTCTTTAGATCTTCTTCCACAAACTTCATCATGTATTTATATATTTTTTACTTTAACAAAAAAATTGCTTGTTTCTCAAACTAACAATGAAAGATTCTTATATAACAATGTTAAAAAAATCGCTTTTCTTTCATGTCCTTTGAAAGTTTGCCTGTTTTTAGCAGTTTAGAAACGCAAATTAGCCCACTTTAAAATTTCTGAAGAAGTCCTTTCCTCGGAATGTCAGAATGAATGGCAGTGCCGAGTCGTTACGTTAATGAGATGACCTAAATGGGATTTGAAATCGTTTGCAATTATTTGAGGACACAACGAGGATTTTAACTGCTTTTAATTTCTGGATCGGGATTAATTTTAGCGTTCATAATTATCATTTCATTTGAGAGAAGGTGTGTTTCAATTTTAAAACAGAATTAGCGTTTATTAACTGTTTTCAAATATCCTGTTCAAATATCTCTACATCATTTCACAAAAGCACAATGTAAGTCCCTATATAACATGTTTGAAAAAAAAAATAGCTTTTCTACCATGTCCTTTGAAAGTTTGTCTGTTTTTGAAAGTTTAGAAACGCAAATTAGCACACTTAAAAATTTTTCAAGAAGTCTTTTTTTTTTTTTTTTTGAATGTCGAAATGAATGCCAGTGCTAAGTCGTTACGTTAATGAGATGACCTAAATGCGATTTGAAATCGTTTGCAATTATTTGAGAACACAACGACGATTCTAACTGCTTTTAATTTCTGGAAGTGGATTCAATTTATTACATTCATAATTATCATTTCATTTGGATAAACGTGTGCTTCAATTTTAAAACAGAATTAGCGTTTATTAACTGTTATTAAACCTTTTTGCAAGTTTGTCGAGTTTCAATGATATTTCTTTCGCATAGAGTAATTTTCTTTTGATCTTTTTTCACAAGATTCTTTATGTATTTATATGTATTTTACTTTAACAAAAAATTTTTTTTTTCATCGTGCGAAAAAAAAAAAAAAAAAAAAAAAAAATAAATATGTAAAGATGCACCTCCATAAGCGTGTACTCGAAAAAAAAAAAAATATTTTTTTTGAGGATATATGTATATATTTATATTAATCTTGCAGAATCTCGATATAGCGACCGTAAAAAAAAAATAATAAGATAAATAAATAAATAAATAAAAACTTCGTTTTTTTTCGATTTACTGACAATTGGTAACAACAACAACAAAAAAAAGGCTCTTTGTTTTTATATTTTTGGGTGCAGGAAAACACAATGCTAAACATATACGTTAATCTAAAAACCAGGTTTTCAGGTATCCACCAAGGTATTCAGCAGTGTGATTACGTTTTAATATGCAAATCGAGTTTTAACTAATTCTGGATTTTTAGCCGTGAACTTAATCAGGTGATTCTTTCTGCTGATGCCTCCCGGTCTATAATGGTTGAGATTGTTAAATTCGTTTGAATATTCAATTCACTGAAAGTTTTGTTTATCTGATTCTAAGGGACTATACTTATGTAACATTATCAACTTTTTGAATATTTTGAAGCACTTGCTCCCCTTTTTATATCATACGTTGTCATTCCTTGAACCCCCCCCCCCCCCCCTCCCCGTAATAATATCGTTATTAATGTCTAATTTTTTTTTCATTTTTTTTTTTTTTTGTTTGTTTGTTTGTTTGGAGTGATTTACAGAATGGTTATACATTTATTTTTCATATACTTCATTGATTCATATCAAGTGAAGTCAATAAAATGTCCCTTTGCATATGAGATTAAATAATACAATAAGAAATAGCTACTATCTAAAAATATTTAATAATTACTTTATATTAATAATGCACTTAACAGTATTAATGTTTTTGCACTTGGCCCGCATGGGTGGGGGGCAGACAGAACTTCTCATTAGCTGAATAGGAAAACAGCATTATTCTTCATTTATTTACCAGAAAACACAACAAGTACTGATGTACCACGTTTGGTAGAAACCTGGAGCAAACTTCGCATGGGCGGAAAGGGCTATTGCATGTCGAAAATGGGGAACTCTGTACCATCTCGACATGAGTTCTTTATTAAGCATTCCAGATATGTCGTTTAAAAAAAAAATTAGAATGATTTTCTTTTTTGTCATTGAATTACGGGTTTTTAAATATTATCTTGCAATTATATTACGTTAAAGTGAGTTATAAAAAGACAAATATAGTAAAAAAATATAATTTAAAGATATGATTATTAAACTATACGTAATAACACTTTCCCTCTCAAAATAATACTTAATATTTTTGGAATTAACGACTTCTTGGCGTGATTTTATTTAATGTCAAATTGGAGTTTTTAAAATAATTGTTTACAGTACTTATTTGCCTTATTGTTTACATTACTTGCTACATTATTTGTTTATATTATTTGTTATATTAGATCTGAAATTTAGGTTGACAAAATTGGCGAATTTATCGCATAGCTGCCAAGTTAGATGCCAAGCAGTCTTTAAATCTGCAAATTAACCATAAATATGAATGTAAAAAAGTAAAATAAAATAAATATATAAATACTTTTACAAATATAACCAAAGTAACTCAGATATTACTATAACAACAAGCCAATGAAACCAGTATTTTTACAGTCATCCTATTAAAATCATTGAAGCGTGAAGTGATTTAGAAGGCAGATTATCAAAATCATGAAATGCAAATGGATAAATAGACAGTAGACGGCTCTCTTATTAAACCACTCATCAGTAAAAATAAACATGCTTTTATTAAAATTCACAAAATTGTAGAAAAAATATATATTTCATAAAGGTCTAATCTACGAACTAGTAGAAGGTTATTTATCTGTTTAATTTAAAACAAAAAGTTACTCAGAACAGGAAATAGAAAACAATATTGAAGAAAGTTTCTTGGATACATAGATATCTCGCAGAGGCCCCTACTGTGTGAATGGAATCGGCTTGGCATTCTTTCAATTAGAGTTCTTTCAAATATGGCCTATCTGTATCATTCCAAGCATATTTCTCAACTGGTTTCTCGAACAGCAAATTATAGATTCATACACATATGACAAAAGAATAGGAATGCCAAACCTTGTGTATTCCATATTTTGGAATTAAATGATTTTATAATTATTTGACGATTTTAAAAATAACTTTGTATTTCCATTAAAATAGACTAAAAGTATATTACAGACTATTTTCATGTACAGAACAAGTTACAAATAAAAAGAGAAAATTTTGGTTGGATAAAAAATGATAACGATATCAAAAGACACCATTGCCCCCTCCTCCTAGAGACATCTTTCGATATCATTTGCCAGACTCCCCCTCCCTCCCAAAAATGGTGAAGTTATATATGCACAACCCCTAACAGTTCATAAACAGAAAATTATCCCGCTTTATATTTTATGAAGAAGAAATATGTGAATGAATGGCGATACTTAATTATTAGGTTAATTAGATAAACTAAATACGAATTGAAATAGATTGCAATTATTTGCGGATTTAAGGAGGATTCTGACTATTTTTAATTTTCGGAAGTGGTTTTAAATTACTACGTTCATAGTTATCCCTTCATTAAGTGGAAGGAGTGCTTCAATTTAAAAACAGAATTAATTTTTATTAACTACAATTAAACCTTTTTTGAAAATTTGTCTAGATTTAATGATTTTTTTTTTAAACATAATATCCTCTCTATTTCCTTTCATCTTCTTTTATTAGTTTAGAAGTTTTATATTTTATTTTAAAATATTTATTTATTTATTTATTTTTAAAGGAAAAAAGCACGAAAAGATACACAATTTATAGATAGATGTCTTCTTTTAACCAGAAAAAAAGTAGATTGCCTTTTCTCTGATATATTGAACTTGCAGCAAAACTTAGATGCATTTAAACACTGGGTAGGAAGAGGTATTATACACATTCTTAAGAATAGTAAATTTTGGATTTAAAACTATAAAGTTTTGTCACCAGTTGCTTTGTTTCATGCTTTATTTGCATGTCAAACACATGGTCTATGCACATGTCCAACCTATTCTTAGAAAATTATCAGGCAGCTTTAAAGTATAACAGTTTTATTACAAAGTAGCAGTACGCTTAAAATGATTTTCAACAAAACACTACAAAACTAACGCATCATATAAAGCCTATGATAGCTAAATTATAATTTTACCTGTCTGATTACTTAATTTGTTAGAACACGCGATTCTATCATTTGTATAAACACGAAAATCGAATAATTATTAAGAAATAAAAAATTTAAACTTTTATATCTGAAACATATTACGTATTAATAATTTTACCCCCTCGTTAAATTATTTTTAAATAATCGACAATATCTGTTCAAATGAGATTTACATTATGATGAACAAGGAAAAGTACGGTAAACAACACATTTATCTTTCAAATATGCCTAAAATAGTGCAATGTTGTAATGATTGAGATTGTTAAATTCGTTTGAATATCACGTTCATTTAAAGTTTTGTTTATCTGATTATAATAGTTCATAAATCTAAATTAGCTCGCTTAAAGTTTCTGAAGAAGAAATGGTCAAATGAATGGCGATGCTTAATTGCTATGTTAATGAGATAAACTAAATGCGATTTGTAATCACTTGCAATTATTTGCGGATTATAAAGAAGAATCCATCTATTTTCAATCTTCGGAAGTGGTTTTATTTTACGACGTTCCTAGTTATAATTTCTTTAAGTGGAAGGAATGCTTCAGTTTAAAAACAGAATTAACACTTATTAACTAATATTGAATCATTTTTGAAATTTTTTCCAGTATCAATGATCTTTTTTTTCACATAATGTCCTCTCTATTTGCTTCAATCTTCTTTTATAAGTTTTGTAATTTTATACATTTTTTGAATTTTTTTTTCTGAGGGGGAAAAGCATCGAAGGATTGAATTTACAGACACACACCTTCTGTGAATTAGCAATACAATAATTTATTTTTTCCCTGACACATTGGACTCGCAGCAAAACTTAAATATATTTATGCATTGGAGGGAAAGAGGTATTATACATACTCTTAAGACTAATACTCTAAGACATTAATCGCCCCACCAGTGGCCGCGAGGTACTGTCCTCGAAACTGGTAGACGGTAGGTGCTGGGTTCGAACCCAATCGCGACCGTCGGCCTAACCGTTCGGAGTTTTCCGTGGTTTTCTTCGAACCTTGCGTAAATACGGGTTAGGTTCCCTTAGAAAGACCCCCCCCCTACGGAGGGCATCCCACCCATTAGGGCCTATATCCTAAGCGTAGATAATTGGCCGGCAAAACATAAACCAAACCTAAGACATTAATACTGAATTTTGGATTTGAAACTGTAAAATTTTGTCATCAATTGTTTTGTTTCATACATTACTTGCATGTCTAATAGATGGTCTATGTACGTGTCCAACCTATTCTTAGAACATTTTCAGGCAGCTTTAGAGTATGACAATTTTATAAGAAAGTAACAGTATTCTATTCTGTAAAATTTGTTGCTTGAAATGATTCTCGATGAAACCCAATAAAACTAACGCGTCATATGAGGCCCATGATAGCTAAATTATAATTTTACCTGTCTGATTATTTAGTTTGATAGAACACGCGATTCTATCATTTGTATAAATACGAAAATCGAATAATTACACTGATAAACAAAGTTTCTGTTTCTAACTAAGTATGTGGTGACTTTTATATTTTAGATGGTGCTGTGAAAGAATATGCCACTAAAAAGTTTCCATCACCCACAGATTTTTAAAAAATTCAAAATCTTGAAAATCTGAATTTTGTAGTATTTATTCAACCCATATACCTTATGAAATTTATCATTTGGTATTTTAGTAATGACAAACTTTTAAATAAACACTTATAAAGCTTAAAATTAATATTTAAAACACTGAAAGTGTGCATTATTTATAAAGTTTCAGAAAAATATAAAAGAATTTTTGTAAAAAGAAATGATATTAATAAGAAAATCTGTGGCTGCTCTCTTATAGGTCATTGTTCCGAGTTATATTGACAATTTAAAGCAAACATTAAGCCCCTTATATCATTACAATAGCATAAATCATCTCTTCTTGAAAAAAATATTGAATATTTCTTATGTCAATTTCGATAAATAGATATTTTTGTACTGTTTTTCAGGAGATTCCAACCTTGCAATCTTGATCCAAGTTTTTCTTTGATAAATTTAAGTCTCTCACAAAATCATTTAATTCTTTTTGAGTAATTAGATATGGTTCTCCAATTAAGACAGGAGGATAGTTTATATTAGATGTAAAGGAAGTTTCATCAATTTCCATTTCTACTGCTGCATCGTCATATGTAACATTTTCTGGAGGTTTCGGTATTTGTAAATCATCATTATGTAATGCTGGTCACATTGCTGAATCTAAGTTTGGGTACTTAATTTTATGTTTACTTCTTGCAGAGAATCCTTTAATTTTTGTAATATATTAGTAGCAGTCAGTTATATGATCCTTCGGCATGCGCCATAACATGGGTATAGCAAAGGACATACACTTTTTTGTACCTTTCATCCACACCCTGAGGTTTGTAGCACATCGTGTGCAACAAGAATGAGGTGCCCATTTCTTATCTTGTTCACCTACTTTATATCCAAAGTACATATGATAGGCAGTCTTTATTAACGGTGGGAAAGCTCGCTGCTTTTTCAAAGTTATCTCCCCTGCACACATAGCAAAAAGAATCGGGTTCATTAACGCATCCTCTAGACATGTTTTACATATTGTAGAGTAAAATAGGAAAATTGTATTCAAAATTTAATTAAAAAGTCTAACGGAACAAAGAAATAACAGTACACTTGCCCCGAAAGTTTCAACTGTCATGGATTTGCGTTAAAGTTAAATACTGTGGGGGTGGCTAGAGCTGTCTGTTCAAAGTCGCTAACATAAAATTTATCAGGGGGACATCTATTTCTACTCTCTTACTGTATCTTCTATCGTTGTAATAAGAAAAATGAATGTTTGTGCGATTCAAATACAGAAAACAGAATATAATATAATTATAATGCCTATACGATGCCTACATACTCCAAAACATATTAATAAAGTTTCTCAAAATTGAAAGGTGATAGAAAATTTTTACAAACATATTCTTTTTCAGCAGCTTGAAATCTATAAGAAACACCCAACGTATATAAAGAAACAGAAAATTCATTAAAATTTGTTTATCAGTGTTATTAAGAAATAAAAAGTTAAAACCTTTAAGCCTGAAACATATTACGTATTAATTATTTTATTCGTTAAATTTTTTTTATATAATCGGCAGTTATCTGTTCAAGTGAGATTTACATTATGATGAACAAGGAAAAGAACTATAAACAACACGTTTATCTTTCAAATACAGTCGGCTCTCGTTAATTCGAAATCGGATAAATCGAATCTTCGCTTAATTCGAATTAAACATGAAGTCCCGAAATTTTCAATAGCAGAATAACGTTAAAATTTTTCATTAATTCGAACTCATTTTCTCTTGACTTCGTTTAATTCGAACTAATGAGTTTCCGATTTTTCATTTTTCCTTTCTCTAGAACTACAGATCCTTATAATAATTTTCTTTCTTTCATTTTTCTCAGAATTGTTCTGAACAAGTATACATATAATTCCATGCATTTGATATCCGCTTTTTGTAGTGCCCTATCTGTCAGTAGTAGGAAAAGGAGAGTACGGGCTCAGGAGCAGGTGGGACTGTGGGACCGTCCCGCCTGCTCCTCCGGCTGTCCCGCCTGCTCCTCCGGCTGCCCCGCCTGCTCCTCCGACTGCCCGCTGCCCCACCTGCGGTCCCTCCTGCTCCCACCATCTCACCGCCGCCCTCCTGCGCCCCCTAGTGGAAAAAAGGAACATTCTATTCTAACAGGAGAGGTGAACAACCTTCCCTAATTAAAAATATTATCAATCACATCTCAACTCGGAATCATACTATATGATGAAGATTAAATTTATATTTGAATTTTGAACAACCATAATTTTAATGAGTATTATTAATTAAGCGAAACACTGGAAAAATCTGAGTTTTTAACCATTTTATTTAGATTTCTTCAACTACAAAATGAGATTATCAATTTAACTCAAGAAAGTTAAACATATATTTGAATTTTGCTTCATAGACATCTTAATGAGTAGTATTAATTAAGTAAAAACAATAGAAAATATCCAGTTTTATAGAAAAAGACTGATTTCTTACGATTTTTATCAACTATATGATCAATGTAACGACTTAAAAGTTGAAAGTTAAACATGTATCCTAGTTTTTCAACTGCTATAGCCTTAATGAGTATCGTTAATTAAGTAAAAAAAACAATGGAAAATATCAAGTTTTATGGAAAAAGACTGATCTCTTACGATTTTTATCAACTTAAGACAGAAAACTTAAACATACATTTCAGTTTTTCAACAGCTATAACCTTAATGAGCATTCATAATTAAGTAAAAACAATGGAAAATATCGATTTTTATAGAAAAAGACTGATTTCTTACGATTTTTATCAACTGCAACATCAGTGTATCGACTTACAAGTTGAAAGTTAAACATGCATTCTAGTTTTTCAACAGCTATAATTTTAATGAGTATCATTAATTAAGTAAAAAACAATGGAAAATATCAAGTTTTATAGAAAAAGACTGATTTCTTACGATTTTTTCAACTCAAACTTCAGAATATACATTTGATAGAAAGAAATTTAAGCATGCATTCCAGTTTTGGACAACCATTTCCTTCATGAACATTATTAATTAAGCAAAACAACAGAAAATATTAAATTTTTAACTGATTTCTTCATATTTTTTTTTTTATTTATTTATTTTTTAATATAAAATCAGAATACAGAACTTAAAATAGAAATTTAAACATATTTTTTAGTTTTTGAACAGTCGTTACCTCAAAGAATTTCGATAATTGAACAATTAACAAAGGAAACTAATGATTTTTTTAACGAAAAAAGACGAATTAAACGAATTTGGTTAACTTTTACTCTAATTGGAAATTTCATCGTACTTTATATATACCAACTAAGTAGAATTTTAATACATAAACGAATAATTTAAAGAAATCCCCAGCACGCAAATGTGAACCTGCAGAGCATTTCTTATTACGTCATATCTAAACTAAAACTTTTTTCTGCAACCCCTCCAAGCATGCATTCCAGGTAGGGGAACATAACAAAGAATTTCGACGTCACAACTTACAAAGGAGTACAACAAAATGTTTACGTTCAAGAAAAAGTATCGCATAGAGAGAAAAAAAAAGAAGAGATTTAAGTTATTTATCCATTCTAGTTTTATAACAGTTACTACATCATCTCCAAATTAAAATTAGCCTTAATGAGTATCGTTAATTAAGTAAAAAAAACAATGGAAAATATCAAGTTTTATGGAAAAAGACTGATCTCTTACGATTTTTATCAACTTAAGACAGAAAACTTAAACATACATTTCAGTTTTTCAACAGCTATAACCTTAATGAGCATTCATAATTAAGTAAAAACAATGGAAAATATCGATTTTTATAGAAAAAGACTGATTTCTTACGATTTTTATCAACTGCAACATCAGTGTATCGACTTACAAGTTGAAAGTTAAACATGCATTCTAGTTTTTCAACAGCTATAATTTTAATGAGTATCATTAATTAAGTAAAAAACAATGGAAAATATCAAGTTTTATAGAAAAAGACTGATTTCTTACGATTTTTTCAACTCAAACTTCAGAATATACATTTGATAGAAAGAAATTTAAGCATGCATTCCAGTTTTGGACAACCATTTCCTTCATGAACATTATTAATTAAGCAAAACAACAGAAAATATTAAATTTTTAACTGATTTCTTCATATTTTTTTTTTTATTTATTTATTTTTTAATATAAAATCAGAATACAGAACTTAAAATAGAAATTTAAACATATTTTTTAGTTTTTGAACAGTCGTTACCTCAAAGAATTTCGATAATTGAACAATTAACAAAGGAAACTAATGATTTTTTTAACGAAAAAAGACGAATTAAACGAATTTGGTTAACTTTTACTCTAATTGGAAATTTCATCGTACTTTATATATACCAACTAAGTAGAATTTTAATACATAAACGAATAATTTAAAGAAATCCCCAGCACGCAAATGTGAACCTGCAGAGCATTTCTTATTACGTCATATCTAAACTAAAACTTTTTTCTGCAACCCCTCCAAGCATGCATTCCAGGTAGGGGAACATAACAAAGAATTTCGACGTCACAACTTACAAAGGAGTACAACAAAATGTTTACGTTCAAGAAAAAGTATCGCATAGAGAGAAAAAAAGAAGAGATTTAAGTTATTTATCCATTCTAGTTTTATAACAGTTACTACATCATCTCCAAATTAAAATTTAGAAGTCATAATGAGTATAATTAATTAAGCAAAATAATAGAAATATTAGTTTTTCAGAGGGGAAAAGACGAATTTAAACAAATTTTATTAGTTTTACACTAGTTTAATAATAATTTTAAGGAGGAAAAAGACGAATTTAAACTTTTTTTTTTTTTTTTTAGTTTTACACTATTTTTTCTCATCTCCAACATGGATATATCAATTTTAACAGAAGAATTAAACGTATATTATAGTTTTTAACAACAAAATCTTAACAAGTATCATTAATTAAACAAAAATAAATATCAGTTTTAAAGAAAAGACGAATTTGAATAATTTTACACTAGTATTTTCAAAAGCAACATGGAAATATCAATACTTATTCACATATTTCACTTATTCACTGTATTCAATACTATATTTAATAAATTTGGATACACTTTAAGAATTTCCTAATCTATAATTAAATATTAGCTGTATATTTAATGTTACCCATGTTTTCAACATTAGTTCATAATCGTGAATTTTGTATTTTAAATACCATGTATTCAGGTTCAGATTATTTTCACTTGAAATCATACAGAATTTTTTAATAGAGTTTGTTTTTGAAATCATTGAAGCAACTGTATTTAATATTTTTAACACCAATTTTCTAAGATTTTCTAACATTTTCTGATTATACATTCTTCAGAAGTACATTTCTAAATGCTACAATCACTTTACATATCGAAAAGATATCATTGAAGCAACTGTATTTAATATTTTTAATACCAATTTTCTAAGATTTTTTAACATTTTCCGGTTATACATTCCTCAAAAGTTATTATTACGTATTCTAAACAATAGCAAATATTAATTTTAAGAATAAAAAGACGAATTTAAACAAATTTTATTAGTTTTACACCATTTTTTCTCACCTCCAACACGGATATATCAATTTTAACAGAAGAATTAAACGTATATTTTAGTTTTTAACAACAAAAATGTAATAAGTATCATTAATTAAACAAAAATAAATATCAATTTTCAAGAAAAGACAATTTTTTACACAAATTTTCAACTTTGAAATACATTGCTTACATATATTGTTACAGTATATTACTAAACTTAAACTTTTTAAAAAGTTTGAATGTCTTTACAAAGGGTTCATACTTATATTTTTCACGTCTTGACTGCATTCGGAATCTTACAACAAAAGTATACTTTTATTATTATTATTATTATTATTATTATTCTAGAAAACCTAAAAAAATCGTTTCTTGCTGCTTTAGACACTTGACATATTAAAACTACTCTACCCATATAATTAATCAAATTAGGACATGATTCATCTTACACTTCAAAATTTCTGAATTTTTACAATACTTATTTTCATCAAACTTTATTCTTGATCCTATATATTTTAATAGCACAGAATTTTCACATCTGTTTTTATCTACTTATCAGAAAATTATTAAAACACCCAACAACATTTTTCAAATATGAATATTATCTTTACAATTTAATGATGCAAAACATACACGAATACAAAGTTTAATTTTTACAAACATTTCATATTTCAAACCAAACTATTCGAAATTTTCACAACATAAGAGCAAACATTAGACGAACTTTTTAACATTAATATTGCTTAGATCTTTTCATCATAACTTTTAACTATGATAATTATCCATTTTTAGGTTGATTGTCGAAAAACTGTAACTGAAATTACATAAACTTAATGTAAAAAACCATGTTCTCACACAATTTCTTGAAATTCAACAAAGAATTGACTATTACTCCAATACTTATCTACTTCAATCTCGACTCTCGATAGTATATAGATATTGCATCATTACATACTTACAACTCTTTTCAAACGTTTATCAGAAAATCAAGTCAATCAAAGTCTAGTAGTTATCACACCTGTTCCTCAGAAATATTACTATCATATGAAACAGTAAAGAAAATTAATAGATATTTAATATTTAATAACTTCATACGTGAAATTACTGCCGAATGAGAATACTAATAATCAATAAAATCAACTGTTGGACAAAAAAATAGTACAGATTACCGAAAATTCAAATTTTTTCTACAAAAATTACAAAAATTAACAAATGAATGACCAGTTAGAGAAATAATTAAAAAAAAAATAATGAACATATTTACAAATTTATTAAAATCACACCTTTTTCTGGATTACAAACCACAATTTCTTGAAAATTTAACACCGAATTTGTAAGATTTTAATCCTAGTATTACATACACTCAATAAATATTCAAAATTAACAAAAAAATAATTTTTTAGTCTCATCAATAAGCAGAAATTCTATATTAAAAGAATATTTTCATAGTAGTACTTATAAAAATGAGAGTTTACAAACTGATTTTCATAATTTTATCACATTTAAACTTAATTTTTATACATAAAACATTATTTAATCAAATTTTATACTTTCTAATTCAGTAAAATTCAATACTTTTTTAGTTTTTAAACCAATACCACAATATTTATTTACATCAAACTTGATTCTTTACCTTTTATATTTCCACATTACACAAGTGAGTTAAATACTAACTTGGAACGGGAGTTGAAGTCAATTGATTCAATTCGATTTTCATCGTATACGCATTTCCCCTACACGAAATTTCTTACTTCTATAATCATCTAATGTATTAAAACTAATCTACTCATATTTTTAATCAATTCATCCGATGTTTCATCTCGCACTTCTGAATTATCATCCACCAAGTTGCTTAAAATATAAATACTATCTTTATAGTTTTAATGTAGTATACATGGCTAATCTTGAGTTTCCATCTGTACTATTAATCAAATTATCATATGTTTCATCTTACAGTTCAACGATTTCTGAATTATCGTCCATCTAGTTGTTTAAAATATTAATAAAATGTTTATAGTTTTTGATTATACATAGTATGTATGAATACAATCTTTAATTTTTAACAGTTCATATTTCAAATAACCTATTTTCGAAACCAAACTATGTGAATTTTACCACAATACTTATCATCATACAGATATTTGTGTTTCATACTTTTTCTAAAAATTATCAGATATGTACTCCTCAGAGGAATTTCTATCATATGAATAAATGAAAAAAAATTAATTTATATTAAACGTACAGCGAAATTTGATTGCAATATATATGTATTTAATAAAAATAAATAAATAAGCGATTATTTATACATTAAACCTTTACTAAATATATATTTCTTGCGTTATAAAGATGTTTCAACAAGATGAACCAAAACAGCAGCAAACTTCAGAAATTAATGATCTGAATGATTCATCCCTAGCACATGTAGCGTTAATGAATAATACATATGTAAGTACTTATATGAAAAATACTAGAATTCGTATATGAATCGTAATTAGAGTAAATATAAAATGATTTGTCTTACTGCCTACACTTTAACAAATGCCTTTTTACCTATATTGTTGAAAAGAATCCTAATTGTTTGCATTTATTTCTATTACAGATGTGTTCTATTTGCTACAAACACTTCTTAAGTAAATGGAATTTAACAGAACATACAAAAATCCATACAGGTGAAAAACCTTACACTTGGGAAGATTACCAAATGCTGTTTTCAAGAAGGCATGAATCAAAAGTGCACACATCATCATATAAAGCATCGTCAGTTATATGTAAACTTAGTGAGGATATTCAAAAATTATTCAGACGTTTGAAGAATTTAGACATAAAGGAAGATATTTAGACTATATATCCATCATATTTTCATAACACTTACCACAATATCTCAAACTTAAAATTTGGAAGACATACACACTGCTGAAAAGTAATTTTGTTACCCGTGATTCTTCTAGCCAGCATGAATGTATAGATATTATTTTGCAATGTATTCTTTAAATGCCCACAATAAATATTCTTTTATATGCATATATCGTTGTGTTTATTTTTTAAAAACCTATTACATTAATAAAATAGGTTACACATACATACACATAACATTTTAAGTGAAATAACACTCTCACAACTTAAAAAATGCATAAGAACATACAAAAATAAGCAGATGTATGAAAAAATATACAAGTTTACAGAATAATTTCAAAGTTTTCTAGAAATACAAACAAAAAATATTTACAATATTAAAAAATTACAAAAGTGAAAAGAAAAAACACAAATGTAAAACAAAAACATCAAAAAGTGAAAAACTCAAAACAAAGTTTTTGAAAAAAAAAATTTTACAACAAAATTTTTTTTACAAAAACCAAAACTTCAAAAAATATTTTTTCAAAAAAATTTTTTTTTCAAAAACATTTTTTACAAAAAATTTTTTTTTCAAAATAAGTTTTTACAAAAGTAAAAAAAAGAAAATCACAACGTTAAAAAAATGAAAATTTTTTGTTAAAAAAAATGTAAAAAAATTGCAAAAAAAAGTTGCAAAAATTTCAAAAAAGTTATGAAAAAAGTCTCAAAAATTTTGTTGTTTTTAATAGCAAATGCAATGGCGAAACCATTGCATACTGTATTAAAAACAACGAAATTTTTGAAGCTTTTTTCATAACTTTTTTGAAATTTTTGCAACTTTTTTTTGCAATTTTTTTACATTTTTTTTAACAAAAAATTTTCATTTTTTTAACGTTGTGATTTTCTTTTTTTTACTTTTGTAAAAACTTATTTTGAAAAAAAAATTTTTTGTAAAAAATGTTTTTGAAAAAAAAATTTTTTTGAAAAAATATTTTTTGAAGTTTTGGTTTTTGTAAAAAAAATTTTGTTGTAAAATTTTTTTTTTCAAAAACTTTGTTTTGAGTTTTTCACTTTTTGATGTTTTTGTTTTACATTTGTGTTTTTTCTTTTCACTTTTGTAATTTTTTAATATTGTAAATATTTTTTGTTTGTATTTCTAGAAAACTTTGAAATTATTCTGTAAACTTGTATATTTTTTCATACATCTGCTTATTTTTGTATGTTCTTATGCATTTTTTAAGTTGTGAGAGTGTTATTTCACTTAAAATGTTATGTGTATGTATGTGTAACCTATTTTATTAATGTAATAGGTTTTTAAAAAATAAACACAACGATATATGCATATAAAAGAATATTTATTGTGGGCATTTAAAGAATACATTGCAAAATAATATCTATACATTCATGCTGGCTAGAAGAATCACGGGTAACAAAATTACTTTTCAGCAGTGTGTATGTCTTCCAAATTTTAAGTTTGAGATATTGTGGTAAGTGTTATGAAAATATGATGGATATATAGTCTAAATATCTTCCTTTATGTCTAAATTCTTCAAACGTCTGAATAATTTTTGAATATCCTCACTAAGTTTACATATAACTGACGATGCTTTATATGATGATGTGTGCACTTTTGATTCATGCCTTCTTGAAAACAGCATTTGGTAATCTTCTCAAGTGTAAGGTTTTTCACCTGTATGGATTTTTGTATGTTCTGTTAAATTCCATTTACTTAAGAAGTGTTTGTAGCAAATAGAACACATCTGTAATAGAAATAAATGCAAACAATTAGGATTCTTTTCAACAATATAGGTAAAAAGGCATTTGTTAAAGTGTAGGCAGTAAGACAAATCATTTTATATTTACTCTAATTACGATTCATATACGAATTCTAGTATTTTTCATATAAGTACTTACATATGTATTATTCATTAACGCTACATGTGCTAGGGATGAATCATTCAGATCATTAATTTCTGAAGTTTGCTGCTGTTTTGGTTCATCTTGTTGAAACATCTTTATAACGCAAGAAATATATATTTAGTAAAGGTTTAATGTATAAATAATCGCTTATTTATTTATTTTTATTAAATACATATATATTGCAATCAAATTTCGCTGTACGTTTAATATAAATTAATTTTTTTTCATTTATTCATATGATAGAAATTCCTCTGAGGAGTACATATCTGATAATTTTTAGAAAAAGTATGAAACACAAATATCTGTATGATGATAAGTATTGTGGTAAAATTCACATAGTTTGGTTTCGAAAATAGGTTATTTGAAATATGAACTGTTAAAAATTAAAGATTGTATTCATACATACTATGTATAATCAAAAACTATAAACATTTTATTAATATTTTAAACAACTAGATGGACGATAATTCAGAAATCGTTGAACTGTAAGATGAAACATATGATAATTTGATTAATAGTATAGATGGAAACTCAAGATTAGCCATGTATACTACATTAAAACTATAAAGATAGTATTTATATTTTAAGCAACTTGGTGGATGATAATTCAGAAGTGCGAGATGAAACATCGGATGAATTGATTAAAAATATGAGTAGATTAGTTTTAATACATTAGATGATTATAGAAGTAAGAAATTTCGTGTAGGGGAAATGCGTATACGATGAAAATCGAATTGAATCAATTGACTTCAACTCCCGTTCCAAGTTAGTATTTAACTCACTTGTGTAATGTGGAAATATAAAAGGTAAAGAATCAAGTTTGATGTAAATAAATATTGTGGTATTGGTTTAAAAACTAAAAAAGTATTGAATTTTACTGAATTAGAAAGTATAAAATTTGATTAAATAATGTTTTATGTATAAAAATTAAGTTTAAATGTGATAAAATTATGAAAATCAGTTTGTAAACTCTCATTTTTATAAGTACTACTATGAAAATATTCTTTTAATATAGAATTTCTGCTTATTGATGAGACTAAAAAATTATTTTTTTGTTAATTTTGAATATTTATTGAGTGTATGTAATACTAGGATTAAAATCTTACAAATTCGGTGTTAAATTTTCAAGAAATTGTGGTTTGTAATCCAGAAAAAGGTGTGATTTTAATAAATTTGTAAATATGTTCATTATTTTTTTTTAATTATTTCTCTAACTGGTCATTCATTTGTTAATTTTTGTAATTTTTGTAGAAAAAATTTGAATTTTCGGTAATCTGTACTATTTTTTTGTCCAACAGTTGATTTTATTGATTATTAGTATTCTCATTCGGCAGTAATTTCACGTATGAAGTTATTAAATATTAAATATCTATTAATTTTCTTTACTGTTTCATATGATAGTAATATTTCTGAGGAACAGGTGTGATAACTACTAGACTTTGATTGACTTGATTTTCTGATAAACGTTTGAAAAGAGTTGTAAGTATGTAATGATGCAATATCTATATACTATCGAGAGTCGAGATTGAAGTAGATAAGTATTGGAGTAATAGTCAATTCTTTGTTGAATTTCAAGAAATTGTGTGAGAACATGGTTTTTTACATTAAGTTTATGTAATTTCAGTTACAGTTTTTCGACAATCAACCTAAAAATGGATAATTATCATAGTTAAAAGTTATGATGAAAAGATCTAAGCAATATTAATGTTAAAAAGTTCGTCTAATGTTTGCTCTTATGTTGTGAAAATTTCGAATAGTTTGGTTTGAAATATGAAATGTTTGTAAAAATTAAACTTTGTATTCGTGTATGTTTTGCATCATTAAATTGTAAAGATAATATTCATATTTGAAAAATGTTGTTGGGTGTTTTAATAATTTTCTGATAAGTAGATAAAAACAGATGTGAAAATTCTGTGCTATTAAAATATATAGGATCAAGAATAAAGTTTGATGAAAATAAGTAATGTAAAAATTCAGAAATTTTGAAGTGTAAGATGAATCATGTCCTAATTTGATTAATTATATGGGTAGAGTAGTTTTAATATGTCAAGTGTCTAAAGCAGCAAGAAACGATTTTTTTAGGTTTTCTAGAATAATAATAATAATAATAATAATAATAAAAGTATACTTTTGTTGTAAGATTCCGAATGCAGTCAAGACGTGAAAAATATAAGTATGAACCCTTTGTAAAGACATTCAAACTTTTTAAAAAGTTTAAGTTTAGTAATATACTGTAACAATATATGTAAGCAATGTATTTCAAAGTTGAAAATTTGTGTAAAAAATTGTCTTTTCTTGAAAATTGATATTTATTTTTGTTTAATTAATGATACTTATTACATTTTTGTTGTTAAAAACTAAAATATACGTTTAATTCTTCTGTTAAAATTGATATATCCGTGTTGGAGGTGAGAAAAAATGGTGTAAAACTAATAAAATTTGTTTAAATTCGTCTTTTTATTCTTAAAATTAATATTTGCTATTGTTTAGAATACGTAATAATAACTTTTGAGGAATGTATAACCGGAAAATGTTAAAAAATCTTAGAAAATTGGTATTAAAAATATTAAATACAGTTGCTTCAATGATATCTTTTCGATATGTAAAGTGATTGTAGCATTTAGAAATGTACTTCTGAAGAATGTATAATCAGAAAATGTTAGAAAATCTTAGAAAATTGGTGTTAAAAATATTAAATACAGTTGCTTCAATGATTTCAAAAACAAACTCTATTAAAAAATTCTGTATGATTTCAAGTGAAAATAATCTGAACCTGAATACATGGTATTTAAAATACAAAATTCACGATTATGAACTAATGTTGAAAACATGGGTAACATTAAATATACAGCTAATATTTAATTATAGATTAGGAAATTCTTAAAGTGTATCCAAATTTATTAAATATAGTATTGAATACAGTGAATAAGTGAAATATGTGAATAAGTATTGATATTTCCATGTTGCTTTTGAAAATACTAGTGTAAAATTATTCAAATTCGTCTTTTCTTTAAAACTGATATTTATTTTTGTTTAATTAATGATACTTGTTAAGATTTTGTTGTTAAAAACTATAATATACGTTTAATTCTTCTGTTAAAATTGATATATCCATGTTGGAGATGAGAAAAAATAGTGTAAAACTAAAAAAAAAAAAAAAAGTTTAAATTCGTCTTTTTCCTCCTTAAAATTATTATTAAACTAGTGTAAAACTAATAAAATTTGTTTAAATTCGTCTTTTCCCCTCTGAAAAACTAATATTTCTATTATTTTGCTTAATTAATTATACTCATTATGACTTCTAAATTTTAATTTGGAGATGATGTAGTAACTGTTATAAAACTAGAATGGATAAATAACTTAAATCTCTTCTTTTTTTTCTCTCTATGCGATACTTTTTCTTGAACGTAAACATTTTGTTGTACTCCTTTGTAAGTTGTGACGTCGAAATTCTTTGTTATGTTCCCCTACCTGGAATGCATGCTTGGAGGGGTTGCAGAAAAAAGTTTTAGTTTAGATATGACGTAATAAGAAATGCTCTGCAGGTTCACATTTGCGTGCTGGGGATTTCTTTAAATTATTCGTTTATGTATTAAAATTCTACTTAGTTGGTATATATAAAGTACGATGAAATTTCCAATTAGAGTAAAAGTTAACCAAATTCGTTTAATTCGTCTTTTTTCGTTAAAAAAATCATTAGTTTCCTTTGTTAATTGTTCAATTATCGAAATTCTTTGAGGTAACGACTGTTCAAAAACTAAAAAATATGTTTAAATTTCTATTTTAAGTTCTGTATTCTGATTTTATATTAAAAAATAAATAAATAAAAAAAAAAAATATGAAGAAATCAGTTAAAAATTTAATATTTTCTGTTGTTTTGCTTAATTAATAATGTTCATGAAGGAAATGGTTGTCCAAAACTGGAATGCATGCTTAAATTTCTTTCTATCAAATGTATATTCTGAAGTTTGAGTTGAAAAAATCGTAAGAAATCAGTCTTTTTCTATAAAACTTGATATTTTCCATTGTTTTTTACTTAATTAATGATACTCATTAAAATTATAGCTGTTGAAAAACTAGAATGCATGTTTAACTTTCAACTTGTAAGTCGATACACTGATGTTGCAGTTGATAAAAATCGTAAGAAATCAGTCTTTTTCTATAAAAATCGATATTTTCCATTGTTTTTACTTAATTATGAATGCTCATTAAGGTTATAGCTGTTGAAAAACTGAAATGTATGTTTAAGTTTTCTGTCTTAAGTTGATAAAAATCGTAAGAGATCAGTCTTTTTCCATAAAACTTGATATTTTCCATTGTTTTTTTTACTTAATTAACGATACTCATTAAGGCTAATTTTAATTTGGAGATGATGTAGTAACTGTTATAAAACTAGAATGGATAAATAACTTAAATCTCTTCTTTTTTTTCTCTCTATGCGATACTTTTTCTTGAACGTAAACATTTTGTTGTACTCCTTTGTAAGTTGTGACGTCGAAATTCTTTGTTATGTTCCCCTACCTGGAATGCATGCTTGGAGGGGTTGCAGAAAAAAGTTTTAGTTTAGATATGACGTAATAAGAAATGCTCTGCAGGTTCACATTTGCGTGCTGGGGATTTCTTTAAATTATTCGTTTATGTATTAAAATTCTACTTAGTTGGTATATATAAAGTACGATGAAATTTCCAATTAGAGTAAAAGTTAACCAAATTCGTTTAATTCGTCTTTTTTCGTTAAAAAAATCATTAGTTTCCTTTGTTAATTGTTCAATTATCGAAATTCTTTGAGGTAACGACTGTTCAAAAACTAAAAAATATGTTTAAATTTCTATTTTAAGTTCTGTATTCTGATTTTATATTAAAAAATAAATAAATAAAAAAAAAAAAATATGAAGAAATCAGTTAAAAATTTAATATTTTCTGTTGTTTTGCTTAATTAATAATGTTCATGAAGGAAATGGTTGTCCAAAACTGGAATGCATGCTTAAATTTCTTTCTATCAAATGTATATTCTGAAGTTTGAGTTGAAAAAATCGTAAGAAATCAGTCTTTTTCTATAAAACTTGATATTTTCCATTGTTTTTTACTTAATTAATGATACTCATTAAAATTATAGCTGTTGAAAAACTAGAATGCATGTTTAACTTTCAACTTGTAAGTCGATACACTGATGTTGCAGTTGATAAAAATCGTAAGAAATCAGTCTTTTTCTATAAAAATCGATATTTTCCATTGTTTTTACTTAATTATGAATGCTCATTAAGGTTATAGCTGTTGAAAAACTGAAATGTATGTTTAAGTTTTCTGTCTTAAGTTGATAAAAATCGTAAGAGATCAGTCTTTTTCCATAAAACTTGATATTTTCCATTGTTTTTTTTACTTAATTAACGATACTCATTAAGGCTATAGCAGTTGAAAAACTAGGATACATGTTTAACTTTCAACTTTTAAGTCGTTACATTGATCATATAGTTGATAAAAATCGTAAGAAATCAGTCTTTTTCTATAAAACTGGATATTTTCTATTGTTTTTACTTAATTAATACTACTCATTAAGATGTCTATGAAGCAAAATTCAAATATATGTTTAACTTTCTTGAGTTAAATTGATAATCTCATTTTGTAGTTGAAGAAATCTAAATAAAATGGTTAAAAACTCAGATTTTTCCAGTGTTTCGCTTAATTAATAATACTCATTAAAATTATGGTTGTTCAAAATTCAAATATAAATTTAATCTTCATCATATAGTATGATTCCGAGTTGAGATGTGATTGATAATATTTTTAATTAGGGAAGGTTGTTCACCTCTCCTGTTAGAATAGAATGTTCCTTTTTTCCACTAGGGGGCGCAGGAGGGCGGCGGTGAGATGGTGGGAGCAGGAGGGACCGCAGGTGGGGCAGCGGGCAGTCGGAGGAGCAGGCGGGGCAGCCGGAGGAGCAGGCGGGACAGCCGGAGGAGCAGGCGGGACGGTCCCACAGTCCCACCTGCTCCTGAGCCCGTACTCTCCTTTTCCTACTACTTCTGTCCATCAATAGACCATTACCCCAACTTCGTTTGTGCTTGTTCCTAATCCCTTAACTAGTTTATGTATTTATATCTTTTAATTTAATATTAAGTCATATTCTAATGATAACAGCCAAAATATATTTTAAAATACCATAACATTAATTTCTCTGTAATAGCACCCCTTTAAACATGTTTTTCTGTCATACTTTCCCTAATTCGAACTTTGGATAATTTCAAAATTTCTTGGTGGTCCCGACGAGTTCGAATTAATGAGAGCCCACTGTATGCCTAAAATAGTGGAATGTTGTAATGATTGAGATTGTTAAATTCGTTTGAATATCACGTTTATACAAAGCTTTGTTTATCTGATTGTAACAGTTCATAAATATAAATTAGCTCGCTTATAATTTCTGACGACATTATCTGGGAAATGAATGACGATGTTTAGACGTTACATGAATGACATAAACTGAATGCGATTTGTAAACACTGGCAATTATTCGCGGGTAGAAAGAGGAATGTATCTGTTTTTAATTTTTGGAAGTGGTTTTATTATACCGTGTTCATAATTATTTTTTCATTAAATAGAAAAAATGCTTCAATTTAAAAACAGAATTAATATTTATTAACTAGTATTGAATATTTTTTGAAATGTTGTATACTTCCAATGATCTTTTTTCACATAATGTCCCCTCTATTTTCTTCAATTTTCATACATTAGTTTTGTAATTTTATACTTTATTTTGAAACTATTTATATTTTATTTTTTAAGTAAAACAGCATCGAGGAGTAAAATTTATAGACACATGTCCTCTCTGATTTAACAATCAAGTAATTTATTTTTTCTCTCTGACATATTGGACTAGCAACAAATCTTAAATCCATTTCTACACTGGGTGGTAAGAGGTCTTATACATACTCTTAAGAACAACTAATAGTAAATTTTCTATTTAAAGCTGTAAAATTTTGTCACCAGTTGCTTTGTTTCGTGCTTTATTCGCATTCCAAACACATGGTCATGCACGTGTCCAACCTATTCTTAGAAGATTTTCAAGCAGCTTTACAATATAGTAACTTTATACGAAAGTTACCAGTATTCTAGCTGTAACATTTGTTGCTTAAAATGATTTTCGATGAAATATGACAAAACTAACACATCATCTGAGGCCTGTGATAGCTAAATTATAATTTTACCTCTCTGGTTATTTAATTTGATAGTAAAAGCGATTCTATCATTTGTATAAACACGAAAATCGAATAATTATTAAGAAATAAGAAATTGAAACTTTTATGTCTGTAGAATTATGCGTATTAATGATTTTATTCGTTAAATTATATTTAGATAATTGATAGTTTCTGTTTAACTGAAATTACATTATGATGAACAAGGAAAAGAATGATAAATAACCCATTTATCTTTCAAATATGCCTAAAATACTAGGATGTTGTAATGACTGAGATTATTAAATTCGTTTGAATATCACGTTCATTCAAAGCTTTGTTTATCTAATTATAACAGTTCATAAATATAAATTATCTCGCTTAAAATTTCTGAAGAAGGAATTTTGAAATGAATGGCGATGCTTAGTTGGTACGTTGAGATAAACTAAATGCGATTTGAAATCACTTGCAATTATTGGCGAATATAAGGAATATTCTAACTGTTTTTAATTTACAGAAGCGGCTTTTTTTTTACTATGTTAATAACTATCATTAAGTAGAAGGAATGCTTCAATTTAAAAACAGAATTAATGTTTATTAACTAACATTGAATCTTTTGTGAAAGTTTGCCTAGTTTTGACGAGCTCTTTTCACGTAATGTCCCTTCTATTTTCTTTAATCTTCTTTTGTTAGTTTTGTAATTTTATCTTTTATTTTGAAAATATTTTTTTAAAGAAAAAAGCGTTGAAGGATAAAATTTATATGACACATGCCTTTTGTGAATTAGCGATGATGTAATTTATTTTTTCTCTGACACTGGACTAGCAACAAAGCACAAATATATTTATCCACTGGGTGGGAAGAGGCATTATGCATACTCTTAAGAAAAATTAATACTAAATTTTGTATTTGAAACTGTAAAAATTTGTCACCAGTTGCTTTGTTTCATGAAACATTCGCATGTCAAACACATGATCTACATCAGGAATGGCAAACTTTCTCACATCCGCGTGTCAATTTTCCCCAAAAATATACTTTACATCATCTTGACGTGCCAACAAACAAGAAAATTAATTAGCCAAAATGTCTTGGTTTTTAATAAAAAATATTTGTAGTATTTCGTGTTATATTTTATAAAGTAAATCAAAAGAACTATTTTTGTTGTTCTATGTTAGATAATAAATAATTAAATAACATTCTAATTTTATCATCGTCGTTTTTGTTTATTATGCCTCATAATGATTGTTTACTTTTCCTTTTCGGCAATTTCATAGACTAAAAATTTTTTTGAGTCAATACTGCGACAGAATTGGATATTGAGTTATTATTATTATAGTTTCTCTTCAATATATGTGACAATGGCCACCAATTGAAACTAATCGAATTCAGACGAACCTAGCTAGTCAAAATTTATACGTTTCGTTAAATTTCAGTATTATCTTATTCGAGGTATTTTAATAGCTTTTGATTTGAGAAATTAAATCTATGCCGTGCCGAAAATAAATGACCACGTGCCACTTACAGCACGCGTGCCTTAGGTTCGCCGACCCTGGTCTACACTGTAAGAAGAAGAAAAAAAACCCTGCAATTTTGCAGATGTAAATTTTACAGAAATCTATATGCTTACTAAACTTTTATCCGTACAATATACAGAAAAAGATGTAACTCTACAAAATTAATTTTTGTAAAGCTACAGAAATCTGTAGGTTTTACTAAAGAATTTACAAAAATTACAGTGCTAAAATTTGGTCTCTAACGCGGGTTGAAGTTACATAAGAAGTTTTAGGCATCCTAGTTTCCTAAAAAAAATTTAGCAACTTTACAGATTTTTTTATTTGCAGTGCAAAAGTGAATCTCTTACAAGAATTGTTGTTGTTGTTGTCGCATGAAATGTTTTAGAAATTCCTGTTTCCTAGAAAAACTTTAGTAATTTTGCTGTTTTTTTTTCTTTTTATAGTGTATGCACGTATCCACCTGTTCTTAGAACATTTTCAACCAGCTTTTAAAGTATAACAATTTTATAAAAAAGTAACAGTATTCTAGGGCTGTAAAATTTATTGTTTAAAATGATTTTCAATTAAACACGACAAAATTAACTCATCATTCGAGGCCTGTGATAACTAAATTATAATTTTACTTGTCTGATAATTTAATTTTACAGTACACGCGATTCTATCGCTTGTATAAACACAAAAACAGAATAAATATTGAGAAATAAAAAGTCAAAACTTTTATTTATGACACATATTACGTATTATTTTTCTTATTCATTAAATTATTTTTACATAATCGACAGTATCTGTTCTACTGGCATTTACATTATGATGAACAAGGAAAATTTATTGTTGGGGGGGGGGGGGTGCACCATAATACTTACCCATCATGGATATGCATAATATAAAATATGGAAACAAAACATGCGTAAAATATTTATAAAATGACATTCCAAAATAAAGTTTAAGTGTAAATAAAATAAAATAAAAACATATGACGGAATGCAATTTTCACCTTGCTTTTAATCCAAAATATATAATATGAATTTTAAACTGTTTAGGATTTACTTAAAAGATGATCAAAATAGTCAAATAGAGGTGTTAATAGTTAATTTTATTTAAAACATCTTAATACTTTCAAGCCTTAATCAAGTTCTTCCTCAGAGAATATTTTTGTTTATTTATACAAATACACGATTTCGTTTTGAAAATGAACGAGCCAATAATTATTACAGTTGAAAATAGAAATAAAACTAATAATAAAATAGTATATACAGTCGACTCTCGTTAATTCAAAATCGGATAATGCGAATCTTTGCTTAATTCGAACTAAAAATGAAGTCCCAAAATTTTTATGGTAGAATAATGTTAAAAATTTTCATTAATTCGAATTCCTTTTATCTAGACTTCGTTTAATTCGAACTAACTAGAATTCAGATTTTTCTGTTTTCTTTTCTTTCTCACGGATTTCACACTGTAAAAAAAAATCTGTAAGGTTACTAAACATTTTCTAGGAAACTGGGATGCCTAGAACTTTTTATGTAACCGCAACAAAAGAAAATCATGAAAGATTACAAAAGTTGCTTTAGTAAGCGTTACTAAATATTGTTTAGTAAACATACTAATGATTTTTAGGGCGTTTTCTAATTAATCTTCTGAAAATTTACTAAACATTATTTAGTAAACTTACTAACGATCATTTAGGAAGCTTACCAAAGAATTTTTTGTACATTTACTAAATGTTGTTTAGTAAATTTATGAACGATTTTTAAGGATATTTCTCAAATTAGTTTTGGTAAACTTACTAAATAATGTTTAATAAAGTAACTAGCTATTGTTTTGGGAATTTATTAAAGAATTTTTCGAAAATTCACTACGTATTATTTAGTAAACGTACTAACTATTGTTTAGTGCGTTTACTAAACAATATTTTGCGAATTTTCTAATATTTTTTAGTAAACTTACAAAGAATTTTTTAGTGTATTTACTAGGAATTTTTTTGCAAATTTGAGACAGATTTTACAGTATATTTACAGCAATTTTTTTAGTATTGCACCCAAAAATTTTTATGTAATTTAGCAAAATATTTCTGGTAACTTTATTAAGGTACCGTCAGAAAAATTCTTAGTATTCAAATCTGTCTTTTCGGTAGTGTATTTAAAGCAGTTTTTGTACTCACGCAGGAAAAATTCTTTGCAATTTTGCAAGAGTCAATGCAGTAATTTGTTATTTATTATTTTATTTTATCTAACATTTTATTTATACTTATCAAAAGTTATATGCAACTATAAAATTTTTGCAGTGGCTTAATAATGGTTTATAGTTGTATTCCATTTTTTAACTAAAAGTTATATTAATTAGAGTTGTTGTTACGGTATTCTTTCGATATGAAGTTGAATTTTTACTTTTTAAAAATACCTTGAGAGGTGTTTTCGTCATGTATCAAAATATTTTGATGCAAAATAAGCAATATGGCCCGACATGTGTTTCAGTATTACCACAGCTATTTCCATGAATATTTGTATGTTATGCATGAGAAATCTGACAAAAGTTTCATTTTATGTATTTAAATAGGATAATAATATCGATTTAAAATTAGCATTATAGCAATGGAGCTAAATGAGCAGATAAGTATAACAGTTTTCAGTTAAATTAAAAAAAAAGAAGTCCAAAAGAAACAATTTAAATAAAGTACCATTAGTAAGTTTATAAAAAATATTTCACATTTAAATAGAATTTCGATGTAACTGAGGCAAATAAAATTTACAACCTTTAAGGACTACACTCCGTATTTATAAGTAAGCACTGTGCCTCATATAATACTATACATGATTTGAAAACCTGTATATAATTAGAAATACTTTCTGTTCGTTTTCTATAACAGGGTTCGTACGCTTCAAGGATATTGAACCAGAATGTAAAGTAATATTTGCCTTTTTTTAATGGGGAAAATTCAATTATTAGATATAGAAATCAGTACTTTGCGAATTTTCTGGTGAAAAACCGCCTAAAATCCCAGGCATCCCCTGATGCGTACGAACCATGTATAAATATGCTTATAAATTAGAAGTAGAAATACAGTAGTCTTGCAATTTTTTTCTTTTTTTGACATTTTCTTTACGTAGTTTCTTTAAATTCTCAACTGATAAGAATTTTATTAACAAGTATCTTCTATATATTTGAAACACTGCACAGTAACTGATTCTATGTCAGAAAAACATTTGTAACATCTGAAAAAAAATTAATTTCTTACCTTGAATTTCTCATTCAAGGAATTTTTTTTTTTTTTTTTTTTTTTTTTTTTTTTGTACCTTTTATTCTTATTTTTATGAATGCGCTATACAGTTATCAGCGATCAATAGGATTCTTCTTCCTTTGATATGTCTCTTTTTTAGACTTATACTCCATTAACGTACACAACACATTTTTTAATACTTTATCTTCTTGTGAGGTATGTTTCAAATTTAAATATTAAAAAGAAAAATTAAATTATTGATAGGTCACACTTTTCAAACTCTAAATTTGCTTAAAGATACATAAAGATGGATGTGGGAATTTAGTATGATTCTACTGTGGTTACTTCAATAAGAAATAGTAGAATCCAAGTAGAATCTCTAACTAAAATTGTTACATATACAACAGAGATGACATACACACCTTAACATATCGTTCACCCACAAGAAAAGGTCACATCTGGACGAAAATAAAATTTCACATAGGCAAAAGAGAAGTTTGCTTTTTTTTTCTTTTTTTTGTAACATGAAATTATAGCATTTAAATCTGATCGCAGGAAAGTAAACGTGCATAAAAGCATAAAACACTTAAAAATGAAGTTGTATAATGAGGTTTGGAAGGTTGGGCAGTTTTACCTCCCCACACAAACCACCTCTCCTATGTTGTCATAAATGGACATATAGCATAAGAAAGTAATTTTCTGCATATCTACACGTATGAAAATGTTTGTGTAGTAAGTCGCACCTATAACACAACTATTAGTGGAATAATATTCAAAATGAATTTGTGCGAGATTTGTCACTTTTCTTGCGATTGAACGATATGAATTTATTCAAAAATGCATCTTGGACATATCAACTATAATTGTGAGCTGATTTCACATTTTTAAGTACGTAGTAGTATTTGATGATAGAGATGTCTAAAGACATTTTCTGAAAGAAGAAAATAAATGGAAACAAAAAGGAAGCTATATTTCTTTAGAAAGCATTATGAGCTGCCAGTTTATTATAAATGCTTCATGCATACTTGTACAACTAATAAGTGTAATATCATTAAATGACAAGATACATTGAAATATGAATAAATTTTATTTCTAAACAACAAATTAATGCATTCATTACAATAACATATTTGTAAACATTTTTTTAATGTGACACATTTTACAAATCTTACATAATTTGTATAGTTATGTAATTGGAATTCCTCATGCATGAATATAGTCAGTAATATCTGCAAAGAAGCATGCATTTTAAACTCAGTGTTGAATACTGAATAACACATGAATTAAATAAAATACGAAATAATACGAAATAAACAAAACGCAACATCAAAAAATATAATTCTCCTATGAGAACTTGGCTCTTATTTTTCAATTCCTTTACATATAATTGTTGAGTATCCCACAATTGGATGTGGGAGTAGTGCTTCTGGTTCCTCATCTGACTTAACTGAACCTTCACTGTAAAGAAGGCTCACAATATATTTAATTCTAATTTGTGTTTCCTCCTGCACCTAAAGAAGAAAACTGAATGTTAACATAAAAAGTTAAATAAATATACTATTATAGAAAAGTCAATATGTTGATATAACATTAAGAAATCGTAAATTACTGTCATTATTCAACTATAGTTTCATACAAAATGTATTTGTAGAACCATATGATAACGAAAAAGTTGTATTTTAAAAATTTTGACATGCTTGTCATTTATTAAATAAAAATATAAAATCTGTCGGTACATGGTACAATAACACATAAGAAATATTAAATATGCTTTATGAATGCTACATATGTTGCATTAAAACTGCTCAACTGGCACAAAAAGAATGTCCTGAAGGCATTCACGATATTGAAATTGTGAATTAGAAAATTCCCCTACATTTCTGAGTGTTATTGTCTTTTGACAGCATGTCAAAATAATTAGACAATACTCGGACACAATATACCTTCTTATTCAAGAGATAGTGCTTATAGGCATGTTTTGTAAAGCAAATGCCAGAAGTAATTTCTAATCGCATTATCTAAATTAAATGTAGTTTAATAATATATTTATGCCACGGAAGTGTTTTTTTTTTTTTTTTTCCAGATTTTAAATGAATTTCTTAGCAAGAAAACCGCCCAAAACTTTAAGAGAGTGCAAACAAAATTCAGCTTGCACCTTTTCTTGGTGAAAAATATGGTTAAAGAATCATGTTTTTTTTACATTAAAAAAATCTGATTTTTATGATCCCCTCCCCCTCCAGAAGTAAAAACCAGAAACAATTAGGTTCCCAAAACTATTAAATCCCTAATTGCTAACAAAAAACATGTTTTAAAACTTTCATTATAATTTTTAGTGATTACAATAATTATAATAAAAAGAATATTGCCCAGTTAAACTGACGGCATTGAGCTCACAGGCTACGCATACTAATTGTAGATTACAGCCTTGTATTTTCGTTAATTCCGTTCGAAAAAAACATTAAGAAGGGGAAACAGCTCTCCCCTTTTTCCTTTTTTATACTTAATCATTGAACCTCCTAAATTATCAAGGACATGCTTTATCATATAAAAATCTATATCTAAAATTCAGAGCAAATCGGATAATTCTTAATAAAAACCCATTTAGCATTTATATAATTTAAGAAGAGTTATTCCTCTCTTTTATACTTAACCATTAAACTTCCTAAACTATTCAGATATTTGAACGAAATCTGACAAGTCTGCTTGAAAAATACATTTATACAAGTTAAGGGGAGGGGCATTAGAGCTCCCGTTTCCCCTGTTTATACTTATTCAATGAACACCTAATAACAGCCACGGACTCGCCTCATCAGAATTTTCTGATATCTAAATTTTGAACGAAAACTGTTAATTCTGCATGAAAATCCCGCTTATATCAATTAAAGGGAGGGGCATGAGCCCCCCGCTCCCCCTGTTTATACTTATTCAATGAAAACCCAATAACAGTCACGGAATCGCCTCATCAGAATGATCCTATATCTAAATTTTGAATGAAAACTGTTAATTCTGCATGAAAATCCCGTTTCTAACAATTAAGGGGAGAGGCATGAGCCCACCGTTCCCCCTGTTATACATATCGAAAGAACTCCAAAAACTAATCAGGGAAGCGCCTTATCAGGATATACCTATATACAAAATTTCAAGTGGATCCGATATTTTTATCATGGGTTATCGCGTTACGCACGAACGAACGTATGAACATACATACAGAACGGACGGGCACATAAGCTCTCAGGCTATGATAGCCCGTGAGCTAAAAACTGCTATCATTTACATTAGTCAGTAGTATACAATGTTATATATAAAAATATTTTGTAATAATTATGTAAAACCATATTAAATACAACTAATATTTACATACATTAAAATTATTGACTGCATTTATCATAAAATTTTTAAAACTGTATATAAAATTAATTATGAATTTATTATCTAAGAAAACAATACTTATATTTATATTTTAATTGCTAAAATAATAATTTAGTATTCATTCTACAAAAAAAACGTAGCCATGTAGCCATTCCCCCAAAAAGGCACTAGTTTTTAACAAAAGACATTGTTTCTTGAGAAAATAAATTTGCAATATCTTTATTAATAAAATAAGAAAAAAGTACATAATATTTTTATATAAAAAATAAGGTAATATTAGCTTTTAATGTTAATAATTTACAAAAAAGACAACATGATTTATCAAAATCCTGTTTTTTCTAAATAAAGTTCTATATTTTTATAAAGTGTTGGGCACACAGATTTAGAAATAATGCATAATGTAAGAAATTCTTGTTAAATGATCTCTGGTTACTACAAAAGGTGAATTTCCCTATTTTTTTTCTAATCAAAGTAAATTTTGACAATTTTAAAAGAAGCAGGTTGTTGCAAAGCTTCAATATGACCTAGAGCGACCAATAAGTTAATTACAGAACTAATAAAAAGTGCACTTAAGTAAAATTTCATTAGTTAGTATCACAAATAACAATGAAAAATCTTTCAGACCGTTTTGCATTTGTATTTAGAAAAAAATGATGCTAATTGCTTAAATGTAAACTTGTACACAAAATATTTTTTGATAAAAACATGCATTCAAACGCAACCGTAGAGGTTTTTTTTATATTTAAAATTTTTATACCAATTAGTTCTTTTTCTCTTATATATTTCTTTAATAAAGTTTTTGATTAACTATCACTTTAATTTCCATTAATCCCAATTTGCTATAAATTTGTAATTGCAAAAGCAGGCTGAGAAAATAACATTCTGCCAAGACGTACCTTTTTTTTACTTGGATAAATTTAATATATACTTGCTATGCTTATTTTATAAAAAATATGAATGACTTTATTAGTTAAATAAATTACGATACAGCACATTTTGTTAGATTTAAGTACCAGTTTTAACTGAAATGATTTTATGCCAGATAAATTATTTCGTTTTACAAAACTATTTTATTTAATATTTTACAAGTCTAAGGAATAATTTAGCTGGGAAATTATTTATAGCACGTTTTGTATTGTTCATTCATAAAGCAAAATATCCACAGAAACTTTTGAAATTATGTCCATTTTAAATTTTTATACTTTATCTAATTTTTAACATTTATAAAAATTATGATTTTAATCAACTATTTAAAAAAATCATCTGATTGAAAACACCATTTAATCACTGATAAGTAATTGGATTAAAATTTTTTATATTCAAAATAAAATAATGAATCATTAAAATTTATACAGAATGGTATTTACCGTAATTTCGGGTGTATATGCCGCAGATAAAACAATTCTTTTTCGACCCAGAAATTTTTAAGAAACAAATATAACAAGTTAGATCGCCGTAAATATTTGTCTTCAATCACTAAATAAGATTTCTGGATCCAAAAATAATTGTTTGATCCGCGGCTTATACACCCGAAATTACGGTATCTTTAAAATAATAGTACAAAATATAGTCTGAGTATAATCCATTAATATATATATATATCACACAGAAGAGAATTAGTTGCTTGCTAATATGCTAAAAGGGTATTTTGAAAGATAATTGAAATGCATGTCATAGAAAAAAAACATACTTACATCTTCTAAGAAGTAGGATGATTATTCTTTAAAATTTGCAGGGATCAGTTGAATTCCGTGAGTAGTTAATTAGTTTGATTGTCAGTTTCTTCTAGCAATTGTTTTCTAAATTTCTCTGCTTAAATGTTTCTATACATCACTCATAACAATTCTTATTATTTTTCGGCGGATCTAAATTAAAAAAAAGTTCAAAATGAAAATACAAATTGACATAAAATAAGAATATATTTTAACATAGGGGTTATGCATATATAACGTTATCAGCTTTTTGGAAGTTTTGGACTCTCCAATTTCCATATCATACACTATCTCTCGAATCCCCCCCCCCGCTCCACCACCACCACCCTTATAATGATAAAGTTATCAATGCGGATTTTTTTCTTTTTTCAGAATTTATTTCTCTTTTGGAGTGATAAACAAAACTGGTTACATTTATATTTAGCATATTTATTTATTTAAATGAAGAGAAGTAATTAAACATTACTTTCTATCGAAAAACACTTTTAAAAAGTAGTTACCATTAGAAAGTATTTTATAATAGTGTTTTTTTTAGATAAAGCATTCAACAGTAATATTGTCTTATTGCACTTTTCCTGCACGGAAAATGGGGAAGGGGGATAGAAATTCTAATCTACAAAGTAAGAGGAAAACATTCTTTCGCTTTCATTTATTTATTAGTGAACAAAAGCTTCAATACAAATATTCTTCACATATAATTTCTCGAACCATGATTATATATGTATACATATGACAGAAGAATATGGATGCAAAACGTGGAGGTATTCTTCATTTCAAAATTAGATAATTTTATAATTTAGCGATTTTAATAATAACTTTATATTTTCATAATTATAGATAACAGACTCAAAAGAGATAACATGCTATTTTGAAACAAAGATTGTTACAAATAAAAAGAGAAAATTTTTGTTGGATGAAAAAGTGATATTGACATCAAAAAGACCACACTCCTCCCCGTAGAAATATCTTACGATATCGTGTGCCAGACCCCCCCCCCCTTCCTTCCTAAAATGATAACGTTATATTTGCCAAGCCCCATAGTTACAAAAATCCTGGAACAAAGTCCGATTATGCTATCCAAGCTTATTATGATATGTTTGGTATTAAAAAAGGTGTATATAACTGTTTATTTACAAGAACTCACAAAAGAATTTACGATTGTCATATTCCTTTAGGTTTTGCACTTAATTTTTCATGTTTAATCCTAGGTTATCAAAATTAAAACTTTAGCATAAAACGCTTCTTTTTCGAAGAAAACACAAAGTTTATTCGCAAAATATGAGAAAACACATCACAACACTTTTAACAATTTCTAAAGGGGAGAGTGGGGTGGAATGGGACAGTGAGAACAATTGGACAGTAGGCCCCTCTTCATGTATCATTTTAAATACTTCATAAATCACACACTAAATAAACCAATGGTACGCCAATCTTCAGTTGAAAAAGTGCTGATCAACATAAGCTTGCAATCGTATAAAGAAAAAGATAATTTCAAGAATCAAATGTAAATTTTCTTCATATACTTTAAGATTTTCGCCTATTAATGACTTGATTATGAGTAGATATAATAATGTCTTTATTTATCGAACATTATACTGTATGTTATGCATAATTTAAACAATGCCAAAAAGCAGCTTTTTTTGTTTATGCAAGAAGTTGCAAATAAAAAAGAGTAGGAGAAAAAAGATATGTCTAATTCCTTCTTTTTAATAAGATTGATGTAAATTACTAACATGCAAATATTTTTAGTGGGTAGTATATTAATTATAACATTATAAATATATTAATTTCCTTCAAGTTGTAAATGAATTGAACTGGTAAATTTTTAGGTGACCTCTGATCACAATATGAATTTTCCTCTTATTGATGAAGGTACTGTTATTTGATGTTGTGAAACTGTTATTAAAAATCTCCAATCTTTCTTATTTTGTATATCTACCTGACACTAGACTATTTGTGGCTTATGGCTTCGTTTTAGGGGTGCCCCATACCTCCCCTAATAGTAGGGAAGTATTGGTCACATTTTAAAACTTACAATTTCTTTAATTATAAAATAGTTTCTGCAAATTATGTTTCTATATTGTTCAAGGATATTAGAAAGTGCTTTAATTTGCATTCTATAAATTTAAATTTTTGTGTCAAACAAAGTTGATTTTCTTATTTTACGAAAATATCCCATTACTCCTCACTCTCCCCTACAGAAGATTATAGAAGAAATACACTGGAGCTCATCCTTAGTACCTATTTTCACCCGCCCCCATCTCGCACTGGCTGATTTAACATGAAACGATGTTTGTACAATCATGACCGCCACGTAGCAGTTTGATTACATGCGTAGTAATTGTGTATTAAAATCATATCAAAAAAGTAACACTTCATGCCGAAAAAATGAGACAGGTTTAAATTTTCGAATTTTGATCTAGTATTTTTAAAATTTCACTTTATTTGTTTGCCGATAATATCTTGAATTTTTACAAATCCAAAAAATGCAGCTCTTAGCTTCTATATATCTTGTAGATAACCTTGATCGCATTTGTTTTAAATTAAAGGTAGCCGGTTAAGCAAAATACTACAAAATGGGGTAAATGTATGCATTTGTCTTGGCTCAAAAATGCACACAAGTTTCAAAGATTTTTACAATTACGTAGTTGAAAGCTCTATACACTATTTTTTTTCTTTGTTGTTTTTGTATAAAATATAATAGCTATTTAACCAAAATAAGCTAGTTAACTTTTTTCCCCTTTTTCTATTTTTTTAAACATAAAACCTAAGTATCTACTTAACTTTTAAAAACCAATATTCTTGTTTCATGATATATTTTTCTGTTAAGTCTTGACCCTTAACTCCTGTTAACGGCCTCACAGATAGCTTCTATATTTAGTTTTCACAATTTAGCTTGTAATTTTCAGTTAAAAAACTCTCGTTATAGTTTAATTTTGATTCGTTTGTTTTCTTAGTAGAATTGTTAGAGACTTCTAAATGAAAGCGTTTTTATTATAATAGGTTTTTACATAAAGTTTAGTGCATACATATAATTTTATGAGTCAATCAACACTTTTCTTCATTCTACGATCAAGCGGTCTCGAGTACCGATCATATTATTTTTGGAACAATTTTTGTCTGAACAGTTAGAGGTTAACTGCTATTTACCATCTCCCAGATTGCTATTTTTTAGGTTTAATTTATAATTTTCAGTTTGACTATAAAAATACTAGAGAAGTTTATTAATGCTTTTACATAACACATTCGTTTCAGGAGAAATGGGCTCTCGAGAGAAATACGCACTGCGCACTTTGCCTCATTACTGAGTTCTTTTACCCTACCGATGGGGCAAAGATATGCAAAACAATGCTTTTTGAAAATTACAAAAAATTTGGCTACATATTGATTGATCGTGACCCATGCCTAAGGTCCTAATATAATATTTTAATCATTCGTTACATAAGTTTAGACCAATGTGTTCATTAAAAATAAAAATTTAAGGAAGTGCATATCTCCCCCCCCCCCTACCTACTGTACATGCTCTAAAAGTTGAAATCATCCAACTGTTGATGTAATTGTTTTTGCAAGTTACTTCGTGTTAAAATATTAAATCACCCGTTGATCATGTATGAAAAGCTTAAAGTGTATTAGACATAATTTCTCTTCTAATGGGCATTTTTGTATGCATTTTATTTTAACGTTACTAAAAATCATATTTACTTGGAAACTATTTGAAAAATAGATTTTTGGGTTGTATAAAGGGTACCTGACAAATACTGTCAAAACTGAATATTGCAGTGGTCGGTGAAATTTAACTGGAGTTAAGGATTAAGATTCAAACAAAAGCGTTTCATGAAACAAAAATATTGGTTATTAAAAGTAGGTAGCTATAGGGGAGAATGGAGTGGTGTGGGACACTTTTTACAGAAAATAAACTTTGACACAAAAACTAAAATTTCAATTTATAGAGTGCAAGGTTAAACACTTTTTAATCTCCCTGAACAATACATAAACATAACATGAAAAAGGTATTTTATAATTAAAGAAATTGTAAGTTTCTAAATAGTTCCCATACTTCTCCACTGACAAGGAGATATGAGACAGTAATAAAACAAACCTATAAGGCTCAAATAGTCTAACGTGGAGGAAAAGTATCACAGCTGTGCATAAACGAGTCGCTAATGTGCAAAAAATATAAAAAGCATATGAAGCAAATTTACTTTTGATTCCTGAAATAATCTTTTGCTTTACACAATTGCAAACTTATACAGATCAGAACTTTTTTCAACTGAAAATTTGGCTACTATTACTTCATCTTGTACCATTGGATGAAATGGTAAAAATGTGAAATAAAGAGGAAATCTTATTGTCCCATTCCTCCCACAGTCCCATTCCTCCCTACTCTTTCCTCACCCACCTACTTTTAAACATCAATACACCTACGTTCCATATTAAACAATTAGAAAAGGAAAAGGTAGTTTAATAGCTTATATTAATTAAGTAGTTATTATATTTTATACAATAGCTAACTTAAAAAAAATATAAAGTTTTCCAAAATGTAATTGTGTAATCTTTTCATTCAACTTAAACATTGTAGCAAAGCCACTACAGAATTTTGAGTTTTTAACTTTTGTATTTCCAACTGTTTTGTATTTTTAGTAGTATTCTTAAACTCTCCGAAACGACTTGATATATTACTTATAGTAATTTCGTTAGAAATATGAAAGAAACAATACTGCAGGCTGAAAGTTTAATAGAATTTCAAAATATACCTTGAGAACTGACATTTGAGAAACTGCACAAATATTATTAATACCGACGTAAATAAAAGTCATTTGATGGATGATAAATATTTAGCTCTCAGATATAAATAGGAAAAGTAGCCATCAATACCTGGCTAAGTGATGTTACATTTTAAATCAAACTGAAACAGCCCTTACTGTGTTAATAACTATGAATCAAGTAAAACAAAAATATAACAAAATTAGTTCATAAATAAGAAATATTTACTTACAACCTAACTTGAAATCCTTATCAACATTGGATTCAACATGGATGCCTTTCACGCTTCTGTTGCTGGATGAATACGCATTACGTCATCAATAAAAATCTTTTTGATTGGCTGACAGGTGAAACTAGAATATTTCATGTATTCGTACTATGCGAGAGATAATATTATACCCTGCTTTCAGATGAAATTTTAGTAAGCATGCAGATTTCTGTAGTTATACAAAAACTAGTTTTGTAGGTCTCCAGATTTTTTTTTACAGTGCAGATCATTTGAATAACTTTCTTTGATTTTTGTGAAAATTGCTTCGAACGCGTATGCATATAATCCAATGCATTTGATATCCACTTGCTTAGTGTCTGGTCTGTCCATCGGTGACGCTTTAAATTTTCCTTCAGTTGTGCTTGTTTCTAATCTTTCAATTAGTTTATATATTTATACATTCTAATTTATTATTAAGTCATATTCTAATGATAACAGACGAAATAAATTAAAAAAACCACTATAACATTAATTCCTTTGTAATAGCACCATATTAAGCATGTTTTCATCTCATATTTTCCATAATTCGAACTTCGGATAGTTCGAACATTTCTTGTAGTCCCGGCGAGTTCGAATTAACGAGAGCCGACTGTAATACAGTTTAAAGTAACTTCTACTTTCAATTGTAATATTATTGGCTTGTTCATTTCGAAACGAAATCGTGTATTTGTATAAATAAACAAAAATATTCCCTGAGGAAGGGCCTGATTAAAGGCTTGAGAGTATTAAGATGTTTTAAATAAAAATAACTATTAACACCTCTATTTGATTATTTCGATCACTTTTTAAATAAATCCTGAACATTTAAAATTCATATTATATACTTTGAGAACGCATTTTATGTTTCGTTAATATACAGGGTGTTTAACAAATGACCGGTATATTTGAAAAATGAATAAAAACTAAACAGGCAGCGATAGAAATACACCGTTTGTTGCAATATGTTAGGGATAACAGTAAATTTTCAGGCCGACAAGCTTTCGAAATTCGTTAAAATTTTCAACAACAGATGTCGCTGCAATCTGGAAAAATTTAAAGTACGATATTTTCCATATATCCACAATGCGCAGAAATAATATGACGTAGTGTCCGAACGAAATTACCAGAAACCTTTGTAAACGTGTCAGGCGGGATGGCTTCACATGCAGAAAAGATGTACTGCTTCAGTTGTTCAATTGTTTCTGGATTGGGTGGTACACCTGCGCGCGTATTCAGAGCAAACGTCTGCAAAGTTACGAAAGCTGTTCTGCAAACGGGGGGGTTTACGGAAGATAGGGGGAAAGAATTCGAAGACGCGATTCTGGCCAAACATCTTTCACCTTCCGCAACTGATGACGTCGCGTACAATTGTAGAATAACAGAATCGATTTTTAATCGAATGTTAGAATGTTTTAACCAATGAAAAGACGTCAATTTTTAAAGGGACAAAATATAATGTTTTGAATAATTGTTCATACGCTCTATGCTATCTTATCAGTGACTTATCGTGTCTGTCTTTTAGAACCCAGACTAGCAGGCTAGTTGAAAAATATTTCTTTTAAATGTTAAATTTAAAAATAGTTAAAATCTAAGAATTATTTAAATAACAAGCTCATATTGCATATTAATATTTTAATTGCTTTTAGGATATTCCCCAGGAGCAATGAGTTCCCTCACGGAAGATTTGAGATTTTGTGTTTTCAATGGTAAAAAAGTATCCCCCCCCCCCCCCGGAGCCACAGATATCCGTCCTGGAGAAAAATATCTAGAACCTGGACTTAGTTGATCGGTTGAAGAAGAACATTTCATTTTAATGTTAGATTTAAAAATATTTAAAATCAAAGAATTATTTAAATAACAAGCTCATATTACATATTAATATTTTAATTGCTCTAGGACATTCCCTCTCCCGGAGCAACGAGTTTCCCCACGGAAGATTTGAGATTTTGTTTGCAATGGCAGAAAAGCCCCCCCCCCCCTCAGAGCCACAGATATCCCTCCTGGAAAAAAATGTCTAGAACTCAGATTTAGCTGATCAGTTGACGATGAATAATTCTTTTAAATGTTAGATTGAAAAATATTTAAAATTCGTTGAATATTTTAATAACAGTCTTATATTGCATATTAATATTTTTATTGCTCTAACCCATTGCCTTTAATGCATCATCTATTTTCTTATCAACAAAAAATACAATAATGAAAAGTTATGGAACGGTGGTAACATTTTACTTTCAATTTTAGGCTTTTCTATGATGATATTTTTTTCACAGAATTAAATACATAAAAAAAAAAAAAAAAAAAAAAAAAGATTAATACATTAGTAATAATAGATTAGTACATTGGAACTTCCAAAAAAGCAATCAGATGCAGTATTGATTTCAGGCAATGGCACACCCGTCCCCCGGAAGATTTGAGTTTTTGTATTTTCAATGGTAAAGGAGTGCAGGGATAGGAAGTGATCAATGGAGGGACCATTCCCCAAGAGCAATGATCGCCCCGGATGATTTAAGATTTTGTGTTTTCATTGGTAAAAAACTGCAATTATCCCACCCCCCTCCCCGCGGAAGGTTTGAGATTTTGTATTTTCATTGGTAAAGGAGCGCATGAATAGGAAATGATCAGGGGGGGGGGGCATTCACTCAGAGCAATGATCGCCCCGAAAGATTTAAGATTTTGTGTTTTCATTGGTAAAAAAAGTGCGGTTATCCCCCCCCCCCGCGGAAGATTTGAGTTTTTGTATTTTCAATGGTAAAGGAATGCAGGGATAGGAAGTGATCAATGGAGGGACCATTCCCCCAGAGGAATGATCGCCCCGGATGATTTAAGATTTTGTTTTTTCATTGGTAAAAAAAGTGCAATTATCCCTCCCCCCCTCCCCGAGGAAGGTTTGCGATTTTGTATTTTCATTGGTAAAGGAGTGCATGAATAGGAAATGATCAGGGGGGGCATTCTCTCAGAGCAATGATCGCCCCGGAAGATTTAAGATTTTGTGTTTTCAGAGGTAAAAAATGTGCAATTCCTCCCCCCCCCCCTCGCGGAAAGTTTCAGATTTTATATTTTCAATGGTAAAGGATTGCAGGAACAGGAAGTGATTTATAATTTTGTAACAAATTAAGGGAAACACTAATAAAAATAAAAGAAAATTCTTTTGTGCTATCTGTAGAATATTTAAACATTAAATTTCTTGATAACATAGTTATCAATGTCTCTTAATTAGTGTATTTATAAATATAATTAACAATCTTGGAAAGCTCAGAACTTTAAACTACGATAATTAATATAGTAAGCTTGTGGTATAAACCTATAAAAAGTTCATTTCAATTGATATTTATATTAAAATATTTAAAGTTGGTAATTTCTTGCATGTATTAATATATTTGAGAAATGTATTATGCAGAAGGATATATATATATATATATATTGCCAACAAGTACAAGAAAATTAAATATCAATTAAGATGTTAATATTATTTATTCCGAAATATTAAAGTCATTTTACTTAAACTTTTAAATTTGTTAACAAACATCATTAAATAGCTTTTAGGTAATCAGATTTTTTTTAGTTTGAAAATAATTTTTGTTACCTGCAAACTGAGTAGTAGTATTTATTATCACTTTATTATTACTCTTACATGTAATGTTAAGAGATTTATGCCCCTCCCCCCCTTAAACGAAATAAGTAATAATATTTAACCTAAATGAATGAAATACTTTCACATAATCAATATTCATTCATACATTCTAACATACACTCAACCAGTCACAATGTGAGATGTTTTCAGTGCATTATTATTATTATTAACATGTTGTATTATACTAGAAAAAAAAATAATAATTTTCAAGATATTTATAGATGTTAAAATATAATTTCAAGAATTATGATTTATTATTTTTTTAATAATTTATACTATATAATCAGATACATTTTTACTTCTTCATTGCACAGATAAACTTTAAAAACGAAAATCTCGATAAGAAACAGTGTTTAATTAATAAAAGTAACTTTTCGAATTATTAACTTTTCAAAATTTATTTCCTATATGTGCATTTAAAATTTGTTTCAAAGTTAATATCAAATTAATACGCTACATCTAATCAAAAATCAATCAATCGTGAATCACATAAATTCTCTAATTGCTCACTTGCACAAAAAGGATTTTTTTTTTCTTTTAAATACAGCAATTGATGTGACAGCTTTTTTAAATTATTAGGCATTATGAAATCTAATTATTGGGGATTAATCGCGAAAAGAGCAAAATTTTATTATTAAATTTTGAAAAACTGCATAGATATCAGTTTTACCAAAAGTAAACAAATATTTTTCAATAGATGCGATAACATTTTGCTTTTACGAGATAAAATTCAAAACAGTCAACATCGGATTTCTATTAGTATATCTTATTTTGGTAATAACTAAAGAAGCAAAATTATAGCAGGGTTTTATAGCAGTACTCAAAAAGTGTTAAGAAGTGATTTATAATAATACAACATATCAAACAATAACATAACACTGAAAAACATTTCACATACCTGTCTTTAAAATGAAAATCCGTAAATTAATCCTTCTTTTTAAATATGATTTACTTGACTGGAAGTGATTTATGATGTATATATTCTTTTATTTGCTGCATACAAATAACTATAACAGCATTTTCAGTTGAAAAGAAGCGCGATTTCGAGCGTCACATGTCTCTGCATATAACGCCGCCATCTTTGTTACGAACAACTTTACACTTTACGAGAGCCTCATGGCTTCCGTAAAAGTGATCATGTGACACGCTCAGCTACGGGAGAGAAACGGTCCGCAGGTGTTTGCTCTGTTTCGCGAATTTAGCTGCGGTCCACAAATCTACGATAGAAGGGAAGTTACGGCAGAAAAGTGTTTGCTTTGAATACGCGCGCTGGTCTTTCAAGTCAAAATTTCTCTGTTCTAAGGATTAAACCATTTTTTCACAACAAACTTGCAATCTGTGAACAGCACACGCTTACAGCAGAAAGAAAACTTGCAGAATGCCGAACTCACAGAGTGCGTTTTCTTCAATATCTTTCAAATCGACTGCAGCGGCATCTGTTGTTGAAAATTGTAACTAATTTTGAAAGTTTGTATGTCTGAAAATTTACTGTTGTCTCAAGCATATTGCAACAAACGGTGTATTTCTATCGCTGCCCGTTTAATTTTTATTGATTTTTCAAATATACCGGACATTTTTGAAACACCCTGTATAAATAAACAAAACTATTCTCTGAGAAAGAGCCTGATTAAGGCTTGAAAATATTAAGATGTTTTAAATAAAATTAACTATTAACATCTCTATTTGATTATTTCGATCACTTTTTAAGTAAATCTTGAACATTTTAAAATTCATATTATATACTTTGAGAACGTATTTTATGTTACGTTAATATATGTTACATTCATACTTTGAAAAAATTCCGAAAATTTCTATATACACTTCATCAGAGTGAATATTTCGAAAGTCCGAAGAAATGGGTTCGGATAACTAAGGTTACTAAAATTTAATAGTCGCACTATTACATTCTAAGTACTTACCAAATTTCAACCTATGCAATTTTTTTCTGTATTTTAGAGTGTTTGATGATGTAATAAACTTCAAACGCTCTACTACCGAATTACGTAAAAGAAACATCATTATAACTCCAAAAATGATAATCATATTAACTAATATTTTATTGCGTCGGATTAAGTAATTTTGAAAATTTTTATATACCTTTTATAAAAAAAATATTTAGAGTGTATTAAAAAAAAGTTACGGATAATGAAGGTTGCTGATATTCAAAAGGGTTCTTATCACTATTACATACTAAGTACACGCCAAATTTTAAATCTCTATCTAATTTTTTTCGGGAGACAGAGTGTTTACAGACACCCACACATCCACTATCAGACAGACAGACGGGCAGATTTTTTTCTTTTAAAAATATATTTTTCGAAATATCCAGTGTCTGAAACGTGTTGTTCCGTCGATTTTTTTCGATTTTTAAAACGATTACTAGACTTAGCTTATACTACGCATGATGGGTAAGTAATAATAACAGGTTTAACTTTCAAATACAGTCAAGGATCTATAATCTGCACTCCCATAATCCATTGTTTTCTATAATTCACGTTATTTTACGAATATAAACAATGAAATAAACAGTTAAAAAATTTACAAATTAGTCATCCAAAAACGTTTTTTTTAGAATTTTTTTTAAAAAAATGAAAAAACAATGAGGAAACAGTGAATTATGGGTGTGCGGATTATAGATCTTTGACTGTATGCCTAAAATGGCAGAATGCTGTAATGGCTGAGATTGCTAAATTCCTTTGAATATCACGTTCATTAAAAGCTTTGTTTATTTTATCATAACAGCCCATAAACACAAAATTAGCCCGCTTATAATTTCTGAATATACAATGTCTGAAACGTGTAATTCCATCATTTTTCATTTCGATTTTTAAAATGATTACTAGACTTACCCTATACTACGTGCCGTAAAATTTGCAGTAAAATTAGATGTAAATTTTTTTATTACATCTAATTTTACTGCAACATTGCTGCGCTCTAAATTTAACGGATTTTTTTACAGTGTAGAATGCTGTAATGGTTGAGATTGCTAAATTCGTTCGAATATCAAGTTCATTAAAAGCTTTGTTTATTTTATTATAACAGCTCATAAACACAAAATTAACCCGCTTATAAATTCTAATGAAGAAATATAGGAAATGAATGATGATGCTTAGACGCTACGCTAATGAGATAACCAAAATGCGATATGAAATCGCCTGTAATTATTATTGGACATAAAGAGGATTCAATCTATTTTTAATTTTCGAAAGTGGTTTTATTTTATTCCGTTCATAATTATTATTTCATTGAGTGGAAGGAGTGCTTCAATTTAAAAACAGAATTAATGTTTATTAACTAGTATTGAATCTTTTTTGAAAATTTGTTTTTCAATGATCTGTTTTTTTACATGATGAATGTCCACTCTATTTACTTTAATCCTGTTTTATTAGTTTTGTACTTTTTTTAAATTTTATATTTAAATTATTTATTTATTTATTTATTTATTTTAAGGTAAAAAGCGTTGAAGGATAAATTTATAGTTATATGTCTTCTTTTAATTAGCAATGAAGTAAATTATCTTTTCTCTGATACACTAAACTTCAAAAAACAACAACAGCAACATAAAGCAAAGCAAAACAAAACAAAAAAACAAAAACAAAAAAAAAAAACTTAAATAGATTTATACATTGGGAGGGGAGAGAAAATGATAACAAAATCTATTAAAATAGTAATTTTTTTTAGATTTTAGCTGCTAAAGTTAATTGCGAATTGCTTTGTTTCGTGCAATATTTGGTGTGTCATGTATAGGGTCTAAGCACTTTTCAGATAAACCCGAGAACTTTTTCTAAGAGATTCAAAGGACAGCGGATTCAGCTTACTATATTCATTATTACTTCATTAAGGAAATTTGAAATAGTGATTCTTTTTATAACACAATTAGTGTTTACTAACTTGCTTTGAATGCTTATTGTAAATTTGTCGAGATTAAATAATCCATTTTTACTGTTTTCCATACGTAATACGAGAAATTATTTTAATCAAAACTATTTTAATCTTCCGGTTTTCAGTGGATTTACACGTTTTAGATGTAAGATATTCTGAAAAACAGGTTTTACAAAATGTCTGTCTTCCGGTATGTCTTATTTCTATCATCGGAAAATGTATGAAGTTATGCATAGATTTAGATTAAAATTCATATATGTGTTTTTAGCAATGGTTAACTGGCCCCAGTTGAAATTGGGGGGATATTTCACCGGTAGTTCTGCGCTATTAGGATGATATTTTTGTGTCCTTTTCTTTATTATAGCATCTGAAAGGGTAGGAAATTATGGATAGATTCAAACCAAATTTCACAAATGCGATTTTCACAGTAGACATCAATCCCAGTTGAAAATAAGGATACTTCCTCAGGAAGGGGCTCTATGGCAGCGGTTTTTTCGATATTTTGAAGTTTAAATAAATAATTTATGAATATTTTTCGGCAAAACTTTATATTTAGATGTAATATTATAGGCCGAGGTTTATATAAATTATCTTACATCTTTACATTGCGAAATCTTATCTTAACAAAAAGAATTCATCACTTGAAGTCTTCAAAATTGTGTTTCCGAGAAATTATTTAAAACCTAAAGTAGATAGTATTTTATTGTCAATTTATAAAAAAACAGATAACAATCACATAGATCAAATTACTTGTTGGAACAGAGGGAATGAACAAACAGATTTATCGGCAAAGGATTCTGTCATAAAATATAATTACAACGAAATGGAAACTAGGTCATCCTAGATCACACACACATTTTATTAAGACGCCATCCATAAACGATGTCACATGTTTTTTCAATATTTTTACCCCTCACCCCCCCTTTGTCACAAACTGTCACACTTCACCTTACCCCTCCCCCCCCCCCTTTTGTCACATGTTACGCTATATTACATAAACATACACTTGCAGTTGCAATGAAAGCGTTATATATGCACTGCCCCTTACTGCATTTTGAAATGTGTTCCAAAATTTTTCATAATCTATGCTAAATGAATGATTTTTCATTCTTGTTTAATTTTTTTTTGCCGACTGTACATACAATATTAGGATCCTATAAAGTTAAAATTGTCACGATTGCTTTCGAAAATTCGCTTGATTATCACGGTTGTAGAAAGGTTTTTTAAACCGATTTTAAAAAACCTTTCTACAACCTTTAAAAAACTTTCATAAAATACAGTTTATGAGCGCAATTTAGCCCGCTTTAAATTTCTGAAGAAGTCTCTTTATTCGAAATATCGAAATAAAAGGCGATGCTTACGTTAACGAGATAACCTAAATGCGATTTGAAATCGCTTACAATTATTTGCGGACAGAACGAGGGTTCTAACTCCTTTTAATTTCCGGAAGTGGTTTTGTTTTACTACATTTATAATTACCATTTCTTTAAGTGGCAGGAATGATTCAATTTAAAACAGAATTAATGTTTATTAATTAGTATTAAAACTTTTTCTTTGTAAATTTGTTTAGTTTTAACTATTTATTTTTCACATTGCACTCCCTTTTATTTTAACCTTTTTCATAAGCTTTGTAATTTTTTTTGATAAAAAATTAGGATAGGTAATAAAATAGACAAAGATCACTTCTCTGTGTGCGCATGGGAAAAAGGTAATCTTTCTTTTTCTACATTGGACTACCATCAAAACTAAAAATGTTTATATACAGGGTACGGAGAAAATGCGCTGACATTCCGTAAGATATGCAAAATGACATTTATAACTAAAAGAATCGCCGGAAACAGGATTTAGGACCGAAACCGAAACTGAATTGTGTTAACTTCCTGAAGGGAAAGGATGATTTAGGCTTCGGTTTTTCTGATTCACTATTGCACTGGACTCTGAAGCCCTGTATTTATGAGCTCCGGTGAATTCCGACCAATGTTTAAATATTTTCTCAAAAAACAGAAAAGTACCGAATATGAGCTCCGGCGGGCTCCCGCGCAAATTAAGTCCTGCTCTGAATTTCAATTACTGCATTCTGAATGTCTTGGAAAGTGTTTCATAATCTATGCTAAATGTATGATTTTTCGCTCTTGTTTATTTTTATTTTGCCGACTGTACATGCAATATTGGGACCTTATAAAGTTATAATTGACACGATTGTTTTCAAAAATTCGCTTTATTGTCATGTTTGTAGAAAGGTTTTTTAAACTGATTTTAGCGGTTTATGAACGCAAATTAAATTTCTGAAGAAGTCTCTTTTACCCGGGATATCGAAATGCATGGCGATGTTTAGTCATTACGTTAACGAGATAACCTAAATGCGATTTGAAATCGTTTGTAATTATTTGCGCACATAACGAGGCTTCTAACTCCTTTTAATTTCCGGAAGTGGTTTTATTTTACTACATTCATAATTACCATTTCTTTAAGTGGAAGGAATGCTTCATTTTAAAACAGAATTAATGTTTATTAACTAGTATTGAAACTTTTTTTTGCAAATTTGTTGAGTTTAACTATTTATTTTTCGAATTGGTCTCAATTTTATTTTAAATTTTTTCATAAGCTTTGTAACTTTTTTCTTGTTTTCATAAAAAATGAGGATTAGGAATAAAATAGACAAATATCATTTCTTTATGAATCAACATGGGAAAAATGTGATCTTTCTTTTACTGTATTAAACTACCATCAGAACTAAAAATGTTTATTCACACAGTATGGCGTAAGTGTGCTGACATTCCATGAGATATGCCGATCGAAATGAATTTTGTTTATCTACCTGTTTTCTTCCTGAAGGGAAAGGATGATTTAGGCTTTGGTTTTTCTGCATCACTATTGCACTGGGATCCGGAGCCTTGTATTTATGAGCTCCGGCGAGTTCCAACCATTGTTTAAATATTTACTCAAAAAAAAAAAAAAAAAAAAAAAAAACAGTAAAGTACCGTATTTGAACTCTGGTGGCCAAGTTTAGAATTGAACCTTTGAATTTAAAAATTACTGCATTCTGAATGCCTTGGAAAATGTTTCATAATCTAAGCTACATGTATGATTTTTCGTTCTTATTAACTTTTTTTCCGACTGTACACACAATATTAGGACTCTATAAAATCATAATTGTCAGGATTTCTTTCAAAAATTCGCTTGATTATCACGTTTGTAGAAAGGTTTTTTAAACCCATTTTAACAGTTTATGAGCGCAAATTAAATTTCTGAAGAAGTCTCTTATACCCGGGATATCGAAATAAATGGTGATGCTTAGTCATTACTTTAACGAGATAACCTAAAGGCGATTTGAAATCGTTTGCAATTATTTGCGGACATAACGAGAGTTCTAACTCCTTTTAATTTCTGGAAGTGGTTTTATTTTACTACATTCATAATTACCATTTCTTTAAGTGGAAGGAATGCTTCAACTTAAAACAGAATTAATGTTTATTTACTAGTACGGAAAACATTTTTTGCAAATTTTTGGAGTTTCAGCTATTTATTTTTCACATGACAATCCTTTTTATTTTAAACTTTTTCCTAAGTTTTGTAACTTTTTTAAAATTTTATTTCATGTAATTTTTATTATTTTTGGATAAAAAATGAGGATGGGGAAAGAAATTTACGGACACGTAATTAGTTCTCTGTGAATAAGCGTGAAAAAAAGGCAATCTTTCCTTTTCTATATTGGACTATTACCAAAACTAAAAATGTACATATACATCGTGCTGAGATTCCATGAGATATGCGAAATGACATTTATAACTAAGGATCGACCGAAACAGGTTTTTAAGGCCGAAACAGAAATTGATTTTCGGTTATCTTCCTATTTTCGGGTGAAAATGAAAACTAAAAAGTCCATTTTTAAATAATATGTACATAAACATACATAATTATTATTTAAGAAAAAAATGCATAATTGTTAATTAAATATAAGTACTTATTAAATATTCATAATTATTAATTAATTATATGCGTGTTCCAAGTTGGCTGTCTGTGTCATAGAAACGATATTTTATTATTTTTTGTATAAAAAGTAATGTAATTAATTGATCAATGACACAGAAAGATTTTCTAACTATACTAATTTTATATAATTAAAAAATATTACAGTTTTTGTTTTTCCACCTCGATTTTTCTTATGTAATGACTTTTGTAAATGATCATCGGTTTTATTAGAACTTATTTATGGCGGTCACTTGCACTACGCATAGCCGTGCGATACTTAATTATTATTAATATCCGCTAGCTTCAAATTCTCATCAAGCTTGGCGACAGTGAAATATCGCCAAATTTCGCGACCAAAAAAGTAACCATAAATGATGTCAAGTTGGTTATAGCTTACTAATTTGGCGCAATTTCCATTTAAATTCATTATTTCATTATTCATTCTCTTATCGAGTTCATCGCATTTTAGCTTCTAAAATTTGAGTAAAATTAGTTTTGAATAAAACCAAGAAAAATGAAAGTTACATTTTCCTTCCGGCACAAGCCGAAAGGACTTTTTAATCCCATGTTGCTATACCAAATTTTCTTTTTTACGTGTATTTTACCTTCTCTTCGGGCCTCCGTGGCTGAGTGGTTAAGACAGGCCGCGAAATTTTAAAATGGAGGGCCAAAATCACAGTCCAGTGAAATCCAAACACCTCATCGGTCATTGATACGCGTCCTTTTCAGAGAACAATCTCTTAACGGTAGGCGAAATGTCGCCTTACTCCTTTTTTCGATTTAAAAAAAAAAAAAAAAAAAAAAAAAAAAAAAAAAAATCGTAGCGTCAACTCTGATGTACATCTTATTTGTTTTTCATTTATAATCTATTTTTCACTCTCATTTTATATAATGTCATCAAAATATCTTAATTGAATTAATTTCGATGGTTTATCGTAAATAAGAACAGACGGTAACAATTGCTTCAAAATTACTTTATCCCTCACTCCTTTTCTAATGGAGAAACACGTTCGTGATTTTCACCCATACCACACGACCAATGAGGTCGCTGGATCACACCTGACTGTGATTTTGGCCCTCCATTTTAGAATTTCGCCATTAGGCCGCTAATCGCTTGCGAGCGTAGGAGGCTGTGGGTTCGAATCCCACTGGCTCCATTGCACACACTCTTTGTGTGGTTGTACTTCTCTGGTGTTGTAATATTTCCTTGTGTACTATCTCGTCCCTGTATATTGACGATGGCTTATAAGCAGGCTTCATATCGAGCACACAAGTCAGATGTATGTTGTTCAATAAATAAATCAAACAAACAAACCTTCACTTACATTTTGGTCTGTTATTTCCTGGACGTTTAAATGAAATAAAAAGCAGTAAAACTTCGATATTTAGATACAGTGATACTTATGAATGATGGTTGTCAGATTTACACTATTTTATGTAAGAAATTTTTAGTTTGCGAAATACAGTATGTTTTATTATGTCTTCGTTTCGTAATTTTCCAAACTAAATTACTCTAATCTTTTTGGCCTAAAAAAATCATTATGCGACGGCCCATTATATTCAGGATATGTCATCTTAAGAAAGTGTTTTTGATCAAACTTATTTTTTTCCTTACATAAAATTTTTATGTATTGATATATGAGGTTTCTTAAGATAATAAATATTTTTCAGAAATGTGAGCAACAAGAAATATGTCAATTTATATTTTCGTTCTCAGTTAGATTATATTTTTTGTTATTATAGCGTAGATTATTAAAAAAGCCCCCTTTTAAAAGTGTATAAACAACAATTTTTAAAAAACATAATACCTTATCGGAAGAATTTATTTAATATGTAAATGTATTATTCAGTAAAATCTGATAAACTTTAATTTACTCTAGCCACCGTTCTAGCCACGAAATCGAATTAAAACATTGTGTTTTTGCGTGACTTTCACTTTAATTGAAGTTTTCGCCTTAAACTAATTATTTTGATGCATATGTAAAAATTTCCACGACATTTACTTTAATATATCGGCAAGAGAATTGCTTTGACAACAATGAAAGTTATGCTATTTACTTTAGATAGAGAAAAGCAACGATGGCAGAAAATTAGAATTTGAACTCGTGGAACACAATTTTTGAAAATGGAGAATTTTTCAAGAGCCCTACTGCTGAGTGAATGTTGTATTCAGTATTTGTGTTCACGAAAAAAATATATTCTGCATTAAGGAATTTAACGAGCCAAAATCACAGAGAAAAAATCATTGATTTACAATTTATTATATTTACATTTTTACTTTCTTCTATCTTTATAAAAAAAAGTATAGAATTCATGAAATTTTTCGAATCCTTGTTTTCGATGGATCTATAAGTTTTAGAAGAACCTGAACACGATTTTATAGTTTTTAGAAAATGTCTGTCTGTCATTCTGTGAGTATGTATGTAATAAAAAGTTTGTGGGCACTCACAAACTAATGCACAGAATATTACAAAACTTTAGATTCAATTAGACCTTGATACAAACTGGAAAGGATTAGTTTTTGGTGTATATCGCTCAACACGTAGCGTTGCTATGCTGATTATTCACAATATCCACAACAGCTCTATCTTAAGAACTAATGCACGGATTTTCTTAAAACTTTGTATTCAGTTAATCCTTGATATAATTTGGAGCTCATAACTTTTTGTTGCAAATCACTCAAAAAATGACGCTATTATGCTGCATTATGCGTGATCATTGTAATTAAGTCTATTTCACTAACTAATGCATGAAATTTCAACAAACTTCAGATTTAGTGAACCCCTGATATAGATCAAAGCTGCTTAGTTTTTGAGGTAAATCCCCTTACAGATGGCGCTGTATGCTGCATTTTTCAGGATTTCGCAATAGCTGTATCTCAAGAACTAATGCGGGGATTTTCCATCAAATCTCAAATTCAATTAGTACCTGAAAAGAATTTATTCTGATTAGTTTTTGGTGTACTTCATACAAAAGGTGATGCTGTTATGCAGATTTTTTTAAAGATTTCAGCAATAGCTCTATTTTAGAACATAATGTACGAATTTTCATCAAACTTTAGATTCAGTAGTTTTATAATTTAATTATAAATTAATACTTTATTTTTAAGGCGTCTTTCAATGAGCCCATCATAGGTGATCAACGGCCAAATATTTTTTGTAACTCGTACAATTCTGTGTAAAGAAATTGAAAAAAAAAAAAAGAAAAAAAAAAGTAATGAATTTTATGATGCGTCAACAAATGCTCGCCAAAACAGTTCAAACAACCGTAAAATTGCAACAATGAAACTGTTAAAGACTAATAAATAGAAAATAAATTGCAGATAAAAATGAAGATTGTATTATTTTTAAAATTATGCTTTTATCGGCTAATAGTTTATTTATTATTAATTATTTTGTGATTATGTGTTTAAAAAAATCTTTTTTCCCTTTTTAAAAGAAAAGAAGCAAGAATTATATATATTTTTAATAAATTCACTTGCTAGCGCTTTCTTGCAAACATAAAAAAATTAATAAACTATCCGTAATCGAATTTGATACCCACGCCAAATTAATGTGTTGCAGGGTTGCAAAAAAGCCGGCTAAAATTTAAAAAAGCTGAGTTGGTTGCTTTTGATTGGTTTTAACTGTCTTTTTTTGCCCAAATTTTGCTTTTTTTAGTCATAGTTGGATTTTATACATTGAAGCATTTTAACTATAAACTACACATTTTTCAAATTCTTTTTAATTGGTTTTAAGGACATTTAACTGATTTGCAATTTAATAATTAACTCAGATTCTCAAAAGTTAAGACATTAATACTGGAATAACACATAGATGGAGCTGCTAAGTGATTTGTAGACAAAATAACAAATATGTCAGCTAAATTTTAGTGCCATACCGAGTCTTTTATAAAGTTTATACTGACCTTTAACCCCCCCCCCCTCTTTTTTCCATTTTTGTTGCTTTAAAAAATTAAAGAAGACAATGTTTACTTACTTTTTTTTAATTACTTAACTGATTTTTAAAGCTATTAATATGCCAGTCTCATTTTATTTCGCATACACATTTAAAATCATATATTAAGTCATGCAATAAAAACACTATTTATCACTATTAAAACGAGTATTATGAACAGCATACCTTTGAATAAACACTATTTCAAATTAGTAACAAGTTTTTAAAAATATTAACTAAAAACATTTTACTTGGAGAATTTTTTAAAGTTTAATTGCTCTCTTTTTTTATATACTTATGTACTAAAATCAATTCAAATTTTACAATCTTCCTAATTTCTCTTTCAACATTGTTCAATATGACTTATTCTTTCCATCTGGACATATAAGAAAGTTTCCATTTTGATGTGTTACATTTTGTCACTGTTTACTTAAATACATAATTAATGGTTATATATACATATATATATATTCAGACAAAATGCCTTTACAGTTACCTTCTATTAGTTATAAAGACTTATTTATTTGACAAATTAAATAGAAATTAATCATTTTTTCAACAGAAACCATTTGTGAATGTATTTAAAATAAATTAATCAAAATTTTATATGAATTAGTTGTAACTTTCTAAAACTATTAAAAAAAAAAAAAAAAAAAAAAAAAAAAGCTAGCCGGTTTTTTTTTTGGTATGGCTAAAAGCCAGTAATCCTGATGTGATACAGCGGAAATTTTTTTGGAAAAAGTTAATTGCGATAAAAAATTAGGTGTGATTTTCGAGATGAACGTTGAATGCTGATAAAAGAGTTTGTTGAGTATTTTTTTCACTTCTATTGCTTCTTTCTTTACTTTAAACCATATTGGAAGAGTTCATTTAATCACATACTTTATATTATTCAGTAAAATCTCATCATATTTAATATATTCCTTTTTCTAAGACTACGTTCTAACCTTGAAATCAAATTATTACATTGTGTTTTTGCATGGCTTTCATTTCAATTGTAGTTTTCTCCTTAAACTAATTATCTTGGTGCATTCGTAAAAACTTTTACGATATTTACTTTAATTTATCGTCAGGAGAATCGCGTTGACAACGATGAAAGTTATGCTGTTTAAATTAGATATACTGAAAAAATGGGTTCTCCAAATTGAGTAAAAAGTACTCAGTTTTAAGTACTTCACATACTCAAAATAGCTCTAATCCGAAAGTGCTCAAAATTGAGAAACACATGCACTCATTTTTGATTCCATGGTTGTGTTCAAATATAAATCACTACTATCTACCCCCTGAATTTACAAATTAAAGGGAAAATATGCTGGTATTTATTTCTTGCTCAAAATTATGAACAATAAACATTTAATTGATTATTTATTAAGAGAAATAGCAAAATTATAAGTAAAATATCCAAATCGAGCATTTTTATGACAAGAGCATTATTTGCAAGTATGCTTTAAAATTGTTTTAAAATATTATGCATAATTTAATATTTACATTAATAAGCATCTTTTATGCCGCTATGAATGAGATAAACCAATCCTGGGTACAAAATTATCGTTTGCTCGGATTTGATAACACATGCTGTTTCAAAATTGAAGAAAGCAATGTGTTCATTTTTGATCCAAACATAATCAAATCGATGTCAGTATACACCGACTTACTCATTTTTAAATACTTCATTTTTTTTTTTTTTTTTTTTTTTTTTTTTTTTTAGTGTAGAAGAAAGCAAGGATGGCAGAAAATCAGAACTTGGGCTAACACAATTTTTAAGAATGGGGGATTTTTCAAGAGCTTTTTGCATTCCAGATGAGTAAAAGGTTGCATTCAGTATTTGTGTCCACAAAGAAAATTGTGCTTCATTGCAGAATGTAACAAGCCAAAGTCACAGGGGAAAAAAAAAATCGATTTTTTAAATGAATATATTTACGTTTTTTTTTTTTTTTTTTTTTTTTTTTTTTTTTTTTTTTTTAATTTAACTTACGTTTATTTTTTTATTTAAGTAAATTGATTTTTTGTATGTAAAGATAGAATTTTGTAATAGATTTTTATCCCATTTTCTGATATGCTAGAATTATAAAAATCATGTACAAAGAAAGGTGCATTTTCGATGGCAGTACAATAGTGTAATATTTTACAATTTCATTCCAAATGTATAGTTTAGTGGTACGGCATTTTTCAATGAACAGGTCACTAGTGATCAATCGCCAACAATTCTTTGTATTTAGTACAATTTTATATGGAAGTTTACTTCTATTATTTATTTATTTATTTTTTAAACATTAATACATATTGGAAGTGTTCTTTTAATATAAAGTCACACACTGTGTATCATTCAGGAAATCTCATTAGGTTTAATTTATTGCCTTTCATAAGAATATGTTCTAGCCTCGAAATCCAATTGTTACATTGTGTTTTTGCGTGGCTTTCACTTTAATTGAAGTTTTCGCCTTAAACTAATTATCTTGATGAATACGTAAAAATTTCTACGGCATTAATTTATCGACAGGCGAAATGTTTTGACAACGATGAAAGTTATTCTACTTAAATTAGATAGAGTAAAGCAACGATGGAAGAAAACTAGAACTTGCTCTCGCTTAACGGAATTTTTGGGAATGGAATTTTTTTCAAGAACTTTTAGCACTTTTGCAGAGTAAAAGCTTGCATTCAATATTTATGTTCATGGAAAAAATTATGCTGGTTTGCAGAATTTAACAAGCCAGAGTCACAGAGAAAAAATATGGATTTTTTAAATCATTATATTTACATTTTTATTTTTTATAAACTTGTATGTAAAGATGGAATATTGTAATCGATTTTTATACCTCCTTCCTGATATGGTAGAATTATAAACATTATGATTATGCACATAAATACGTTTCTAATAAGAATACAATAGTGTAATATCTTTTACATTTCATTACAAATGAATACTTTCAATGAATACAATGAATACTTTGAATGAATTCTAAGTCATTTTTCAATGAGCTCGCCGCAGGTGATCAATCGTCAAATATTTTTGTATTTCGTACAATTGTGTATGGAAGTTGAAAAAAACAATGGATTTAATGATGTGCCAAGAAACGTTCTCCAAAATAATTCAAACATCTGAGAAACTGCAAAAATGATATTTTTAAAGTCTAAAAAGTAGAAAATAAATTAGTCATAAAAGTGAAAGGTATATTATTGTTAAAATTATGTTTTATAAGTTTATTGTTTCCTAATTATTAATTTGCAAGTATACTTTAAAAAATCAATGTAGAAATAAAAAAGGGCAATTTAAATCTTTTTTACTTGGTTATTTAAAAAAAGAAACTAAGTAAAAACTATATGTTTTTTAATAAATCCACTTGCTAGTGCTTGCTTCCAAGCATATAATAAAATAAATACGTTTTTCATAGACGATATTAATACCCACGCCAATTTATAGTGTTGTAAGGAAATTTTTGAGGAAAAAAAAAAAGGGCGTGATTTCCGAGATGAACAATAAATGCTTATAAAAGAGTTAAAAAAATAACTTCTGTTACTTTTTTTAAACTTTTTAAACATTGTTTTATGTTGGGAATGTCCGGTTAATATAAATTCACACACCATGTATTATTCAGAAAATCGCATCAACTTTAATTTATTCCTTTTCAGGAGACTATGTTCTAGCCTCGAAATCAAACTATTACATTCTGTTTTTGTGTGGCTTTCGATTTAATTGAAGTTTTCTCCTTAAACTAATTATTTTGATATATACGTAAAAATTTCCACGACGTTTGCTTTAATTTATCGGCAGGAGAAATGTTTTGACAACGATGGAAGTTATGCTGCTTAAATAAGACAGAGGAAAGCAACCATGACAGAAAATCAGAACTTGCACTCATCGAACAGAATTTTTGAGAATGGCGAATTTTTCAAGAGCTTTTAGCCAGACTGCTGAGTAAATGTTGTATTCAGTATTTGTGTACACGAAAAATATATGCTGTATTACTGAATTTAACAAACAAAAATCACAGGAAAAAAATGATTTTTTTAAATTATTATATTTTTATATATTTTTTAAATCTAACTAAATTTAGTTCTTGTGTGTAAAGATGGAATTTTATAATCGTTTTTTCCCCCACTTTCTGAAATGCTAGAATTACGTACAGATAGAAATATGTACAAAGAAAGGGGCATTTCCGATGACAGAACAATAGTCTAATATTTTTTCAATTTCAATACAAATAAGTACTTTAATTTTAAGGCATTTTTCAGCGAACTTGCCACTGGTGACCAATCGCGAAATATTTCTAGTATTATGTAAAATTTTATATGGAAGTTGAGAAAACAATGAATTTAATGATGCGCCAATAAACGTTCGCCAAAATAGTTCAAACGGCTGTGAAACTGCAAATACAAAACTTTTAAAGCCTTAAAAATAGAAAAAAAAATTACTGATAAAAAATGAAGGGTGCATTATTTTTAAAATTATGCTTTTATAAGTTAATTTTTTCCTACTAATTAATTTGTGATTATATTTTAAGAAATCAATATAGAAATCCAAAAAAGGGTAATTTAGATCATATTTACCTGTTGCCCTATTTTAAAAAAGACACAAAGCAAGAATTATATGTTTTTTGATAAACTCACTTGCTTATGATTGGAACAAGCATAAAAAATAAGTAAATTTTTCATAATCGAATTTGATACCCCACACCAATTTAATGTAGTACAACGGAAAAGTTTTTGAAAAAAAAAAAAAAAATGAAATGCAATAAAAAAGATTAGGCGTGATGTTTGAGATGACACAAAATTCTTATAAAATGGTTCCTTTAAAAAACTTTTTTTTTACTTCTATTATTTTTTTTTTTTTACTTTTTAATCCTTAATCCATATTGGAAGTGTTCCTTTAATATAAATTCACACACCATGTATTATTCAGAAAATCTCGTCAGCTTTAATTTATTCCATTTCATGAGACTATGATCTAGCCTCGAGATCGAATTATTACATTGTGTTTTTGTGTGGCTTTCACTTTAATTGAAGTTTTCTTCTTAAACTAATAATTTTGATGCATACGAAAAAAGTTCTACACGACATTTACTTTAATATATCGGCAGCAAAAATGCTTTGACAAAGATGAAAGTTATGATGTTTAAATAAGATAGAGGAAAGCAACGATGGCAGAAAATTAGAACTTTGCCTAACACAATTTTTGAGAATGGGGGAATTTTTTAATCTTTTAGCCCTATTGCTGAGTAAATGTTCTATTCAGTATTTGTGTTTACGAAAAATATATGCTGTATTACGAAATATAACAAAGTCAAAAAAAAAAAAAAAAAAAAAAAAAAAAAAAAAAAAAAAAAGCTCAATGGTGATTAATGCCCAAATATTCTTTTCAATTCGTAAAATTATATAAAGAAGTTCAAAAAACAACGGAGTTAATGATGCTCCAAACTTCAAGAATGAAATTTTTAAAGCCTGAAAAGTAGAAAATAAATTAAAGATAAAAAATGAAGTGTCTTCTATTTTTAAAATTATGCTTTTATAACTTAATGGTTTCTTATTAATTAATTTACGATTATACTTTAAGAAATCAATATAAAAATCTAAAAAAAGGTAGTTCAAATTATGTTTACATTCTGCCCCATTTTAAAAAAGACACAAAGTAAGAATTATATATATATTAATAAATTCACTTGCTAGCGCTTTCTTCCAAGCATAAGAAAAAAGTAATTCTTTCATAATCGAATTTTAATACCCACGCCAATTTAAAGTGTTCTAACGTATGTTTTGGGTAAAAAAGTGAATTGCAATAATAAAAAAAAAAAAAAAAAATTAGGCGTGATTTTTGAGATGACATCGAATACTTATAAAAGAGTACAATGTAAAAAACTTTTTTTACATTGCATTTTTCTTTACTTTTTAAACATTAATTATATTGGAAATGTTCATATGATATAAATTCACGTACCATGTATTGTTCAGAAAATCTCATTAGCTTTAATTTATTTCTTTCATTAGAATATGTTAAAACCTCGAAATCAAATTATTACATTGTGTTTTTGTGTGGTTTTCACTTTAAGGGTGTTTTTAAATAAAAAAGAGCAACTTTGTGACACATGCTTTAATTTATTTTTGTTCGGAAATGCATGAAAATAGCAGGTGTTGTTATTCAGAAACTGTCTAATTGCCCTCAATTTTCTGTAAAAAAAAAAAAAAAAAAAAAAAAAAAAAAACAATAGCTATTTTATAACAAGCCTTGAAAGTTGACATTTTTGAGCACATTTCCCGACAAAAGCAGAAAAAAAACGGTCGAAAAGCAGTAGAAAACGGGTGATCACGTGATCGAAATAGCTTAGAACTGGATAGGTAATTTAATTATCATAAAGTGGAAAAATAAGTTCGATTTGAAATCGCTTCCATAGTCAAGCATTCCAATTTTATATATCATGAATTTATAAATGTGTCAAAACATTTTGCGCTTGTTGAGCGGAGCAGTTGGAGAACAATCTTAATTGAAGGTTTCTTCGTAAACTAACCTTGATGCATACGTAAAAAAATCTACGACATCTACTTTAATTTATCGGCAGGAAAAATGCTTTGACAACGATGAAAATTATGCTATTTAAACTAGATAGAAGAAAGCAACGATGACAGAAAAACAGAACCTTAGAGTAACAGAATTTTTGAGAATGGGAATTTTTCCACAGCTTTTAGCATTCTTGTTGAGTAAAAAGGTTACATTCAGTATTTGTGTCCACGAAAAAAAATTATGCTGCATTCCAGAACTTAACAAGACAAAGTCACAAAAAAATTGATTTTTTAAATTTCCGTATTTACTCGTGCATAGGGCGCACGCGTGTATAACGCGCACCCCTACTTTACAAGTAAAAATGATGATTTCTTAAAATCTCGTATATAAGGCGCACCATAAATTTGATACGCTAATGCAGAAAGACCAAATGAATTTCAGTAAAAAAAGTCGAAACAAACATTACACCAGACCAGAAAACAAGAGGAAAATGCATTTTAAGACTTCGGGTTGTAAGAGAATGACGGGAAATAGGAATGAGTAACGGTAAAGAGAACTGCTAATTAGAGTTTAGATGTTATCAGCTCTGTTGTATAAAAAACTGCAAGGAATGAAATAAATATGCAGTAATACTTCAATTAAGTAACATTTTCCGAGTTTTAATATCTTTAAATAATTTCTGGTTTCATATATATATCGTTCGACTGTATCCAACAGTAAAAAAATATTCCATGTATGAGGCGCACCTAGGAGTTTTGTCCTAATTTTTTGGGAAAAAAGTGCGCTTTATACACGAGTAAATACGGTAATATATTTACAGGTTTTTTTATTTAACTAATTTAAATTCTTGTACGTAAAGTTGGAATATTGTAATCGATTTTTATCCTATTTCCTGACATGCTAGAATTATAAACATTATGCGCAAAATTTCGTTTCGGATGACAGCACAATAGTGTAATATTTTTTCAATTCTATTACAAATGAATACTTTAATTTTAAGGCATTTTTCTAAGACCTTGCTGCTGGTAACCAATCGCCAAATATTCTTTGTATTTCGTACAATTGTGTATGGAAGTTGAAAAAACAACGGATTTAATGATCCGTCAACAAATGCTCCCCAAAATAATTCTAACAGCTGTGAAACTACAAAAACGAAACTTTTAATGCCTAAAAAAGTAGAAAATAAATTCGACATAAAAAATGAAGAGTGTATTATTTTTAATATTATGTTTTTACAAGTTAATGATTTTCTATTAATTTACGATTATATTTTAATAAATCAGTATAGAAATCCAAAAAAGAATTGGTTAAATTATGTTTATTTGCTGGCTTATTAAAAAAAGACACAAAGCAAGAATTATATATTTTTTAGCTCACAGGCTATCATAGCCTGAGAGCTTATGTGCCCGTCCATTCTGTATGTACGTTCGTACGTGCGTAACGCGATAACTCATGATAAAAGCATCCTATTCACTTGAAATTTTGTATACAGGTATATCCTGATAAGGCGCTTCCCTGATTAGTTTCTGGAGTTCATTCGATAAGTATAAGAGGGGGAACGGGGGGGCTCATGCCCCTCCCTTTAATTGATATAAATGGGTTTTTCATTCAGAATTATCAGTTTTCGTTCAACATTTAAACATAAGATCATTCTAATGAGGCGCCTCAGTGACTGGTATTAGGTGTTCATTGTATAAGTATAAACAGAGGGAACGGGGGTTCTAATGTCCCTCTCCTTAATTGATATAAATGGGTTTTTCATGCAGAATAATCAAATCTCTGAATAATTCAAATCTCTGAATAGTTTTGGAAGTTTAATGGTTAAGTATAAAAGAGAAGGGGGATAACTCCTCTTAAATTATATAAATGGGTTTTTATTAAGAATTTTCCGATTTGCTCTGAATTTTGGATATAGATTTTTTATATGATAAAGCATGTCCCTGATTAGTTTAGTGGGTTCAATGATTAAGTATAAAAGGTTGAAAAGGGGCGCTGTTTCCCCTCCTTTGATTTTTTTTTTCAATCGGAAATAATCCTTGAAAATATAAGGCTGTAATGTGCAATTAGTATGCGTAGCCTGTGAGCTCAATGCCATTAGTTTAACTGGGCAGTATTCTTTTTATTTATGTATCAACTTGCCAGCGCTTTTGTCCAAGCATAAAAGTAAGAAAAAAAAATTAGTAAATTTTTCAAAAAAATAACAAAATTGAATTTCATACGCCAATTTAATGTGTTGCAACGGAATATTTTTTGGGGAGAAAAAATGAATTGCAATAAAATAATTAAACGTAATTTTTAAGATGATATTGAATACTTATAAAAAAATTTGTTTCAAAATGTTTTTTTACTTGCGAAATGTTCAAAATATTTCATTTATTTTTTCGCCTACAAACGTGTGCCAAATTGGTTCAAACATCTGTGAAACTGCAAAAATGAAACATTTAAAGCCTAAAAAGTAGAAAGTAATTAGACATAAAAAATTAAGAGTATATTATTTTTTAAACGATATTTTATAATTTTATAGTTTCTTATTAATTAATTTACAATTATACTTTAAAAAAACATTGTAGAAATCCAAAAAAAGTTAGTTTAATTTTTTTTAAACTTATCACCCTATTTTAAAAAAAGACACAAAGCAAGAATTATATATTTTTAAATAAATCCACTCGTTAGTGTTTGCTTCCAAGCATAAAAAAAAGAAAGCTTTTTTAAACCGAATTCAATACCCACGCGAATTTAATGTGTTGTAACGGAAGTCTAACGTGATTTTTGAGATGACACTGAATTCTTATAAAATGATTTTTTTTCAGATATTGTTTTACTTCTGTTACTTCTTTTTTTCTTTACTTTTTAATCATTAATCCATATGGGAAATGTTCATATAATATAAATTCACGTACCATGTATTAGTCAGAAAATCTCATCAACTTTAATTAATTCCTTTTCATGAGACTATGTTCTAGTCACGAAATCAAATTACTACATTGTGTTTTTACGTGGCTTTCACTTTAATTGAAGTTTTCTTCTTAAGCTAATTATCTTGATGCATGCTTAAAAATTTCTATGACATTTACTTTAATTTATCGGCAGGAGAAATGCTTTGACAACGATGAAAGTTATGCAGCTTAAATTAGATAAAGGAAAGCAACGATGGAGGAAAATTAGAACTTGCACTCGCGTAACACGATTTTCGGGAATACGGATTTTTTCAAGAGATTTTAGCATTCCTGCTGAATAAAAGGTTGTATTCAATGTTTCTGTTCACGAAAAATACTATGGGGCTGTACATATATAACGTTATCATTTTAGAGGGGAGAGGGTCTCGCACATGATATCGCAAGATATCTCTTGGGAATGTTACCTTTTGATATCGATATCATTTTTGATCCAATCAAAATTGTCTTTTTTTTGAACATGGTTTTTGGTACAAAATAGTATATTATCTTTTTTTAGTCTTTCTATTTTCAGAAAATACAATGTTATTATTAAACTCAGTTAATTATTATAGAATTATCTAATTCTAAAATATGGGATACAACAATGTTTGACATTCCTATTCATCCTCATATATGTATACATGTATAATCACGGTTCGAGAAACCATATGTGAAGAATATTTTAAATGATGCTTGTGTTTACTAATAAATATAAGTGAAAGAATAAGGTACACTTTCTTTCCTGATAAGAATTTCTATCTTTTCCCCCCCACCCCCCTCTGTTCCGTTCGGGACAGAACGTTTACAGGACTTCTTAATGTAAAATGCATTATGTAACAAATAGCTATTATAAAATACTTTTTAATAGCACAATTTCTTTCAGGTGTAATTTGATGTAAAATGATATTTTATTGATTTCTTTTTCTTTTTATGCAAAAAATAAATTTAAACAGTTTTGTATATTACTCCAAATAAAAGAAATAAATTCTAATTAAAAAAAAAATACATCTGATAACGAAATTATTAGAGGGAAGGGGGTTCGAGAAATGCTAATGTATGATATCAAAAGGGAGGGTGGGGATTCAAAATTATCAAAAAGTTGATTACATTATAATTGCACATCCCCTATGCTGCATTACGGTATTTAAAAAGTCAAAATCACGGAAAAAAACATTGATTTTTTTAATAATTTATTTAATTTTTTTAAAACTAAACTGGTTCTTGTACGTGTATATAAAGATATAATTTTGTAATCGATTTTTATCACATTTATTGATGTACTAGAATTATACAAATAATGACCATAGGATCATTTACGATGACAATACAACAGTGTAATATTTTTACAACTTAAGTACGAATGAATACTATAATTTTAATTCATTTTTACCTGAGCAATCCATAGCTGATCAGTCGCCAAGTACTCTTTGTAATTCGCACTGTTGTACATAAAAATTGAAGAAACAATGGATTTTATAATGCGCCAATAAAGGCTCGTCAAAATAGTTCAAACAATGTGAAACCGCAACAATAAAATTTTTAAAATCTAAAAAGTTAAAAAAAAATTACAGATAAAAAATGAAGTGTGTATTTTTTTTAAAGTTATGTTTTTGACAGTTAACAGTTTATTATTAATTGATTAAATATTATAATTTGAGAAATCAAAATAGAAATCCAAAAAAGGTAGCATGAATTATGTTTACTAGCTGCTGTATTTAAAAAAAGAAACAAAGCAAAATATTAAAAAAATAAATAAATAAATTCCCTCGCTAGCAATTTCTTACAGGCATAATAAAAAAATCGGTAAATTTTTCGTAATCAAACTTGATACCCACACCATATTAATGTGTTGTAACGGAAAATTTGAGGAAAAAATGAAATACAATAAAATTAAATAAATAAATAAATTAGGCATGATTTTCGACATGAACAATGAATGCTTATAAAAGAGTTTGTTTTAAATTATCCTTTTTACTTCTATTACTTCTTTTTAAATTTTTTTAAACATTGATCCATATTGGAAGTGTCTGTTTAATATAAATTCACACACCATGTATTATTCTGTAGAATCTCATCAACTTGAATTTATTCCTTTTCATGAAAATACGTTCTAGCTTTGAAATCAAATTACTACATTATGTTTTTGCGTGGCTTTCACTTTAATTGAAGCTCTCTACTTAAACAATTATTTAAGGAGAAATTTTATTTTGATGCATATGTAAAAATTTCCACGACATTTACTTTAATAAATTGGCAGGAGAAATATTTTGATAATAATGAAAGTTATGCTCTTTAAATAAGATAGAGGAAAGCAATGACGGCAGAAAATTAGAACTTTGCCTAACACAATTTTTTAAAATGGGGAATTATTGAAGATCTTTCAGCACTCCTGTTGAGTAAAAGTTACGTCCAATATTTATGCCTAAAAAAATATTATGCTGGATTGCTGCATTATGGAATTTAACATTAACATGCCAAAATGTCAAAAAATAAATAATTCTTCTTTTTTTTTTTTTTTCAAATTACATACCGGGTGTCCCAAAAATGACTGATGGATTTTAAAATTCAATAACTTGCAAACGGTGACAGCTATTTAAAAATTTTTTGCAGGAGGGTTATGTATAATGTCAGGAGTTTTTTATACCGTAATTTTTTTTTATTTTAGTTCACATCTCAAACAATAGGTGGCGCTGACGGCGCCACCTATTGAAGGCCAGGTGAACAGTGCTGAGTGGAGCGTCGACCTGGCCTTCAATTGCCGTCAGCGCCACCTATTTTTTTGAGATGCGAACTAAAATAAAAAATTAAGGTAAAAAAACTCCTGACATTATACAAAACCCTCCTGCAAAAAAAAAATTTAATAGCTGTCACTGTTTGCAAGTTATTGAATTTGAAAATCCATCAGTCATTTTTGGGACACCCGGTATATATATATATATATATATATATATATATATATATATATATATATATTGCAAATTTTAATTTTTTTTTCGCCAAAACTAACCTTTATACTATATTAATTTCCTTATAATAATATTCCGTACTTATTTGAACTTATTAAATTAAAATCTTGTTTCTATATCTAATCTACTAATCTTTATGGAAACGATATAAATTCTTAATTCGCCTTAAAAAACATTTATTCCAGTATGCGTAAATTTAAAAAGATGGCTCTAAATTAAAAATATTCTTAATTAAACTTTATTTCTTAATATCCCAAATAAAACTCATTTTTCTATGTTTTTATCAACCCTTTTTAAGAAAGTCTTATTAAATTTATTCCAAAACCACACCTTTCAAAAAATATCATTATTTTATTTTATCTATTTATTTATTTTCCCTCAGTCAACATTTGATATTGTGCATATCAATAAATTCATTTCTTTTCTTTTTCTCCTAAAATTAATCGTCTATAAAAATCGTCTGCCTAAAATATTTAAAATTCTGAGTCGATTATAAATTGGTTAAATAATATATATATTTTTAAATAAAATTGTTGTCTATCAAATAGTAATCCCGATTCTGGGTATGAGTTATGTTTACATAAAAGGATGATGGTTTGAGACTAAAGAATGTTCTAGAACTTTCTTTTTAAATTTAAAAAGGGAGGAAGCCTCGAGAGGTGGTAAGAAGAAGGATTCTTGGGTTCTTTCTTCCATGAGTACAGCTGGATGTAGTAAATGATGGAATATTTTTTTTGGATGTTTCGGTAAAAGATCGTCTGCAAAAGGAGCTTTTCTCTCTATTATAGCTACAGTTTAATAAAATAAACTTGCAACAGCCAAGGAGTGACTTATTGGATCTTCTACATTTATTTATTTATTTTTTTTTTTTTTCTCTCGCTGGCCATGACTTCTGTGCGGAGAAAGGGAAACCTGTCGATGATGTTTCTGCCCCCTAAGTTTAAAATGTCACATATATATCTGTAATGAACAGAAGAAAAGTTAAAAGATTTACCTCGAATTTTTTATAACATATTTTATTTACTATTAAGTTTGGGTTAACAAGTTAATTACCGAGTTTAAGAAGAACCCGTATTTTTCAAAGGACTCGAGAAAATTTTGCAACAGCTATGTATATTAACTTTCTAAAAATTCGGTTGGATAGTTTTTGCGTTGTTATATGCAGATAGGCGGAAGAAAAATGGACGGACCATAGGTGATATATAATGCACCTAAACTTTAAATTACCCTCTCGTGGAGACCAGCTGTTGCGAATAGGAACTTTCCTCTACGAGGAAAAATGCTTATAGAAAATACATATTTTTTTAGGTTACATATGTTGCACATTGTATTAGAAATTAAACTAAAAATAGTATTACGGTCAAAACTCTCATCTAAAAATGGCTTTCGTGAAACTGAAATGTATAGAGATTTATCCTTTTACCTACCTAAATATGAATTCATGAAAATTTTACATTCAAAGGCATTTTATGTAAATTGATTAAATTAAATTAAAAGATTTACATAATCATTTAATAAATATTTGTAGGATTAATTAAATTTGATTTTGTGCAGTATTTATAACCCCACTTAAATCATTTATTTTAAATTGTTTTCTTAGTATTTTGTAGAATTATAAAATGTACAAATAGGATGTTGTTACAACATAAATATAGAAATATTTCCGAATTGAAAAATCTCCGTTCCCCTGCCTCAGTGCAAAGAAAGCTGAAAAGATGTAAAGACAGAAGAAATCATCCTTTTAAAAATATTTTTGTTTTCTGTAACTAATAGTACTTTTGGAACAAGATAAAGTTAAGTATCTGAAACTCATTCTAAACAGTATTGCAACTAATTGATGTATTAAAATAATTTTATAATAAGTAATTTTAATGGTACTTATGAGTACCGTCGGTATATAAAGGGTTAAAACTTCTTCCTCATTGTTTTATTTAACAATTTTCATTAATTTCTGTATAACATCTCTAGGTGTTCGGGTTTGTTGTAAGTGAGGTTTAGCTCTATTTTCTGTCATCTTGTTTATATATTAATACATTCATTTTGAAAGATACAGTAAAGTGTGATTATATACTTTTGTGAATTAAATAATGGCAGGAGATATTGCAGCAAGGGAGGGAAGATGTTGCTATATTTTATAATCTATCAATAAGTAGTGCGATTTCTAAAATGAATTGACTGAATTTAAAATTCATTAACTTGAATCTTTTTTAACGGGAGAATAAATTATTTAAGATGGCATTGTTATTTTTTTTTATTGCGATTCCGAGTTTTGTTCCAAATATAGACAGTGCTAAAAGAAATAGACGCTGAATAGAGAGGTCCGAGTTTTTGGTCTCGTTCTTCTTCCAACATTGATGTGAAGAAGGAGCTTAAATATATGGATTGGGTTCTCAAGAACAAGATTACATCTGTGACTGACACTCACTCCATATATTTAACCTTTTTCTTTCGCATTAATGCTTAGAGAAGCAAGAAAGGAAAAAAATGAACCTTGATTTGGCATAACTTAGAATCGAATGTAAAAATTTCTGACATTATATTACCCCCTGCAAGACATTTTTAAATAACTGTTACCATTTGAAAGTTAGTAAATTTTAAAATCAGTTAGTCTATTTTAATGCACACGATATATTGATATGTGTATATTTTAAAGTAATATTAAATGAGAATTAAGGCAAACTGTTGAACGAGAACATGCTAAACATTGTAAGTTTTATAAAGATAAATTTGAATATTTTTTTTAAAACTGCACTTTAATATTAAAGAAAAAGCGTATTTCTTCTTTCTATATAATCAAATCTGAATTAAAAAAAAAACATTTTTCTCTAAAATACAACTTTGTACTACATATCTATGACAGGATTCCATTCGTTCCACATTTTTTTTTTAATTTCAAGCTGTAACTCTCACTTTAAAATTATAATTTCTATTACTGTTCCATTTTTAAAGCCTTATTAAAAGACTTTTCGGAAATAGATTGCTCGTGAGATTGCACGGAAGCTATTTCTCCTTTCACACAATAATAATGGAGAAACTCTTAAATGTAATTTTATTCTTCCAAATTTAATATCGCGCTTCTACGTGGCAACTGAAATTTAGAAACAGACCTTTTAATGACATCGGAGGAAAGTTTTCGAAATACTAAAAAATACAGCAGAGGATGGCATTTTAAAGCTGGCAACATTAATCTATTAAAATTAACTTTCGAAGTACCAATTCATTTGCGTCTTCAAATGTAGTTGAAAAGTTCGGATGAGAGTAACAGCGATCGCACTAATTTTACTAAATAAATCATGAGATCTTGAAAATATAGAAATTAAACGTAAGAGAAAGATACATATCTAGAAAAAGGAATTGATTAAAACTACAAAACATGTTTATTGAGTACATTTTGATTGTTTTAAGCGAATTTTTTAGTTAAAGTAAAAAATTGGTTTTGTTGCTCAGAAAAAAAAAAAATATTGTTAACACTCTTATAAAATTTTAACAAAATTTCATCAATTTTATTTGAGTCTTACTAAAGTCTTGTATTTTCAATTTGTAATTCCAACAAAATTTTTTGTTTTTGCAAAATTTAAATTGGTTTGCACTAGCTATAACTCTCTCACATAATTTTGTTTAATTGATTTATATATCTATAATGGATTAACATAATTTATAAAAACTTTTCAAATTGAGACGAATTAATGACATTATTATTTTGTTATTATGCATTTCAGATGAAAATTATAGACGGAAAATTACAAAAAAAAAAAAAAAAAAAAAAAAAAAAACTACAATATTTTTTTGTTTATTTAAACAAAATTTCTATTTACCTATATATAAACGAAAAGATTTGTTGGACCAAACAAATTTTTGTTGATTCAACAAAACTTTTTTCTGGGTGTAGTGGAATAAATGCTGCATAATTAAAGAAATTGTTCTAGTTCAACTGAAGATGTAATTAAGTTCATGATATTTTTTTAAATTTTTAGATTACCTTTTTATGTATTTTTTTTATTGTTGCCATCTTTCAAAATAAAGATAATTTAAATTTAAGCATTTTGATACAACACAATAATTTGTGAATTTTTAAGCATCGCGTCATATTATGAATATAAAAAAAACTATTTATTTTTTAATACCTGATAAAATTCGAATGCATTGAAGTGTTTTTATTTTAATGCGACTCCATACAAGGAAATCTATATTACAGAATTATTATGTTTTAGGCACACTTTAAAATTATAATTACAGTTAGCATAATAATTTTACGACTGTTTAAAACCCTTCTGGTTTAAAGGCCGTTTGGAAATAGATTGGACAGGAGATATTTATCATTTCATAAGATGATAATGGACAAGTCTTCAATGTAATTTTATTCTCCTAAATTTAATATTGCGATTTTATACGACGAAAGGAAGTTAGACACATTAATTTTGAGGATAACATAGGAAAGTTTTCGAAAAAATAAAATAAAAATAAAAATAAAAGTACAGCAGAGGATGGCATTTTAAAGCTGTCAACATTAATCTATTGAAGTTAACCTTCGAAGTACCAATTCATTTGCATCTTCAAGTGTAGTTGAAAAGTTCGGATGAGAGTGACTGCGATCGCACAATTTTCTAAATAAATCATGAGATTCAGAAAATTTAGAGATTAGGATTGAAAGAAGGACACAGTGGAATGAATGCTGCATAGTTAAAACATTTGTTCTAGTTTAACCTTTTCGGGTCTGGTGTACTATTAATAGTACATGTATTTTAATGGAATATTATTTTGTTTTAAGAAATACTTTTGCTACTATTTAAAAATAATAATGTTAGTATCATGTCTATGCATTTACTACATGACTTCATCTATGTTTAGGTATTTAATAATAATAATTATTATTTGTTTATTTCTCTTTGCGCCTTTTTTGATATTTTTATTTTAAACACATATTTCCCTCTTTAAATTTAAAATTAAAGTTACCTTCCTGAAAGAATCGTGTGTAATAAAGCACTAAAAGTGTTAGAAAATTATAATATAAGTTAAATATTATTGTAATACCATATTTTCTAAACGTCTCCGGAAATTCTTCCTTAGCCTGTTTATTACAAAACTACACAAAACAATAACATTCGTTATCGTTCAGGCAGTGAAATATTCATTAAATACTAATTAATCTACTTCTATAGCTTGTGTTAATGTTATTAACGTAAAAGTAATTTTTTCTAAAAACTGAAAAGAAATTCAGACTCGAAAGGGTTAACTGAAATTGTAGTTCATGATTTTTTTTGATTTTTTGATTTTTTATTGTTGCTAACTTAAAAAAACAACAGATAATTAAAAATTTAACATCTTGATAATACACAGCAATTTGTGAATTTTAAAGAATGCGTTCATATTTTAAATTAAAAAAATTTCCCCTGATGAAATTCGAATTCATTGAGGTATTTTTATTTTAATTCGATTCCAAACAGAAAAATCTGTATTCTAGAATTATTTATCTGTTAGACACACTTTAAAATTATAATCACAGTTAGCGTCACAATTTTACCACTCTTTTAAATCTTTATTGTATAAGGATTTTTGGAAATAGACTGCTCATGAGATATTTTTCGTTTCACACGATCATAATGAACAATACTTCTATGTAATTTTATTCTTACAAATTTAATATCGCACTATTATATGACGAAAGAAAATTAAGTATATAATATATGATGATGACGTAGGAAATTTTTCGAAAAAAAAAAAAAAAAAAGTATACTGCAGTGGATGGCCTAGAAAAGATTTTTCAAGAAAAGGTCTTTTTGTAAGCTGTTAACATTAATCTATTGAAATTAATTTCTGACGCACCAATTCATTTGCATATTTAAATGTAGTCGGAAAGTACGCGTGAGAGTGATTGCAATTGCAATAATTTTCTGAGATGCTGAAAATTTCGGGGTTTGTATAAAAGAAGGGAACAGTAGAATAAATTCTGTGCAATTAATGAATTTGTTCTAATTAAACTGAAGTTGTAGTCAAGTTCACGATTTTTTAATTTTTAGATTAAAAGAAATTCTGTTTTTTTGTTGCTGTTTTTGAAAATAAATAGAATTTAAATTTTAATATCTTGATAGTACACAGCAGTTTGTCAGTATTTCGTGATTGCATCATATTATAAATTTAAAAAATATCAGGTAAAATCCGAAATCATGCAGGTGTTTTTTTAATGCGATTTTACCCAGAGAAATGTAGATTTTAAGATCATCATTCCGCTAGACACACTTTAACATTATAATTAAGGATCGACTAAAATAGGTTTTTAAGACCGAAGTTGAAAATGAAACCGAATTTCAGTAATGTTAGTATTTTCGACCGAAAACAAAAATGAAAATTTTTGAAGTAATTAATACATATATGCATACATTTTAATTAATTGTATGTGTAATTACACTTGAGATCCAAGTTGGTTTTGTGTGCTTCTGGCGAAAATTTTTGATTTTCAAATAAGATAAAATGTATTTAATTCATCAACGAAACAAAATGATTTTTTTATACGAATTTCATATAATTAAAAAATCTTTTAGGCATACATACCTCAACTTATCCTTTTGGATGATTTTTGTAAATGATTGTCATCTATTTTACCATCCCATTTTCTAGAGAGCATTCAAAACACTTCTGTGATTACAAACTAAATGTTTTATGGTACAGTTAAATCTGCAGGTTTTAATGAGCAAAGTAAAATCGTCTTCAAAATTAAGTCATATATGCATTTCATGCTATGTAAGTTGTCCTCACGTCTTGAGGCAGTAGTGACTGATAATTATAAAAGTTCATAGTAATAAATAAAGAGTTTTTCATTTGAGATGAAAAATCTGAAATCTTTGTGTAATGTTGGAAAATATTGCACTCAAGATAGTTGTCCTTTCACAGGATAATAATAGAGAAGTGAAATAAAGTTTTATTCTTCAAAATTTAATATCTCGCTTCTACGCAGCAACAGAAATTTAGTAACAGAGCGTTAGATGATATCAAAGAAAAATTTTCAAAAATTCAAAAAATACAAGACTAGATGGCATTTTAAAGCTGTCAACATTAATTCTATTGAAATTACCTTTCGAAGTACCAATTCATTTGCATCTTCAAATGAGTCGAAAAGTTCAGATGAAAGTGATTGCAATCGCACTAATTTTCTTAAATAATTCATGAGGTGCTGAAAATTTGAGGATTAGGCGTGAAAGAAGGATACAGTGGAATATATGCCGTGCAGTTAAAGAACTTTTCCCAGTTGAACTGAAGTTTTAGTTAAGTTCACGATTTTTTTCTCTTTTTAGATTACCTTTTTATCTATTTTTTTACTGTTGCATTTTTTCAAAAGAAACATAATTTAAAATTTCATATATTGATACTACACAACAATTCGGGAATTTTTAAGGATAACGTCATATTCTAAATAATAAAAAAAAAAAAAAAAAAAAAAAAAAAAAACTTTTTTTTTCTTTGTTAAAATCCGAATTCATAGAAATGTTTTTATTTTAATGGGATTTTATACAGCTAAATCTAAACTTCAGAATTGTCTTTTTGCTAGATACACTTTAAGATTATATTTAAGGATTGACCGAAATAGCTTTTTAAGACCAAAGTCGAAAATGAGACTGAATTTCAATAATTTTACTATTTTGAACGAAAATGAAAAAAAAGAATTTGCAAAAGCATTTTTAAAAATATTTAACAAATACATAAATATACCAAATTTTAATTAATTATACCTGTATTATAATTACACGTGAGGTCCAAGTTAGTTCTTTGTGCTTCTGACAAAAACTTGTAATTTTCATATAAAATAAAATGTCAATGATACAAAAGGATATTCTTTATACGAATTTCATATCATTAAAAAAATGTTTTATGTACCTCAATTTATGTAATGCTTCAATTTATATTTTTAAATGATTTTTGAAAATAAGCTTCATCTGTTTTATTAGTCTTTTTCATAAAGAACTTTCAAAATACCTCTGCGGAAACAAACTAAATATTTTTTGTTGCAGTTAAGTCTGAAGATTTTAACAAACATGTGAAAAGCATCTTTAAAGTTTAGTCATATGTACCTTTCATCTTGAGGATAATTATAAAAGTTCATAGGGATAAAGAGTGCATCATTTCAGCTGAAAAGGATAGAATCAATGAGTAATGTTGAAAAAATCAGATGAGAGAGACGAAAATTTTGAAATGTAGATAGTTTCGAAATTTTTGGCATATGTCTTACAAATTTGTAGGATTTTTATATTCTAACTACTTAATAGTTCATGTATCAACAAATTCAACGTTACAACATATATAAAATCAACATTTATATCAACAAATAATTTGACTTTATTGCTAACTAACATTTAATCTTAGTATGAACAAATATATATTCCCTAATTCAAATATACTGATAAAACAATATACGTCTCGCACATTTGCAAATAAAAAGTAAAATATATTACTTAAAGTTTGTCTTTCTTCTAAACATATAAATCGCAGAACTCTTCTATTTTTCAACGTCTTCCCGTATATCTTACTTTCTTATTACTTTATTCCTCTAGAAATCTTTTCTTCAGGTTCTTTTTATCTCACGCCTCACGCTCATCGATACGTGAAACATTTGAGTTCATTAATTTACCTTCTTGAGTATATTTTCTAAACCACATTTTTGTAATTATAATCACAATTAGAGTAACAATTTTACGACTTTTTAAACCCTTCTTGTGTAAGCAGTGTTATAGAAATAGACTGCAAGCAAGATAGTTCTCATTTCACACAATAATGAAAGCCTCTCAAATGTAATTTTATTCTTTGAAATTTATTTTCACGCTTGTATCTGACTAGAGAAATTTAGAAACAGAACTTTTAATGATTTCGTAGAAAAGTTTTCAAAAAATACAATAGTGGATGGAATTTTACAGCTATTAACATTAATCTATTGAAATTAACTTTCGAAGTATCAATTCATTTGCATCTTCAAATGTAGTTGAAAAGTTCGAATGAGAGTGACTGCGATCGCACTAAGTTTCTAAATAAATCATGAGATCATGAAAATATGGAAATTAGGCGTAAGACAAGGATACAGTACAATAAATGCTGTATAATTAAAGAAATTGTTCTAGTTGGACTGAAGTTGTTGTTAAGTTCATGATTTTTTTTTAATTTTTAGATTAACATTTTACTAACTTTTTGACATCTTTCAAAATAAAGAGAATTTATTTATCATACACAACAATTTGTGAATTTTTAAGCATCGCGTCATATTTTGAATACAAAAAAAACTATTTTTTTTTAACCTGATAAAATTCGAATTCATTGAGGTGTTTTTATTTTAATGCGATTCCATACAGGGAAATCTATATTACAGAATTATCATCTGTTAGGTACACTTTAAAGTTATAATTACAGTTAGCGTAACAATTTTACGACTGTTTTAAATCCTTCTGGTTTAAATACTGTCCGAAATAGATTGGTCAGGAGATATTTCTTGTTTCATAAGATAATAATGGACAAGTCTTCGATGTAATTTTATTCTTCCAAAATTAATATCGCGGTTTTATACGACGAAAGAAAGTTAGACACATACCTTTTGATGATGACATAGGAAAGTTTTTGGAAAAAAATATATAGCAGTGGATGGAACTTTAAAGCTGTCAACATTGATCTATTGAAATTAACCTTCGAAGTACCAGTTCATTTGCATCTTCAAATGTGTAAATCATGAGGTGCTTAAAATTTAAAGATTAGCGTGAAAGAAGGATAAAGTGGAATAAATACTAAATAATTAACACTAGAACTACGGAATCGCGTCATTGTGACCCGTCAAAAGAGAATAAATATCGATTCGAACCAGAAAATTCTTTATAAAATAAGTTACATATAAGATGCAGAAAAATAATTTAAATAAATGAATGATTTAGTTTAAAATGAAAATTCTGATGTAAAATATTTTTAGGAATGTCGAGAAACATTTTCCGCGGATCTTGTGTTAAAGAATTTGCACCAGTTGAACTGAAGTTGTAGTTAAATTTACGATTTTCTCATTTTTAGGTTACCTTTTTATCTGTTATCTTTTATATTGTTACCTATTTTAAAAGAAACTGAATTTAAATTTTAATAATTTGATACTACACAACAGTTTATGAATTTTTAAGGATTACGTCATATTCGGAAAAAGAAACATACAAACAACAACAAAAAACCCCCCACTTTTTTCCAACTGATAAAATTTTAATTCATATAGATGTTTTTATACAGAGAAATCTATATTCCAGATTTATCTTTCTGTTAGACACACTTTAAAATTATAATTACTATTAGCGTATCAATTTTACGACTTTTTAAAACCTTTCTTGTTTAAAGATTGTTGGAAATAGATTGCACTGGAGATATTTCTCGTTTTACAAGATAATTGTGGAGAAGACTTAAATGTTATTTTTTTTCTTCTAAATTTAATATTATGTTTCTATGCGATGAGAGAAATTTAGAAGCAGAACTTTTGATACATCTAAGGAATGTTTCGAAAATCAAAAAATACAAGGGTGGATGGCATTTTAAATCTGTCAATATTAATCTATTGAAATTAACTTTCGAAGTACCAATTCATTTGCGTCTTCAAATGTAGTCGAAAAGTTCGTATGGAAATGATTGCGATCGCACTAATTCTCCAAATAATTCATGAAAGGCTGAAAATTTAGAGATTAGTTTGAAAGTATAGGATACAGTAATAAGTGGAATAAAGGCTGTATAATTAAAGAATTTGTTCTAGTTGAACTGAAGTTATAGTTAAGTTCATGAATTTTTTTTATTTTTAAATTACCTTTTTATCTAATTTTTTTACTGTTATCTTTTCTAAAGAAGAAAAAGCAATTTTACTTTTTTGATACTGTATAATAGTTTGTGAATTTTTAAGCATTACGTCATATTCGGGAAAAAAAGAAAAACAAACAAACAAACAAAATAAAAAACACTTTATTTTTAAAATTTGAATTTATAGAAGTGATTTTATACCGATACAGAAAAATTTATATTCCTGAATTATCTTTTTGTTAGACACCTTTAATATTATAATTGTTGTTAGCATAACAGTTTTACGATTTTTTAATATTCTTCTTGTATAAGAACTCTTAGAAATATATTGCACTGGAGATATTTCTCGTTTTACAAGATAATAGTGGAGAAGCCTTAAATGTTATTTTATTCTTCTAAATTTAATATCGTGTTTCTATGCGATGATATGAATTTAGAAGCAGAACTTTTGATACATCAAAGGAATGTTTAGAAAATCAAAAAATACAACAGTGGATGGAATTTTAGAGCTGTTAACATTAATCTATTGAAATTCCTTTTAGAAGCACCAATTCATTTGCAACTTCATACAGCTCATATTCAAAATATTAGAATAATTGAGAAAAAGTAATAAGAAAAAATTATTTGTCATTTATTTATTTTTTATACTAAGTAAATGCAATTAAATTTCTTATAAATTAAATCTGGAATGTTTAGATAAGATTTTAACATTTATAAAATATAAAATACAGCACAATAAATTAGGTATACAGCTTCCTTAAACACACCAGAATATTAGAATAAAATTTAGATTGGTTCAAAATATTAGAATATTTTATTTTACGCAACAATATTACCTTATGAATATGAAGTAAATGGTAGTTAATATTTTGTAGCATCCCCTTTAGCTTTCATAACAGCGTACAATCGATCTTGCATACTATATACAAGGTGTTTACAAACATTTCTATCAATATTAGCCCAAATAGACTTTATACGTGCCACTAACTCAGTTTTACTTGAAGGAGGATTTTCTTGAAGTTTTTTCTTCATTATACACCATAAGTTTTCGGTGGGATTAAGATCTGGTGAATTTGGTGGCCAAGGAAGTACCTTAATGTTGCGTTGGCGGAACCAATTCTTAGTTGACACCGAGGTATGCGGGGACGCTAAATCTTGTTGAAAGATGAAATCATCTTCAAATAAATCTTCTGATGATGGAATCATGTAATATTCTAAAATTTCTTGATATATCAGAGAGTTAACCTTTTCGTAGACGATGCATAACTTACCAGGACCTTCTGCACTCATACAACCCCAAACCATGACATTTTACGCAAATTTTACGGAACGTTTAAGGCATTCTTTATCAAATGCTTCTTGCTTAATTCTCCAAACTCGAATACCTTGATTACCATATGAAACACAAAACATACTTTCATCACTAAATAATATATTTTTCCAATCTTCATTGCTCCATAAACGTCTTGATTTACACCAATTTAATCTTATACGCTTTTGTCTTGCAGTCATGAGAGGTTTTGTTTTCGGTACACGAGATTCAAATTTAAATTTATGGAGACGTCTTAATGTTGTCGATGTAGAAACTTCAATTCCTTCTTCTTTCCATTTTCGGTGCAAGAATCGCACACTTTTAAAACGGTTTTTCTTAACTATACGCTTCAGTTTCCTGTCATCTCTAGCAGATGTTTTTGGTTTTCGGCCACCATTTCGGCGATTATTTTGAAATTTTCCAATTTTTGAATATTGTGTTAGTATTTTACTAACGCTCGATTGCGAACAATGTAAATAATTCGCTATAAAACATTGATTTTTACCGTGCCGATACAAATCAACCATACGAAGTTTAGTAGATTCAGGAACATCACTCACACGGCCCATTTTAAGACGAAAAAGAAACAAACTGCAAAAAAGAATACTGATTTTAAATAAAATAGTCTGAATTTAATAAATGATGCCACCAGTTAAGAATTGGTAATAATTAAAGGAGAATTAATGTGAAATATTCTAATATTTTGAACCACTTGAATAAATATTCTAATATTTTGACTTTTCAAAATAATTTTTTTTGCAATTAATCTTTTCAAAAATGATATTAAATTTAAGATAACAAGTAAGTTTAATCAACAATAAGTTCTTAATAAAAATATCGTTTGCTTATTTTCATTAAAAGTCATTAAATTACCAAACGATATTTTCAATTTCTAAAAAAAGGTAATTATTCTAATATTTTGAATATGAGCTGTATGTAGTAAAGACTGGAATAAGAGTGATTGCAATCGCACTAATTTTTTAAATAATTCATGAGATGCTGAAAATTTAAGGATTAACGAGAAAGAAGGATATAGTGTAATAAGGGCTGTGCAATTTAAGAATTTGTTCCAGTTGAACTGAAATTGTACTTCAGTTAATGATTTTTTTTTAAAATTTTGATTCCTTTTTTATCTATTTAGATATGAAAACTTTCGAATGATTGTTTGCATGTAATTTCCTTATTATTTTTAACTGATCTTAGTTAGCATTATTTTTAACTGGATCAATTTTATAGTCAATGACTAAATTTCTTTACTAATTATATTTTTATTGTATAATACTATATAATACTTTATATACTATATAATATAATAGTATTGTATTATATAATACTTATATTCTATATACTTTTATTACTTATAAAACTATTAATAACTATTTCAAATTACCAACAATAAATATGAGAATATAATTAATAAATAAATTTATTCATTGACTATAAATCTGATCCCCGCAATATTCTCAACACGGATTTAAAAAATATAGTAAAAATAGGACAAAAGGAGAAATGGAAATTTGTAGAACCAAGGTAGATTCACCAGGCTCTAAATATCTTGATTATCACAAATAAAGTATAGGGTTTCATCTTCGTATTAATTAGCCATATAAAAATTAAAGAATGTGAATTTAGGATTACCACATTCAATGCTTATAGATATATTTTTTTTTATTATTGCAATTTCCCAAAATAACGTGCGCTACATGAAAATCTGAATGATGTCGTTTCAGATCGTGGCATCATAGATCGTACAATTTCAAAATATTATTATTTATTAGTTCTGAAAATGGTTTGGGTTGAGTCGAAATATGTAAACAGTGAAATAAAACTATTGTACTGTTTTTAAATTTTTAGTCTTATACGTTTTAGAAATTAGCAATGGTATGTTATTGCAAGGTGTTAATTTGTTATACACAAGGGGGGGGGGGCATAATTAAACTGGCAATATTCAGAATATTCTGTAGTGCGATCAGTATTTGAAAGAATGACGCCAAATTTTGTAAGAAGATTAAAGGGGTCCGGGACACATTTTAAAATAATTTTTATTCATTCAGTTAAAATTTTGAAATTTTTTGTAATGGTTAACTGATATCCGAATTCATAGAAGTGTTTTTATTTTAAAGCGATTTCATGGAAAGAAATCTAAACTCCGGCATTATCTCTTTTTATCAGTCGCATTTTAACCCTCTCACGCACAAGGCCGTGTTAATACGTTCACTACGCTCCAGGTTTCACTGCAAATATTTTTTAAAGTAATATAATTCTATTTATTTAATGAATTTTCAATGCACTAAATCAGGATGAATACCATCAAGGATTACATTCATATTTGCTCCCTTTTTTATGTTATATTGAAAAATCAGCTTTTTTCAGCATTTAAAACAAAATAAAGAGAAAACAGTATTACAATTTTGCCTTTTTCCAAGACAATGAGACAAACCACTGTATTAATATTCATGTCTTGATGGAAATTTACGCCTTGTTATTAAACTCAAAATATACAAATAAATATTTAAAAGGTGTTGCAAAAATATAGGTATTATTTATTTATTATTTTATCTTAGATCTTTCGAATGCCCACACATTCATTTTCAAAGGAATATAAAAGAAGATAATTGATTAGAAATAAAAAACGTAAAAGAAAAATAAAACTTTTTGTTTTCCTGTTTCTTTTTTTTGTTTTCTTTTGTTTTCTTTCTTTCTTTTTTTTCTTTTTGTTAAACTTTTGTAATTTTTTTTTTTTTTTTAAATCGATCATTGTCTTTTATATTCCTTTGAAAATGAATGCGTGAGCATTCGAAAGATCTAAGGTAAAGTAATAGACAAATAATATCAATATTTTTGCAACACCATTTAAGTATTTATTTGTTTATTTTGCCCTTTTCCAAGACTGTTAAAGGGCTAAAATTATAATGTCCTTTCATCGTAACAATTTTGGGACTTTTTCAAACCCTCCTTATAAAGGACAGTTGGAAAAAGATTGCATGCGAGATTATTTCTCGTTTATCGAAAGTAATGGAAAATATCTTAATGGAGCTTTATTCCTCCAAGTTTAATGTAGCACTTCAATGCGATGTGGAAAATTTTGAAGCAGAACGTTTGATGACGGTTAATGAAAGTTTCTGAGGAAGAGATCATCAAGATACACAGGAGTGGGTAAGCATTTTAAAACAGTTAACGGCAATTCATTGGAATTAACTTTCGAAATTTCAATTCATTTGCATCTTCAAATGCAGTTGACAAGTTCGGATGAAAGAGACTGCTAGCGCGCTAATTTTTTAAACAAGGCATTCAAATTTAGAGTTTAAGTATGATAAAAGATGTAGTGAAACAAATGCTGTACAATTAAAGGTTTTATTATAATTGAATTTGAGTTGTAGTCAAGTTTAGGAATTGCATAGTTTTAGATTGTATTTTTATGCAGTCTCAGCAAAAAAAAAAAAAAAAAAAAAAAAAAAAAAAAAAAAATCTTGACACTTGAGCAAAAACATGAGAAACTGTATCCAAATATAATAGTACGTGCAATATTGTGTAGACACTAATCAATGGAATATGGATACAGCCCCTCATCTTTTTGTTTCATTTTGGGAATTACGAATTTTAATCTCATTCTTTCGACGATAATTTCCAGTATTTTTAAGCTATGGTATTAAAACTTTACCAAAAGTTGCTCTGTAAGTTTAGCTAACACAATATGCAAATGAAATTTTTATAGAGTTGATGCATGCGCAGTGAAAGATTATTTATTAAACCTGTTCATTTTCCATACAATTATTAATATTTTTAATTTTTATTAATGGGTGTCAGGTACAATCAGTGTTCTCGCTGACATTTGACGAACGTTAGTAATTTGGCTAATTAAAAATAAAAAACATTCGCCAAATGAAAAAAGTATTAGCAAAATAAATTTGCCGTGTAGCACAAAAGAAAAAGAAAATTATCTTTAATCATTTAATGTACCCCCTTTTTTTCGATATGTTCTAAAATAACCTAAGTTTTTATAACTGCGACAGCGATTGTTATTAATCTAATTTCAACTGTCCGCTACAAATATTTAAATATATATATAAGTATGAAAAAGAAAAAAAAGAAAGAAAAAGAAAAAATTGAGCACTAGCAATTTGGCGAATCTAATCGCTTATTTACTCGCCAAATGAAGAATTTAGTCGCAATTTGGCGCATTGGCGAGCGACAGCGAGAACACTGGGTACAATGTTGTTTCTTATATTTTCTGGAAAAAAAAAAAAAAAAAAAAAAAAAAAAAAACATTGTTTTATATTAAGAACATGCATGCGCAGTGAAAGATTATTTATTAAACCTGTTCAGTTTCCATACAATTATTAATATTTTTAATTTTTATTAATGGGTGTCAGGTACAATGTTGTTTCTTATAGTTCCTGAAAAAAAAAAAAAAAAAAAAAAAAAACATTGTTTTATATTAAGAACTCTGCAAATTTTAAGCAAAAAACTTGGCAAAATTTGGGACCGTTTTTATAAAAACCTTAATTTTTCTACAAGTATACATGCTAGCCGCATAAAAATGAACAGTTTATTACCATAAATCGAATTTAATCATAATCTGCAGTTTAAACGCTTTTGCTGCCATTACCCGTAAGACATGGTGACGTCACGGTGACGTCGTTGTGAAGTCACATTGTGACTTTGTGACCGTCGATGTGACGTCACGTGACGTCGATGTGAAGTCACTGTGACTAAAATGTGAAGTCGTTATGGCCGTTTTAGAGCTTGTTTGTGACGTCACATTGTGACCACATTGTGACGTCGCAATGTGACCAATTTGTGAAAAGTGTGTCATTTGTGACGATTTTGTCATTAACATTGTGACGTAATTGTGACGAAAGTGACAATGCTTTCAAGTCACATTGTGACCAAATTGTGAAATACAGGGTGAGTCCAAAATCATGGAACAAACTTTGAGGGGGCGGTAGGACTCACTATAGCAAATAATGATGGCACAGAAATATATGACCGGAAGTGACCCGTCAAGACGCTACACTAGTCACCAAAAAAGACCCGGATGGTAATGTTATGTCTATGGGGGGGGGGGGGGTGTTTTCAAATATCTTGCTCAAATTTCAATATTTTACATGATATTTTTTGCATAGGATAGCTGAGGACGATCCACAACTAGGCTAATTTTTACTTTTTCGATTTTGGTTATATATTTTTTTTATATTACAATAGTTTCAGTTTTAGAACCGGTTTAAACTGGTTCTGAATTATTGTGGGCTCTTAATCTGTAACCAAAATCAAAAAAGTAAAAACCAGCCCAGTTGCAGGTCGTCCTCAGCTATCCTATGGAAAAAAAATATGCGAAAATATTAAAATTTTAGCGAGATATTTGAAAATAGCGCTCCCATACACTTAACATTATAATCCGTGTCTTTTACAGTGACTAGTGTGGCGTTTTAACGCGTCACTTCCAGTCATACATTTCTATGCCATAATTATTTATTATAGTGAGCTCAGGGCTCCCAACACATTTTAGTCCTCGAAAAGGGGGAAAGGGGACCATTTTTATTTAAAAAGGGGACTTTGGGGGACCATTTTTGTTTAAAAAGGGTACTTTAGGAGACCATTTTTGCTTAAAAAGGGGACTTTGGGGGACCATTTTTATTGAAAATGGAAACCAAAAAAAAGAATCATGTGTGTAAAAATATAGCACAAATTTTCCTAAATAGGAAAGTAAATTTTTAAAATAATCCCAAAAAATATGTCAGATGTTTATAAGATTTCAATAAACAATGTACACAATTTTATTTAAGCACATTTAAATATCCTACAGAAAAATATACTTAAATAATAAAAAACTTCAATATTTCAGCATTCACCTTGATAATTCTCGTTACAGGTAAAAAATAATAGTGATCAGTTAATAAAAACAAATAAGTGGGTAAATATGATCACAGATCACTCAGAGGGTTTTATTTAATATTCCTTTTAAAACGTTCTAAACTTTAATTAATAAACCAAAATTGTTAATAACTAAATTTGTTAAGAGTTAATAATTGTTTATAATGATTAAATCCTTACATAGACGGGGATGATTGATATAAGGCAATAAGAATGGAGGTAGAGAGAAAGAGAGTGAAGAATAACATTATTTATAACCTGGCCTTTCATTTAAGATATTACAGGGCATATTGTAGATTAAATTTTTTGAGAACTTTTTTCAATAGCATTCCCTGGCGACAGAAAGGGATGAAAAGATGCTAATTGTTAAGATATGTTGAGCGGAATTTTTTTTTCTTAATTTTTTAGAAATTTTATGGAGTGGTAATGAACGCAAATAAACATTAAAATGTCTGCTAGTGATGAAAAAATGCGTTAAGACGGTGGGAAATGGGTGCTTAGGCTAAGAGTTTTAAAAGGATGTGTGGTAATATTTTCTGATTCGCCACCCCCCACAACCAAACATGTACATGAAGAAATGCCTTTAATTGTCTGGGTCAAAATAGACCCTTGCAAGATGTGAGGCTCAATGAGATACCTCCTTTGGTCAACCCTTCAAATGAGATTGGATCTCGCTGTAGTTTAATTAGGGGTTGGTTGAGTTAGAAAATTGCATAAAATACTTAAGTTAGACCCTGGCGATTTAAAAAGGAAAGTTAGAAATTTAATCCCACTGCCCCCACACACACTTCTTAAAATTTTTTGTGTGTTATAAAAAATCTGAGATTTTAAAATCGATGACTTGATTACTTTTCTTAATTTCGTTCTTTTTTTTTTGGCTAAAATTAATATTCTGATTAGTGCTAACTACTACCACTCATAAATAGAAGGAGCCAATAAGTTCATTTTATATAGCATATAATAACAAATCAGACATAAAATAATGATAATTAGTGGAGAAAAGCTTAAATTTAAATAACATGTCATACAAAAGCGTTTCTTTTTAAAAAGCGATATTTGAATAAAATAAAATTTTAATCAATTTTTTAGAAAATTACACATTCAGAATTAGTGTCAAAAAATAGGCATATATGCACAAGTTTAAAATCTATAAATGCAGTACATGTAAATATTCTGTACCCCTGAGAACAATCCTTGTCAAACAAATTGGATGTGGCAATCCCAAAACTTTCTTCTCATGCATGTTCCAAAACCTCATGCATGTTAATACTTCAAAATTCACTATCACAATCCCAAAACTAAATTGCAATCTATGCCCACCATGTGAATTCTAAAGATATGAAATTTTGTGCATTAATTCTGCAAATATGAATTATCGCTAAACTTGTGCAAATTCCACAAAATGCAACTTAGGAGCACCATCTATTGAAAGATTAACACCAAAACTTAATCAGTAACAACTTGTGTCAACGTCTAACTGGATCCTAAGTTAGACAAAAAATTGTGCATTAAAATAGATAAATTTACTGCAAAAATCCTAAAAAGTATCATTGCAGCGCTACCTGTAAATGAATTTACATCAAAATGTAAAAAAGGTGAATTCATCTTAAGAATTAACTGAATCTAAAGTTTGATGGAATTCGGTGCATTAATTCTGGATATAGAACTATTGTGGAAATCCCAACAAATGCAGATTAACAGTGCCACTTGTTGAGCAATTTATACCAAAATATAAAAAATGTCAATTCATGTTAAGGACTAACCGAATCTGAAGTTCGGTAAAATTCTGTGCATTGGTTTTGGTGATTGAGCGATTGCAGAAATCATGAAAAAAGCTGCATAGAAGCACCTCATGTAGAGCGATTTATACCAAAAACTAATCAACAACAATTTATAGTGGCGGTCAAACGTTTTTGGCAGGCATAAAATTTTTCGTTATTTTGAAAGTATACCCATATAAAGAAGAATCTCAAAGTGATACTCATACATTTTATTGAAATAATAGTTAGGAATTTATTTATTGAATAATAAATGAATATCAATAAATACAACTGACAAAATTAATTGCAAAAAACGAATGCTTTCAAAGGTTATCGGCCATCTTGGAAAGTTTGGAAAAAAAATTGTGTTATAACAGAATATCACTGATCAACTAGATTTATAATTAGTATGTTGTTGTCATATATTTAGCAAAATGAATCAAGATGCAGCAACTTGGCATCGATTCAATAAACTGTTGAAAATTGTCTGTGGTATGTTTTTCCAATCATCTTTAAATTTTTGGGAAAATTCTGTCCATGCTGAATTGGAGTTTTAATAATAATTTCAAACATGTTTCTAAAGTTCATTCCAAAGATTTTCTATTGTATTCAGATTGGGTGCTTGAGCTGGCCATTTCAAAAGTGAAGTATTTTTGTGCAAAAGCCACTGCTTTTTTTTGGGGGGGGGGGGAAGCATGCCAAGGCCCGATATTGAAGACCGGTCAAGCGGTAGCTTAATATAGTCACTTTTGTGTTCTGCAATTTTTTTATTTTTAAGAATTTTAATGAGATTCTTAAAATTTACCTGTATTCTGTGGTGATTTTTTAACATTTAGATTCATGAAAGAATTTCAGTTACCACGCTTTTTTTATACCCATTATAATGTTTTTACGCCTACTTTAATAAATTTTGTCTTCTTGGATTTTTAAGCTTTTAGTGATTTTCAGAGATTTTTTTGTGGCGATTTTTTTTCAGACACAGAAAAGGGGACTTGGGGGACCAAAATACAAAAAAGAGGACTAAAGGGGACCTTTTTCTAAAAAGGGGACTTTTGTGGGAAAAAGGGGACCATTTGGGAGCCCTGTGAGCTCTACCACCTCCCTTAAAGTTTGTCCCATTATTTTAGACTCACGATGCAGATCGTTTGTGACAAAACTTTCGTTAACACTGTGATGATTCTGTGTCGATTTAACTTTTCTTAACGATTCTCTAACAATTTAAAAGAAACAGGATCTGCTGAAGCTATAACTCCACGCCATGTTCTGTTAAAATAGGGTTTGAGTCCTAAAATCATATATTGACAATTTATGAACAAATACTGTATAATATATAAAATAGTTACCTGCAGTAAGGAGACTTTCTTCTAAATTAAAGTTAAAAATTCGATTTACCTCACATGCCTTACAACTCTGGTGTTGTTTTTAAAATTTGAAAAATATTGCCTTTCAAAAATATTTATATATTTTCCCCACATGCTGAAAATTGCATAGCTTCAATTTTATTTATAACTGACACACATTTTGTAATATGCTGTTCAAACTGTTTAATCTTTTTGAACTTTAAAAAAAAAAACTTTTACTCGCTTTAATATCCACAAATTTCAGCACATATCTAAAACTGTACAGCTTGCCAATATTTCTGACCAATAATCCTGATGTCTATAAATATATAGGGTGGATCCTCCAGTGTTGGCCACATTAAGAGAAAAGTTGAAATGGAAATTTTATAGTTTTAGACTGAATAAAGCATATTAAATCGCAATAACAGTATTCTTTAGTAAATTTAGTTGTCTTTCTGTTAATTATAATAACTTTCTATCAAATATTTTAGATTGTGAGTAATAACTCGTTAAGTAATTTCTTTCAATTTTCACCAGTTTTGGCCACCCCTGCACCAGTTTTGGCCGCCCTAATATCTTGTAATTTTGCAAACATTTTAACTGATAATAAGTAAAAATAAAGCATTTTTGTGCAAAATCTGTTTTACCACACAGATATTTGTTTGCTGTATAAAAAAGATTTGCATTTTTTTAAATGAAATCATAAAACATCGAATAAAATATACTTAAGCTGATTTTAACTGAACATTTAAATTTAAAAACAAAAAATATATTTTATTCATAAAAAAGACTTATAGGACATAAAAAGCTTATTTTAACATTTTGCATATTTTCATTTATATATATCATATGTTATACTATACCAATATTTACAGTTATATGACTAGAATCTTGAAATTATTCCATTTTTACATGAAATAGTATTTTGACAATCTCTAAAATCCATTTTTTTCAACTGATTTTAAACTTTAATTCCTCGTACTTAGCTGCCTGTCAGCCTAATCATTTGGAGTTAGTTTTCTTCAAACCTTAGATTTCCTTGTGTAAATATTGGCTAGGATCTTAGAAAGACCTTCACAGAGGGCATCTCCCTTCTTTTTTGGCCCATATCTCTCATATAGATAATTGGCCATCATAAATAGCACAACCCTATTACTTGAGATTCAAAAATAGTAAAAACTGGTCTCCATTCTGTAAACTTGTGTTGCAAGGTAGAACGAGATACTACAAAACTTAACCATCTTGAAAAGCTGACAATGAATTTTGAAAAGCCATAATTTTACTTCCTATCTTATAACAGTGTTTAATCTAGACCATTTTTAAGAGTACAGAATTGTCTTTTTTAAACTTGTTAAAATGAATCCTATTTATAGTATAAAGATTTTCACATTATTTGTTATTTCTAAATTCATGTGCTTGAAATTTTGCAAAAGTTATGCAACTTCCCCATTTTGTTTTGAAAAAATACAAGAAACCACTAAATCATGCTGTAATTTTATTGAACTTTTAAATTTATAAGTCATAAAACATTTCTAAATATATTGCTGAAATTTTCACTATAATTAGTCTTGTGGCCAAAAGTGGAGCATATTGTTGTGCCATTTTTGGCCACACAATGGCCATAACTGGTACACATAGCAAATTTAAAGCACGTACTAGCACGTAAAGCAAGTAGTTTTGGCCACCCCTACTTTAAGCTGTAAAAATAATTAATTTAAATATGAAATTGCAACAGAGAGAAAGCCTACTTCATAAAGCTTCATAGCAATCTGTTTCAGAACAAATAAAGTTCGATAAATCCCTAATATTGAAAGATTGTGAAAACTTGTTACCTAAGCAAAAACCTTAATATATGTGAGTGCACACTATAGTTTTACACTTTTTTTTTTTTTTTTTTTGCAAGTCATTTTTTATTAAAAAATAAACAAATGGGATTGAAAATAATAAAAGAGTGTTAGATTAAGGAGTAAGAATGCATATAATTTGTTAAAATCAATTTACAGCCTAAATAGAGGGTAAATCATTCCAATGTGGCCAAAACTTGTGCAGTTGCCAAAACTGGAGCATCTACCCTATATCTTTTAATTATCTTTTGTTGTAATTTTCCAACTGATTGAAAAAGTGTCCAGGTCAGGATTCGAACTAAGCAGTCTTTCGCGCAAATTGTCAATACTTTGTCGACTGAACTATCCTGGAAGAATCTGACGCACACAATTCACACAGTGAATACGAACGCATACTTATCATTATTATATATAACCCTATGTAATAATACTTTAATTTTTTTTCAAACTACTCGTATGATAAATGCATACTATTCGTATGAGTATATAATGATATTTCTCCGGGTGAATTGTGCGTGCTAAGTTGCTCTGTTGGAAGAGCATTGGCAGCATACATCGAGGGTCTCTAGTTCGAATCCTAATCTAAACATTTTTTTACTCATTTTGGAAAATTAATATTCGTTTGATTAATTTACCAATTAAAATCATTCTGTTAAATATAATATAGAATTATCTTTTGATAAAACTACGTGAAGTTTATGCGCAATATTTGTAATATACAGATTTTATTTAAAAATCGAGTACTAATGAAGATGAGGCAATTAGTTCTAGTATTACGCTTAGTTATTTCCTTACTATGGTGGCCTGTGCGCATGTATGATTACACCAAGGTTTAAATTCGTAGTTAAACTCATATATATATATTGTATATGTCATAGGAGCCAACTTTGGTCTCAAAGCTGGGTCTGCCAAAAGGGCAGTTGTTTGAGGGGGGGGGGGGTCTCATTCTGTTTCTGCCCTCGGGAATTAATTTTCAAAATTCAGTCCTGTGGACGGAAAACTTGCACCCATGATCACAATACATATATATGTGACGGTCAACTGATTTGACTGTGGAGAATAATAATAAAAAAAGGACGGTGGCTCAGATTTTAGTGATATTTTAAACACATTTTCAGGCATGCGTTGGCAAAAAGACAAAAAAGAGGAAAATCATGTGAAACGAGAAATTACTTAAAATAGCCTGTGTTCAAACATATGTTTTATTAAATAAGATTATTAAAAAAAAAAAAAAAGAAAAAAAAAAGAAAAGAAAAGAAATTATACTTTTCAAATGCTGTTTTATTTCAAGGGGGAGGGCGGGAGAAATCAATAATTTATGCAAATACTATAAGTAATTTTAAATTGAAAGTTTCTATTTTAAGTCCATAATTATGATTCAATGTTTTAAACACAGCAATCTTTGCTAGTTGTCCAATTCACATGCCCAGCAGCAGAATTTTTTTCTGCAGTCTGCAACACAAATAAAAACTTAAAACAGTCTGCAGGCCAAACCCTCACATTACATTATATGCACTCAAACCCCCCAAGTATTTGTGATAGACATTAAAGGAAAGTACTTTTAAAGATAAGTTGCCTTTATTCTCAGATTTTTTTAACACCTCATGCATTGTTCGGAAAGGGGGGAGAAAAACCTTTCCTTTGAGAAAATATTTGCAGGTTTTTCGCAATATTTTGTGAAATTTACATTTTTTCGCGTTTTTTTGACGAAATTTCACTTTTTTTTTTCGATCTTATGATGAAAACTGCCGATATTTCGCTTTTTTTTTTTTTTTTTTTTTTTTTGACGAAAACTGCCGTCTTGTCGCAATCTTTAGGCGAAAATTGTCGTTTTGTCACGATCTCTTGAAGAAATTTGCTTTTTTGCCGCGATCTTTTAATGAAACTTACCGTTTTTTTAGCGATTTTTTGAAGAAATTTTCCGTTTTTTCACGATTTTTTGAAGAAATTTTCCGTTTTTCGTGATTTTTTGAAGAAATTTATTTTTTTTTTCCACAATTTTTTTGAGGAAATTTGTCGTTTCTTCACAATTTTTTGAGGAAATTTGCCATTTTTTGCAACTTTTTGAGGAAATTTGCCATTTTTTGTGAATTTTTGAAGAAACATGCCCTTTTTTGCGGTTTTTTTTTTTTTTAAAGAAGTTTGCCGTGTTTTCGCAATTTTTTGAGGAAATTTGCTGTTTTTTCCTGATTTATTGACGAAAACTGTCATTTTTTTTTCGTTATTTTTTGAAGAATTTTCCCGTTTTTTCGGCGTTTCTTTCGACAAAATTCACGTGTTTACCGCGATCTATGACGAAATTGATTTCTTTTCGAAGACTATTAGTTGAAATTCGCGATACATTTTATGACCGAATTTTTGGAATAAAGACCGAAATTTTTTTATTTTTGTTAAATTGTTAACAGTTGCAAAATAGTCTGCAGAAACTTCCCAAGAGTCTGCGACAAGCGTTGCAGCGTTGCGCCGATTCTGCATTTACGTTCACATGTTCATATCCTTTACTCAAAACATCAGCTAATAAATATGGCAAGATAATCATGTATTTTTTCTCGATCTTTTTCCAAAATTTGTATTTTTCTCGCGATTTTTCGCCGAAATATGCATTTTATTCGCGATCTTTCGCCGAAATTTGCGTCCCCCCCCCTCCGCGATCTTTTGTCGAAATTAGCATTTTCCCGCGATCTTTAGCCGAAATTAGCGTTTTCCCCAGATCTTTTGCAGAAATTAACGTTTTCCCGCGATGTTTACCTGAAATTAGCGTTTTTTTTCACGATTCTTTCAATTGTTTTTTTCCTGCTATCTTTGAACGAAATTTGAGTTTTTCCTCGATTCGTTGCGTTTTTCTGTTATTTTTTCATATGAAATTCGTGTATTTTTCTGTGATTTTTTGCTAAAATTCGAATTTTTTCACGATCTTTCGCCGAAATTTGCTTTTTCTCGCGAACTTTAGGCGAAGTTTGCGTTTTTATCACGATCTTTACCCGAAATTTGCGTTTTCCGCCGATTTTTTGCCTAAATTCCGATTTTCTCCACGATTTTTTGACAGAAAAATTGCTTTTTCTCTGCTGTTTTTGAACAGAATTCTAGTTTTTTCGCTATTCTTTGCGTTTTGCCCGAAATGTTTTCGCGTTTTTTGCCAAAATTCGCATTTTTTTTCTTTTTTTTTTTAGATTTTTTGCAAAAGTTTGCGTTTTTTCTGTGATTATTTTGTCAAAATTTTCATTTTTCATCGCAATCTTTTACCGAAATTGGCGTTTTTCCTGCCATCTTTTACCGAAATTTGCGTTTTTCCTGCCATCTTTTGCCGAAATTCGCGTTTTTCCCACGATTCTTTGTCAGAATTTGCTTTTTTTCTGCTATCTTTGAACGAAATTAAGAGTTTTTTCTGCGATTATTTGCATTTTATTCACTATTGTTTGACAAAATTCGCGTCTTTAGTCAAAATTCGCAATTTTTCAACAGAATTTGCGTTTTCTCTGCGATTTTTTTGAAAGATTTAATTTTGTTCTCGCTATTATTTGCGAAATTCGTATTTTTCTGCGATCTTTTGCGAAAATCCATGTATTTCTCTCGATTCTTTGTTAGAATTTGCATTTTCCTCCACTATCTTAGAACGAAATTTGCATTTTTTCTGTGATTCTTGGACAGAAAGCGCATTTTTCATGCTATTTTTTGACGAAATTTTTCGCGATCTTTTTACGATTTTCATGTTTTTTCCACTATCTTTTCACAAAATTGACGTTTATTCGCGATTCTTTGTTGAAACTAGCTTTTTTCCACGATCTTTCGACGAAATTGACACCCCCCCCCCCCCCCGCTATTCTTTGATTCCCGTTTATTACGCGATCTTTTGATAAAATTTGAGTTTTTTTTTTTTTTTTTTTTTTTTTGCGATCTTATCTACAAATTTCCGGATTGATGACAGATTTTTTAAAATTCCGGAACAAATCGCTCCCGTGCAAAACAGCAAAAAATCGGAAAATGAAAAAAACCCCGGAAAACCGCGAGTCTCATGCCTGCATTTTGCAGGGTCTGCCAAGATATTGCAAGGTCTGCAGATATTTTTCAGGGTCTGCACGGCAGACCCGCAGACCCGGAAGTCGGCGCCACTGGTATATGTCATATAGTGTAGATGTGCCGGTAAAGGTCATCCTTATGGAATTTATTTTTAAAAAGTTTCCTTATAATAGTTATAATTATTAGATTTCATTTTTTTTCGTATTAGATGAATCTATTAATAGTATTTAAGTATTCTCAGTCTCACTTCCCAATATTAGACAAAATTTTATTGAAAATAATAGAAATACATCAAACACTAAAAATTTCAGTAATGTACATCCCACAAAAAAGTACATGTAATTGTTTTTATGACTATTTAGAACCAGGATTTAATGAACACATACTAATGGAACAAAATTGTTATTTTCAGCACCATTTAACAATTAAGATATCAAAAATTAATAAAATAATGCGATAATTACTCATTTTTTAAAATCAATAATTGTTATTATCACAAAATCAATATCTTAATTATTTTAGATACATGGTTTAAAATAATAAATGTCATGGAATTACAGTTATCAAATTTTTGGGATTATGAGAAATTCAGAAAGGTAATAAAAAAGTTTTAAAAAATTTGTTTTTGCAATATTAGTGCATAAATTAATATATTTATCACTATTTTCAACAGTTAAACAACCCCAAACTCCTTTATATATTAATTATAACGTTAACTTTTGATTATGCATACATTTTTAAATTTATTAATATTTGATTTTAACCATGTAATTAAAAAAATGTGATTAAAGTGCATTTTAAAAATAATGTTATTAACTATTTTCAAATCGTTGACATGCTGTTCCGTATTTCAACAAAATAAATGTTAAATTTATTGAATTTACTAAGGTAAGTGGATTCAAAAAAGTTAAATTAATATGATACTTATTCCTTTTATAACATGTTTTTTACGAAATTCACAGAAATCATTATAAAAAAAGCAGGAAAAATAACATTTTCTTACCTTTTCTTAACGGCATTATCCTCTAATTCAAGTTTCATAATCCAAATAGCGCAGATAATTTCGAAGTCGGAATGCCCGAATGAAGTACATTGACATTGGCGCGCTCATATTAACGAAACGCCACTGACAATGTATTTTTTCGGACCGGCATTTTATATAAAATGTCAACTGATCGCATTTCTGCATAACTTTTTAAAAATTTTCAACTTACGTACTAAATATACACGCATAACATCATAACAAAGTTACTAGAGCAGCTGGCCTAATATAATATTCTAAAGAATAAATACACTAGTGTCAACTATTCTGGTTGTTGCCAAACGATATTTTTTAAGCAGGTGATTTTTTGTTATTATTGGTTGTTTGAGCTTCGAAGATTTATAAGTTGAATGCGCATGCGCATTAGTTTTATGAGGGTATCCCTAATTAAAATTTTGAGTTAAATTTTTTTTTTCACGCATTTCTATTTTACTTTCAATTAGTTTCAAAATACAGTGGAACTTTCATTTAACGAAGCGCATATTTAATGAAATTATCTACTTTTTTAATTTTCTGTTGAACCTTCTTTTAGAACGCAATTAACATTTAAATTAATATTCATATTAAAAAAAAATTCTTCTTAGCAAAATTTGTTGCACTTCCGTGCATGCACAATATTCAAAAGGATAGATTGCTGTTAAGATTGATTGGTGAATATATTTCAACGGATTGTACGAATTGAAATTATGTATTTATTTTATCTTTTAAATAAAAAGGAAAAAATGCGAAAATTTTTCGATATGCTAAGAAAGGGATTCTAGTTCCGCGAAAATATTATAGGTCCATTCTCTGAATACTTAAAAAAGATGCGAAAGTTTTTATGAGTGTATCTTTCATAAGAGATCGCACACAAAGTAATATTCGAATTTTTTTTTTAATTTTTCGATTTGAAATACAAGAGAAAACGAGAATTAGAACGCTGCGATTCAGTTTTTGTTTCCCTTCCTTTATTACGCGGTTTTTTAGATATTATACTAATGATTTTTTTTATGTGGCTATATTGCATAACAAAAAGTACTATCCAAATTAAAACACAGTTTTATAATATTTCCATTTTTATTTGTAGTTTACTATACAAATTTCATGAATTTTCGTGGATTTCTATTCAACGATATTTTTTTCATAACGAAGCATTTAAGTGTAACGAGAAATTTCCTTAAATGGAAGTTTCACTGATAGGTTCATTGCTGGGTGCTTAGTTTCATGTGATGGGAGGTTTATCTCATATGACGTACATGTTACATGCAGTGCATGTAATGTGTGACATAAGAGCGATTGCACAATATTCTTCTGCAATGCCAGAAAACACGTTTTTTTACCAGTAAATAACATGGTTTGGAGAATTTTTGTAATTTTCTAAAGTTTTCTAAGAAAGTCACATCTGAGTCACAATGTGACGTCACTGAGAGGTGGCATTTTGGTCAGAGATGTGACGTCACATTTCAGTCACAATGTGACGTCACTGAGGGGTGGCATTTTGGTCACAGATGTGACGTCACATTTCAGTCACAATGTGACGTCACTGAGGAGTGGCATTTTGGTCACAGATGTGACGTGACCACAGTGACTCACAGTGACGTCACTGTGACGTCACTGTGAACATGCATGCTATGTGGGTAGTTTTGACAAGGTTAATCAAAAGATATTCGTTTTTTCAATTTGTTGACGGTCCCCTATTGGATTTTGGGGGGAAATTTTCGCAAAAATACATGACCTGTAATATTTTGTTTATATATCTCTAGTTTCAGAGTCATTCCGCATGTATATTTCTAGATATTTAACAAAAATCTGAAATCGTAAGCGTCAAGATTTTTTTTTTTTTTTTTTTTTTTTTTTTTTTTTTTTTTTTCTGGGACTGTACATAGCTTTATTACAAAACTCCAAAGAGGCTGTCCATAAATCATGTCACACTTTTTTTCAAGACCACCGTTCTTTCTTTTGTTACAAAGTGTCACTTTACCCCCTCCCCCCAACCTCTTTTCCTTGTCACATTTCATACTGTATTATATAAATATATACTTACTGTTCAGAAACAAAGCAGTTACGTTATAGATCATATTTCAAATTTTATTTTTAAGCTTTAACTATACGTTTTAATGACATTTGTAAGCATCACAATAAAAATGGTTCGTGTACTTATTTTGCGTGAAATAAGATTACGGTTTACAACAAAAAACATTATTAATATACAATAGTAATAAAATAACGATATGAAAGAGCAATTTAAAACAGCAGTATTTTGAAATTGGAAATGGAATGTAATATATTTAGTTTTAAATCTTGTTTTTACTTTATGTACACTAAATACTTTAATTTCAAAACAACTTCGAGATTTAATCTGCTGCTTTTTAATGCTTTTGTTTTAACCAAAATGTGTGATGTCACATTTCTTCTTTCGGACTGGTCGTAACTGAACTTAATATTCCAGGAAGTGTCGGGCAAGCAAATTATTTTGCAAAAATACTTAGAGCAATAAAAACTGTTAACGAAATGTCTTTGGAAACCCACTTTAATATTGCTACAGAGAAATATTTTTAAAAATGTACTTTGTTTTTAATCCATACAGTTTTAAAAGGTCTGGTACTTTTTTTCTATTTTCTTTTCTAAACTACATCAGTATTTCAATGTATTTTTTTATGTAATAGTCTAAAAATCTACATGATCATTAATGTTGCTTTTTTTGTATTATATGTCTTGCGAATATAATTAATCTAAAATATGTTATTTAATTTTTGCCATAAATAAGTACGCAGTATTCACTCAAAAAAAATCTGAATTGCATTTTAAGAATAGTCGGAGTTTTTGGTAGAAATAGAGCCGGATCGGGTCGGTTAACACTAAATTTTTGAACAGGCCGTGGAATGAAACAATATAAACGATCCAGGATAGGGTCGAACTTTTGTTTTTACAACAGTCCGGGCCCGAACCTGGAAATTGCGCAAAGGCATATCTCTAAACATTTAAGTAAGGCAAATTCTAATCGCCAAATTTAAAACATGACAAATTATGTAAAAAAAATCCATTCTGAGATAACTGGACTTTAAATTCTTGTAGTGAGTGGGTATGGCATAAAAAAAAACTCTATATGATTCTTTATAGCAGGAATACGCAATTTGATTTATTTAACTTATTTAAGAAAAACTTTTAGTTTTTACAACTAGCCAGTCCCGATCTTGCTAATTCCGACCCGTGCAGATTTCCATGATCTAAGTAAAGCAAAATAAATGTTTAACAGTCAAATGTAAAGCATGACAAGGGCCTGTTCTAATATAACGTTATCAAGTTTTTGGTAACTTTGGACCCCCTCCCCCCTTTCGGTATCATACGTTATTTGCCTTCGAATCCCCCTCTCCCCGCCCGGTAATCATATCGTTATCAAACTTAAATATATTTTTATTTCTAGAATTTATTTCTTTTGTTCGAAGTGATATACAGAACTGATGTTATATATTCGGTATCATACGTTATTTGCCTTCGTACCTCCCTCTCCCCTTTCGGTATCATACGTTATTTGCCTTCGAATCCCCCTCTCCCCGCCCGGTAATCATATCGTTATCAAACTTAAATATATTTTTATTTCTAGAATTTATTTCTTTTGTTCGAAGTGATATACAGAACTGATGTTATATATTCGGTATCATACGTTATTTGCCTTCGAACCTCCCTCTCCCCTTTCGGTATCATACGTTATTTGCCTTCGAACCCCCCTCCCCCCGCCCGGTAATCATATCGTTATCAAACTTAAATATATTTTTATTTCTATAATTTATTTCTTTTGTTCGAAGTGATATACAAAACTGATGTTATATATTAGGTTATTGGGTTATATTTATTTTTCGCATATTTTATGATTCAATTGAAGAGAAGTCAATAAAATATCACTTTGCATATGATAAAACCTTATATTAAATAACACTTAAAAGAAGCAGTTATTATTTAAAAGTAATTTATAATAGCGTTTTGCTACATAATTTGTTCAACAGTAATAAAGTCCCGTTGCAATTTTTCCGATGGAGGAGGGGTGGGTGGCAAATAGAAATTCTTATGAACAAAACACACACCCCAAATGGACAACATTTCTTCTCTTTCATTTATTAGTAAATACGCGCTTCATTTCAAATACACTATATGGCCAAAGATGATCGTCCACGTGCGATTTTAGACATTTGTTAAATATCTAGAAAAATACACGAAGAATTATCCTGAAAATCTACGTGTGTAATCATAATAGTGCAGGTAATACATTTCCGTGAAGATTTTCTCCCGAAATTCCACAGGGAACCGTCAACAAATTAAAAAAGAATGAATAACTTTTGGATAACCCTGTCAAAACTAATTTAGTAAAAGCGCTCAAACTTTAGATTATGAAAAAAAAAAAAAAAAAAAAAAAACAGTCCGCGTGTATAAACAAAGTCACGGTGAATTCATCGAAACACCAAGGATATTGTACCAGAGGGTGGGAATATTATGAGAAATGACGTCATTACAAAAAGTATCATTGTTAAGCAAAATTTCGAGGGATTCACGGATACTCATTGATAATGCTGACAAGGAAGGTCTCCATACGGGCATACTCAGAAAATTTTGAAAAAAAAAAAAAAAATCCAGAATGTTTTTCTCATGTTGTTATATATGTTTATAAAAAAAAAATTTCGGCGGAATCCCGATGGAACATTCGTAAAAAAATAATGAATATTTCGTTTATTTGGCGATTTATCATCGGTTGAAGGCAAATATAAATTTTAAAAATACTTTTTTTATTTCAAATATTTTTTAAGGTCACCTTGAACTTGTTTAAAGAAATTTCATCTAAATAACTTTAATTTTCTCAGTTTTAATTTGTTTTGACTATAGTTTCGACATAATATATTTATAATGAAAATTAACAATGAAATTTTATGAATGAAAATAAAATTTAAATTAATTAAAATTGTTTCAACCTCAAAATTAAGTACAATCCAGTTGAGCACTGTCGATTCAATTTCGTTGCTATGGAAACAAAAACTTTTCCGATATTGAAATGCATTACTGCATCATTTTTCATCTGTCCTTTATTTTGTCATACGCTTAAAAATATAGGAAAATGTATTTTCAATTTTTTATAATATATATGAAATTATTTTTAAAGTGATAAAATTAAATAACTGCAGCTAAAGCAACCTAAATATGTCATACAAAATATATGAAAGTATCAAACTCTCTCATTGTTCAAATTTAAATTGATTAAACACTATTTACATGCAATTTAAAAATTAATTGACAAGCAATTTTCAGGCGCATTAAAATCGTTTGCTTTTGGCGAAGAAAATTGCTGCTCGCCAAATCGCGTGATGCTTTCATCTTTTTGCGCCAAATACTCGAAAGTATTTTATTTTTTTACAGATTTTGTACTGTAATTCCGCCGCTAAATTTTACTGATCATTTATTAGATACATAAGTAGTTTAATTCGTATTTTTTTCTAGAAATTCTGAGTATGCCCAGTTTGGAGACCTTCCTTGTGAGTTAAATGATATTTTAAATAGCGTCGGAAAGACATTAAATCCAGCGAATATGTGAATTTAGATTATCGTTTGGCAGTTACCTTTAATACAATATTACAATTGATACAAAGTAAGTTTTATGAATATAAAAGTTATGTCGAAAATGAATCAGAAGATAACAGGGAATTATCACAAAATTAAGGGGTAAAAGCATATTCGGTGGGTTTTTTTTTAGCTTCAGTGAAATTTAAAAAATTGCGCTCATTTAAAATGATACAAATCTGCCAAAATCATTAGACCCGCCACACACCAGTGAAACATTGAACGAAAGAACTTGAGACATGCTACAATTTCACCCTGATAACAAAGAAAAAACTGGTTTGACTGCGTCCTGTTGTACGATTTTTGACGCATGTCTCACTGGTGTGTGGCGTGTCTTAAGCATTTAGAGAAAAATATATGCTTAAAAAACGTGATTTCATTAGTATAAAATAATTGCCGAAACGTCAGTGAAGGCTTACTTTGGAGACACGAAATTTTTTGGATTCTGTCTGTCTTTCAGTCTGTCTGTCAGTCTGTCTGTCTGTTCCGCGATAACTGAAGCAAAAAGCATTCGATTGGCTTGAAATTAAGTGGGTATGTTAGTGAGACACTGGGATTAAGCGGCATAGTTTTTTGTTAGATTTGATTCATTCGTTCGGAAAATATAGAATATTTTATTTTGCGCAATAATGCTTTTCTATGGCAAATTCAATGATTTTCAAATTTTTTTCCCCTGAGAGAAAATGACACATTTGATAAATTGAATTCAATGATAAATGGAATACTAAAATTTACCAGTTAAATTATTCATATTGTTTTGAAATTTTGTCTACGCATTTCTCAGATTTTTAAAATTATTACTGTAAATTTTGGAGGTTTTTTATAAATGTGTTCCAATAATATAAATTAATTTGTTTTAGAGATTTACTTATTTCAAATGTATTTATTTCATTTTCTTTATTTTCACTTAATGGTAGCTAAGCAACCATTCATCTTAATCCTTATCCTTATAATGTTATAAATTTGAAAGCTGTACGAAAATTTAAATGAAGTCAGCATCAAAACTGATGAATTAATTAATGTCTTTGTATCTTTGCGTATAAATATAACATAGCCCAGAAAAAAACATAGGCTATGTTTTATTAATTTTATTCAAATATTTTCCTTAATAATTCAAAATTTCCTTCTTTTTCATACATAAGCAATAGGCATTTTTTAAATAAAATTTAACTAATTTCCTTTATCGTTGCCAAAAAAATCAAAATTTGGAATAATAATTTTTCAACAGCAATAAGTTTCAATTGAGCAATTTCCATTCCAAAAATTAAACTAAGAAGAAAAAAAAAATATGACGTCAGAATTAAAAAATAAAAATAGATATAGTACTTTTTGTTAAATATTAAACACGGATATTTGTTTCGTTAATAAGAATTTTTCTGATAAAAATGGGGACATAATTAGAAGTAAAATAAATAAAAAAGAATTATATTTTTAATATATATTTCACTTAGTAAAATATGACGTCATAATTGAACAAAAACAGGTATTTTATAGTAGTCGTTAAAAATACAAGAAACATGGATATCAATAACTCATGAATAATGACGTCATTGCCGAAACTTCAGTGAAGGCTTACTTTGGAGACACAAAATTTATTGTTTTTCATCTGTCAGTCTGTTCTTCTCTATGTCTGTCTGTCCCGTTATAACTGCCGCAAAGTGCAATCAAAACTTTTTTTTTCGGAAACAAAATTTTAAATTTCTAGATTACTGTATTTACACTTACAAAAGTTCCTGATACGTATGTAGAAGTATGAGGATAATGAAAAATATTTGTCCAAACTGTTACATATCCTTATAAATCAAAATGTATAAAGAAATGCAAGATATACAATAACCATTAGCACAATTATTAGAAAGTGACAAATTTAAATTAAGTGATTCTACAGGGGGTTCAGGGGGGGGGGGGGCGGAGCCCCCTGAAGAAATCTACTATATTATAGTAAAAAAACAAAAATAATAGATCATGAAAATTTCAGAATATTCTAACATAACTAAATTTTTAATTTACCGCTTTTGATGGCTGAAAATTTCTAATTCTTATTTTATTCTTATAAATAATTACGTAATTTGAAAAATTTAAATTACAGTTTCCAGGAAGTTGAATATTACCCAAAGTGTGTTTTAAAAAAAATGTGCAAAGCTGACGTTGAGGCTCCTGATCTGCAGATTTACTAGTAGTATGTATTTTTAACTGTGAATATAAAATAATTTTTGACAATTATTTTGTTTTTAATGTTATGAATATTTGACCTTTTAAAATGTGGAACCTCTGAGTAACGTCAACCTCCAAAGTACGATTACTTTGACGTGGTGGCCGCTATTCGAAGGTTTTACTGTACTTCAAATTAATTAAATATTAGTTTTAGAGATAAGAAACAAAGCTAAAAACAATACAAAAAAAAGAACTTTTTAAATAAATTCGATGATGATACGTTTGAAATGGCAGATTATTCTAATGATGTGATTTTCTTAAAGCGATCTTACTCCTCAAGACATTTCTCTAATGGTGAGAGGTAACGAGCTGATGAGGGAAGCAGCATAGAGAGATTTCATTTATCTTATTAGGTATGGAATTTAAATTAAATCTATTCCATCCACTTCATTCCTTGATGTCTTAGGTAGAGAATATTAATGGCACACCTTTTGACGTGTAAAACATCGATGTAGAATGCAAAGGCGAAAACAGATACATGGAAGCATAAAACATGAAAATTGGCTTCGCATCGAACACAAGCGATCGTACAATGTAACTGCACGGCGAATCAATATTGATTTATAATCTTTAGGCTTTTGATTGTATTATTTGAATTATTGTAAGAGTTATGTTAATTTAACACATGAATGAGGATGATTCGCCATTTTTATGCTGCTGACAGAAGATTAATTTCTATCTAGAATAAGAAAGTTTACTGATTTTAAAAGCGATTTTTAGGGTTTCGTTCATCTGAAGAAAACATATTTGTCTCTCTCCCCTGTTTATCTGTCCGTCACAGAGTCCGTAACACAAAAACTGTATAAGTCAGAGACTTCCAATTTTATGTACTTACAGCTGAATGGTTCGTTACTTTACACACGACCAGTCATAAAATTTTAGGAAAGTATTATTATAATGAAATAATTTTTTTCAATGTCATTCGTTAAAAATTAATATTTTTTTAAAATGCCGAATCATAGTTAAAATTTAGATATTTCTGTTTATTTAAATGAAAAGAAATTGACAATCTACAAATAATACTCCGAGATATAATGATTTTAAATTACCCCACAATTTTCATAAATTTTAAATTAAATTAAAAAAATATGTAAGTTTTATTATGTGATTTTGTTTACAAATACTATGATTGAACATCACACACACACACACACACACACACACACACACAAAAAAAAAAAAAAAAAAAAAAAAAAAAAAAATCAGAATTTTTATTTAATAATTAAAAAATTCTTTAAAATGTGTTCCGGACCTTTTTAGTTCAATGGTATTTCAAATCAATCAAATATTAATTTTTGGGAAATAAAAACTAGAAATAATACCCCCCTCCCCCACAAAAAAAAAGCATTTTTCTAATAAATTCGATGATGCTACATTTGAAATGGCGGATTACTCTAATGATGCGATTTTCTCAAAGCGATCTTATTCTTCAAAACATTTCTCCCATACTAATGGAGAGAGGTAACGAGCTGATGAGGGAAGCAGCATAGAGAGATTTCATTTATCTTATTAGGTATGGAATTTAAATTAAATTTATTCCATCCATTTCATTCCTTGATGTCTTAGGTAGAGAATATTAATAGCAGACCTTTTGACGGGTAAAATATCGATGTAGAATGCAAAGGCGAGAACAGATACGTGGAAGCATAAAACATGAAAATTGGTTTCGCATCGAACAGAAGTGATCATGCAATGCAACTTCACGGCGAAACTGATGAATTCAGAAATTCCTCAGTCAGGACTTCACGGCGAAACCTTTGAGCTGATTCTGGCCTAAGCGGAATATAACTACACGGAATCAGTCGCTCCCGTAATCCATACCGATTTTTAATCCGTCGCGATTCTGGCCTGAGAGCGGAATTTCAAGCAACCTTTAACCCCTCCCTTTCAAGGTTAACCAGTTTCGACCAAGGACACACGTAGTTTGTTTATTTACAGGGGATCTAAACACGTGTGTTTGCAAGTAGCAAGCCCTTTAAAAAAAGACCGCAGTATTATTAAATTACATGTAAGGGAATGATATAATACCGCTATAAACAGTATAAAAAGTTTTAACAGGTGGGATGAGTTATAAGTAATTTTCGAAGTTTTAAGATACAATTATAAAATTTAATTGTTATTTAGAGAAAAAATTAAAGGATATTAAAAATAAAACATCTTGAAATAACAATTTTAGATTAGCTCAATTTTTAATATTCTAAAAAATATTTTTTAATATGTTTTTTTTTCTTTTTTCAATATAAAGCTTCAACATACAAAATATATGTCAGCGAAAAAATTGGAAACTTATTTCACTCATTTACAATTATAAAATTTTTATTAATATTAAAATTAAAATCAAGGAATTATTTAATTAAAAACTATTTGTAATTATTCTTTTGAACTAATACAGTGGATTTTAATCTTCTCAAATATACATTTAAAATAATAATAATATGAGTATACTTTATTAAAATAACAATTTTAAAATAACTTTTTTTTTTCAAGTTTTATAATACAAGCTATAATAGTCCAATAATTGAAACAGCATGCATCGTCATATGTTGTACTTATAATTACAAAATTCTTATTGTTATTTAACCCTTTATCTACTGATATTATTTAAACAAAAACTATTTGTAACTATACTTTTCGATTTCAATAAATTTTAAATTTCTCAATAATATATTTTAGCATTTTTTTTTCTTTTCTTAAATACAAGTTGTGCCAGACAAATAATAATGGTTTTTCAATATTTAGAGTAAAATCAAGGTATTATTTAAAGAAAAACTATTTATAAGCACTCTTTTGATTTAGTGCAATCAGTTATAATCTTCTCAAAAATATATTTTAGCTAAAAGTTTTTTTTTTTTTTTTTTTTTTTTTTTTTTTTTTTTTTTTTTTTTAAATACAAGCTTTAAAATATAATTTATAAAATACGAGCTATAACAGTCAAATATAATTGGAAAATTAGACTTGTTATAATTATTTTACATTTACAATTATATATTTTTTTACTGTTTCGATCAAAATAAAGGAATTTTTTAAGCACAACCCTTTGTAATTACGCTTTTGTTTTACCCCACAGTGGCCGAGAGGTTCTGAGCACGAAACTTGTCGACGGGAGGTGCTAGGTTCGAACCCAATCGCGCCCGTCAGCCTAATCGCTCGGGATTTTTCGTGATTTTTCCATGCGTAAATAGGGTTAAATCCCCTAAGAAAGACCCTCAGAGAAGGCACTCCTCCACTTAGGGCATATATTCCTCGTGAAAAATCTCCGCCCCAATTAATTGATTTAATTTGTTTATTTTTTTTAATTATTTAATCGCTGAAATGATATTTGTTTTTATTAATGTTCTCAAAATATTTTTCTTTGAAAAATAGTAAGGATACAAAATTAGACTTACAGGAGCGCAAATGGAATAAAAATGCATAGTTAAATTTCTCGCGAAAAAGAATTTCCTTCATATTTTGCCATCTGCCTTAATGTCTTGAATTGACAAAACACCTTTACTAAAGTGTATGCTTTTCTTAAAATTGTTTTATGCACTTTGAATAATTAGCAATGCCAATGTTATTTATAGTAAATACAACAAAAACCTAAAAGAATATAATTTAATAAAATTATTTATAAAATATAATTCTAATAATTTGAAAATTTTGCTTAGAAAAACATAATTTAATTTTGAATTATCTTTAATCATTTGCCCCCCCCCCCCATCTTATTCTTCCCACATGTACACACTAAGAAAAGAAAATTATATGCGTTATTTTACTAAAAAAAATTTGAGCCCACTCAATATTTTTGAAAAGTTGGTGCTGTTGTTTTGATACCTCATTTTTACCTTACTACAAATATATCGCGAGATATTGTTAATTCTGTTAATAGATCTAGCGCAATTACCCATACTTAATAAAAACTTTAAACTGATTTTATTCCCCTGTTCATATTTTTATAACTTGCTTGTTTGATAAACACTAATGCTTTTTTTTCTTATGTAGATAGCGTTTTTATTTATTTATTTATTTATTTTTATTTTATTTTTTCACTTCATGAGGTATTTAATATTTTTGTGTTAGCACTCTCTTTGATTTAGTGCAATAAGTTGTATTCTTCTCAAAAATATATTTTAGCTAATTTTTTTTTTTTTTTTTTTTTTTTTTTTTTTAAATACAAGCTTTAAATTATAATTTTCAAAATACGAGCTATATCAGACAAACATAATTTGAAAATTATGTTTGACTTTTTATTATTTTACATTCATAATTATATATATTTTATTGTTTAGATCAAAATAAAGGAGTTTTTTAAGCACAAACCATTTGTAATTACACTTATGTATTCCCTGATCAGCGGCCGAGAGGTTCTAAAAACGAAACTGGTCGACGGGAGATGCTAGGCTCGAACCCAATCGCGCCCGTTGGCCTATCGTTCGGAATTTTTGGAACCTTGGTTTACCATGCGTAAATACGGCTTAGGCTCCCAAAGAAAGACTCCCACAGAGGGCACTCCTCCAATTAATGTCTATATTCTTCGTGAAAAAACACCGAAAACACAGGCGATAATGAATAAATAAAATAATGCACTTTGTAAAAATCATCATAAATAAAAAATAAAGGAGTTGCTTTATTTTTATTTATGGCGATTTTTACAAATTGTATTATTTTATCTATATTCCCCGTCTTGATAAATAGCCATCATAAACACAATCAACTAATCTACACTTTTGTATTACTCTGATAAGTTTCAATCTCAAAATATATATTATTATATTTTAGCATAAATGAATAAATATATATATTTAAATACACGTTTTAAAATACAAACAGCTTTAACTCAAATAATTAAAAAAATATGCTACAGTCACAATTAGTTTATATTAAATTGAAGCTAAAATTACTTCTACTGATGAACATAACAAAACTGAAAACAAAAATACTAATAATAGAATGCGAATATACATTTAATAAAAAATAAGTCTCTATCTTCACATAGAAGATCTGCTAATATAAACGCCACCATCTTAAACCGACATAGATAGTGGGTTTCCGGCTGCCTATAGCAGTCGGAAGAATTACGAGAAAACAAAGGCTGGCCTAAGTGGAATATAACTACACGGAATCAGTCGCTCCCGTAATCCATACCGATTTTTAATCCGTCGCGATTCTGGCCTGAGAGCGGAATTTCAAGCAACCTTTAACCCCTCCCTTTCAAGGTGAACCAGTTTCGACCAAGGACACACGTAGTTTGTTTATTTACAGGGGATCTAAACACGTGCGTTTGCAAGTAGCAAGCCCTTTAAAAAAAGACCACAGTATTATTAAATACCTGTAAGGGAATGATATAATACCGCTATAAACAGTATAAAAAGTTTTAACAGGTGGGATGAGTTATAAGTAATTTTCGAAGTTATACAATTATAAAATTTAATTGTTATTTAGAGAAAAAATTAAAAAATATTAAAAATAAAACATCTTGCAATAACAATTTTAGATTAGCTCAATTTTTAATATTCTAAAAAATATATTTTAATATGATTTTTTTTTTCTCTTTTTCCAATATAAGCTTCAACATACAAAATATATGTTAGAGAAAAAATTGAAAACTTATTTCACTCATTTACAATTATGAAATTTTTATTAATATAAAAATTAAAATCAAGGAATTATTTAATTAAAAACTACTTGTAATTATTCTTTTGAACTAGTACAGTGGATTTTAATCTTCTCAAATATACATTTAAAATAATTCGAACTTTTTTTTTCAAGTTTTATAATACATGCTATAATAGTCCAATAATTGAAAAAGCATGCATCATCATATGTTGTACTTATAATTACAAAATTCTTATTGTTATTTAACCCTTTATCTACCGATATTATTTAAACAAAAACTATTTGTAACTATATTTTTCGATTTCAATAAATTTTAATTTTCTCAATAATATATTTTAGCATTTTTTTTTTCTTTTCTTAAATACAAGTTGTGCCAGTCAAATAATAATGGTTTTTCTATATTTAGAGTAAAATCAAGGTATTATTTAAAGAAAAACTATTTATAAGCACTCTTTTGATTTAGTGCAATCAGTTATAATCTTCTAAAAAATATATTTTAGCTGAATGTTTTTTTTTTTTTTTTTTTTTTTTTTTTTTTTTTTTTTTTTTAAATACAAGCTTTAAAATATAATTTATAAAATACGAGCTATATCAGTCAAATATAATTGGAAAATTAGACTTGTTATAATTATTTTACATTTACAATTATATATTTTTTTACTGTTTCGATCAAAATAAAGGAATTTTTTAAGCACAAACCCTTTGTAATTACGCTTTTGTTTTACCCCACAGTGGCCGAGAGGTTCTGAGCACGAAACTTGTCGACGGGAGGTGCTAGGTTCGAACCCAATCGCGCTCGTCGGCCTAATCGCTCGGGATTTTTCGTGATTTTCCATGCGTAAATAGGGTTAGATCCCCTAAGAAAGACCCCCAGAGAAGGCACTCCTCCACTTAGGGTATATATACCATATATATAAAAATCTCCGCCCCACCTAATTTGATTTAATTTGTTTATTTTTTTTTAATTATTTAATCGCTGAAATGATATTTGTTTTTATTAATGTTCTCAAAATATTTTTCTTTTAAAAATAGTAAGGATACAAAATTAGACTTACAAGAGCGCTGAAAAAATGTATAGTTAAATTTCTCGTGAAAAAAAATTTCGTTCATATTTTGCCATCTGCCTTAATGTCTTGAATCGATAAAACACCTTTACTAAGTGTATGCTTTTCTTAAAATTGTTTTATGCACTTTGAATAATTAGCAATTCCAATGTTATTTATAGTAAATACAACGAAAACATAGAAGAATATAATTTAATAAAATTATTTATAAAATATAATTCCAATAATTTGAAAATTTTGCTTACAAAAACATAATTTAATTTTGAATTATCTTTAATCATTTGCTCCCCCCCCCCTCTTATTCTTCCCACATGTACACACTAAGAAAAGAAAATTATATGCGTTATTTTACTAAAAAAATTTTGAGCCCACTCAATATTTTTGAAAAGTTGCTCCAACTTTTCAAAAATTTAGCCCAAAAGTCTTTTGTTTTGATACCTCATTTTTACCTTACTACAAATATATCGCGAGATATTGTTAATTCTGTTAATAGATCTAGCGCAATAACCCATACTTAACAAAAACTTTAAACTGATTTTATTCCCCTGTTCATATTTTTATAACTTGCTTGTTTGATAAACACTAATGCTTTTTTTTTCTTATGTAGATAGCGTTTTTATTTTATTTTATTTTTTTTACTTCATGAGGTATTTAATATTTTCGTGTAAGCACTCTTTTTGATTTAGTGCAATACGTTATATTCTTCTCAAAAATATATTTTAGCTATTTTTTTTTTTTAATACAAGCTTTAAATTATAATTTTTAAAATAGGAGCTATATCAGACAAACATAATTTGAAAATTATGTTTGACTTTTTATTATTTTACATTCACAATTATATATATATATATTATTGTTTAGATCAAAATAAAGGAGTTTTTTAAGCACACACCATTTGTAATTACACTTATGTATTCCCTGATCAGCGGCCGAGAGGTTCTAAAAACGAAACTGGTAGACGGGAGGTGCTAGGCCCGAACCCAATCGTGCCCGTTGGCCTATCGTTCGGAATTTTTAGAACCTTGATTTACCATGCGTAAATACAGCTTCGGCTCCCAAAGAAAGACTCCCACAGAGGGCACTCCTCCACTTAATGTCTATATTCTTCGTGAAAAAACACCGAAAACACAGGCGATAATGAATAAATAAAATAATGTACTTTGTAAAAATCATCATAAATAAAAAATAAAGGAGTTGCTTAATTTTTATTTATGGTGATTTTTACAAATTGTATTATTTTATCTATATTCCCCGTGTTGATAAATGGCCGTCATTAACACAATCAACTAACCTACACTTTTGTATTACTCTGATAAGTTTTAATCTCAAAATATATATTATTATATTTTAGCATAAATGAATAAATATACATATTTAAATACACGTTTTAAAAAACAAACAGCTTTAACTCAAATAATAAAAAAAAATATGCTACAATCACAATTAGTTTATATTAAATTGAAGCTAAAATTACTTCTACTGATGAGCATAAAAAAAACTGAAAACAAAAATACTAATAATAGAATGCGAATATACATTTAATAAAAAATAAGTCTCTATTTTCACATAGAAGATCTGCTAATATAAACGCCGCCATCTTAAACCGACATCGATAGTGGGTTTCCGGCTGCTTATAGCAGTCGGAGGAATTACGAGAAAACAACGGGCGAATTCTGCCCCTGTCGGATCGGACGACTTTCTCGAAATCCTCCGACAGAGTGATAATTTCTAATTCTGCCCCTATCGTCTCGGAATCCTCTACGGTTTGACGGGCTTGTTTTCTCGTTATTCCTCCGACTGCTATAGGCAGCCGGAAACCCACTATCTATGTCGGTTTAAGATGGCGGCGTTTATATTAGCAGATCTTCTATGTGAAGATAGAGACTTATTTTTTATTAAATGTATATTCGCATTCTATTATTAGTTTTTTTTTTTTTTTTTTTTTTTTTTTTTTTTTTTTTTTTTTTGTGTGTGTGTGTGTGTGTGTGTGTGTGTTTAGTTTTGTTATGTTCATCAGTAAAAGTAATTTTAGCTTCTATTTAATATAAACTAATTGTGATTGTAGCATATTTTTTTAATTATTTGAGTTAAAGCTGTTTGTATTTTAAAACGTGTATTTAAATATGTATATATTTATTTATTTATTTATGCTGAAATATAATAATATATATTTTGATATTAAAACTTATCGGAGTAATACAAAAGTTTAAGTTAGTTGATTGTGTTTATTACGGCCATTTATCAACACGGAGAATATAGATAAAATAATACAATTTGTAAGAATCACCATAAATAAAAATAAAGCAACTCCTTTATTTTTTATTTATGATGATTTTTACAAAGTGCATTTTTTTATTTATTCATTATCGCCTGTGTTTTCGGTGTTTTTTCACGAAGAATATAGACATTAAGTGGAGGAGTGCCCTTTGTGGGAGTCTTTCTTTGGAAGCCTAAGCCGTATTTACGCATGGTAAACCAAGGTTCTAAAAATTCCGAACCATAGGCCGACGGGCGCGATTGGGTTCGAACCTAGCACCTCCCGTCTACCAGTTTCGTTTTTAGAACCTCTCGGCCGCTGATGAGGGAATATATAAGTGTAATTACAAATAGTTTGTGCTTAAAAAAACTCCTATATTTTGATCTAAACAATAAAAAATATATAATTGTGAATGTAAAATAATAAAAAGTCAAACATAATTTTCAAATTATGTTTGTCTGATATAGCTCGTATTTTAAAAATTATAATTTAAAGCTTGTATTAAAAAACTTGTATTTACATTAAAAAAAAAAAAAAAAAAAAAAAAAAAAGAATGCTAAAAATATTTCTGAGAAGAATATAACTTATTGCACTAAATGAAAAAGAGTACTTACACATAGTTTTTCTTTAAATAATTCCTTGATTTTACTCTAAATAATAAAAATCTTTATTATTTGACTGGCGCAACTTGTATTTATATATATATATATATATATATTTAAAAAAAAAATGTTAAAAAATATTTTTGAGAAGAATATAACTTATTGCACTAAATCAAAAAGAGTACTTACACAAAAATATTAAATACCTCATAAAGTAAAAAAAAAAAAATAATAAAAAAATAAAAACACTATCTACATTAGAAAAAAAGCATTAGTGTTTATCAAACAAGCAAGTTATAAAAATATGAACAGGGCAATAAGATCAGTTTAAAGTTTTTATTAAGTATGGGTAATTGCGCTAGATCTATTAACAGAATTAACAATATCTCGCGATATAAATGTAGTAAGGTAAAAATGAGGTATCAAAACAGTAGCGCTAACTTTTCAAAAATATTGAGTGGTCTCAAAATTTTTTTAGTAAAATAACGCATATAATTTTCTTTTTTTAGTGTGTACGTGTGGGAAGAATAAGAGAGAGAGAGTGGGGGGGGGGGGGGGTGGAGGAAATGATTAAAGATAATTCAAAATTAAATTATGTTTTTCTAAGCAAAATTTTCAAATTATTAGAATTATATTTTATAAATAATTTTATTAAAATATATTCTTCTATGTTCTTGTTGTATTTACTATAAATAACATTGGAATTGCTAATTATTCATAGTGCATAAAACAATTTAAAGAAAAGTACACACTTTAATAAAGGTGTTTTATCAAATCAAGACATTAAGCCAGATGGCAAAATATGAAGGACATTCTCTTTCGCGAGAAATTTAACTATACATTTTTCAGCGCTCCTGTAAGTCTAATTTGTATCCTTACTATTTTTCAAAGAAAAACATTTTGAGACCATTACATTTGAGAACATTAATAAAAACAAATATCATTTCAGCAATTGAATAATTAAAAAAATAAACAAATTAAATCAATTAGGTGGGGCGGGGATTTTTCACGAGGAATATGTGCCCTAAGTGGAGGGGTGTCCTCTCTGGAGGTCTTTCTTAGGGGATCAAACCCTAATTACGCATGGAAAACCAAGGTTCGAAGAAAATCACGAAAAATCCCGAGCGATTAAGCCGACGGGCGCTATTGGGTTCGAACCCAGCATCTCATGTTGACAAGTTTCGTACTCAGAACCTTTCGGCTACTGTGGGGTAAAACAAAAGCGTAATTACAAAAGTTTAGTGCTTAAAACATTCCTTTTTTTTTGATCGAAACAGTAAAAAAATATATAATTGTAAATGTAAAATAATTATAACAAGTCTAATTTTTCAATTATATTTGACTGATATAGCTCGTATTTTATAAATTATATTTTAAAGCTTGTATTAAAAAAAAAAAAAAAAACTTTCAGCTAAAATATATTTTTGAGAAGATTATAACCGATTGCACTAAATCAAAAGAGTGCTTATAAATAGTTTTTTTTTTCTTTAAATAATACTTTGATTTTACTCTAAATATAGAAAAACCATTATTATTTGACTGGCACAACTTGTATTTAAGAAAAGAAAAAAAAAATGCTAAAATATATTATTGAGAAAATTAAAATTTATTGAAATCAAAAAGTAGAGTTACAAATAGTTTTTGTTTAAATAATATCTTGATTATACTCTAAATAATAAAACAATTATATTTTGACTGGCACAACTTGTATTTAAGGGAGGGGGGGGGGGGGGAAACCATGCTAAAATATATTTTTGATAAGATTAATACTTACTTTACTAATCTAAAAGAGTATTTACAAATATATATTGTTTAAATACGAGTAATTCCTTGATTTTACTTTAAGGGGAATACCTTTGAAACCATCTCTTCAATTTTGAGTATATTTGTAATATGTGTGGTGTCACAATACTTAATACTAAAAATCCAATAAAATTATTATTATGTGAAAAAGCATATTTTACTAAAAAAAAATACAACTTTTTAAAAATCTTTACTATTTTTATAAATAAGAACATTTTGGCTTCGATTTTTTTTCCCGAATTTATTAGAACATACTACATGCAGCTATGTATGGATTTTTAGATGTATGGGATTTTACATTTAATATGTTTTTTTCTCTCATGCATATCAAAAAATGAAGGAAATTCAACAAAATCTTAATTTAAATATTTTTTTAAAGAATAACTATAAATTTGAATGCTAAATCCATAAACAAAAATATTAAATACCCCATGGAAAACATGGAAAAAATAAAAAAATGAAACCTCTATCGCATTAGCAAAAAAGCCTTAGTGTTTATCGAACAAGCATGTTATAAAAATATAGACAGGGAGAAAAATCAGTCTAAAGTTTTTATTAAGTATGGGTAATTGCGCTGGATCTATTAACAATATTTACAATATCTCATGACATAACTGTCGTATATATAAAAATGAGGTGTCAAGATAATCACAACTAAAGAAGCTTTCAGTTAATGTTAAAAAAAGAAAATCTATATTTTAACCAATTTCAACATACTGTGTCCTTTTTACCCTTTATCTACCGCATTATGAGTTTATTTTACTTTCTGAAGCATTTTACGTAAATTGTTTAAACTAAATTAAAAGATTTACATAATCATTTAATAAATATTTGAAACATTTTAGAAGGATTGAAAGATTTAGAAGGATTGATAAAAATTGAATTTACAGGGGTTTTGTGCAACATTTATAAACCCACTCAAATCTTTTTATTTTAAATCGTCTTCTTGGTATTTTGTAGAATTTTAAAATGTACAAATAGGATGTTCTTATAATATAAATAGAAAAATATTTCCGAATTGAAAAATTTTCACCCCCCTCCCTCTGTGCCAAAAGAACTCAAAGACAAAAGAAATCATCCCTTTAAAAATATTTTTCTTTTGTGTAATCAATAATGCTTTTGGAACAAAATAAAGTAATGTATCTGTTACTCATCCTAAAGAGTATTACTAACTAATTGACGTATTAAAAGAATTTTATAATAAGTAATTTTAATGGTATTTATAAGTACCGTCGGTAGATAAAGAGTTAAATAAATATAAGAATTTTGTAATTATAAGTACAACATATGATGAAGCATGATTTTTCAATTATTGAACTATTATAGCTTGTATTAAAAAACTTGAAAAAAAAGTTTGAATTAAAATTGTAATTTTAATAAAGTATACTCTTTTTTTTATGTATATTTGAGAAGATTAAAAACCACTGTATTAGTTCAAAAGAATAATTACAAATAGTTTTCAATTAAATAATTCCTTGATTTTAATTTTAATATTAATAAAAATTTTATAATTGTAAATGAGTGAAATAAGTTTGAAACTTTTTCGCTGACATATAGTTTGTATGTTGAAGCTTATATTAGAAAAATAAAAAAAATCATATTAAGATATATTTTTTAGAATATTAAAAATTGAGCTAATCTAAAATTGTTATTGCAAGATGTTTTATTTTTAATATTTTTTAATTATTTCTCTAAATAACAATAAAAGTTTTATAATTGTATCTTAAAACTTCGAAAATTACTTATAACTCATCCCACCTGTTAAAACTTTTTATACTGTTTATAGCGGTATTATATCATTCCCTTAAGTATTTAATAATACTGCGGTCTTTTTTTAAAGGGCTTGCTACTTGCAAACACACGTGTTTAGATCCCCTGTAAATAAACAAACTACGTGTGTCCTTGGTCGAAACTGGTTAACCTTGAAAGGGAGGGGTTAAAGGTTGCTTCCAAATTCCGCTTAAAGGGCAGAATCGCGAACAGACGAATATCGTTACCAGTTCTCGGATCGGTTGGTTCCGAATAGGCTTGTTCCGCTAAGGCCAGAATCGCGCTCCAAGCCCGTCAAACCGGAGAGGATTCCGAGACGATAGGGGCAGAATTAGAAATTATTACTTCGTCGGAGGATTTCGAGAAAGTCGTCCGATCCGACAGGGGCAGAATTCGCCCAAAGCCCGTCAAACCGGAGAGGATTCCGAGACGATAGGGGCAGAATTAGAAATTATCACTTCGTGGGAGGATTTCGAGAAAGTCGTCCGATCCGACAGGGGCAGAATTCGCCCAAGTCCCTCAACATTCGGTGACTTAAGGGTGTTCTCATCTGCTTTGCTCAACAAGCGCAAAACGTTTTGACACATTTAGAAATTCTTTTTTCAACAGAAAGATATAAAATCACAAGGCTTGAGTATGGAAGCGATTCCAAATCGAACTTAGTTTTCTATTTTTTGATGATTAAATTACCTATACACTTCTAAGCTATTTCAATCACGTGATCACCCGTTTTTCTCCTGTTTTTTTGACCGGTTTTTCTGCTTTCGTCAGGAAATGTGTTCAAAAACGTTAACTTTGAAGTTTTGTTATGGAAGATCTATTGCGTTTGTAAAAAAACAGAAAACTGAGTGTAAGACAGTTTCTGAACAACAACGCCTGCTAGTTTCATGCATTTCCGAACAAAAATAAATTAAAACTTATGTCACAAAGTTGCCCTTTTTGATTCTAGAACACTCTTAACATTCGCGTGTTTTGATTATTCGCGAAATAAATAATACGGAACATTTTTACATTCGCGAATACTGAACTTGGTTATTAGCAAATTTTGTTTTACAAAGAATAATTTTTACAAAGCAAACTCACTTTGTTTTACCAGTTCTATGGACTACGTGACACTGGACACTTATGTACTGTATAGCCTGTTATGTTACGGTATGGCCTAAGTTGCGAGAACTTTAGCCCTTGTATTGAAGGAAAATATAAATAATCTCTTTTATTTATTATGCTTATTTATTTTAATTTTCTAAATTTTCAAATTTTTATTGCATGTGAAATATTTTCTGCAAATATTGTCGGGAAAATTTAAAAACATGTAAAATGCAAATCTTCACTGGTGTGCACTGTAAAAAAAATTCTGTAAAGGTACTAAACATTTTCTAGGAAACTGGGATTCCAAGAACTTTTCATGTAACGGTAACAGGAAAAACCCATGTAACCGATTCTAAAACTTGAATTTTTGCTGTTACCGTTACAGGAAAAGTTCTTGGAATCCCAGTTTCCAAGAAAAAGTTTAGTACCTTTACAGATTTTTTTTTACAGTGTGGAGCCTTAAATTTAAAATAGAAATTGAGACCGCAACTTTTCCTTACATGGAAAATCATAAACAAAAGATCTGTTCTGTAAAACAATTGCACATCACTAAAATTTCTCTACATTATAAAAAAAAAAAAAAAAAAAAATCTATAAAGTTACTAAAATTTTTCTAGTAGACTTGTATTCCAAGAACTTTTCATGTAACGATAACAGCAAAATTTCATGTAACCGAGGAAGGTTACATGAGTTTTTTTTCTGTTACCGTTACATGAAAAGTTCTTGGAATACAAATTTACTACACTATAAAAAAAAATTCTGCAGAAGGACTAAACTTTTTCTTGGAAACTGGGATTTCAAGAACTTTTCCTGTAACGGTAACAGCAAAAATTCTAACTTTGGAATGAGTTACATGGATTTTTCCTGTTATCGTTACATGAAAAGTTCTTGGAATTCCAGTTTCCTAGAAAATGTTTAGTACCTTTACAGAATTTTTTTTTTACAGTGTAGAAAAATCTTAGTAACTGTACTTTTTTTTTTATAGTGTACCATACACTGTCAAATAAACTCTGTACAATATGTTTATATTTATTCAGATTTATTTAAAGCATGTACTTTTAATGTACACTGGTGTCCAAAAGTTAAGCATAATTGGTAATTAAGTAATTATTTTTAAGTAATGAAAGAAATATGAATCGGAATGTGCTGAAACTCCAGGTGTGTAAACAAAATAGTACGCGTCACATATTTTCGCGAAGATTTTCCCGCGAAATCGAACAGGGGACCGTCAACAAATTGAAAAAGAACGAAGATCTTTTGGATAACCCTGTCAAAACTAATGTAGCAAAAGCGTTCAAACTGCACATTATGATTAATTGGTTTATTTCAATGTACTGTGTTAATTTTTACAAGGATAGCATGTATACTCGTAGAGAAATTAGAGTTTTTATAAAAACAGTCCTAAATTTTTCCAAGTTTTTTGCTTATAATTTGCAGAGTTCTTATTATAAAATAATGTTCTTTTCTGAAAATATGACAAAAATCATTGTACACAATACCCTGCCATCAGAATTTAAAAATAATAAAAATTGTATGAAAAATGAGTATGTTTAGTAAATAATTTTTCATTGCGCATGCGTCAACGATATCAAAATAAAATTTGCATATTGTGTTAGCTAAATGTATAAAGCAATTTCTGTAAAAGTTTCAAAAACATAGCTTGAAAATTCTGAAAATGGGAGATTATAGAATCAACTCAAAATCCTTTATTCCCTAAATGAAGCAAAAAGATGAGGGGCTGTATCCATATTCCATTGTTTAGTGCCTACACAATATTGCACGTGCAACTATATTTAGGTAAAACCCCTGATTTTTTTTGCTTCCATTAGGAATAATGAATTTTGAGTTGATTCTAAAGGCTCCCATTTTCAGAATTTTCAAGCTATGTTTTTGAATTTTTTACAGAAGTTGCTCTATACATTTAGCTAACACAATATGCAAATGACATTTTGATATCGTTGACGCATGCGCAATGAAAAATTATTTACTAAACATACTCATTTTGCACACAATTTTTATTATTTTTAAATTCTGATGACAGGGTATTGTGTACAATGATGTTTGTCATATTTTCAGAAAAGAACATTATTTTATAATAAGAACTCTGCAAATTATAAGCAAAAAACTTGGAAAAATTTAGGACTGTTTTTATAAAAACCTTAATTTCTCTACGAGTATACATACTATCCTTGTAAAAATTATCACAGTACATTAAAATAGGCCGATTAATCATAATGTACAGTTTGAACGCTTTTGCTACATTTGTTTTGACAGGGTTATCCAAAAGATCTTCGTTCTTTTTCAATTTGTTGACGGTCCCCTGTTCGATTTCGGGGAAAACTCTTCGCGAAAATATGTGACGCGTACTATTTTGTTTACACACCTGGAGTTTCAGCACATTCCGATTCATATTTCTTTCATTACTTAAAAATAATTACTTAATTACCAATTATGCTTAACTTTTGGACACCAGTGTATAATGCTGATAAATATATTTTTCGAACTTCAATTGCTCTTTTCCATTGAAAATTAAAAAATCTAACCTCCTTTTACACTGTAAAAAAAAAAAAAAAAAATCTGGAAAGTTACTAAAAGTTTTCTAGGAAACTGGGATTCCTAGAACTATTTATGTTACGGCAACAAGAAAATTTCATGTATTCGGTACAGAATTGCACTGAAAATCAAAAAATCTGTAAGGTTACTAAAATTTTTTTTAAGAAACTGGGATTCCAAGAATTTTTTATGTAACAGCAACCCAGGTTACAGATAAAATTTGCGTAAGATAACTGTAGTTTTATTAGATTCGTATGTAAAGTTACAGATTTCTGTAGCTTTACAAAAATTAGTTTTGTAGATTTACATATTTTCCTCTACAGTGCACAGATAAAATGTTAGTAAATGTACAGATTTCGGCAACTTTGCATCTGTAAGATTACAGATTTTTTTTTTTTTTTTTTTTTTTTTTTTTTTTTACAGTGTATGTATTCGAAAATAGCCTCAACATTCGTGGTTTTGATATTCGCAAATGCTTTCGGGAACCTAACCCTTGCGAATGCTAAGGGATTATACTAACTGTATCGATCATAATCTTTAGGTTTTTCAATTGTTTTATTGGAATCATTGTAAGAGTTACATTAATTTAATACATGAATGAGGGTGGTGCGCTATTTTTTCTGTTAATAGAAGATTAATTTTTTTAGAATAAAAATGCTTAGTTTTGAAAGCAATTTTTAGGTTTTTGTTCATCTGACGGAACCCTGTTATTCGTCTCTCTCTATCTGTTCGTCACAAAGTCCGTACCTAAGAACTGTATAAGTCAGAGACTTCAAATTTTGTGTACTTACAGCTGAATACCTCGTGTCACACGACAAATCCTAAAATATTGAAAAAGTCTATCATTTTAATAAAAGTAATTTTTTCAACGCCGTTCGTTTAGTTTTGCGATTTAAATTTTAAAAGATAACCTTAATTTCAACGTTTTTCGTGCAGATATCATAGTTTGGACATAAAGCGTTTCGCAAATAAACAAAAGGTTCTTAGCTCGAACACCGTTTATTTATATATCGAATTTTATTTATGTATTTGGTGGTTTTTTTTAAGTTTTGGATTTTCAAAAAATTTGGAATTTTGGATTCATTAAAATAATTTGTTTAAACCATTTTAAATTTCATTAAAATAAATAACTTCCTGTTTATAATTATTTTAATATTGAACTTTTGGTGCTACCATCTAAGCAAGAATTTAATAATTACGGCTTTCTTACTTTTCTAGGGGGCTTTAAAGCTCCTGTCCCTGCAGCCAAAGACACTCCCGATTTAATGTTAAACCTAAGAGGAGGTTATTTTCTAATATCTCATTTGCATTTCATCATTTTTAAATATATATAAATATGTATTGCATTGGAAAGCTGAGATCCATGTCTTCATTCATGTCTCCATTGCTCCTTTTTCACTTTTTCGATTTGGGTTGCAAATATTTTTTATAAAGTTACTTTCACTTTCGTGACCGGTTCCAAAAATGCAAGTGTCATTATAAAATATATCTACAACCAAAATTGAAAAAGTAAAAAATGAGAGATGTAGAGGTGAACCTCAGCTATTCAATGCAAAAAAGAAAAAAAGAAACAAAAACATATAAAAATAGCAAAATGTAAGTGAGATATTAGAAAATAATCTTCCCCATAGGATTAACATTATTAATTCGCGATGCCTTTGCCTGCTGGGGCAGGGATTTTAACGATACCCAGCATGGCAATCTTCACTCATGTTTATGTTGGCAAGGTATCGAGTAGCTCAGCTGACAGAGCATTAGTGTGCTATGCCAATGCCCCGGGTTCGAATCTTCGTTTGTACACTCTTTCATCTGGTGGTTTTACGCCAATTGAGCAATGCAAACATTCACTGCAATTAAAAAATACATCATTTTAGATATATTTTATAACCACAAAAAATATTTGAATCCTTCGATTAATGTCAAATTGAAATTATCTGAAACAAATAATTGAATGAGGGAACAAACTGTTGACTGAAGTATTATTTTCTGTTTATCTTATTAAATATGGAATGTAAATTAAATTTATCCTCGTAACTTCCCTTTCGGATAGCTCTTAGTGATGAACTATTATTAACGGACTTTTTAGGTTTGAGAAATATCGATATAGAAAACTGAGATGAGAATGAAAAGCTGAAAGTGTAGATTATTGAAAATCTGTTTTGTATTGAACTCATCCTAACTTCACAGAAAACTGATACTTACAGAATATCGGGTTTTATTATACACTTTTGATCCTTTATTATGCAGTTTAAATATACTGAAACAGGGATTTAAATTGAGTATATGAATAAGTGCGATTTATATGGTAATTTATATATACCGTATGGCAAAAATTTATTGGGCACATTCGATTTGAGGCATTTTTCCTAATATTTAGAGAAATATATGACAAATTCTTAGATTATAAAAAACTTGTTTGCCTTTCTATTTTTCTTTGAAGATTTCATCCTCAAAGCAATTGGGGATACACCAACAAATCGAAGAAAAATAATATTTTCGATCACCCTGTAAAACAAAATGCTTAAAATTCCCGCATGCAAAAAAAAAAAAAAAATTGTACATTTATGTATGGATAAGTGGAATATTCATGGAGTTATAAAAGTTAATCAGAAAAAAAAAAAAAATATATATATATGAATATTTTTATATGCATATATGCATATTTTTTTCTTTACAGCATGCTTGATTTTCAACAAAATTTAACTCATTTCTGAAAAAATACCAAGTTATTCACAATTTGTCACTTTTACATAATTTTTTTTACAGATGCAATACTTTTTCGACGAAAACCATCAGAAACATAAAATAAAAAGTTGTACATCCGATTCTCTCCAAGAAGTTAAATGTATGAGAACGTATGAGAATGTATGAGAATATGATGTTAAATGTATTGACGAATATGAATTTATACCTTATGAGCAAATATTTTTCGTTCAGTATATTATAACAGAACTACGAAAAATCTGCACAAAAATGGCTGTTACAGTGCCACTTTCTGGTGGAATACCTCAAACATAACTGGAATTTGATGGGCATAACCAAAAACATATACAGGATGTTTCATAAAAAATAGCAAAACTTTAAGAGATAAAAGTATACATCCAAACAAATACATTCCTCAAAGAGTGCTTGGTCGGAATTTAAACGCAAATATGATTTAGGTCTCCGAAGAGGATGCTGTTATGCGAGGCAAATAAAAACAAAGAACAATTAAGTGAATAAAAGCAAGTTTTACGACATGTGATTACAATAAACAATTAACCATTGAACCTTTGAGCGATTTCCATTTACAGTTCTGTACATAAAATACATTTCAGCCGTTTCCCCATTATTGAAGAACGACATTTTCCGCTGCGTTCCTAGCGCAATTGACAGTTGCACAATCGGATCAGCGAATTTTATGTACTAATGGAGGGGAAATTTTGCGTATGCGTTCTACTTCTCCATATCACATTTACATGCTATTAGTGCCGTTCTTCTCCCTGTAAATAGCATTAGGATTGAAGCCCTAACATTTGCATGTACCATGCCAGCACCTTTGCGATTTATTTCCCACCATGCATTCTTTGATGAAGATTGTTTGTGTTGATATGTACTATCACCTCTTAAAGTTTTGTCCATTTTTTATGAAGCACCTTGTATATGAAATTTACATTTAGAATTTTGTGTATTTTTCTCTATGGTCCTCTCTTATTCATTGCTTGAATGCGACTGAAGAAAACGCGTGTACTTTCGCCTTATGTACCATTGGCGATCGAAATTTCACACATTCTCGAAAATTCTGTTTTATTCCAGATAATTTTGGAACATTTCACATTAAATTGGAATATTCTAGATTACGCTTGATTATTGTAGAGCGTTTTAGATTATTCTGGAACATAAAAGATCATCCTAGATTGTTTTAAAACATTCTAGATTATTATCGATCATGTTAGAAAATTCTAGGTTATTTTAGAACACTTTAAGTTACTCTGAAATATTTTAGATTACTCTTGGTTACTGCAAAACGTTTTAGAATATTTTAACATTATAGATCATTCTAGCTTGTTTTAGAGGACTTTAGTTTATATCGAACATCTTAAAACATTCTAGATTATTTAAGAATTCTTTAGATTATTCTGGAACATCTTAGATTAAAACGTTTTAGATTATTCTCGAACAATCTAGACATTTTGAAACTTTCTAGAAAAATCTGGATCATTCTAGAAATTGTTAGAATATTTTGAAATTTTCTAGAAAATTCTGAATGCATCTCTGTCTTTCACTGACGCATGAAACGCCACTCAAATTATTTTAGACTCTACAATAAGCACAAAGAGTGAGGAAAAGAGAGATATACCTCATTTCACATTTTTCCACTTATACCGCTCTACTTCTACCCGACGACGCGACCAAACTCCCGTACTAACAGCAAGAGACCAAGGACTATCTACCACTACAATAACAAGTGGGTGCTGTGGATATTTATGAAGAAAAGTGTGTTTTTACGTACGCAAGCTTGTCTTACATATATATATATACATATTATTCACTTTATTTTGATATTGTGTGTTGGTAACCTCAAAATCGTATTATTTTGCTTTTTCATGACTAATACGAAGATGAAAACACACACTTTATATATATTTCCATAGTATTTGGGGTCTGATGAATCTACTATGGTCCGCAAATTCCGAATATATATCTTTTGGTTCATTTTTTTCATGTTTTGTTGATGCATGTATTTTACAATTAATATATATATATATATATATATATATATATATATATATAACCATTATATATTAATAAAGGATTTTGAAACAATCACGAGGAACTATATTTAGTTATTTTTCAGATCATTAACACTATTTAATATCTGCCTGAACAGTGTATGTGCCTTAACAAATAAAACTTTTCTAAATTCTAAGCACATTGAATATTTAATGTATGGCTAAGAACTTTTATTGAAACCTCATGAAATACAAAACAATTCGAAATCTGAATAGCTGACTTCTTGTTTCAACAAAAATCTTTGATCAAATCTTTAATACTTTTAAAATGCACTGAAACTTTTAAAAGTACTCAATAATTGTGTTTGAAATTTAAGAAAGTCTTAAACAAAATATTTAAAACGACACACTTTTCTGGCAGGTGCAGTTAATTTTAACAAAACCTTCCCTTGTTTTGCGATTTATATTAAACACAAAAATTAAATATTTATGTTTATCTCAAATAAACTTCTCAATGGCTAATTGCCAAAGTGTCAGTTGAGATTAGTGTTCCCAGATTAAATGCCGCAAATATCGGGACAGGGGGGAGATAAAAAACAGGAGTTTGACTTCTAAATCGGCAAATAAAAATACATTAAACACTGTTAAAGTGATAGCTAACGGAATTTCTGTCTTAAACAGCATTGAATTCAGGCACTTTTCTCTGGCAGGAATTTCTGCGGCTCCGGGTAGAGGGAAATTGCATTTTTTGACCACTGGAAACATAAAATCTAAAATTTCCCGGGTGGAAGGATTGTCCCTCCAGCAATATAAACAAATATGTATGTGTAAAGTGTACAAATATGTAAGTGTAAAGTGTAAAGTGTAAAGTGTAAAGTGTACAGTGTACAGTGTAAGTGTAAAGTGTAAAGTGTACAAATATGTAAGTGTAAACAAATATATATAAGCAAACTGTGCTTTCTCCCCCCTCCCCCCTTTCTAAAAAGAAGAGTTATTGCTAGTTTTATGAACTCCGTGTTAAATTGCACAGAAACAAAAGGTATTTTTAACCAATTTTTTTTTTCTCCGGTTATAAGCCAATTTTAAAATTCGACGTTTCAATTAAAGGGTGTTTCATCCAAAGCCTGTATTCAGTCAAATAGTGATTTTTCCAGTCTTTGTCTTTCGAAACCTACCATGTATATCACAATTGAAACGGTTTGTTTTAGAGAAAAATTGGAGATCTGTTAAGGTCTCCAGAATTACAGATTTCAAGATCTAAGTGAAGAATCTGATGTAAATTTTCAGGGAATTACTGTTGCCCGTGTTCAAAGAACTGTTTTCGAGCCTCTTCCTCTTAGGCACCCCCACATTATCAGATTTTAAAAAAATGTTGGCAAACTTTTGAAGATAATGTATAATGAACAATGGCAAAATCAACCTGTTCATGTCTGCAAATGGTATAACCGCATTATCCATGATTTACAAGTCTGCAATGAAGAACAGAGAGAAGTGTATGACTCTTTTGATGAAGATATTGGTTTTAAAATTTGAAGTGAGTTTTTGGCAAATTAATTATTATCTTCATTAATTATTTATTTATTAAATATTTAATGAATGCTACTAGGTACCGTAATCTGTCATTTTATTTTATCGATAATCAACTGAAATTCAGTATTTGCTCAAATAAAATAATGTTTTTTGTATTATTTGTGAGTTAGATTCAAAAAGCGTTTTACCTACTTGTCAAACAGTCAAAACATGTTTCTTCCTCTGAATTTAGTCAAAAAGCGATTTTTTCAAACATTAAATGCATTTTATTAATTTGTTTTAGCTTTAATATATTATGTATGCTTGCAATTATTTTTAATAACCAATAACAAAAACACACAAACAAAAATTAAAATAAATTTTACAAGTATTAAAATTTACAATGTAAGTCTAATTTATTAGTTTTTTGTGTTTTTTGAAAATTTGTATCTATAGGAGAAAGCATGGTTTATATCTTTTCTCTCTATATATATATTAAACTTTCTCATTGATCAAGTTTAAATTCAGCAAAAGGCATTTACACGTATTCTAAAAATATATTAATAAACAATTTTCAGATGAAAATTGTTTGCTTTTGGCGAGGAAAAGTGCTGCTCGCCAAATCGCGTGATGCTTTGTCTTTTTATGCCAAATACTCGAAAGTCTTTTATTTTTTACAGACTTTCTACTGTAATTTCACCGCTAAAATTGACTGATTTTTTATTACATACATAAGTAATTTAATTAATATTATTCCGAGTATGCCCAGTTATTAGACCTTCTTTGTAAGTACAATTTTAGCATTTCAGTTTCATCATATAACAAAATGCTTCATAATGTTTTCATCCATAAAATAAAATAATTTTGAGAAAATATATCCTAATATGTTCTTCCAGTAGGTTCTTGATTTATTTAGTTAGCATTTGCTTTCTCAACTTGTATTCTTATCAAAGTCATTATCAGCTTATTCTATGTTCTGTCCAATTCATGTCTACAATTGAAACTGAAATGCTATGAATCACGGTACCTAGATCTATTTATTCTAGATACCGTGCTATGAATGGTCACTTTGGAAGCAGAGCATTTCAGAACGGCAAAGTGTTAGCTCGGATTTGTTATTCACATAGAAAAGCACCCTTTTACAAAAGGAGTGTTATCCGAAAGCACTTATTGCATTAAGTTTAAACTTGAGTATACTAGTATTAGATTTCAACGTCAAGTTTCAGTAACATATTGAATGTGAAAAACATGATGTTCTAATAGCATGTGTTTAAGAAGCTTATTTATTTATTTATTTTTTACATATGAAAATATTTTCAGTGAAAAATTAAAAAACTATAGTAACAAGTAAAATATATATCTTTGTACGTATTTATAAGATTTCTAAAACATTAGCAATATTTATTATATATTAATATATATATATATATATATATATATATATATATATATATATGATACAAATAATAAGAATAAAATACAAAATGAATATTTCATTCAAAATATGTTAAAAATATATAGCATGAAACTATACTTATATATTCATCAAAAAGCATTTATATACACATTTTAAAAATTTGTCAATAAACAATTTTCAGATGCAAATCATTTGCTTTTGGCGAGAAAAAATGCTGCAGGCCAAATCGCGTGATGCTTTTGTCTTTTTATGCCAAATATTCAAAAGTTTTTTTTTTTTTATACTAATTTTCTTTTGTAATTTCACCCTAAAATTGACTGATCCTTTATTACAAATACTTAAGTAGTTTAATTAGTATTTTTAAAACTATTCCGAGTATGTTCAGTAATTAGCTCTCCTTGTAAGTACAATTTTAGTATTTTAGTTTCACCATATGATATATCATCCATAAAAAAATTTTGTGTTGATTTATTAGTCAGCATTTGCATTCTCAACTTGTATTCTTATCAAAGTCATTATTAGCTATTCTATGTCCTGTCCAGTTCATGTCTGTAATTGAAACTGAAATGCTATGAATGGTCACTTCGGAAGCAGAGCATTTCAGAATGGCGAAGTGTTAGCCTGGACTTGTTATTCACAAAGAAATGTGCCCCCTTTATCAAAAGGAGTGTTATCCGAAAGCATTTATTGTACAGTTGGGTCTCGTTAACATGAACATCAGGGGCAATCAAAATTTTGTTCATGTTAACAGTAATTCATGTTATCAGTATCAAATGTATGTATTCATTTTTATAGGGGACTGTGAAAACAGTTCATGTTAACAGTAATTCATGTTATCAGTATCAAATGTATGTATTCATTTTTATAGGTGACTGTGAAAACAGTTCATGTTAAAAATAATTCACGTAAGGCGTGTTCGTGTTGACGAGGTTTGACTGTATTAAATTTGGACTTGAGTATACTAGATTTCAACTTTCGAGGAGTTTCAGTAACAAACTGAATGTGAAAAACATGATACTGTAATAGCATGTGTTTAAAAGTGTATTTAATTATTTATTTTCTGGATGTTAAAAAGTTGCAGCGCTTAAAATGCTTTACAAATATTTTCATCTATTTATTTCATGTACAGTTATTGTTAAATTAACAAATATTCAAATTTCTTGCATTAACCTACAGATATGGTAATATATATTTTTTTAATTTAGTTTATAATACTACGATATTTTTAACTAAACGGGAAAATATTACTGTATTTTTAACCAAGCTTTTAATAAGAAATTAGTTTTAAGGATGTTCTTAGATCAAAAAGGGAAACTTTGTGAAATAAGTTTTAATTAATTTTTGTTCGGAAATACATGAAACTAGCTGTTGGTGTTGTTCAGAAACTATCTAATTGTGCTCATTTTTCTCTTTTTTTAAAAACAAAATAGATCTTTCAGAACAAGCCGCCAAAAGTTGACTTTTTGAGCCACATTTCCCGATGAAAGCCGAAAAACCAGTCAATGAGGGGAAAAACGCGTAATCACGTGATCGATATCGCCTATAACTCGATAGGTTATTTAATTATCATGAAATGGGGAAACAAAGTTCGATTCGAAATAGTTTCCATAGTCAACTCTTTCCATTTTATATCTCTCTGTTAAAAAATTAATTTGTAAATGTGTCAAAACATTTTGCGCTTTTAGAGCAAAGCGATTGACAACAGCCCTAATATAAACAATAGAGTATTTTTTGATAAACTCGTCGTATACCAGAATTTATGAACACAGCTTGCATTCATAAGTCCTCACCAGTTATTTGACGCTCTGTCCAGTTCGCAGCCCTATGCCTGTTTCTAATTGAAACTGAAATGTTATGGATGCATTTGAAAACAACAGAACGTTAGCTCAGATTTACTATTTATAAAGAACTGTTCTGGCTTTATGAAAAAAAGATGTCATCTGGAAGCATTTAATGTATAGTGTCGCGATTTTGAGTAGCTTATTCTTTTAGTCCAAGACCCGACAGCACAAAAACCTAAGGTATCAAGCACAAGAAAAAAACCCTTTATTTTATGGAAGAGTAGTAATAGGAGAATCTAGGGGCCCATGTCCGCCGGAAGTGAAGCGGCGCATAAGCCGAAATTTACTGCCTTTAGTGATTGATTCGTAGGTTTATCATTATGTTTGCCGTACAATCAAAGATATGAAATGGTAGTATCACAAACACAATGATAAACATCCGAGTAAGCAAATTGTAATTTTTGACTTATGCACCACTTCACTTTCGACAGACATGGAACATTAAATTCCCCTATAAGTACTCTTTAATAAAATAAAGGTTTTTTCTCTGTGCTCCACACCTTAGGTTTTTGTGCTGTCCGTTCTTGGACTATCTGCATTGAAATGAAATGGAATTTTACAAAGTGCATAATTTAGTAAAATAGTGCACTTAATGGTTGTACAAAATTTACAGAGATTCGTGAACAGTGGTGAATGGAAAATTTGTATACATGCAATACTTTTTACATTCTAATGAGTTTAAAATAACTGTTTTATTCATATCATGTCCCAAGGTCTGTTTAAAAAGCAAAACACAAATAATTAAAGATTAAAATTAATGCAAAAGATATTCAGAAATCTCCGTTGTAAATTGCTAAATAACTTTTTTTGGTTGCTGTTAAACTATGAGTCTCTGACTTCTACGGTATGCAATTATCTATTATTTTTGACGGCCGATTATCTGCACATGGGGTATAGGTCCTAGGAGAGCTTCCTTCGTGGGGGGGTCTTTCTAAGGGTGCCTAACCCATATTTACGCAAGATTCGAAGAAAATCATGAAAACTCAGAACAGTTAGGCCGACGGGCTGCTATTTCCCGGTGTAGAATGTATCGCATATTTCTATAGGTTAATATTTGTGAGAGGAATTCGGATGTTAACTGTCTATCAACAAGCCTTAACAAGTTAGGAGATTAAAAAAAAAAAAAAAAAAAAAAAAAAAAAAAAAAAAAAAAAAAAAACCTGTCGGTGGACATGTTGTGTTTTTTTAAATAACCTTTTAATTCGATAAACAAATCGTGAATAAGTTCAGAAAGTAAACTTACTCGTATGAATGTGTTAGTTTCCGCGTATGTGATTTTTACAAAAAAGTTTTGTGAAAATAGTTGCATTCACAATTCATTTCCAATTCGATGGTACAATGCTAAAGAAGTGCTTCAAATCTTTGTTTACTGCATAATGAGCAGAAATTTATTCACAAGCTTTGTTTCGATGTTACAAGGGAACAATATATATTGATCACTGAGTTATTTATTTAAGTCTCGAAAACAGTATAAAAATATTGAACTTCAACTAATTACAAATTTCTTGAAGCATTACAGAGTGTTTAACATGCTCTTGAAATGATAATATGCGAGACAATCGCTTTACACATTAAACATGCATCGAATTGCCATATTAATACGTTTTCTCTTATGTCAGAAAAATTAACAATTTTCAGTTAAATAAAATCGAACAATGATTAAACGATAGAAAATTACTTAGAAAAAATAAATTACTTGAATAACAATTATACTTTAGATTAAATAGTTAGTGAAAGCTAAATATTAATTAGAACAAGAAGTGAAATCGCTTTATTATTCTGAAAATATTTAAATATTTATGCCTAAGTGGAACAAGATCACCAGATCACTAGGATCAGGTGTAGACCCTATTTGTCCCCCCCGGTAAGTTCCCCGGCATGCGAGGATTCATTAAAATAACTTCCAGTCCTCAAAAAAGAAAAAAAAAATGCAATGGAATTAACTTTTCATACATGGTAATCTCAAATGAGATTGCTTTACAAAACAATCCCCAGACAACTGTGCATATTTTATTATAGATTGTTTTATTCGAGTTAACTTGGTTTATGTGTGTAAAGAAGGAATATCGTAATTGATTTTTTTCCCACATTTCCTTATACGCTAGAATTATGAACAATTTGTATTCAGGTGTTACTAATTGTTAAAGATATTATAATAATTAAACTTTTCAACAAAATTAGAAAATGGCTAAACCAGGTTTCGAATCCAGAATCTTTGATTTAAATTGCCAATGCTCTACCGATTAAGCAACATCCACCAACAACTAGAGGGCATACTTCGCTCATATAACCTTATTGGTAATTTCATCGTGTCTGCCAAGAAGGCAGTTTAACAAAGTAAACTGCAGTTAACGAAAAAATTAAAGAAAAAAAAATTATGTATCCACATAATTATTATTTAGAACCCAATTTAGAATGTGTTCCGCACATATCCCCCTTTTAAATTTCGAATTTTTAGAAATCATTCGTAAAAAGCATTTACACTACACAGTTACCAGACCACCAAATTTCAAATTTTTAGCTCCACCAATATCGCAGAAATCGCGATTTCAAAGCGTTTTTTGCTCTTGCGCCCTCTTGAGTTTTGTTGTATCGACTTAAAATATAGCCTATAATGGGGCAGAGTGGGTCAACAACATTTTACTACCATTATTATTATTTTTAAATTAGTTAGGTAGTTCCAGATATTACCCTTTACAAACAAACAGACACATAGTGGTTATTTTTTTATAATATTAGTGTAAATTAAAATAAAAAAAAAGTTTTGCAACCTTCTAATAATTTTTTATTTTATTTTATAGGTAAATTTGTTTCTGTGATTCCTGTGATTTTGTTCTACTTTATATACTGTATGTTGTAAAGGTTGCAGTATAAGGTAATGTGTTATGCTATTTCTAATTACTAAGAAGTTATAAGATTAAATCTTTAAAAATAGTTAAATAGTTTTATTTGATTGTTGACATGTTTCGAACCTACCCGACGCATTTTCAAAACAAAAGAAAAAATAAAAATATTCCAAAATTGCACATTCTATGATGAAATGATCTGAAATACCACCAGTCAGTTTTCATGTAATGCACGTTATTATTATTATTTTTTTATTTTACTTGGATGTTTATTTCTATTTTTGTACCCATGAGTAACTCGAGCCACAGTTTTGGTAATTTAAACGATGCTTCATTGTTACACATGGAATTTTTACAGGGTGTCAATCAAATAAGACCCTGAATTCAAAATTAAATTTCTCAAAAACAAAGATCGATAGAGTTATGCGGTAAAAGGTTTATTTATTAGGTAAGCTGTAAAAATCTTACACGGAAGTTTCTAACGGTGAATATTTTGAGAAGATTATGTTCTGATTGCAAAGAATACTTGACTTGCCATTTTTCTTGCTTTAGATTACTTGTAGAGAACGAGTTTTTCGGCTTACAGTGCCATATTTTAACGATGCATGCAAACGATTGCCATGCAAACTTTCAAGAGAAATTAATTCATTAACTCTAACCATAACTTAGGAATAATAAAGAAACAATATCATTCCTCGTGAAAGCTTGCATGGGATGAACTAAGTTGGAGAATAATTTTAGATCATGGTTTATTTTTAATTTAATTTTTTTTTTACAACTAAACGCGTTTTTTTCTTTTGTCGCGTGTCATTTGCATTGGCCGTGAGATGATTTGTATTTTTTATTATGTTTATTATGATTATGGTTGTTATCAGATTGGAGCCGAAACATGTCGATATTGTTTTTAACTTTTTGTAACACCTCTCTCAAGTAATATAAATTGTTTATCTAAATGTTTATATAAAAAGTGAAGTTCTTAAAATCTTGTGATTTAATAAACTTTTTATCACCGTTTCTATAAAAATATGTTTAAAAAAAATCTTGACTCAAACACAAGAAAATAAGTAAATTAAACAAACCATGGAAAAAAAAAATCAATAGATCCCTTTTTTTCTCTGAGGAATAATTGAAAATAAAACACTGTTCGAAATCTGAAAGTAATCCAGAAAGATTAAATCTAATCTTTTTAACCTTCGAGATATCAAAAGGAAACTCGTATACATTCTGAACAATTATTTACTTTGAATGAACTACTCTCGTGGGTTTCGTCCCCTAACAATCCTAATAATGGCTGAGAGGGATGTGCAATGCATTTCTTTCTAGTGATAGCCCTTTTCACTTTTGGGAAAACATTTTAATGATGACCTTTTCCCCTGCAAGCATTAGTAAGTACAAGCATTGAAAATAAGAAAACGAACGTGCCAACTAAAGAAAAAATATCTGTTTTGTTGAAAAAAGTTTATTAAAATTTTTATAATTTTCAGTGGGTAATACAATAATTATCGATTTTTTCGGTTTCAATCTGTAGATGTTACAACAATACATTGTTGCTCTTCATTTTTATCCCAATAGCAGAAAATGCAAGACAGGAGACGGCATCGCAGATCTTCTTTTCTCTTTTGCAGAATCTTTTTTTCATAGAGCTTTTATTTTGTTTCATATTATCATTAGACTTTTAACTGTAACTGGAAAATTTTGAGTCAAACTTGGAAAGATAGTTATTAAAAAATGTTTTAGATTGTAGTTATTTTTGCTATTTTTTATGAATTCAATCAATTTTTTTTTAATATTTTCATTCGTCGAATTCGATGAGTTTTGATTCGTAATAATAAAACTATTATCAGGATTAAGAATCGGTATAAAAATAGAAAATACACCTTTTATATAAAAATAGGTAAAAAAAAAACATGATTTGAACACAAGGAAATAAGTAAATTAAACAAATCATCATAAAAAAAAGGAGAAAGAACTGCAGTTTTTTTTTCTCTCTGAGGAATAACTGAAAATAAAACACTGTTTGAAATCTGAAAGTAATCCAGAAAGATTAAATCTAATCTTTGTTTCCCTTCGAGATATCCACAGGAAACTCGTATAAATTCTGAACAATTATTTGCTTTGAATGAATGAACCACTCTCGTGGGTTTCGTTTACTAACAATCCCAATAATGGCTCAGAGGGATGTTCAATTCATTTCTTTCTAATGATAGCTTTTTTTACTTTTGGGAAAACATTTTAATGATGACTTTTCCCCCTACAAGTATTAATGAGTACGAGTATTAAAGAAGAATAGGCAAATACACCGCCATAAGAAAAAGCATCTACTTTATTGAAAAAGGTTATTAAAATTTTTATAATTTTCAGTAATACAATAATTATCGATTTTTTCTGTTTCAATCTGACAAAGGTTATAACAATTCATTATTGCTTGTCATTTTCATCCCAACCGCAGAAAAGCGTTGCAGATCTTCTTCTCTCTTTTGTATATATATATATATATATATATATATATATAATATATATATATATATGTGTATTTATGGAGCTTTTATTTTGCTTTACATTATGATTAGCTGTTTAGTACTTAATATAAAAACTTAAGATCATTATTAATAAAAAAGAATAAAATGGATAAAGATGTTACAGCTAAGTGATTGTATAATTAAAGCTTCAATAGTAAAATACTTTATCTGCAGATTTTCTGCTCCTAAATTATTTGTTGTAAACGCTTGGAGACTTTTCTGTTTTGGGGATTTTTATGAGATTATGGATACCATTTTCAAAATGGATTACACTATAGTCGCTGGTCTTTGTATATCGCTTGCCGGGAGACAAGAAAAAAGACGCGATAAGTACAATGAAAAAAAAAAAAAAAAACTCCGTTAAATTTACGGCAAAAAACTGCTCACAGCAATGTTGCTAGCAGTTTTCGCCGAAAAAATTGCAGAAAAATTAGATGTAATTTTTTTTATTACATTTAATTTTACTGCAATTTTTACGGTAAAAACTGCGGACAACATTGCTGCCAGCAGTTTTTTGCCGTAAATTTAACGGATGTTTTTTACAGTGTATATCCGAGGTTATTAAAATTTAAAAAATTGTAAAACCAGTAAGATGTTATTATTTTTTTCACCAAGATATTGGTTTATATGTGTATTAGAGTTTTCTTAATAAACCCAATTACAGACTCTTATTGTATTTTACGCACATGCAAGGTATTTAAGAGTGCGGTTGAATATAATTGTTCTGGAAAAGGACGGAGCTGCGGGATACACGGAATAAACATTATATGGCCATTAATGACCAGACACCTTTAATTTGAAACATTTTTTCGAATATTTAAAACTATACTTGTATACTCGTATTATTCTGGGACTTCAGGATTTTAAAAATTATATTTTATCTTATATTTATCAATGTTAGTTTGATAAGGAAAACAATTAGGGGGCTGTCAAAAAATCAAATAAAATTAATAGTATTTCGAATCATCCCTGTACATTAAAAAGCACGGAATGATCTATTGACAGATATATTGCAGAATACAGATATATGGATACTATACAATATATTTACTGAATTTCGGTAGAACAGAACGTTTATTCATAGAAATAAAGAGATTTTTAAAAAAGTAAAAAAAAAATTCTGGCATGTTTTTAGTTTATATCATGCAGGGTTTCCAATTAAATTTATTTCAACCTGTCCCATCTCACATATTATATAACAGAAACTTTTACACAGCTTAGCATAGCAGACTATTTTTTAACCATTAAAATAACAATGTTTATTCATCACAATGTGCTTCCACTTGTATTTTTTCATTTCTTTAATGAAAAAAAATATTCTTCAAAATGTACAATTATGTTATTCAGCCTCATTTCAAAAAAAAAAAAAAAAAAAAAAAAAAAAAAAATTATTTATTACTGGCAAATGGCAGCGATTCCAAAGCATATGGTAGAGTAGATTGTAGTATCATACATTAACACTTATGTCTGCTATTTTTTTACTGCAAAATAAAGCCAGAAAATTGAGCGGTCCCAAGATGGCCGTGTCCCAACGTGCCCCACCTTCCCTACTAGCAAACTACTTACCTGGGTTTTGAAGAAAAACATTTGCAGTACCACACAAATTTAGTTATAGATACCAAATTTTATAAACAAAACAATTTCTTAACATGCGTTTTTCAATAAAAACAACTCTTAAATTAATATATACATATTTACACGCTCGGTTTTGAGTCATAACATACCAACCGATAAGCAGAACATTGTGATCAAATTTTATATCAATATCTTAAAAACTTTTTAAAAAATGAAATTTCCTGTAAATGTAAACGAATGAAAAACGCAAATTAAGATTTCAATGTAGCACAAAAACTTATGTATAAAGGTTTATATTTTGGACTGTAACTTTGTCTCTGATTATCGCTGAACCAAAAGTAAGGCATTTTTGGAATCTTAAATGTTTGAACTTCGATTTAAAATAATAAAAACACAAACGAAAAATTTCGCGAAAGCGCGATTTGAGGATAGGCACATACCTTGATGAAATCACATCGGAAAAAATCTGAAAAGAAACACAAACAGATGAAATCTAATCTTTTCCCCTCCGAAATATCTATAGGAAATTCGCTAAATTCGAATTAATTATTTACTTTGAATAAAATGTTCTCATGGGTTTCGTCCATTATACAAACTCAATAATAAGCTGAAAGAGATAAAGTTTATTGCATTTATACTGATAGTCATTTCTACTTTTGGGAAAACATTTTCACAATGTCCCTTTTTTTCTGGCAATCATTAGCGAGTGTGAACATTAAAGTAGCGTAAACAAATACGCTCTCTTACACACAAATAATGATAATAAATATAATAATAGGCATATTTATTTAAGCAAATTTAATTTCTGCTTTTATTACATTCTTATAATATTTTTACTTGCTTCTTACAAGAAAATTACTTTCTCTTGTGTGACACTAATAATGAGCGAGACGTACACCCAGAAAAAGAGATTGATTAAAACTGCAAAACAGGTTTTGTTAATCACATTTTGGTTGTTTAAAGCGAATTTTTTTGTTAAGTAAAAAATCGGTTTTGTTGCTAAGACAAATAATAATAATAATATTAATAATATTGTAACACTCTTATAAAATTTTAACAAAATTTCGTCAATTTGGAGTGTTACTAAAGCCTTGTATTTTCAATTTGTAATTCTAACAAAATTTTGTTGTTTTTGCAAAATTTAAATTGGTGTGCAGTAGCCATAACTCTCTCACGTAATTTTGTTTAATTGACTTATATAGCTATACAGGATTAACATAAATTTTGCATAATGAAAACTTTTCGAATTGAGACGGATTAATGACATTATTATTACATTATTATGCGTTATTTTTACGTATTTGACGTTATTATTACATTATTAAAATTTCTATTGACCCATATTGGGCTCAATGGAAAAATTTTGTTTAAATAATTTTTTTTTTCAATTTTACGTCTACAATTTTCATCCGAAACGCATAATAACGTAATAACAACGTCATTAATCCGTTTCAATTTGAAAAGTTTTTATTATCCAAAAATTATGTTAATCCTTTATAGCTATATAAGTCAATTAAACAAAATTACGTGAGAGAGTTATGGCTACTGCACACCAATTTAATTTTTGCAAAAACAACAAAATTTTGTAAGACTGAAATAAAATTGATGAAATTTTGTTAAAATTTAATAAGAGTGTTAACAATATATTTTTCTTTTTTTTTGCCTGAGCAACAAAACCGGGTTTTTTACTTTAACTAAAAAATTCGCCTTAAAACAACAAATATGTTCTTAACAAAACATTTTTTGTAGTTTTAATCAATTCCTTTTTCTGGGTGTAGCTGAGGTCATTCGGTAGCTTCACTCCCCCCCCCCCCTTACCGCTTTTCAGTGTCTTTAATTTATGTAATTTTGCTTTTAAATGTGTCTCGTATCAATTTTTTGATTTTTTATTTTATTTTTATTCCTGTAGAGAGTCGGATATTCGGTATGTAAGTAGGGGTCACGGACAAAAGTTAGCTTTCTGTACCTTTTTTTTTTCTCATTACAAGAAAAAAATGTTGGATTCGTGGAAAAAAATCGACTTGTGTTTTTTCGACGGATTTATATATTTTTAAAGGTCTTGAAGCTCATTTGAGTTTTCAGAAAAGTGTGTTTCTGTTCGTGAGTTTCTGCGTGTGTTTGTCATCTGCACCCAATTTATCTTATAATCGTTGCAAAATTTTGCATTTCAAATTTCATGAAAATTGACTGAAAACTTAAAATGATATTAACAAAAGTTATTTCCACTCTATTAAATCCTATCATAAGTAATTAATTCAATGATATCCCATGATATGTAATGATTATAGATTGCCATGAGGAATGTGTTCTATTTAAGATGGAGTCCAATTACTTCTTTAGTACTGAATTTAATATAAGGTATCCTGGGATAACAACGGCACATTAAGATTCTATTAATTTTCACAATTAAGTTTAAGATTTTTTTTTCAACAAACATTGGATTTGATAAAGCAACATATTGACTATAAATACAAGAAATAATATTTTAGTAGATATATATTGATAATATGTAATGGCGCGATTTGTTCGCCAATACTATTTGACGTTATTACCCACTGTAATATCGCCATGCAAACAAAACTATAAGATGGAATAACAACATGTAAATTGCCCAATTTTAAAGATACAGACACTATAGACCTAGAAATCGACAAATTGCTCGTAAGTTACGGTCAACCCATTTCAAATAGTCCAGAAAATATTTCATTAGTTTCTTGATCATTTTTTAAAAATATGAAATTTTTTGTACAAGAACCCTAACATTTTGGAAATTCAAAATGGCTGTTATTTTAACTTCATTAATTTTTGTTTCTACGTGCCGGTCATCTTAAATAAATTTAAGATTTTAATTTAATTAATTTTTATCTACCTTTTTAGCAAATTAATAGTTATTTTCTATTTATTGTCTAAAGTTTAACATTTAAAAATTTTCGTTGTGGTATCTTCATCGCCAATTACCCTTTTTAGGTGCGTTCGTAATTTTGTAAATACGTAGCACCTATAGTCGTCATAAATAAGCTAAAAAACTTTGTAAAATCACCATAAAAAGAAAATTAAACAGGACGCGTTTCGAGATTCAAAAATACAGCTCGTCTTCAGCTAATCCAAACACGTGTCACAAGGGACTTGTGACACTTGTTTGGATTAGCTGGCTAATAATAAGTTAATAAAATTAATTTATTAACTTATAATTAAGTTTTAAAAACATTAAAATGTTGTATTATCATCGGAAACACGTCTTTGTACACAATTTGCATATTTCTAGTGCACCACGAAGGGATTTAAAAATCAATTATAACATTCCATCTTTACATGTAAAAACCCTGTTGAGTTCAATAAATAAAAGAGGTTAACCGTTTCGGGTCTGGTTAATAGTACATGCCTTTTAATAGAGTATTGTTTTTAGTTTTAACAAATACTTTTGTTACTGTTTACATGTTGTAATATTAGCATGTGTCTATGCATTTACTATATGACTTCTTTAACGTTTTGGCATTTAGTAATAATAATAATAATAATAATAATAATAATATATTTGCTCTATTGTCTTTGCACCATTTTTGATTATTTTATTTTAAACGTATATTTTATTCTTTAAATTTAAAATAAAAGTTACTTTCCTGAAAAAATCATGAATAATAAAGCGCAAAAAGTATTAAAAAGTTGTAATGTCAGTTAAATCTTGTTGTAAAATAATATTTTCTAAACATCTCCATAAACTCTTCCTTAGCCTATTGTAATATGAATATGAATTGAATAGTACGCAAAACAACAGCATTCCTTATGTTTCAGACAATGAAATATTTTTTAAACTCTTATTAATCTATTTGGGTATCTAATGTTACTATTAATAACGTAAAAGTATTATTTTTAATTTAAAAAAAAGTACCCGAAAGAGTTAACAATAAAATGTAACATTATTATCAGAATTAAGAATTAGTGAAAAAATTAGAAGATGTTGTTTCTATGAAAGTATGTATATTTTTAAATTTCAACACAAAGAAAAAAGTAAATTAAATATATCGTTGAATAAGAAAATGGCCGACAGATTTTTTCCCCCTCAATAATAATTTGAAATAAAACATTTCAACTGAAATCTGAAAGAAATGCAGAAAGATTAAACCTAATCTTTTTTCCATTCGATATATCCACAGGAAAACTGATAAATTCGGATTAATTATTTACTTTGAATGAAATACTATCTTGAGTTTCGCCCATTAACAATCTTAATAATGGCTGAGAGGAAAGTTTAATGCATTTCTACTCATAGCCATTTCTACTTTTGGGTAAATATTTTAATGATGTCCTTTTTCAAAAAGTATTAATGAGTGCGAGCATTAAAAGACTGACAAATACACACACAACAAAAGGCTGTTGACAGATTGTATATACAAAACAACAAAAAATTTGTTTTATAAAGTAAAGTGAATACTGTATTTAACCCTTTCAAGTCTGGTGTATATGTCTTTTAGTGAAGTGTTATTATTTTTTTTAAATAATATTGCTTCTATTTATAGTTAGTACTGTTTGTATGTATCTACACATTTATTATATGACTTCATTTATGTTTAGATATTTAGTAATAATAATAATAATAATAATTATTATTATTATTATTACTTGTTTAATTTTCTTTGCACAGATTGCGATTCTTTTATTTTAAGCATGTGTTTCACACTTTAAATTTAAAATAAAGTTACTGTCTAGAAAGAATCATGTGTAAAAAAGCACCTAAAAGTATTAAAAAGTTGTAATATAAGATAAATCTTATTGCAATACTATATTTTCTGAACATCACCAAAACAATTTTCTGAGCCTATTGTCATAATATTGATTGGATAGTACGCATAACAATAACTTTCGTTATGTTTCAGAAAATGAAATATTCATTAAACTCTAATTAATCTATTTGGATAGTTAGTGTTAAGGTTATTATCGTAACAGTAATTTTTTCTAAAAAATGAAGAAAAAAATCGGACCAGAAAGGGTAACGATAAAATATGGTATTATTATCAGAATTAAGAATTAGTGAAAGAAAGTAGATATTGTTTCTATGAAAGTATGTAAAAGAATATTTCTAGATTTAAACACAAAGAAAAAAGTAAATTCAATGTATCATTGAATAAGAAAATGATCGACAGATTCTTTTTCCCCTCAAGAATAATTTGAAATAAAATATTTCAACTGAAATCTGAAAAAAATCCAGAAAGATTAAACCTAATCTTTTTTTCTTCGATATATCCACAGGAAAACTGATAAATTCCGTTTAATTATTTACTTTGAATGAAATGCTATCTTGAGTCTCGTCCATTAACAATCTAAGAACGGCGGAGAAAAAAGTTTAATGCATTTCTACTCATAGCCATTTCTACTTTTGGGGAAACGTTTTAATGATGGCCTTTTTCAAAAAGCATTAGTGAGTGTAAGCAATAAAAGACTAACAAATACATACACACATAACAAAAGGCTGTTGACAGATTTTATACAGGGTGATTCCAAAATTTTTTTACAATAAAAGAGGGGTGATAGTATACATCAAGACAAACAATATTAAATAGGAGACCAAGGGTCCAAAACGTTTTCCTAAGGAAATAGCCGCCATTAAAGTTTAGGGACCAAAATTTCAAATAAACATAAAAAACGGAAAAATCGGTCGATTGATTTGCGGTTTCTAAAATTATTCTTTATGTCGGCATTTTCTTGAAATTAAATTATAAAGATAAATTTCAAAAAATGCCGATAGAGGGCTTTTTAGACTTTGGAGTAACGAACAACTATTTTTTACTGGTATTTTTTGCATCTCATTAAATGTTTTCGTAAGCTTAGACTCAAACTTAAATTTTGAGCTCAAAATCTGTAGTTGGGAGTGGTTAAGTAACGCAAACTGACCTGTGTTCAGAGGGTTCAAATTTCAATTGATTATAAAAAACGGAAAAATTGGTCGATTGATTTGCGATTTTCACTAAAAGTATTCTTTATTTAAGTATTTTCGTGAAAATAAATTATAAAGATAAATTTCAAAAAATGCCGATAGAGGGCGCTTTAGACTTTGGAGTAACGAAACACTCTTTTTTGGCGTTGTTTTTTGCATCTTATTAAATGCTTTAGTAAGCTTAGACTTGAACTTAAATTTTGAGCTCAAAATCTGAATAGCTGGGAGTCGTTAAGTACACAAACTTAGCTGTGTTCAGAGGGTTCAAATTTCAAATAATTGTAAAAAACGGAAAAAATTGGTCGATTCGTTTGAGGTTTTTGCTAAAACTAATTTTTAAATCAGCAGTTCTCTTCATCAATCAGTGTTTTCTTGAAAATAATTTTTAAAGATAAATTTCAAAAAATGCCGATAGAGGGCGCCTTAGACTTTGGAGTAGCGTACAACTATTTTTAACTGTTATTTTTTAAATCTCATTAAATACTTTCAAATGCATAGACTTAAATTTTGGGCTGAAATTCTGAATCGTTGGGAGTGTTTAAGTAGCGAAAAATTGAATTGTGTTCGAGGAGCAAAGAGGGTTAAATTTCAACTCCTGAACACACTTCAGTTTGCGCTTCTTAACTCCTCATAACGATTTAGGATTTGAGCTCAAAATTTAAGTTTAAATCTAAGCTTCCGAGAACATTTAAAGTGCTTTTGCAAGCATTTAATTAGAACCAAAAAATAATGGTTGAAATGAATTGCTGGTTACTCTGAAGTTTAAGGCGCCCTCTGACGGAATTTTTTGAGATTTATCTTTAAAAATTATTTTCAAGAAGATACTGACTTAAAGAATAATTTTATTTTAAACCGCAAACGAATCGACCAATTTTTCCATTTTCTATAATTACTTTAAATTTGAACCTCCCCCACCGCCTTGAACACAGTTCAGTTTGTGCTACTTAATCACTCCCTACTATTCAGATTTTGAGCTCAAAATTTAAGTTTAAGTCTAAGCTTCCGAAATCATTTAAAGAGATGCAAACAATTTGGCAAAAAATAGTTGTTCGTTACTCCAAAGTCTAAAGTGCCCTCTATCGGCATTTTTTGAAATTTATCTTTATAATTTATTTTCACGAAAATAACTAAATAAAGAATAGTTTTAGTGAAAACCGCAAATCAATCGACCAATTTTTCCGTTTTTTTTAATCATTTGAAATTTGAACCCTCTGAACACAGGTCAGTTTGTGTTACTTAACCACTCCCAACTACAGATTTTGAGCTCAAAATTTAAGTTTGAGTGTAAACTTACGAAAACATTTAATGAGATGCAAAACATACCGGCAAAAAATAGTTGTTCGTTACTCCAAAGTCTAAAGCGCCCTCTCTCGGCATTTTTTGAAATTTATCTTTATAATTTAATTTCAAGAAAATGCCGACATAAAGAATAATTTTAGTGAAAACCGCAAATCAATCGACCGATTTTTCCGTTTTTTTATGTTTATTTGAAATTTTGGTCCCTAAACTTTAATGGCGGCTATCTCCATAAGAAAACGTTTTGGACCCTTGGTCTCCTATTTAATATTGTTTGTCTTGATGTGTACTATCACCCCTCTTTTATTGTAAAAAAAATTTGGAATCACCCTGTATACAAAACTACAAAGAATCTGTTTTATGTAAGTGAATATTGTATTTAACACGTTCGCTGCCGCTTACGTGAAGACGTGATGAAAGTTAATGCCGCACTTTAGAAGTGGGTTTTCCCCAGAAGCCAATGTACTTTTTATAACAAAGAATCAGTAAAAGATTTTCCCACGCCATCGCGTGACTGGCTATTGGACATCACCCCACATAACGCGCTGGCGCGTGAGTGGCCCCTTAACGTTGCAGCCATATCACGCACTAGCGCGTGAGCGGCAGCGAATGTGTTAATAAAACTAGTCGTTGGGGGCCACTGTAACACTTACCATCATGGATATGCATAATATAAAATATGAAAATAAAATACAAACTATTTATAAACTAACTTGCAATTCCAAAACAAAATTTAAAAGTACTTTATCTTACATTATTTTATGTTACATTCACTAATGTTACATTCATATTTTAAAAGAAATACAGCCGAGTCTCTATATAACGAAATCCATCGTTCCAGTAAAAAATTCGTTATATAGAGAAATTCGATGTATAGAGAATGATGTTAAAAATCGTATTTAATGTGTAAATTTTGAACAAATATTATTTTGGACTTTTTTAATTAAGAATTTGAAATGTTTAAAAGTAAGTATTAAACTAACATTTTATTTATTAATTATTTAAGCAGTTTCAAAAAAGAGAACAGACATTTATTTGAAAGCTTAATGAAAATCAAATGAGGAAGACTTGTATTAATTTCAGACGAAGAAATCTGTAATTTTTTGTTGTTTTGATTTTAAAATTGTTACGCTTTCAAAAAAAAAAAAAAAAAAAAAAAAAAAAAGCTCAAATTTTAGCAAGGAATGAAAAATTGTAGTTAACATTTTCCTCCATTTGAAGGCCTCTCTTATTGTGCCTCTCATTGATTCCTTTCTTATATGCATAACAACCAAATTGACCCTGTTTTGAGAAGGATGTTGAAAGTTGTATGGGAGGTGGGATGAACTAGTTGGGTTTAAAGAACGGAGAGAAGTAATATTTAAAAAAAAAAAAAAAAAAAAAAAACTCAACACTGAACGATAAATTAAAAATAAATGATGGAAAATTGATTCCACATGATTTGGAAGCTTTTCTAAAACTGAATAAATTAAGACCAATTTATGAAAAAATTCGTTATATGGAGATAGATATTTCGTTATATAGAGACTGTTTTTAATGTAATCATGCTAAAAAGGGACCGTTACTACTAAAAATTCGTTATATAAAGAAATTCGATGCATGGAGTTTCGTTATAGAGAGACTCGACTGTATTTCCGAAATTTTTTTTGTATACGTTTCATCAGAAGGAATATTTTGTAAGTCTAAAAAAACAGTTTCGGATAACTAAGGCTACTAAAATTAGACTTTATCGCACTATTACATTTTAACTACATACCAAATTTCAAGCCGCTTCTCAATTTGTTCGATAGATAATGTTTAAAATCGTTATTTCATGACGCGATAAATTTTAAATGTTCTATTACTGAATTGCATAAAAGAAACATCCTTATAATTCCAAAAAGGGCAATCATATAAACTAACACTTTGCGTCGTATTAAACATCTAATTTCCAATTAAAATACATCGTTGAATTGAAATTTGAATGAAATACAGTGTCATGAAAACTCGAAGAATGTGGAAAATAGGATTATGATTATTTCAGAAATTAATTATCTGGCTGACTGACTTCATTCTTTAATAAAAATTTATGTCTTTTGGCTTTGTTTTATATTCACTGCTTAAAATAAATAATTTCGATAATTTATAATTTTTGATCAGAACGAATAATTTGAAAGTCCGAAAAAAATAGTTCCGATTAATCGAGGTTAATGATATTCCATAGGATTCTTTCCATTATTACATATTAAGTACATAACAAATTTCAAGTCTCCATCTCAATTTGTTCTAAAGGTAGAGCGTTTACAGATATACACAAAGAGACACAAACAGACGGACGGCAATTTTTCTTTTTCTAAAAAATATGTTTTTCTGAATCGCCTGTATCTGAAATTTATACATCTTTCAATTTTTTTTTTTCAATTTTTAAAGCGATTACAAGGTTTAAATTTACTACGTATGATGGTTAAGTAATAATAGAAACATTCAAAAGATATGTTTTTAGTCTAAGGTAATAGAGACCATATAGTGACTAGCAAAATTCATGGTAATTCTGGAAAAAGGCTTACTTTACGTTTTATGGGTCACTGAATCCGAATTTTCAACTTCCCGCCAAAATTTCCCCGGCAACTCTTCTAAATTTTCATAAAATCCCCCCCCCCCCAAATTAAGGGTTTTTTTGTGAAAAATATTTAGAAATTTAGAAAGTAGATAAAATTTATAACAAAATATATATATGACATTATGACGTAGGGGGATCCTCCTCCTCCCCCCATTTGCTCCGCTTCACTGCGTGCTCTAAGTTATGCAATTTCGCATCGTTTGCTTTCGCTCTCCTGTTTTCCTTTCGAACTTTCCCTGTAAGGCTTACTTTATATTTTTTGGGTCGATGAATCCGAATTTTAACTTCCCACCAAAATAACTTCCCCTCCTCTTCCAAGTTTTTTGGTAAAATGATCCCCAAAGTAAGTTTTTTTAAAAGTTGTTTTAGGGAAAAAGTATCTAGAAAATCAGAGAGTAGATAAAATATTCAACAAAGAAGATAAATAACGTTATGACGTAGGATTAACGGGTATCTAGGAGCTTACCTCTCAACATGAGCCGCAGCGCTGCGTGCATTAAGTTATGTTTGCTCTCATTAAAATGACCGTTTTAGTGAAAAATTTCGAGTTTTTTTTTTAATTGGTTTATTACAAGGAGCAATTTTTCACGATTACAAATCTGTTTTAATTTTCTACGATTATCAGAAGAGGAGATGTGGCCAATTCAATAAACAGAAAGTTATGACCAAATATAGGAATGGGACGTAGCTAGGCCAAAAGAAATGTAAACAATATTTCTATGCTTGATTTCCTTACGTGTTATATATAAGAAAGCACTAATAAATCTTAATTGAGATTCCTAGATTAATTTTATAATAAACAATATAGATAAGAAATCTTTAAATTCAATTTCTGCAAAATCTGTTTTTCCGTTATTTTTATGTTTGGTAAATTCCATTACATATAAATAAAATAAAATAAAATAAAAAAATATTTTAAACACATTTCAGTGAAATTTTTTCTGAATGCTTTCGATATTATTCTGAGAATAATATAAAAAGAATCAGAGAATAAAAGAATCTGAGCTTTATGAAATAAATTAATCATGTTGTAGGTACTAAAATATAAAAAAATGCAATTTATAATAAAAAAAAACCATGTATGACATATTTTGAAATATTTCAGTTAATTTTGAAGATGTTGTAGAAATCTTATGCTCAATCACAGAAAGGAGCAATCCTAGTATATAATACAAAGGAAGTTAAAATAGGTTTAATAAAATTGAGTGCCCGCTATCTGGTGTAAGCATAAAATGTTGCCGAAAAATGGCAATCCCCCTGCCCCTATTTTTAAAAATTGTATAAAGATATGGTTAGGATTTTATGTTTTTCATCAATTTGTACTACATTTGAACTAAAAATATATGTACTTATTTAATATTGCATGACGTTAAATAATGCTCTGAAAGTAGATTTGAAAAATTTAAAAAAGTTTGCTCTGTTTCTGCAATGTTCATTTTTCTAGTAAAAAGCTTAGAATCTTCTCCCCTCTATTTATCCACACATCTAAGCAAAAATTACAAAACACATTTAGCGTAACCCTCCTCCCCCCCCCCAAAAAAAAAAATCATACACTTCCAGATTATTTTTCACTATCTATATTAGAGAAAAGTAATTAAGCACTAATAAAAGATTTGGAAATCAAACAGCAGAAACTATGATTTTGAATTAATTTGAAACAAGATTACATGTCACAACAAATTATCTCCTATTCTTTATGCAAAATAGAAGCAAAATATGTTCTCTTTTTTGATAGATCTTTCAAAAGAGGAGTAGTTGGGAAGGACTAAGTAAATTACGCGAGGGCAAAAGATACTCCATCCTATATGTCTGCTCGAAAAATCAAATAAAGTTTTAAAAGTTATAGCTGAATAATTTCCGACATTCAAAAGATAGGTATTTCTACTTTTTCCTAATTTGAATTTCATTTCTCGAGGATGTATAGTATTAAAGAAAATAAAGCTTTTAACATTCTTTTGATTTGTAGCAATAAATTTTCGAGTAGCATTTTTATTTAGCATTAAGAAAATGTACGCTTCAGTGTTTATCGAAATTTGATAATTGCGCTAGTTTGACAAAAGAAAACTACAGTTTAAAAAAAAACTCATTTCCGACAAAGGAATGTTCCATTTGTCAACTCGATTTTTTTATGCATTACTTATTATCCCAAGGAATTTCGTAATGCGGGAAACAATCTTGATCATTCTTTTTGTGTTATTTTATTTTTTAAGTTATTAACGATAAATTGATCGTTAATTCTTTCTGTTGTTCAAAATGTACTTACATAAAAAAAATACATTTTTTAAAAAAGTTTGTCTTGTTTGAAATAATGTTTTTAATTCATAATAAGGATTTATGTGACTTTATTTCCAATGTAAATTGTTTATTTAATGTTCATTTTGTATTTTTTTTTTTTTTCAAAATAGGCAAATTTTTATAGTAACATCAATTTCACGTCAAAGTTCATAGACCAATTTATAGATTAACAAAATCGTTTTACAATAATGCACACACATCGGAATTATTTTATCACAAACTTTGCACCACCGTCTATACCACAGAAAAGTAATTACTCTAATAAAAGATTTAAAAATCAAACAGCACAGCCTGTGAATTTGAATTATTTTGATATAAGATTACATGTCTCTACAAATTATCTTTTATGCTTTATATAAAATAATAGTAAAATATGTTCTCTTTTTTTGATATATCTTTCAAAAGAAGAGGAGTTGGGAAGGACTACATAAATTAAGTGAAGGCAAAAATTATTCCAGCAAATATGCCTGCTTGAAAAAATCAAGCTAAAATGATATTTTAAAATTTATAGCTGAATAATTTCCGACATTCAATACATATGTGTTTCTACTTTTCCTTATTTGAATTTCATTTCCAGAAGGTTTATAGTGTTAAGGAAAATAAAACTTTTAGTATTCTTTTCATTACATTAAAAAAAAATTTCTAGCAATAAATTTTCGAGTAGCATTTTTATTTAACATTAAGTAAATGTAAGTCGAAATTTGATAATTGAGCTAGTTTGATAAAAGAAAACTACTATTTTCGTTAAAAAAAATAATTCCCACAAAGGAATGTTCTATTTGTCAACTCGATTTTTTTATACATCACTTATAATCCCTCGTAATTTCGTAATGCGTGAAACGATTCTTTTTTTTTTTTTTGTGTGTGTGTGTGTTTATTTTTTTGAGTTATTAAAAATAGAGTGGCTGTTAATTCTTTCAGTTGTTAAAAAAGCGCTTACATAAAAAACTTTTAAGTTTATCCTGTTTATCCTGTTTGGAATAATGTTTTTAATTCATAATAAGGATTTATGTGATTTTATTTTTAATGTAAATTGTTCATTTATGTTTATTTTATATGTCTTAAAGATGTATGCTAATTTTTGTAGTAATATCAATTTCACGTCAAAGTTCATAGACCAATTTATGGATTAACATAATCGTCTTAGAGTAATGCACACCGATCGGAATTGTTTTATCACAGACTTCGCAGCACCGTCTATACCATAGAAAAGTAATTAGGCACTAATAAAAAATTTAAAAATCAAACAGCACAACCTATGATTTTGAATTATTTTGAAATAATTTTACATGTCACAACGAATTATCTTTTTTTCTTTATACAAAATAGCAGTAAAATACGTTCTCGCTTTTGAAATATCTTCCAAGAGAAGGAGTTTAGAGGGGCTAAGTAAATTACATGAGGGCAAAAATTATTCCAACCAATATGTCTGCTTGAAAAATTAAACTAACATTAAGTTTTAAAATTTATAGCTGAATAATTTCCGACATTCAAAAAATACGTGCTTCTATTTTTCCTAATTTGAATTTCATTTCCCGTGGGTGTATAGTGTTAAAGAAAATAAAGTTTTTGGCATTCTTTTGATTATCTTAAAAAAACCCAAGTTTGTAGCAATAAGTTTTCGAGTAGCATTTTTATTTAACATTAAGAAAATGTACTCTTCACTGTTTATCGAAATTTGATAATTGCACTAGTTTGACAAAAGAAAACTACAGTTTTTTTAAAAAAACTCATTTCCAATGAAGAAATGTTCAATTTTTCAGCTCGATTTTTTTATGCATTATTTATAATCCCCCTTAATTTTGTAATGCGTGAAACGATTTTATCATTCTTTTTTGTGTTATTTTATTTTTTAAATTATTAACGATAGAGTGGTCGTTAATTCTTTCAATTGTTGAAAAAGCGCTTACATCAAAAAATTTCTTTAAAATTTTTTAAAAGTTTATCTTATCCTTCATGTTTGAAATAATGTTTTTAATTCATAATAAGGATTTACGTGAAATTGTTTCTGATGTAAATTGTTTATTTAATGTTTATTTAATGTTTATTTTATATTTTTTAAAGAGTGCACGCTATCTTCTGTAGTAAGATCAATTTCACGTCAAAATTCATAGACCAATTTATGAAATAACAACATAGTCAAACAGTAATATTGGAAATGGAACCGATATATTGAGTTGGAAAATTTTGAGCTTCTGAAATTAATAATATTAAATTCAGGTTTTTTTTTTATTTCGGTTACCAGTGCAGCTGCAGATTACCAAAATTTTTAAGAAGCCAGTGGCTCCTAAACCCAAATAAACCAGTGGTCACATTATGAAAGAAACGCAGAAAGAGCAATAGCTTTTATATAGGGTACAAGGAGGAATTTAAAATGAACAATAATAGACACATGTACAAAAAGAAAGTAGACTTATAACATCAGATTTGCATATTTCATTTAATCATACAAACCTTTTAAATTTGATATGAATTAAGTACAATGGCTATTACCATACGAACTTGTCCCGTTTGTCATACATCTGAAAATCGCTATTCTTGACAGCGACTGTTATTTTCGAAAAATTTGCTTCGCCTTATGCAATTGATGAGATATCTTCGATAAAATAAATCACATTTTTCCGATCTAAAATACTGGTAGACAAAAAACTTAGTATGTGACAGACATGACAAATTCGCAAGGAAATAGCCCAGTATAAATCTTTTTCTATGCACAGTCAGAAGATAAAGTTGTGTAAGATTGAGGTTTAACTCTTTCGGGTCCGAATTTTTTTCCATTTTGAGAATAAAAATTTTTTTTTTATTAATATTAATCTTAACTATGAGACTTAGCGAAGTTTAAAAATTATCTCATCTGAAATTTAACGCATGTATTTATTTTGTGCATTATTCAATTCATGTTTATATGATAAAAAGCTAAGGGAAAAGCTTTCAGAGACGTTTGGAAAATATCATATTGCAACATGGTTCAACAGATATTACAATTTTCTAATATTTTTTGCACTTTGTCACTCTTGATTTGTTCAGAAATGTAACTTATACTTTTAATTTAAAGAGAGAAATGTAAAAATAAAATAAAAGAATCGCCAATGGTGCAAAGATAATTAAGAATATTTTTATTATTATTGTCATTATTAAATATCAAAACATAAATGAAGTTATATTAAGGTAGGCATAGTCATATAATATCATTTCTGTATATTGAACGTAACAAAATGTATATTATAATATGTACGTTATAGATGCTTATCAATTTTATTATGTTCGAATGAGTGTAACACCATTAAAATGCATTTGAAACATTTTTCCCCATTGAGTGTAATGTGACGGCATACTTTTGATAGTACCTGTAATTGAACTATTCATCCGATTTTGATAAAAACTGAAATAACTCGACAAAATTACGTAATAATTATGTATTTTAAATTTCAAGTAATTAAAATGCATTTGAAACTTTTTCCCCCATCGACCATAATGTAACGGAATACTTTAGATTGTCTCTGTAATTGATCTATGCATCCGATTATCATAAAATTTGAAATGACTCGACAAAATTATGTAATAATTATATATTTTAAATTTCAAGCGATTCGATTCGGTAGTTTTTGCGTTGTTATATGCGGACGGACAGACGGCGGACTGAACGACAAAAATAGGTGCTACATATTTACATAATTACGAACGCACATAAAAAAACACGCTTTGTAATCCCCTTTCCCCCAATTCCACCTCCCCCTCATCGGAATTATTCTGTCACAGATTTCGCAGCACCGTCTAAACCACAGAAAAGTAATTAAACACTAATAAAAGATTTAAAAGTCAAGCAGCATAACTTGTCATTTTGAATTATTTTGAAATAAGATTACATATCATTACAAATTACCTTTTATGCTTTATACAAAATAATAGTAAAATTATGTTCTTTTATGTGACACATCTTTTTTAAAAGAGGAGGGGTTGCGAAGGACTGAGTAAATTACGAGGGGGCAAAAATTACTCCAGCAAATATGTCTGCTTGAAAAATCCAACTAACATAATGTTTTAAAATTTATAGCTGAATAATTTCCGACATTCAAAAGATACGTGTTTCTATTTTTCCTTATTTGAATTTAATTTCCCCGGGGGTGTACAGTATTAAGAAAAAAAAAGCTTTTAGCATTCTTTTGATTATCTTAAAAAAAGAAAAAAAAAAAAAAAAAAAAAAAAAAAGAAAGTTTGTAGCAATAAATTTTCGAGTAGCATTTTTATTTAACATTAAAGAAATATACGCTTCAGTGTTTATCGAAATTTGATAATTGTGCTAGTTTGATAAAAGAAAACTTCTTTTTTTTTATTTTTCGACGCTGGAATGTTCAATTTGTCAACTAGATTTTTTACTTATAATCTCTCGTAATTTCGTAATGCGTGAAACGATTTTGATCATTCTTTTCTGTGTTATTTTATTTTTTAAGTTATTAAAGACAGAGTGGTCGTTAATTATCACAGTTGTTAAAAAAAACGTTCTAGTAAAAAAAAAAAAAAAAAAAAAAAAAAAAAATTATATATATATTTTTTAAGATTTTCTCTATTTTTCATTTGTGAGCAATGATTTTAATGCATAATACAATTTTATTTAATGTGATTTTGTTTTCATTTTAAACTATTTATTTAATGTTTATTTTGTATTATTTTAAAATAGCAAGCTAATTTTTGTAGTAACATTTATTTGATGCCAAAGTCCATAGACTAATTTATGGATTAACAAAATAGTCTTACAGTAATGTTGGCTTTAAAGAGAAATATTGAGTTGGAAGATTTTCAGTTTCTGGAATTAGGAGGAAGATTCATTTTTTTTTTTTAATTTGGGCTTCCAGTAGATGTACAGGGTGTTTATAAAGTCCCGGACCCATTTTGATGTTTAATAACTCATAAAATAAGAAAGATAGATTAAAATTAATAACATAAATGATTAGATAGACTCAAAAAGTTTCATGACCCTTGTCAATGAACTTCCACGTGTGCCCCTTCGTCGCACGGAGAGTATAAAATCGATAGTCAATTTCACGCCAGGTAGCGGCAAGCATGTCGGCATCCACAGAGGCTATTGAGGTTGTAATTCTGGCTTTTAAGTCATCAATGTTCGACACTCTCCTCCTGTAAACATTGTCCTTTACAAATTCCCAAAGGAAAAAGTCCAGCGGCGTTATATCAGGTGATCTGGGTGGCCAAGGAATTGGACCTCCTCGCCCAATCCATCTTCCTGGAAAATGGTCATTCAAAGAAGTACGAACGATGGTACCCCAATGAGGTGGTGCACCATCTTGTTGTAAAAAGACATGTGGCTGAAGCTCTTCTAGTTGTGGAAATACGAAGTTTTCCAACATGTCTAAATATACGACGTTTCTATGAGCCACCATAAAATCTGTGCTTTCTCTTGTGGTGTATGCATTCTCCTTAAAATCCGCTCGAATAAAACATTACATACAAAAGTAACAAAGAACAAACACATCAAAAGTAAACATAACATTGCAATAGTTGCCAAAAAGAAAAGAGAGAAAAATGTAATTAATAAGCAGACGATATTTAGAAAAGTACAAATATTTAGTCTGGAAAATGAAGTTATCTGAAATTAACCACCCGTACAGACAATATTTACAAAAGTAAAGATATTCAAACTTGAAAAGGAAAATATATGAGTTATTCCATCAATAAATGCTATAAGTTTGTTTATATGTTCATTATTTAATGAGTTATTAAACATCAAAATGGATCCGGGACTTTATAAACACCCTATATATTTACAAAAGTTTCAATTAAAAGCGATAGTAGTCCTCTTTTGAAAGTACCAAGATTACGAAGAATAAAATAATATGCTGTCCTTTTTAATACGTGTGAGCCTTTCAATATTTTGTTCAAAGCAGATTTGATTTTTATAAAAATTATACAGATTGCGACAAAATGCCTAAAAGAGAAGTAAAAGCGAAAAGCGTATTTTTCTTTGCATTAATATAAATGAATTCTATACTTTTTTACCTCTGCAGTATATTATCTATTTAATATTTATATATCTATATTTATATACCTATAATTACAGTTATACCTACAGTGTCTCACATAAGTGATGGGGCACTTGTGCTTTACAAAAGGAAACTAATCAAATAAATTAAAAAAAAACATGTACACATTTTTTTGTGGGTGTGTTTTATACTTAAATTTAGTAAAGATTATTACATAACACACATTTTGTCAAAATATTAAAATATTAATTTAATAAAAATACAAATGTTTAGAACGGAGCAAAAAATAGCTCACATAAGTGATGGGACACCATTATATATGCAACAAAAATCGTCTGAAATAAGCAATAAAAATATTTTTTAAGGTTTTATTTTTACTTAAAAGGAATTGGCAATAATTTATAAAATCGTCTGCAGTATTTCTTTCCAGTTTGTTTTGGAATTTTTATGTTTTTTAGCTCTGTGTAGCCATGAATGCTAAACGAAAAGAAACTTCGCCTGAAATTCGAAAATTAGTTATTAATTTGCATATTGAACGTGGAAAATCTATTAGAAAAACTGCTGAAACAGTTAACTTGAGTTGTTCAACAGTTTTCAATATCATTAAACGATATAAAAAGAATCATATGATTCAGGATAAAAGAAGACCTGGCCGAACATTAAAGCTATCCAATGGAATAAAGCGAATTATCGTTCGAAATATAAAAAAAAATCCAAGAAATAGTGCTTCAAAAGTTGCTGCTGATTTACAAGCATTATATGGAATAATTGTTAACCCTGAGACTATTAGAAGGGTAATTCGATCAGCTGGATATCATGGTAGAGTAGCCAGGAAAAAATTCTTCGTAAGTGAAAAGAATAGAAAACTCAGACTAGCTTTCGCAAAATCCAACATAAATAAGAATTCTGATTACTGGAATAAAGTTATATTTGCTGATGAGAGTAAATTTAATATATTTTGTTCTGACGGTAGAATCTTGGTGCGGAGAAAACCCAGGGAAGAATTTCACAAACAGAACTTGGTACCAACAGTAAAACATGGTGGAGGAAGAGTTATGGTATGGGGGTGTATGTCGTCCGCTGGAGTTGGTAATCTTGTTTTTATTGACAGTATAATGGATCAGTACAAGTACAATTGATATTTTAAAGCAAAATTTGAAATCTTCAGCACGAAAATTGAACCTTCATAACGATTTTAAATTCTACCAGGACAATGACCCCAAGCACTGAACGTTAGACTCTGGCTGCTATATAACTGTCCTGAAATAATAAAAACACCACCACAATCTCCAGACTTAAATCCCATAGAGAATATTTGGCAAGAATTGGAATAAAGAATTCGCAAACACACCATTTCTTCAAAATAACAACTAAAATCGGTGCTTCAAGAAGAATGGGGTAAAATCACTCCAGAAATCACAAAAAAATTAGTCGAATCCGTCCCAAAAAGATTAAATCATGTTTTAAAAGTAAAAGGAAATCCAACAAAATATTAAAACCTTTTAAAAAGTAAAATTTTTGGATAAATATTTGATGGAAAAGTAAGTGTCCCATCACTTATGTGAGCCATTTTTTGCTCCGTTCTGAACAATTGTATTTTTACTAAATTAATATTTTAATATTTTGACAAAATGTATGTTATGTAATAATTGTTACTAACTTTAAATATGAAACACACCCAAAAACTTTTTGCACATGTTTGTTTATTTATTTTATTGCAGTTTCTTTTTATAAAACACAAGTGTCCCATCACTTTTGTGAGACACTGTATATTTATCTGCTTTATCTGTCTCTGAGTATGAATGATACAAATTTCTAAAGGTTGTCTGTATTCCATTAATAAAATTTTTTAATTAAAATTAATAATTAATTTTCTAACGTAGAATTATATTGTTTTAAGCTTATTTTTCATCCAGTCATTTCTTGTTAAATTTTATTTTAAAGAATACATTTTTCTAAGATTAAAATGATATAACATACCACATATGTCGAATCCTTTAATTGTCATTCCAATTCCAACAAGTTGGAAATTGCACGTAAAGCGTAGCAAATGAGGTGCTTTCGTTGATAACGAAGTTTTAAAATATTCAGATCTTGCTGATATAGTAGACGTACTTTGGATACAGTATAGTGGTCGAAATATTTGTGTTCCTGTAAATATGCAGGGAGTAATTTTTATTATACTTCATTAACGTATATCTTATTCATAAAATGTGAAGTAGTTTAATATAATTAAAACACCCCCCAAACAATGTTTCTCCGTATAACATTATTTAGTGGAACACATTTGTGTGGCCCTGTAATTTAATAATAAATATTCTTTGGATCACAGATTGTATAAAATGTATTTTTAGTACATATTTCATAGATTCATGTCAATTCTGTTATATTCAAATGAGTGTAACATCATTAAAATGCATTTGAAACTTTTTCCCCATTGACCGTAATGTAACGGAATACTTTTGATTGTCCCTGTAATTGATCAATGCATTTGATTTTCATAAAATTTGAAATGGCTCGACAAAATTATGTAATAAATATATGTTTTAAATTTCAAACGATTAAAATGCATTTGAAACTTTTTTCCCCATTGACCTTAATGTAACGGAATCCGTTTGATTGTCCCTGTAACTGATCTATCCACCCAATTTTCATAAAATTTGAAATAACTCGACAAAATTATGTAATAATTATGTATTTTAAATTTCAAACGATTCGGTTGGGTAGTTTTTGCGTTTGTTATATGCGGACAGACAGACAGACAGACGGACAGACAGACGGACAGACAGACAGACAGACGGACAGACGGACGGACTGAGCGACAACAATAGGTGCTACGTATTTACATAATTACGAAAGCACCTAGAAAGAGCAGATTACATTGGAATGACAACCAGGAAATTTAAGAAGCGTTTGTCAGAACACATTGCAGATATCAGGCTTAATCGATGAAATACCGCTCTCTCTAAACTGTACCAGGAACAAGAAGTTATAATAGATTTCAAAAAAGCTAAATTACTAAAGAAAATATCAAATTACCCGAAGATTAAAATCATGGAATCAATTGAAATTTTATGTCGAGCTAACAATACTTGTAACGATACTTTGTCGTACGATATTCCAAGAATATGGTACAATCTGCTCAAAATAACTTGACCCCCCCCCCTTTCTATCGAATTTGGAATATTCCGACTTCTCCCCCCATTTTTTACGTTGTCTTTGAATCAGTCCACTTCGTATAAAAGAACTCAGCCTTCGACTTTTACTCTTTTGTTGTTTTAACCCTGATGATGAGCAATGAGCATGACATGCTCGAAAGTACTAGGTTTTATTAATAAAAAACACCTTTAAGCAATCTGAGTATTTTATTTTGGTTTTAATACATTTTTCTTTTGGTTCTTTACAACGATATTTTTAGTTTGAAAAAATAAGAATGCCCAATTTAGGTCACAGGGAAAAAAAAATGATAGGAAATTTCAAACTTTGCAAAAAAATGTCCAGGCTAGAATTGAATCTAGACGTCTGTTTTATATGGCATGTTACACTTATTAAACCTGGACAGATCCGCCACACACTATTCACTCAGAGAACGTTCAGACAGGGTTTGAAATGGAAAAATCCACGAACCGAAAAGCTATTTCAAATTTATTGTGACTAAATTCTTTTGTCACTATAAAAACATACGTAACCTTATAGAAACAATTAAAAAATTGCATTTAAGAATTTAAAAAAACACAAAAAAAAGCTTTTACTTAGAGTATCCCAAGCTATTTATATAACAGTATAACAATATCTCTTTTTAATTGCACGAATCGGAACAATATTTACCATTATTTTACAAACAGGAAATTATTTGTCATAAATTCACGAACCGGGGTATTATCTTTCTTGTTTGATCCGGTACATTTCGAGCCCTACATTTAGGCATTGTAATCTTGGCCATGGAATTTGTGAAGGTGAATTATGTTACGTCAGATAAAAGAATACAATCAAATGAGTTTGATATTTAATTAAAGGGTAAGAGTTTAATAAGTCGGCCACAATGAGATGCATAAAACTAGTCGGATGTGGCAATCCCAAAACTTTCTACAATCTTATATATGTTTATACTTCCTGAAAAATGGAGCATTGAAGCTCCACCAGTTAGGTGATTTACACCAAAATCTAATCAGTAACAACTTATGTCAATATCACGATGATAATGATATATATTCTACAACAAAAGATAAGAACTTATATTATAAATATTTATTTTGTTTATAAGACGTTACTTTATTAATAAAATATATTAAAAATTGACATGTTTCAACTCCTTTTCATCGAGTCATCTACAGAATGTAAATAGAATTTTTTTTTCTATTTACATTTTGAAAATGACTCGATGAAATGAGTTGAAACATGTCAATTTTTAATATATGTTAAAAGTTTTAATCATAAAGTAGTCTTTTGTTTGACAGGTGATTACTTTGGGGCCTATAGCAGCTATGGCTTTCGCCTCAAATGATCTGTAACTTACGCAGAAACAACGATAAGTCAGTACAATTTTTAGGTGCGTTCGTATTTATGTAAATACGTAGCACCTATAGTTGTCGTTCAGTCCGTCCGCATATAATAACGCAAAAACTACCCAACCGAACCGTTTGAAACTTAAAATATATAATTATTACATAATTTTGGCGAGTCATTTCAAGTTTTGTGAAAATCGGATGCATAGATCAATTACAAGGACAATCGAAAGAATTCCGTTACATTATGGTCAATGGGAAAGAAAAGCTTCAAATGCATTTTAATGGTGTTACACTCATTCGAACATAATAAATGTATATGCATCTATGAAGTACATATTATAATATACATTTTGCACAATCAGTTGTGCAAAGAATATTTGTTATTGATTTACAAGGCCACACAAAAGTATTCCATTACATAATGGTATAGGGAGAACATTGTTTGGTGCGCGTTTTAATCGTAATTAACTATTTAATATTTTATGAGATTGATGTACTAATCAGTAACCAATAATCAATAAAATCCTTGTGTGGAAAATTACAATCATTAAAATCCAACGTTTGAACACACAATAATTAAAAAACTTAACAGACGTATACGTTTCGAGTAACTGGGACTCGCTTCCTCAGTGTTCCAGTGGTAAAATGTTTAAAATTACCCACCTCCCCCTTCAACTGTCAGCAAGTCAGATACCCAAATGATTACAAACACAGAACCAAAATATCATCAAGCTTCAGTAACAATAGAATCAAACCGGAAATAAAGTTTCGTGACATAACAACTCTAACCAGAAAATTGAGATGTACGGTACGCTAGGTAAATCATTAACCAAGGAGTTTTTTACTTTATTGATATGGAGTGCTTCAAAAAACGCCAAATGAAGCGGAGTAGTGCATTTTTGGATAATCATGGCTGAGGTAAAATTGAAATTATGACCCTCCTCCCAACAATGAGAAGCAATAGAGGAATTTTTCAACTCTTTTCTCTTTACATAACCTATGTGTTCTGCGACTCTTTTTCGGAGTTTACTTTCGGTTTGTGCAATGTAGGACAAACCACAATGACATTGTATATTGTGAATACCTCTACAATATACAATGTAAGTGTGCCAGTTTTTTATCAGGGACTAATTTATTCTAATTTTTTTATTTAATTTCGTTCATTAGTTTTCGAGATAGAGCGGCAATAAGTATGATGTCACATACAGACACATAGACAGACATTTTGTAAAAACATGTTTCTCCGAACCTTAAAACGTGTAAATCTGTCGAAAACCAGAATTTGAAAATTTTAATGAATCCAATACTTTCTTCTTGTAAAGATAAAAGAAAATAAAAAATGTAAATATATATATATATATATATATATATATATATATATATATTGTTTTCTATACAGGTATCTTGATGATATAATAATTTTATATTCTAAAAAGTCATCCAACTATTCGCTACCAATTAAATACCACAAAAATTTAAAATACAGTTATAATGATATGCATAATAATACAATTAACTTTCTTGATCTTAATATTACGCTTTCTGATAATAAAATTCTATTTGATATTTATGACAAACGTAATGACTTTCCTTTTAAAGTAAACCTCTTTACTCATTATAATTCTTGCCTACATAAATCTGTCTATGTCAATATATTACTTAATTTTGCCCATAGAATTAAAAATATTTGTTCACATAATTTTAAAATGCATAATTTAAAAACTGTACAAGAAACTGCTATAAGATATGGTTATCCTTTACATTTGGTTAAAAAATATTATCTGTATAAACATTTATTAAGTATTAACTGTCTATTTTCTCTTCAACCAATATTACCATATGATGTTATTGATAAAAACTCCTATAGTCTTTAATATATAATAAGTTATTACATGATCTTAAAAATAATTAACACATTGCGTAAAAAAAATGTTTAAAAAAATTATAAAAAATAAAAATAATACAAAAAAAATAAAAAATGCAAAAAAATAAAAAATATGAATAATAGGATGGTTGGGTGGGTTAGATGTTAGATTACGGGGGAGGGCGGTGTTGTCTGGATAATACGCAATGGTTAATTATTATATATTTAATTAAAAAAAACTTTACACATAGTATTAAAGTTTATGTTTACCTAAAAATTAATATGCATAACTTAAAAATGATCAAGTTATTGAGATAAGCTATGGTTGTCTATTGTATTTGTCTTAAAGAAATTATTTGTAAAATATTAGAATAGAAATTCTTCTTGGAAATTCATAGCTAATAAATAATTTATTTTTTTTCCTATATTGGAGGGCAGCACCATAAGCATATAATTTAATTAATATATTAATCCTTTAGATGACAGCACTAAAATATTTTCCGCTAGAAGTTGTAGTAATATATTCTAATTAATTAATTAATATAGTAATATTAATAATTGATTTAAAATAAAAATATAATATTTCTAATAGTAGCATCTATTTTTTTTTTCTAAATATATTATGAATTATATAGTATAATATATGTTTTACTAATTTTTATAATTATTGTTACAACTTTATTTTATTATCTATGTGATTTATACTATGACCATAACCGTGACAGTTAGTAAGTCACATGTAGTTTGTATCTGATTGCACTACAAATCTTGCTAGGATATGGGTAATGGTAAATTATCTTTGTATATATATCCTTTTTTTTTTTTTTTTTTTTTTTTTTTTTTTTATGGAATAATGTATTATTGTTATTTTGTCATATTGATTTTATTTTCTTCTATGTGTATCTTTCTACTAATTTGTCATCTGAATAGCTTCCAGCCAGTCGGGTGTATTGTGAGTCGAATTCTTAGCTTTCAGCACGACTCATAACAGAAACTGGTTGGATGTTTTCGCTTTTTTGTTAAACTATACACCCCTGATGAAGTAGTTTAATGGAAAAGCCTTCTACTGCCTTTTTATCCATTTATCTTTCATTATTTTGGTAATCTGCCTTCTATTTCACTTCAAACTTCAACTGTTTTCAATAAGATGATTGTAAAAATACTGGTTCCATTGGTTTATTGTATGGTAATATATGAATTACTCTGGTTATATAATGTCCATTTATCCACATATTTCTTAGTAATTTGGTAATCTGCCTTCTATTTCTCTTCAAACTTCAACTGTTTTTAATAATATGAATGTAAAAATACTGGTTTCATTGGTTCTTTTATTGGTATTGTCTGAATAACTTTGGATGTATTTATAAAAGTATATATATATATATATATATATATATATAAAATCCGTTGGTGAATCTTGTCTACATTTAATGGTATTATAAATATATATACTAGCTGTTACCCGTGACGTCGTTCACGTAGCATAAAAAAAGGATAAACGCTTTAATTAAACAAAACATTTCATTAACAATAATTTAAAATATATATAACTCATATCTTATACCAGGCTATGCAGTTTTTTTTTTTTTTTTTTTTTTTTTTTTTTTTTTTTTTTATAGAGGATTTAAAGAACTCAGTCAAATAAATGGAAAATGTGTTAGATATTATTAACGATCGCGAAAATGAAATTGCATCCATTTATACTGTAGAACACCTGTAACGCACCCCAATGGTACAGAAATCATGTTGTAGTGCATTTCAGAATTCCATATTAAAGAAAGAAAAATCATGTGTTAAACCTAGGTAATAAAAAAAATATCCAACATTTCCATAATACATAACTTCGCCGGCCCATTCTTTTCTGCATCTGTGTATGTGATCTATGTGCTTGTAAATATTCTAAATACAATGTTAAAATTTTGCTTAGTTAGAAAAAATATAACGAAGATTAAAATTAACCTTGAGCAATTTTTAATAATAGACAGAAACGTACTTGAATTCTTTTGTACAGTCCTGTATATTACGTGCAAATATTTATACGACCGCATATTTAGCTTAAATTATTCAAGCAAAAAACCCGATTCAAATTATTGAATTCATATTTCCGGGAATCGCTATTGCACAGGTGACCATATATCCAGTTTATTGTATAGTCCGATACATGATTTATTTAAATTCTACAAACATCTCTTATTATACCAAATGTAGCTGAACTTCAGGATGCATTAGTTTTCCTTAAAATACATACTATAATTGAAAAAGCTCTTCAGCAATCTTTTCTAATAGACCACACATTGGATACAATATCTGAGATCTGGACACAAAATCTTTTATGCGTCTCTGTAAATGAACAACAAATGTGATGCAAATCATACTTTACGGCAAGCATATTAGTAAATTTCAGTATTTATCATTGTATTGATTATCGCAGTATATTAATTTCATCATGTTTGAAATAGTGCAACGCAATTAAAATACGCTGGGAATATTTTTCCCCGTAGACTATTATATTACCGAACATTTTTCTGTTATCTTTTAAAAGAATGTTAAACCTTTTCACCCCCATTTTCTACAGAAATCCTGTTTTAGTGCACTTCAGAAACTGATATCAATTTCAATATTATTAAAATTAGGGATGCACCGAATATTCGGTATCTATTCGGTATTCGGCCTATTCGGCCATGTTACCGAATATTTGGTAAGGCCGAAAATTAAACTATTCGGTTGAGCCGAATATCAAAGTATTCGGCCAAATCCAATAATTAATACAACCTTTTATGAACTTTTCACTATTTCTACTTTTAACTGTCAATTTTTTTATTTATATTTAAAATAATTAGAAACAAAATCATTTTTAAATAAAATAGAATGTATTTACATTATTTATTTGCTGTTTGTAAAGTATTATTTAAGAAAATTAACCATGAGAAGGATTAAAATGGTGATTTATCAGGATTCTCCTTAGGAATAAATTATGTGCTGATACAAGTTTCTAAATTTTGTTTAGTAAATAATCTGTTTCTCGCTTTTCCCCAAATAAGTCCTTAAAAAAAAAAAAAAAAAAAAAAACTTTTGAGATTAGTAATAGCTATCAAGGCAGACAATTTTTGTTCATGAAACCATAATCACAATCAATTTATTGACTCATAAGTACATTGTATTTCATCTCATTCTAAGTCAAAACTTGTGTGTTCGGTTATTACATTAACAATAAATAAGATAATATATTTTCAACTCACATGCTTTGATTTCTGTAAAATATGATATGGTGGGAAGGGTGGAAAATACCACCATTCATAAGAAAATAACTATGAGCCAAACATACCTTTATTCAGAATTAAGTTGAAAGTATTTGTACTTTATATTGAAAAAAATTTGCCTTGAGTTATTTAAAAAGGACAATTATCAGACTGTAAAATTTTTCTTTGGCCATTTTTTCATTATTTGATTTTAAAATGTTTGTTTTGATTCGTAGAAAATTTTATTAATTAAAGTTTCATAATTGTGCTTCTTAAATAACTCAAGGCAGATTTTTTTTCAATACTAAATACTCTTATAAAAAGCTCCTTGTTTATCAAAATGTTTCTTTTATTGAATATTATGTAAAACTGTTTTATAAAGTAACATTTTAATACCTTTAAATTTTGAAATATAAAAAGTATTTGGAAAGCCGAATATTCAGTATTCGGCCGAATAGTTAACTATTCGGCTGGCCGAATATTCGGTATTCGGCCCAACAATTACTATTCGGCTAGTCGAATATTCGGTATTCGGTTCACCTGTCGGCCGAATATTCGGCATTCAGTTTTCGGCCAAAATCACTATTCGGTGCATCCCTAATTAAAATAACCTTAATAAAATAGCATTATTAAAATATGCTACAAATGGTTTTTCTTCACAGACTATGATATATTGAAATACTTCTGAGCTCACTGTACGCACACTATAAGTACTATACTTAACATATTCGATAGTAACCATGTTCTTGTGAACCTTAAAAATGCATGTAAATTTCATTACATTTAAAATTATGTAACATTATCAAAATACACCACAAATGATTTTTTCGCCGTATATCATGATGTAAAGTCTCCTTTTGAGTGCTCCTGTGATTCAGCTATAATTGCTACCTGGTTCATTTTCAATGCCGCACATGCTATAGCAAATCTCAATAACGTATGTTATTTTCGTATGAATTCCACTATATTTACTCAAGTCGAAACACGGACAAACAGACGGCAGACCCCAGGCACTCGGCATCCGGTATACAGACAGGTTGAAGTCGTAAACACTTTTAGACCATGTTAGAAAGTGTCAAAAAGGGGGTAATTTCCGTAAAACGAAAAAAAAAAAAAAAAAAAAAAAAAAAAAAAAAAAAAAAAAACAGAATTTTTGAAAATTTAAAAACTTATACTTTGTTTCAGTTATGACGCTACATTGATATTTTTAAAATTCTTAATAGAAAGTATTCCTGTGACGTCACAATTGGTAAAAAGTTGAATTTTATAGCCTCGAACCGAAAGAAAGAAAAAGGTTCTTTTTTATTACGGATTAATATCTGGAAAAACTACTAAAATATTCATATTCTTATAAAGTGTGAAGTTATATTCTTGTGAAGTCTTCTAAGTGTAAAAGAAATTTTATATAATCGTCTGCGTGATATAAGAAGAAACACAGTATTCCTCTGACGTCACAATTGGTAAAATCGCGGTTTATAACCTCGAACAGAAAAGCAGAATAGGGTCCATTTATTTATTTCATTTTCTTTTATCACGTGAAAATCTTTCAGTTGAAAATAAATTACAGAAGAGAAATAATTATTCCGGTTTTTTTATTTTTTGGCAACGAAAAAAGAAAGATGATTAAATATTATGGAAAATTTTTGAATTTATTCTGTATGAAAAATAGTGAAATGTTGAATTATTAAGAAAAATATTTGAATAAAATAAATAAAATTAGCCTATGTTCATTTCAGACCAATAATCTATCTATATACAAAAAGTCAAAGACATTAATCCATCCGTTTTGAAGCCAAGTTCATTCCAATTTTCGGACACACTTTCACATTTATAATATATATAAGGATATAAGGATATAAAGTATCTTGGACTAATATATTTATTTTAATTGCTAAAAGGTGTAAAATGAAAACTTTTAAAAGAATAAAAAAGTTTGTTTTATTGAAATGCTTATATGTTTCGGCTTTATCTGAGCCAATTTTAAAATAAAAAAATAAGAATACTATTCTAAAATCTATATGATGTATTGATCTGAAGCGTTGTCATTAAATTTTTCACGCACGTTTTCAAATCTCACACTTTTTTTGTTATTTTCCATTGGATTTTGGATATTTATTTCCACATTGCTTGCGTATATGAAACAGTAAATTGGATGCTAGAAAATACTTTGCGAAATTTCTTTTCTCGCCAAGTACCTATATTTGAAAAATACTTTTATTTATATTTATTTATTTATTAAATTTTAAATGAGATGAATGAAAGACGTGCATTTTAAATGTATTTTGAAAATGTATTTCAAATTTATGTGTTTTAAATTAAGATTTCATATTTCAAATTAAATGATTGGTAGGTTTTTATTTTAAATGAAATGATAATGGTGGAACGATATTTGGCAATTTATCATCCATGATCGGCTAATAAAAAAGTACTAAAATGGAAACCTGCCATATAAAAAGTGAAGTGGTCAATCCAGAACTGTTGACGACAGCCACATGATTTAGGTGTTAATTATATTGATAATGGTGGAACAATATTTTGCGATTTATCATCTAAGCCTGGCTAACATAAAAATACTAAAATGGCAACCTGATATATAAAAAGTGAAGCGGTAAATCCGGAACTGTTGATGACAGTCACATGACTTAGGCTTTTATTATATTGATTTTTAACCGTGTTTTTACCTGGAGCCATAATTTTGTCAAGATAAATGCTGCTGCATCATTACTTATTGATTTATAATTACCCAATATACATCCGTTATAAGCGAAATTATGGAAATGTAAAACATAAAAATTCAATATGTAATAATGCAGCACCCTTTAACTTACCAAAATAATGACTCGAGTTAAAAATATGAAAATAAAGATCCATTTAAAATAGTAAATAATGTGCGTGATTTGAAAAATTTAATGATAGCGTTGCAGATCATTACATCATAGATCGTGCAATTCTTTAAAGAATATTCTTATATATTTGTTTTGAAAAGGGCTCGATATAACAGAACAAAATAAACAGTCTAATAAAATTATTTTTACAGTTTTTAAATTTTTCATTTAACAGCTTTTAGGAATTAAAAGAAAATAAAAAATGTTTTATTTAGTTTAAAATGTTTTATTTACCAAAAATAGTTTATTTTTGGTTACAAATGAAGCATTGTAATGTCACAAATTATAATATTTCATCGAATTCCTTCGCAAATAATCAGTCAACAGCAAAGTATTCATGTATTTTTTTCTTTTTTTCATCCGTAATCAGGAAATATTTTTGTGGTGCATGTGGCCGATTTCTAAAACTAGAAAGGTCGATTGACTGGTGTTTTCCCTTCAATATTTATGTATCGCAATCATACTGATTGATAAAAAAATCATAGGAATACAAGTTTTCCAGCTGAGTAGTTTTTTACTCACTTGGAAAATTTCCACAAAAGCACGGTTATCCACTCATCTGGATAATATATCACTCGTGAATTTATTTTTAGTAATTAGTTTTGAAGTTAAATATATTTATATATATAAAAGCGATTAAAATATTATAAAAGTGATTTATACATTTTTTTCATTGTAATCGATATGAGATTTTGTGAAATGATTCTTGAATAAAGATGAGAAATTATTCTACACTCTAACTTTTATTTTGCTCTCTCCATACACTCTAAATATTTCTAAATAATACTATATAGCTATTAATCACCAGACACTTTCAATTTTATGCATTTTGTCGAATGTTTAAGGATATACTTGTCGGATTTTCCTAAAACTTCTGAATTATGAAGTATATGTTTGACTTTCATTTTTATCAACCAAGATTTGATCCCCGGGACAATTTTGGGGCTAGAAAAAAAAATCACAAAATAATAAATTTTGGATAACTCTGTAAAACAAAATGCACGCAATGATCTCTCACTATGTATTACAAATATGTAGATATTAGATATTGTACAATATGTGTATTCATTTGTGTAAGAATAAAATTTATGTTCATGAAAGTATATTTTTAAAAGTTCAAAAAGTTCCAGCATGTTTTTTGTATATATCATTCAGGGTTTTCTACCAAATTTAATGCCAGTTTCTGAAAATTTCACAAAACATAATAGAAATAATATAGTGCAATCATATTATGAGCAAACATATTAAACACTGGCGAAATATGATTAGTTGTATGAAATAGTTTTTATCTGCACATGCACGAATGATAAAAAAAATGTTTTTTTTTTTCATTACTTCATAATGAACTTTATTGAGCAACTCATAAAAATAAATCAGTCAAATATCATGAAAATTCAGAAAATCATCGGCAATTGAGTAAGAGAATTTTTAGTTGTTCTCCAAAAACAACTAAAAGATAAGGGATTTTAATAAATTGTTAATTTTAATTTTAATTTAATTTAATTTTCATTTTTTATTGCCGTTTTATTTTTCTTTGGAAAACCACCAGAACGAACCAAATCCAAGAAAAAAAAAGCATGAAAATCTACGCATTTCTTCTAAATCTAATCGTTGACATTCGTTAAGTACCTTTGAGGAAAGCCAGTCAATAAAAAATGACAATTTGTGGAAAATCCCTTATCATTCAGCAGCTTTTTGAAAGCAACTAAAAATCGACTCACTCTATTGATGATATCTCTCTGAATTTCCAAGATATTTGACTGGAATCTCCATAGATTTATTTAATGAAAAAGGATAATTATTATCATGGTTTTTTTTCTTTTTCTTTTAACGTGAGCGCGAAATTGTGTTGTTCATTGTTATACATATAATTTATATCACCATGAATTGGTTAAAAAATACTTTGGATCTAAAATATATCTTAGTTGTTATTTAACTCTTTCACTCAACGATCAACCTGGTTTTTGGATGTAAAAGTGAAATTTTGCAATCGATTTTTAAACCAATTAACGATAAGTTAGGATTATAAAAAATTGGTAACATAGAGTAGCTATAAGCAATAATTTATAACTCAGAGTTACTAATTAGAGTACTACTCAGAGTTAGCTAGAAGTAACTTATAAAAGCTACACGCAAAGATTTCGATGACGATACAGCATTTAAATATTTTTAAAATTTAATTGCTAATTCAGTGGACCACAGATCTTCAAATGAGAAAAAAACCCCTGCAAATTTGATTTTAATGCAATTGTTATTATATATATATATATATATATATAGCGAGCAAAAATAGTATTTGCACACCAGGTAAATTTGTTGTAGCATATGTATAAATAAATAAAAAGCAACTAAGAGTTAAAAATACCAACACTTTTACAAAACAAATAAACATATTTAATATCTCACTTAATAATAATATTTAAAGTATGAAGACATAAAAAAGTAGCATTTGTAATGCCAAAAAAAATGTTTGCACACTAGCAATAAAAATAGAACAAGAGGAATTATTTATAAGTTAAAAACAGTGCTAATATTTAATATGCATGCCCTTTGCTTCCATTACACCTTCTAATCGTCTGGGCATTGATTCTATTAATTTGTGACATGTTTCACTGTTGATTTGTAGCCATTCTTCCCTAAGAGCTTGCTAAAGTTCTGATTTGTCAGAAATTTTCTTTTTTTATATTTTCACATCCAAAATATGCCATAAATTTTCAATCGGATTGAAGTCTGGTGATTGTGGTGGCGTTTTCAATTGATTTTTTACATCATAAAGTTACCATAACCTCGTAATATATGCAGTGTGTTTCGGATCATTATCCTGTTCAAAATAATATGAATTAGGAATTTCTAATTTCGAGCACTATTAGATGAATGATCTCGAAATATATTAATATATTGTTTAGCATTCATATTGCCTTCAACAAAGGTCATTTCGCCAACTCCGTTAAAAGACATGTATCCCCAAATCATTACATGACCACCGCCATGTTTTACAGTTGGTTTCAAGATTTTAATTTGAAGAGAAGTATTTGGCTTTCGTCAAACAATTTTCTTACCATCTGAGTCAAAAATATTGAACTTGCTTTCATCTGAAAAAATAACAGTTTTTCCAAACTCTAGTGATTTGCTGACATAAGCTTTTGCAAATTCAAATCTTTTCACCTTATTTGTTTCACTAATAAATGTTTTTTTCCGAGGGGCTCTTCCTCGAATGTTTGCATCATGAAGAATATTTCTAATTGATTGTGGTGTAATTATTGCAGAGGTGTAGTCCTGGAAAAAAAGGTGGGGGGACGCTCATAGTCTCGAAAATTAGGTCCTCTATCACCCATACGGCTAACTTGATTGTGAATTCCAAGGATAAATAATTGAAAACTTAAATTTAGATTAAAAAAATAAATTTAATTTTTATTTTATAATTAATTAAAAATTTAAATTCAATTTACTTTTAAAAATTAATTGAAAATTTAAAAAATTAATTTAATTGCATTTAAATTTTAATTAAAATTTAAAAAACTTTAATTTAATTTAAGTTGCTTATATAAATTATTTATTTATTTATTTTGTGCTTAGTTATTCAAAATGGAAAAGAAATTCATTCAACGTAATTTATTTTATGTTACAACAATTTTAACAATTTTTTGCTTCAAACACAATTTTAAATACGGGGTTATTCTAAATTCATGGTAAGTAACCAATTTGGCCCCTTTCTATCTCAAAAATTTTCTTTCATACCAGAAAATTCCTATACTTTCTTTTGTTTATTTAAGATAGACATTTCATGATTACATAAAGAAAACAATTTCTTTGAAATTTCCTGGTATGAAATCGAAAATTTTAAATAAATAAATAAATATTAATAATAATAATAGTAATAATAATAATAATACTAACAAAAAACCTAGCAATTTTGTCAAATACAGAAAATACAAAAAAAAATGGAAATAGTTTTTTTTAATGAGAAATTTTGATTTCATACCAGAAATTTTCAAGTAATTATTTTTTCTTAAGTAATCATGAAATGTCTCCCTTAAATAAAGAAAATAATGGTATTAGGAATTTTCTGATGTGAAGGAGAAAACTTTAAGAGTGTTCTTAACTGATCCGCTCAACAAGCAAAAAACGTTTTGACACATTTAGAAATTCATTTTTTAACAGAAAGTTATAAAATTTTAATGCCTGACTATGAAAGCGGTTTCGAATTGAACTTATTTTTCCCTTAATTAATTTGTTTAATTCTATGATAATTAAATTACTTATCGAGTTATAAGCTATTTCGATGACTCAATCACCCGTTTTTCTCTTCCTTTTCGAAAAGTTTTTCTGCTTTCGTTGGGAAATATGCTCAAAAGTGTCAACTTTGAAGACTTGTTATGAAAAATCTATTGTGTTTTTTAAGAATGAGTGATATTAGACAGTTTCTGAATAACAACACCTGCTATTTTCATGCATTTCCGAACAAAAATAAATTAATGCATGAGTCACAAAGTTGCCCTTTTTGATTTAAAAGCAAACACCCTTAATAGAAACATTTTTTTTTTTAGTAAATCGCTCGTATAAAAATGAAAATAAGAAAAAATTAATACACTAAAATCAATTTTATTTGAGGCTAAATTGCTATGCTAAAATTGAATCTAGCATAATACATAATAATATAAATTATTATGCATAATAAAAAGGGACAAATTGAGCCCCTAATGCGGCACTTGCGCCCTAACATTCCTATATAATAAATTATTGTTACAATGTCCACAACATGAACCAACCATTAGAGGGCGTTCCCTGTAGAGGTCTGCATGGGTCGAAATTTCCAGGCTCGAGCCCAATCCGATCCATAGAAAAAAAAAATGGCCCAAGCTTAGCCTGGACCGAAAAAATAGTTAAAATTTCGATCTGGCCCGAGTGAATTTCTACAGAACATTGATCTTGACTCTTGCGGAAGAGTTCTGACCAAAAAAAACTTATCTTTGTCCTTTTTTTTTTCCATGTTTATAATCTTCAATTTATTTATGCACTTAATTTATGCAGAAGTGCTGTAAGCTGCGATATTTATACTTTTAAAGAAACTTTGTTTGTAAGTAAATGTTTCAGTTATCATTAGTATTATTCATCCATATTCCATATGTAATGGAAACATAAAAATCCAAAAAATGGTATATGGTAAAAGTAAAATCTTCTAAGACGGAATCGCATTGGAAAGAAAAAATACATTCCCTTCTTAACAGGTGTAAATGTTTAACATATTTTTTCTCGCGTATAATTGTATTCATTTTGCATGGATGAATAGTTCAAAAGAAGTTTAAAAGGAATTTTCAGTTTTTGGTTTAAAAAAAAATTCCGTCATAAACAAGGTTTTTTTTTTTTCAGGCATTTAACTCTATTTTAATAAGCCTTGAAATCTACGATTCTTTAAAAATAATAAATTTTAATGTTTAATTGTAGAATAATAACGACTTAAATTTATATGCCTTTCAAGTAAAAACTTTTACTGATTTATGAACAGACTTGGCCACGTCGAGAAAAGGATTTTCATATGGGATGATTCAACTGGAACTGATTATTTTGGTCCGTGAAGATTAGGAAGAATTAAATCAGTCCTAGCTTCGGAATATTTAAGTTAGGTCCGACTTGCCCCGATACTCCAGGAAAAAAGTAAGGCCTGAGCCCGGCCCAGCCCGAATGCCGTTAATGGATATCCGCCCAAACCCGGCCCGTGCAGATCTGTAGTTCTCTATACCAACCCTGAAAGGTTGATTTCCACAATACCAGTTTTTCACTTTTTCAATTTTGTTCAGTCTTTTTTTTTTTTTTTTTTTTTTTTTTTTTTTTTTTATGAGGATATTTTGACTTTTGAAACCACTTCCAAAAATAAAATTAACCAAACAAAATAAAAAAATTGTAAACATAATTGAAAAAGTAAAAAACGGCCATTGTAGCGAGAGGCCTTAGATAGAAATGCAAAAATAGTTTAAAAACATTTAAATGCAAACGAAAAAAAAATATATTAAAAAAAATTCTATTTTCAGAAAATGGGCGTTTTCGCTTGAGTGAATTAAGTAATCTCTTAACACGCAAATTCTTTTGCATATAACATTTGTATTTTTTACATACCACACAGTAAAACCGTGTAATTGAATGAAAAAAGTGTAAAACAATTAAGAAAAGGTTTTTTGGCAATTAACGTTCATTGCAGTCCTATGTATGAATTTATTTGTATCATATTTTCACAGTAAAACTTATTTATACTAATAGAGGGATAATATTCCTGAAATATCCTTTTTCTCAAATCCCGCCCACACAAGTTAAATAACTGGATTAGTTGACCGCGTATGATTTATAGTAGTGATACACAGCCTTTTCAAGAGAAGGGCCACTTTCAAATATTTCTCAGTAGTCGAGAGCCACATCAACAACACGGAGAGAATTCAATTTCGAGGAGGTGATCTGTGGCTTATAACAGGATTAAAATTGTGGTTTCAGAGGGGAGTGGGGGTTACCCCTTTAGATTTGTTTACCCAGTCAAAATATCCAATTCAGTTGGTAAGGATATATCAGCAGTTTTTACGTTTGTATATATAATACATATAGCAAGGATTTTTTACAAGATGTATTAATATTCCTAGAAGAGTAAATTTTGTTTCATTAAAAATACTTAAAACAAACATAAGTGACTGGTTCCAGAAAAAAAAATGAAGTCTATGAAAGAAGGAGACGATCAATAAAATTTTTCTGTGCCTGATCAACGAAGTTCCAGAATTTTCTGCACCCGATCAACAAAATTTGCCGTTTTTCCACGTCAGATCGACCAAATTTCGGCTTTTTACGAAACTGGTTGACAAAATTTGCAATCTTTATGAAACCGATCGAGAAAATTTACGTTTTTTTCGCGCTTGATCAACGAAATTAATGATTTTTACAAAACCAATCGGCGAAATTCGTGGTTTTTTTTCAAAGCAGCTCAACGAAATTTACGATTTTTCTCACATGATCGATAAAAATTCGTGATTTTTCCGCTGCTGATGGACGAAATTTTTAATTTTTCGGCAGCTTATCAACGAAAATCTTGATTTTTCAGCGCCGGATCGACAAAATTCGCGATTTTTATGAAGCCAATCGACGAAAGTCGCGATTTGTACAAGCTGATATAGAAAATTAAGGATTTTACTTTGCATAATCATCGAAATTCGCGTTTTTTTGCGTATTATAGACAAAAATCGCGATCTTTTCAAGCCCGATCGACAAAATTCGCGATTTTTACGAAGCAAATCAGCGAAATTCGCGAGATTTATGAAGCGAATCGGTGAAATTCGTGAATATTACGAAGATGATCGACGATATTCGCATTTTTTTCAAAGCTCATTGAAGTAATTTGCGATATTTTTTCGCATGATCGATAAAATACATGAATTTTTCGATCGTCATCAACAAAGTTTTCAATTTTTCAAGGCCGATCGAGAAAATTCACGATCTTTCCGCTCCTGGTCAACAAAATTCGCGGTTTTTTGAAGCCAATTGAGAAAATTCACGAGCTTTCCGCCTCTGATCAACAAAATTCGCGATTTTTTTGAAGCCGATTGAGAAAATTCACGATCTTTTTGAGAGTGATTAGCAAAATTCGCGATTTATACAAAAGCTATTGCCGAAATTCGCGAATTCGATCGACCAAATTCTCGATTTTTACAAAGCTGATCGATGAAATTCGCGTTTTTTTTCTCACATGATCGACAAAATAAGTGATTCTCCCCCACCCGATCGATGAAATTCGCGATTTTATTTGAGCATGATTCACGAAATTTTCAATTTTTTCCGCGTATAATCGTAAAATTTGCAATTTTCCCGTGCCCAATCAATGCAATTCCCGTTTTATAACGCGATAAACCGAGAAAACTTCCGCAGCCGATGAATTTAATTTGAAATTTTTTCGAGCATCATGAAGAAAATTGACTATTTTTTTCTGCGCCTGATCGACAAAATTTGCGATTCTCCCGCTCCATATCGACGAGATTCCCTATTTTTCTTCGAATGATCGACAAGAAAAGAGATATTTCCGCATCCGATTGACGAAATTCGCGATTTTATTGGATAGGATCAACGAAATTTGTAATTTTTCCGCGTGCGATCTACAAAATTTGAGATATTCTTGGGCTTGACCAACAAAATTTGTCATTTTTCGGAATCCTACCAATTAAACTACCGATTTTTCCGTGTCCGATCGATGAAATTTGAATTTTTCCCGCCTTTAATTGACGAAATATGCATTTTCCGCACTCAATCAACAAAATTCGCGATTTTTATCTAATTCTGACGAAACCTACATTTTTTTACGCGGCAAGTTGAAATTCGCAATTTTTTCTCTTGATAAACTGACAAAACGCACGATTGTATAGCAGCCGATCAACAATATTTAAAAGTTTTCCGTACATTATCGCAAAATTCGCGATTTTTTCTAGCTTTATCAACGAAATTTGTGATTTTTTTTCGTCGCTGATTGACAAAATTTCGATTTTTTCGTGCCCGAAAATCAATGAAATTCGCGTTTTTTCCACATGATAAAAAAAGAATTCATGCGATATTTCCGCCACCGTTTAATTTAATTTGCAATTTTTTTTTTCAAAATTTAGATTTTTTCTTGCCCAGTCAACGAAATGTGCGAATTTTCGTATTTGACCGACAAAATTTGCGCTTTTTCCGTGCCTAATAGGCAAAATTCGCGATTTTTTTATGCCCCATCAACGAAATTTATGATTCTTAAGTGACTGATGAAATTTTATATTTTCTAGCGGTAAATTGACGAAATTTATGATTTTTTTTCTGAGACGTATGCATAAAAATTGCAATTTTTCCAGTTGTAAATGAATGAAATTCGCGGGTCGCAAGTTGTGCATCCCTAATTTATAGAATTCATTCCATATAATGAAATAAAAATTAATTACGATTGGAAATGCACATCCAGCAATATTGTTCATACATGGAAAACATAAGAAAATTGATATGACACATTCCTTATGTTTTCAGTGTGTGACGTTAACTCCTTCCTCAATAACATATATCAATTTCATAATACCAGGGTGCGTAGTCTGGAAGCACCTTGTAAGGACCTTTTACCAGAAATTTTATTATGTAATATTTGTTTTAATTAACGAAATAGAAATTCTTTTGTCAGATCTAAGAACCAGTACTTTAAAGAATTTCTGATACTAAAAGAATTAAAATCCTCTGAGTTTCTTGATGACTACGCACCCTGTAATACGCTTTTCAAACAATTATTGTACACCGATAGTAATGCAATGCAATTTCTTTGTATATCCCTGTAAATGAATGATAGAAGCTGCTCAATCCTTATTCTATATTAAGCGTATTGTTATGCATTTCAGTAATATATATAATTTTCATTATATTTGAAGTTGTGTGACGTCATTAAAATAGAATGTAAAGAGTTTTCTTTCCGTACGGCATAATTTAATGAAATAGTTCTATGTAATCTGTGAACGAACTACAATAAATGCTATGTACTTAATTTGCATTAAAGAGTCTCTTTTGTAAATAGTAAATCATAATAATATGATAATACACAATGTGGCAATCTAAGTTTAAAACGTCGTATTTTAAATTTGTATTTTTTATGGTGCTGCAAACTTTATAGAGATTGCAGATATTTTTAAACAATATTGCAGTAATTCAATAACATTTTTATTTAGAAATATAACAAATAAGATGTATATTAAAAATCCCAAATTAAATTTCTTTCAGCTTTTTTACAAAATAAAGTAATAAAACAGATTGGTTTTTTTCTGAAATTTTAATGTATTTTAATTTCGGATTTATAATAATAATAATAATAATAATTGCAAATGTAAAAGAGAAACAGAACTAAAAATAGTCTTTTACGGTGGCTTCAGGGGGACAATACTTCTGCCTAATGAATAATTTTTGACTATCTTTTCTTTTACTGTTCAGTTACTTTAAACCCTTTGCGAAAAACAAGCTGTATTATTTTTTGAAAATTCTGAGAGAAAAAGAAAATTTAGTTAATTAAATTTGAAAATTTAGAGGGGCAATTCTGCTCAACCACCACATTGATGACGCCCATGTTTCTTATCTAACCTCCCCCCCTCCCCGACTTTTTTAAAAAATTCCGCTCAATAAAAAACATAATTTTATAACAAAAACCTATTGATGTTTGGCAAATATATAACCCTTATCAAAAATTCAAAATATAGCAAATAATTTAAGATATTATTGATCAAAACTCAAAAGATACTTACATTTCTGTTATATCTGACTTTTGATCTGCAAATGTGGTCGGTGATTTCGCATTTGTTTTTGAACCGCAACGTTTGGAAGAAATTGCAAAACTTTTCAGTTTTGGCTGCCTACATCGTTTCATCGTTATTTTTCCTTCAAAAATTAAAATTATCATATAAAATATTTATAACGAGGCAACTCAGAGATACTCACTCCAAGAAATAATTGTCAATGTGAACGACAGAAGGGAGGATAATCGTTCTGGGGGATTCTTTCACTGAAGGACCAAACACATCTGGCCATTTCTTGTAGTTCGGTGTCGGCTCGTTTGTTGTGGCAACGTGTTTTTTTTTTTTTTTTTTTTTTTTTTTTTTTTTTTTTTTTTTTATCTTAATGAGTTTTCTAGGAAAGGGACGGCGGTCCCGCAAAAGAAAAATATTTCCGTCAAATAGGGTAAATTGCATATCTCCCGATTCTTTTGTTAATTCCTCTCCGTTATATTATGAGGAAACCGCAAATGGATCCTATACAAAAGACTTCCCCACTTTTTCCAGGAACTCAGTTGAAGGGAAGGGTATTGCAATCTGAATGCAGGCTAAGTGTCCCTCTAAGTTCTTTGGTTCAACTGCAGACACCATATACCGGCCAATTGAATGACAGCAATGACAATTACTTTGAATGTATAGACCTTATTTATTGATTAATGGAAACATGCTGGTGCTAATTGTCGTGTGAGTAATAAAATGATCAGGCTTTCAAAACTCGAACATCTGGATATTTTTTAAACGGAGACTGCGGTGTGTCCAAAGTCTTTTTCGGGAGCTTGTGTGATTTTTTTTTAGGAAACAGGAAGGGGATAATAGAGTTCCGAGTAAAACTAATGCATGCCTTTGAAAGAGCTAATATCAGCGCGGTATTTCATTACTGGTAATTTGTCTTCTTGAGTGTTGTTATATTGTTATAGAAAATTAAAATGGTTTAAAATATCAATTCTATACTTTACAAAATTGTTAATTATTTAATGATTTTTTAAATTTTAATCATTTAATGAATCGGGAAGATATGCGTCCCCTCGGGTCCTTAGCGTCCCCCTTGAGATAAAAAAGTAAGGGGACGCTTGAAAGAAAATAAAAAAGTAAGGGGACGCTTGAAAGAAAATAAAAAAGTGGGGGGACGCCGTCCCCCGGCGTCCCCCCTCGACTACACCATTGAATTATTGTTCCCGACGTTGAAGCGAAATCAACAGACAGTTCTCGAGCACTTAAGAAAGGGTTTCTTTGAAGATTCTTTTATGATTGCTCTCCTTTGACTAGTATTTAGCTTTCTTGGACGCCCAGTTCGCGGCTTATTTATTGTCGAACCAGTTTCTTTTTTCTTCTTAAGTACGTAACGAACACTAGAAAAAGTTTAGATTTACTTTTTTATCTATTCCTCGGTAACTTAACCTAGAATTGTTAAGAAATATAATCTTCTCACGGGTAGCAACACACAGTTCACACGTTTTTGGTGCCATTAGAACACAAACTCCCCAGAATCCCTGCTCCAGTTAATCTATTACGTGACTTTAAAGTGCGGGGCTAATGTACTGCGGGACTGATATGCTAAACATTTGCATAATGTTCACATTTAATGTCTTTTTTAACAGTCAATGCTTCGTGTGCAAATAATTTTTAGTTATGAGAAAATATTAATTTATTTTTTAAAATGTGTAATATTACTGTTTAAAGAAAATGGGTAGTTATTTTTATTTTCTTCTTATTAAAATAAATGAATAATTAAGAGAATTGTATCAAATTTGCTTTCTATGGTTACTTATGCAAAAAATCGTCTTCGTGCAAGTATTTTTTTGCTCACTCTCTATATATCTGGTTGAGTCTAAAGTTTTTATCCTTTTTTTAGTTTAATGTTGACAACAAATATTTACAAAAATACAAAACATTAGTGAGGATAGTAATCACCATTAAGTTCGACAATCTTCTGCCAACGTTTTGGCAGTTTTTCAATGCCTTCCTTGAAAAACTCTGGGCTACGTGAGTCGAGAAAGAGGTCAACCTCTTTTTTGACCTCTTCTGAAGAATTGAAAATTTCACCACTAAGGTGCAGTTGCAGATGCGAAAACAAATAGTAGTCGGAAGGTGCCATGTCCGGACTATATGGAGGATGTGGCATTAAGTCCCATTCCAGCTTGTATAAGTTCCAATTCGTCCACACACTGACGTGTGGCATGGCATTACCCTGGTGAAACATAACCACCTTGCGTCGGAACTCCTTACTTCACTTTTCCCTAATTGTTGCGTCCACTTTATGCAGCATGCTGCTACGACATGAGTACATGAGTACGACTCACTGTCGATGGTCTGGCCACTTTTTAAGTACTCCTTGTAGATAATACCGCGACTATCCCAGAAAACACAGAGGAGGATTTTTTTATAGGTCAATGTGCACCTGGTTACGGTCCTGACCGGTACACCTGGTTCAGACCATCCTCCTTTTCGACTGGTGTTGTCGTAATAAACCCTTTTTTCATCACACGTAACAATCCGGTTCAAAAAATCACCCTTTCGGTGATATTCGAGCAAGTTTACACAGGTCCGTTTTTGTTTTTCTTTGTCATTTTCTGTCAGATCGTGCGGCACCCATCGATTGAATTTGTATGTCAAACCAATGTTTTTTAATGCTCGAATTATGGTTGTTTGAGAAACATTGAAGTGAGATGCAAGTTCCCGTGATGTAGCATTTTGATCTTCATCGATGGATTTCCGCAATTCGGTCTCATCAATCACAGTAGGTCGACCAGCACGTGATTCATCTTCGATGTCGAAATTCTTAATCTTAAAATTTTGATACCATCGTTTGACTATACTAAGTGATACAATATCCTCACCTAAACGTGCAAACATGTTACGAAGACATTCTGTCACTCCGGTGTTGCTACAGAACTCGTAGTAGATGATGGTTCGAAGCTGGATACGTGATAGTTCCATTTTCGAGGCTTCGTGGAGGCTACAGATGATAATTTTTCAAAACAATAAATACACAGTGTTATAGCACACGTCTTCTTCTTTCGAAACCAACCAGAAAACCGTATGTAAAAATGTCACTTAACTTGCGAACGCCAGCTGTTTTAGTAGCACTATCCTGCGAAAGGTTCAAAACTTTAGACTCAAGGTAATACATTATTTGGGGTAAGTGTGTGTGTGTGTGTGGGGGGGGGGGGGATTAATGTAATTCAGTCTTAGCGGCATCATTTGTTTAAAAAAAAAACCACATGCACTTGCAACAATTCCTTAGGAAGTTATAAGCGTTTCAAATTTACGCACCGCAATTAGGATACACACACGCTAAAAATAAAATTTTAAATTATTTTTCTGAAACCTAGAATTTATGTCGAGTTAGTTTATTCAAAATGCTCTATCATATTTTATTTTTTAATCAATTTTCGTAACATTAAGCAATATTATTTAAAACATAATCGCATTTCCATACTTGGTATTAATATGCATGCATTGCTGTTACAGTGCACAGAAGAAAAATTTGGTAATTATATTACTTTTCAGGTAAAGTTTCATGCACAAATGTAAATATTGAAAGATTTTTATTATTTTTTCCACTTTTTAGTATAATTTTTAAATCCATACCAACTTTTGATTCAATATAACCCTTTCGGATCCGCATTTTTTTTCAATATTTAGGAAAAATTGCTTTTACGTTAATAATATTAACACTAGCCCAAATAGATCAATTAGTGTTTAACGAATATTTCATTGTATGAAAGATAACGAATGTCGTTGTTTTACATACTATTCAATTAATATTCATATGAAAGTAGGCTGAGGAAGAATTTTTGGAGAGGATTAGAAAATGTTGTATTACAACAAGATTTAATTTATATTACAACTTTCTAATAGTTTTTACGCTTTATTACACATGAATCTTTCAGGAAATTTACTTTAATTTAAAATTTAAAATTTGAAATATATATTTAAAATAAAAGAATCGCAAACGACGCAAAGAGAATGAAGCAAATAATAATAATTATTATTATTTCTAAATTCCTAAACATAATTGAAGCTACATTATAAATGGATAGACACGTACTAACATTACTACATGTAAATAGTAGCAAAAGTATTTCTGAAAAAAAAAAAATAATACTGCATTAAAAGTCATCTACTATTAATAGTGCACCAGACCCCGAAAGAGATAAACTACCAATTTAACAAAACAACAGGTTCCTAAAGTCGAATTTTATGCATTTGGTGCATTTTTAATTGGATTGATAAATTAACAAATTTTAATTAATAACTTAATTAATTACATAAATTTCGAATAAAATTTATTAATTTAATTAGAAAATGCATGAATTATTATACGTGTAATTTTTTCGTGCAGATGAATGAAAAATGAAAAAAAAAGTTTTGTACACTAATTGTTTTTTTAATACATTAACTTAAAGTCATTTTCCAACTAATTCGCCATCACGTAATGGATAAATATTAACTTGCGATTATATGTTGAAAATCAATTTAGATGTCCTATAAAGACAGTTTAAATATTGTTTCATTTTTTTCTGCAAACGTTTAAAAGAAAAAAAAAAGGATTTTTTAGAATTGAGTTTGTTGTTCAAGCGTAACTTTTGTACTGCAGTGGGAATTTTTGGAAAAAAAAAACAAGAAAAAAAACATGAATTGCTTTAAAAAATTAGGCGATGGTTTAAAGATGACCATCGAATGTTATATTGAAATATTAAGTGTGCAAAATTTCCGTTCAGATGAATGAAAAATGCAGAAAAAAAAAAAAAAAAAAAAAAAAAAAAAAAAAAAGGCTTTGAACATCCACTGTCTCTTTAATACATTAACTTAAAATAATATCCAACTAACTCGCCATCAATTAATAGCTAAATATTAACTTACGATTGTATATTGATAATCAAATTAGATATAAAGATAGTTTAAATATTGTTTAATTTTTTCTGCTCCCTTTCTTTTTTAAAAACAGGGAAAAAAAAAGAGAGAAAAATTATACATATTTTGTAACATCGTAATAATTTTCTTAAATTTTCAACCAAGCGTTAAAAAAGAAAAAAAAAAAAAAAAAAAAAAACACGTGGGTTTTAAATAGTCGAGTTCGTTGCTCAAGCGTTAACTCAGTGGTAATTTCTGGGGGGGTGGGGGGGAAACATGAATTGCTTTTAAAAGATTAGGCAGTGGTTTGAAGATAACGACTGAATTCTTATAAAAGATATCTTTTTTAACAAACTATTTTTCTTCTATTTACCTTCTTATATTATTTATTTATTTATTTCATTATCGAAATTATACGCCTGATAGTTTCTCCCTGATAACTGACCGTATTTCTACCTTAACACTTTGGCTGTCCCCAACTTAAGTTAGTATCACATCTTGATTACTATTTCCGTAAATAATTTCTTGGATGAGGCACGTATTCGCTTAAATGGTTCTCGAAGGTGCGTTAAGTACCTACTTGAGTCTGATGAAATCTTCATCGGTCCCACAGGAGGGAAATTTTTTCGCTCTAATCAAATGAAAATTTCGCGAGGCCATTTCTAATCGAATCTTTTCAAACGTGAAGTAGTATTGTTAAACCAGAATTTATTTCTTTTTAAACGAGGAAAAAATAAGTTTAAAAAAAGAAAAGTTTTTTTTTCTACAAAACATTTTCACGAGATAAATTCCCGTGGTTTAAAAACAATTCTTTTGTTAAAAATGATGAAAAATGCGCTTATAATGCATAATACCTTCATTTACATCGATATAGCTTTGATCGCACAAACGGCGACATTTACAAGTTCTTTGTTTACACAAGTATTTTTACAAAAATGAAAAAAAAAAAAAAAAAAAAAAAGGGGGCAAAAATACTTGTATTAACAAGGATCTTGAAAATGCCGCCGTTTGTGCGATCAAAGCTATATCGATGTAAATGAAGGTATTATACCTTGTGCCTTTTTTCTCATTATTTTTAGAAATTTTGTCTCTCTTAGGCAAACGATAATAAGGAATTATCTTAATATAGTTTTATAACAATTTCATTAGAAAACCTTAATTTGATGTGAACACGATTTTGTAAAATTCGAATTTTGATTTACGCTTAATAGAAAACTTGAACTGGCAAATTTATTAAAAATTTAGTTTTTTTACTCTGCTTCTTTTTTTTCAAAGATGGCAACATAAAAAAAAAAGAATTATTTAAATGCGTGTTATGTGTGCAAATTTTCCGTTCAATTCAATAAAAAAAAAAAAAAAAAAAAAAAAAAAAAAAAAAAAAAGAAAGAAAAAGAAAAGAAAAGAAAAGAAAGAAAAAAATGGCCTTAAACGTCTGCTGTCTCTTTAACACATCAACTTAGTCATTTTTCAGCTAATTCGTCATCAATTAATAGCTAAATATTAACTTAAGATTATATATTGAGAATCAATTTATCCCTATAAAAATTGTTTGTAACAATGTTTTATATTTTCTGCTCCCTTTGTTTTTAAGAAAAGGAAAAAAGAGAGAAAAATGATATAGACTTTATAATGTTGTAAGAATTCATTTTTTTAAATCTTTCAACAAAGCGGAAAAAAAAACCAAGAGAATTTTTCAGAATTGAGTTCGTTGCCTAAGCTTAACTTTTGTAGTTCAGTGAGAAAACACGAATTGCTTTCGAAAAAATAGGCGGCGTTTTGAAATTGGCCACTGAATACTTATAAAAGATATTCTTTAATGTACTATTTTGCTTCCATTTACATTTCCGTATTATTTATTTACTTATTTTATTATCTGAATTATAAGTATGCTATTTTCTTCCTTATAACTTACCGTATTTTTACCTTAACACTTTATTATATTGGCTGTACTCAACTTAAGCTAATATCACATCTTGATTACTATATCGGTAAATAATTTCTTAGATGAGGCACGTATTCGCTTAAATGGTTCTCAAAGGTGCGTTTAGTACCTACTTGAGTCTCATGAAATTTCCATCGGTTCCACAGGATGGAAGTTTTTTCGCTCTTATCAAATGAAAATTTCACGAGGCCATTTCTAATCAAATCTTTTCAAACGTGAAGTAGTATTGTTACACCAAAATTTATTTCTTCTTAAAAGAGGGAAAAATGAGTTTAAACGTAAAAACAAGAAAGAAAAATCCTGCGCCAAGTATAGATTTTAAAATACTTTCCAACATTTTCCACAGAGTAACAAAACTTCGCTGCTAACTAATTTATTTAGAAAATGTATGAAATATTATGCGTACAAATTTTCCGTTCAGTTGAATGAAAAATGAATTTAAAAAATGATCCTGAACGTCCACTGCCTCCTCAATAAATTAATTTGATGACATTTTCCAATGAGCTCACTATCAACTAATAGATAAATATTAACTGACGATTATATGTCGAGAATCACCTTAGATATAAAGATATTACCATTGACCTTAGACCTATGAAGATAAAGTAGATAAATGTTTCATTTCTTTCCTGCTCCCTTTCTTAAAAAAAAAAAAAAAAAAAAAAAAAAAAAAAGTACGCATTTTTCAATTTTGTAATAATTCATTGGTACTTACGTATTAACGCCACCGCAGCAGAAGTTGCGCTAAAAAATGAAATCCGACTGACTACTTTGTTTTTAAATAAAGTGTTTTAAATTTTGTAAGTGTTTTGGATTTTTAATAAAGTGGTTTATGTTATGATTTGTCGCAAAAATTTGAAGTGTAGATTGGAGGTAATTAAAAACCGCCAAATCTGTAGCTGCGGTGGCGTTAATACGTAAGTACCAATTCATTTTCTTGAGCATTCAACCAAGCGTAAAAGAAGCAGTGAATTTTTCACAATCGAGTTTGTTGAGCAAGCGAAACTTTTGTATCATAGTGGGAATTTTAGGGAAAAAAAAAAAAAAAAAAACATGAATTGCTTTAAACAAATCAGGCGGTGTTTTAAAGATGACCAATGAATGCTTACAAAAGATATTTTTAACGAACTATTTTGCTTCTATTTATCTTCTATTTACCTTCTTGTATTATTTATTTATTTATTTTATTATCTCAAAGTACGCCTGCTGTTTTCTGTGTTATAAATTACCGTATTTCTATCTTAACACTTTATTATATTGGCTGTCCTCAACTTAAGCTATGTATCGCATCTTGATTACTATTTCCGTAAATAATTTCTTGGATGAGGCACGTATTCACTTAAATGGTTCTCAAAGGTGAGTTTAGTACCTACTCGAGTCTGATGAAATCTTCATCGGTCCCACAGGATAGAAATTTTTTCGCTCTTATCAAATGAAAAATTCACGAGGCCATTTCTAATCAAATCTTTTCAAACGTGAAGTAGTATTGTTACACCAGAATTTATTTTTTCTTAAACGAGGAAAAAATAAGTTTAAAAGTAAAGAAAAAAAAAATTCTACAAAAAATTGTTATTATTCGATGTTTTATTTACCCAACTCCACTTTTTGAATGAAATAAATTCACGTGATTTAAAAACAATTCCGCTGATAAAAGTGATGAAAAATACACTTAAGATGTCATTGAAATTACTAAAAAAAAAAAAAAAAAAAAAAAAAAAAAAAGACCCGGATGTTATTGTTAAGTCGAGTATTTTCAAATATCTCGCTCAAATTTTAATATTTTTATATGCTTTTTTTTTTTTGCATAAATAGCTGAGGACGATCTACAGCCGGTCTAGTTTTTACCTTTTAAATTTTGACAATAAATATTTTTTATATATTATGATACTTTCAATTTCAGAACCGATCTCTACCGGTTCCACAATTTAAAGTAATTTTTTAAGAAAAATCTGAAACTAAAATCGAAAAAGTAAAAACTAGACCAGTTGTAGATAGTATTCAGCTATTTATACAAAAAAAGAAAAAAAATCATGTAAAAATATTAAAATTCGAGCGAGATATTTGAAAATAACGCCCCCATAGACTTAACATTATCATCCGGGTCTTTTTGAGTGAATAGTGTGGGTTCTTAACATGTATAATACTTTTAGTTAGATAGACATATGCTTTATTGCACAAGCGGTGACATTTTCAAGATTTTTATCTACACAAAATAAAAAAAACGAAAATACTTTTCTCAACAAGGATCTCAAAAATGCTGCCGTTTGTGTGATGAAAGACATATCGATGTAAATGAGGGTATTATGCCTTTTAAGTATATTTTCCATCATTTTTAGAATATTTTAGTTTAGTTTCTTTGATAATAAAGGATTACTATACATAATTTTATAACAATTCCGTTACAAAACCTTAATTTGACGCAAACCCGAAATTATGAAAATTCAAATTTTGATTTATGCTTATGTTAGATGAAAATTCGAACTAGCGAATTTATTAAAAATCTAGATTTTTTACTCTGCTTTTTTTAAACATGAACAAAAAGCATTATTAAAATGAGCAAATTTATTATTTTTAAATATTTTTCTCAATGTATAATCAAATATATTATTTATGTTATCAACATGTCCTTTAATGCATTTAGAAAACACACAGCAATGAAAGAGATATCATTCAAAAGGTTTTTGAACCGGCTTCTGATATTCTATATTCATAGTTAATTAAAACATGTTTTTGATTAAACAAGAAAGAAAAAATCATGCGACAAGCATATATTATGAAGCACTTTCCAACACATTCAACATACTGTAACAAAACTTTACCGTTTAATAAGTTAAAATATTATATATAATTCAACAATATGGAAACGCATTTACCATTACACAGGAAATAAGTTGTTATAAACTTACATAACGTATATCAGTTTAATTATATGTGAAATAATTTAACATAATTAAAATATGCCGCAAACAATGTTCCCCCCTATGCCATTAAGAAACTAATTCTTTTATGGTGCCCTGTAAATGAATAATACATATTTTTTTTGCGGTATGTTCTACAAATTATATATTTCTGTACCTTTCATAAATGCATATCAATTTCATTACGTTTCGATGGCTGTAACACCATTAAAAAGTACTTGAAACTTTTTTATCCCATCGGCCGTAATGTAACGGGATACTTACTTGTATTTGAATGATACATCCGATTTCACTAAAATTTGAAATGACTCAACACAATTCTGCAAAAAATATATATTTAAAATTTCAAATGATTCGGTTAGATAGTTTTTGTGCTGATATATGCGGACAGATAGACAGATGAACGGATCAAACGACGGTTACAGGCGTTAATTATTTATATAATTACGATCGCACCTAAAAATAGTTAAATTTAAAAGTGCATGCCGAAATTGAAAATGCATTTTCATCACTTATTACCCAAAGACTGTGTTGTAACCGATTTCTTTTGTGTGTTACAGTAAATGGATTAAAATTGCTATAATTTTCCTGTTATAACGTAATCTTAGTGAAATTCAGTGATTTATACCAGTTTCAACACATTTGCAATAGCGTAATGTCATTAAAATACTCTGCAAATGATTTTCCCTATAGACTGTTATGTAATGAAATTCTTTTGGGTGCTCCTAAAGTGTAAATGAACAGTTAAGCCCACATACTTTATACACAAAATCAAACATGCTTAGGGAACCCTAAATAAGGTTTACCAATTGTATGGAAATCCGAGTATATTTACGGAAACTAGAGTGTGGACAGACGGACAGACAAACCGAATGCACTAACACTTTACAACTTTGTTGGAACAACCACGGAAAATTGACGCATCAATATATATCTTCAATACTGACGTTACAACCATAGCCAGTTCTAAAGATCACTAATGGGATGCACATTCTCGGCTAATGGAAACCTTTATGATCTTTTACTGCATGCCTCCCAGTATGCTAATTTTGCAGTTAAAATGGAAATGGTGCTGGAAGCGTAAGAAAAACACAACGATCTTATTCTAGAGAGACTTATTGATGAAATCATATTTTGGGCGCCTGACTGATCGAAAAGAGACCTACTCTTATTCTGGATGGGAAAATGCGAAGGGTACTCGTGGATTGAGAGAGCAAGTTAGTGAGAATTTAGTTGGATCCTAGCAGGATTACGGTGGTAAAATCTTGACCTTTCGAAAAAGATGCCTTGTCACCGATATATCCCCACACGGAAAGCCCAGAGACCCAGAGCATCTGCATGGATTAATGGAGAAACATTCTTCGATTTAATAACTGTGTAACATCTAAAGGTATAATGACCTCTTAATTAATGAACTTCATGCGGTGCATCTTACTCACATTTTTTAAATGTTGTAATAAAATCTAGAATTTTAATATTTATTGGTTATTTAATAAACCAATCTACTATATCATTTGTGCCTTTACCTCGGACGTTCTCTTATCCAAGCTACCCGTCCTATGCGAACTTGGAAGCGTTACAATATTTTCTTTTTGATATAGATTTTTTTTTTTTTTTTTGGAGGGGGGGGGGGAGTGCGTGACAACCCAATTAAGGTATAAAAAGTGAATGTTAGTATTTGAAAAATGAAAATTAGTATGATTTTATACGTACATAATACCGAAGACATAATTTATGTGAAGAATTTATTATTAGACATCATTGGCAGTAGACTTGTACCTAAGTTTTTTGTACTATTATTTTCAGAGCTATTGCGAGTCTGATGACTTTCTTTTTTTTATTGTGATAGCGTTTATACATATCTGTTTGTACTTTAACTTTCGTAAATATGTTAGGATTTTTGCAAAATTTAAATTTGATATTTAGGTTGATTCGTCATGCTATTCATTAGAAATAGTGTGTATAACATTTATGTTATAATAGATAAAACATCTAGGGTTTATGATAAATAACAGTTTAATGGATCTAGATTATATTAGATGAATACAGTATTTACACTTTAAAATTAAGGAGGATTTGGGGCAAATAACGGACATTAGCCGACACTACGGCCATTACTTGCACGCCGTTCTACCGGGCCGTCTTTTCCGTTTTAGAGCTAGCAAGATTTTCGTTCATTTCACGAAGTTTCCAGGTCAAATTTTGTAAAAAGCTATAACTCAGTACATACACTTTTAAGGTTGGGTTCTACGTCATTAGGTCTTTCGTAGAAAACTGAAGATGCATCTATTTCAGCGGCGTCAAATTTTAAAAAATATTGGGTGGACTCAAAATTTTTTTTGGACAAATACAAAAATATTAGGTGGGTTCAATTAATAATGGGTGGATGGAGATATCAAATTATTGGGTGGGCTCGCGTCCCATGGGCCCATATAAGTTGGCGCTACTGCTCTTGTTGCTAGTCATGAGTGCGTTTTTGAGAACCCAAAACCACAACTCACACTCGGGCATTCGACATGTAAAAAAAATTCAAACAGTTGAAGTAATTTTTTTTCTAGAATGAGGACAATCATTGATTGAAATAGGTATCTAACGATCATTAAGGTTAAAAGATTTCAAACAAAATGAAACTGGAATATTATTATTTGTTATTGTTCACTGTATTGAGTGGAATGTAGTTTGTTTAACTGTAAAAAAATGTATGTTTTATGGGTTCACAAAATAATAATAATAATAATAATAATACATTACGATATAGTCAATAGAGATAATTGTTTGTATTTAGTTTTAATGATGCTGCAGTATTTCGACTCATTCCCGACTCTTAGCGCGGAGAAATGTAATAAACCCGTAAAACAACTACATTTTTTGAGCATGAATAAAACTTAAGAATCAAGAACATACACATTGAAAAAGTATAATATTTTGCCTTTTGAACAAAACAATATTTTGACCAAGACAATATTTTTATTGAAAAAAAATGTAATGTAAATCATGTTATATAAAATAAAAACAAACCTTACTTAATATATAATTATTGACGTTTGCGTGTTCTTCTTTTATGATCTTTCTATAGATTATCGAACATAAATAATCAATATATCCATATATATTTCATAGAAAAAGAAGCCGAAATAGAACATTAAAAAGATATAAAACCATTTCACTTAACAGTTTTTTTTATTATACTACTCCCGTTAATTATATTTGTTATAAAACACAGGTAATCATTGATCTTCTACCGTCGCTTCTGCCACTATAAGGTGGTAACTGCACCGCAAATGGCAAAATGTTAAGAACAATTCATAATAGAATGGGAAAGAGTTCCTATTGATAACGTCATCAGCGACTGATTCAATGTTTCCGATCGATATCGGATATCAATAGAGGTTCAAGAAATAAAATTTCATTCGAGTTAAGAATACCAAAACTCTAACAACCTTTTACATGGATAACGTTCGTGATATCGTACTTGAATGGACGTCATTTGGATGGAAAGGTCCATAGATTTCATTTTAGTTCATTTTTTACTTCTGTAAAAAATAATGCGAGTTTAGTGTTAAAAGGGGAAATAGATTTTTAATACTTTTCAACATACTTGAAAAGCGTTTATGAATTCGGTTTGTCTGTCCGCCTGTCTGTCCGAACTCTAACTCCGTAAATATACACGGATTGGTATGTAGTTGATATATGTTATTCGTGTTTGCTATGCCCTGTTCAGTATTGAAAATAAAGTGTGGGGCAAATACGGTTCATTTACAGGAACATTCACAGTAATTCTGCTACAGTACGGTTTATGTGGAAAAGTCGTTTGTAGTGTAGTTTTATACTTACTATGTAATTGATATATGTTATTCCTTTTTATTATGACATGTTCAGTAATGAAAATAAATTGTGTGGCATTTATGGCTCATTTACAGGGCCATTCAAAATATTTCCGTTAGATTACGGTCTATGGGAAAAAATTGTTTGCAGTGTAATTTTCTAATATTACACCATTTTAAACCTATTGAAATTTATATGAATCACTGAGGTGTACTACAAAGCGAATACTGTAGAATATGGTGCATGTAGAATTTACCGTTTATCTACAAGGATACACAAAATAATTGGACTTCAAAATGAAATGAACAACAACTGAGCATGTGCGTTTCAATCTCACCTTTTTTTGAAAATCAAATTTTAAGAAATCTCGAAAAAAGTCTGACTGTGTTCATTGATTTCCATTGTAAATCAAAATTTTACAATTACAAGAACTAAAAAGTTTCCACCCAAAGTTTCAGTTTTTTCATGAATTCATAATAGGGTAGATAAAGGGTTAAGCAAACCACGCACATACACACACGCCACAAATTCGATTGTAATAATTTAAAATTTAGTATAGGGAACACCTTTCTACGTACTTTTTAATATGATTTTTGATACGTAATTATCTGCAGAGTATATATTTCAGATTTCAGTTACATGAAAACCTAATTATTGAACACTGATAAATCTTCGGCCTAGCAAATGACCACTCCCAACAGGCTGTCATATTTTTTCCGATTCCATTAATCACTTGCACTTTGTCACTATTGCACTTTAGTCATGAAGTTTTTTCATATCTTGAAGAAAATTGGATGATTCTTCGCTGAATTAAACAAGAAAGAAAAAAAAACATGCTTCAGGAATAGATATGAAACACTTTCCAAAACATTCAGAATAATGGGACAAAACTTCACCTTTTAATATGTTGAAATAGGATGCCTAATTCCCATTTACAGTCGGAAAATTAGCCGAGTTCTTTGAGCAGCCCTGTATGATATATAGATTTGTATCTATAAACATCATGCATACAAACATTTAGTCTAGTTAGGAATACCACAATTGAAGTTTTCCTCTTCAGCAATTTCTTCTAAAAAAAAGAACATAAAGGGTACGGGTATAAGGGTACATGAATTCTTTTGTGCAGCCCTGTAAGCAAGGTATACAACTTAAATACAATGAGCAACAGGCAAAGAATAGTAACACTTGAAACTGCTTACAGATACTGAAAATACATTTGCAATAATTATTGCTCAAAGACATTACAATAACTAACTTTTGTGTGTGTCCCTGTAATTCAAAGCTAAATTCTGTGAATGACCGAATCTATAGTTAATCATTTTCGAGTGAAATTCATCGATTTCTGTTAATTTCTATACATTTGAAATAGCGTAATGTTATTAAAATACACAGCATTGCGAGACCCTGTAAAAAACTATTAATGCTACACAATTTATATTCAAAATCGATATATATACACATTGCATGAAAATACGAGTATATTTATGCGAGTTAGAGCATGAACAGTCAGGCAAACAGATAGCCAGACAAACAGAATTCATAAATACTTTTCATTTATAGAAAGAAAGTGTAAAAAATCATGCTGTCCAAACTGGGCTTCTCAGATTATAGAACCTAGCTCAAACACTAATTTAACGCTTTTCAACATAGCTGAAATGTATTTATGAATTCAATTTATCTGTCAGCCGTCTTCCTGTGCTCTAACTCTAGTAAATATATTCATACGTCATGGCATTTTTATGTGTTATTGAGGTTTACTATATTTTCGGTTTTGAAAAGAAGTTTGTAGCATTTATATTTTCTTTATAAGGGCATACAAAAGAATTTCGTTATATTGCAGTTCATGAAGAAAATTTTCTGCAAGCATTTAATAGATCTTATGATATTTAAAAGCCAATGAAGCTGATATACGTTATTGAAATGGACTGTAACATGCTTTCGCACAGTGCCGCGTACATATATTGACCCATGGGGCACGAGAAAGAACCAAAGGTATAAAAACATGGAGGACATAGGGAGAGGAAAACACAATAGTGAACATACGAGTCAACCACTAAAATCGGGTTTTCCACTAAAATATGACTTGGCAGACCAATTGCATTTTAATACGCGAATCAAGTTTTAACTAATTCTGTAATTTCAGCCGTGAATTCGATCAGGTGATTGTCTATGCTGTCGCTTCCCGGTCTAACACGATCTAAGGTGAAAAAATTGTATTTTACTCAAAAAGTATTGAGCCCAACCAATATATTTCAAAAACTGACGCTAATGGTTTCACAAAATTATAAAACAAGTAATAATTCATTTATAAGCATTCACAAAAGGTTTCCCTTATATTATGATCTACATGGGTAAAATAGTTTAAGGTATATTTTAATGAAATTATGGTACTTCAAACATAACAAAATCCCTGAGGTGCACTGAATGTTTTCTAGAAATTATAGAATAACTAGCATTTATAGTTCATTTACAGAGACACACAAAATAATTCCATTAAATGACTGACTGCTGGATGTGCATTTTCCTCTGCAGTATGCATTTTTAAACAAGTATAATTTTGAGTTCAGTAGGTGCTATGTATAAATTCTTTAGATTAAAAGCGTATTTCTTTCTTATTCCTATTGTACATTATTGCACATTATATTATTATTATTATTATTTATTTTTACTTTTATAGCATAAAAGCAATTCGAGTATAACCCTGGTATTTTGTATTATTTACATTAAATGATACATTATGCTGCTAAATACACTTTTTCTTCGAGCTTTTTATAATTTAAAACTTCTAAATATATTTTTTTTTCGTTTCTTTTCAACTTTTTTAGTTGTGAAATTAAGCGTGGTTTTTACGAAAGACACTTAATACTTATAAAAGAATGATTACAAAAAATTATTTTCTACATAGTAACATAAAAGTAATTTAAGCACAATTATAATTATTACTATTATTATTATTTTGTAAGATTTGTAGCAAACGATACATTATCTACTAAACACAGTTGCTCTTTGTAAATTTTGCATTTTAGGACTTCAAAATTGTTTTTTTTCTTTTATTGAAGAAATTTAAAAGAAAATAGACATTGTTCTTTAAAACGAGTATTATAATTTGCATGACTACTATATATATGTTGTACATAATTTCGTGTATTAACTGCAAGAGTAGTATAGTAGGACCGTTAAAAAAAATTCCTCTTAAAAACCAGAAGGCAATAAAAATATTTACAGCCAACGCACTTGATAAATCAAATATCCTCACTGCAGTACTTTCCTTTAACCAATTTTTACTGGCCTGCTCTATAGCGACGAGCCCTTTACAATGCCGTTTCTTGCAATCTGAAAAGTCATATCAATGCATCAAATCCTGTAAACCTGCTCTAGTTCTCATATTCATTTCTCTCTGTATTTTCGCCTTGCCGTTTTACCGTACAGCCCCGAATCAATAGATGGCCTCTTTCCAAGTTGGCAGCGGGCCCTCCCTATGCGCCTGTGCTGGTCAGTTTAATTTTTTCCCCTTTCAGAACATGCTGGTCTCTGGATATGCAAACTATTAAATTACATGCAGATGCAATTAACCAGGCGCCCTCGACGTAGAAATCGCGTTTCTCCCATTCTTATAATTTTAAGACTATGTTGTTATTTCATCGCATATGATTTTAGATATTTGAGTAATAGATTGTACTTAATAGAATTTTAATTAATTATTTATTGTTTTGCGAAGGAACATGGTGGTCCCTGGATATGCAAACTATTAAGTTACATTCAGATGCAATTAACCAAGCGCTGTCGCCGTCGAAATCGCGTTTATCTTATTCTTTACAATTTTAAGGCCATGCTGTCATTTCATTGCATTTAATTTTACACATCTGAGCATTGTATTGTGCTTATTAGAAGTTTCAATATTTATTTATTGTTTTGCGAAGGAACATGCTGGTCTCTAGATATGCAAACTATTAAATTACATGCAGATGCCTTTGACGTGGAAATCGCGTTTATTTCATTCTTTATAATTTTAAGGCTATGCTGTTATTTCATCGCATTTGATTTTAGATATCTGAGTAGCAGATTGTTCTTATTAGAATTTGAAGTATTCGCGGTTTTTTCTTTTGGAACATGCTGGTTTCTGGATATGCAAACTATTAAATCACATGCAGATGCAGTTAACCAAGCGCCTTTGACGTGGAAATCGTGTTTCTCTCATTCTTTATAATTTAAAGGCCAATCTGCTATTTCATCGCATTTGATATTAGGTATCTAAGTATTATATTATGTTTATTAAAATTTTAATATTTATTCATTGTTTTGCGAATGAACATGGTGATCTCTGATTATACAAACTATTTAATTGCATGCAGATGTAATTAATCAGCCGCGAACAACATAAGAATAGTTTTTCTATCATTCTTTACAAATTTAGGGTATCGTTATTATCTCATCATTTACATGCAGATGCAATTAAAAAACCGCGACAGAGTGGAAATCATATTCCTACATTCTTTGCAATCAATTCAATTGAAATTGCTAAAATATGATCACTGTTAAATATGGTTTAAAAAGAAAAAAGTTACAGAAATTAAATGCATATAATAAGTGAGATCATTGTAATTGTCTTTTATTATAGTTCTCATTATATTACGTTTTTTTAATTCTTTTTTTTTTTTTTTTTTTTTTTTTTTTTTTTTTGAGTATTTGTTTTTGAAAAACTCTTTCTATTAGTCTGACAGCGAAATCGAAAATCGCGTTGAAAGTAACTGAAAACAATGTTTTCTGGAAGCGGAAATATTATTAAAGTTCAATTAAAATTATACGAAACAAAATATCCTATTTTTCACGTACTACTAAGTATCAAGGCTTAATCCCGACAAAAACTGGCCTACATTAGAACTTACACCCAAAATTACTTTCAGTAAAAAAAGGCCCTTTTCAAAATTTCGCTCAGTAAAACAAGCCCTTCACAAAATTTCTCTAACTAAAATAGGCCCTTTCGTAAAATTCATCTTAGCCCCTTCGAAAAATTCCTGTTAGTATAGCAGACCCCTTCACAAAATTCCTCTTAGTTTAACAGTCTGCATCCCAAAATTCCTTTTAGTAAAACGAGTCATTACAGGTTCTTTCGCAAAATGCCATTCCATAAAAACTCACTCTTTATTAATTATTTTTATTTTGTTAATATAAATTGAATGTCTAATTCGCAAACAAAACAAGTTCACTTTAAAGAAAAACTGTAACAGAAAAAATTAAAAAATTGTTGTTATTTCAAATTTAAGTATCTGAATTTGATCTTTTTCAAAATTTATTTTTCAATAAATAAATAAATAAATTTCAGAACAAAAAAAACTTTTGCTTTTTACAAAATGGTCTCCAAGAACAAAATCCTGAATCGACCAGTAAATATAGACAATCGTAAATGGAAGAGCTTTATAACAGAATTCTACAGCACAAATATGATTTAGAATGTTATTGATGTCCATTTTTAGATGCTGCCGCATAGGATACAATTGTATTCCAAAAGTCACTTCCTGCGAGTTGAGAATCTGTTTCACGATCTCTCTCACTATTGCGTGCAGGTAAAATGTGACATGAATCATCAGTCAAAAAGGAAATTTTGTACGAATTGAACCGGAATCGGAAATTCATTAATTTTGGTCCATTTTTATCTGGGTCATTTTATAAAAGCTTTCATTTAATATAATGATCCGTACATTAATGATTACACCTCAATTTCTTTTGTGCATTAACTTAAAGAAATGTTCATATAAGTAAAAATGTCAATATCAAGCTAGAGATTTGATTAAAGTCTAAAATACATTTGAAAATTTAAATAATTTTATTTGAAATTAATTGAGCTTCACATATTTTTAGCAGATTTATGTATTCTTAATGTATCCGCATACCTTCTGAAGTATTTTTTTTATTTCTGTTATTTACGTTTATTATAATAGCATTTACTTTAAAACTTTGAAAAAAATATATAAAAATTTTAGTAATTACCTAGAAATAATTATTTAAAAGAGAAAAGTAGTCAAAATTATGTCGAAAATTGACATTTCCGCGAAATGTGATAAATCAAAAATAAAACAATGTATTGACGCTTTATAAATTGCATAATAAACGGAATAACTTTCTCTAGGACTTAGACTACACACGCTATAATCGCATTTTTGTCTCAGATGATATGACAGTTAAAATTGCAACGTAATGAAAAATTCGCAAAATTTATCTCAAGTTAGTCATTAAAAAAGTGCAAATATATTATTTAATATTACCATGAATATAGTCTATTCTCTCAAAAGACATTTGGAAAAGAAGTACAGAGAAAATTTCGTGACATTTCACGCATGATTTTTTTGTTTTAGGATGTTTTGCGTTTAGTAAGAATCTGAAAAGCTTCATTTTTAAAAAAAAGCTAAAGAGAACTTTGAAACACAATTCAAAATTTATAAACAGATATAATTTTAAATGGCTATAACTTGAGTTCTATTTTAGATACAGACAAAATTTACGCACATTTCGATAGATAAAATATTCAATTTTAATGTTATTGCAAAAATGAAAAATCGATATTTTGATCGAAATTGTGTTTTAGAGGTGTTCGGATACCTTAAATATTCGATCAAGTTTTAAATTAATTTCACAATGTTTTTATCCCATTTCTTTTTTCTGGAGCTATTCGAAAAATGTTTATTAAGAATTGTAAATATTGATATTAGGTTATTTTAAAGGATTAAACTTAAAAAATAAATTTCAGTGTTTTATAATTGGTATGGGAAATTTATTAAATTAAATCCTTTCTTAACACATTGTGAGTGCCACATGTGTCACTGGTGGCTGATACGAAACTTTCCGTTTCGGCTGCGTCAGTCATCGATGACTGACAGTGTAAAATATGATATCAAACTAAGAAAAATATATGTTGTTTTAAGTGATTATTGAAAATTTATATAAATTTAGTTAAATTTTACTTATTACAGGATTGTACTTTCTTAATAATTATTTAAAACAACATATTATTTTATATCACATTTTACACTGTCAGTCGTACTGTCAGTCATGCGGCTTAAATGAAAAGTTCAATTTCAATTGCCGTGTCACTCAACGTGCTAAGTATACTATTTTGGGAACTATTTGTACAATATTTTAAAAACCTATTTTATTGTCCTCTCAAATTATAAAAATTAAAAATTATTGATGGCAAAAATGTTTAAAAATTATTTTGTTTGCTTGTCAATTTCAATAAAAAAACCCCCCTATAAACTTGATAGTTTAATTTATGCACAAAAATATGATATACACCATAGAGAACAAGTAGAGAAAAAATTTCAAAACTCTATCTAAATTAGAAAATCAGTCTGAGTATTTTTCGAAAAAACATATTGTAAATATATGAACAGAGAGAAAAATCAGTTTACAGCTTGCATTTGTATGGGTAATTGGTCTGGATCTATTAACAAAATTTACACTATCTCGCGATACAATAGTCATATAGGTAAAGATTAAGTGTCAAAATATTTGCAATTAAAGAAGCTTTCAGTAATATAAAAAAACGAAAATCGATATTTTGTCCAATTTTAAGGTGCTGTGTCTCTATAAAAATAAAAAGTTTGATACACATGACTAGTGTAATTCATGGGTAAGGCGTTCCAACCGTCTACATGACATCAGCGTTATTCATGGACTTGTTTTTGCATTGTAATATAAATTTGGAAATGAATTAAACTGAAATATTAATAACAGAAAAGAAAAGAAAGATCCCCCCCCCACTTACCCAAAAATATATAAAAGTATAAATTTGGAAATGTATTAAATAAAAATATTTAAGAGCAGAAAATAAAAGAAAGAAAATCACTGCCGTTACCCAAAAGTGCAAAATGCCATTAAGAAATAAAAACTAGAATGAGAGAAAAAAAAAAAAAAAAAAAAAGAAGAATAGAATATATGTATTTGTAACTTCTTTCTAAAAGTTCGCGTCATTAACTAAATCATTCTTAAAGTGAAATGAGTGTGTGGCGTTCTCTACTTTGATCTCCGAATTTCACAAAAAGTTTCCTTTTGAATTTCATTTACGGAGAATCGTTTTCTCAGAGGTCACCCTGTTAAAAAAAAAAAAAAAAAAAAAAAAAAAAAGATTTCGAGCTGAGAAACGGCGAGAAAGAATTTCGGTTTTGCAGCATAAAAATAATTAGAATCAATTGCTAAAATATCTTTGTATTATTAATGGTGTAATTTTATTAATTAAAAGTAATGTGAATAGTTATTTAGTATCTATGATATAGAACTCGGTAATTACGAAAGAAGGGAAGAATTAAGCCCTTGTATTATATGTTACTCATTATATTCGTAAAAATAATAAAAATATTAAAAACATGCGTATAATTAAAGAAACATGAAATATCTCGATAAGTAAAGTGAAGCAGATTTTTCGAAATATTTAACATCATGTATTTTACTTAAAAATAAAGATACATTTCTTTTTTCAAAAATTAATTAACTTTTATATATTTTTTGTACAATAAATATGTTCGATACATATTTCTAAAAAACCAGTTGAATATATCACCTTAAAATTTGTTGTGGTGTCAGAAAACATACTATTTGAGAATAATTAGAAGGAATTTTTACTTTGGCTTAAAAGAAATTAAAAAATATTTTATAATAATTATAAAAATTTTAAAAAGTGGAAATCTACGAAAATAAACCTCAATTTTTCCTTTTGAAAGAAAGTATTTACAATGCTGACCGTTTCATTAAAAGGCAATCAACAAGGCATAGTCGTAAATAGGCTGAAACAATAAAAATGAATTAAAAGAAAATTACGACAGATACATACATATTTCAACTGTCAAACGATGCCTAAAACTGTATGCTTTATATGGCCAAAGACCAATAAAACAATCTTTGATATCTGCTAACAATAGGAAGAATATAAGTTTCGAAATGTATTAAACTGAAATATTAAGAATAGAGAAAAAAAAAACCCCACAGTTACCGAAAAGTACAAAATACCATTGAGAGGTAAAAAATAGAATTCTAGAAAAAATAGAATAGAATATATATATGTCTGTAATTTCTTTCTAAGAGTTCGCGCCATTAACTAAATCATTCTTGAAGTGAAATGAGTGTGTGGCGCTCTCTACTTTGATCTCTGAACGAAGCAATTTTTATGAAATGTTTCCATTTGAATTTCATTTATATCAAGAATCGTTCTCTCAAAAGTCACCCTGTTAAGGTAAAAAAAAAAAAAAAAAGATTTCCAGCTGAGAAACGGTGAGAGAGAATTTCAGTTTTGCAGCATTAAAAAGTCACAATCAATGGCTTGTATTATCAATAGTTTAACAAATTAAATTTTCTTTAGGCTTTGTTTTTAAGCTAATTGAGGAGTGTGGCGTTCATCTATGCTGTCAAAATATGGTACTCCTTAAAAAAAAAAAAAAAAAAAAAAAAAAAAAAAAAAAAAAAAAGAGTTAGGATTTATATTATTATGTAGATGCCCTCCTAAGCAAATTTTATGTATATAATAAAAAAGTAGACTTTATTTTCAATATTTCGGTACCAGTAGCTGTCCTCTACGATAATTTGTTGAGAAGTTAGTAAGGGGTGCTTATTTATTTATTTTTTCCACGACTGTACATTTTTTAATATCAAAATTGAATTGTACGACTTTTAAAAGTTAAAAAAGTTACAATAATAGTGAAATTTATGGGTCAAGCACTCCTACATCTAGATGTCATCAACGTTATTCATGGATTTGTTTTTGTTTTATAATATAAATTTGGAATTGTATTAAACTGAAATATTATGAACATAAAATAAAAAAGAAAGAAAAACACACTAGTTACGGAAAAGTGCAAAATACCATTGAGAAGTAGACAATAGAATTCTAGAAAAACTGAGTAGAATATCTATATCTGTAATTTCTTTCTAAAAGTTGGCGTCATTAACTAAACCATTCTTGAAATAAATGTGTGGTGTTCTCTACTTTGATCTCTGAATAGACCAATTTTTATAAAAAGTTTCCTTTAGAATTTCATTTACTGAGAATCGTTCAATGCGAAAAATAAGGAAATTATTATGTCCTCATATTAACCGTTATTCGTTATATTTTTAGAAATAGTAAAACTCTTTTTTAAAAAAAGGCTAGAACAACTCATAATTTGATAATTTTTGAAATCCATATTACAAAAAAGCTATGAAAGTAACTTAAAAAAAAATCTTTGATTAAACAAAACCAAAAAGAAAAAAGAAAAAAAAAAAAAAAAAAAAAGAACTTTTTTAGATTTTGCCATCTTGAACAATGAGAAATCTATGAACACCGACAAAAAAGTCTTTATTTAAGTAAATAAATTTCCATGCTGTGCTTTCATATCTAATTAAAAGACCGCTGTCTCTCTATAAAACATACTGGCATAATTTTTTTTTTTTTACATGGAATAGCAACCAGGAACAAGTGTTATACTATTTATATTGCTTTAAGCGCAAATGATTCAAGGAAGAAATAAATAATAGCAATAAAAAGAATCAGGCCTGAATGTTACCTTAAAAATGATAAAAAATCGGTAAATTGAGATGCAGGTTTCATTGTAAGTATACATCCCAGCTCCCTTCTATTCGGATAATAGTGGAATTCATAAATCAGGTACTCCTACCGTCTATATGACATCAACGTATTCCATGGACTTGTTTCTGCTTTATAATATAAATTTGGAAATGTATTAAGCTGAAATATTAAGAACATAAAAAAGGAAAAAGAAAGAAAGAAAGAAAAATTCCGCAGTTACCCAAAAATGCAAAATGCCATTGAGAAAAAGAAAATAGAATCCAGAAGAAAAATGAATAGAATATATATCTGTAATTTCTTTCCAAAAGCTCGCGTCATTAGCTAAATCATTCTTGAAGTGAAATAAATGTGTGGCGTTCTTTACTTTGATCTCTGAATAAAGCAATTTTTATAAAAAGTTTCCTTTTGAATTTCATTTACGGAGACTCGTTCTCTCTGAGATCAACCCTGTTAAAAAAAGATTTTCAGATGAGAAACGGTGAGAAAGAACTTTAGTTTTGCAGCATTAAAGTAGTTACAACAATGGCTAAAATATCTTTGTATTTTCAATGATATAATTTAATTAATTAAAATTAATTTGAATATAAATTGAGCATCAAAGAGAACTCGATAAATACGAAAAAAAGGAATTATTAAGTCTTCGTATTAAACGTTACTCGTTATATACTTAAAAATTGTAAAAATCTCAAAAACAGGCACTTAACTATAAGGGCACATGGAACTTCTCAAAAAGTAAAGTAAAGAAGATTTTGCGAAATATTTATTTAACATCATGTATTTTACTTAGAAATAGATATAGAAATATTTCTTTTCTTTTATCATAGTAAATATACATACCCATATACAGGGTGTTTAAAAAATAATCGGTATATTTGAAAAATCAATAAAAATTAAACGGACAGCGTTAGAAATACAGCGTTTGTTGCAATATGTTTGGGACAACTGTAAATTTTCAGGCATACAACTTTCGAAATTAGTTAAAAATTTCAACAACATATGGCGCTGCAGACGATTTGAAAGTAATAGTACAGGGTGGTTAAAATTAAACTGACGATACTCAGAGACTCATAACTCCGGTTCTACAGAGCGGATCCGAATGAAACTTCAGATATATATTATGTAGATCATGCGGCCGGGGTTTTCGTAAAAAAAAAAAAAAAAAAAAAAAAAAAAAAAAAAAAAAGTTTCAAATTTTGCCATCAGATGGCGCTGTAGTGCTAAAACCCTATGTAAATGAGTAGTTAGAGCAATTTTGCTATAAAAGCGAACGTAAAAGTCACGATGAACGGGTTTGTTAGGCGTACAGTAACAGGTGATCGATACAGGAGTCTCCTGGAGAATCATGTTGTCCCGCCGTTAAGACAAAGAGGCTGTTTGGCAACCACAATATTAGGTATGATGGAGCAACTGCTCATACGGCGAGATGTGTAAAAAATGTGATTCAATACAATTTCTCTGATGAGCGTGTCTTCTCGCGTACTTTCCCCTTTTCCTGGCCAGCAAGGTCGCCAGATCCGAACCCTGTCTGACTTCTGGCTGTGGGGTTTTCTGAAAGATGATGTGTATCAAGGGCGTGTAAAAATTTAGCGGACTTAAAAGCTAGCATCGTACGCCATGTCTCCATGATTCCTACTGATGTGTTGCGTGCCGCCGTTGATAAAGCGGTGGTACGCTTTCAGCATATTGTTGACCAACAAGGTATGCATATAGAGCACACAGGTGTATAAATAAATAAGATATTCCATCATTCTTTGATTTTTGAATTGTTATCTGTCATTTTATATTGTTAAAACGCCACCTAGGGGTAAAATTTAAAACTTTTTTTTTTTTTTTTTTTTTTTTTTGTTTTTTTTTTTTTTACAAAAACCTCGGACGCATGATCTACATAACATATAGCTGAAGTTTCATTCGGATCCGCTCAGTAGAACCAGAGTTATGAGCCTCTGAGTACCGTCAGTTTAATTTTAACCACCCTGTAGAAAACGCAATCTGTGAGTTTGCCATTCTGTAAAGCCTCTCTCCCTGCCCGCGAAGACACTCGCGAGCTAAAGCTGTTCTCTGTCAAAAAATTTATCTATTTGCTGCAGCGCCACTCCATCGCTTTTATAGAAAACGGTTACTTTATTCTGTTATGGAGCATTCTCATTGGTCATAAAAGACATATTCTATAAAAGCTGTGGAATAACGCGGCAGCAAATGGGTCAAATTTTTTACAGTGTTCCTATGGAGAGGCATTTTTGTAATAACTCTTTCGCATTTTGACATTTTTAATTTTTTTTTTTTTTTTTTTTTTTTTTTTGCACTGCATAGATGAGGTCCCTCTCAAGATCACTCCATGATTACATTTTCGATTTTGGTTGCAGATATTTTTATAAAGTTACTTTCGCTTTCGAAATCGGTTTTCGAAGTAAAAGTAACTTTATAGAAAATACCTGCGACCAAAATCAAAAAATATAATCAAGGAGCGATCTTCAGAAGGACCTCAGCTATGCAATGCAAAAAAATTATTAAAAAAATGTCAAAATGCGAAAGAGTTATTACAAAAATGCCTTCCCATAGGAATAGCATTAGCTCGCGAGTGTCTTCGCGGGCAAACTCACAGATTACGTTTTCTACTATAGCTTTCAAATTGCCTGCAGCACCATCTGTTGTTGAAAATTTTAACTAATTTCGAAAGTTGTATGCCTGAAAATTTACAGTTGTCCCAAACATATTGCAACAAACGGTGTATTTCTAACGCTGCCCGTTTAATTTTTATTGATTTTTTTTAAATATACCGGTCATTTTTGAAACACCCTGTATATACCCATATATAAAGAAATTAACTTTTTGCACAATTTAGTTTTCAAAAAACAAGTTAATTTTCTGCATATTTTTTGAACAATAATTTTTAGCTCACAGGCTATCATAGCCTGAGAGCTTATGTGCCCGTCCGTTCTGTATGTATGTTCGTACGTAACGCGATAACTCATGATAAAAATATCGGATCCACTTGAAATTTTGTATATAGGTATATCCTGATAAGGCGCTTCCCTGATTAGTTTTTAGAGTTCATTCGATATGTATAAGAGGGGGAACGGGGGCTCATGCCCCTCCCCTTAATTGATATAAACGGGATTTTCATGCAGAATTAACAGTTTTCGTTCAAAATTTAGATATAGGATCATTCTGATGAGCCGATTCTGTGACTGTTATTAGGTGTTCATTGAATAAGTATAAACAGGGGGAACGGGGGTTCTAATGCCCCTCCCCTTAACTTTTATAAATGGATTTGTCAAGCAGAATTGTCAGATTTCGTTCAAATCTCTGAATAGTTTTGGAAGTTTAATGGTTAAATATAAAAGAGGGGAATAACTCCTCTTAAATTATATAAATGCTAAATGGGTTTTTATTATTAAGAATTATCCGATTTGCTCTGAATTTTGGATATAGATTTTTTTTATGATAAAGCTTGTCCTTGATATTTTAGGAGGTTCAATGATTAAGTATAAAAAAAGAGAAAGGGGAGAGCTGTTTCCCCTACTTAATTTGTTTTTTTTTGAACCCTTGAAAAGATAAGGCTGTAATGTGCAATTAGTATGCGTAGCCTGTGAGCTCAATGCCATCAGTTTAACTGGGCAATATTCTTTTTATTTTTTATACACTTTTCCAAAGAAATGTTGAATAAATCCGTTTAAAATTTGTTGCGGTATTTGTTGTGGTAAAGCATAGTATTTGAGAATAATAAGAAGCAATTTTCATTTTGGCTTAAAAGAAATTAAAAATTCTTATTGAAAAAACTTTGAAAATCCTAAAAATTATAACATGTTTTCATTATTTTAATTCTTCACTCAGACCTAAAATTTGAGCTACCTTTAAAGAATTCCATGCAATAATGCCTGCTTAGTCCCATGCATTTCCGATCAAAAATAAATAAAAACCTATGTCATAAAGTTACCTTTTTGAGTTTGAGCTTTAACATAAAAAAAAGAAAAAAAAACCTGTAGTTACCGAAAGGTGCAAAATGCCCTTGAGAAATAGAAAATAGAATTCCAGAAAAAAAAGAGCAGAATATATATATCTGAAATTTCTTTCTAAATGTTCGCATCATTAACTAAATCATTCTTGAAGTGAAATGTATGTATGGCGTTCTCTACTTTGATCTCTGAATAAAGAAATTTTTATAACAAATTTCCTTTTGAATTTCATTTACCGAGAATCGTTCTCTCAGAGGTCACTCTGTTAATAAAATATTTCGAACTGAGAAACGGTGAATGAGAGAATTTTAATTTTTTCAGCGTAAAAGTAGTCACAATCAATGGCTAAAATATCTTTGTAGTTTCCATGGTGTAATTTAATTAATCAAAATTGCTTTGAATAGTAATTCAGAATCAATATTGTAGAACTAAAAAAAGGGAATTTTTAAGTGTTCATATTTACCGTTATTCGTTATGTTTGTAGAAATAGAAAAAAAAATCAAAAAACAGGCTAGAATAACACATAATTTGATAATTTAAATAATACATATTTCAGAAGCTAGGATTGCAACTTTTTTTAAAAATCTTTGATTAAACAAACAAACAAAGAAAAAAAACCCCTTTTTTACATGTTGCCAACTTGAACAACGAGAAATCTATGAACACCGACAAAAAAAGTCTTTATTTTTAAGTAAATAAATATCCATCGTGCGCTGTCATCTCTCTCTCCTTAAAATATCTCTGTCTCTCTATGAACCAAACTGGCATCAAAAATTATTTTGATATGGAATATTAATCACGAACAAGTGTTATAATATTTATATTACTTTAACCGCAAATAGGTTCAAGGTGGAAATAAATAACAATAGTAAAAAGAATCAGGTCTGAATATTACCTTAAAAACGATATAAAAAAATCTGTGAATTGAAATGCAGTTTTCATTGTAAGTTTCGAATAATAGTGGAATTCATAAATCAGGCACTCCTATAGTCTATATGACATCAACGTTATTCGTGGACTTGTTTTTGCTTTATAATATAAATTTAGAAATGTATTAAAATGAAATATTAAGAACAGAAAAGGGCTGTTTTCACCATTCGCTTGCATTTCAAAATTTTATTTTTATTTATCGAACTCAATAATTTCTTAAAATGGAAACAGTTGTTACAGTAAATGTTTATGGTACATGAAAAAAAATTGGTTGTGTACTTTGCCCTATAATATAATATATAAATGATAATTATAGTTGGTTTGTAAGGCAAATTGTCAAGTCCATTACCATACAAAATTGCTGAAAATACTCTGGTTTGAATTTATTAAATTTCCTAAAATCAACTTACTTTGAAGTGATTTATGTCCCTCAATTTCAAAACATGGTATTTATCAATAATACTTAAATTAAATTGAAATGAGATACAGTTTTAGCCACACGATTTTGATCACATAGAAATTATACAAGAACTTTTTCTAATAATTACAGTATATATTCATGCAAATTATTAAATTTTAAGGAAAGTGCATATTTGTTTCTTAGTTGAACAAAAAATAAAAGTAGAATAGTGAAAAAATGATAATCATTAAAAAACCGTGCGGTAACAGACTTGACATTTGGTAATGGATTTGACACTATGTTGAAAATGGCCGAAAAAAAGCAAAACCTCACAGTTACCAAAAAGTGCAAAAAGCCATTGAGAGGTAGAAAATAGAATTTCAGAAAAAACAGAATAGCATATACGAGGGCGGTTCAATAAGTACCTGTGTTTGAAGACAAAGAACGTTCCTCAGGGAAGTTGCTATTATCATCGTGTGCTGCCATCTATAAAACGACATGTATAAATATTTCAGACTGATTGATAGGTTAGTTTGGATTTGGTAACCATTCGAGTAAGACGTGTTTCGTGATTTTCGTTAAGATGGATATTGTTCGGTAATCCGCTTTTTGTTTTTGGATGGGAAAAAATGCGAGGAGATGAAAGCAAAATTGGATGCTGTTTATGGGGACACGTCGCCATCTATGACCACAGTTAGATATTGGTTCAACGAATTTAAACGTGGGTGAACTTCCGTTTTCGATGAGGAGCGACCAGATGTGGTTACCGAGGAAATCATTGAAAAAGTCCACGACATGATTCTCCCTGATCGACGAACGAAGGTGCACGAAGTAGCAGAGGCCGTAGGCGTGTCGACCGGAACGGCAATTCATATTTTACATGACAAGTTGGGGATGAAAAAATTGTCGGCCCGATGGGTGCCGCGATCACGATAACGCACCAGCACATTCATCTGGAGTTGTCGCCGCCAAACTGCATGAATTGCGTTATGAATTGCTTCCGCACCCCCCCTCCCCCCTATTCACCTGATCTGGCTCCCTGCGACTTTTTCTTCTTCCCTAACATTCGCTAGAAGAAAAATTAGCTCAAAAGAGGAAGTCATCGCCAAGACAGATGCGTGTTTTGCAGAATTCGACAAATCCTATTTTTTAGAGGGGTTAGAAAAATGGACGAAACGTTGGGAGAAGTGTATCTTTCTAAAAGGGGACTACGTTGAAAAAAAAAAAATGAAAAAAACCGTGTCTTCATTTCTAACACGGGTACTTAATGAATTGCCCTCGTATATATCTGTAATTTCTTTCTAAAAGTTCACGTCATTAACTAAATCATTCTTGAAGGGAAATAAGTGTGTGGCGTACTCTACTTTGATCTCTGAATAAAGCAATTTCATAAAAAGTTTCCTTTTGAATTTAATTTACTGAGAATCGTTCTCACAGAGGTCAACCTGTTAAAAAAAGATTTCGAGGTGAGAAACGGTGAGAGAGAATTTCAGTTTTTCCGCTTAAAAGTAGTCATAATCAATGTCTTGTATTATCGTTATCGTAGTTTAATAAATGAAATCTTTTTAGGCTAAATTTTTTTAGGCTTTATTTTTAGGCTAATTGAGGGGTGAATAATTCCTTTGTACTGTCAAATATGGTATTCTAAGAACTAGTATTACTTATTTACAAGAAAGAAGAAGCTTCACTTATGTAAATATAAATCCTCGGGGAGACAATCTTCTTTTAATATTTTTTTTATTTACTTCATAGACGGCACTTAACACATAAAACAGTACACAAACATTAAATATTTACAACTCAGCGCTTTTTACATAAAAATAATTGCACACACCACCAAAACAAGACCTGAACTCATTTCTCACAGCCAACTTTCGGATTTCGAACATAACTTCGAATAGAACGGTTTTTTAGAACTAGTGTTGTCAATTTTTTTTTTTCAAACGAAAAATACTACAGTTACATTTTTAATTCAGCACAGCTCAGGCGCGAGACAGTCTATATTTTTTAATTTTTTAAATTTTTTTTTTTTTTTTGAACGGCTAGGCGCGTATTACAGTACTGCTACTGAAAAAAAAAGTTAGGATTCTTTTTAATATGTAGATGGCCCCCTAAGCATATTTTATATACATAATTTAAAAGTAGGCTCTTTTTCCAATATTTCGGTACCAGTAGCTTTCTTCTACAATAATTTGTTGAGAAGTTAGTATGGAGTGTTTATTTTTTTTTCTACAACTGCACATTTTTTGTATATACATTCCTATTCCAGAACATTAAAATTGACATTGTAGGACTTTTAAAAGTTAAAAAAGTTACAGTAATAGTGAAATTCAAGAAGCCAGGCGCTCTTTCCGTCTATATGGCATTAATGTTATTGATAGACTTTTTTTTTTTTTTTTTTTTTTTTGCTTTATAATATGTAGAAATTTGGAAATGTATTAAACTGAAATATTAAGAACAGAAAAAAAAAGAAAAAAATCCCGCAGTTACCGAAAAGTGCAAAATGCCATTGAGAAGTAGAAAATAAAATTCTAGAAAAAATGAATAGAATATATATATCTGTAATTTCTTCCAAAAATTTCTGCGTCATCAACTAAGTAATTCTTAAAGTTCCATTTTCCAAAAAATGAAAAGCATCTTTGGTAAAATGGAAATTAATCCTGGAAAAAAATAGAAATTAGCCCCGGAAGAAAATAGAAATTAGCCCCGGAAAAAAAATGGAAATTAACCCCGAAAAAAAAAAATGGAAAAAAATGTAAAAATTTCCCTTTCCTTTTTTTATTTGTTGTTGTTCAACATTTTATAAAGTTTCTAATTGTGCAAAGTATTATTACCTCGATTTCGAACAAAGTGGATTAATTATATAATCATGCTTTGTATAACATTTCTTAGTTATTTCCATTGCAATGCTTTTTTTTTTTTTTTTTTTACATTAATTGCAGTAAATTTCGAGTTTAATAACGCGAGTTAGAACATGGAGAGACATCCGAACAAACTGAATTCATAAATTTTTTCAATATTTTGGAAAGTGTTTTAAATAAAGGAAATTGGTCGCATTCTATATTGTAAAACATTTGAGTAATATTACATTATAAAAAGGGTGGCAGCTTTGCTGCCTCATATTTTATGGAATAACCTTGCTTCCTCCAATTTTAAGGAGTATTTTAATCGATATAACCGGTGTAACATTGTAATGTTACACCAGTAATATATGTTACATTACACCATTATGTAGGTGAAAAAAATCACTCCATAAAGTAGGAGGCAGGAAAGCTGCCACCCATTTTATGGTGTAACGTTACTCAAATGTTTTACAGTGTTACAGTAAACATTAATCTCACACAAATGTTTCATGGCAATTCCAGTATATGAACGAGAGTGAGAGCAGACAGAATAGCTGTCAAGGTTTACACTTTTTTATTACCACTATTTTTTTAATACAGAAATTTGTCTTTTTCGTTTATCGAAAACATAGTATTAAATAAGGCAATAATTCTGCTCAGAAATAGTGGTAGGAATAAAGCGTGAAAGTTGGTAGCTATGAGACAAGGAAACAAACCGAATTCGTAAATACTTTTCAACTATGTTGAAAAACGTTTAAAATAAAGGAAATCGGTCGCAACAGTAAACATCAATTGCACATTTTTTTAAATTTTTTTTTTTTGAAAATCCCAGTATTTGTACGAGAGGGAGAACAAACAGGAAGGCAAATCGAATTCATGAATAATTTTTAACTATGTTGGAAAGTATTTAAAATAAAGTAAATTGTTCGCATTTTACAGTAAATAGCAATTGCACATACAAGTTTCATGTCAATCCCAATTTATGTACGAAAATGAGAGCAGACAGACTGGTCAACTGAATTCGTAAGCATTTTCAACAATGTTGGAACACAAACACAGCACTCTACAATGAAGTCGTAAAAAACAGAATAGGATATTGCGTATCTATGATGATTACAATACCACGAACGTGACGCAGTATTAAATCAATAATATCAAGAAAGTATTCGTCTGGTGACTTTCTGTTCCTAGAAATTTCGCAGTTCAAACAAAAGGTGTAAATAATGTCTACTTCATTCAGAATAATTTAGTTGCAACACAAACGGAATGTTTCTTGAAAGTTCGATGATTACATTTTCAATTCGTTGAAAGAGTTGGTCACGGGAAGTATTATAAAATAGAGACTTCGTGCTTTCTAAATAAAACACATAGCATTTCTTCAATACCATGATTTTCGATATTATATTTCAGTATTTTAGTATTTTCTCTGTCTATGTCTTTGAATATATGTGGAAGAGGAATAAGGCAATAATTCATGAACAATATAAGATAATAGAGTCAAAACACTGTACTAAATCTAGTGTCCTGAAGGAATTTCCACCTTGGTATAATATAAACATTAGAACATAAACACAGTACCTTACAATGAAATCGTAAAAAATAAAATAGGTCTTTCAATATCTGATGATTACAATATCATGAACTTCAGGTAGTACTAAATCAATAATGTCAAGAAAGTATTCGTTTGATTACTTTTGGTTCCTGGAAATTTCGCAGTTAGGTGTAAATAATATCTACATCTATTGAGAATAATTTAATTGCCACACAGAGGGAATGCTTTATGAAAGTTTGGTGATTACATTTTCAATTCGTATGAAAGAGTTGATTACAGGAAACATTATAAAAGAAAGACTTCGACCCTTCTAAATAAAAGGCATAGCATCTCTTCAATACCATGCTTTTCGATATTGTATTTGAATACTTTATTATATTCTCTGCCTATTTCTTTGAATATATGTGAAGGAGTAATAAGGTAATACAAATCATGATTAATATAAGATAATAAAGTCAAAACATTGTACTAAATATAATGTCCTAAAGGAATTTTCACTTTGTTATTAATATAAATGTTAAAACATAAGCACAGTACCGTAGAATGAAATCGTGAAACATAAAATAGAGCATTGCGCATCTGATGATTATATATCACGAACATGATGTATTACTAAATCAATAATGTCAAGAAAGTAATCGTCCGATAACTTTCTGATGCGAGAAATTTCGCTGTTCAAACAAAAGGTGTAAATAATGCCTACCTCTATTCAGAATATTTTAATTGCATCACAAACGGAATGTTTCGTAAATGTTCAGTGGTTACATTTTCAGTTCGTATGAAAGAGTTGATCACGGGAAGCATTATAAAATGAAGACTTTGTGTCTTCTAAATAAAATACATAGCATCTCTTCAGTACTATACTTTTCGATGTTATATTTCAATACTTCAGCATTTTCTCTGTTCTATGTCTTTGAATATATATGAAGGAGGAATAAGGCATAAATAACATATAAGGATAAAATAACAGAGCCAAAACACTTACTAAAATTAGTGTCGTGAAGGAATTTTCACCTTGTTATTAATATAGACGTTAAAACATACATATAATTACTTAAAAGGTATGTTTAAAACATAAGGTATTAATTAATATAACCTTGAGATTGTTCGAGCACACAGGCGTTTATTTCCAAAAGGGAAAGATGACTGACTGGAATAGAAGAAAAGATATGTAAAAAATAAAATGAAATAATATTAATCGAAGAGTCGACAGCACAAAAACCTAAAGTATCGAATATAAGGAAAAAAAAACCTTTATTTTATGGAAAAGTCAATAGGGGATTTAATGATCCATGTCTGCCGAAAGTGAAGTGGTGCGTCAGCCAAAAATTAATACCACTAACGGGTTATTCAAAGATTTATCATTGTGTTTGCTGTACAAACAAACGTATGAAATGATTACAACTTGAATGATTATAACATAGGCTCGGTCCGATGAATTTTTTTGCCGGTCCGGCCCGCGGGCCCGGTCCTGTGCAGGCCTCTAGCCTACTTATAGACATTGAATGTTTTACAATAGCAAATATGGAAAGAAGATGTTTAAAACTTTTTGAAAATGTTTAAATATTTATAATGCTTTATTGGATATACTGTAAAAACTTTGAATCTAACTTCTTAAAATATAATATTAACTCTCTAAAAAGAAAGAAAAAATGCATTGTATTGGAAATAATTAAGGAAGGTCTTATAAGACATCATTACATAATTAATTCACTGTGTTCCAAATCGAAGTGATAATGCTTTGCACAATTAGAAACTTTATAAAATGTTGAACAACAACAAAGGAAAAAGAAACAACGAAGGGAGAGAATGTATTTTTTATTTTTTTCCATCCTTTTTCCGAAACTAATTTCCGTTTTCTCAATGGCGCTTTTTATATTTTGAAAGATACTTTCCTTTTTTATTCGTTAGAAATTCATGTTAAATTGTTTAAGGGTGTACTGATTCATTTAAAATAGTGATGCCGTTTTTATGCAAAAAAAAACTTTGAATCTAAATTTTTAAAATGTAACATTAATTCTACAAAAGAAAAAAAATGGCATTGCAATGGAAACAATTAAGGAAGGTTTTACAATATATCGTTATATTATTAATGCATTTTGTTCGGATTGAAGTGATAATGCTTTGTACATTTTAAAACTTTATAAAATGTCGAACAAGAACAAAGAAAGAAAGAAGGATAGAGAATATATTTTTTTCCATTATTTTTCTGGAACTATTTTCCATTGTTTAAAGTCCTTTTTCAAGAACTAATTTCCGTTTTCACGATGGCGCTTTTTATTTTCTGAAAAATACTTTCTTTTTTTATTTCTAGAAATTTATGTTCAAATATTTATGGGTTTAATTATTCATTTAAAATAGTGATGTTGTTTTCTTATAAAAAACCTTTGACTGTAAATTCTTATAATATATTATTAACTCTAAAAAAAAAAAAAAAAAAAAAAAAAAAAAAAAAAAAAGCATTGCAATGGAAATAATTAAGGAAAGTCTTGCAAGGCATCGTTATGCAATAAATCCACTTCGTTCGAAATCAAAGTGATAATGCTTTGCACAATTAGAAACTTTAGAAAAAAATGAAAAAAAAAATTGAGAGAGAGATAATATGTATACATATTTTTTTTTCTCATTTTTTCCAGAATTAATTTCTGTTTTCTCAATGGCGTTTTTCACTTTTTGGAAAATAATTTCCTTTTTTATTTATCAAAAAATCATGTTAAAATGTTTAAGAGTCTATTGATTCATTTAAAATAGTAATGCTGTTTTCATATAATATCTTGAAAACACAAACATATGTGAAACATTTAAAACAGTATTCGAACTTAATTAATGCAGTATCGTTTATACTAAAGGTTTCGCGCATCGAGATCAAATTTAAAACTTCCAAACCACTTATCTTATTTAAATTTTATCATTAGATTTATCATTAAGATAAATCATTAATATATGTATATATATATATATATAACAGAATAAGGTTTATATATACTAGTAAATCTCAGGAGCTTCAACATCAGGTCTGCAAATCGCTGTTTTTTACCACATTTTGCATATAAAATACGTAGAAATTTTCAGAAATTAGTTGCGTTAAATTGATCATGTTGTTATGCAACGATATTCTAAAATTCTCATGAGCTGCATATTATTATAAATTTTTAGATAAGAAAGTACATTTCTTCTTATTTTTTAAAGTGAAATACATTTTAATGCGTCACTTTGCTCAAGTTTTCAGGATATTAAACCGTAAACTGGGGATACTGTACGATAAGGCGTCGTTCCATACGCTATATTTTTTACACATTTTTTTACTTGATTGTGTGAAAACTTGAGAAATGTGACATATTAAAATATATGATACAGCAGTTAAATACTTTCTTTATCCTATTTTAATCTCAAACACTGTTACTTCGGCCTACAAGCTAAGTATCTAAAATGAAAAGTGGCGAATGAGAACAGAGTGAAATAATAAATTAAATGGAGCTGCAATTAATAATAATATGTATTTGCTCTTATTAAATTTAGTCCAAGAAACTGCTACTAACTGTAATAGTTTTTGGCTCGTTCATTTTCTAAACGAAATCATGTATTTCTATAAATAAACAACAATTATTAAAATATTCTCTGATGAGGTTAGAAATTACTAAGAAGTTTTAAATAAAATGTCTGTTTTTAACTAGTAACATCTCTTTGATTATTTTAATTGCCTTTTAAATAAAACAGTTAACATTTTAAAGTTTATACTATATATTTGATTATATTTTAAGTATTTTTCCCTTTTCGAGAATTACGTTCATTTTTATTCATTCGAAGTTCTTATAAATGCACTTCCGAGTTTAAAATGTCCGTTTAATAAAACCACAAACGGTCAATAATATTCACTATAATTCTGTAATTATCGAACCTAAATTATTATTGAAATTAATTTAGATTATTAAACATTTGTACTAAAAATTCAAACATTGTTTTTTAAAATGCAAATCAATTTCAAGGAAAGCAATTTTCGAAATCATTTTACATATATATATATTTGAATTTGATAATTTTTTTTACTTGAATTATGTTCACATGAAATTGTAGTTATAAAAATTTCCAAAGTATTGTATTTAGCTGAAAAATTTTGTGATGTCGGTTGTAATATAAAAATGAAATATGTTTAAGAAAAAATGGATTATTCAGATATAACATATTTAAGAAGGAAAAAATTATGCGTGACGCATAGATTATGAAATAATTTCTAACACTTTAAGAGTATATCATAATAATGATAATATATATTCTACAACAAAAAGGTAAGAACTTATATTACAAATAATTATTTTGCTTATAAGACGTCACTTTAATAAAACATTTAAAATATATTAAAAATTGACATGTTTCAACTCATTGTCATTGAGTCATCTTCAGAATGTAAATTAAAAGATGTAATATATATGCATTTCACTGTATTTGAAATAGTGTAACATCTTTAAATTCAACTATATTAAAATACTACACACTTCATTTTCAATAGTGAACTTACCATAGTAGACATAATTTAACTCTATCAATTTCATGACAATCCGAGTATATTTTCGAGAGTTAGAGCTCAGAAAGATTGCAGACAGACAAACTGAAGTAATAAATATTTTTCATCTATGTTGGAAAGTATCACCAATAGTAATAATATGCAATTTTATTGCATGGAAGATCTATATAAACGTTTTTTTCACAAAATCAATGCTAAATGTCGATTTTATCGTTCAAATCTTTCAGCATAAAACTAAATTATTCTACAAGTGCTATATAATTCAAAGTTTTATCCAACATAATCTTTGGAATTTATTATTATTTATTATAGTAATTACAATTAATTATTCTAAGTAAAAAAAAAATGCAGTTTTTTTTTAAAAACTCTTGAATTCAGAAGTCAAGGTTATAAATGAATTTCATTTATTCCCCTTTAAGATTGTTTCATTTCTTTACCCCCCCCCCCCACATACATACAACTATGCATCTGTAACTAACAACTAACTACTATAATAGAAGAAAGTTACTTGGTACCAAAATAATGGACATGAAGACTTTAAAATGATGTGTATAAAGTTCGCTTAGGGCTATCTATACATAAAAACCACACCTAAATTTTTTTTCAATAGAAACTCCCAGTTTTGACAATATATTTTAAATTTTCGGTTCAAACTATGCCTATATATGAAATTTCAAATCATTTGGATAATTTTCTGAGTTATAAATATAGTTATAAACATATAAACATAGTTATAAATATATTTAAAGATTCTAATGTTAAATTATATTTTATATTTTTATTAACATCTCTTTATATTATAATCCTAAAGGGATTTTTTTTCTTTAAACAACAATGTGGTGGTTTAAGTTTAAGTCTATGAAAAGAATGAAGAAAGAATAATTTGAAAAATATATTTTACTCATTAATATAGGAATATTTTTTGCTGATTATAGTTGAAACATATTAAGAAGTAAAATGATAAAACTGACAAGAAATAATACATTAATAGAAGTGATATATTCATAATGTAGTATTTTAACAATTGAATACCGAACTTCAATTTGGATACAGTCCCTAAAATAGACTTATTTTAAAATAATTTATTTCTCTGAAACGAATTGTACAAATTTCAAGAAAATTTTCTTTCAGGCTCGCTATACAGTGCTAAAAATTTCTGTAAAAACATAGAAAAAAAACGAGACTCCATGTAAATTTACATTAGTTCTTGGTTAAATGCATTTGATGGAGTTTCTCGGTCATAATTTTACAGACATTTCCCTTAACTTATATCTAATTTCCAGTAAGGATTTCCTTGTCTTTATCGATATTTTTATCTTTGTTAAAACTTGTTATTCAGAATACGCATTTTTAAATTTCTTTTGCAATTTTGTTAGAAATATTAAAGAAGAAAATTTAGTTTAAATATTGTTTTAACTTAGAATAATTTAGAAAGATAAAAATCATCTCCTCGGAGTTAATGGGGACTTTTATTGACAATGCATTGACAGTTGTTTCCTTCACTATAAGCTATATGCTAAGTAATATGAAAAATAAATTGGATAGTATTATTTTACAGCTCTTATTATTAATAAAATGCCATTATTATTATTACAATTTCATTGGTAAATACGTTTAAAAAATATATTAATTTTCTTAAAGCATCGTAAACAAAATAAATAAAATGATTAAAACATAAAAATTCTCTTTTAAATTAAAAATTACTTTTTTTGTTTATTTTTCTCTTATTTCATATTAAAATATTATTTTAATAAATATTAGGGCATTAAAAAATAAATAGTGTGCGACAATTTCAAAAATTATTTAAAACATTGCTGTAAAAAATGATTTAGATTAAAAATTTTTCACAAAAAATGGTTTTTAAAAATTTAAATCGGTTAAAAATTTAAATTTCATAAAAAAAACATAGGTATCATGTACCGGTCTATTTACGGGTTTACTAACGAATATATTTGAAGCGGAATCACTGAAAAGGATTTCGCTTCAAATCCTTTTTCCTTGCTGAATCATAAGATACATACACTGGTATATAAAATTTAAGGACGAGTCCCAAAATGCCAATTTTCAAGAGATTTTCAAGCGATAATTTTCACGTGAATATTCAAAAAGAAATAATATAATAATGTGAATAATTACTATCCCTGCATAACATCTAGTCCATATAACATCTCATTCATGTCACACATTTTGACACGAGTCATAGTCACTATGGCGAAACAATAAATAGGGAATTTCATATATCTCTTTTATGAGTATCAAATGATTACTATATATGACTCCACTGACAGGTCACTGCGACTGCTGTTTTTTGTCGAGTCACCAGGTGACTTTACAATGTCGTTTTATTGAGACGCTTATGTGACTGTCATTTGAAAACTCAATTTCAAAGTCATTGTGAATGTTGCATTATGATAAATTACCAAATAATGTCACATTAAAGTCACATGCTGACTTTCTGTCACAAGACTTTGTCAGATGGTGACAGAGACCCTTCTATGAAGTAACCACTATGTTAAGTGGTGAAAAATCACCTTGTGACTTTAATGGGATCGCTTGAAAACTTCTTGAAAATTGGCATTTTGGGACTCGTCCTTAAATTTTGCACACCAGTGAACTTTATATTCTAGAATTCTAGAAAAACCTCTTGTATAGCTTAGTCAATAAGGCGTTCTTCCGCTGTCCATAGACTTCGGGTTCAAATCTCAGGAAACAAATTATGTTTCCTGAATTTCTAAACTTAAACAATACAGCAGTTCAAATTTCTACAAAAAATATATAATTCGTTGAAGCTTACTGAAAATTGTGCAATTATGTGTTAATTTTGAAAACTAAATTAAATTAAGGTACCCTGGGGTAATAACGCCAGGCGGGGTAATAACGCCAAGTGCTTATATTTTGCATAATTATGAAATAATCAGGTAAATGACACCCATGTGCTCTGCGCAGAAGGGTTTTGAGTCATGTAAATCGCAAAAAGCAGCTTCAAGTTAATTTGTTTCATTTTTAGGTCTTATTTTTTTTACAAGCAACTAAAATTAACGCTTGATCTAAAATTTGCGAGATAAGGTTTTTGATCTGAAAACTATATTTTTTATCCGGAAATACTTTGTTTATTACATAAATTTGTAGCGTATTTCATGTACTTTCAAATTGTTGTAGAAGATTTTGGATATCTTCTCGAGATAATTTGTAGTTTAGGATTTACTGCGCAATAAGTATCCCGGGGTAATAACGCCAGGGATTGGCGTTATTACCCCGGTTGATTCCCAACAGTGGCCGAACTATATCCGAATGGGGTTTATATATTAATATGGGACAGCATTATCATCATTGTTGAAATGGTAAGATTAAAGGGGGGTGCCCAATACTTAAAAATAATCTCTGTATTTTATTTTTTATTATATTATTATTATTATTTTTTACTAATGTAAAAAATAATTTTTAACTCTTGTGAATAAAACTATATCAAAATGTTTTCGAGATTCAAATTCGAACATCTTCAAAATCAGGTTTCTATTAAATTTCCACTGGATTGTTCAATTGAGTTCGAAATTTTAACTGTCCGCTTTCTCAGCGTTCGGTTTTTTAAAACTTTATAAATTTAACCTTTAACTGATGTGACAGAAATTGTAATGTAAGAATGTGATGCGGTTTGTGAGACCACAAAATTGAAAGATGAATAAAAGGCGGTAATAACTCATAGGATTGTGTTTTTGTACTAAACTTTTTATACAAGAGTATTATACTTAATTTTCACCTATTTAGTTTCTGGTGATAGTACTAAAATTCCAAATGAAAAAAAAATCGGTAGTGTTTGCAGTTAAACTGAAAATTACAAGTTAAACTAAAAAATTAAAAGAAAAATAGTGGTCTACGAGACCGGTAACATTAGTTAAAAGTTAAAATGCGATCCATGATTAAAAATCATAGAATACTGTTCCAGCGCTAAACTTTTTGTACAGAATTAATTCTAATTAAATTTAATCTATTCAAATATCTCTAACAATATTACGAGAACTACAAACGAAAGAGAATTTCAGTTGTAACTATAGTTAAACTGGAAAATACAAGTTAAACGGTTTTTTTTTTTTTTTTTTGGGGGGGGGGGGGGGTACAGTGTTCAGTCAGATTGCTAACAGCAGTTAAAGGTTAATTTTGTTGCTAATATAGAGATAATGATATATAACCATATGAATTATGTATAAAATTGATTAAGAGATCTCTTTGGGATAATATTATTTAATCAAAAATTTTATTCAATTTATTAAAAATGTATTAATGCATGTTCTTTAAAACGTCGACAATTTAACTGTAGGTTTGAAGAATCCGCATTAGTGTGGAGTTATGGGTTAAAAACTATTTACTAGATTACTATAATAGTATTAACCCTTAACTGCTGTGACAAAAATTGTCGATAACTTACTGTGAGCGGCCTGTCAGACCGCTTAATCTAACGATGAATAAAATGTTAAATTAACTTTTAGAATATTATTTTTGTATTGAACCTTATATACAGGACTATTAAAAATAAAATTTAGCTATTCAAAAGTTTCTAGCGATAGTAATACGACTCCAAATGAAACAAAAATTTCCCGGTACCTATAGTTAAACTAAAAATTGCAAATTAAACTCTGAAACTTGAAAAACTCAGCGGTATGTGAGACGCTAACACAGTAGCGGTTGGTCAGGGGGTGCTGCATCAATGTATTCACACAACTAAAATTGTATGGGTATTTCAGTTTTATTTAATCAACAACATTTGTCCAATAAATAATATGAAAGATTCTGTTAAATTTTAGTGGTGTGAAAAATTGGATGCAGCACTCCCTGACGAGCCGCTACTGCGCTAACAGCAGTTAAGGTTTAACAAAATATTTATTACATATAACTCTAGTTATTATAAAACTTCACATGATTAAAATATTACATTATGAATGGTTAAAACCATGCAATGTTTCTTATAATCATATTTAAGCGGCACTTTTTAAGCAAAGAGAGACACAGGGTGTTTTATTCTGTTGAAGCTCCCCCCTCTCTCCTTTTTCTTTCACTTTCACAAAAAAATCAATATTTTCTATCGCATAGAATGCATGCATGGGAATATAAATGCTGATTCGAATAATCCGTGCAATGCTTCTAATAATTCTATTTAAATGGTTATTTTTAAGCAAAACGTAGCTTAAAATCTGATATTCTTTTGCCTCCTCCCCCCGCCACCACCACAGCTTTCTTTTTCTTTCAGAGTCACAAAATTTGTACATTTTCAATAGCTTAGATTGCAATTTGTCAATTTCTAGAGCTGTAGAATTAGTATTTTTAAAATTGGGCAATCTAAATGCCATTATTCCATCTTATTTTATAGTTTTGTTTGCATGGCGTTATTACCCATATAGGTGGGTATTAACGCCAAATAGCATTGGTCAAGAAAAAACGCCATTACATTTTATGAATAAATATCTGTTAAATTATTTTATTTTATATAGATAGTCAATGAGTTGCTGTATCAGATCCTATATTTGTTTGAAAAATACAATCTAAAACTAAGCCGTGAAAATTGGTAGAATCTTAACGTGGCGTTATTACCCCAGGGTACCTTATTATCTTTAAAAATAAATTTACAGAGTCTTGTGCATTTTAACGAGGTTAATTTACAGAATCTATTATAAATTTACCGAAAACGTCTTTGTTATTAAACAGAATCTCGTTTTTTCTAATCTCTGTAATTTTACATATGACTCAAAATAATGGCTTACACTTAGATTCTCTGTAATTTCACACGAAAAGTTTTAACAGTGTAGAATGTAGAATTTATTTATGGTGCCAAACTTAGATAGAGCTATAAAAACAAAGTTTTGATTCATTTTGATAAAGAGATGACCCAACAAGCAATTTTCATACACATAATTTAAAAGTAGACTTTATTTCTAATCGTTTTGTACCGGTAAATTTCTTCTGCAGTTGCTTGTTCCAGAGTAAGTAGCAGGCATTTACTCTTTACTTCCACGATTGTGCATCTAAATATAAAATCTTATTTTGTAATTATTAATAGTGAATTATTATTAAAATTCATTTTTATTCACAAAACAATCGTGCTAAATGATTCAAGTGTTAATTATTTGTAAAATTGCAAATCAATGTAAAGGAAATGAGTTTTCAAAAGCTTTTGAATTTATTTATTCAAATTGCTTATTTATTCAAATTAAACAATTAATTTCTATATGAATTATGATCTCATGAAAGGATGGTTATGAAAAAGATCAGAGGTTTGTTGTGATAGTTTTCAAGCGATTTAATTTTATTTGAATTAGTTTGCGTTTGTGTAATTTTGTAATTCCAATTATAACATCGGATAACGCGCAAATGAACGTTTTAACATCAAAATTGCAATTTCAAGTAAACATAAAAAAGTGAAACAAATAACATGGAACAGGGTTGTCTGTTTGACTATCATTTTCATTTTTTGAATTCATATTTTGAACTATGAGCAGTAATTTCCGTTTTTTTTATAACAGACATTTCGTATTCAGCTATAAGTACACAAAAGTTGAATAGTTTTTGTGTACGGACTTTGTGATAGAAAGACAGAGGACAAAGACGAAAAGGGTTTCGTCAGATGAACGAAACCCTTTAAATGAAATTCTGGACTCTAAATCCATCTTCGAAATATGTTTTTGGCTATGGTATACTTACATTGGTTTATGAAATAAGTTTTCATTGTTATTCTTGCTATGTTTTAACATTGCTTTTGTAATTTCTCTTCCTGCATTTTTAATTATTTAATTTTTTCACATATAATTTTGTAATTAACTTTTTTATATTTTCATCAATAAATCATTATTTTTGACAAATTAATCCAGGTTCTTTTCCTATTCTTAATGTAAAATTACTAAAAACTTATTTTTAAAAGACCCCGAATTCAAGTTATAATTAAGATAATTTTCTCCCCTAAATTTTGTATAATCAATTGGGTCAGGTACCTTTTGAATTAACAAAATACGTGAAAAAAGCGACTTCTGTAAGAATTGCAGCCACTTTATATCCAATTGACTTTTAACTATAAAACTTAAAAAACATATTAAGAAATATTTATTTTATCAATTAAATTTATTTAAAAAAATGTATGCACATACATAATGTTTTTTAACTTACTTTTTAAAATAATACAATTTTTACAAAAGAATAGTTTTTGCATGCATTGCGCGCATAATTTTTCACATTTGAATGGCTAAAACAAACCAAGATCTTTTTTAATGAATAATGTGTTTTCAAAATGACCTACAATGAAAAAAATGATACATCCAGAGGAAAATAATTTCGAAATATCGGATTTTTTTTCACAAAAAAGTATTCGTAAATTCTAATCTTCTTACTTCAGAATATAATAGGTCATTTTGTCCTTCGGTACTTTTAACACACCCAGCGAAAATTTTGTGAAATTCTAGGCAACCATTTTTGAGAAATCGTGCGCGCATTGACCAAATTCGCTGTTTTAAGAAAATTGACTTTATATATTAAATCACTTCTTTATCAATATCTTTTTGTAAAATCACCATAAAATGAAAACTAAAGTAAGACACTAAAAATATGTACTAAAATGAATACAGATTACTGAATGGTACATTTATATAAATAATACATTTAAAATACATTTAATCATTAAAATATTTCATCATCATTAAAATATAATTAATCAACGTTTCATTCGCTTCTGCGAACGTCGTCAGGATGCAATAGAAATATGTTAAATGCAATTTAAAGTTTCAAAATATAAACACATACGTCCAATGGCATAACTGAGTTGAGAGCAGATTTACGCGCAGAGTCAGAGATAAAGTCCACTTTATATTTGCTTCTGTGCCCTTACGGACACATGTTGGTTTAGCTGATGACGAGCTGTTATTGTTGTAGCTCGAAACGTGTTCCATTTTATTTTTCATTTTATGGTGATTTTATAAGGTGATTTGCTTTATTTTTTAATTATCGCAACTGTTTACGCTGTTTTTTATCCACTCCTTGATCATATAGAAAAGGCGAAAAATGTTTTAGGCATAACTTCTTTTCTAATTTGAATTTTTTGCAGGGGATTTGTTTCTAAATGCTCCTATAGGATCATATTTAATTATAAACTATTTTTTAAAATATGAATTTGCTTAAAGGGTACCTGACCCCTTAAGACAGAGGAGAAATGATGAAAAGAGGCGAAAAATAGAGATGGGTAATTTTTGATTTTCGACGATAGGAGAAAATTTTCTATAATTTTCTCTCCCGAAAGTGACATTTTCTTGTCGTAGAACATGCTGGTTTGTTTCCCTGCTGCTTAAATAACCGCGCTGGCAAACATGATTGCCGTTGAAGGAAGCTCGGGATGAAGAAGTATTGGGATTTTATCACGTCACGCGCAGGGTTACCATAATTGGCTACTTATCGACGATGTCAGATTTCAATCGCTTATTACCCCGCTCCTTCTTTATTTATCAGCGGTCTAGAAACAATTTAAAGTTTGTTTTGTATTTTGTGTAGAAAAAGATTAGTTTAATAATAAGTTATATGAACTTATTTTATGTACATAATCGTTTGAAAGCAAATCCCGTTTAAATGGCTTTTATCGATAATTTTTTTATTTGAAATAAAACTACAATAACGTTATTTATAGCAATATATAAGTAATAATCCTATATATAAGTGTGTACAATGCAATACATAAATAATCTTATTTATAATAATATAATGTGCGGTTATGCACATTATTATATAAAATCTACGATAACATATGTATTTTTTATTTAATATATATCTATATACAACATAATAAATATCTAATATAATAAAGTTGATAACATTTTACACAATTTTCAAACAACATTTTAATATAGGCTTTACAAATATATCTGAACTCCGAAACCACATATATAGCAATATGACAGTTTTTCAGAATACTCCTTGCACAAAGCATGAGAGCATTATTCATTTTTTGACACTAAAAGTTGAAAAATATACAGCGACAATTTTAGCGACAGAAAACGCTCAAAATTTATACATTTCAAAGTATACTAATTAAGCAGAAAAACAGAATTCTCATTGTTTTACTTGTTGCAAACTGAAACTAAAAACCACATAAGAAAATTACCTAATTAATGCCCTAAATGGAAAAAAAAACCTTTAAAATCGCTAAAAATTAATTCCAATTTAAGATATTAAACAACAAAAGAAATCTTCACTTATCAATTCAACTTTAGATTTATAAACGAGACACAATATTTCCCATCACATGCAATAATTTTATTTTATAATATATCTATGTCTACACCCATATCTATCTATATATATATAGTTAGCTTTTAATATCCAAATAATATATATATATATATATATATATATATATTTCACGTGTTCGAAATTCCATATTGATAAAATAGTAATCTAGTAACATGGCTAGCAAATCAAATTAGTTACGCGATAGTGATAAACTTGGAAGTTATTAATAAATATTCCTATAATAATTTGCCTGTAACGAATAAAATTGGTGAAAAAAATATTCTTTTTAATTACATTGCGGCTTGAGCGATTTTCAGTCAATGTTAGAGTTTAGTTATCTAAGATTAATAGGAAAAAATAATCCGCTATGTGAAAAAGGGAGAAAAATTAAACTTTATACATTATATAATATTTCTTTTAGAATATTATTCGTTCATTATATTAGGTTTCAAAGTTCCAAAGTGTTTAAAGCGTGTATCTTAAAAGATTGATACTTTTTTGATTTAATATAAAACCTATAATAACGTGATTTATAGCAATGTATATGTAATAATCTTATATACAAATGTGTGCAATGCAATATATAATAATGCTATTTAAAGTAATAAGATGTGCAGGTATGCACAGTATTATATAAAATATACAATAAAATATAGATTTTTTTATTCAATGTAAATCTATGTATAACTTAATAAGTGTTTAATATAATAAAGTTGATAACACTTTACAAATTTTTCAAACATCATTTTAATATATGCATTACAAATATGTCTGTGTTCCGACACAACATATATGCCAATGCGACTGTTTTTCAGAGTACTCGTTGCACAAAGTATGTGAACAATGTTAATTTTTTTCTGACACCAAAAGTTGAAAAAAGTATTTTTAGCGACAGAAAACTCTCAAAATTCATACATTTCAAAGAATCCTGATTATGTTTTGGTCGCGGAAAAACAGAATTTCCATTGTTTTACTTTTTACAAAGAAAAACTAAAAACATGAGAAAATTACCAAATTAATGTCATAAATTGAAAAATAATCGATATAAAAATAAATCCAATTTAAGAAATAAAACAAAACATTTATCACCTATCAATTTATGAATTTTAGATTCATAAACGAGACCAAATATTTGCCATCACATGCAATAATTTTATTTTATAATATGTATATATATCTATATATTTAGTTAGCTTTTAATATCTATATGAAATATATATACATGTTTTTGTTCTTTTTTCACATGTTCGAAATCCCGTTTCGATAAAATAGTATTCTAGTAACATGGCTTGTAAATCAAATTAGTCACGCGATAGTGATAAATAAACTTGGAAGTTATTAATAAATATTTCTATAATAATTTGCCTGTAACGAATAAAATTGGTGGAAAAAATAATCTTTGTAATTACATTGAGACTTGAGCGATTTTCAATCAATGTTAGAGTTTAGTTATCTAAGATTAATAGGAAAAAATAATCCACTATATGAAAAAGGGAGAAAAATTAAACTTTATACATTATATAATATTTCTTTTAAAATATTATTCGTTCATTATATTATGTTTCAAAGTTTTAAGGTGTTTAAAGCGTGCATCTTTAAAGCATGTGTATAAATAGTTGAAAATAGTTAGTGGCATAATTCACTTGCAGAAAAGTGAAATGTTCTGATAATAAACCTAAAAACAAATTCAGTTAGTGCTACATAGCCTAATTAAGTGGATTTTATTGTTGTTGTTATTTTCTAAATAATTTATGTACATACGTTTCAGTTGTCTATTTAAAATGCTTTAAAAGTTATTCCTATATGTATTTCAAAATGATATGATGTTTCTAAATGTACTCTAACATTATTTAAGGTCCTTGACACATTGGCATTTTAAATAATTTTTATTTATTGAATTTAAATTTTTTGGTATGGTTAACCTTATCATTTGTAAACAAAATCACATGATAAAATTTCTCAAGGTTTTCTTTTTTTTTAATTTTAAATTTTAAAATTTATTTTAAAAAGTGGGGTAGTTTAAAATCGTTATAACTCAAAATATTATTTATAGATTTTCAATTTTTTTTATATTTAAATAAAGAGAAGTATCTAAATTTTAATTTTGATTTAGCATTCTTAAGAATATCAGTTAAAATATATATATATATTTAAATTAAAAAATTGAAAACAAATGTAATATTTATTTAAAAAATCATATTTTCAAAGTAAATATTGTTTTCAAATTTGCTGAATCAAAAATAAACTAAAATAATCAAAAAAAGATATGTTCCAAGATAAAAAAATTTATCTTTAACGGTTCTTGAGTTATAGTAATCTAAATCCGAAAAAGTGCGAAAAAATCCATCATGAAGAAAAGCTCATTTTCACAAAAAGTCGTTTCATGATAATCACAGCTTGAAAGCTGGATTTTTAAAAGAAACCAAAACGAAAAAAAAAAAAAATTCCTCTTCAAATTAAGATAGAAACATGATTTAAACATTATTTTAAGAATAAAAAAAAACAAAGAAATTTTAAATGCAAAATCTTTTTTTAGAAAATTTGAGGATTTTTATGGCTCGGACCTCCCTTAAGTAATTCAAAAAAAAAAAAAAAAAAAAAAAAAAAAAATTAATAAAAAAAATAGAAATAGAAAGAAGTAAAAAGGGAAAAGTTGAATTGAACACGCTCAGAATTTTTCTCATAATAGTCCAAAAATCGGCCATTGTAGGACAAAATAAGACAAAACAAAGAAAAAAAATTAAAAAAAGTTAAAAATTAGGCTTTATTCGCAAAAACGGGTTTCAAGACTTGCCTTGACCAAAATACAAAAATCATGTTTTCTGTATCAATCTATCCAAAATGTTTTGTGCATCCCTGTAAATACTGTCTGCTTTCTATTATAAAGGAAGTATCTTGCAGTGAATCTCAGCAGCGTATGTCAATTTCATAAAATGTGAAATAGTTTAATATTATTAAAACGCGACCCAAAGAATGTTTCGCCCTATACGATTATGTAATGGAATACTTTTGTGTAGTCCTGCAAATTAATCGAAAATATTCTTTGCACCACATATTGTACCGAATGTATATTTTAGTGCATACGTCATATATGCATATCAATTTTATTATGTTCGAAAAAGTGTAACACTATTAAAATGCACTTGAAACTATCGTTTCCCATTGGCCGTCATGTAACGGAATACTTTTGATTGTCCCTGAAATTAAACTATGCATCCGATTTTCATAAAATTTAAAATAACTCGACAGAATTATGCAAAAATTATATATTCTAAATTTCTAACGATTCGTGTTGGATATTTTTTGCTCTGTTATAAGCGGACAGACGGACGGACTGAATGATGACTATAGGTGCTACGTATTTATATAATTACAAACGCAGCGAAGAAAGAAAAAAAAAAGATTTTTATCCTGTATTTCTCGCACAGTAAAATGTTGATTTACAATTAAAAACAATTTTTGCAATTTCCTAAAATTAGATTTTTTTGGATAAGACATGTTTTATAACTCACTTCCTCACATTTTTTTTCCATTTTAATTTTATATTATAGCAATTAACTTTGAAGTAAATTTTTGTTTGTTTTATTTATTGGGGGAGATGTTCCGTGGTAGAATAATGCATCAACACATTAGAATATTCTTTAGCAACTTAAAAACTAGGAAACGCTGAGAAATTCTTCGTTTAATATTTAGCGCATTGCGGGAAGTTCCACAGTCGTCTTATACTGCTGCATTTTCTCTTAATGCATCAATACTGCTAACATATGCTGAATGACCTCACCACTGTGCAAATGCATATAAATAATTAAATGCACATAAGAAAAAAAAACTTGCCGCAATACTTAAATAATTTATGAAGACTATCTTATTTATCTAAAAGAGGGACATAGTAGATACTCTTATATATTTATGTATAATATTAAAGATGAAGGTAGCATTAATGTAATGTGCTGAAATTTTCTACGGAGTATAGTGTAATAACGTCTCATTTTCTTGGAAAAAATATTATAATGTTTTTATTATTATTTTATTATTTTTGCTTTGTCCCATTTTTCTGTTTCTCCAGTTAGAATCGTCTTTATGTATCAACCCAAAGAAAACATTGAACAGGGGAAGAAATTTTTTTTTTTTGGAAGAGGGGTCTAAAACGAAACAGCCAACCCGGGCTGGAAAATTTCCCTCGTGACTCTTCCGCTGACGTCACAATTGCGTCACGGGCCGTCTCATCTTCTGCCTAGGCGCACGGAACCTGGCAATCTTCCAGTGAATGGATCTCCGGTAAAAATCTTGGGGCGCGAGATGCAGCAGCATTGCCGTTAATGCAGCAGACGATGTTTTCTGATGATGGCCCGACGCCAGGGATAATCCAAAAGCACCCTCCTTTTTTGCGATAATATGCTGTGATGATTTGTCAAAGTACAAAGCATCATTTATATTTGTCGGGGCTGGGGAGGTGGAGGGGGGACGTCGGTAGGATTGAGTGGGTTATTATGCCAGCGGAGGATAACAAGGGATGTTTTTGCATGTAAAAATGGAAATTCTGATTTCCTATATAAGTATCCAATAAATCCAAAACTACACAAATAAATCATGCGTTGGATACATTTTTATAAAGAGTAGCCAAGTTGTTAAATTTTTTAAAAAATGCGCAAAACTTTACAATGCAGGGAAAGGGGATTTTCCGGTGATGCAGTGAGTAAATAAACTTAGAGTTGCGCTCAAATCTTCTATTTTCCTTAACGGGATATCGCAGTTTTAAATACCGTTTCGCATCAAATACGAACTTATTTTGATCCGCAATGCATAAAAATTGTTTGATGATCTTCTACATATTATATAGCGGCTGTGCAAATGTAACATTATCAACTTTTTTGTAATTTTGGACCACCTCCCACCCCTTCCGATATCATACAATATTATACCCTCGAACCCCTTACCCCCACCCCTCGGTGATAGTATCGTTATCAAAGTGTAATTTTTTTTTTATTTCTAGAATTTATTTCTTTTGTTCAAAGTGATATACAAAACTGGTTACATTTATTTTTCGCATACTTTTATAATTCAAATGAAGAGAAGTCAATAAAATATCATTTTGCATATGAAAAAACTTTATATCAAATAACTTAAAAAAAAAAAAATAGTTTCTGTTTAAAAATATTTTATAACACCTGCTGCATAATCTATTCAACAGTAATTAAGTCTTGTCCCGACGGAGGAAAGAGGGGGGGATAGAAATTCTTATCAACAAAACAAATAGACAGCATTCCTTGTGTTTTATTTATTAATAAGCACAAGCCACATTTCAAATATTTTTCACATATAGTTTCTCGATCCCTGATTATAAATGCATACACATGTGTAGAATATAGGAATGTCAAACATTGGGGTATTTCATATTTTAAAATTAAATAATTTTACAATAATTTAGTGATTTTAATAAAAACTTTGTAATTTCATAAAAATAGTAACAGCCGAAAAAAAAAGGTAACATGCTATTTTGTACCAATGACCATGTTGCAAATAAAAAGAGAAAATTTTGATTGGATCAAAAATGATATCGATATCAAAGACAACCCTCTTCCCCCGAGAGATATCTTATGATATCATATATCCGACCTCCCTCCTCCCTAAAATAATAATTTTATATTTGCACAACCCCATACCTTCTTCTTTTTTTAAAGAAAAAAACTTACATTTACGTTCGTGTATAGCGTACCTAGGTATCTGATTGACATGGGACATACGTATTTTCACGATTACAAAACCCCATCCCGCGGAATCACTGTACAAGATTCCGAAATTCCCGATCATATCATCCAGATCCGTACAGTCACAGAAAAAAAAAAAAAAAAAAATCTTGACATTTGCGATTTTTGATGTTTTGTTACCTATATAGAAATATATATGAGGAATGACTCTGAAACTCGAGATGTATAAAAAAAAAAAAAAACAGTGCAGGTCATATATTTTCGAGAAGATTTTTTTCCAAAATCCATTCAGGGGCCGTCAACAAATTGGAAAAGAACGAATATCTTTTGAATAACCCTGTCAAAACTAATGTAGCAAAAGCGTTCAAACTGCAGATTATGATTAAGTGACTGACGGTAATAAACTGTGTTCATGTTTATGCTAACAGCATACATACTCGTAGTGAAATTAAGGTTTTTATAAAAACGGTCCCAAATTTTGCCAAGTTTTTTGCTTATAATTTAAAGAGTTCTTGATAAAAAACAATGTTATTTTCAGAAAATATTAGAAATGACATTGTACATAATACCCTGTAATCAAAATTAAAAAATATTAATAATTGTATGAAAAATGAGTAGGTTTACTAAATAAATTTTCACTAAGCATGCATCAACTTTATAAAAATTTCATTTGCATATTGTGTTAGCTAAATGTAGAGAGCAACTTTTGTTAAAGTTTCAAAATCATAGCTTTAAAATTCTGAAAATTATCGTCAAAAGAATAAGGTCAAAATCCGATGTTCCAAAAATGAAAAAAAAAAATGAGGGGCTGTATCTATATTCCATTGATTAGTGTCTACACAGTATTGCACGTACTACTCTATTTGGATACAACTCCTCATCTTTTTGCTTCATTTTGGGAATAACGGATTTTCATCTTCTTCTATTGACGATAACTTTCAGAATTTTTGAGCTATGATTTTGTAACTTTAACAAAAGTTGCTCTATATATTTAGCTAACACAATATGCAAATCGAATTTTAATAGAGTTGACGCATGCGCAGTGAAAATTTATTTCGTAAACCTGCAGATTTTCATACAATTATTAATATTTTTAAATTTTGATTACAGGGTATTATGTACATAGTCATTTCCCATATTTTCTGAAAAGAACATTTTTTTTAAATTAAGAACTCTGCAAATTATAAACAAAAAACTTGGCAAAATTTGGGACCGTATTTATGAAAACCTCAATTTCTCTTCGAGTATACATGCTATCCGCATAAAAACGAACACAGTTTGTTACCATAAGCCACGTAATCATAATCTGCAGTTTGAATGTTTTTACTACATTAGTTTTGACAGGGTTATTTAAAAGATAATCTTTATTTTAATTTGTTGATGGCCCCCTATTGGATTTTGGAAAAAAAATCTTCTAAAAAATATATGAGCTGTACTATTTTGTTTATACATCTGGAGTTCCGGAGTTATTCTTTATGTATATTTTTAGATATTTAACAAAATGTCTATAATTTCAAGTGTCAAGATTTTTTTTGCTGTGACTGTATTATACAGGGTGCAGAGGAAAGTACTTTTAACCTAAAAATATTTGCGAACTGCGGGAGCAACAGCTTTGCAAGTGAATTAACAGTATAATAAAGTGATTATACCCGACCTAATGCAAACGACGGAAGCGCCCCCTAGTGACGTCTTTTGAAAGATTGCAAATGGAAAACGAAAACAGATAGAGCAAAATTTTCAGTTAGAAAGTTATACAGTATCAATTAATTAGTGCGAAACGACATTCGGTCGGTTGATATGTATAAGATAAATCGTCTCCTGCATACTCAAAAATATCCGAAACTGATGCGTGACGATTGTACTCTGAATATTCACATTTTGGAAATGCAGCAAAGAGCTACTGAAAATTGAGACATTGTACTGCATTAAAATATCTGTAAAATTTTATTTTCCAATGCATTTAAAAATTATAATTTAAAAGGTGTTAGAGCACTCGCTTGATACAAAAATTATAATATCATAAACATAAATTATACGACGGAATGAAATTTTCGTCTTGCTTTTAACACAAAATATATGAACTTTAAAATGTTCAAGTTTTCTTAAAAGGCGATTAAAATAATCAAAAAGAGATGTTAATAGTTAATTTTATTTGAAAACATCTTACTACTTTCAAGCCTTTAATCAAGCCCATCCTCAGAGAATATTTTCTTTATTTATACAAATACACGATTTCGTTTTTTAAATGAACGAGACTCGTGGTTTGAAGATTGAATTAGTAGTGTTTTAGATGAACGGTAAAAAAGAAATGTTTAATTGTTGTACCATAAATTTTAATATGTCATTTTCTCAAATTGTCAGGATTTATTTTCAGGATGTTAAACCATAAACTCGGTACATTATACGATAGGGCATCATTACATACTTGATTGTTTTTGCACAGGATTTCTATGGATTCTCTGTTAATGGATAAATAATAATTGGATGTTGGTAATATGATTTTCGTATGATCAAAATCTATTGTGATATTCTGATTGAGATATAAACGAGAGAGAGCAGTAGATTGGCGACATTTTTTTTTTTTTTTCATTTAAAAAATCAATACGATCACATGTGGAAAAATTGTTTACTGACAAAAAATATTTTGCATTTTCGAATTCAGGATAGAACATATATTAGTTTTCAAAAGTTAAAAAAAATGTGAAAATAGAAAAATAAATTCAACCAAGAAGTTGTTAAAGAACGGTGTTTTAGCACATTTATTTTTTTTATTATTTACTATGTCTATTTATGTTTTATACAAACATATTTAATATGTTTATATAAATTGTTTCGTTTAATAAGTAGTAGTTGTCACGCTTCTTTATTTTCCGTTTCTTTTTATTTTACGTATTGCGTGTGGAAACATTAGATAGGAATCACATGATATAGTCACGGAAATTACTGAAAGTTTAAAAAGAAAAAACAAACTGAAACGATAAGGCGGAAAGAAAATACTTACCAATATAAATTCTGTAACACAGAGCTAGCGTCCATGGTTTTCTAAGTTAGAAGTCGTGGCTTTAATAAATTATAAAGATGTAGAAGCTACAAAGTTTGGCAGATTCAAGTAGCCCTTAGATTTACTATTCCACCCGAAAGAGCATAAATTCAATTATGAAGTCTAAGGAACATAGGCAGAAAGAATTCGGTTTTTTCCTTGAAATAACATGCTATCAGGACGCTTCTGGTTATACAATATATACATATGGAATTTTTATTGGTATACATTTAATATGTTTTGTTAAAAACTAGAACTTATTATTAGAAGTAATGGGAATTTACTTTATTTATTTATTTTTTGAGAAACAGGGAAAACAATATTTTCCCGGTATTTCCGTGCTCGTTTTATTGTATTTTTTTTTTTTTTTCATTTTCTGAATTTTTCATTAAAAAAAATAAAAACATTTTTATTTTGATTAGAAAGATGTTGCTAAAATAATTTCGAGTCTGTTGAATTTGATTCATAGTGACTATGGAACTGAAAACCATTATCAGTGCTAAAGTAATTAAAAAAATAAGGTTGATCTAAATCATCACATCTCTTCATTTACTCAATAAATCTTCAATAGAAGGGATTCGATAACAGGGGTATCACATGAGGTAGCACCAAACAAAATACCCTCTAAGTTCTTTAGTAGCACCACAAACACCATCAAATGTTTCTTCGCTAACATTTTCTCCAATATTCTACTAACAAATTCTGCTAAGCTCTAATTAACCCAATATTCGTAAACTGCTCAAATATATTTTTCATTTCATCTTAAACCTCTCTATAAAAATTCAATAAACGTAAAAAAAATTCTATTTCTTAATTTTCTATCACGAAAATATTAGATTCGCTGTATGCTGTTAAATAATTCGAGAAAAAAAACTTAATAAAAGGATTTCGCATTTTGTCAAATTTAAAGTCTATGCAACGTACAATTTTTAATGGAATAATTCTTAAAATCCGGTATCAATTTCCGAGAGAAATCCATTTATCGTAAATAATTTACTTCATAAAAAAAAAAAATAAATAAATAAGATGTTAAAAATACATAAAAACAAGTCCATACTGGGATAATGAAAGGTTTTAATAATTCGAAATTTAATATGTGTCTCCTTTTATCATTTTTCTTAATAGCTTTCGTAATTTTTTTTATTTTTATTTTTATTTATTTATTTATTTATTTATTTTTTTTTTTTTTTTTTTTTTTTTTTTTTTTTTTTTTTGCGACTGAAATTTATGAGTTTGATTATTATATATAATTCTTTTCTTAGCATTTCATTTAAAGATTTTTTTTTACCTTTGTAAGTTAGTTTCGAATGATTTTTCTAAATTTATGATATATTAATTTTTTAAGTGCGAAAATTATAATTCATTCCAATTGTTGTTCAAATACAAGGAGAGTTAATTCTCAATACGTTTCGAAGATATAGAATAGATAAAACTTCGTATGCAATTCTGTTAAATGTAAAATTGTGCGTTTAAAATGTTTCTTACAATAGATTTATTAAACCATTATATGAATAAATAAAATAAAGAGACAATGATTAAATTTTACTAAACAGATGGGGTGAAATGTGAAACTCTTTCCCAAATATCTCGTTGAAAATTACGGTTCTAATAATTTCACGTTCTTAAAATATTCAAAATGAATAAAATGATAATAAAGGAAGTTGACACTGGGATAATGAAATGTTTTAACACTTCGAAGTTTAATATGTCTCGTCTTTTATAACTCTTCTTTTTAATAGCTTTCGTAAATTTTGTTTTGAAGGCGACTAAAATTTATGAGTTTAATTTTTGTGCATAATTCTTTTCTTATTATTTCATTTAACGTTTTTCCACTTTTGTAAGTTAATTTCGAACGATTTTTTTAAAACTTGTGTTATACTTACGTAATTCTTCAAATGTGAAAATCAGGGCCGTAGCCAGAGGGGGGCCAGGTCGGGCAAAGCCCGACCGGGAAAAAGTTTTGCCCGACCTAGCGCAAAATTCCACTTTAAATTTCTAAGAAAACAAAGGAAAGAAACATTAAATTTATATTTTTTCCAGTTTTTAGTCAAAATGAAATTCGACATTTCGGTCACTCAGAATCACACAATTTTATCACTCAGTATTTTCTTTTAAAAAGCTTTTTTGTAATACAACAATGAAATTTCCGTTTTTCTTCTTTCATGCCAATTTTCTCCTTCTACCCCTAAATTTAGTTTTTAGTCTGGAAACAGCAAAAAAGCTTTTTTCTCTCTCTCTTTAACAGACCTCTGTCAAAAATTGAGGCGTTCTGGATTTCCCACTTTTTCGTTTTATAGGAATTATTCCACACCGCTCCAAATTGAACAAATCTGAATTAGCTTATTAGCTAAAGATTCGTCTCTTTTCTCTTTGTACAACTGTCACCATACGAAATTTATCGTTAGAATGCTGGCTGAAACCAGGGGATTCTGAAATTACGGTGAACTAGTTTACAATATTGTTTCCTTTATAGTTATTTATCAATATAACTCCCATCAAATTTCGTATTTAAATAATATAAATTTAAATTTCATATAAGAAATTTACAGAATTATTTTTTTAATATACATGTATGTCTTACTTTTTTCATTCTTTTGTGAGATTTTACAAGTAGCAATTAGCGAAGGAAATTATTACCATGTTGCATGTATTTCGCTTCAAATGAATTTTATATGGTGTAATATAAATAATTTTTATCTTAAAATAAAAACATCTTCAAGGAATGACATAATATCAATCAATAGTAAAGTAAAGGAGAAAAGGAAAAATGTAACTATATAATTTAATTAACATTAACTTGTGTTTTATAATAAAATGTTTTCTCTTTCATAAAATGTTATTATTTAATTTTCTTTAAAAGGGATTCAAGCGCAAATATCCATGCAATATGATACAAGTAGGTTGAAAAAAACTCAAACATTTTCCTGCATAAAATAAATAAATAAATAAATAAAAATCAGCTAATTAACAGCATAACAAATTAAATCCTTCATGAACATTGACTCCAGGTAGTTGGAAGTACATAGAAATAAAAGAACCTTTAGAAATCGCTATAGAATTTTTTACAAGGGATACTCCCCTTCCCCATATGAAAATATAAAGCACATAATAATATGTCTGTCTCTTCATTTCTCCGATTCTCTCCCATTTCACTAAAATTTTAAAAAGTTGGTGCTTCTGAGATAAAACAATTATTATTTCAAATTTAAATAATACAATATGTTAGGTTACTCAAACAATTTTACAAATCGAAATTTATTACTTACTGACACATTCATAAAGTCATTTTTATTTTTAGATTAAAAAATGTTACAGGTGTTTTTGTTAAGAGACGAAGAATGGCATTTCTGCACTTTTTCTTAAAAGTAAAACAATTTTCAGAGTAGTCATCTAAGTTGCCACGGTAAGCCAATATTTGCAAGGAGACAGTTTGATAAAAACCATCATAAGATAAATATCAATTGAAACTCAAAGTGCAATGTATTTATTGAAAACTGAAAAATAATAATTCCAAATCACATAATTGGCTGTTATTTATTGTTAAATACGATGGCGCAAATTTGTAAAAGAAATTCGTACATTCGGTTCTGAAAAATAGAGACGTTTGATTGAAATATTGGGTCGTTTGGAAAGTCGTGTTCGTTTGGGAAAATTAATTAGTACCGAAAAAGTCTATCATTTAATTATTTGATATTGTTTCCGATATCTAATATATAGTAAGTAATGTGCGAATTTTTCCTGTACGAACTGATTTTCCCAAACAGACACCACTTTCCGAAAGACCCAATAATGATTAAAGAGAGAGATAAAGATGCATATACTTTTGTTCCATACTATAATTTAGAACAGAAATAAACACTGTTTTTACAGTGCCTTTTGTGCTTAAAAGTATTCTCAAATATAAAATGTTGTTTAATATATATGTGTCCAATGTATGTATGTGCGTGCGTATAGAAAGCTGCTTTTCTCTCCCCTACATATTTGAGTTGTCTTAACTCTGCATTATTAATTATTAAAAATAAATGCATAATACATTAAATCATTTATTTACGGAATTAATTTAATTTTTTATTAAATGTCACACTTTGAAATATAAGGGATTTTTGAATAAATACCTTCCAGCCAATTATGTGATAGTAAACTAAAATTAAGTTAAAAATGCCCAATTTGATAACCTTTTAAAAATTATCCTGTGTTTTTATAGAATTTTTGAAAGTGTTGTTTGATTTCAATAGTACAACAAAAGTTTACTCTACAGCAAAATTGTTAACTCCTGTTACAGAACTGCAATTCGTCCTCTTACAAACAGGTACAAGAGGAAAGTTTTAATTCGTGTTATTGTATTAAGAATTTGTGGTATAATTTATCGTATTTATCGAACAATATTTTCATAAATTTTGTATCAATTTAATATTTTTTCATAAAAATCCATTTAAAAAGTTTATGAAAATACAGTGTTTTTAAACTTTTTTTATGTTTCCTATAATTTACATTTTTTCAAAATTTTACAGAATAACAGATAATAAAACAGGCATTAGAGTTTAAAAGATTTAATCTATTGTAAAAATTAGAGCTCTGAATTTGACGCCCCCTGCAAGGTTTTTTTTCCTTCATTTTTGTAATTAAGATTATACAATTGTAATTAAGATTATACAATTTTAAATTAGCTTCCTAGAGATTTGACCGCTAACAAATTGCCTGTTTAAGGATCACCAAAGCAGCCGAATTGTTTAACACTCTTTGGTGGAATACATAACCATCTGTGGTCTGAAATTGTGCTTTTTCCTTTGAAATATTTTTTAAAGAGCTCAAAGGATTATTTTTCTAAATAAAGAAATGCTGTGAAATGTTTTCTAAAGGTTGGTTTTTGACAATTTTACAAAGGGACATGATTGTGCGGCCCTTTGTTTGTACAGAGCCAAACAAAGCCGAACCGCTCCGGAAATTTTTTAATTATTTGAGAGCGAGTTTAAGAAGTAAATAGAAACTCATGAAACCTCGCTTAAACACTTTGCATAGTTAAACCCCCAGCTGCAGAATTTTTTTCTGTAATCTGAAACACAAGTAAAAACTTAAAAAAGAGTCTGCAGACCAAATCCCTCGCATTACATTATATGCACTCAAACCTCACAAATATTTGTGATAGACATAAAAGAAAAATATACATTTAAAAAGAAATTGTTCTCAGATTGTTGCCATTGTTCTCAGAATTTTTAACACTTCATACATTGTCCGAAAGAGGGTGCTCCTATACAAGTGCTCCCCTTTGACAAAAATTGCGGGTTTTTCACGATCTTTTGACGAAATGTCATTTTTCGCGATCTTTTGACGAAATTTGTATTTTTTCGCGTTTTTTACAAGATTTGACTATTTTTCCGATCTTTTGACGAAAACTGCTATTTTTTCGCGATTTTTTGAAAAATTTTGTCGTTTTTTTCGCGATCTTTTGGCGAAAACTGCCGTTTTGTCGCGATCTCTTGAAGATATTTGCCGTCTTTTTTCGCGACCCTTTGAAGAACTTTGCCGTTTTTTCGCGATTTTTTAATGAAAACTGCCCTTTTTCGCGATCTTTTGAAGAAATGTTCCGTTTTTTCGTGATTTTTTGATGAAATTTGCCGTGTTTTCGCGATTTTTTAAAGAAATTTGCCATTGTTTCGTGATTTTTTTACGAAAACTTTCGTTTTCTCACAATCTTTTCACGAATACTTCCGTTTTTTCGCTATCTTTTGAAGAAATTTTCCGTTTTTTTCCACGATATTTTGAAAAAAATTTCCGTTTTTGTGATTTTTTGACGAAAACTGCAGTTTTTCCGTGATCGTTTGAAGAAATTTTCCATTTTTTTGCGATTTTTTGAAAAAATTTGCCTTTTTTTGCAATTTTTTGAATAAATTTACCGTTTTTTCGTGGGTTTTTTTTTCTTTTTTTTTTTGAAGAAAACTGCCGCTTTTCTTGATCTTTTAAAGAGATTTGCCTTTTTATGCAATGTTTTGAAGAAACTTGCCCTTTTTTCGTGATCTTTGCACGAGATTCGCGTGTTTTTCGCGATCTATGACGAAATTGATTTCTTTAAGACTATTTGTTGAAATTCGCGATACATTTTATATCCTAATTTTTGGATTTAGGACCGAAATTTTTTAATTTTTGCTACATTTTTAACAGTTAAAAAATAGTCTGCAGACATTACCAAGAGTCTGTGACGTGCGTTGCATTGCAGCGTTGCCCCGATTCTGCTTTCGAGGTTAAACCATTTTTATTTTTAGGTAGCTATTTAGTCTTTGGTCGCAGAGAGAAATAAATTTAACTTTTTCAAAAAAATGTATAACCGACTCCAAAAAAAAAAAAAGCGCAAAAAAGAATTAAATAATTCCATAAAATTCTCTAATGACAAATCGTTATCCAATAACCACACATCGACTATCATGTACCGGTATAAAACGGTTAAATTTAATATATAAAATTTAATATCCACCAAACATAGATTTTCCAGAGAATATTTTTTACAAGAGATTAATTTACATATTTTTGATTTAATTTTTGAATATATACATGTAAAAAGTAATGAATTACTTTTTGAAGTTGGTGCCAAACAATCATAATCGATAATGATTTCGCCATTTTATTTATGGTACTAGACATAATATATCCACAATTCTTACTATACTTAAGATAGTTTGGCACCAACTTCAAAAAGTAATTCCTAACTTTTTATATGTATATATTCAAAAATTAAATCAAAAATATGTAAATTAATCTCTTGTAAAAAATATTCTCTGGAAAATCTATGTTTGGTGGATATTAAATTTTATATATTAAATTTAACCGTTTTATACCGGTACATGATAGTCGATGTGTGGTTATTGGATAACGATTTGTCATTAGAGAATTTTATAGAATTATTTAATTCTTTTTAGCGCTTTTTTTTGAGTCGGTTATACATTTTTTTGAAAAAGTTAAATTTATTTCCTACTTTTTAGTTATTTATACCGTAATACATAATTATGTGTACTGACATATGATGGCTCTTTGCAACGCATTACTAATGAACGCACTTTGCTGAGTTCTAATGTATTCGCTTTACTTGTCACTGTTTGATTGTCAACTTTTCAAAAGACACTTACAATATCGGTTAGTATCGTTGTGAATCTTTAGGTTTTCTGGATGTGGTAACTTCTTCATATCTGGCACGACGAAAAGCTACCGCATTCATGAAATCTTAAAGTCAACATCTAATCGTACGGATATCAGAAGTGGTTATCGAAAGGTGACAATGCCTCAAGTAAAGTGTCCTTACACATAAGTGCGCGGCAAAGCGCTTCAAAATGACTCCATGTATCAATGAATAGTAAAATGCTTTTCTAGTGTAGTCAAAAGTACTCCCCCTTCAGTCAGAAAAAGCAAAAAGAAATATTTTAACAAAAATCGCTCTGTATTCAATAGATAAACAACAACAATCTAATACCTATAAATGTTTTAAAGGCATCGGAAATGAGCGGTGATGATTCGACGGTCATAAAAACTAAAAAGGAAGATATTATCAAAATCACACCATGATTCAACATGCGTCTATATGAATTTAGTAATATTTGAAGATAAGAATGTTCTTTGATAAACGCGGTTTTCCAAAGTACAGAAAATTTAAGAATTTTTATTCCAGAACTTGGCGGTAGTCGCCTGAACAAGTTTGTTTTATGGGTGAAAGAAGTTAACTAGCTTAACTTTAATCGTAAGCTTATCAAAATTTTTCGTCATTTATATTTGTCCAAATGTAAATCTAGCACATAGCAATGTACTTTAATCACTTTGTGAATCCGGCATAACAAACACCCTGATACACAGACACTCTTGCTTTAACGTGTAAGGCTCTTTAGAAATGAATTTTCAGCTTTTCGATATCGAATTCTCATGTCTGGATCGATGTGGATCTTTCACTTTGGTGGATACGAGAATTGTTCCAGCTAAGATTTCGTACTTTGGAAAAAAAACTAGCATCTCTGCAACAGTGGTTAGGATCCAGAAGGATTATTCGCTGTTAAGCAAAACAAGATTGACCAATCATAAGCCTTCATTTTTGAGAACTTTTCATTGTTCGAAGGAGAGAGTCTGGAATACATGGAGTGAAAATCTGCTCTCGACACTGTAAAAAATTTGACCATTTTGCTGCATCGTTACTCCATCGCTTTTATAGAATTTCTTTGTTTTGACCAATGAGAATGCTCCATAATAGAGCGAAGTAATCGTTTCCTATAAAAGCGATGGAGTGACGATGCAGCAAAAGGGTTCAATTTTTTACAATGCAAGCACACTGTTAAAAATCTGCTGCATTTTGCTGCAACGCCCTCCACCACTTGTATATAATATCTCTATTCCAACCAATGAGAAAGCGCCATTTCACGGCCAAGTAACCGTTTTCTATACAAACAGGGGAGTGCGTTGCAGCAAAATGCAGCAGATTTTTAACAGTGCAGTGCTAAAAATTTGTATCCTTTAAATGTGCAACGATGCTACTGAATTCCAAAGTGTCGATCACAGCGACATCTGCGGCATTTTCGTGATACATTATCTAGACTAACAATAATTCTTGCATTTTTAGAAAATGTCCTGCAGATGTCGCTTCTATCTTTAAATTTCATTAGCATTGTTGCACATTTAAAGAATAGAACATTTTAGCGCTTTTTTTAAGTGTTACAGAGGGCGTGTTCAGCACAACTTACCGGTTACTTACCGACCACTTACCGATTGTAGACAAGTACGAAATGAAAATCAAAGCGAAGTGTGACGTCAGCTACAATTCAACAGAATAGTTTTCATTGATGCCACAATTTGCTTTCATACTGCCCTACAATCGGTCGGTAACATTGGTTACTTTTGTAAGTTGCTCTGAACACGTCCTGAGATAGCCGATTTCCACACTATATCCCCTAAATGCTATATTTCCGGTTTCTTGCATAAGAGAACTTGTCCGGAATCCAGGTAGACTTTGCGCTGTTAACAAGGCAACACTAGATAGCGAGCCTGCTCATACCTTTTCATGACGTCACAAAAGGTGGCTGGTCGCTATCAACGACACACAGCGATTGGTACAAAACTTTGGGCTGCCTTTTTTGTACCAATCACTGATAGCGGTCAGCCACCTTTTGTGACGTCATGATAAAGAATGAGCAAGCCCGGTAGCTAGTGTAGCCCTGCTGTTAGCGAAACCAGATTAACGAATCAGAAGCCTGAATTTTAGCAAATTTTTCAATGTATTAAATAAATTTTCTTGTTAATAAATCTCCTTTCGCAAACAGCGCAAAATTTATGTGAATCCTGGCCCTCGTCCAGTTTGGATTTCGCCCTTTTAATACTGTTAAAAATTTGAAACTTTTACTTTATCGTCAATCCATCGCTTTTATAGAAAATGATTACTTCATTGTATTATGGTGAATTCTTATTGGTCAAAATAGAGATATTCCATAAAAGCAGTGGAGTGACGATGCAGCAAAAACTTCAAACTTTTAACAGTGAAAAGATCGTATGTCTATGTAAGTGTAACATAAAAGCATGCAAAATGAACACTTCTAATCGGTCGATTGCTTCAAAATGAATTTGAAATTTAATTTTTTTATTTTTAAAAAAGTTCTAATTATCAGATTTTTATGAAATTCGAATGGGACCACATGGGCCTCATACGCTTTCAAACAAAAAAAGAATTATCAAAATCGCTTCATATTTACAAAAGTTATGCATGAACAACAAATACATACAGGTCGAAATCATAACCTCCTCTTTGAAGTCGGTTAAAAAGGCGGCTAACTTTTTTATTATATGCATTTGGAGAATGTTAGTGCATGCGAAACATTGTACAAATTTTGTGAAAAAAATTGTGAACAAAACTGTGCATTTAGCAAATTGTACTTAAAAGTATTATTAATATAAACGAACAAAGTACATGTATGCATTTAAATTATTTAATATAAAAAAAATAGCAATTTATTTGCGCTAAACTAAAAATATGTATTTAACATTTTTTTTCCCGTGCTTCTGAAGAAACTTTAAAAATTTCACTCTGGCTTTAGAAATTCCTTATATTTTAAGTGAAAAAAATCCATAAAATCGCAGTACATTGGTTTAAAGAACTACGCATAAAAGATTAACAGAAAGTGGAAAAATAATCTGCCACCCCTGGAAAAACTTTTGCCCTACCTGGCAATATGGTCTAGCTACGGGCCTGGTGAAAATTATCATTCATTCCAATGCTTCTTCGAATACTGAAAGTTAAATTTCTCAACATATTTCAAACATATAAATCAAACTCTGCACGTAATTCTATTTAAATGAAAAATTGTATGGCTAAAATATTACTTATAATAGATTTATTAAACCAATATATAAACAAGGTAAAATAAATGAAATAAAAAGGCAAGGATTAAATTTTACTAACAGATGGGGCTGAAATGGGAAAATCTTTTCCAATATTTTGTTAAAAATTACAGTTCTAAATAAGTTCACGACCTTAAAGTATTCAACATTAATAAATAAATAAATAAAAAATGAAGTCAACAACTGGGATAATGAAATGTATTAATAATTCGAAATTTAATATGTCCTGTCTTTTATAACAACTGTTATTCTTAATAGCTTTCTTAAATTTTGTTTCGAACGGGACTGAAATTTATGAGTTTAATTTTTATATATAATTCTTTTCTTAGCATTTCATTTAACGTTTTTCTACTTTTGTGAGCTAATTTAGAACGATTTTTTTTAATATAAAATTTATATTATATTAGTGTAATGTATTGTAAAATGTGAAAATTACATTTCACTCGTGTGCTTTTTAGAATACAGAGAGAGTTAAATTTTTCAACACATTTCAAAGATGTAGATAAAGTTTTACACTTAATTCTGTTAAATAAAGTTTTTTGTATTTAAAATATTTCATACAATAGATTTATTAAAACAATACATGAACAAGATTTAAACTTTACTAGCAAATGCAGCTGCAGTGTGAAAATCTTTCACAATATTATGTTGGAAATTACAGTTCTAAAAAAATTCACTGACTTAAAATATTCAAAATTTAATAAAAAGGTAAAAAATAAATTCGACACTGGTATAGTGAAATGTTTTTATAATTCGAAGTTTGATATATCCCGTCTTTTATAACTTTCCTTCTTAATAGCTTTCGTAGCTCTTAAACTATTCAAAATGAATAAAAAGATTTAAAAAAAAAAAAGAAGTCTGCAATGTGATAATGAAATATTTTCATAATTCGAAGTTTAATGTATCCCGTCTTTTATAACAACTCTTATTCTTAATAGCTTTCTTAAATTTTGTTTCGAACGGGACTGAAATTTATGAGTTTAATTTTTATATATAATTCTTTTCTTAGCCTTTTATTTAACGTTTTCTACTCTTGTGATCTAATTTAGAATGATTTTTTTAGAAATTTATATTAGTGTTATGTATTGTAAAATGTGATAATTACAATTCACTCGTGTGCTTTTTAGAATACAAAGAGAGTTAAGTTTTTCAACAAGTTTCAAAGATACAGATAAAATTTTGCACATAATTCTGTTAATTTTTTTTTTCATTTAAAATATTTCTTACAATAGATTTATTAAAACAGTGCAAAAATCAGATTTAAAATAAATCTTTCACAATATTATGTTGAAAATTGCAGTTCTAAATAATTTCACGAACTTAAAATTTTTATAATAAAAGTATATAAAAATTTAATAAAAAGGTAAAAAATGAGGTCGATACTCGTATAATGAAATAGTTTTATAATTCGAAGTTTAATACATCCCGTCTTTTATAACTTTGCTTCTTAATAGCTTTCGTAAATTTTGTTTCGAATGCGACTGAAATTTATGAGTTTAATTTTCGTACATAATTCTTTTCTTACAATTCATTTAATGTTTTTCGACTTTTGTAAGTTAATTTTAAACGATTTTTTTTTAAATTTATATTATATCAATGTAATTTTTAAAATGGGAAAATTATCATTCTTTCTAATACTTGTCTGAATACAAGCAGAGTTAAATTTATCAACACCTTTCGAAGATATAAATAAAACTTTACACGCAATTCTGTTAAATAATAATAATAAAAAAAAAAAATGTGCAGTTAAAATGTTTCCTACAATAGATTTATTAAGCCAATATATAAATAACTTGAAAGAAATAAAATAAAAAATCAATAATTAAATTTTACTAAACAAATGGGGCGGAAATGTGAAAAACCTTTTCCAATATTATTTTGAAAATTACAGTTCTAAATAGTTTCAAGTCCTTAAAATATTCAATGTGAATAAAAAAATAAATAAAAAATAATATCGGCACTGGAATAATGAAATGGTTTAATAATTCGAAGTTTAATATATCCCGTCTTATACAACTGTTTTTCTTAATAGCTTTCGTAAATTTAGTTTGTTTCGTTTGTTTCCAACGCGACTGAAATTTATGAGTTTAATTTTTGTATCAATCTTAGCATTTAATTTAACGTTTTTATACTTTTGTAAGATAATTTAAAATGATTTTTTTAGAAATTTATATTATATTTATTTATATTAAATTTATATTTGTGTAATGTATTGTGAAATGTGAAAATTATAATTCACTCGTTTGCTCTTTAGAATACAAAGAGAGTTTAACAGACTTAGATGTAGTTAAATTTTGCACACAATTCTGTTAAAAACTATTTTAAATATTAAAAAAATAATTAAAACAATAACATTTATTAAACAATACATAAACCAGATATAAATTTTATTAACAAATGCAGCTGAATTGTGAAATTTTTTCTCAATATTTTGTTGAAAGTTACAATTCTTAATAATTCCATGCCCTTAAGATATTGGATAATATTATTCCTTTTATCTCAAACGATTTTATAAAAAATTAAAAAAAAAACACATAAAAAAAATCTTCATTAAAAATATTTGAGATTTTTTTTATAAACAATTTAAATAATTTAAAAGAGGTAAATAGAAATACCGTAAAAATATCAAAGGAAGCCTATCTCAGCAGACAGGAAATTCTAGTAATTTTAATGAATGCTTATAAATCGAGTTTTTGTGAAATAGATATGTAACAAAAATGAGGCGGGTGGGTAATATATTTGGAATTTATAAATTTTCAGAATTTATACAGCTCGTCAAATATATGAGGGTAAGGGCTTATATTTTGAGGGGGCTTATTTTTCGGTATTTTACGGTCTTTTCGTGCAAAGATGTTTAGGTCAATTTTTCTTTCTTTGAACGCATTTAGCACCATTCCATGTGCTTTAGAGGCTGTTCATAAATGATGCCACATGTTTTTATCAATATTTTTGACAACCCTCCCCCCTTTTGTTCATCATACACCTTACCTCCCAATTGTCCCATGTCACGTTTTATTACATATGCATATACTCAATTCAAAAAGAAAGCACTACATTATATCATATTTCAAATTTTATTTTAAATTACAACAATGCGTTTTAATGACATTTGTAAGATAATAACAACAAGTTGGAAATTGCACGTGAAGCTTAGCAAATGAGGTGCGTTCGTACGATAACAAATCACTCTTATATATCAATTATATAAAATTGTAATTAGTTAATTACAATTAAAATGCGCACCAAACAATGATCTCCCTATATTCATTATGTAACAGAATACTTTTGTGTGGCCTTGTAAATCAATAACAAATGTTCTTTGCACCACAGGTTTTGCAAAATGTATATTATAGTAAGTACTTTATAGATGCATATCAATTTTATTATGTTCGAATGAGTGTAATACCATTAAAATGCATTTGAAACTTTTTTCCCCATTGACCGTAATGCAACGGAATACTTTTGATTGTTCCTGTAATTGATCTATGCATCCGATTGACAAAAAAATTTGAAATAACTTGACAAAGCTATGTAATAATTATGTATTTTAAATTTCAAACCATTAAAATTCATTTGAAACTTTTTCCCCCATTACCGTAATGTAACGGAATACTTTTGACTGTCCCTGTAATTGATCTATGCGTCCAATTTTCATAAAATTTTAAATGACTCGACATAATTAAGTAAAAATTATATATTTTAAATTTCGAACGATTCGGTTGGGTTGTTTTTCCGTTGTTATATGCGGACGGACGGACTGAACAACAACTATAGGTGCTACGTATTTACATACTTACGAAGGCACCTAAAAATGATTTATGGGCTTTTTATGTAAAAAATAAAACTAATGTTTGCAATAAAAAACGTAATTAATATACAATAATAATAAAATATTTATAAATATGAAACAGCGATTGCAAACAGTAGTATTTTGGAATTTGAAATGGAATTTAATATATTTGGCTTTAATTTTACTTTATGAACTTTATTATTTAATAAATTTGGCTTTATTTTTACTTTATGCACACAAAATATTTTAATTTCAAAATGACTTTAATAATTAATATGCTGATTTTTAAGCTCGATATTTTAACAAAAATGTGTGATGTCACTTTTCTTCTTATTTCCTGCCATCACCTTGTCACAAACTGTCACAGTTTAACCAACCACTTCTCCCCCCCCCCCCGCCTTTCAAGCCTAATACCATTTATGGACAGCCCCTTGTATTATTATACCTCCATACGTCTACCAATTTTATCCATGTTCATTTGCTCATGTGTAAATCGACTTTTTCAAATATTTACTTTAAAGAGATTGTAATTATCGTAAAACAATACGAACGTTTCCCAAATAAATTATAGGAAAAGCTACTCTATTAAAATCTTTTAAACCTGCAAATTCAAAATAGCTGTGCAATACTATTTTTCGTTCTCTCTGAGTTATTTAATCTGAATTTTTATAATCATAGTGAAACATGTTGAGATAGAACGACAAGTTCTATTCCAACACGAAAATATTTGAGATTGCCTACAAGCTATTAAATAATTTGAACAAGCAAAAGGCTCGAGGGAGTAAAATGTTTTCTCATATTGTCAAACACAAAATCTATACAGTGAAACATTTTAAGTACAATAAATGACTGGAATTCGAAACTAATTTACGGTAGAAGTTCATTAATCACGAACAAATTGTTTATAACAGAGAAAAAGTATCAAGACATTGTGATAATGAAATGTTTTAATAATTCAAACTTATTTGCGGTTTTCTGTTTAATCATTTTTATTTTTTGAAAATCTTACCAAATTTTTATTTTGACTGCAATTAAAAATTTTAGCCAATTTAATTAAAAAATATATATATATAATTCCACCTATAGTTGAAAATTTAAATTAAGAAAATGCGTTGAATGTAATATATATTGCGTTAATGAAAAAATAGAAGGAAAAAAAAAAAAAGAAAGAAAAGCAAATCCATACTGGAAAAACCGTAAAGTATCAACAGTAAACCCTTTTTTAACAATCAGGAAATTCTAATATTTTTAAAGCATGCTTATAAATGGAATTTTTTGTGAAATAGATAGCAAAAAATGAGGAAGATGTGTGGATATATTTGGAATTAATAATTTTTTCAGAATTCACATAGCTTGCAAAATATATGAGGGGTAGGTATTTTGAGGTGACTTACTTTTCGATACATTACGATATTTTCGTGTAAAGGTTTTAATGTTTATAGGTCAAATTTTCTTTCCTTGAATGCATTTAACACCATTCCATATGATTTAGGGGTTGTCCTTAAATGATGTCACACTTTTTTTCAATATTTTTGACAACCTCCCCTCCCCTTTTGTTCGTCATACACCCTTACTCCCCCTTGTCACATATCAACTGTATTACATATACATATACTTGCAATTCAGAAAGAAAGCACTATATTATATCTTATTTCATATTTTAGTTTAAATTTCAACTATGTGTTTTAATGGCATTTACAAGCATAATAATAAAAATGATTTGTGCGCTTTTTATGTAAGAAATAAAAGTAAGACTTACAATAAAAAACGTTACTAATATACAATAACAATAAAATATTAATAAATATAAAAGAGCTATTGTAAACAGTAGTATTTTGAAATTTGCAATGGAATTTAATATATTTTGCAATAAATCTTATCTTTACTTTATGAACATAAAATGCATTAATTTTGAAATAATTTTAGGATTTAATCTGCTGGTTTTTAAACCGATATTTTAACAAAAATGTGTGATGCCACATTTCTTCTTACTCCCTCCCACCACCTTGTCACAAACTGTCACAGTTTCACGAACAACTTCTCCCTCTTTTTTCAAGTGTGATATCCTTTATGGACGGCCCCTTGCATTATTATACCTCCCTACGTCTATTAATTTTATCCATGTTCATTTCCTCATGCATAAATCGACTTTTTCAAATATTTATTTTAAAGAGATTGTAATATTGGTAAAAAGATACGAACATTTCCCAAATAATTTATATGAAAATCTATTCTATTAAAAACTTTAAAATATGCAAATTCAAAATAGCTGTGAAATACTATTTTTCGTTCTCTCTGAGCTATTTAATTTGAATTTTTATAATCATAATGAAACATGTTTGACATAAAACAACAAGCTGTATTTGAACACGAAAATATTTGAGATTTACTACAAGCTATTTAACAATTTGAATAAAAAAAAAAAAAAAAAAAAAAAGTTCGAGGGAGTAAAATGTTTTCTCATATTGCCAAACACAAAATATATGCAGTGAAACATTCTAAATACAATAAATGACTGAAATTCGAAACTAATTTACGGTATGAGTTCATTAATCACGAACAAATTGTTTCTGATAGAGAAAAAGGTATCAGGACATTGGGATAAAGAAATGTTTTAATAATCCAAACTTATTTGCGGTTTTCCTTTTAATCGTTTTCATTTTTTGAGAATCTTAGCAATTTTTTATTTTGACTGCGATTAAAAGTTTTAGTCAATTTAATTAATATATACATATAATTCTAACTATAGTTGAAAATTTAAATTAATAAAATGCATTGAATTTAATATATTGTATTAATTAAAAAATAGAAGGAAAAATGTAAGAGAAGAAAAGAAAATCCATATTGGCAAATACCGTAAAATATCGAAAATAAACTCTTCTTTAGTAGACAGGAAATTCTAATAATTTTAAGGCATGCCTATAAATGGAATTTTGTGAATAGATAGGCAAAAATGAGGAGGATGTGGGAATATATTTGGAATTTATAAATTTATCAGAATTTTTACAGTTTGCAATACATATATACATTTATATATATAGGACCATTAACAGTAAACAATATTAACTATTTGAAATTAACCATTGAATTTAATAACTTATATCACATTGAATAAGGAAGGAAAAAGAATAATATGAATACAAATGGAATTTGTAGAACCAAAACAGAATCTTCAGGTCCAAAATACTTTGGAACTACAAATGGAGTGTGTGGTTTCATCTTCGTCTTTGCCATGAAAAAGCAAAACAATACGAATTTGGGACTACCAACACACATAAAACCAAAATTAATTAAAGAAATACCAAATAATCTATTGTGGATATGAAGAAAATAAAACAGTTATGAACTATAAAGTAGAATGAATCCCAAATGCACTACCTTAACCCTGATATCGCACGTGGTAAATTAAAACATGAAGTATTCATATATCATATGACAGAAAAATGGAGATAATAAAATAATAAAAACAAAAAACGACTTATTGTACACATCATAATATTTAATTAATTAATTAAAAGCAGAATAATGTAATAATTGAAAAACTAAACCATACACATTAGTTTATTATATTATTATTTAAATCAATAACATTTATTTTGACTATGCTAGGCTGAACTCAATATCTTAATTAAGAAAGATTAAAGATAAAAAAATAGCTTATTAAGAAATGTACCGTATACATTTAGTAGTGATAAAGTACACTCATTTATTAAATGTGAAGTGCAATTTAATAATGTAAATGATTAAAATTATTAATATAATAGATATAACTAAACAATAATCCATACATTGGTGTTATTTAAAAGCCATAGAAATTTTGTACCAAATTAACAATGAATTTCCCTTTCTCAAATTTTTTAAAAATATATTAAATTAACCTCTGCGTTTTATACAGACAACACCGCCCTCATCCGTATTCTAACATCACCCACCCAACCAACCTATTATATACATTGTTTTATATATTTTTTTACATTTTTAATTTTTTATTCTTACTTTTTATGTATTGATAATTTTTTGTACTTTTTTACGCAAAGTGTTAATTAATTATTAGATCATGTACTTACTAATTGTATATTAAAGAATATAAGAATTTTTTAGTAAAACCATTAATTATAGCATCATAAACAAGCTTTTTAATGTTTGTATTAATTAAATGAGAAGAACATAAACATTTTATTCTATATAAATTATTAAGGATTATACTACGATATACAGAATTATGAAGACAGGACTTAAAATTAGTAAATGTATTAACTTTAAAATTAAATTCTTTTCGTTTTTCATATGTATCAGTCAATAATTTGTTTTCTTTTAATATAATTTTAAGATCTAAAAAGTGAACGGTATTATTAAAAAGCAGGTTTTTTGTACTTTCTAGATTGGATGGATAATCAACGGGTAATTGAGATATACTGGTATTATCAGTATCAATTAAAATTATATCATCTATATATCGATATAAATGTATTTTATTATTGAAATATTTACGTTCATAATGATACAAGTATAAGTCTGATAATATACTAGAAGTACTACCACCTTGTGGTATACCAACTTTTTGAATATATATAATGTTATCTTGCAGGATAAAATTATTATAGATAATGAAATTAGTTAAAGTAAGAAAATAATCAATATCAGTGTTCGTTGATAGATCCAAATCATGTTGATATTTTTTAAAAAGATCATTTATGATACTATGTAAATCTAATAAATCGATATTATTAAAAAGATTTTCAAAGTCATAAATAGTTATATTTTTATACATTTAAGGTTTTTCATAATATTGACCAATTCATAAGTATTCTTTTTACAACGTGTATTATCACTGGTTTTAGTAATTTTATATACAGTCCTCCCCACTTAATCGGGTAACGGATAATCGAATACCCCGTTTATTCGAATAGAATTCTCCGGAACCGAATTTATCGTCATTGGATCTATGTTATTTTTTCCCGCTTAAACCGAATAAATTTCGCGAACCTCCCCGCTTATTCGAATACCATCTGGGTGACCTATGTTTGAAAACAGGCGTGAAAAACACATTTTATCTTGAATTTTTCTTCACCTTTTGTCATTTTCGGCTCATTTACACTGAAGACAAATTATCAGTTCTCCCTGCAACAATTTCGGCTGACAAGTGTGTAACGGACAGGTCAAATGATTTCCCTTCCTTTTTCTGCGAATAAGTAAAATAAGTTGGCCAATATGGATTATTTTTGCGTTTTATAAATTTAGTCGCGTTTCTGTTAGGAAAAAGGCGTTGTTATGTATACTGTCTTTAAACATCTTAACTTAAGATATAAAACAGCACTCAGTAAATAATCGAGGTGGGCGAATTTTTACACACAAACATATTTAATAAAACTGACGGCACTACAGACGACATATACACATATTGTAAACACAGAACAATTATCTGGAACTCAGATACATTATATTCCTTACATAATTCCATGGAATAGACAAGGGGCGCCATCTACCGTTTAACCTGAAAAGTAAAAGTATAAAATACCACAGCTCTTCCCCACTTAGTAATGAAGTCGGTCAGGAGCTCTTCGATGTCTTCTGGACCTTCTAAGTACCTGTGGAGAAGAAGAAGAATTAGTTTTTACATGTTCAGGAGCATCAACTGTAGCACTAGTAGGAACCGACGGTTTTGGGAGAATGTTATCCGAACTAGTTGAATTAGAACTCGAAGAATCAGGATTATGAAAGTCAGTTGGAGTAGGATCTGGAACAACTGGAACATGAGAATCAACTGGTGGCGGATCTGTGAAACTTGACTGTAAGGGTGGAAAATCATCTTGCTTCACTTTTGCATTTTCGCTTCTCAAATTTTCTGTGACATTTTCTTCTGAATTTGGATCATTAGTTAAAGAAATATCTTCCCCTACATTAGCTATTTGATCCACATGCCTTTTCCAAATATTTGAACCAACTTGAACTCTGTAATGTAATTTTCCTTCTCTTGCTACGATTCGACCAATTTTCCATTTGGCTTCTGGAGTATAATTTCTTACAGCTACTTTCTGGTTGATTTCAAATTCTTTTACTTTAACTTTAGATTTCCTTGCAGTTTGCTTTTCATGAACAAAATTTGCAACATTCGGCACGATCAAATCTATGTTTGTTCTTATGTGACGCTTTAGAAATAAAGATGCAGGACTTTCCCCCGTTGTAACATGTGGCATCTTCCTGTACTGCATAAGAAAGTTATTCAGCTTCATTTGTAAAGTACCTGGTTGAGACGCTAAGGCTTTTAATCCACGTTTGACCGTTTGCACATATCTCTCAGCCTGTCCATTTGTAGATGGATGGTACGGTGCACTAAACTTATGTTTTACACCATGACTTTTTAAGAATATTTCAAATTCTTCAGATGTAAACTGCCTAGCATTATCTGATACCAAAGAAATAGGAAAACCGTATCGTGCAAAGAGAGAAGAAAGACAAATAATTGTATTTTCTGAAGTTGTACTAGGAACTATAAATACTTCTGGCCATTTACTATAAGCATCAACCACTAACAAAAGCATTTTTCCATTAACAGGACCAAAATAATCAATATGAATTCTCTGCCATGGAGCAGTAGGCCATTCCCAATGATGTGTATCACATTTGGGAGGGTTATTTTTCAAATTTACACAAATAGAGCAATTTCTTGCAATATCTTCAATATCATGGTCTACTCCTGGCCACCATACAAAACTACGGGCTAAAGATTTCATTTTCACTATACCAAAATGACCAAAATGTAACTCCTTTAATATTTGTTGTCGATGAATTTCTGGGATAACTACCCTACAACCTTTTAAAATACAACCATGCTGAAGAGTAAATTCTTCTTGTTTACCACCAAAAAGTAAATTCTTAGGAATTTCTGAACCAGAAATGAGGTGATGAAAAATTTGTCGTAAAAGAGGATCAGTTTTTGTAGCTGAAGCAATAGATTTAGCATTTAAAGGTAAAACAGAAAGCTGATTTATCTGAATGATTTCCGATTCATCAAGTCCCTCATTTGAATTATATTCGTGGGGTAAATCTTCACTACGTAATGGAAGACGTGAGAGTGCATCGACATTACCGTGTTCAGTAGTTTTCTTATAGCGAATGTCATACTGGAACGTTTGTAAATATATGGCATATCTTTGCATTCTAGCAGCTGATAAAACAGGAATACTTTTAGAAGGTGAAAAAATTGAAACTAGTGGTTTACTATCAGTAAACAAAGTGAATCTGTTACCGTACAAATATTGAAAAAATTTCTTAACACCAAATATTATTGCTAATGCCTCCTTATCTACTTGAGTATACCGTTTTTCGGCATTATTCAAGGTTCTGGATACAAATCCAATAGGCTTTTCAGTCTTGTCTGGCATCACATGCGAAAGAACTGCAGAGATACCATATGGAGAAGCATCCGTAGCTAAGATTAAAGGTAATTTCGGATTGAAATGCGTCAGCACTCTGTCCGAAGTAATTTCTCTTTTTATTTTTTTAAACGCTTGATCACATTTGTAAGACCAGTTGAATTTCACATTCTTTTTAAGCAAATTATTCAAAGGATGTGCAATTGTCGATAAATTCGGTACAAATTTTGCATAATAAGTTACAAGACCAAGAAATGCTTTTACCTGGGAAACATTTTCTGGCTTAGGGGCATTTACAATTGCTTCTATTTTATCTGGTGTTTTATGAATACCATGCTTATCCACTTTATACCCACAATAAGTAATTTCATCTGCCATGAAGAATGATTTTTCCTTATTTATCCGAATATTATAATTTCTCAACCTTTCTAATACTTGCTTTAACCTTTGTAAATGAATTTCATCTGTTTCCCCAGTTATTCCTATATCATCAATAAAAATTGTAATTCCCTCAATTCCACTTAAAATTTGTTCGATTTTTCTTTGCCATATAGCAGGAGAACTACTAAGACCCATTGGTAATTTAAGAAACTGAAATAATCCTTTAGGTGTATTAATGGTTAATAATTCCTGGGATTCCTCATCAACGGGCAATTGGAGGTATGCTTGATTTAAATCAATTTTTGTAAAATGAACACCACCACTTAAAGTAGCTAACATATCCTCTATTTTAGGCAAGGGATATTTTTCTACTTTCAGATATTTATTTAATGTGACTTTAAAGTCTCCGCATAAGCGTATTTTACCATTAGATTTTACCACTGGAACAATCGGGGTTGCCCACTTGCTATTTGTAACTGGTTTAATTACACCTGCTTCTTCTAATCTTTGTAATTCCTCATTGACTGCAGCACGTAGTGCATAAGTAACAGTCCTAGCTTTACAAAATATGGGTGTAGCATCCTTTTCAAGGTAAAGCTCTGCCTTTAACCCTTTAATTTCCCCTACTTTATCAGAAAACAAATCAGAAAAATCATTTAACAATTCTTGTAATTTATCAGAATAATTTACAGTCTCATTAACATAAACAGATCTTAAATTATGTGGAAAAATATCGAATGCAGAGGCCCAATCGCGGCCAAATAATAATGGAAAAGTATCTTCTTTTATCAAATATAATTTTAACTTTTCTGTTTTATTTTCATAAGTAACATTTACTTCAACATAACCCACAGGTTTAAAAATTTCACCAGTTGCAGTTTTTAACTGAACATCTGGAGGAAATATTTTATAATCAGGAAAAATTCTGCGAAATCTTTTTAAAGGAACAGCCGAAATTCCCGAACCGGTGTCCAATTCCATATCCGCTCTGGCTTTATTTTCAATTAACACAGATAATTTAATAGGATTTGCACCTGTATTTTTTATAGTTAATACATTTACCGTATCTACCGAATTTACGTGTTTTTGGAAAGTTTTACTTCTACAAACCTTTCCAATATGGCCTTTTTTCTTACATATTTTACAAGTAGCATTAATAAATCTACATGAATTGGCTAGATGGGAAGTATTTCCGCATCTATAACATTTTAATTTACTTTTATTTGCTTCAGGAATTGTATTATTTACATGATTGTTGACATTTGACTTCTGACAGTCGTTAGAAAATTTCTTTGGGTGTACAGTCTTTGAACTCGAAATTTTATTAATACTGAAATTTTTATTTTTAATTTCAGAAATTTCAATATCTACATTGTGTAAGGATAACGCTTTTTCAACTGCTTTCTCAAAAGTTAAATCCTCTACTTGCGTAATCAATTTATTTTGAATGCTTTCGCTTTTCAAACCGCGTAAAAATTGTTCCAATAAATTTTCATTTAATGTATCACCCGTAAAACAACAAAAAGTTGTATTTTTCTTTAATCGAGCAGCAAAATCTTGAACTGATTCCGACTCATTTTGGTAACACTTACGAAATTTTATTCTTTCAATAAATTTGTTGGGGGCGGGGCTTAGATGCTTTATCAATATGTCAACAATATCAGAATATTTTAATGTTTCACATTGTTTAGGGAAACATAAATTACTCAATAAATTATAAAGCTTAGGACCCATGCAAGATAAAAGGGCCGCAACTTTTTTTTCCTCTTTTAATTCATTCAGAATAAAATTCTGCTCCAGGCGTTTAATATAAGCCTGAAATGTTTCGACTTTATCATCAAATTCTTTAAATGAGAACATCGTATTTTTTATGCAACAAGACAGGAAAAAAAAAGTACTTTAAAATTCAATGTACTTACCACCCCCTTGTTTTATAGATGCTGATATATTCTAGAAAGCTGCTGTTACCTTGAATAGTCGTCGAACTCAAAAACGAAAGAAGGAGCCATTTCTATTTGGCGCGCCGTTATTCCTTTAAAATTTTTACGGTAGAAAATTTTAACATCTCGTCGCCATTATACTGTCTTTAAACATCTTAACTTAAGATATAAAACAGCACTCAGTAAATAATAGAGGTGGGCGAATTTTTACACACAAACATATTTAATAAAACTGACGGCACTACAGACGACATATACACATATTGTAAACACAGAACAATTATCTGGAACTCAGATACATTATATTCCTTACATAATTCCATGGAATAGACAAGGGGCGCCATCTACCGTTTAACCTGAAAAGTAAAAGTATAAAATACCACATTATGAATTTTAAATGGAAAGCTTTAAGCCTTTCTGGAAAACTACAATTTTTGAAGCATTAAATAAGAAAACACAAGTACAAGCCGCAGACGTAAGTTCTCAATATAAACACAATGCCAAAAAAATTCAAAAAGCTTGTTTGTATTTATGTTGGACAATTATCTACACTGTGGGATATAGGTTAAGAGGTGGGGTGCCGCCGTGGGGTTCATTCTAAGGAAATCCAAGGTTCGAAGCAAAACCGCGAAAAACTCAGAGCGGTCGTGAATAGGTTCGAACCCAGCACCTACCATCTACAAAAAAAAAAAAAAAAAAAAAAAAAAAAAATCCAAAAAGAAGAAAGATAAATGGAAATTGGGATTGAAAGAGAGAACATAATCCCAGTTTTCATATTATTGGTCAATATGCGTTGGAATGGGTTTTGCGAAAAAAGCGAAATTTTCGTTAATAAATGGCTCTATGATTATGCAGAAAGCGTGCGCTGACGCACTAAAATGTTCATTAAGTATAATGTAAATCATAGAGTTATATGAACTGATTTTAAATTATTACGTACTTACTTTATTGTATTTGTATTTATTTTAATAATTTACGTTATTATATTAACGATTTTATTATACTATTAATTAATTATGCTGTAGATGGTTGTTTTACCTTTTTATTACGCATTAAATATTACATTTCTGTATTCCTCGTTTAATCAAATACCCCGCTTAATCAAATATTTTTTCTGGAACCATCAATATTCGTTTAAACGGGGACGACTGTATTTGATTAAGAATTGTTAATAGAAGTTTGTTAGCAGCATTATTATAAGTATTGCAACCAATTGTAACTGTTCTAAATTTAACAGGATTCTTATGAAATTTGGGTAGGACTAAATAAGGACATTTAAAGTTAGTAGAGTTAATGTCTTATAATTTATAAAAGCCTTTAATTTTACGATTGTTTACAATTATGTTATCATTAGTTTTTTGGAATGTATTATTAGTAGATATACTAGATTTAAGCAGTTGATGATAATAAGATTTACATATAATTGCATAATTATTTGGAGATTTATCAACATAAGTTATGACAAAGTTTATATATATATATATATATATATTTATATATATATATATATATAAACAGAGTATACGCTTTAAGCAGAGAGCATATGATCAAAGCACAAGGTATATCGTAGAGTGTATATACTATAGCTTTTTTTAAAAATAGAAGGTATTCAGAGATCCCTAAAAAAATCCAAAATAAATACGGCGCATACCCCTGCATATCCTCCATTACATCTTTGTCCATGAGGGGAAGGGGTATATTTTGAGTGGTTTACCTTTCGGTATTTACGGTGTTTTAATATAAAGATTTTAATGTTTATAACTCAATTTTTCTTGCTTTGAACGCATTTAGCACCATTCTATATGCTTTACATCACTATACTTCCATACGTTTACCAATTTCATCCATGATCCTTTGCTCATGCGTAAACTGACTTTTTCAAATATTTATTTTAAAGAGATTGTAATATTGGCAAAAAGATACGAAGTTTTCCCAAACAATTTATATTAAAAGCTATTCTATTAAAAACTTTTAAATCTGTAAATTCCAAATAGCTGTGCAATACCATTTTTCGTTCTCTCCGAACTACTTAATCTAAATTTCGATAATCATAATGAAACATGTTGATATAGAACGGCAAATTCTATTTCAACTCGAAAATATTCCAGATTTGCTAGAAGCTATTAAATAATTTGAACAAGCAAAAGGCTCGGGGATGTAAACTGTTTTCTCATTTGCCAAACACAAAATTTATGCAGGGAAATATATTTTAAATACAATAAATGATTGAAATTCAAAACTAATTTGCGGTAGAAATCCATTAATTATGAACAAATTGTTTCTGACAGAGAAAAAGTAATCACGGCATTGAGATAGTGAAATGTTTTAATAATTCAAACTTATTTGCGGTTTTTTAATAATCTTTTTCACTTTTTTTTTAAAAATCCTTACACTTTTTGTTTTGATTGCATTAAAAGTGTTTGTCAATTTAATTTTTTTTTTAAAATATGTTACATATCAATACAAATCAAAAATATTTCACCACATATTTTACAGAATGCATATTTTAAAGCAATTTGTAAATGTGTACCAATTTTATTATGTTTGACAGGGTGTAAACGTCTTTAAAGTTTATTTAAAAGATTTTTTCCTATATGCCGTAATGTAACAGAATACTTTTGTGTACCTCTGCAAATAAACTAATCATGCCAGAAAATTAATTTGAAATAGGATTCGTATTAGGGTAAACATCAATAACTTCCAAACATTTCAGGGTAATTCGAGCATGTTTACGAGAGTTAGAGCGCGGACAGACGGACAGACAAACCAATGTCATAAACACTTTTTTCAACTTTGTTTGAAAGTGTCAATAAAAATGGGTGAAACTGGCATTTACAGATGGCATTGTAAAGTAATAATAGTAACACCAATATACAAAAGGTTGTATCACTCATTAGATTCTCAAACATTATTTGTAAAATAATAATATAATCTTATACTATTTATTTTATTTTATAATCATTTTAAAATTACAAATAAATCAGAAATAATAATACTAATAAAAATACTGTATTTTTTATTAACCAAATTTTAACACATTTATTTCTTTAAAACAAAGAAAGAAAGAGAGAGAGAGAAAGGAAAAAAAAAAAAAAAGAAAAGTGTGTATAAAATAGAAAATAAAAAAAGGTTAGGAAAACTTTTCATTTCTGTAAGATTTTTAACATTGTCCGTATGCTTTTTAGGTGATTTTGTATTCTTTTTTTTTTTTTTCTTTTAAGCATAAAAATCTTTTGAAGTCCTTTTTAATTTTAACTCTATAACTTTCGATAGAAAGAACACTATAACTTTCGTTAGACTGAATTATTTTTCTCTAGCCATTTTTATACATAAAAAAAGAAAAATTTAATTACTTTATTTGTTTCCTAGCAGAGCCACCTGGCGTTTCCCGGGCCCGTAATAATTTTCTTAAACAAACCTGCAATTTGCACAGCAAAATCTCATAAAAAGACCCTATCTCGAACCGAATCCCCGCTGTCTACGGATACCGTTTTGCATCTTTTAAAAAACGCATGTCTTTCAAGTAATGAATTAATAATTAATATCTAAGGTTGTAATTGAGCGACTGTGTAGAAACTTACATATTTGAAATCAGCGAAAAATTCTTCATCTGAATTTATAAAAATTAAATTTCTAAATTTAATATTTGAAAATATTTACAGGTCGTCTAAAAATATCTCTACTCGGCAGCGCCCAGCTGCCTGCTTTGCAAAACACCAGCTATCGCTCAAAAAGATTTCTGGAAAGTCTGTTTCTTTGAATGGAAATAAAATGAGATTTTATAAATGGATTTTTGCGGATTTTTCAACTATTTACAGGAGTATGAAAATAATTTTTACAATTTCTGAAAGGGGAATTTTTTCTGCATGTGGCTGTCTAATTTTTGAGTTTTTAGGCCCAGAAGAATTTACAATACATCCATTTATAATAAAAAATCTAGTACATTCATCGCCATGGCAACCCTCTCTTTACATTAACCCTTTTCCTTTTCTTTTAGTTTTCGAAGAAATATTCTGCAGTTTGATAAAAATTTATTCTCTTATTGAAATATGAATAATTTTCCTTTACTAATTTAGGGATTTTAATTAATTTCTCAACTAATTATTAAAGTTTTAAAATTCGGATGATCAGGTACATTAAGAGAGACATTAAATAATCATCACAAAAAATTGAGCCTCGTACGTGCCGCAGTTTTCGCTAGGCATCGCAGACACACACGCAGAGCGATTTGTTATTTTATTAGTATCGATTTGTTTATTTTTATACATAGAACTCCCATTTTTATTCTTCTCCATGTTCAGCTTAAGTTCTAAAAAGCTCGAAATCAATGAAATCCATAATAGAATTTTCCTCATACTCTCGCACTATTTAATTTGAAATTAAAAAAGTGCAAGTAGTTTTTTTAATTCCAACATGAAAAGGACTGGACATTTTGTTATAAACTGTATAATTTAATGGAAGTAAAAGATTTGAACGAAGAATTTCTTATATTTTCTCTATTGCCAAACATTGTGCAACAAGTAATTTTAAACTCAATAAATATTAAACTTCGGAATTAATTTGCGAAGGAATCAAATAAATCATTAGTTGTTTGTTCGTCAAAGTATCTTCTCCTTTTTTATATAAATAAGGAATAAAGATACAGTGAAACCCTGATGTATCGTTCCCGTTTCCCGCATTCATCGTTTATTTCTATCATCCCTACACAAATTATATTCAAATAATGTTATCAAAACCCGCATTCATCGTTGTAAAATTTTTCTCCTCACTGAAACGAAACTGAAGGTCAAGCAGTTCATGTGGAATACAAACTAGAAATCTCCTTTTATCATAAAATAACTTATTATAGCAATTTTAAATAGGTAAGGGGGGGGGGGATGTACTTTCAGCATGGCATGAAGCAACTTCTTCAGAAATCCATAATTGTTTCATGAAATGTGATTTTGTGCGACAAATTGATGAAGAATACTCAACAGAGGGTGAGAAAAATAAGGTACTACTTGGTTATCCCGTCAACCAGAAAACTATCGCCAAATTATAAGATTAAATGCCGACAATGGATGATCGTGGACATCACATTCAATGACATTAAATACGATACACGTGTTTAAAACGTCATCAAGTGATTTTTATTTTTATTTTTTATTTGTATTTTTATTAATATTCAACTAATTATTTGCCTTTTCGTTATCTAAAATAAAATTTATATCAATATGTATAATTTGGCTATTAGTTTGGCGATCTGTATAATTTGGCGAAATTGGTCCACGGGATAACCAAGTAGTACCTAAAATAATTATGATGGTGATAACGCAGATGAGAGTGGTTGCGGGTAGCAGATGATTTATCTCGTGGTAAATTTAGCGATTATATTTCCATTGATCAAGAGGTTGCAACATGTGGTGTCCTAAGCATAAAAGAAATGTGTGATGATGCAAAAAATAAATAAATAAATAAATAAATAAATAAACAAAATGGTGAAGAAGCAGAGGATAATGTTCTAGATGATGAAGCTGAGCTTACACCAATATCAAATCTGTCGGATGTAATTACGGCATTTGAAACTGTACAAACTTTTATATGTTCACATGAAAATACAAAAAAGAATCTGAAAAATGTTGTACACCTTGAAAGTTTGTTGTTTAATTAAAAAAATAAAAGAAACATCCAACATAAAATTACTTATTTAAAAAAATAAACATCAATTTTCTGCAACTCCGATTTATTTATTTAACAGTTTGGTCAATAATAAATTAATACTTATTAGTATTCTGCATACATTGTATGTATTCGTAATGAATAAACAATTTTGTTTCGTATTTTTTCGTTAAAATGAATTTATCGTTGTTTTTCATGCACCCCTTGAAAAAGATGGATCGAGATTCTACTATATACATTTAAAAGCATCGATGTCTTACATCATTTATAACATTGCGTTGACAGCTGGCGTCCTAAATAACTTGAAATCCATAAAATATGTAATGTTCTCATCATCTGGAACCATTTAATTTGAAATTCAGAAAGCATAAAAAGTATTTTTTTCTCCGCAAAAAAGTCTAGCTTTTGCTGTAAGATATTAAATAATTCAAAAAGCAAAAAAATCGAGTGTGAAAAATAAATTTTGGTATTTTCTCTATTATCAAACGTGCAAAATTTGTACAATAAATAATTCAAAGTGCAATAATAGTTAAAATTTGGAATTAATTTGCTAAAAATTGGAAAATTGGAAACAAATTAATCATTAGTAGTTTGTTTCTCATTTTTAATAGAAAAAAAGGAAAGAAGGCATATTTAAAAAAATCTCTAATCTTTTTCCATAATTTCCAATATTATTTTGACCAAAAGTGCTTTAAATAGCTTGAAATCCATAAAATATGTTGTCATTTTCCCTATTAAACCATTTAATTTGAAATTCAAAAAGCATAAATCGTGTCTTTTTCTATCCCAACATAAAAATACTCGAGCTTTTTCTATTATATATTAAATATGTAGTTTGAAAAAGCAGAAGAGATGATAAAGAAAAACATTTTCTGATGTTTTTTCTATTAACAAATGCAGAAACTGTGGAAAGAATAATTTCAAAGCAATAAACGTTAAAATTCAGAATTAATCTACGCAGAAGTAAATGAATCGTTAGTAATGTGTAAAGAAATTGTCTTGACATTGGGATATTCTGTTTTAATAGATCAAAGATTAATGGGCGTTATATTTTATTTGAATTTAATGGAATTTTCAGATTTGGGTTTGAAACTTATTAAATTTAATCTTACATTTTTTTGTATTAATCATCTTATCATTGTATTAAAATATTTAATGTTTTTTAGTTTTTTTGTAACAGGAAAATAAATAGTCGTTGGAGGCTATTGTAATACTTAGAAATAAAATTTAAACGTAGATTTAAATACTTTTAATATGCATAGTAATGAATGCTCTATTACTGAATTGCGGGTACTTACTTGATTACCCCATTGACCCATTTCGACACATTACATAAATTGACAAACTACCCTTAAGTTATACAAATTGGCATTGTTTTTATTTTAAATAACGAAAGAAGTCATAAACTTGTAAAATATTAATAAAAATAGAAATAAAAACAAATCAAAATTCATTTGATGACATACAAACACATGTAACGTGTTTAATGTCAAACGAATGTGACATTTACGATAATCCATTATTAACATTTAATTTTATAGTTTGGCGATAGTTTTTTGGTCGACGGGTTAATCAACAAGTAAAAGAAACATCCCTATAAATAAAAAATATTAAACCTATTAACTAACAGATTACTGCGTAGAATGAAGTGCCTTAATTTCAATTAAAAAATATATTTGAATTGAAATTTGAATGAAATACAGGGTCACGAAAAATCGATGACTGTGGAAAATACGATTACAAATATCTCGGCAACTAACAATCCAATCAATTTCACTTTTTATGCAAAATTTATGTTTTTTTTTTTTTTTTTTTTTTTGTATTTTATAATCACACCTTAAAAAAATCGAAATTTTTTATATTTTTTTCATTAGGACGAATATTTTGAGATTCTATATACAGGGTGAGTCATAAATATCGAAACAATAGGCTATCTCCTTAAATATTGCCTCTAGACCCATACTTCCAATTGCAAAGTTTCACCAAAAAAGGTAAATTTTTTGATAAGATAAGTTGCAACTCCATGGGGGGTCTATTTTAAAAAATACAAAAATTAAATTTTTATACGGCCCCCAGAGGATAAAACTTCCAATTAGAAAAATTTTCCTTATCCATTCCTGAATTGAACAAAAAAAATTCCATCTTGATATCTCCAAAACTCAGAGAGTTATGATAATTTTAATAAATCGTGAGGTTTCAAGGGATCAGACACAAATTGAAATGCGTGTAATTGAAGAAACAATGTTGCTGTATGTTGTCCAGAAAACATTTATTTTATTTATTTATTTACAGAGTTTGAATTTTGAATGTTTTGTGATGGTTAAACACATAATTTGTAAGCACTATCACATAATAAGCTTTCTTAATAATTTTTTTTTTCAAAAAATGTAGAGTAAATTAAAATTGTCATAACTCAAAATATTATTTGTCGCATTGAATTTTTTTCTTTTAATTAAATGAAAATGTTTAATTTTCAATTTTGATTCAGCATTTTAAATAATATTTTTAAAAAATAAAAGTATTTAAAATAGCAATTTAAAAAAAGATGCAATTTTTTGTGAACAAATAATATTTTTAAAAGTAAATTTTCTGAGGTGAAAACATCTTTCGGCATCTTTTTAAATTATTTTTTTTATTGAGGTGTTAAAAAACTATTGAATTGTTACCGTAACCAAGGGTTACTGACTTATGATGTAAGTTTAAAAATGAGAAATACTGAAATAAAAACATCTGATGAAGAAATGTGCATTTAGTTTTAAACAAAGATTGGCTCCTAACGTTTAAATGCTTTTTTAAAATAGGTGATTAACTAGGTGATTAACTTCTTCTTGTGTAGTTTCAATTTCAGATTTTGTTTAAGTTTTGCCATTTTCGCCTTCTTTAATTACTATTTAAATGAGTCAGCTTATTTAATCTTAATTTTTTTATCACGCCGACTTCAATTTTTTTCATTGTTTTATCCCTGTCAACTTCATATTTTTCTTGTTAAAATTGCCACTACACGATGCGTAAAAGATGTCTCTAATTACGGGCCTCCAAACTGGTAGACGGTAGGTATTGGGTTCGAACCCAATCGCAACCATCGGCTTAACCGTTCGACGTTTTCCATAGTTTTTTTCGAACCCTGGATTTCCAATTGCAGATAATTGGCCGGAATAAAAAAAAAACAATTAAAAAAAAACAATCCCCAACGTGTTAACTGCTGTAAGCGGACTCAAAGGCCGCTGCGCTTTTTTTTTTTTTTTTTTTCATTTTTTAGAGTTTAACATACAGTTTTCAATTCAAATACAAATACATTTTAAATTTTGTTTAACTTTCGAATCAGTTATCTTTTTAAAACAAGAACAGGTGTTTAATGAATCTTCGGCATATTTCATTTAAATGTTTTAAGTTGAAATTATTCAATTGAATTTCTTAAATGATGTTTGGTTCGAACGCATTAAACATTGATCAATTAAATACACTTAGAATGAAATATTAGTGGGAGCTTAGCATAAAAAAAAATACGCAACAGAAACGTTATACTCTTCGACTTTAACATTCGAATAAATATTTTTTTTAATGCCGTTTGGAATAAATAAACTACTCGGATGTAGCAATCGGAGGACTCTAAAGATACGAAATTCCGTGGATTAGTACAAGATATCGCTGAAATCGTGTAAACTATACAAAATTCATTATGAAAACGCCATCCGAAAGATGATTGATACAAAAACGTAAACAAAACCAATTCATGTCAAGAAGTAACTGCATCTGACTTTTTATGGAAATTATTGCATTAGTTCTTAAAGTAGAGCTATTGCAGAAATCTTAACAAATTCAGTGTTGCAGCGCCTCTCGTGGAGCCATATACAACAAAATATAAATAACATCAATTCATGTCAAGGAATAACTGAATCTGAAGATTGATGATATTCCTTGCATTCTGGAGATACAGCGATCGCGGAAATCGCACAAAAGCCTTTTCAGTAGGGTCACCTGTTAAGCAATTCATACCAAAAACTAATCAGCATCAATGTAGATCAAGAACTAAGTAAATATAATTTTTTATTAAATTTTGTGTATTAGTTTTTGAGATAGCGCGCTCACAAAATGTATATCATATACAGAGATACAGAAGCAGTGACTCACAGACAGACATTTTGTAAAAACATGTTTTTCGGTATCTCTGAGCCCTAAAACGTGTGAATCCGTCGAAAACCGGAATTCAAAATTTTCATGAATCCAATACTTTTTCTTGTAAAGATAGAAAAAAGTAAAAATATGTTTAAAACCACATAAATTTTGAAGCTGAATAGTAAAAACTAGATTTTTGAAAAAAATTCTAAGTAATTTTTAAAAATATATTTCCATTAACATTAAAATGTACAATAACATTAAAATATATTCCATATGATCCAGTTAATATAAGGGTCATTATCGCTATTACTATTTTTACTAAACTTATTACCTGTGGCAATAAGTTTTAAAGACACGGTTAATGAGAGTTTAATTAATATCACTTAATTTAATAACACTTTTAATAAGTTTTTAATAAGACGGTCCGGCCAATGGGTCGTGCCAATTACGAGCCTGACGCCAAGCTCGAGATATTGCAGACATCTAGCATATGTCAAGGAAGTTTAAAGCAAAAAGCTATATGCTTTTATTTTATATTTAAAAGTTAAAGCATTGTCTTGGGTCTACATTTAACAATGCGTAAATTAATGGTCGATCCCTAAATTGTATTTCAAATGAACTGATATCGCTGCACTCAGATGTATGCTAAAGTGGTGTAAGTCACGAATTTTGAAAAATTTTGGATTTTAATATCATCCAGGGATTTGCAGATATCGAGATGAATTTTTTTTTGTTCGATTCAGAAGAGGATAAGGAAAAATTTTCTAATTGAAAGTTTTATTCTCTGGGGGTCGTATAAAAATTTAATTTTCGTATTTTTTAAAATAGACCCCCCATGGAGTTGCAACTTATCTTACCAAAAAATTTACCTTTTTTGATGAAACTTTGCAATTGGAAGTATGGGTCTAGGGGCAATATTTAAGGAGATAGCCTATTGTTTCGATATTTATGACTCACCCTGTATATATATTGTAGACAGACGGATAAACAGATGGACAGACAGACGGACACTCAAATAGACGGACGGCATTTTTTTTCCCTATAAATGCATCTTTCGGAATTTACAGTGTCTGAAACGTGCAAATCCGTCAAAAAAAATTTCTTTCGATTTTAAAACAATTTCAAGATTTACCTTATACTGTGTATAAGATGGGAAAGTAATAAATAAATCTGGGAAATATTAGTTATTCAATGAAGAAGTTTAGAAATTGCGCAGATGCAAAATTTTGAACCCCTAATTTAAAATAAATTGCCAATAAGTGCAAAACAAACTGAAATTTTGAAATTTTCTTAAGTTTTAAAATTTTCCGTATAAACATCTAATTTTGTAATATGAGGCGTTCAGAAGTCAATCCAACTAACTCTATTTTTTAAATGAGGTCGTAATTATATAAATACGTGGAACCTACAGTCGTCGTTCAGTCCGTCCGTCTGTCTGTCCGCATATAATAACGCAAAAACTAGCCATTCAAATCGTTTGAAATGTAAAATACAGATAATTGTTGCATAATGTTGTCTTATCATCTTAAATTTTATGAAAATATGATGCATAGTTCAATTACAGGAAGAATCAGAAATATTCTGTTACATTACGGCCAATGGGAAAAATCGTTTCAAGTGCATTTTAATGATGTTACATTCTTTCTTGAACATAATAAAATTGATATGCATCTATGAAGTATATTCTAAAATATATACTCTGTACAGTTTGTGGTACAAAGAATATTTTTTTTCCATTAATTTACAGGGCCACACAAGAGTATTCCATTACATAATGGTATGGGGGAAATGTTTGAGGCGCGTTTTAATTATATTAAACTGTTTCTCATTTTAAGAAACGGATATGCATTTCCAAGGTTTACTTAAAGTTGCTTCCTGAAAGCAGATAGTATTTACAGGGTTACACAAAAGATTTCGGCTGTTATATTGTATCCAAAGTACTGTATACTATTACACTAACATCTAAATATTTTTTTAATTTCGTTGCGGTACGAACGCACTTCATTTACTTTGTTTGACTTGCACTTTCTAAATTGTTTTAAAAATTAAGATGATGACATAAACATATCAATATAGTTCTTATGAATTACCCTTGATTATAAGACAATTAATGAGTATAATCAAAATATTCTGAAAAATAGTAGTGTTTTTTAAAAGCTAAATAACTTTAAAGGTTTAAAAGGAGCATTTTTATTTGATGGAGTTCAAACGTGTTATTAGAAAATAACTTCCCCGTAGGACTAGTATTAGGTCGAGAATGTCTTCGCTGGCAGAGACAGGAGCCTTAATTTATTTATACTAATAAAAAAAATTTTGCTCTGTCTGTGTGCGGTATCTAGCGAAATCTACTTCAGGTAAGAAGCTGAAATTTTTGTGAGGGTAGTCGAAGGCCTCTTCGGGTGTACCGGAGATTCAGAATTTTAAATTTCTAATAATTCGCTGAGAAACTTATTAAAATACTAGCAGTCTTCACCGCTACGCTCACCGGTTTCTCTAAAGGAATCTTAAATCAAACGAAATGCATCTAATACAAATTAAAAAAAAAAAAAAAAAAAAAAAAAAAAACATTTATAAATTCAACATTCAAATTAAACATTTATAATTGTTGTCTTATTCGTTTAATGTTACATTATCCTTCTCAAAGTCGATATTAACGACACAACAGACAAAATAGCTTTAAAATGACTGAAGTACCTAAGTTTAACCATTTTTTTAGTAGGTATTATTTTGGTAGTAGGTTTCTACCTAAATCTGCTGCTAGGTATGGGGAAGTATCTCAGATTCGCTGGAAGTGTATAATTTGAAATAATGGTCCAATAGTTTATCACATGAAGGGTGTAGGCCAAATTTAGAAATCTCCCCCTCCCTACAGTTTCAACCATCACGTCTCCTCGGTATAAAACCTTTCTTTCTCTTTGAAATTTTTTAAATATTATAACTAATATTTATCAGAGGGCCAGTAAAAAAGTCCGATTTGTAATGATAAAACGCTACAATTTCTAAAAATTTCGAAAACTGCCTCCCTCGGGAGGGGGGGGGATTGGGGTGCGTGAAGAAAAGTTCGTAATATGAAAGAGCGGTCCGAGGGCTTTTAGATGATATGCCACATGATGGGTCCAAAAAAAAGTTTTGAATTTTTTACCCTCACTTTAACCCTCTCGGCGATGGAAATTTTAAATCACTGAAATATGTCTTTAATTATTTTTTTAATATATTTGTTTCCTGCTGTTTCACGCTTCTACTTCAAACATCTGCTGAGATGTGCCAAATGTTCTAAATTTTTTGACTTCCCTTCTTTTAATCCCCTCAGAGGGGCAACTTCTAAAGTCGCTGAAATATGTGTTTAATTATTTTTTAGTTGATTTAATTTCTGAAATTTCACACTACTGCCTTAAACGGTTGCTGAGAATTAGAAAGATGTTCCAGAATTTTCGACTGCCCGTTTGCCTCCCTTAGAGGGGATATTTTTAAAAATCCTACCTTAGTGCATACTTACATCATAAAAAGTATATTTTCCCCAATTCTCATGTTTATACGTTTAGTAGTTTCGGCTGTGCATTCATTATCTGTCTAACAAACTATTTTATACAGGGTGATTCATAAAAGATGGGCAGAACTTTAAGGGGTTATAGTACACTTAAAGACAAATAATATTAAATAGGAGACTAAGGGTCCCAGACGTATTCCCAAGGAGATAGGGGGCATTAAATTTTAGGGTCCGAAATTTCAAATGATTATAAAAAATGGAAAAATCGGTCGATTCGTTTGCGGTTTTTGCAAAAAATTTTCTTTATGTCAGTATTTTCTTGAAATAAAATTTTAAAGTTCAATTTCAAAAAATGCCGATAGGGGGCGCTTTAGACTTTGGAGTAACAAACAACTATTTTTTAACGTTATTTTTTGTATTTCTTTAAATGATTTCGAAAGCTTAGACTTAAACTTAAATTTTGATCTAAAAATCTGAGTCCTAACGAGTAGTTAAGTAGCGTAAACTGAAATTTGAAATTTGAAACCTTTCTCCCCCCAGAACAAAAATCAGTTATTCCCGATCTTTGTGTCATAGATTAGGCTCTAACTACTGCCACGTTTTGCTAAAATTATTCTTTATGTCAGTATTTTCTTGAAAATAAATTTTAAAGAAAAGTTTCAAAAAATTCCGATAGAGGGCGCTTTAGACTTTGGAGTAACGAACAACTATTTTATACCGTTATTTTTTGTGTCTCATTAAATGCTTTCTAAAGCTTAGACTTAAACTTAAATTTTCAGCTCAAAATCTGAATCGCTGAGCGTGGTTCAGTAGCGAGGGGAGGGGGTTCAAATTTCAACTTCTGAACATAGTTCAGTTTGCACTACTTAACCATGCCCAACGATTCTGTGCTGTGATGCGAGGCAAAAATACAACTTTCGTCAAGGACTGCATAGTCGGAATTCACTCATAAAGGCACTGGCACAGTTGGAAACGTCGCTCATGCAAACGTTAAAGCTCCATTCCTGACGCTAGTCACCGGGTGAAGAAGGAGACAGAAAGTATGCAAATGTCAAATGGGGAAGAAGAAGAACACGTATGCAAAATTTCGACACGATTCAGGCATAAAAACCACTGAACTGTGAGTCAAGTGTAAGTCGCTGTAGTAATGAATCGGAAGATGGTGCCCTTCACGAATAAGGAAAAGGCTGAGATGCATTTAATTTACGGAGCGGCAGATGGAAATGGTGCAGAGGCACAACGAATGTACGGAGAGCGATTTCCCAACAGGCGGTTGCCTAACCGCAAAACTTTCGAGCGCTTGCACAGACAGTTGTGTGAGACGGGATCATTTCTCGCTTCCCGGTCGAATGCAGGTCGTGCAAAAAAGGACGAATCATTAGTTGTTGCAGAAGCCATTCTGGATGTAGTAGCGGCGCAGCCAAGTACAAATACACGAACAGTGGCTAGGCAGGTGGATACCTCACAGTCCATGACTTGGAGGGTACTGAAGGATGAACATTTGCTCCCGTTTCATGTGCAACGAGTCCAGAAACTGTCTCCAGGGGATTATCCAAATCGTATTGAATTCGCCCGCTGGTTTCTGCAGCAGAACGCGCTAAATCCACATTTTGGACGAACTGTGCTTTTCACCGATGAATGTACCTTCACACGTGAAGGTACATTTAACACACACAATGCACATGTATGGGCGGATGTCAATCCACATGCTACGTATCCACATGCTCATCAGAGACGCTTTTCCATCAATGTTTGGGCAGGAATCCTCGGAGGCCACCTAATCGGACCGTACCTTCTTCCTGAACGCCTCAACGGTAAAACATACCTCACACTTCTGCAACATGTGCTGCCAGACCTGTTAAACGTTGTTCCTCCACGCATCCGGCGGGTCATGTGGTTCCAGCACGATGGAGCGCCAGCCCATTACGTACGAGACGTCCGCAACTATCTGGACATCACATTTCCGAACAGATGGTCGAGGTGGTCCTGTTGCTTGGCCTGCTCGCTCGCCAGATCTTTCACCCTTCTTTTTTTGGGGACAATTGAAGGCTCTTATGTATGAGACACCCATTGAATCCCCCGAGGAACTGGTCGCCAGACTTTCCGCCGCTGTAGGGGAAGTGCTCGAAAAGCCTGATGTTTTCGCGAATGTTCGCCGTTCCATTCTTCGCCGTTGTTCTGCGTGCATAACCTCTGGTGGTCACAATTTTGAACATTAATTGTAATTACATGTTAATAAATATGCTTTGGTAACATAATCCTAATTTGTGTCTTTTTACCTCGTATCACAGCACACAATGTGTGGACATGGTAAACTGAACTGTGCTCAGGAGTAGAAATTTCAAACCCCTCTCCCCAGAAACTTAACCACGTCTAACGATTCAGATTTTGGGCTGAAAATTTAAGTCTAAGCTTTAGAAAGCATTTAATGAGACACAAAAAATAACGGTATAAAATAGTTGTTCGTTACTCCAAAGTCTAAAGCGGCCTCTATCGGAATTTTTTGAAACTTTTCTTTAAATTTATTTTCAAGAAAATACTGACATAAAGAATAATTTTAGCAAAACGCGGCAGTAGTTAGAGCCTAATCTAAGACACAAAGATCGGGAATAACTGATTTTTGTTCTGGGGAGAGAAGGGTTTCAAATTTCAAATTTCAGTTTACGCTACTTAACTACTCGTTAGGACTCAGATTTTTAGATCAAAATTTAAGTTTAAGTCTAAGCTTTCGAAATCATTTAAAGAAATACAAAAAATAACGTTAAAAAATAGTTGTTTGTTACTCCAAAGTCTAAAGCGCCCCCTATCGGCATTTTTTGAAATTGAACTTTAAAATTTTATTTCAAGAAAATACTGGCTTAAAGAAAATTTTTTGCAAAAACCGCAAACGAATCGACCAATTTTTCCATTTTTTATAATCATTTGAAATTTCGGACCCTAAACTTTAAGGCCCCCTATCTCCTTGGGAATACGGCTGGGACCCTTAGTCTCCTATTTAATATTATTTGTCTTTAAGTGTACTATAACCCCTTAAAGTTCTGCCCATCTTTTATGAATCACCCTGTATATGTATAGATTAATTTAATTATTAGTTCATTAATTAAATAATTCGTTTCAAAGTTTTATTTTAAAGGCAGATACGTGATCCGAAATAATAAAACCACACTTAGTTTTTAAATTAGCATTATTTTGAACGGTAAAATTTAAAAAATACAGCATTTAGTGGTTTTAAGCTTATATACCTACGTCTATCGTTCCACGCTGATTTATATAAATTAAAAAAAATTGATTTAGAGCTTTATGTTTTATAAAAAAAATCGATTTTTAAAAAGAAAAAGATATGTTTTGTTACAGAAATTATTTAAATCGAACCGTATGCCTAATTATCATTATTTTACGTCCATTTTTATTTATTTATTATTTTGGTAGATTTTAAAATTTTAGATATTTGATAATAATAAAATATTTAAAAGAAGGAGGGGGTAAATTTCGGGAAAGAGTGGGAGCGCTCTATTTTTTATTTATTTTGTAATCGTAGCTACTTCTAATGTTGCCGCAGGCAGCGGAGACACGTATTAGAAAGATACGTTCGTGCAGAAGATATTGTCCTTTAATTTATGAGTGTAGTTACCGCTATTTTCTAATAGTAAATTCGGTAAATATCTTAATTTATTACTTCAGGGTGATCTTAAATCAAAAAGAGCAACTTTGTGACACAAGTTTTAATTTATTTTTTTTTTTTTTTTTTTAGAAAGGCATGAAATTTGGAGGTGTTCTGGTTCAGAAACTATCTAATTGCACTCTCTCTCTCTCTCTCTCTCTCTCTTTTTTTTTTTTTTTTTTTTTTTTTTTTTTGTTTGTTTGGCAAACGCAATAAATTTTTCAGAATAAACCATCAAAGTTTGCATTTTGAAAAGCTTTTTCCTACGAAAGTAGAAAAAACAATCTTTTAAAGGGAGAAAAACGCATGGTCACGTGATCTAAATTGCTTATAAATCTATAGGTAATTTAATTATCATAAAATGGAGAACAAAGTTCGATTCGAAATCACTTCCATAGTCAGCCCTTCCAATTTTATATTTTTCAGTAAAAATAAATAAATAAATTTGTAGATGTGTGTAAGCGTTTTGCACTTGTTGAGTAGAGCAGTTGAGAACAGGCTTAAATCCGCCACCCTCTCGACTAATATGCTTACTGATTTCCGTTCAGATAGAATTTTGTCAAGAATAGAGTGTGCCCCCTGATGGTGGAATATAGAACTAACAGATTTTGCAGTATGCTGTAGGCAGCAGAGATCCGGTTCGTTTTAAAGTTCGTGATTTTTTTTTTTTTTTTTTTTTTTTTTACTTAAGAATTGCAGTATGTTCACAGGTTCACAGGATCCCTGCTACACGCTACTGTAGGCAACGGAAATCCGCTTACATGTTCGCATAATTACTTTTTTTTTTTTTTTTTTTTTTTTTTTTTTTTTTTTTTTTTTTGAAATTTTTTATTTTGCGCAATACGTTTGCTATATATGGACTCTGTTCGAGGTTCGAGATTTGTTATGAATTCAAAGACACCAATGTATACAAATTTACATATAAATTTTACTCGCCGATTTAACAATTTGGAAGTACGTGTGCTGCATGCCTGCTATACGATGCTTAGAGAGAACTTTTCTACCTTTTTTTAAAAAAATCCTAGCGTTTTGCACAGAAAATATCATTCTGAAATTCTGAATAGGATTTGTTTACGGAGCTAATAGATAAATATTGTTTGTCTACGCTAAAAAAAAAAAAAAAAAAAAAAAAAAAAAAAAAACGTTCCTTAGGCTAAAAATTTGTGTTAGATTATCCCAAAGACTCTCCTGCTGCACCTGAGAATCGTACTCTGTAATATGCATTTAATTTAAAAATTATTTTAAATCAATAGAAATTGCAGCCAGCGAAGTATGTACCAAATCCAAAGGTAATGGATAGCTCAACTCTTATTTGCTTTGGATAAATTTTCACTTGAAATTTAAAATCATACACCAGGGCTGTCCAACGCGGCGCCCGCGGGCGCCATGGCGCCCTTTGGAGATTTTTTGGCGCCCTTTAGAAGATTTCCTGGTACTACCATTTAAAAAAAATTAATTTGTATTTAAAAGGATCCTTTCTTTTATTCTTTTTATTTGCTTGAGAAAAAAAAATTAAAACATAAAGTGTATTTCACGCATTAAGAATGAAAACGTACATTAAAAATTTAGTCATGTGTATCATAGTCATTCTTCCCTAATTTATAGTTATTTATTATAAAATAATGTTTTTGGAAATTATGACGATGGTAATTGATAAAAGTGTGGAATGAATTTTTTAATGTGCTAAAATAGGAAATGTAGAAAAATAGGCCTGCCTCCCCCCACCCCCTCCTTCTTGGTATATGAATGTATCACTTTTTTGTTGATGTTATCATTTTTATGTTTTAATACTGACGTATTGCTGTTTTATAATACAGGTAAAAGGGATTATTTTCTGTCCCAAACCTTTAAAATTTTAGGTATTTTTTCTCATTTTGTATAAAAAGAATCTATAAAATCATGCGAAATCATTTCCATGAATGAATCTCTTTGGGACCACCCATGGATACTATCATGCCTGCCTTTGTTTTTGTATTGTTTATAACGGCATATTTAGGCTTCCGAAATAAATCGAAAAGTATTTTTTCGTCCTAAAATACCTAACAATTTATTGCTAGAATTGTTTTTTTATTATAAGCGAGATGAATGTTTCTGTCTCCTTCTACTACAAAAACTGTTGCGATAGTCCCTAATAGAAAAATGTATAATTCGAAATTTTCTATGATTTTTTGTTATTTTGATTATTTTTCTCCTTTTTGGATTTTTTTTTTTTAATTTTTACATGGAATTTTAGATTTATAGGGCCCTACTACAATATGAATTTGCATGTGTATAACACTTACTGATATTGTTAGATAATTTTGTACCATGTTTTGAGCTTTGTTAATAATGGCGCCCTTCACTGTTTACCCCTAACTGAAATGCGGCCCTGCTTAGTGAAAGGTTGGACAGGCCTGTCATACACTATTGAAAAAGTGAAACCTTTACAGATTCAGCTAGGTTGGGAGGCCTACCAATTGGCTTAAACTCAACAAGCCCCACCTACTGGGAACCTTTTCATTATGATCTTTAAGAAAGTTCTTCGGCTAAATATATATAAGCATTCAATATAAAATTAAGACTAATATTACAAGCTCAGGCAACGCCGGGCAAGTTAGATATTTTTTTAAATAAATTTACTGTTAGTACCAAACACTTCTCATAAAAAACAAAAAAGATTTTTTTTTTTTTTCATTCAATGAGGAAGAAAAAATCAATTAAAATGTAAGTATTGCTAGAAGTTTTTTTTTTTTTTTTTTTTTTTTTTTTTTGCCTTTTTGTTTACCGTTGAATAAAAAAAAAAATATTAAAAAAAAAATGAATCAAGATAAATATCGACATGGTACTTTTTATTATATTAAATGAAACATATTTGTCTTTTGTATAAATCGGATGAAAATCGATTATCTGGAATTACAAAAGAAAGACATGCTTTTTATAATCTTGACTTTTCAAGTCGAACCGTCTTTTTTATATTCATTTTTTTCCTTTTAAAAGCGAACCTAAAAAAGAAATTTATTGGAAAAAAAAATTGAAAGACGTAAATAAATTACTCAGCTCTCTTTTAAAAACTTTATTAATAAAGAAACAAAGTGTAACGAATGTACAAAAAGAAAATACTACTCAATATCAAATATCACTGAACAAAAATTTTTGCAGAGAAATTTAAGCAGTTCAAAGATAAAGAAAATGCAGATACCGAAATTCTCTTTATTAATTTATAATACTTAGTTTTGCCTGGAATTCATAAGCCAACATTAATACATGAATATTTAACTAATGATTTGAATAAATAATAAAGCTTTATCGATTTTCTTGGGAATCAAAAGTGGTTTAAGAGCTTACAGTGAAAAGAGAAAGAAAAACTAAATTTATTTAGTACTTGAAACGAAAAAACATTTTTCTTTTGTACTGTTGCATATTTATTTTTCCGGGCATATTTGTTTTTATGAAATCTGCTTTCATTGTTTTACCTAGAAATTAAACAGTGTTAAACTTGTAAGACATAAATTGATAACAGGAATGCTTGCTAATAAATCAAATCAATACTTATAGAAATAATGCACTCTATAAATGTAAGTATAAAACTAAAAATCGTAAATAATATTCTTTTATAAGCATTTAATGTTCATCTAGTGAATCACATCTAAATTTTACAATAATTTCATCTTTTCCCTCAGAAAATTCCGTTGAAATTCATTCACCAGTTGTCGTATTTTACTCAATTTTTGGTCTACTTCACCTGTATCATCTATATATATATATTACGCTAACGTATGTGGCACAAAAACCGCGGTTATTTGTTAATTGTTTAATGGCAACGCCCAAATGAAACGCATCTAAGCCGTGGTAAATTGGGTTTATTTACGTTTTATTCTTTCGCTGCAATTGTGGAGTTTCAAAATATCGTTATTTTTGTTTTGTTTTTTTATTCTATTGGCTTAAAAAGATAAAAATCGCGAATTTTAAATGTTTCAGTTTCAAATTAAAGTTATGTTATTATAAATGAAATGAGTGAAAGGATTATATTATTAACTATATTTTAAATAAAATTAATGAAATAGAAAAAAAAATGTCTCGGGTACAATAATTGGCGATGGGCCAAGTTAGCATAAAAATACCGAGTGCTTGATTTATCGGCACAGATATCATATACGCAAAATATTGGTGCGATTTTTTTCTGATGCCAATTTGGCAAAAACTTCGTTTTAAATACCAGTTACATATATTTTTTAACTTTTTTCTATTATTTTAAAAAGGAAATAATAATAAAAGTTTAATTAATAACTATAAAACAAAACAATTTATATGCTATATCATATATTAAAAAATAAAATAAAAGTAAATAAACAGCTTATAAAAGAAAAAAACGTGAAAAACTGGAATAAATAATAATTATTTATTTATCATAAATAATTATTGTGTTTCATATTAATTGGTTATTAAATGTGTGTTATTATAATAATTATTAGTGTATTTGTAATTTTTCTACTTACATTCTGAAGATAGCTCAGTAAAAATGAATTTAATCATGTCAATTTTTCATATATTTTAAATGTTTTATTAATTAAGTAATGCCTTATAAGCAAAATAATCATTTATAATATAAGCTTTTATCTTTTCGTTGTGGAATATACAGGGTGATTCTAAATTTTTTTTACAATAAAAGAGGGGTGATAGTACACATCAAGACAAACAATATTAAACAGGAGACCAAAGGTCCAAAATGTTTTCCATAGGAGATAACAGCCATTTAATTTTATGGACCAAAATTTCAAATAAACATAAAAAACGGAAAAATCGGTCGATTGATTTGCGGTTTTCACTAAAATTATTTTTTATGTCGGCATTTTCTTGAAATTAAATTATAAAGATAAATTTCAAAAAATGTCGATAGAGGGCGCTTTAGACATTGGAGTAACGAACAACTATTTTTTGCCGGTATTTTTTGCATCTCATTAAATGTTTTCGTAAGCTTAGACTCAAACGAAATTTTGAGCTCAAAATCTGAATAGTTGGGAGTGGTTAAGTAACACAAACTGAGCTGTGTTCAGAGGGTTCAAATTTCAAATGATTATAAAAAACGGAAAAAATGGTCGATTGATTTGCGGTTTTCACTAAAACTATTCTTTATTTAGGTATTTTCGTGAAAATAAATTATAAAGATAAATTTCAAAAAATGCCGATAGAGGGCGCTTTAGACTTTGGAGTAACTAAACACTCTTTTTTGGCGTTATTTTTTGCATCTTATTAAATGCTTTCGTAAGCTTAGACTTGAACTTAAATTATGAGTTCAAAATCTGAATAGCTGGGAGTGGTTAAGTAGACAAACTTAGCTGTGTTCAGAGGGTTCAAATTTTAAATAATTGTAAAAAACAGAAAAATTGGGCGATTCGTTTGTGGTTTTTGCTAAAACTAATTTTTAAATCAGCAGTTTTCTTGATCAATCAGTGTTTTCTTGGAAATAATTTTTAAAGATAAATTTCACAAAATGCCAATAGAGGGCGCCGTAGACTTTGGAGTAGCGTACAACTATCTTTAACTGTTATTTTTTGACTTTTATTATATGCTTTCAAATGCATAGACTTAAATTTTGGGCTCAAATTCTGAATCGTTGGGAGTATTTATGTATGGAAAAATTGAATTGTGTTCGATGAGGAAGGAGGGTTAAATTTCAACTCCTGAACACACTTCAGTTTGCGCTTCTTAACCCCTCATAACGATTCAGAATTTGAGCTCAAAATTTAAGTTTAAATCTAAGCTTCCGAAAACATTTAAAAAGCTTTTGCAAGCATTTAATTACAACCGAAAAATAATGGTTAAAATGAATTGTTGGTTACTCTGAAGTTTAAGGCGCTGTCTGAAGGAATTTTTTAAAATTTATCTTTAAAATTTATTTTCAAGAAGATACTGATTTAAAGAATAGTTTTATTTTAAACCGCAAACGAATCGAACAATTTTTCCATTTTCTATAATTATTTTAAATTTGAACCTCCCCCTCCCTTTTAAACACAGTTCAGTTTGTGCTACTTAACCACTCCCAACTATTCAGATTTTGAGCTCAAAATTTCAGTTTAAGTCTAAGCTTCCGAAAACATTTAATGAGATGCAAAAAATAACGGCAAAAAATAGTTGTTCGTTACTCCAAAGTCTAAAGCGCCCTGTGTCGACATTTTTTGAAATTTATCTTTATAATTTATTTTTAAGAAAATACCAACATAAAGAATAGTTTTAGTGAAAACCACAAATCAATGAACCAATTTTTCCGTTTTTTAAAATCATTTGAAATTTGAACCTTCTGAACACAATTATATTTGTGCTATTTAAATACTCCCAGCTTTCAGATTTTGAGCTCAAAATTTAAGTTTGAGTTTATGCTTACGAAAACATTTAATGAGATGCAAAAAATAGTTGTTCGTTACTCCAAAGTCTAAAGCGCCCTCTATCGGCATTTTTTGAAATTTATCTTTATAATTTAATTTCAAGAAAATGCCGGCATAAAGAATAATTTTAGTGAAAACCGCAAATCAATCGACTGTTTTTTCCGTTTTTTATGTTTATTTGAAATTTTAGTCCCTAAACTTTAATGGCGGCTATCTTCTTTGGAAAACGTTTTGGACCCTTGGTCTCCTATTTAATATTGTTTGTATTGATGTCTACTATCATCCCTCTTTTATTGTAAAAAAAAAAAAAAAAAAATGAATCATCCTGTATATTATTATTATTACGATACAATAATTGCTGAACCACCCTCGTGTTTTACAACATTCTCAAACTTTCTGTTGGGTCAAATTCTTTGTTTAAATTACTGGTGAGAAAGGTTGTAACTGTCTTAATCTTGAATTGCATTAAACATAATTTATAATACACATGTATTCATTTCTCTTCTAATAAATCGATTTCTCTTTTTAGGTAAGGGAAAAATATGAATATCTTCTTCTGAAATTTCTTAATGTATTGTGTTTGAAAGGTAAGAAAATTTTGGAATGTATTTTACTATGATCTACTACTTATCTGTAGCATGTGTTCGAAATTCGACATAAAATCAATCTTGTATCACTATGAAGAAGCGAACTTCTTAATTGTCATAAAAAACTTTATTTTTGTACTTAAAATTAATAATAAATATTAAAAAAAATAATTACTAATAATTATCAGTACTACTTCAAATTTATTTTTGTAAATATGATTTTTTAATTATTATTAAGGAAGAGAGATGATACTTTTTAAGGTAGCTTGAAAGACAGAATAACATCTTAAAATGGCAGAATATATTGCAGATATTAAACTAAATAGATTGCAACAGCAAGTTCTACACTACTAAAATGACGTATATTTGGACACTTCGCACTAAAAGCTAACTTAGTATATGGCTGCAAAAGATGGTTATATTGTCGTGAATAGTTTTTGATCCTATAAAACTTATGTAAGTGAATTATCTTGACTGACTTCAGTCTTAAATAACGCTTAACCAAATTCTTCTATTTAAAAACTGTTATGCTTCAACATATTTATAATACATTTCTCTATAAAACTATCAGTTTTCATGAGTTTATGTATGCAATAGTTTTGCAGGATAAACTGAGGAAGTGAAACAAGGATAATCTATTTAATAAAGGCAGCAGAAACACTAGCTACTTGTTTTTTTGGAATAGAGAGATTCATTCAGAAAATCCGCTTTGTTAAATTTACTTTTGTTCTGCTTAACCCCTTCGGACAAGAGCCTTTTATGAAATTTTTAATGTTTTGTTGTCGGTTTTTAAAAACAGATATTTGTACTTCTTAAATCAAGAAAATGCACTGATTAAATAAGGGAAATTTTACAATAAAATTTTAGTGATGGGGATGAACAAGGATTCTTAACGCTTTTTGCGGCATATATAAGTTGGACATTTACACTATGAAATGTCACAAATAAACATGAAAATAAAAATAACAAGTGTATTAAATGGTGTACAAATTACACTTACAAAGTTTAAAAAACTGTACAAACATTAAAGTAAAGTTAAGATACTCAACGTTCTGATCTTTATCTGAGATTTTCACCAGGAAAACGCTGTTATACTGCTTCCGAACAAAGTAAAACCGTATTGTAATTTAAAAGCTCATTATATTACAAGTCAATTATTTCTATAACCAATTATAAACAGGAAAACATGCATTGCCAAAATTTATCTAACAAAATTAGAATAAACATCCAAATGGTTTGACGAAGGATAATCACGTAGAATGATCTCACGTTAAAAAGTAAAAGATGAATAAAACTCAGTTCTAAAAGATTATTTTAACACGTGCAACCATAATTTAGGGATATTGAATGAAATTTTATCGTTATAAACTGCATTTCTTCTAATCATAATTTCAATGGATTCTTTCTACTGGTCATCAATAGCAGTATTACATGGAATTATTAACTTGGCAATATTAAAGTCCATGGATATGTAAGGGTTGTTGAAGAAATAAAATCTAGCACGTGATGTTGCCAACGTGCTGTTGCCACGTTCTGTTTGCTGTATTGCAAAATATCTCATTTATATTATTTTAAACGTTTAAGAAATTTTCTTTTCGTAGCTCCTAAGCTCCAGATCGTTCATATACTCCGGCGGCGTATCATCCAAATCACTATTTAATGAGTTTAAAAGGTAGGGAGGGGGGATAGCAACAAGTTGATGAATGTTAAATTCGCAAACAATTTTCCTTAACTTTTCAAAAATGATTGAGACATATCTGAATCGGCAATATGTTTTGGTTTCTGCTGGTTATTAGGAAATCTGTGAGAAAGGGAAGACTGCGTTTCTTGTGAATAATATTATCAATGTATTTAATAGGAAAACCATGATATATTGCAATCTGCTTTATAAAATTAAGTTCTTGCACTAACTGCGTGGCAGAACATATTAGAAAGGCCCTTTGTATTAATTGTTTTAAATACTGCAATGTGATAATTAAAGGGTAAGTTAGCATTGAAAAGAATAACAGTATATTCTTGTCCGATAGATTTTATTTTATTAAATGTGGGTACAAAGAGTCTTCCTTTTTAAAATTCACATCTAAAACATATCATTGTTTATGATGCCATATATTAAGTAGATCTTGTAATTCTAGTTTTAAATGCTTATCAAAATGCAGTTAAACAAAATTATGCGGGAAAAAAAACCCCCTCAGAAATGTGAGTTATTTTTTTCAGTGATATTAAAATATCACATAATGAAATTTCCTCATAAGTTTAACATGAAACTTGATAATCGTGGAGAAACGATGAAATAGGGACCTGCTTTTAACCCGACCACAACCAGAAAATTCATCCAATAGTCAATCCGAAACCCAACTTGAAACCGCCAAATAGAATGTCGAATATTAACTGAGAATAAAAAAGTTTTTAAAACAGCCGTTTTTATTTTTAAATTAATTTTTTTAATAGGATGCTTTTATTTATGTCCATGAAGGAAGTTTTTCATTGAAATAAAGTTAATATGGAATTTACTTCAACTTGCAATAGAGAAAAATTTAATTATCAGGAATTGTTATCGAAAGCAAGCAGAATCCTATGTCAAAAAATCATTCTTTTGAAACCGCTAATAGAACCTATTATTCTCAGGTGACGATATGTTAACCTGGAATACGACTAAAACTCGAGGCATTTAATGCCGAATCCGGAATGAAAGAAAATTAACTTGTAGTCCAAAATTGTACCTCTAACATCAATTTTTTGCTTCTTCTACAAAAATGAACACAAGATATACAGTGAGTAATATTCAAATGGCTAGTTTTTTTTTTTTTTTTTTTTTTTTTTTTTTTTTTTTTTTTTTTTTTGTCATTTAAAAAATATTCAAGATTTTTGCTTTGAAATGTCGGGTACTCCCGAACTGAACCCGAAAGATTCAAAACTCAACCCGAAATCGGTACATTTAAAGTCAATCCAACTCGAACCCCAATCCTTCACAGAAAAAATTACTGTTAATCTGATCCAAATCCAGTCATGGCTCATGTCGGATCCAAGTAAAATCGGGTGACTCGACACAATGCAGGACTCTTAACCATAAGACATCTACAGAGGCCTCTTACAGGGACAGTTTACCTTTTCAACAATTTTGTTTATTTTTGAAAATATGATTCAGATGGTGAACTCACTTCATTTCAACGTTCAACTAATAATAAATTGAAAAAAAAATCACTGCTATTCAAATGAAATTAATATTCTTTTTTAAATCCTTTTTACTTTTTAGCTCACAGGCTATCATAGCCTGAGCGCTTATGTGCCCGCCCGTTCTGTATGAATGTTCGTACGTAACGCGATAACTCATGATAAAAATATCTCATCCACTTGAAATTTTGTATATAGGTATATCCTGACAAGGAGCTTCCCTGATTAGTTTTTGGAGTTCATTCGATATATATATAAGAGGGGGAACGGGGGGCTCATGCCCCTCCCCTTAATAGAAATAAGTGGGTTTTTCATACAGAATTAAGTTTTCGTTCAAAATTTAGATATAGGATCATTCTGATGAGGCGATTCCGTGACTGTTATTAGGTGTTCATTGAATAAGTATAAACAGGGGGAACGGGGGTTCTAATGCCCTTCCCCTTAATTTATATAAATGGGTTTTTCAAGCAGAATTGTCAGATTTCGTTCAAATCTCTGAATAGTTTTGGAAGTTTAATGGTTAAGTATAAAAGAGGGGGATAACTCCTTTTAAATTATACAAATGCTAAATGCGTTTTTATTAAGAATTATCCGATTTGCTCTGAATTTTGGATATAGATTTTTTATATGATAAATGTCCTTGATAGTTTAGGAGGTTCAATGATTAAATATAAAAAAGGGGAAAGGGAGAGCTGTTTCCCCTTCTTAATTTTTTTTAAAACGGAATTAACGAAAATACAAGGCTGTAATGTACAATTAGTATGCGTAGCCTGTGAGCTCAATGCCATCACTGGGCAGTATTCTTTTTATTAAGATATTGATATATATATTTAAGATTTTCAAATGTGTTTTACACAAGACAGTGCTTGGATTTTTTAGATACATCTAACATTACATTTAAAGTAATTTTTTCTTACTGGTGAAAAACGAGGTAATCTAATACATCTTCAGGTACTTTTATTTTGTTTTTTTAAATAATAAAAAATTTTAAGACTAACTCTATGGGCAGATTTATCGCATATATAATAAAGAACATCCATAAAAAGTTTAAATTCCTATGTCAAATATGAAAAATGCCTTAGCATCTTGAAAACATCAAAATGAAGAAAATAGGATTATGGAGAAAAAAGCCCTTTAAAGTTTCAATTTGTATGGGTAATTGCGACGGATGTTCTAACAAAATTTCCAATATCTCGTGATATAATTATCGTATGGATAAAAATATTGAATAAAAATATTTACAATTCAACAAACTTTCATTTAATACTGAAAAAAATAATAAAAATAAAAGGTAAAAATTAAGGTAAACTGTTTTCTTAACCCTTTCAAGGGCTATTTCCTGTCTGCAAACAGTTAACTTTGATGCCCAGATTGTCAAACGGCATAAGTAATTTTTTAGTACATTTTCGATCTCATAATATACATGAAAAAAAAGCTTTCGATTATTTTCAAATAAATTTGCACAAGAATTGCGGTTGGATTTGATTATTTGAAAACGTTTGGCCTCAGAAATGTCTTGTCTCTGAAAGGGTTAAGCATAAAATAATTTTATTTTCTCTCTATACATAAGTTTATTTGTATCACTTAACAGTAACTGGGAGCTGAAATATTAGTGTCGAAATGCAGTGTTAGTAAATGTTATTTCGCGCTGATGTATTAGCACGTATCGCAACTTAATATGGTTTCAAATTACAAACAGTTTTGATCTTAATTAAGATTAGTTGCATTAGATACCTATTTCTCCAAACCACAGAGCTTTGGAATAATAATATGCAATTGGAAAGTTATTGGCAGCTCTATGTGTTATGGGAGTAATTTCATTAATGAGTTTATAGCCAAACATATAACGTAAAGGAGGGCCTGTTTACAAATTAACAATTAAAGTGCTATCAGTACATCATTACATGTATTTTTGTATGGCGCTTTTGCAAAATAATTTTCCATTTTTCTATGTACAAATGAATACAAGTTTAAAAATTAGCTTGCAATTATCATGCTAGTAGTTATTGTGAACTCATAAACATTTATTTTTTATTTTTTATTCCCTATATAATATTCGACGTGAGTGTTTGTGTGTAGGGGGTTTTTAGAATAAAAATGTGTAAACTCACTAATTAAATTACTACTTATAATTACTCTCCATATTTGAAATAACTAAAAATATTATGCCTGTATATGTATTGCTAATTGGGACTGACTGAGACCGGTGCCTGTCAGAATTACCTGAAATCCCCCCCCCCCCCCCCAGAAAAAGAAAGATGATTACTAAAATAAGGGCTCAGTAGTTCAGCAAACATCCTTTAATCCGGCATTTTAAGGTCCGCCATACTGGAAAATCCAGCAAGACATTCTGGAAAAAAAGTAGTATGTCTTGTATAATTACTCCAGATGTTTATAATAATTCAATGTAACTTTAAAAAGAGGAATGACGTAACAAACCATCACAAACGTGGTTCAAAATCGCGAATCTATAAAAAGCTGAATCACAACGTCGACGAAGAGGGAGGAAAAACCATTTCTATAAATAATTTACGAAATCAAACTGTTGAAAGAGAAAATAAATTTTTATTATCTGAATTAAATCCTTTTTTTATATCTCTGAAATTTTTTTTATAAAACTGGCAAGCAAGATGATATTCCAGTTTTTTTAACGGTTTCTGCGAATAGGTGTACAATGCATGTTTCCATTTTTTATTCGTGTAGATGTATTACACATTTGCATTATCGAGTATTTTTTTTTTCTGTTCGATGCAATTTCATTCTATTCTTCTTCAGTTAATCTGTTCAAGTATAATTTTCGAAAAAAACTTGGATTAATCGGCATTTTGGATTAGCGGAGTTCTACAGTACATGTATATATGTATATGCCGAGATATCTAGTTGAATTTGCACCTTTTATTTATGTTTTTTCTTACTAAGCGTACATAAACAAAGAAGAAGAAGAATTTACACAAATTTTGGAAAACAAACAAACTTATATCTTAATTCAGAAGTAATTTTTATTATTATGCTCATAAAAAGTAAATAAATAAATAAATAACTATAGCCAATTTAACTACAACATATTGTATGTAATGCACATGTATGTAATGTATTGAATCGTAACATACAGCGATTCTCATTGGGAAGAGGTTTTAGCGATGTTTCACTGCACGAGTAACAAGAAAACAGGAAATTTACACTATTTTGCTCATAAAACAAATCCCAAATGTTAAAAAAAAAGGTTTGAAATAGAGGAGTTCTAATATACATGTAAATATGCCTAGATATCTAGATAAAATTTCATCTTTTATGTTTTTTTTTTTCTAATAAAATGCACTGTAAAGAAAAAAAACTACATTTTCATAAATATTGGAGAAAAAAAACTTATATCTTAGCTCAGAAGTAATTTTCATTACTATTCTTATTAAAAAATATATAAATAACTATAACCAATTTAAATATAACATATTGTAATGCGTCTGCATCGTCACATTCAGAGAGTCTCATTGTCTTACCATGAGGTTTCACTGCACGACACGAGTAAACAAAAAACAAGAAATTTACACTATTTTCTTCATAAAACGATTCCCAAGTGTAAAAAAATAAAATCATATCATATGGAGTGATGATACATACAGGTGAAGCTACAGGGTGTCCAGCAAATAACACCCTGATTTCAAAATTAAATTACTCAAAAACAAAGATCAATAGAATTATGCGGTAAACGGTTTGTTTATTAGGTGAGCTGTAAAAATCTTACACAGAAGTTTTGAACGGTGAATATTTTGAGAAGATAGTGTTCTGATTGCAAAGAATACTTAGCTTGACATTTTTCTTGCTTTAGATTTCTTGCAGAAAACGAGTTTTTCAGCGTACGGTGCCATATTTTAACGATTTTTCGAACTAAATTTCTTGGAATTTTGAAATTTCAAAAATGTAATCCAAAAAATCATTAAAATATGGCACTGTAAGGCAAAAACCTCGTTCACTACAAGCAATCTAAAACAAGAAAAATGCCAAGTCAAGTATTCTTTGCAATCAGAACACTATCTTCTCAAAATATGCACCGTTCGAAACTTCTGTGTAAGATTTTTACAGCTCACCTAATAAACAAACCGTTTACCGCATAATTCTATCGATCTTTGTTTTTGAGAAATTTAATTTTGAAATCAGGGTGTTATTTGCTGGACACACTGTTTTAAAAGCGTGTTAAAAATCATCATAGTGATCATGAAAAGATTGCGTTATGTAAAATTTATAATACTTAAGAGTCAGAGAAACTTGAATAATTTGGCACCTGTTTCTTAAACTGATGCCAAACATTAAAGCTTGAATGAAAGAAATGTTAAAAAGCATGCTTAAGAAGCTTTAAATAGTTAATATTAAAATAAGTTTGTATGTATACTTTAGTTGCAGCGCACTTGTTTGTAGCATCTGTTACCTCCCTTGCTTCTTTCGACAAAATTTCTGGCATTGAATAAGCATTCTTTGTAAGTTTTTCATCTTTTCTTTTTTTAAGTTTTACCACAGATTTGTTTGCGGAAAAAAGAAAGAAGGATAAAAATGAAAAAAATATCCCTGAATCATCTATAAACCTGACGCATAAGCGCGAAGGCTTTGACTTTGAAAATATTTGAACCAAAAGGATAAACAAAACAAGAATAAAACGCAACTGAAAGAAACGAAAATAGATTTCCAAATATTATATCGACGATTTAAATTTGGGGAGAAAAATGTTTATTTTATGATGTAAACGAACAAGTGTAATTACAACATTTTGAAAAGCATGAAAAGAGTTCTGCGACCATTACTAGAATTGTACATAAATAACATTAATTATTGTATATATATATATATATATATATAAACTAATTTACCTAAATTTTGAAAAACAAAGGAACTCATATATTAGTACAGAAGTAATTTTCATTACTATGCTCATTAAAAATAAATAAATAAATAAATAACTATAACTAATTTAAATACAACACATTGTAATGCGTATGCATCGTCACATTCAGAGAGTTTCATTGTTATATCATGAGGTTTCACTGCACGACACAAATAAACAAGAAATTTGCACTATTTTCTTCATAAAACGAGTCAAAAATGTAAAAAGTAAAATAAAATCATATCATATAGAAAAATGACACTATGTCTTTTGCTACTTAAAAAAACCACTATAGTGATCATAAAAAGATTGCGTTACATAAAATTTATAACACTTAAGAGTAAGAGAAACTTGAATAATTTGGCACTTGTTTCTTAAACTGGTGCCAAACATTAAAGTTTGAATGGAAGAGATGTAAAAAAGCATGCTGAAGAAGCTTTAAATAGTTAATATTAAAATAAGTTGTATGTATGCTTTAGTTGCAGCGAGCGCAGTTTGTTTGTAGTATTTGTTACCTTCCTTGCTTCTTTCGACAAAAATTCTGGCATTGAATAAGCATTCTTTGTAAGTTTTTCATCTTTTCTTTTTTTAAGTTTTACCACAGTTTTGTTTGTGGAAAAAAGAAAGAAGGATAAAAATGAAAAATATATATATCCCTGAATCATCTATAAACTTGACGCATAAGCACGAAGGTTTTGACTTTAAAAATATTTGAAAGAAAAGGATAAACGAAACAGGAATAAAGCGCAATTGAAAGAAACGAAAATAGATTTCCAAATAATATATCAGCGATTTAAATTTAAGGTGAAAAATATTTATTTTGTGGCGTAAATGAACAAGTGTAATTGCAACATTTAGAAAAGCATGAAAAGGAATCTGCTAACATTGCTAAAGTTAATTTATTACTTTCCGAACACATGTGTGTAAGGAAAATATCGTAATCATGATGCATGTTTATATTAGTATGTAGCGTTAATTTATTTTTTCCGAATAGATAAGTATCGTAATCCTGATTATGTATGTTTATGTACACTGTTAAAAATCTTGTTCTAGTTTGAACCGAATTTTGGTGACCAATAGCTGTCACTGTAAGATGGTGAAATCTTGAACCAATAGTTGGAGCTCCTGTTCAAGCATAACTCCAGTAGTTGGAATTAGATTGAAATGGGAAGCTCCAAAATGATGGTACGAGATTTCATCATCTTGTGGTGGCAGCTACTGAGCACCAAAATGTTCTTTAGACTACGGCAAAATTTTTAACGGCGTATATAGGTAACATTGATTTATTACTTTCCGAACAAGTAAATATTGTAATCATGATGTATATTTATGTATGTATGTAATATTAATTTTTTATTTACTGCTTACATAGAATAAGGAAAGTATTGTAATCATTATGTAGGTTTATGTATGTATGTAGCGTTAATTTATTATTTTCCGAACATATGGTATAAGGAAAGTATTGAAATCATGATGTATGTTTGGTTATGTATGCATAAATATATATACTAGGGGGGATCAAATGAAAAGGTACGAAACGCCCTAACTTCCAAACCGGTTGAAATTTGAATATCCGCTTTGGAATAAAGTAGTGAGACATTGAGAGATACGACTGGAGTATCCAGCTTAGTTGTGAACATGCGTAGGTGCCTGTGCATGAAGGGGGAGAGAAGCAGACAGCAAGTGAGTTCCGTCCAATTGACGGGGCAATTCCTTTGAGATCATCATGGCTTTCCCATTGCAAAATCCGATGATTAAAGTGCAGCGAGGTGTCTGATCAAAGTCTGACGCAATGAGAAATCTGATAACACCTCGCTGCTTATTAATCATCGGATTTTGCAATGGGAAAACCATGATGTCCTCACAGGCACTACCGCGTCAATTGAACGGAACTCACTTGCTGTCTGCTTCTCTTCCCCTTCATGCACAAGCGCCTACGCGTGTTCACAACCAAGCTGGATACACCAATCGCATTTCTCGATGTCTCACTACTTTATTCCAAAGCGGCATATTCAAATTTTAACCGGTTTTGAAGTTAGGGCGTTTCGTACCTTTTCATTTGATCGCCTCTAGTATGTAGCATTAATTTACTTTCCAAGCATATAATATCAGAAAAGTATTATAATTATAACGTATGTATGCATGTATGTATGTAGCGTTAATTTATTACTTTCCGAACACATGGTTTACGGAAATTATTGTAACCATGATGTATGTTTATGCCCAGTGTTCGAATCCAGCTAATTTCAGTGTGTCAAAAATTTATCTGAATTCACAGTATTCTATAAAATGTTTGAAAAGCCGCAAAGGGTTAAAATTTAGTTTTTCAGTTTAAATCAGGGAAAAAAATCTACTGGAAATATAGCCACATGTAATACGCAAGTAGAATCTAATCAATTTTAAGATAAAATCAATGTTATTTTTCTTTGAGCTTCTGACAAAATATCGTTAAATAATTTTATTCTGTTGGCAAAAAATATGGGAATAGATGCAATATTTATCATTTGTAATGCAACATCAATTTATCATTTCTCCGAAGATGATCCGTTGAATTGATGATAGCGAAACTGAAAGCAAAAATAGATTTTCAAGTCGAATAAATTAAACCCTGGATTTACATTGGAATATATATATAAATATACATTGAAATATAAACAAATAACTTAGTAGTATAGCAGAAGTATAATACCCTGTACATACCGAATACTTAAAGTATCTTACACTAACAACTAATGCACTACAACTTATATCATATAACAATCGAAAATAGTTTTGCTTGTATTATGCATGTTAGTCATTACATTTAGTAACACATGAAACGAGTTTTACAAATATTCATTCACTGATAGCGTCATTTATTTTTTTTTCCTTTTAAATCAGAGATAAGATTCCGGCAGAAGTATAATATCATGTACGCAGCGAATACTTAAGGTATATTTCACTAACAACTAATATACTACAACTTATATCTTATAACAATCAAAAATCGTTTTTCTTGTATTATGCGTGATCTTGCTAATGCAGTATACCAAAGTGAGATGAATTTTCAGAATAGCTGTTAGAGACCACAATGGCACATCAACGGATAAATAATTGCATACACGGATGAAATTTACACAGATTTCTTTGAAGAGTTTAACCCCTTCGGGATGAGTGCCTTTTACAGAATTTTTAAACTTTTATCTCCGGTTTTTCGAAAGAGAAATGTTTAGTCTAACTGCAGTGGAAAAATTCTCGGATTAAATATGCAAAAGCTATAATAAAATTTTACTGGTGAGAATAATCGAGGATTCTGAGCACTCTATGCGTCATGTGTACCGGTCGCATGTCTCCAAGAGATTAAATCCATAAATTCTTGTCCGTAGAATTTTGAACCTACTCGTGTCGTGGATTCTTGGCCTTGAGAGTATGATCTGTATTCTAATGGCGCTATTACACGAGGCGTCACATTCCAGGCGTCTCCATGTTATCGTATGGCACCAGGGGAGTCGCTTACTTTTAAGCAACTCCTCTGGTGCCATAGAATAACATGGAGACGCCTGGGATTTTGATCCCTCGTGTAATAGCATTATAAAGGTGCTATTACACGTGCGCTGCTGCAGGCGTGAAATCGCAGGCGTCTCCATGTTATCCTATGGGACTAGAGGAGTCGCTTGGTTAGCGCTCGATTCACTTGTGTTGGAGCGTCTTTGACGCCTGGAACGAAGCGATTCGCCAGTAAGAACCAATCAAATGCTTGGAAATTCAAATGATGGTAAAGACTCTTCTCGTACAGCCAATGAAATGCTAAGAAAACGAAAAAACGCAGGCGATGTTTGTCGCTTGCAATTTTTACGTGTAATAGCACTTTAAAAGTCCTATTACACGAAGGGTCAAAGTCGCTTCAAATTCCAGGCGTCTCTATGTTATCCTATGGCTCCAGGGGAATCACTCGGAAAGGAAGCGATTCTCTTTCGCCGGAATGTCTTTGATGCCTGAAACGGAGTTGCCAATAACAGCCAATCATATGCTTGGAAAACGAAAAAACGCATTCGATTTTTGTCGTTTGAAACTTTTACGTGTAATAGCACTTTCTGTGTTGCTATTACACGAGGAGTCAAATTCCAAGTGTCTTCATGTTATCCTATGGCACCAGGGGAGTTGCTTTGAAAGCGAGCGAATCTCCTGGAGCCATAGCATAGCATGGAGACGCCTGGATTTTGAAGCGACTTTCACCCCTCGTGCAATTGGTGGAACTTGCCCTGCAGATCGGACAGAAACAGAAATGACCCACTTTCAAGTGCGTTCAAACTTAAAAACCCTGAGAGCCTCCATCAGCAACTGAATGTATTCTGAAGTAAATTCCTTTGCTGTTGTTGCTACGAAGGTGTGACTCAAGTGCTCTCAGATTTATATTCAGGCTATTTAAATTATTGTCAGAGTTAACTTCTTGATTTAAGTTATATCATTTATACTGTCAGATGGAGAGTTTGAAGTAGAATTTACTTCATATCTAAGTAGTGTATTAAAGATTTTCATAAGATTCAAAATGCATCTGTTTTCTGTGAGAGGGGGAATTTTTAGACTAAAGTCTAAGTCCATGTGTTATTGAGTAAAGGCAGGAAAGACTTTACAGTAGCTCATTAAAAGCGTGAAAATCTTAATATAATTTAAATGATGAACCATTCATGTGCAACTCACTAATAGTATAGTTTTAACTGTGCTTTCGTTTTGGCCGTACTATTTATTTAGCAAATGTGACTGTATCTATTGCTCATAAATACACTGCTCAAAACAATTAAAGGATATTTGAAGTTTTATATAAAATAAAGATATAAACGATTTTTTTTTTGCCGAAAATAGAAGAAGAGAATCACAAATGCAAATTTTTCTGGTTTTCAAACTGTGGAGTATGCAAATTTTGAGTTCGACGTCAAAAACGTCGCTTCAGCGGCAGCGAATGAAATTTGACTTTCAACTGGATAAAAGAGAATGAAAACAAGGATGATCGGCATTCAGTGATTGCTTTGTTTCGATGAGTACGATGTCTGAGCGAAGTCATTTGACAGATTCAGAAGCTTGGAGAATTGTTGGTAGATTAGAAGGGGGCCAAACTCAAGCCGAAGTAGCGCAAGCCATTGAAGTGTCACAAAGTGTCAGTTCCAGGATCTGGAACCGCTTTTTGGAGAGTGGATGTGCAGGCCGAAGACCAGGGCAAGGTCGTAGACGGGCAACAACGCCCAATGAAGATCGGTATTTAGCGTTAACAGCTCGGAGACACCAAAACATGAACGCCACTCTTCTCCAACAACACCTTCGCTCGGCTACAGGCACCACGATTTCAACTCAGACTGTCCGAAACCAGCTCCATGCTGTAGGTCTGTATGCTCGCCGAACGATGGTATGTGTTAGATTAATATCAAGGCATCGTCGCGACCGCAGGGAGTGGGCAACCGAGCATGTCAACTGGAGGAGAAATGAATGGAGCAATATTCTGTTTTCTGACGAGTCCCGTTTTTCTGTGCATCCGGATAATAAGCGTATTTTCATCTGGAGGGACCGTCGCAGTAGGAATAATCCTGCGTTCGTGCACGAAAGTGTCAGATTTGGCGGCGGAGGAGTGTTGGTGTATGGAGGCATCTCCATTGACGGGCGCACTGACCTCTACATCATTCGAGATGGAGCTCTGACTGGTCGCCGATATAGGGATGAGATCCTCAGACCTATTGTAGTCCCTTACGCTGCAGCAATCGGAGATAACTTCATTTTAATGGACGATAATTGAAGGCCACATCGTGCAAACCTAGTGGAGGATTTCCTTTTCGAAGAAGGAATCGTTCGATGGAATGGCCAGCGTGTTCTCCAGACATGAATCCAATCGAGCGCGTTTGGGATGTTCTAGGAAGACGAGTTTCTGGCCCCCCACAAACTCTCCAAGAAATGGAAAGAGCTCTTCTGGAAAAGTGGGGCAGAATACCCCAACTCGTCATTAATAGCCTCATTGAGTCCATGCCTCAAAGGTGTTCAACGATGCTGGCCGTCCGTGGAAACCATACCCCCTACTGAAAATGATTTTCTTTGAAGAAAACACCTTTTCTTATTCTTTTTTTCTCATATGCACAAATTGTGTTTTTTTCCTTTTGTACACAAATGCACAATAAAATGCTTTTTTTCTGCCAAACATGTGTAATTTATTCTCATATAACTTACTGTGTCTGTCGACCATGTATCAGTCAGCTAAAAAGTTTTCCAGATACAAAATCCACCTAAAACTGCAATATCCTTTAATTGTTTTGAGCAGTGTATTTAGCATCTTAAAAAGCAATAAGAAACAACGCAATTTCTGATTTTAAAAAGTTTAACTTACAAGTGTAATTCCGTGTAAAACGAAATCAGAATATTCGAATGTCTGATCAATCGACTGTTTGTTCACACTATCGATTATTGAGAGTCGATAGCTTGAGAACAATTCACTTCGGTTTACAATCCGAAAACGGCTGCCCCTACTTCAATACATGCTTTATTCATCAAGTCAGTCGCAAGAAAATTAAACATTTATAATATTTTAAATAGTATTCTATTCAATATGAAAAAAAATACATTTTTAATACTGCTATTTAAAGCTGAAAATTAATCGAATTTCCTTTATTCCGAAAAAAAAAGGCCATGACTGATATTTATGTATTAGATGGCTCTACGAATCTTTTCCAATAAATCGACAGTCCTTTATTTGACTTTTTTTTAACTGAACTAAACTTTTCAAACATTTTATACGGGTTAAATAATTAAGTGAGATAAGATTTTCGATTTTTCCTTTTTCGCCGGGATGGATTTCGTGAAAAGTTAATTTTTTCTTTTTTCAATAACACTTAAGTAAACGATAATGATTCCAAAAATAAGCGTATCGATTGAAATATCCTCCAGAAACATATATCGTATAATCTATTCATATCTTATCGACGGATTTTTCTTCCGGGTAAGAATCTAACTAGAGAATCCCACTCCTCTCCCCTCTCGTTTTCCGACTTGTAAAATTCATGACTTTTTCGTAAAGTGCCGCATAAAAAAGATCGAAAAAGATTTTGATAGAAAATTGATAGTTTATTTTTATCTAATATAAGATATGTAAATAGTAGGGTTTTTTTTCTACAAAAAATGGCAGCTTTTATAAATAGCTGTAGTCCACTACAAACTACAAATTCCATGCGTTATTATTATTATTATTATTATTATTATTACTATTATAATTTATCATTTTTATAAATGTTTACTTAATTTCACTTATACTATGTATTTTATTTTTTTAAAACGATGAAACTATTATCAAGTAGTTTATTATAATATTTATAAAAAGTTGTAATATTTGCAAATAGTATATAATTATTATATCTTACAACAAACTTAAATCTTATGCATTATTATTATTATTTATACCTTTCATAATTTTTTCATGTAATTAATTAATGCAATTAATTTAACTAATATTATATATTTTATTTTTGAAAATGATGAAATACTATCATAGAGTTTTATTATACATTATTTAAGATTCATGAAAAATTAGAATTTGTATATATAATGTAGGTTTACTATATATTTTGTAGTACAAGCTTACTATAATTTTTTTTTTATCAAAAATTGTATGTATAAACTATTTTTGCTTTATAACTTGTTTTAAGGAAATGGAACATTTATTCATTATCCAATTTTAAAATATACTTTCTATAAAGAAGTTAAAGTTTTGCATGGGATAAGGTAGAATACTTTGAGGCATTGTTTGATTAATGCATTTTATACAGTCGTGAAAAAAAAAAAAAAAACTTTCCTATTAACTATGTAATAGATAATTGTAAAATAAATTTACTGGTACCAAACAATTTGAAATAAAGTCTATTATTAAATGATGTAGATAAATTTGCTTAGGGAGTCATCTACGTCTCTCTCTCTCTCTCTCTCTCTCTCTCTCTCTCTCTATATATATATATATATATATATATATATATATATATATATATATATATAAATTCAATAGCAAGACTTAATTTTGGCAACATAAAAAAATTCTACACCCTTTAACTCTTTATCTACCGACTGTACTTATTAGAAACATTAAAATTACTTATTATAAAATTATTTTAATACGTCGATTAGTTGTAATACTATTTAGAATGAGTTACAGATACATTACTTTATCTTGTTCCAAAAGTATTATTGGATACACAAAACAAAAATATTTTTAAAAGGATGATTTCTTTTACCTTTGTATCTTTTCAGCTTTCCTGGCGCTGAGAGAGGCGGGTGGTGGTTTTTCAATTCGGAAATATTTCTATATTTGTATTGTATGAACATTATATTTGTACATTCTATAATTCTACAAAATACCAAGAAAAATTTTTTATATAAAAGATTTGAGTGGGGTTATAAATATTCTACAAAATCCCTGAAAATTCATATTTAATTGATCCTTTTAAAATCCTTCAATACTTCTAAAATCTTTCAAAAATTTATTAAATGATTATGTAAATCTTTTAATTTAGATTAGACAATTTACGTAAAATACTTTAGAATGCAAAATTTTCATGAATTCATAATGCGGTTGATAAGGGATTAATTCGTCTAAATATGAATTCTCATGAAATTCTTACGATTTGACGTTTTGACGAAACTACCTATTTTTAAATGCTGTTATTTTAAGTTCAGTACTCGAAAGTTGGTGAAAAGCTATTAATTGATTAAGTCACTTAAATTAATGTATTATATGAGAATTTCACTCACTTGGTATGCTTCAGTTATTGTTATATACTATAAAATCCTCTTTTTTATAATACTTAAAAGTGTTGAATTATCCTATAAAAAATATACATACAAGTTATCTATAATTATAATAGTTTTCAGATATGTGAATGTGATTGGAATTTTATGTGTTTTATAATCCTTTTCTTGCATAACAGAAATATAAGGAATATTGGGCAAGCAAAATTTAGAATAAAAAATAGTATGAAGAAGCATAAAATATCAAATTATATATATATATATATATATATAAAACAGACAAATTTCTTTTTCGTCTGAAAATAAATCCAAAGGCGATTAAAAATGCCATACTGAAAAAAAAAAAAAGATTTTTGTAGAGCAGGCGGGAGGGATTGATTTTTATTAGATCTTTTCAGATTTTTAGCATGATTCATATTCAGATTTATTTGAAGAAATAAAATTAAATATACTTTCAAAAGACATCAGAATAACTTAAATTCGATATTCTCATTTCAGTTAGGATTAAATATTCTATGATTAAACTTATTCTTCTATTTCATTTGAAAATCTGCATTAAACTCATCAATACCGGTTAACAAAATAAACTTACTGTTAGAAATCCATATTTTAGATTTTTTTGCATATTACTTCCGATTGTTAAGAAAACTTGCCGATCTGTAAGTCACAAAATTAATTTTTAAAATGTTTTTAAAATTAGCTTATGTGCTCGAATGCGTCTGAATTTCAAGCTATGAGAAAAAATGATTTAATTATTTAAAGCATTTCATTAATGGGTTAAAAAATTTACATCGGTACTTGTTTGTACATATTGCAATTTTTGATTGATAAACAAAAGATATTAAAAGACTAAACTAACAGTTTTAAATAAGAATGAAACACTTGGAATATTTTATGCAGCAAATAATCAGTGAAATACAAAAAACAATTCAACAAGTTTTAAATAAATTAAAATTATAAGTATAAATATCTCAATGACTACATAATGAATAAAATAATGGTTTAAATGTTGTAAAATCCTTTTGACCAAATTTTTGTAGCTATCAAATGCTAGAATTAAATTATTCATTTCTCGTTACTACATCGGTATCTATTTAAGAAATATATATGTATTTCAAGTGCTCTTACCTTTTGTGGAAAGTATTAAAATGAATAATTTCGTTGCTTATACTAGCAATTCAGATTTGCTTTCTGAAATTCCACGTTAATGTATTCATCACAGTTTTTTTCATTAAAAATAAACATGAACCAAACGCAAACATGCATACAGGGAGAAACTAGTCAGCAGTCAGCATAATAAAACTACAAAACAACAGCTGCAGCAATTTGCTACCAAAATTTTAAAATACTGAAATTTATCTAAATAAAAAAAATGAGATTGCGCCAAATAATAAAAAAAAACGAATTCATATGATAGAACTTTAAAGGGCTCAGAGGTTGAAAACTTTTAAAAAAAAACGATTTTTTTATGATCTAGTTTGATTATTCAATTAATTCTTAACTCAATGCAAAAAACCGCATAAAAATATCTGCATTTTTAACGGAGTTATAAGCATTTATAAGCAGCCCATATAATTTCAAACTTTAAGTCGCGTTTTCTCAAAACTTGATTTTTGACGACTAACACCAAGATTAAAAAAAACTATTTGATGGAATGGCTTAAATTTTATTTTGCATGAATATAAAATCATTATCTATAGAATGAATTAATATAGTTTAGATAGTTTAATATTTTGACTATTTTTAATGAAAAAAAAGTTGTATTTTATAGGGGTTTTTTTAATTTTTAAGTTTGAGAGTTTTTTTAATAATGTTTTTTTCGAGTGATTGTTATATGCTTAATTCATTCTATGGAGTAAAGTTTCCTGATCATTTTAAAGCAAAAATTAGGTTCTTAAGTCAATTCAACGTTAAGATACCTTGGTGTTGGTGTTATAACACATAATTTTTTTTCGAAAATTGTGTTACATAAATTTTGCTACATTTCTTATTATGTTACATTGAAGTACTTCATTTTATAATTTTATAAGACTACAAACATACCTTTAAAATATAAGAAAGTTTAAATTAATTACACTGAATACTTCTGCTTTTATATGGACTCGAATCAAGAGCTCTGTTTACATGTTTTTCCGTATCGATAAACTCCTGAGCTCCCTTAACAAAAGAGTAGAAAAAAATTATGAGCAGATTACTACACAAAATTGAATTACTCCATCTTAAATTCAAGTAAAACAGCTCTTTAACATACTGATTTTTCAAGTTTTAAATTCCATGAAATATCATCGCAATCATCAAATAATCTGTTTTTTTTTTTTTTTTTTTTTTTTTTTTTTTTTTTTTAATAAGGTACTTTGGGGTAATAACGCCACCTTAAGGTTCTACCAATTTTCACGGCTCAGTTTTAGTTGGTATTTTTCAAACAAATATATGATTTGATACAGCAACTCATTGACTATCTATATAAAAAAATTATTTAACAGATACGTATTCATAAAATGTAATGGCGTGATTTCTTGACCAATGCTATTTGGCGTTATTACCTACCTATATGGGTAATAACGCCATGCAAATAAAACTATGAAATAAGATGCATGTAGATTGTCCAATTCTAAAAATACAAACTCTACAAACTTAGAAATTGACAAATCGCATTCTAAGCTATTGAACATGTTAAATTTTTTGTGAAAGTGTAAGAAAAATAACGGTGTGGTGTGTGTGTGTGGGGGGGGGGGGAGGATGAGGCAAAAGAATATCAGACCGTGAGCTTCTTTTTGCTTAAAAAGGACCGCTTAAATAGAATTATTAGAAACATTGCACAGTTTTAACTGTGTTTATTTGAATCAGTATATAGGATGTAGCTCGGCCACTGTAGGGAATCAACCGGGGTATTAATGCCAAGGATTGGCGTTATTACCCCATTATAGTTATTGCGCTGTACATTTTTAATTACAAATTATGTCGATAAGATATCCAAAATCTTCAACAACATTTTAATAGTCCATGAAATGTACTACAAATTTATGTAGTTAACAAAGTATTTCCGGATAAAAAAAATAGTCTTCACATAACAAAACTTATCTCGCAAATTTTAGGTCAAGCGATAATTTTAGTTGCTTGTAAAAACATTAAGACCTAAAAATGAAACAAATTAACTTGAAGCTGTTTTCTGCGATTTATATGACTCAAAACCTTTCTGCGCAAAGCACATGGGTGTCATTTACCAGATTATTTCATAATTATGCAAAATATTAGCACTTGGCGTTATTACCCCGCCTAGCGTTATTACACCAGGCCACCTTAAATGATTTATATTTCTGGCATTTTCTTGAAAATTCATTCGTATTCACTTTCTTTATTATACTCAATGCATAAAAGCAAATATTCTTTTTTCCATAGATATTGATCTGTTATCATATTATTAGATGTTGCTGAATGTTAATATATATTTATGCCGTTGTGATGCTCTATTTTATAAAGAAGGATTTGATCTAGTGATAAATATGATGATGAAACACACCAGTCATTAAATAATACATTAGGATCATTAAGGGAGTAATTATTTACGCAAAATATTTATATAAGCCTTCGTAATTATTGTAATTGTGCTACCTTTACCGATAAATTATTACCCGTTGTCATATTATTCATTTATAATTTCGCATTAATAAATTTTTATGTATTAAAATACCGATATACTTATATTTAGTCTTACATCCTGTATTATTTGCCCCGTTACTATGTGCTACAACCTCATTACTTCCTGTTTGCTTGTTTTAGAATTTCTGCTTGATAAACTTGAAATTCAGAGATGGGCTTTTAACATTAATTATTAACTTTTTTCAGCAGGTTTTTTCGTTATACCAATAGTTTGACAACAAATTAGTATAATCCATTAATTTTATGACTCATTACCAGAATCTAAAATATTATTGAAATTTGCATTTTTTGTGGTATTTAAGTTTTTTTTTTTTTTTTTTTTTTTTGGACGTAGGGCATTTTAATAGTTGTAAGTTGTAACAGATGTAAGTTTTTATACTTGAAGGACATATTCTAGATTTTGTGTGGCATTTTGCATATTTAATTTCTTTATTTTGAAATATTAGTGCCTTCAAAAAATTCTAAACTCAGGTTGATAACGGAAAATTAAAATTTACAAATGGCAAAAGCAAATCTTTAAAAATAAGGGATTTTTACTTTGTTTCTCGCTTCTTAAAGTATCTTAGGCAATAGTTATTTGATTATGTTTATGCTTTATGTTTTTGACAACGTGTTTTATCGTTTGCGTTCTATTTACAAGTCGTAAAATGGAATTGTTTTTTGAGGTAGCCACGAATGGCGTCTTTCGTAATACACTGTAAAAAAAAGGGTCGATCTACTAAAAAAACTTTAGTGATCCTTTTAATTACTAAAAATTTTTTAGTAATCTTAGTCGGTTACAAGAAAATCTGTAAGAATTACTAGAAAAAAGTTAGCAACGAATAGAGTTAATAGTTTTATATTTTTAATAGCCATTACTAAAACACACTTCGTGTGGCCTTCATAGCATAGTGGTTATAGTAACGGACTCCGGGCTAAAAGGTCCCGGGTTCGATACTGGCCGCTGCCAAATACGCCCCGAATGTATGTAGTGTAAGTACTCGTTAATAAAACAGAATTATGAAAATCCTGTCGGAGCAGGTAGCAATGTTTGGTACTGCCATCTATTGCGGTTTTGCCGAAAATCTTCCTCTTCAGAAGTCTGGATGCAACTCGAAGGAAGCTCCTGCTCTTCGGGCGCACGAAATGATTATTAAAAAAAATTTTGGAGCTATTACTAGAATTTGCTTGGTGGCTCATATTAAAAATGTTTATGTTACTTATACAAAAAATTCTTTTGTTCAGTTTACAAAAGAAATGCTTGTTTCACTTGCAAAAAAAAGTTTGTAATTGTTACTAAAAAAATCTGTGGAATACAAATTTACTAAAAAAATTTTAGTAACCTCTTGAATTTTTTTTTACAGAGTAGTGTGAATAAACTGAAATATAATAGTGTTCTTAAAAGAGTTTTTATTGAGTAAATGTTTGTTTTAGATTGAGTAATCAATAGTGGAAGCAAAATAACATTGCTTTATTTCAGTACTGAAGCAGATAAAATTTCGAATTCGAAATTCAACATTATTCTATTCTTATGTCACTACCCAATCTTAGCTTTTAAGTAGAAAAATTAGTACAGGTAATATATTCAGGTAAATTTATGATTAAATTCGTATGCTTAATAAATATGTGACTTACTTCATACATGACCAACAAGTATTTCCAAAAGTGTCCATAATTTTGTCCACCACTGTAGTACATATATATATATATATAGAAATCAAATTTTTCGATATTACATCGAAAAGAAAATGAAAAAAAGGAAACTGGAAAAGATATTTGGGAGCTCTAAAGACAAAAAAGCACTTTAATGTACTACACAAGTCGGAAACTCGAAATTTCTCTAATAACTTCAAATAAAAAAACGCTATTTTCTTTTACTGTTTCAAGTATAACACTTCTGATAAAACTACACAATTCCAAAAACAGTAAGTATCGATCAGACATTCGAGTAATGGAGAAAAAAACTTACTTTTTCATTTTTTATGAGCAGAAACTTCTTTCGAAACTATGAGGAACTTTAAAAAAAGTTCATTCTTTTCTGATTTTCTGCACAAAGTTGGAAAAACCCATACATATGGTGAATGGAAAAAAAAATCAGTCATTCATTTGAAATATACAAGTTTAGGTGCGTTCGTAATTATGTAAATACGTAGCACCTATAGTCGTCGTTCAGTCTGTTCGTCCGTCTGTCCGCATAAAAAAACGCAAAAACTACCCGACCGAATCGTTCGAAATTTACAATATATAATTATTGTATAATTTTGACGAGTCACTTCAAATTTAATGAAAATCTGATGTATAGTTCAATTACATGCGCAATCAAATGTATTCGGTAGCATTACGGTTAATGGGAAAAAATCGTTTCAAGTGCATTTTAATGATGTCTCACTGTTTCGAAAATAATAGAATTCATATAAATCTGTGAAATAAATATTCTGCACAATCTGTGGTGCAAAAATGTTTTTATTAATTTTTAAGGCCACACAAAAGTATTATGTTACATAATGGTATACAGGGAAACATTGTTTTGGTTAATTATATTAAACTTTTTAACATTTTATGAAATTGATATTCATTGCTGAGGTTTACTACAAGCTAATTCCTGTATAGTAGAAAGCATGTAGTACTTACAGAGACACACAAAAGATTTCAGATACTGTATTCGAAGTGCTGTATATTTAAAAAAAAAATTGGCTATAGTATGAATGCACCGCATTTACTACGTTTGATGTGCAATTCCGATTTGTTTATTTTTTATTTTGAGCGGCAACATTCAGCCAACCAAAGTTTAGTTGATTGAATTAATTGTGTCTACCATTCTTGTCATAAATAATAGTTGGTAGAGAATTGGCAGCTGAAGTAAAACGGCCCTGGGTTTGAATCTCCACTTCGGCACATTTTCGGTGAAATGGAATAAAATTCAGTTTGCATGATTGTTTATCAGTCACTTTTGATTAACACGTTCGCTGCCGCTTACATGAAGATGTGATGATAGATAGTTAATGCTGCACTGTAGAAGTGGGTTTTTCCCAGAAGCCGATTTACTTTTTATAACAAAGAATCAGTGAAAGATTTTCCTGCGCCAGCTCGTGACTGGCTATTGGACATAACCCCACATCACACGCTGGCGCGTGAGTGGCCCCTTAACGTTGGCGCGATAGCACGCGCTTTCGCGTGAGCGGCAGTGAACATATTAAGTAAAAATAATTCAATCTTATTTGAATTTATGTAAGAAATTCAAGTTATTAAATGTTGAAATCCTTTCAGAAAAATTGTTAAATTTAGTCAAATGCCAGACTCTTTTTTTGATTTCGGCATACTATAAAAAATTATCATCTTTGCTGCCGATTTTCTAAATCTGCCGTGTATAATAATCGAATAATTATTTATTAGAAAAAAATTGTCAAAATTTTACGGTACTTAAAATATATAACATGACGACAGGTATGTTGTTTATCATGGGCTGATTAGTTTTACTTTGTAAGGGATAAATATCTCTGTTATAGAGGTTCATACCATTAAATTTAGAAATGGGATTTGATTGGACCAAGTTGGACCCATTTTCACTGAATCGGAAAAAAAATTCCGCTTACATGATTTTTTACTAATCAATTTGTGATTGAGTAAATATAATTTCTTATTTTTTTTTTCATAAAAATTTCGAAATATCAAATAATTGAATGTTGAAATTTTCAAAACCGGTTAAAGTTATTCAAATACCAGGCGTACATAGTTTTTTCTAACTTTGGAATGACATCATAAAAAATCATTTACTTCATTATTGATTTTCTAAAACTATCGTGGTTGTAATAAGAGAGCAATTATTTATATTAAAAAAAAAATGTTAAAATAGGAAAATTAATGACTCTCGAATAAAACTTAAATTTTTTTTTACCTAAAACAATACATAAAAAAATAACAATACTAATATGTCAAGTGGACTGCAGTGAAGCAATTTACCATCAACTAATTAGTTTAACTTCTAAATATTTTTAATTCAGTAATATTAATAGATAAAAACAAGTTGCGAATGATTAAATTATACTAGCTTATTCTTTTTCTTTTTTTTATGAATACCCACATACACGCCCACTAAAAGAAAAATAAAAACTTGCGGCTTTTTGTGGATTTTTTTAAATATTTTTTTTTTACTTAGTTGGAAAAAAAATCGTAGAATTGGTTTAAATTAATGTAGCTACATAAATGTTTTACTACTTTTTTTGGTTTTATATAAATGAGCTTTTTAAAAGGAACGTTTCATAGAATATATATTAACCAGGTAATTAAGAAATTGTAAGTAAGTAAGGAAAAAAAAAAACGATTTACGTGGAAAAAGTGAAAATGTGATTTACACCGACTTTGTTCCCATGGCATACGAGTATATTAAACTAAGGGTGAAGAAAAACAAACAAAGTGAAATAATTTGTTTTTAAATATAATTTTTGCACGACACAGGTTAAAATATATTTTTTAATTAAAAAAAATATATTTAATTAATGTGGATATTTTTCAAAGTTATGCTGAAAATACACATACACACACTTCTGAATGTAAACTCCTTTTTTCATTATTACTTTAAGTAAATAAAAAAAAAGAGAGAGAAGAAACGAAAATAGCTAAACATTTTTTGAGCTGTGGGTAAAACATCACTTTACTACACTACACGAGTCGAAAACTTCAGACTTTTTGTAACGACTTAAAAAAAAAAAAAAAAAAAAAAAAAAAAAAAAAAAAAAAAAAAAAAATTCACTAACCGGTAGCACTTATGATAAGACTACAATCCGTAAACTAGTAAAATTCGATCGATATTGAAGTACAGAAAAAACCCTTATCTATTCATATCTTATCAGCAGAAAATTATTTCCCGATAAAATGTGATGGACTTTAAAGAATGTACCTTTTTTCTGCTTTTTCCACAAAATTTGAAAAATATACCGGTTTGGAGAACGTAAAAAAAAAAAAAAAAAATCCTCTGTGTTCATTCGAATTTTACGTAAAAAATACAATACCAAAATGATAAAATCTTTAAGAAATACAATTAAACTTATTCAAACTTCAGACACTTTTTAAATAGTTTAAATGTAAGTATAATATCACAGAGTAATATCAACTTTATTATCATTTTTTTTTAAAGCATCGTTGTTATTATAAAACAATACTTGTTTATTTTAGAAAAAATAAAATGTCAAAGTATCAAAATTAATTTAAAAAAAAAGTTATGAACCTTTCTATTTTTACAATTTTTAAAAACTACCTACGACTTCAATGTAATGTTTACTCAAAAATATGAACAAAATATAAAAATACAATATAAAATATATAATTTATTCGTGAATATTTAATAATAAGGTTAACCAAAAATCGACTTTTTTTCATTTATTGTAAATTCATTTTATTGAAATGAAAATTCCATACGATGTAACCAAACGAGAATCTTTTATCGAGTAGTTAAAAAATGGTAGTTAAATTTTTGAAACATTGCTTGAAGAAAAAGAGTAACGAGTAAGAAAATCATGCGTCAAGCCCAGTTTGTGAAACATTTTCAACACATTCAGAATGTTGTAGCAAAACTCCACTGTTTTATAAGTTGAATGATGATAGCTAAGTAAGTATATTGGTAAATGCATAGCACATTTGAAAACCCAATACAGTAAACTTCCGATTATCCGCAGAATTGAATAGCACGGCTATTGCGGATAAGTCAATTTCGCTGTTAATCCACAAAAATATAAAAAAAGGGAACAAATCAACATGAGCATGCACTTGAAATGTTTATACATAAAATAGGTAGCATAAAAATAAATTTGAACAATTCATACGCGCAATAATTTACATAAACATACTTATTACTTGAGAATAATAACATTATTCTTTTTTTACAAATTAGGAAATTTGCTTCTTTGAAAGAATCACTCAAAATTTATTTTACCATTTCTTTCTTTTTTTTTTCTTTTTTATTAAAACGCGTCTTCTTTACTTGCAATTGTCTACTAAAATTCGCAAAATGAGAAAAATTCGTGGATGTGGCAAACGAAAATAATTTCTTCCCAGACACTTATTTAAAAATGGAATGAATAAATAATGAAGTCCTTAGGAAAAATCGTTAAAAATAATCAAAATTTTAGTCCCCTCCCCCTTTTTTTACGTTAAACTTTGAAATAATATCGTAGAATAATGTTAACTTAGTTATCGATTTTCTAAACTCACGGAGTTTATTATAAGAGAACATTTCTTTATCTTTAAAACAGAAATATTAAAAGCAATTTTCTAAAATGAAACGAACTCAATCGATTTACTTAAAAGAAACAATTTTGGAAATTTTATTTACTTTTTAACAGAAAAAATACTTTAAAAATTAAAAATTTAAAAAAAAATCAAATTATCGAGATTACAGAATTTTAATGGACATCTTATCATTATTACGTACTAAATAGATACTAAATTTCAAGCCTGCATATCAATATATTTGGTAGATAGAGCTTTTTAAGTCACACACACAGACAGATAAACGGTAATTTTTTTTTTTTCTAGAAGTGTGTTTTTTCGGAATCTTCAGTGTCTGCAACATGGAAATCCGCTATTTTTTTTTCGATTTTTAAAACAGTCACAATATTTACTCTATGTATGATGGATAATATATAATAAACAAAAACATCAAAATTAATTAAGCCAAAGTGATGTTGTAGATTCCTGCATACACATTCGTGCACTGATTTCCGACATTTCTTTAAGAGGAAAAAGAAAGAGGAAATACAAATGAAACAGTAAAAATATTTGAGGGTTACAGATAAAAATATTACTTTAATGTACTACACAGCTTGAAAACCTCCGATTTCTATTAGAACTTCTAACAAGAAAATATATAAAGAAAAGAAAAACGCATTTTTCATCACACTTCTGATAAGATTCGAATCCGAAGAGTAGTAACTATCCATCAGACATTCGATTAAATAAGAAAAAAAATCTTATCTATTCATATTTTATCTCAGCGGAAATTTCTTTCGGAGCTATGGCGAACTTTAAAGAAAGTTTTTTTTCTCTACTATTTTTCACAAAATTTCAAAATTTTGCCTTGTGGCAAACGAAAATAATTTCTTCCCAGACACTTATTTCAATTTTATATTGAAAAAAAAAAAAAAAATAGAATGAATAAATAAAGAAGATCTTAAGAAAAATCGTTAAAGTTTATCAAACTCCAGGCTTTTTTTTTCTTTAAATAAGTTACCCGTAGAATAATGTTAACTTAGCTATCGATTTTCTAAACTCATCGAGGTTATTATAAGAGAACATTTCTTTATGCTTAAAACAAGAATATGAAACGCAATTTTCCAAAATCAAACGAATTCTATAGATTAACTTAAAATAAGGAATTTCGAATTTTTTTAGTTACTTTTTATTATAACAAATACTTCAAGAGTTAAAAAAAGTTCCGAATAAACGAGATAACTAAAATTTAATAGACATCTTCTAATTATTACCTACTAAGTAGATCCCAAATTTCAAGCCTGTATATGAAAATGCTTGGTAGATAGAGCTTTTAAAGTCAGACAGACAGACGGCAATGTTTTTTCCAGAAATATGTTTTTTTTTTTTGGAATTTTCTGCGTCTGCAACTTTAAAATACGTCAAAATAAATAAATAAATAAATAACCCTATACTACGTATGATGGGTAGATAATAATAAAATAACTTCAAAATTAATTAATGAATAGTGATGTTATAGACTCATGCATACACTCGTACATAGATGTAAAATTTTGTTTCCGACATTACTTTAAGAAATAAAAAGAAAAAGAAAAAAAAAACGAAAACAGTAAAAAATATTTGAGAGTTGTAGATAAAAACATCACTTTAAACATCACTTTAACACAACTTGAAAACCTTCGCTTTCTATTACAATTTCAAATAAGAAGACATATAAAGAAAAGATAAACGTGTTTTTCATCGCACTTCTGATAAGACTCGAATCCGAAGAGCAGTCACTATCGATCAGACCATTCGAATATATAAGAAAAAGAAAGAAAAACTTATCTATTCATATTTTATTTCAGCAGAAATTTCTTTCGAAGATATGGCGAACTGTAAAGAAAGTTTTTTTCTCTACTATTCTTCGCAAAATAAGAAAAATTCGTGGATGTGGCAAACGAAAATAATTTCTTCCCAGGCACTTATTGGAATTTTACATTAAGAAAAAACCCCAGGTAAAAATGGAATGACTAAATAATGAAGTACTTAGGAAAAATCGTTAAAAATAATCAAATTTCAGACTGCCCCCTTTTTTTTTACGTTAAACCGAAATAATACCGTAAAATTATGTTAACTTAGCTATCGATTTCCTAAACTCATTGAGATTATTATAAGACAACATTTCTTTACCTTTAATTCGCGAATATTAAACGCAATTTTCTAAAATGAAACGAAATCAATAGATTAACTTAAAATAAACAATTTCAAAAATTTTTATGTTTTTTTTTTTTTTTTTTTTTTTTTTTTTTTTTTTTTTTTGTTAACAGAACGAATATTTTGAGAGTTCCAAAAAAGAAAAAGTTCCGAATTATCAAGATTACTGAAAATCAATAGACATCTTCTCATTATTACGTACTAAGTAGCTAATAAATTTCAAGCCTACATATCAATATGTTTCGTAGTTAGAGTTTTTAAAGTCACACACGCAGACAGATTGACAGCAATTTTTTCTTTTCTAAAGATATTTTTTGTGGAATCTTCAGTGTCTGCAACATTGAAATCCGTCAATTTTTTTCGATTTTTAAAAAGGTTATAACATTTATCCTATACTACGTATTATGGGTAAATAATAATAAAATAATTTCAAAATTAATTAATCTAAAGCGATGTTATAGACTCATGCATACACTCGTGCATAGATGTAAAATTTTGTTTCCGACATTACTTTAAGAAATAAAAAGAAAGAGAAAACAAAAATGAAAACTGTAAAAAAAAAATATTCGAAAGTTGTAAATAAAAATATCACTTTAATGTCACTTTAAACGCAACTTGAAAAATTTCGTTTTTTATTACAACCTGTAACAAAAAAAATAAAAATAAAATAAAAATAAATAAAATAAAATAAAAAATAAAATAAAATAAAATAAAATAAAATAGAAATAAAATAAAATAAAAAATAAAAGTAAAATAAAAATAAAAAATAAAAAATAAAAGAAAATAAAAATAACATATAAAGAAAAGAAAAATTCGTTTTTTATAACAATTCTGATAAGACTCGAATCCGAAGAGTAGTAACTATCAATCAGACACTCGTTTACATAAGAAAAAGAGAAAAATATATCTATTCATATTTTATCTCAGTAGAAATTTCTTTCGAAGCTAAGGCGAATTTTAAAGAAAGTTTTTTTTCTCTAATATTGTCTACAAAATTTGAAAAATTCGTGGATGAGGCAAACAAAAAAAATTCTTCCCAGACACTTTTACATTAAAAAAAGAAATAAGAAATAAAGAGAAAGAGAAAACAAAAATGAAAACTGTAAAAAAAATATTCGAAAGTTGTAGATAAAAATATCACTTTAATGTCACTTTAAACACAACTTGAAAACTTTCGTTTTTTATTACAACCTCTAACAAGAAAAAAAAACCTATAAAGAAAAGAAAAACTCGTTTTTTATAACAATTCTGATAAGACTCGAATCCGAAGAGTAGTAACTATCGATCAGATATTCGTTTACATAAGAAAAAGAAAAATATATATCTATTCATATTTTATCTCAGCAGAAATTTCTTTCGAAGCTATTGCGAAATGTAAAAAAAGTTTTTTTTTTCTCTAATATTGTCCACAAAATTTGAAAAATTCGTAGATGTGGCAAAAAAAAAAAAAAAAAAAAAAAAAAAAAAAAAAAAAATTCTCCCCAGACACTTATTTGAATTTTACATTAAAAAAAATCGAATGACTAACTAATGAAGTTTTTAGGAAAAAAAGGTTAAAGTTTTCAAAACTCCTGACTCTTTTTTTAATACGTTAATCGTTGAAATAATACCATGGAATAATATTAACTTAGTTATCGAGTGTCTAAACTCAACGAAGAGAAAACAAAAGTTGTTATAAGAGAACATATCTTTATCTTTAAAAAGGGAATATTAAGTGCAATTTTCTTAAATGAAACGAACTCAACAGACTAATTAAATATAGAATTTCGAAATTTTTTATGTACTTTTAACAGAACAAATACTATAATAATAATAATAATAATAATAATAATAATAATAATAATAATAATAATAATAATAATAATAATAATAAAAAGATAGTCCCGAATATTCAAGATCACCGAAACATAGTCATTAGTCAATAGTCATTTGACCATTGTTACGTATTAACAAGATACCAAATTTGAAGTATGTACATCAATATGCTTGATAGATAGAGCGTTTAAAGTTGCACACAGAGACAGAGAAATGACAATTTTTTTATTTTTTTTATTTTATTTTTTCAAAAAATATAGTTTTTCGGAATCGTCAGTGTCTACAACGTTGAAATCTGTATTTTGTTAGATTTTTTAAAACGGTTATAAGATTTACCCTATACTACATATGATGGATAAATAATAATAATAATAATAATAAAACACTTCAAAATTAATTAATCTAATGTGATATCATTGACTCATGCATACACTCGTGCATAGATGTAAACTTTTTTTTTCAACATTACTTTAAAAGGTAAAAGAAAGAGAAAATAAAATGAAAACAATAAAAAATATACGAAAGTTGTATATAAAAATATCACTTTAATGCACTACACAACTTGAAAACCTCCGATTTTTATTACAACTTCTAACAAGAAAACATATAACGAAAAGAAAAACGCATTTTTTACTGCACTTCTGATAAGATTCGAATCCGAAGAGTACTAACTATCGATCAGACATTCGATTACATGAATAAAAGAAAAAATAAAACTTGTCTATTCATATGTTATCTCAGCTGAAATTTCTTTCGGAGCTATGGCGAACTTTAAAGAAAGTTTTTTTTCTCTACTATTCTTCACAAAATTTGAAAAATTCGTGGATGTGGCAAACGAAAATAATTTCTTCCTCGACACTTATTTGAATTTTACATTAAAAATACCGAATGACTAAATAATGAAGTTCTTAAAAAATGGTTAAAGTTTATAAAACTCCAAGCTTTCTTTAATACGTTAAATTTTGAAATAATACAGTGGAATAACATTAACTTAGTTATCGATTTTCTAAACTCATCGAGTTATTATATGAGAAGATTCATTTATCTTTAAAAATGAATATTAAACGTAACTTTATAAAATAGAATGAACTCTATAGATTAATTTAGTAGAAAAAAATTAAATGAGTCGTTATCAAAATTCGTAAGAATATTCAATGTAGGTATTCCCATGCCTTCCGGGGAATTTCCCTAATAATACAATGACGAATTGAAAATGATATAAACTGTATCAAGTTTCTTGAGTCTTTAATTAACCTTATTGCGACCAGTCATACAAATTATTTCATAAAAACAAAATATTTTATTTGAAGTTATATAAATGCGTTTTGTTAAAATATATACATTGTAGAATTAAAACATAAAAATCAAATATTTTCGAGATTCTGATGGGCTTATCATGTGTGTTAAAACCTTTAAAAAAAGATTTTGAAATGAAATGAATACGATCTCTGTTTTTTTAACGATTTTAATCCAGATAATAAGACTATCAGATGCTCAAAAATGCTTAATTTCTATGTTTTAGTTGTAAAACATATATAGCTCAATAAACACCTTTAATTAATTTTAAATAGATTTTTTTCTTTTTCTATTCTTTTTCTTTTTCTTTTTTTTTCTTTTTTTTTTAGAAAATAATTTAGATGATTTAATAAAATGTAAAATGACGTCATTTGCATTATGTTTTACTGACAAATTTCTTTAGATTTAATTTACGTACACGGTTAAAAAAAAAAAAAAAAAAAAAAAAAAAAAAAAAAAAAAAATTTGTAATTTTTACAGAAAGAAACTATTTTTAAGAAAATTTCTTTTCTGTAAAAAAAAAGAGTGATTTCGTATTTTTTACAAGAAAAATCTATATTTTTTTTTACAAAAAAAACTGTTTTTATGAAAAATTACACATATTATTTGTAAATTAAATGGTTTTAAACTGGCGCCGAAATTGACAGTTTTTTTTTCTTTCAATTTGAAAGACTTTTTTTTTTTTTTTTTTTTTTTTTTTTTTTTTTTTACCGGTCTCGCGCTATTTACACTGATTGCATTTTTAAAAAATATTTTCATTGAATTGTAAACTTTTATAAGACATCGGGAGCCGAACGAGAAGAAAATATCACAGGTATTTAAGAACACAGAAATTAGTAAAATGCAAGAATAGTAACGGGTCATTCAATACATAATAAAAAAAAAGCAACAGCAATAGTAATAAATAAAAAAAATCTTTAAGTATAATTTGTTTAACTTATAGGAATCTTCTTACATAGACGAAAGAAGGGTTGAATGATAATCTGAACAAAATATCTACAGAATATGTAAATGTTCGTTACTGTGGAGTCTATATTCGAAAGAAATACATTTGAAATTTAAAATAAAAGTAAAAATATTCAAAGCAAATGAAAGGAAACAATCCTGCATATTTTGTGTTTCTGTATGTTTATTATTCGCTAAAGAACTATAGTTTGTTTTAAACTTTCGATTAAATAAAAAAAAGGTCTGAAAAATAAAACAAAGCATTCTGCTTTTGTTTTTGGTACCTCTTCATTCAAAATTGTGGCTAAAAAAAGCAACAACATTATAAAATAGAAATTTTTAGATTGTTCAATTTTATTATAACTTTCTATATTGCAGGGAGACGTGGCTTGTTTACTACATTTGATTTTTAAAAAAAAAATAAGAAAGAGGAAAAAGTTGGCTGGGAAAGAATAATAACAAAATGTCCTGTCTTTTCATTCTTTTTTATTCAATACACACTTGAAATTGTAGCACAATCGCAAAAACAAAGAATTCTAAATATGAAGAAGTCGAAACATTGAATTTTGCTGTTACTGGTGAGAAAACGTCTCAACATTCTTGTGTGTCAATTACTTTATATTTCATTAAATTTTAAAATGTGTGTACTTCTCTTGACTCACCCTGTACATTCGCAATTTTCTGTTTAAAACAATCAAAGTATTTAAGCAGATATTGATCATAACATTCTGCAATACATAGAAAAATTATTCCACTTATTTATTTATTTTTTCCTTGGAGATGTGGCTTGTTTACTACAATTTGTTTAAAGAAAAAAATAAGAGGAAAGAGTTGTCTGAAAAAGAATAATAAAATTTTCGGTTTTTTTTTCGTCCTTTTTTATTCTGTCCACACTGTAAATTTTAGTACAATTGTAAGAACAAAGAATTCTAAATATCAAGAGGTCGAAACGTTGAATTTTGTTGTTACTGGGGTGAAAACACCAAGACATTCTTATGTGTCAATTATTTTATATTTCATTAAATTTTAAAATGTGTCAACTACTTTTGACTCACCATGTATATTCGAAATTCTTATGTTTAAAACAAACAAATATTTAAGCAGATATTGATTATAACATTCTGAAATGTATAGAAAAAGTATTCAACGATTTTGTAGCTGTTTATTTTTCCTTGGAGACGTGGCTTGTTTACTACAATCTGTTTAAAGAAAAATAAGATGAAAAAAAAAGTTGTCTGGAAAAGAATAATAACAAAATGTTCTGAATTTTTGTCCCTTTTTATTCAATCCACACTTGAAATTGTAGTACAATCGTATGGACAAACAATTCTAAAAGTGAAGAGGTCGAAACATTGAATTTTGTTGTTGCTGGTGAGAAAACGTCTCCTCATTCTTGTATGTCAATTAATTTATATTTCATTAAATTTTAGAATGTGTCAACGATTTTTGACTCACCCTGTATATATGTATTTTTTTGTTTAAAACAGTCAAAATATTTAAGCAGATATTGATCATAACTTTCTCAAACATAAAGAAAATTATTCCACATTTTTGGGCTGTTTATTTTTCCTCAGAGACGTGGTTTGTTTACAACATTTGGTTTAAAGAAAAGAATAAGAGGAAAAAGTTGTTTGGAAAAGAATAATAACAAAATGTCCTGTCTTTTCAATCCTTTTTATTTAATAAACATTTGAAATTGCAGTACAATCGTATGAACAAAGAATTCTAAAAGTTAAGAGGTCGAAACATTGAATTATATTTTTACTGGTGAGAAAACGTCTCCACATGCTTGTATGTCAATTACTTTATATTTCCTTAAATTTCAAAATGCGTTAACTTCTTTTGACTCACCCTGTATATTCGAAATTCTTATGCTTAAAACAATCAAAATATTTAAGCAGATATTGATCATAACATTTTGAAATACATAGAAAAATTATTCCACATATTTTTGGAGCTGTTTATTTTTCCTTGGAGACGTGGACGTTTACTACAATCGGTTTAAAAAAAAATGAGAGGAAAAAGTTGTCTGGAGAAGAATAATAACAAAATATTCTGAATTTTTATCCCTTTTTATTCAATCCACACTTGAAATTTTAGTACAATCGCAAAAACAAAGAATTCTAAAAGTGAAGAGGTCGAAACATTGAATCATATTGTTACTGGTGAGAAAACGTCTCCACATTCTTGTATGTCAACTTTACATTTCAGTAAATTTTTAAATGTAACAGCAACTTTTGACTCACTCTGTATATTCGCAATTTTTGTATAAAAGAATCCAAAGTATTTAAGCAGATATTGATCATAACATTCTGAAATACTTAGAAAAATATTCCACATATGTTTGGGGCTGTTTATTTTTCCTTGGAGACGTGGCTTGTTTACTACAATCTGTTAAAAGAAAAAAATAAGAGGAAAAAGTTTCTTGAAAAAGAACACTAACAAAATGTTCTGAATTTTTGTCCCTTTTTATTCAATCCACATTTGAAATTGTAGTACAAGCGTATGATCAAAGAATCCCAAATGTGAAGAGGTCGAAACATTGAATTCTGTTGTTACTGGTGAGAAAAAGGCTCCACATTCTTGTATATCAATTAATTTATATTTCCTTAGATTACAAAATGTGTCAACTACTTTTGACTCACCCTGTATATTCAAAATTCTTATGTTTAAAACAATCAAAATGTTTAGGCAGATACTGATCATAACAATCTGAAATACCTACATACAAAAATTATTCCAGATATTTTTGGGGGCTGGTTATTTTTCTTTGGAGACGTGGCTTATTTACTACAATCTGTTTAAAGAAAAAAAAATAAGAGGAAAAAGTTGTTTGGAAAAGAATAATAACAAAATGTTCTGTCTTTTCATCCTTTTTATTCAATCCACACTTGAAATTGCAGTACAATCGTATGAACAAAGAATTCTAAAAGTTAAGAGATGAAAAACGTAAATTCTGTTCTTTTGTTACTGGTTTAAATTTTCAGAAAAATTCTGGATCTTGCTGGCCTATAAAGGACAAAAAGAGCAATGTCCTACAAAAGACAGCCTTAGTATATTATAATAAAATTTATACCCTTAGTATATTATAATAAATTTACTGCCTATATATTACCTTGTTTATCTTTTATTTATTTTTCCCCTCCATCTTTACTGTTTACAAAATATTCACATTTGCAGTTTGACAGCTAGGCGATGTATCTTATTTAGCATGGTTTGGCGGAAATTTTTATTCCATCATTGTTGTATATAATGCGATGGGGCAACCCGTGTTAATCCGAAAGTTATTAGATGTCTGTAAAACTCACAGTATACAGAAATTAATTACCACATCAGGTGAACCCCTACCACTATTTTTTAATACTAATCGTTATTTTATTTTAACGAATAATTGCTCTCCTACACTATATGGCCAATGATGACGGGTCACTTGCGATTTTAGACGTTTTGTTAACTCGACGTTTCGATGTTTGTTTAGACATTTTGTTGAAGAATGCACGAAGAATTATACTGAAACTCCAGTTATATAAACAGAATACTATAGGTCATGTATTGCAGTGAAGATTTTTTCTTGAAACTCCATGGGGGACCATCAGCAAATTAGAAAAGAACGAATGTGTTTTGAATAATTCTGTAAAACTTAATGTAACAAAAGCATTCAAACTGTACAATGTCATTAAATGGGTTATTGTAATAAACTGTGTTCCGTTTCATGACAATTGAGTATACTCGTAGAGAAATTGAGTTTTTTTTTTTTTAATATAAAAACAGTTCGAAATTTCGCCAAGTTATTTTGCTTAAATTTTGCAGAGTTTTTAATAAATATATATACTTTTTATCAGAAACAGTAACAAACAACGTTATACACAAAACTCTATAATCAGAATTTAAAAATAATAAAAATTGGATGAAAAATGAACAGGTTTTCTAAATGTTTCACTAATATAATATGAACAATGTATTAGTTAAATGTAAGGAGCAAATTTTGCAAAAGTCTCAAAAACTGAACTGCAAAAGTCTTAAATTCTCAAAAATTATCGTTGGTAGATCAAGCTCAAAATCTGTTTTTTCCAAAAAAAAAAAAAAAAAAAAAAAAAAAAAAAAAAAAAAAAAAAAAAATCCAAATATAGTATCAAATAGTTCTAAATTTTTTTAAAAAAATGCTGTCTCCGCCGCTGTAAATGAATTTTTTTGTGACGATGGGTCTTTTATCGCTAATATTACGAAAAATAATTTTGGTAGGAAATTGATCCTGTTTGTGGGACACACTGTAGTTTATGATGGGGATTTAAAAAATTAAAAACATTATTCTTTAAGGATTTCCTCAAATCCAGACTGGCGACTTTCATACACAATTTTTAATTCATTTTTGTTCAGAGACGCATGAAACTGTCAGATGTACTTATTAAAAAATACACAATCCAAAAGTTAATACAGAGAATCTCTCAAAAAATGTTATTAAATTTGGCATTATGAAGTAAATTTCAGAATGCGACAGCTCGGGAAAGGGAAAATTGGTTTATTTTGTGTCGGCCAATTATCTACCCGAGGGATGTAGGCCCAGGTGGGAGTGCTGTTCGTGGGGGTCTTTCTAAGGGAACCTAACCCGTATTTACACAAGGTTCGAAAAAAAAAACATGAAAACTTCGAACGGTTCGGCCGACGGCCGTGACAGGGTTCTAACCCAGCTCTTGCCGTCTACCAGTTGCGAGGTCAGAATCTCTGGGCCACTGGTGGGGCCGATAAAAGAGGAAAATCTGCTGTGATGATACAACAATCCCTTGTAACTCGATTTTTTTTTTCCTTACAAATATTTCAATAATCATAGCTGCAAGTTTTATGCTTATACTTTTTAAAATCGATTCAGAAAAATGGGTCAAAATGTTTCTCGTTGTTGAGCCGTAAAAAATAATTTTTTCAAAACCCCCATAAAGTTTTAACGCTAAAATCTAGCACTGCTGAAAATATAAAAAATATACAAATAAAGCTTTTATTTAACTTCAGGAGATTTTCTGATATTCTTCGTTGAAAGCAATACCAGATAAGATCAAGTCCCAATCCACAGAATATATAAATGATGCACATATTTTAGAGTCTGGTATGTAAAAAATATTGGTTTAAAACAATCAAAATACATCCAAAGCAGGAATCGATCATAACGTCTTTAAACAAAGCTAAAATATTCCGCTTCTTTACATTTCTGGCCATTTGCTTTCTCCAGTGATTCTTTATAAACATATATATATATCTATATTTCAACTTTTATTTTTATTATTTTTTCCTTCTTTTCATATTTTCATGCTTTTTTTATACATCTCTAAACATTATGATATTAGTTAAAAATTAATCATCATCTATTGTTATTTACTTATTAAGTAATTACAATATGATATAAGAATGATTTAATCATCGAGATTTTATAATATGGTACTATTAATTGTAGGAATCATTATAATGATTCATCCATATTAAATTTTACATATTTTTAATAAATCAGTTATCAATTATATTTAATGATGTTTTTCATTAATTGAATAATTTAAATTTTGCTCGTATATCTACTGGCTGTATATGCTTAAGGCGTCTTCCAATGGATATATAATGCATTTGATTAATTTCTAATCATAACAGTCTATTTCTTGTTGTCATATTAAAGGTAACCACGGAGTCTGGTATGTTTTTTTATTATTATTTATTTTAATAGTGTTGTTATGATTTGTTTTTAATATTTTTTTTTCGATTTTGTTTTGGTTTTATGTGTAATGGTAACCCCGAATTCGTATTATTTTGCTTTTCATGGTTAAGAGCAGTAAAAACATCTTATCTATATTTCTATTATAACCTATTATAGTCTATTTCTATATAACCACTATATTTCTTCTTTATATGAATGTATTTTGATTGTTTGATTGCCTACACATTTTTTTTTTTTGGGGGGGGGGGGGGTAATTAAAATCATTAGAACACCAAACTGAAAAATCCTTTTATCAAAAATGGTGGTAGACTTTGTTCAAATTACTATTTGGATCTCAAAAATGCTTCAGACTAGTGATAAAGAATATCTAAAATAAAAAATATATTATAAGGTTAATATCTAATCGTGTAACAAAATTTTACCATACTCAGTTTTCTCCATTGTGGCGGTGGTCTCAATTATTACCTGATCATAAATATCCATCTGATCCCATATTAGAAAAAGTAATAATCTATATGTATATGCATTACGCTAACGTATGTGGCACAAAAATCACGATTACTTGTTAATTGTTTAATGGCAACATCCAAATGAAACACATTTTATGGGTTACTATGCAAATATCCTTTGGTAAAATTTATGCTGTGGTAAATTGGATTTACCTATGTTTTGTTCCTTTGCTGCAACTAAGGAACCTCAAAATATCCTTATTTTTATTTTTTTCTGTTCTTTTTACTTAAAAAAATAAACACAGGTCATGAATTTTTAAATTTTCAGTTTCAAATTAAAGTTATGTATTATAAATGAAATGATTGAAAGGGTTATATTATTATATTTTAAATAATCAATGAAATACGAAAAAATGCCACGGGTACAATATTTGGTGATTTATTATCTGATCGGGATAGCATAAAAATACTGAGTTCTTGATTTATCTGCACAGATGTCATATATGCACCACATTGGCGCATTATTTTTCTGACGCCAATTTGGCGAAAATTCAGTTTTCAAATACTAGTTACATACATATTTTTAAACTAATTCCTATTATTTTTAAAAGGAAATAATAAAGTTTAGTTAATAATTATAGAATAAAACAATTTATATCATTTTAAAAAAGAAAATAAAAGCAAACAATCAGTTTATTAATAAATGAATAACAATAGCCGGGTTACCATAAGCGGCACATATAATTGCTATTTTCTTGCAATTGCGCCAATGTGGTGCGCATATAGCATCTGTGTCTGTTTCTCTAGCAAAATCTTCTAATGCGGCAAAAAAAAGAGCAATTAAAAAAATTATAAATAAAAGCAATATGATTTAATGCTTAGTATACAATCAAGGGAGACAAAACTGGTCACCAAGGGTGGCTAGTTTTATATATATAAATTAATAAAAAGATTATAAACATGAATTGGTCAATTTTTCAAAAGTTTGCAGACAGCACGGGACAGAAATAGCTTTTATATATATGTGTGTCAACTTTTAGCATTGAGGATTTTACGCCAACTTAAAAAATACATAAATAAATGAAATAAAATAGTGGATCAAAATTTCTGAATCAAAATGACTGAATTTTTGTTTTTGATAGTTAAAATACATAGAGAAAACACACATTTAGTTTTTACACGATAACAATTGTAACGAATTTGAGCAAATAATAAAAGTGGGATTCTCTGCCATTTTTAATCATTTTATACAAATCAAAAGTTTGTTATTTTTGATAAACAATCGTCTTTAACAGTTTTTTGGAACGTTACAAAAATTTTGTTGCAGAATTTTTTTGGAGAAAAGAAAATTTAATACATGGTTTTTTGTCAATAATTTCGCCCTTTCAAAAAATCAACATAGTAAAAATTCTTATTTTATTAAAAACGAATTTGTTTGCAGACGATAAAATGAAATAAATTTCTGAGTATTGTTAGATATTTACTGAAGTCGTGAAAATGTTTCATAAAAGTTTGCAGGCCATACCTATTATAAAAGTAATTGAAATGAAGCATTTCGGATATTTTTTTATCACAATATTATGTAACTCACACATATATTTGGGAACACGTTTTTAGCCGAAACATAATTATGTTACATGTCTATGTTGCATTTTTGCCTAAATTTAGAAAGTTGTAATTTTTAATATCAAGTTTAAAATGATGATTATAGCATTCCTTTGCGGATGTTGAGAGGTGCTGTCAGGAATGTCATGTATATATATATATATATATATACACACACATACACATATATACATATATATATCTATATAAAGAAATATAGAAAAGTTTTGTTATCTGTCACTGGATTTACATACGCCGTAGTGCGTAATATGTAAGACACATTAGTATACGCTAGTAGTATTGTTTAATAGTTATATCCATTTTGTTTATATATTTTAGGTAATATATAATACTGGTAATTTACATCTTGGTTGGTAATTTAATCTTTTTTGTTGTTTCTTTAATAATAATTTAGTTGATCATTTTCATATGTTTCATATCATTTCTGATTTATATGTTTTGTTTACTTCTTAATCCTGGACACCGTTGAGAGGGCATCAACGGTAACAGACTTTAAAGCTTAGCTTGTTGTTTCTCGTTTAGAAGTCAATTTTTTTAACACTTATATTGCAAAATAGTGCCCCTGCTGAGAATTTTACAATGTAAGTTCCCACTTTTTATGTTTCTTACATCCCCTTTATTATTTTTCATAACATGTTTTCAGTTATTCCACTTTGATATATTATATTTTGGGTTGTGTATTTGCATGGTACCATGATTGATTCATTTTTTAAAATAATTTATTATTAGAAAAAGTTTATATATATATATATATCACCGCTCGACATAGGGAAAATTTCTGATTCATTTGTAAACGTAAAAGGGTGACAATTGCATGCATGGTTTTTGAAGGGAATTGAAAATAGGTATTTTTTTTTTCCTTTTTCCCTATCTATAATTAAATTTTGTGTTATAATCTGTTGTTTTATCGTAAAGGAAATGTTCCCCTTTCCTTATTACCTTCAGAAATTCAGTTTAAAACGCGCAATTCGACAGCATTTTCTGAAAGATCTTTTGACTTTACAAAAAATATTGAAAAACCCTTTTATTATATTTGCATAAGTTTTAAAATGAGAGCACCTGCCAATCTGACGTGTTTAAGAACAAAAATCGATTTTTTAAAAAATCCGTCTCTAGACAGTTTGGGTTTGAGGAAGAACTGAATAATTTTCTTTGTAATTCAAAGCATTTTAAAGTAGTCCATAAAAGTTTTATGCTTAATACATATGATTTTCAGAGGGAAAAAAAACATGTGCCCATCAAATAAAGTTTCTAAAAGAACAAAAGTAAAATAGCAGTAGCTAATGTCTTGCCTAAAAGTTCGAACCAAATAGCTATAATTACTTAAAATTGTGAAAAAAGATTTTTTTCTTTTTAATCCTCTAAAATTTTATAAAAAGCTTTTCGCAAAAGATAGCCTGCTGAAAAATTTTAAAGACCTGTACATCAAAGTTATTTTTATGATTTATCTCTTACATTTTCATTTTGTCCATTTTACTCTGCAATTTCTCAGAAAAAATATTTCTTCCGCGATATATTAATACAGAGTACAATTAAGCAAATCTAAAGTAGCCTGGGTTCATGATAAAACCAAATTATGAAATAAAAAAGTCTGAAATTTTTTTTTAATTGTTTTATTTTTTAATTCATGAGGTTGCCACTTTTTAGCTCACAGAGTTTTGGACTTTCTTTTGTTTAAATAAATGAAAAATTTACGTTTTTATAAATTTAAATTTAAGAAAACCCAGCCTTTTCCCAATAATTGGTTGATTCCATTTAAAAGGAAAAAAAATCTGGTTAAAATTAAATATATCCTCCGTAAATTTTATTATTATACTAGAAATATTTTTTAGCTGGTAATAAATTTATTTTACTTAAAAAAATATCGTATAAAGTGATAAAGTTTAAAATCAGAACAAAAGAAAAAATATATAATATTTTTTTTTTAAATAAAAGCTAATTTATTTTAACAAAAATGACCATATATTTTAACCTTTTACATCTTTAATAAATTTCGGATAAATTTTAAAATCTTTATTCTGCTGCAATGAAAAAAAATTGTGAGCGATTTCTTCTAAATAAAAAATATGTATGACTTTTTACTTTAAAACCTTTTATTATAATTCATATAGTCTAATATTTAAAGTATATGAATTCGGAAGACTAGAAAGATACTTAAAAGCATGAATGGAATATTTGGAGCTATTTTATATATTTAAGTACAACTTGGAGTGAAAAGCAAATTTTAATAGCAAATGGGGATTGAATGATGCAATTTTCTGAGATTCTGAAAATTTTTTGCATATAAAACAAAGATGAAAAAAACAAAACCTAGGTTTCTGGACAAAAGTCAGCCTATCTGAATTTTTGGGGGTATTTGAAGCTTTTTTATGTTTTTGTGGGTTTTCTGAGTTTTTTCAAGTGTTTTTTTTTTTTTTTTTTTTTTTTTTTTTTTTGATACTATATATATGTCAAAGTTGTCATTCCTTTCTACTACGTCATGTGTATTTTGTTTTATGACTTGAGAACTTTACTCTTATATAAAGAGACTTTAGTCACAGACATGGGGTGTTTAATGCTAATTCAACTTGAGATGGCGATAAAGTTTCTAAAAGGAGAATTTTCGGAAAAAAAAAATAAATAAAAGCATTGCAATGAAAATGCAACGATATGAACCTTGTTTTGTGTGAAAAGTTAAAACATTATGAATAGATCTGAAAAACAGGATGCTAAAGTAATCGATGATACCGCATGAAGTTGTAATTGCAGTTCAAAATGGGGAGCTTCAAATGCATATTGCTAGTATAATAAAAAATTCTAACACATTTTTTAAAAATATCATCTTTGTTTGCAACAAAGAGGAGAATGTCTGTTAAAAGTTTTATTATAATATACTTGGGTGTTCTGAATGTCATTTCCGTCAACTCAAATTGAATTAGGATAGAACAAACACTCTATATTGTTGAATAAATATTTGGTTTGCGACTCCATATTCTTTGGTAATTTTTTATCCACTTAATGCCTACTATCATCCATCTCAATTTATCGGACGAATTTGGTAACACACTGATTTTTTTTTCTGATCCACTATGAAACTAGTCGTTGGGGACGCCGTAATACTTACCCATCATGGAAATGCATAATATAAAATATGAAAATAAAATATGCGTATAAAATGCATTGCAATTCGTAAATAAAATTAAAACCTATGTTTAAATATTTTCATAAAACGGGACCATATTTGAGAGTCTATGGAAATTTGGCGAGATAGCGGCAAGTGGCGACAAATTGGCGACATTTTTTTTGGTCGACAGGATAATCAAATAGTAACGAATTGTTTAAAAGAAACATCTTTATTTGTTGAAAATAGATAATCATATTAACAAACAGTTTACTGCTTCGGATTAAGCATGTAATTTCCAATTAAACTATATCTTTGAATTGAAATTTGAATGAAATATAGGGTCATGAAAAATCGAAGAGTGTGGAAGATATGATTAGAAATATCTCGGCAAATAAATATACGACTGCCTCCTTTCTTTATACAAAATTTCTATTTTTTTATTGTCTTTCATATTTATTCTTTGAAATAAACTATTTCGGAAGTTTGAATGTACCATTTATCAGAACAAATATGTCGTGAGACAAAAAAAAAAAAAAAAAAAAAAAAAAAAAAAAAGTTCCGGATTATCGAGGATATTGGTATTCAATAGGCTTCATCCCATTGTTACATACTAAATACACAATAAATTATAAGTCTTAGTTTGTTTGGAAAATAGAGTGTTTACAGACACACAGACAGACAGACAAAACAGACAGCTGGGTGATCAAAATAGTAATAATAATAATAATCTTTAGTTTTCGAAACGTCTAAATTCGTTATTATTCTTTTCCTTTCGATTTTTAAAACGATTACAGTATTTACCTTATACAACGTAAGACGGGAAGTAAAAAGTATTTTGTTCATGAAATTTTACAAAATTAAATAAATTTTCTTAATTAAAAATTTTGTCACATAATTTATAAAGTCTGATGGCTAATGAATATAAATTTGGAAAAATAAGGATGTGCTCGTCAACTACACTTTCTAAAACTTTATTTGAAAAGTGCAAAGGTAAATGGATATTTTCGCCTATCTTCCCTGTAAGTTTGAACAAAGTAAATTTACATATTTTTTCAGAGAGATGTGTAAATATTATACTTTTATTCTCCTGAGTTATTTTAAATATAATAATTGATTTAGGATACCTAATCAATAATTTCACTATTATTTAATTCACAAAAATAAAACAAGTTGGAAATCGCACGTGAAGCGTAGCAAATGAGATGCGTTCGTAGGATAACAAAATTTTAAAAAAATCACTCTCATATGTCAATCTCATAAAATTGTAAATAGTTAATGACAATTAAAATTCGCACCAAACAATGTTCGCTCTATACCATTATATAATGGAATACCTTTGTGTGGACTTGTAAATCAATAACAAATGTTCTTTGCACCACAGATTATGCTAAATGTATATTATAATGTGTACTTTATAGATGCATATCAATTTTATTATGTTCGAATGTCTGTAAAACCATTTAAAATGCTTTTGAAACATTTTCCCCATTGACCGTAATGTAACGGAATAATTTTGATTGTCCCTGTAATTGATCCATGCATCCGATTTTCATAAAATTTGAAATGACTCGACAAAATTATGCAATAATTATACATTTTTAATTTCAAACGATTCGTTTGCTTAGTTTTTGCGTTGTTATATGCGGACGGACACACAGACGGACGGACGGACAGAGGAACGGACTGAACGACAACTATAAATGGTACATATTTACATAATTACGAACGCACCTAATTAGGCTTATTACTTTAATGGACAAAAAAAAATCTTGTGATCTTTTACGTTAAGTAAAATAGAATATTTTAGAAATGATATTTTTAATTGTAGTGGAAAAATAGATGGAATTAAACATTTTTTTTTAAATCCCATATAGTGAGTGTAAAGCAGAATTATAGTTTCGAAAGCTATAAATTATCTGATCTCATCATCAGCTGATGGCATGTTTTAAGGGTTGCTTCAAAGGGCTAGTTTTTCAACTATCATCTGATGATGAAAGCTGTTAATTGATTTTCTATAAGCTGTATTCTTCTTCTTTATATTTTATAGGGGAAAAACAAATGTATAGTTTTATTTAGAATGTTGTTGTAGATTGAAAAAAAGAAAACTATTCTATAAAGTCTGTTGTATTTAGATCTGCAAGAATTTTCAGCAATTCCAAACATAGGGAAGAATGTAATAAGTAATAATTCTTACGAAATTTTTCTAAAACCTTACACCTACGAAATATACCGAAAACCTTCATGTAATAATGTTACTGTTACTAATTCATTATTATTAAGAACATCTACTAATTAAAGATATTTTAAGTTTTGTTTGTCCACACATAGAAATTGTGACAAATTCTAAATTCGAACATCTGATTACCATATTTGGATTCAACCATATTTTTTCCCTTACTAAATGAAAAGTCATTTGGTAAATTAATTTTGGAAATAAGCAGATTTGAATTTTGAATCTGCCACTGTTAAATTCATTTTTACTTGCTGCAAAATATTTTGTAATACGGGTATATATATTTTTCTTTTTTCTTTAGAATAACTTAAAAAAATTTCGCGGAATAAGTTATAATTGAAAATTCAAATGTTTGAAGGCTCTAATATTCGATTTCTATTTAAAAAACAAACAAACAAAAAACCAATGTAATACAATTCATATTTTTTTATAAAATTCATTTTAATGTGTATAGCTTTTTTAAATTATTTTCTAAATATATATATATATAGATGTAAACTGTAGCTAAATAATTTCTTAACAGAAATCGATTTTTCTTAAACTTCAAGTAAGTGGATTCAAAGTTAGAACTTATTCCATCAATTAGTATTTGAGTTTTGATTAAACAATTACCTACATTACAATCTGCCTGCTAACGGCTAAAAATTAATTTAGCAATTGGAATTTCAAAATTTAAATCTGCATAATTCCTAAACTGCTTGACCGAATTACTTTTTGTTTAATATCTAAAAGCAAAATTAATGAAAGAATCCATATATAATGTCAAAATAAATTTAAGTATTGAAAACTTCATAATTTACTACAACTTCTGTTTGTAGTATCTTCTAACAAGCAAAATTTACCCTTTCGGGTTTCAATTTTTTCTTTTTTTTTAGAATAAAATTTTCTTTGCCTTAATAATATTAATCGTAGCTATTCTAATATACTTATTGATGTTTAAAGATTATCTCATTGTTTGTTACATATCTCATTTTAGTTGCAACGAATATAGTTATTTTGTGTACTATTCAAGTCATATTTATGTGATTATAGGCTAAGGAAGAGTTTTTGTAGACGTTTGGAAAATATCGTATTACTGTAAGATTTAACAGATATAACATCTTTTTAATCTTTTTTGCATTTTATCACACATGATTTGTTTAGAAAAGTAACCCATATTTTAAATTACCTCCTGACTGCCGCTGACTGATTTTTTCGCACACTAACTTGCAGGTTTTACTGTAGCATAAGCAATATTTAAATTAATATAATTCTACAAATAAAACCCAGTTTTGAAAAATTAAGTTAGGATTATATTCTCGAGGATTATACCTCTACATAATACATATTTTGTATCAGGTTGGAAAAAACATCTTTTTTTAATATTTTTAATAAATTACAGAGAAAACAACATTACAATTTTACCCTTTTGCCGGGCAGTCAGGGGGTTTTAAAGAGTGAAATATATGTATAAAATAAAGGAATAGATAACGGTGCAAAGAGAATTAAGCAAACTTTTATTATTATTGTTATTACAAAATTTCAAAACATATATGGAGTCATAATTAAAAAGGCATATAGATATACAATCATCTTTATATGTATAAAGTATCAAAATAATTTTTAAGATAAAATGATACTCGATGAAAAGACATGTACTATTAATAGTACACCAGACCGAAAGGATTAAGAAGAAAAATAACACTGATAAACAAATTTTAACGAATTTTCAATTTCTCTATATACGTTGGGTGTTTCTTATAGATTTCAAGTTGCTGAAAAAGAATATGTTTGTGAAAATTTTCTATCACCCTCCATTTTTGAGAAATTTCATTTATACGTTTTGGAGTATGTAGTCATCGTATAGGCATTATAATTATATTATATTATTCTCTTTCATGTATTTGATTCACACAAACATTCCTTTTTCTTATTACAATGATAGAAGATACAGCAAGAGAGTAGAAACAGATGTCCCCCTAATAAATTTTATGTTAGCGACCTTGAACAGACAGCTCTACCCCCCCCCCCCCAAAGTATTTGACTTTAACGCAAATCCCTGACAGTGGAAACCTATCTTTCGAGGCGAATATACTACTATTTCTTTGTTCTATAAGACTTTTTAATTGAATTTTGATTATAATTATCATATCTTCCTCTACAATATGTAAAACTTGTCTTGAGGATGCGTTAATGAACCCGATTCTTTTTGCTGTGTGTGCGGGGAGCTAACTTTGAAAAAGCATCGATTTGCCTGTCATATGTACTTTGGATATAAAGTAGTTGAACGAGATAAGAAATAAGCACCTCGTTCTTGTTATACACAACGTGCTACAAACTTCCGGACGTAGATGAAAGGTACAAAAAAGTGTATGTCCTTTGCTATACCCATGATGTGACACGTGCCGAAGGATCAAATAACTGACTGATACTAATGTATTACAAAAATTAAAGGATTCTTTCCAAGAAGTAAACATAAAATTAAGTACACGAACTTAGATTCAGCAATGTGACCAGCATCACATAATAATGATTTAAAAATACCGAAACCTCCAGAGAATTTCACATATGATGATGTAGCAGTAGAAATGGAAATCGGTGAAACAAACTTCCTCGATGTCTGATGTGAACTAATCTCCTGGCATAAATGAAGAACCACACCTAATAACTCAAAAAGAATTAAATGATTTTGTGAGAGACTTAAATTTATCAAAGAAAAACTCAGAATTACTTGATCAAGATTGCAAGGTTGGAATCTCCTGAAAAACTATACAAAGATACCTATTTATCGAGATTGATATAAGAAATATTCAACATTTTTTTAAAGAAAAGATGATTTACGCTATTGTAATGATATAAGTGGCTTAATGTCTGCTTTAAATTGACAATATAACTCGGAACAATGACCTATAAGAGAGCACCCACAGATAAGACATTTACAGCTACATATAGTATGAAATTTCTTATTAATATCATTTCTTTTTACAAAAAATCTATATTTTTCTGGAACTTTATAAACAATGCATTCTTTCAGAGTTTTAAATATTAATTTTAAGCTTTATAAATGTTTATTTAAAAGTTTGTCATTACTAAAATACCAAATGATAAATTTCATAAGGTGTATGTGTTGAATAAATACTACAAAATTGAGATTTTCAGGATTTTGAATTTTTTAAAAATCTGCGGGTGATGGAAACTTTTTAATGGCATATTCTTGCACAGCACCACCTAAAATATAAAAGTCACCACATACTTAGTTAGAAACAGAAACCTTGTTTACCAGTGTAATTAATAGACCTTATTACTAATCGATTGGTACCAGTTACATTTTTACTCCATGATTTATGGCATAGAAGGGAGGGCTGAGATTTTCCCCAACGAGACTTGGTAAAAATGTAAAATAATAAATGTTGATATCTTCTCTGAAATTTTGGACCAAATAAATTCATTTACTCTGAAGGCATTGCTTTTTTTCATCTTTATAATTTCTTTTGTAAAAACGTTTTTATGAATGATATGCTGTTGAAAAATATTAAAAGATTTACTTATGCCTCAAATACATTTTACAATTTTGCTTTTTTGTTTTATATATTATACTCAACAATTTCTCAAAATAATAATAATAAATAAAAAAAATCGATGTTATGAACATTGAAAAATTTCTAAGCAAATCTTAAATGACCTTATTCCCGATAAAAGTCAAAAGATTATAGTATAAAAGGTATTTGAAACTTTTGGTCCGTCTGGAAATACCACTTTCCTGTTCACGTAAGTTCGAATTTCTTTTATCTTGAAAAATTTTTGTTTGTGTAAACTAAAATAGAAGAACATTTAGTTTTTATTCCCACTGTAGTTGGTTATTATACCTTTTCAAAATATTCTATTATGAAATTTTTCTCTAAATATTACAATTATATATGTGCTACATATTTTAAATCTAGTAATAAATTAATTTCACATTTTATAAAACGTCTGTGAAAGATTAAATGCAAATAATAATAATAATAATAATAATAATAATAATAATAATAATAATAATAATAATAATAATAATAATAATAATAATAATAATAATAATAATAATGATGATGAAAGGAAAAAATAAAAATAAAAAAGTAAAATAAAATATCTTTCTAAAGACAAATATTAGTTTATTGATTTGATTAGAAAACCACGAATAAATACGTTATATTTATCTAACTAATTGTATATTTTAGAAACTGTTGTGAAAGTCAAAAAATTTAAAGCGTTAACAAAATAGTCTTAAAATTAGAGTTGTTTTACAATTAAAAGTATTATTACAAATATTAGACAACATTTTATTTATTTATACTAGTATTAGTATTATAAAAGTATTTTGCAATTAAAATTCAATGTATTACAGTCAAATACATTGAATAAAAAAATATTATTTTAATCCTATATTTATCTATTTTATATTGTATTTTAGAAAAACCTGTCTAAGACCAAAAGTAAAATGTGAAGATGAAACCAAAAAGGTTTTTAATTTAAAAACTATTATATTTATTTAAATATGGTGAACTCTCGTTAAGACGGATAGTCAAGGGCAAGCATTTTTTATTCGTATTAATGAGAGCCTATTATAACAGGTGCTCATAAATGTGAAATTTTACTTTACAGTAAAAAATGCTTAATATGTACACATACACTGTAATATGACTAAAATTCTATTTTCTCAAACCATTTTATACTATTTTATTAAAAATAGTACAACAACAGCAACAAAAATAAACAAGAAAGAAAATATCATGTGTCAAGCATAGATAATGAAGCCCTTTCCAACATATTCAGAAAAATGTAACCAAACCGCACCGCTTTAAAAAAAATTAAAATATTATGTCTCGTTTCACCATATGCAAATGCATACGCATTTCAAAACCGAATTTTAGCTGTTTCCATCTACAATCGGAAAATTATCCGATTTTTTTAATAGTTCTGTATATGATATAAAGATTTGTATCTGTTAACAACATGCATTCCAAAATTTAGTTCATTTAAGAGATACATATATTTTAGTTTAAAATTTCTCTTCAGCAATTTCCTCTGATAAGGAGAATGGTATGCAAATACTTTTGTGCAGCCTTGTGTATGAGGTATAGAATTTATATATAAAGAATTATATGCAAAAAATTGATTAATTTAAAAGCACATACCGAATTTTAAAACGTACTCTCTAGAAAGTATTACAGAAAGACAGTACTGTATTCTATTTCTTTTGTGTGTCTCTATAAATTTTAAAAAAAGATAGAATGCTCTTTTTTAACAAGATAATAGTGAAATTCAGTGATTTATATCAGTTCCAATACATTTGAAATAGCATAATGTCATCAAAATACTCACCAAACGCTTTTTTTCCCATATACCATAATGTAATCGAATTCTTTTGAGTGCCCCTATAAATGAACCATTAATCGAACATACTTCATATGCAATACGAAAGATGATTTGATGAACCTAAATAAGATTTATCAGTTGCAGAAAAATCCGCGAATATTTACGGGAGTTAGAGCGTAGACAAACGGACAGATGGACAGACAAACCGAATGCATAAGTACTTTTCAACTTTAAAGGAAAATGCTAAAAAAAAGGATGAATGAGAACAATTTCAAAATGGAAAAAATATTAAGTTTGAAATTTTAGTTTGCATTGAAGATTAATTGTTACTTGAAGATGAAAATGGGAATAAACGAAAGAAAACGATCGAGAATTCATAATAGGCTATTCAATAAAAGAAGTAATCTTCATTTGCTTTTTCTTGATAAGTGAAAATTTTTCGATATCATTTTCAAGTTGTCATATGCTCTGAGGTCCTTTTAGAAATATTTTCCATTTATGATAAAATTTCCTAATTGTCACCAGCCTATCATGGACACCTTGTACTTTTGGTTCAGAGATTTCTTCCTCCTTTTCACTATCCTTAGATATAACTGAATTTTTTTTACGTTAAAGGCGTGATTTTTATTCTTTTTATCTTAAAAACAGAATAGAATATATATATATATTCTGCTGTCCTGACAAATATTTGTTTATCTTAACGAATTAATTCTTAAACTGTACAAAGTAAACGATGTCTTTTAAATGCACTTCCTATAGCCGTTAACTGGAAATTTTGTTTTTGTACGTAATAATGAGAAATCTATCTTAAACGGGGCCGTCTAAACGGAAGTTCACGGTATAAGGTCACAGCTAAACAGATATCATTATTTTATTGTTAAAAAGTTACAATAAGCAGCGATTTGCAGATAATCAGAAAATGTATCTTATTTAAACTACCGTTACACATAACTGTAAATATATAAATAACTATATCTTACAAAGAGAGAACTCTAATTCGGGTTCAAATCCCAAAATCACCCAATTTTGACGCTTAAGTAAGTAATCGGATAAATTACACACATATTTGCTCTGCCGGATGGCTCTGTTTGTAGAGCTCCAGATTGTTAAATGAATGTTAGATGAGAAATATTTAGTTAAATATAAAGTGACCATTTCCAAAATTATGCATAAATCGACTTTTTTTGTAGGTCGGGAGATACCATTTTCCTGCTCACATAGTGATGACTTTATTTTACATCTTAATAATGATAATAATAATACTAGTAAGGGTAACAATAATAATGATAAAGGTTTTATATAAAAATCATTTTTAAAAAACTACTATCAAAGAAATTTTGCTTTTTTGTGTTATTGGTTTATCATATTTTTTTAAGCAGATGAATATCTCTATGAATATTATCACTATACTCGAAATCATTCTAACCTGGTAATAAATTAATCTCGAATGTTAAAAAACACTGTCAAAAGCTAAAAGTAAAAAGCGAAATAAAAATAGTTTTAAAGGTAAACGTCACATTATTTATTTAAATATAACATTACGAATGAATAAAAATTAGTTTAAATTTATCTAATTTACTTATCTAATTAATCCTATATTTTACTATTAAAAAAAAAAAAAAAAAAAAAAAAAAAACATTAATGCAAAAGAAACTAATTATAATAAAAAATAAAGATAAAAATCATTTTATTTATATAAATAAAAGATTGCAAAAAAAAAAAAAAAAAAAAAAAAAAAAAAAAAATATTATTTTAATCATATATTTATCTAACTATATCCTTAAATTTTAGAAAAAAAATGTCAAAGATTCAAAAGAAAGTTCAATACTGAAAAGGAAAAAAAAATACGTTTTAAGGCTAAAAATTATTTTATTTTATCATCGTGATTAAGTAAAAAATGTCACTTTAAATTTGCATTAATCGCATATCTAAAAAAAAAAAAAAAAAAAAAAAAAAAAAAAACATTAATGCAAAAGAAACTAATCATAATAAAAAATAAAGATAAAAATCATTTTATTTATATAAATAAAAGATTGCAAAAAAAAAAAAAAAATATTATTTTAATCATATATTTATCTAACTATATCCTTAAATTTTAGAAAAAAAATGTCAAAGATTCAAAAGAAAGTTCAATACTGAAAAGGAAAAAAAAATACGTTTTAAGGCTAAAAATTATTTTATTTTATCATCGTGATTAAGTAAAAAATGTCACTTTAAATTTGCATTAATCGCATATCTAAAAAAAAAAAAAAAAAAAAAAAAAAAAAAAATCCAAATTTCATGCATGCAAGATATAATAATATAATAAAGATAAAAGATGTTTTACTTATTCAAGTAAAAAATCCCAAAAGTGTAAAAATGTCTTTTATTATTATTATTATTATTATTATTATTATTATTATTATTATTATTATACTTATAGAAAAACTTGTCAAAGATTGAAAATAAAATACAAGACCTAAAAGGAAGAAAATAAAAAGTAAGACAAAAGAGGAAACAATATAAAAAAGTTTTTTAACGATAAAAATTATTTTATTTATTTAAATATACGACTATGAATAAAAATAAATTAATACTTTAAATTTATATTTATCTGTTTAATAGTATTTTTTAAATGTTGTGAAAGACTATAAATGGAAAGCAAAAATAAAATAACTATAAAAGTTAATTTATTAATTCAAATGACAAGTCAGGAAGAAAACAAAAATTAAAATTTTAATATTATATTTTAAAAAATTTAGAAAAAAAATTGAGGTTAAAAAAAAAAGATTTTTTTTAAGATTAAGAAAAAAAAAACATATATTCTATTTATTTAAGTAAAAGTCAGGAATAAATACAAATTACTGCTTTCGTGTTAAAACCAAAATGATAATGTGGTGCAATTCGCACAAAGTCGGAGGAAAAGATTTATTTAAAGTATTGTGACACCAAAAAATTACAAATGAAAGTAATTAGTATTACTTACCCATCTTACGTAGTATAGGGTAAGTCTTGCAATCGTTTTGAAAATCGAAAAAAAATTTTTGACAGATTTACACGTTTTAGACACTGGAGATTTCGAAAAAACATATTTTTAGAAAAAAAAATTGCCGTCCGTCTGTCTGTCTTTTTGTCTGTCTGTCTGTCAGTCTGTCTGTCTGTAAACGCTCTATCTCCCGAACGAATTGAGATAGAGACTTGAAATTTTGTATGTACTTAGTATGTAAGAATGGGACGAAGCCTATTTAATATCAGTAACCTCGATTATCCGGAACTATTTTTTTCGGACTCTCGAAAAATTCGTTCTGATGAAAGGTATATAAAAAATTTCGAAATTTTTTATTTTAAGGAGTGATCGTAAAAGGCAATAAAATAACACAAATTTTGCATAAAAAACAAAGTTGATCGAATTATTAGTTGCCGAGATATCTGTAATCCTGTTTTCCACTTTCTTCGATTTTTCATGACCCTGTATTTCATTCAAATTTCAATTCAAAGATATATTTTAATTGGAAATGAGACGCTTAATCCGGCGCAATAAACTATTAGTTAATAAGATTATTATTTTTGGAGTTATAAGGATGTTTCTTTTTCGCAAATCAGTACTATTTGAGTAGTTAGGCGTGTTGTATAATTTATCGAAAGAGATTCATCAGCAACTCATTAATACAGCATTACTATGCACCATAAAAATAAAAATACACGTTTAAATTTTGTTTTGGAATTGCAATCCATTTTATAAATAGTTTTCAAATGTATTATTTTCGTATATTATATATGCATATGTATGATGGGTAAGTATTACGGTGGCCCCCAACGACTAGTTTTAGATAATTGCTTGACTATCAAGCGAGACATACAATGCAGGATATAATGATCAGATATAAAATTAAAGTTGCTCTATTTAAAATACCTTAGCATTTGATGTAATTTATTCTAATCCTGCTAAAGGAAATGCTCTTAAAAAATTATTGTTATATAAAATGTTTGAAACAAAATCCCGTAGTTTTACTTTTTAGGTGCGTTCGTAATTATATTAAAACGTAGCACCTATAGTCGTCAGAAGTCCGTCCGTCTGTCCGTATAGATAACAAAGCAAAAAGTGTTGCATTATTGTGTTGAATCATTTCAAATTTTATGAAAATAACATGTGTAGTCTAATTATAGGGACAATCAAACTTATTCCGTTGCATTACGTCAATTTGAAAGAAATAGTTCCAAGTGCATTTTAATGATGATATACTTTTTCGAACATAATAGAATTGATGTGCATCTATGAAGTATATGCTAAAAAATACAGTCTGAGCAATTTGTGGTGCAAAGACTATTTGTTATTAATTTATAAGGTCAGACAAAAGTATTCCATTACATAATGGTACTGGATAAAACGTTGTTTGGGGCGCGTTTTAATAATATTAAATTATTTCGCATTTTATGAAATCGATACATGATGCTAAGGTTTACTACAAGTTACTTTCTGTATAATAGAAAGATAGTATTTGCAAGAATAAACAAAATATATACAAAAATAAATATAAACAAAATTGTATACTCTACTGTACCGGAAGTATTGTATACATTACACCAAGATCTCAATATTTTTAAAACATCGTTATGGTACGAAAGCACCTCATTTGCTACGGTTGACGTGCAATTTCCAACTTCTGATGCATCTACAGTCGACTCTCGTTAATTCGAAATCGGATAATTCGAATCTTCGCTTAATTCGAACTAAACATAAAGCCCCGAAATTTTCAATGGCAGAATAACGTTAAAAACTTTCATTAATTCGAACTCATTTTCTCTTGACTTCGTTTAATTCGAACTAACGAAAATTACGATTTTTCATTTTTCTCTTCTTTCTTACGGATTTCAGATCATTTGAATAATTTTCTTTCTTTGATTTTTGTGAAAATTGTTCCGAACGAGTATACATATAATACAATGCATTTGGTATCCACCTTTCTTAGTCTTCCACCTTCCATCTGTCCATCAGAGACGCTTAAAATTTTTCTTCCATCGTGCTAATCTTTTAATTAGTTTATGTATTTATACATTCTAATTTAATATTAAGACATATTCTAATGGTAACAGGCAAAATAAATAAATAAATAATAATAATAATAATAAACAGGATAACATTGATTCCTTTGTAATAATACCATATTAAGCATGTTTTCATTTCATATTTTCCATAATTCGAACTTCGGATAATTCGAAAAGTTTTTCTGGTCCCGACGAGTTCGAATTAACGAGAGCCGACTGCAATTATTTTTGTACACAAAGAAAGCGATAGGGGGATAAGAGGGAAAGCGATAGCTTAGAATTCTGGCAAAATAAAGCTAGTAGTTTAAGGACACACAAATCCTCAAATTTTCTGCAAATATTTTAAACCATTAAATTATTCTTTGTTTTTTATGCTTAAAATGACGTTTAAATCACGTTTCTATCTCAATAAGAAGAGGAAATATTATTATTTTTTTCGTTTTGGTTTGTTTTCAAAATCTAGCTTTCAAGCCATAGTTGTCATGAAAATAACGTCTTGAGAAAATGCGTTTTTTTTTATAATGAATTTTTTCACAATTTCTCAGATTTAAAATGTTATAACTCAAAAACCGCTAAAGATAAATGCTTCAAATTTAGAATTTGTGTGAATTATTTTGCTTTAATTGTGATTCAGCAAATTTGAAAAAATAATATTTAATTTTGAAAATATGATTTTTTGAAAAAAAGTTGCGTGTTTTTTAATCAAATTTTTACCTTAAATATTTTTAATTTTTTAGAAATTTGATATTTTAAAAAATGCTGAAACAAAATTAAAATTGAGGAATTTCTGTTTATTTTAATCTAAAAAAGTTCAAATTCTAGAAACAATATTTTTAGTTAAAACAATTTTAGATTACCCCACTATTTTAGTACATTTTGGATACATATTTTTTAAATTATAAGTTTTATCATGTGATTTTCTTTATAAATAATAGATTAATCATCACAAAAAATTCAAAATTTTAACTCAACCAAAAAAAATTATTTTAAATGTGTCCCAGACTCCCTAAAAAAATTAGACAAATTAAAAAAATCATTAAATTTGATTTTAGTCAAGATTAAAAATTATGTTGAATAAAAATAATGAAAAATATCAGGCGATAATTTCAAAGATTGAAATGCAAAAGCTTGGAGAAGTGTCCGATGCAATTTCTTCGCTTTCGAAAATATAATATAATCAAGATTTAAAATATGCAATAACGTCTTCCCAGTTAAACACGATTCTAAAACGATTTTCTTTGTATTTAGAAATCTCGAAAATAAATATTTTTTCAAAAAAAATTTTTCTTAGATTATTTTATTTTCTATTTTTTATTATTTTATTTATTTATTTATTTATTTTATTTTATTTTATTTTATTTTATTTTATTTTATTTTATTTTATTTATTTATTTATTTATTTATTTATTTATTTATTTATTATTATTATTATTATTATTATTATTATTATTATTATTATTATTGTTGTTGTTATTATTTGCCGCAACTGATTTTTGAAAACGTTTCGAAGTTTTATAGTATTTTCAGATTTTTCAAACAGGAATGTCGAGTTTTTAGGATGCTATGTATTCTCAATTAAACATTTGGTACTACTAGGTTATCCCGTCGACCAAAAAATTATCGCCAAACTATAAGATTAAATGCCAATAATGGATGATCGTGAATGTCACATTAAACGTTTTAAACACATGTTTAAAACGTCATCAAGTGGTTTTAAATTCACTTTTGAATTGTATTTTTATTCATGTGTTACTAATTTATTTGTTCTTTCGTTATTTCAAGTAAAATTTATGGCATTAAATATAACTTGGCTATCAGTTTGGCGATTTTTATAATTTGGCTAAAATGGTCGATGGGATAACCTAGAAGTACCAAATATTTTTATTTGCGTAACTGAATTTAAAATTGCTAGATTAATAAAATAATATTACTGTTGATGTAAATGCTGTTAATTTGTCACGCTTGTCTATGATACATGTTTGTTTGTCGAACGTGAAAATGTTTTCAAGCGAATTGAAAATTTCCAACTGAGTGAAAAAAAAAATGCCCAGGTCAGAAATCGAACTCAGATTCTTGGCTTACAAGGCCGTTTAAGCTAACAACTTTCTTATCACTTGAAAAAACAGACAAGAGTCAACGCCTAATGCCGGTTTATTTGCGAGGAGAGATCTGTGATCCGAAGACTGTATATTTATTAGCAAATACTTTGTTTATTATATAAATTTCTAGTATATTTCATCTACTTTCAAAAATATTATGAAAGATTTTGGATCTGTTCGCGATATAGGTCGTAAGTTAAAATATTCTGCGCAATAAGTGTACTGGGGTATTAAAGAATTCCGCTACTGATTCTTTTCAATACTGGAGCTATGATCGGAGGGTTTATTATTTATTTTATGTATCAGAAAGCATTATTGTCTTTGTTGAAAACGAAAAAGGATAAAAAAAAATTGTATGTCCTAAATACTGCTAATTTTTTCACGTCAGACGAATAAAATATCAAATAACTATTTACTGCATTCTGATATCGCAATGAATGGTAAGTATGAGAAATTTGTCAATTTATAGGACTGTAGAGTTGTATCTTTATAATTGGACAATTTGCATGCCATTATTAGAATTTTATTTTACAGTTTTTTTTCAAAGCGTTATTATTCACATAGGTGAGTAATAATGCCAAATAGCTTTGCTCAAGAAATCACATCTTAACATTGTATGAATATATATCTGACTAAAATATTCTTTCTTGTATACATAGTCAATCAGTTGCTGGATCAAATCCTATATTTGTTTAAAAAATAAATGAATAAATAAAATCTAAAACTAAGCCACATAAATTGGTAGAACCTTAACCCCCAGGTTAGTACCCCCAGGAAACCTTGGTATTTAAAAAATCTAAATTGAGTATGTTGCCGAAAGGCAAAACACGATATTTACAGGTTAAAGCATTTGTAGCTTTGTTTGACTAGAATTGTAAGCTACCGTTATTTCTTTTGTTTTCGACTGTCTTTATATGCAAACCGATTAAAAATGTATGAAAATAAAGTTTCGTAATTTTTTTGCCAAAAATGTCACATAAGAAAGTTTTTTAAACTTTGTTCTTTAAAAATGGCGTAAATTATATCAGATACATTGTATTTTAAGTATAGCAATTTAAATTTTGTCCCCCTTATCTTTTTTTCCTCAATTTTGCATATATGTTTACTCTATTACGAGAAAATATTTTATATTAGTTTTATATAATTAAGTAAAATCTTCTTAATTTAAAAATGTTATTGGATTCTGTGTAATTCTGCATTATTACATCTGAAAAAAAAAAACCGTTGATTGACAGTATTTTATATTTTTAATAAAGTTTTTTTTTTAATGATGAAATAGATTTTATGAATGCGTCGAAAAGTATACATTTGAGAATATCTTTGAGAATAAACGCTAAAATTTAATTTCCTTTGAAGCTGTGAGTGTACATTGAAAAAGAAATAAAAGTACGTAAAAATACGGAAATTTTAATGTCAAAAAACGCAAAATGAAATATTTAGCATAAAAATTTAAAAAATACATAAACCGTTAACGAAAATGATAAATTACTTAGACTTTTAAGATCCGTTATTTGCCGAGAAATATCTTAAATATTTATTCGCTATTTTTGACTTTCTAACTAAATCATTTCACCATAGAATTTTTTTTAAATAAAAATATGGAAATTGTGCTGGGAATAATGGAATTTTGTTTTATTTTTACTCTGTGTAAAGTCAGTTCTTAATAAATATGAATTTGAACGAAAAAAAAATGGTTCTCGTAAAAATTTTCTTCAAAAGTGTAAAGATAAAATAATAGAGTTAGCTTCTAGTCTTCTATAAAAATTCAAACCAAATAACTGTATTTACTAAAAATTATGCGGAAAAAGTTTTTATATCCCTTGTAGTTTGGTTTTAAAGATTTTTCGAAAATGATAGCCTGTTAAAATATTTTAAAAGATTTGTTTGCGTCAAACAGTTCTTTATCTATTCTATATTTTTCCTTTTTTTCTGAAAAAATGTCTGAACAAAAAGATTTCTCTTGAGATTAAAATTTAAAAGGCAGGTGATATTAGTTCACTATTCATACAGAGGATTACAATGTGAAGAAAGTAAGTAAATTTGTTAATTGTTCAGATTACACAGTATAAAAACTGCTCGAAACTTTTTCCAGTCTAATGATAGGGATCCCACTTTACCGAAGATAGCACTCGGGTAACTTTAGACTTTCTTTTATTTAAACAAACAAATTATTAATAAGTTATTATAAACTAAAGTAAAAAAAACTGGTTTTTTTTATTTATTTTTATTATTTTTTTTATTACTGTATTTGTATTGTATTACTGTTTTTTTACTGTTAAGTTTACTATATTTGTTAAAATAATCAGCAACAAAACCTTTATACAGATATGACAATTATATTTCACATATTTTTTAAACTATTAATATGCTAACATTATATTTTACAAAATCTTTCTAAATATAAAACAAGAAAGAAAAATCATGCGCCAATCATAGTTTCTAAAACACTTTTCAATACTTATTGTAACAAAACTTCACATTTTAATAAGTTGAAAAAAGATATCTAAATATACAATTTTGAACACTCATGACACATAGTCATAAGGTTGCAGCGTTTTTTATGCTGTATATAAATAGTTTGTGTGTGTATATGCATATATATAAACACTGTAAAAAAAATCCGTTAAGTTTGCTGCAAAAACTGCTGGAAGCAATGTTGCCAGCAGTTTTTGCCGTAAAAATTGCTGAAAAATTAGATATAATAAAAGAAATTACATATAATTTTACCATAAATTTAACGGATCTTTTTTACAGTGTATATATATAGCATAAAAGAGTTGAAATTGTACCTTTAGCAATTTCCATCAATTGAAAGAAATTTTACCAATTTCTATATAAATTTGCATATTATCTACAGTTTTTACACGCAATATACATTCTGTGTAAAAAGTACCCGGTATTGTTAAATAAAACACAAAGAAATTGATTTATTCACAAAATATATTTTATCAAAATATCTTGTACCAAGCATAGTTTCTAAAACACTTTTCAACACTTCTGGAATATTGTAACGAAACTTCACATTTTAATAAGCTGAAAAAAGATATCTAAGCAAATAATTCAATCAATTTTAAACACGCATGACCAATAGCCATAAGGTTGTCGCATTTTTTATGATTTATATGTATATCTTGTGTGTATATATAAATAGAGCGTAACAGAGTTGAAAGTTTACCTTTAGCAATTTCCATCAATTGACGGGAATTTTATCAATTTCTTGTATAGAAATTTGCATATTATCTACAGTTTTTAAGCACAACATACATTCTGCGTAAAAAGTACCCGGAATCGTTAAATGAAACACTTAGAAATTGATTTATTCACAAAACACGTTTTATCGTATTCAGCATCCCTATAGAAATTAAATCCAATAAAATTATACTGAGTTTCAACCAAACCTCCATATATTTTTAATAGACAGATTAAACTATGACCTCCGGTTCCCTCACTGAATTTCTTCTGTTGCCTCAATTCACTCAAAACGGTTTTCTGGAAATGCAAATTTTAGTTTCGGAAACAGGAAAAATTCACACGAGACTATATCAGACGAACACAATGCATGGTAGATGATTTCATTGCATTTCTAGTAAAAAACTCTTGCACAACGGTAAATTTTTGTACATTATCATGGTGCGAATTTTGCATGAAATTTCGGTGATTTAAAAAATATTTAGTGAAAGAAATTTAATTGGTACACAAAATGTAATGTGTTCAACTATTTTTTCTGCTGTCAAAAACCACAGAAAACTCAAAAAAGAAAATTATCTGTTACGGACGACTTTTAAACGATAAATTCCGCATGATTTTTGCGCGCAACATATTAATAGAAAAAAAGTAGGTATATTCAGGTAAAAAATAGATAATAACACTAAAATCTGTTGTAAGGGAATTCACCATTTATAGTCCATAATGTATCCAGTTCTTTGTGAAGCCCTGTAATACAAAATTATTTTGCAAACATCTATCTCTCACTATATTAAATAGTCTTCAATTGGGAAATTCACAACACGATTAAAAAATATTCTTTAGCAATTCATGTCCATATACGGTAATTATTTTAATCTCTTTGGTATAAACCTCATCTGATCTATGAAATTTATACACACCATGTAATACTCAAAATTTTATGTAAACTTAAAAATGTAAACCATAGTTGAAAACGAATTTTCAGAATACTCACGACTTTAACTAATTTATTTCATAAACCTGAAAATGAGCGATTAGTGCCAAGCATTCTGGAGCTCAGTTTTGCTTTTTCTAGCTCGCTTTTTGCACTGATGAAGAATCTCGATAGTAGATTCAAAACAGCTATTTCCCACTTTTCATACATTATTTGTGCATTTTTAATCGTTGCTTTTCTATCTTTCAAGCATTCTGTATTTTACAGTAAGAATGTCTAACTGTAACTCATTAACATATATAAATTTCATTACGTTAGAAATGGTGAAATATCATTAAAATATACCGCAAACGATTCTCTTACCCCTTCCCCTCCCCGGATTGATTGTGCATTTTAATTCTTTTGGGTATCAGTGTAAACGGTCTGTAAAACCTACACTCTTCGTTTTCAATAGGAAACATATCCCGATAGCTCTAAATCCAAATAACATATTATATAAATATGTTATTTGGATAATTCAAATATATATGATAGAGTTATAATGCAGAGAAACAGACTGGCAGACAAATCGAAATCGAAATACTTTTCAGCTGTGTTGTGAAGTGTTAATAAAAGAACCTAAATAAGGAAAGATCAGTAATTTCCACCTGCATTAGAAAGATAAAGTGCTGCAATATTTATATTAGAAAATCGGCCATCCTTTTTTTATCTTTGTCATTTATTCAAATTTATATTTCCATTAATATACGAAAAATACTGTCAATATTTAAAAAACAAAATTATTTTATTTATTTAAATAAATAGTTAAAAATAAACAGAAAAATATCATTGTCTTGTAGCAAAGGAAAATTAATCTACTACAATCATTTTCAGAATTTCAGGAAAATTACTACATTTAAATCATTATTCCTACAAAAACTACAAATAAATTTAATAGTACGTTCATGATCCGCTTTTTTTGATCTTGAGAAATATTTGTAATATAAATTTTTAAAAAGTTTATTTGAAAAGAATGTACAACATTTTTAAAGTTAGTTTTAGAATTCATTTATTTTATTTCCTCCACTTTCCTCCCCATTGTCTCGACAAGGATATATGGTTCGAGATATTGGAGATTGAGAAATATTTTGACAAATCTAAAGTAGCTTTAGTTCAAGATAAAAGCAGACGATTATGGTATAAGAACGTGTTTCAAAGTTTCTGTCATCCGGGAAATATCACTTTCTTGCTCACGTAGTTCTCGACTTTTTTTTATGTTAAACAAACAAAAAGTTTATGTTTTTATAAACTAAAATTGAAGAAAAGGCATCATTTTTTATGTTATTGGTTGATCATATTGTATGAAATAATCTGTAGCGAATAATGATTGTAAAAAATTTCAAAATATCGATATATTGATTTGTCTGTGTTTCGTCTTAAAGACACCGATGTTCGAAAAATATCGGATAAGGAATATTGATATATCAGATTATTTTCATTGTTAATATTTTATTATATAAAATTATATTTCCATTAATATACAAAAAGTATTATCAACATTTAAAAACAAAATTATTTTATTTATTTAAATAAATAGATAAACAAAAAAATAGCCATTCTCTTGTAGCAAAGGAAAAATAGTCTGCAGCCATTTTCAGAAAATTGGAAAGCTACTATATTTAAATCATTATTACTACAAAAACTACAAATAAAATTAATGGTACGCTCATGTTCCGTTTTTTATTATTTTGAGAAATATTTGTAATATAAATTTTTAAAACGTTTACTTGAAAAGGATGTACAACATTTTTAAAGTTAGTTTTAGAATTCATTTATTTTATTTCTTCCACTTTCCTCTCCATTGTCTCGACAAGAATATTTCGTTCGAGATATTGGAGATTGAGGAATATTTTGACAAATCTAAAGTAGCTTTAGTTCAAGATAGAAGCAGACGATTATGGTATAAGAATGTGTTTCAAAGTTTCTGTCATCCGGGAAATATCACTTTTCTAATCACGTAGTTCTCGACATTTTTTTATGTTAAACAATCAAAAAATTAATGTTTTTACAAACTAAAATTGGAGAAAAGTGATCATTTTTTTATGTTATTGGTTGATCATATTTTTCGAAATAATCTGTAGCGAATAGTGATTGTAAAAAAATTCAAAATATCGATATATAGATTTTTCTATGTTTCGTTAAAGACACCGATGTCTGAAAAATATCGGATAAGATATATCAAATTATTTTCATTGCTATTATTTTATTATATAAAATTATATTTCCATTAATATGCAAAAAGTATTATTAACATATAAAAACAAAATTATTTTATTTATTTAAATAAATAGTTAAACAAAAAAGAAAAAAAAATAATAAAAAAAAAATAACTATTCTCTTGTAGCAAAGGAAAAATAATCTGCAACCCTTTCCAGGAAATTGGAGAGATGGTATATTTAAATCACTATTCCTACAAAAACTACAAATAAATATAATAGTACGTTCATGATCCGCTTTTTTTGATCTTGAGAAATATTTGTAATATAAATTTTTAAAAAGTTTATTTGAAAAGAATGTACAACATTTTTAAAGTTAGTTTTAGAATTCATTTATTTTATTTCATCCACTTTCCTTTCCATCGTCTCAGCAAGAATATTTCGTTCGAGATATTGGAGATTGAGAAATATTTTGACAAATCTAAAGTAGCTTTAGTTCAAGATAAAAGCAGACGATTATGGTATAGGAACGTGTTTCAAAGTTTCTGTCATCCGGGGAATATCACTTTCCTGCTCACGTAGTTCTCGGCGTTTTTTAATGTTAAACAAACAAAAAATTAATGTTTTTACAAACTAAAATTGAAGAAAAGTCACCATTTTTTATGTTATTGGTTGAAGATATTTTACAAAATAATCTGTAGCGAATAGTGATTGTAAAAAATTTCAAAATATCGATACATCGATATTTCGTTCGAGATATTGATGATTGAGAAATATTTTGACAAATCTAAAGTAGCTTTAGTTCAAGATAAAAGCAGACGATTAAGGTATAAGAACGTGTTTCAAAGTTTCTGTCATCCGGGAAAAATCACTTTCCTGCTCACGTAATTCTCGACTTTTTTTTTTTTTTTTTTTTTTTTTTTTTTTTTTTTTTTTTTGTGTGTGTGTGTGTGTGTGTGTTAAACAAACAAAAAGTTTATATTTTTACAAACTAAAATTGCAGAAAAGTGATCATTTTTTATGTTACTGGTTGATCATATTTTTCGAAATAATCTGTAGCGAATAGCGATTGTAAAAAATTTTAAAATATCGACGTATCGATTTTTCTTTGTTTTGTCTTCAAGACACCGATGTCCGAAAAATATCGGACAGAAAGTATTAATAAATCAGAATATTTGCATTGCGAATATTTTATCTACAAAGTAAGTTATTTCTGCTTACATTGTGTAACGTTTTATTTTTTAACTAGATTTTTTTTAATTATTTTTTTTAAATATAAACGTTCATATACAATGGTGTCCCATCATTTATGTGAGCTATTTTTTGCTCCGTTCTAAATATTTGTATTTTTATTAAATTAATATTTTAATATTTTGACAAAATGTATGTTATGTAATAATCTTTACTAAATTTAAGTATGAAACACACCCACAAAAAAATGTGTACATGTTTTTTTTAATTTATTTGATTAATTTTATTTTGTAAAGCACAAGTGTCCCATCACTTATGTGAGACACTGTAGCTGAAGAAATTATTTCTAGTATTTTTGAGGCAATCCATTTTAAAAAATAATATGTGATAATAGTTGTCACTATAACGATTTATTTTTCCTCAATTGTATGGATATGTTTTAGATCTTCTTTGTTATTCCTTTGGGATTTTCGACTAAGAGTATTGGGAAATGCAAATGCATCTAAGAATCCGTACTTAAAGAAGAGATTTAAGACATAACTGTATAAAGTTATTAAACAAATTTTATTGTATGATCTTTTGAATGTTAAGAGCTAAATAGATTTTTATGATAACATATCCGACTTTTTAATATTGATATTGATATCTAAAATGTTGCTTAACAGTAAATTTTAGCAAAAAGTCTCTTGAGAATCTCATAATGACATTATCAAAAGTGAGCAAAAAATACTCAAAGCTGAGTATGTCGCATAGTCAAAATGGCTCCGAATCAAAATTAATCAAGTTTGAAGCATGCATATACAGTCACCGCAAAAAAATCTTGACACTTGCGATTTTAGATGTTTTGTTAAAAATCTAAAAATATACATAAAGAATAACTCTGAAACTCCAGATATATAAACAAAATAGTACAAGTCATACATTTTCGAGAAGATTTTTTTCCAAAATCCAAAAGGGGACAGTCAACAAATTGAAAAAAAAAACGAATATATTTTGAATAACCCTGTAAAGACTATCGTAGTAAAAGTGTTCAAACTGCCGATTAGGATTAAGTGCCTTATGGTAATAAACTGTGTTCATTTTTATGCTGATAGCATGTATACTCGTAGAGAAATTGAGGTTTTTATAAAAACGGTCTCAAATTTTTCCAAGTTTTTTTCCAGAGTTGTTAATAAAAAACAATGTTCTTTTCAGAAAATATGAGAAACGACATTGTACATAATACACTGTCATCAAAATTAAAAAAATATTAATAATTATATGAAAAATGAGCAGGTTTACTAAATAAAAGTTCACTGCGCATGTGTCATTTCTATAAAAATTTCATTTGCATATTGTTTTTTCTAAATATATAGAGCAACTTTTGTGAAAGTTTCAAAATCATAGCTTGAAAATTCTTAAAGTTATCGTTGATAGAAGAAGATCAAAATCCATTATTCCAAAAATGAAGCAAAAAGATGAGGAGCTGTATCCAAATATAGTAGTATGTGCAATACTGTGTAGACACTAATCAATGGAATATGGATGCACTCGTTATACACTCAAATTTTTCTTCATCATACGCTTTTCTTAACATAAAATGAAGTTATGACAACAGTTTAATGGGAAATAAAGTATCTACAGTGTGAATAAGCACTAATTTAACTTTCTGCGTTACAGAGAGAGAGGAAATATATGAATCCCCCCCCCCCCCTATTATTCCCTTCTAGCTACGGCACTGCATCCATTCTTAGATTTCGAAATCTGAAGAACAAACTTTACCATTTAGGATTGTATTGCGATTGTTTTCAACTGATCTCACGCGAACACGATAGAAATGTAGTTCGCTGCATTTCATAGTTTAAATATTACATGGAAGAAGCGTTTCACTCGAAATCATAACAAATGAAATAATATGAATAAACTGAACTACTCTGGAGAAATTTACTACATAAAAAGAATAATTTTTTTTTTTTTTTTTTTTTTTTTTTTTTTTTTTTTTTTTTAACTGAGTATTTCTATTATTTCAGAATTGAAAGCAATGGGTCGTCACATTTGAAACGAAAAAATTTATGACAAAATGAAAACATCGAATTCCTCAGTTTTGAAAGAGTCATTTTTTTCAGTGCATCTATTTTAGGAGCCGTTGACTCGTAGATTTGCCCCTGTATTTTCTGCACCCTAATGTATGAAAACATGGAGGATTGAGAATAGGAAAACAAAAAGATAAACTTATGGGTCAACCGCTAAAACCGAGTTTTTTCAGGATTCTTTCACAAGATAGGACTTGGCAGACCGATTGCGTTTTAATATGTGAATTGAATTTTAAATAATTCTGGAATTTCAATCGTGAATTCGGTGAGATGATTATCTGTGCTGCCGCTTCCCGGTCTACTAGCTTCAACAAAAGTATAAATAAAAAGTTGCCACAAAAGCGTCAAACTTCGGTAAACTTGGGAAAATGTTGCCAAATTTGGCGACAAAAATAAGCTACCGTATTTGAAACCAACTTAGTCATAAGTGACTCATCTGACGAAATTCCACATTAAATCCAATAATTTTCCATAATCGAGCTCGCCATAATTCAATTTAAAATCCGTGCGTATAAGCTTTTTCAAGACTTTTCTACTTTTTTGAGCATTTAAAATATATACATATATATATATATATACATATATAAATACTTTTATAAATATAACCAAAGTAACTCAGATATTACCATAACAATGAATCAATGAAATCAGTATTTTTATAATCTATACATTTTGTTGATTTTTAATGAAAGTATGTTGTATACATTATGTATTTTTTCACTTATATTTATTTTATTTATAACTAATGCGTGATTTTTAATAAAAGTTTTAAAAAATGACAAATTTGAATGCAGCATAAACGGTGAAAAAATTGTGGATTTTTATGAAACAATTTTTGATTAATTTTTTTACAGCACATAAGGGTCATTTTCTCCCTTCTGTTAAGGGGAATCTTCACTCGCTCGAAAACTCCCGCTTTGTAATGTTAAACCAACGGCTAGGTTAATTTCGAATTTCTTGTTTAAATTTAAATATTTTTAAACGCCTTTTTTTTTTCATAGGATAGTAGAGTTTGAACTTCAGCATGACTATTTTTTATTTTTTCGATTTTGGTTACAGATTTTTTTTTAAAAGGTAATTTCAAATTCGGTGCCGGTTTTGAAAATGAAAATAAATTTAAAAAAAAAATCTGAGACCAAAATCGAAAAAGTAAAAAACAATCATACTAAAAATCAAGCTCAGCTAGCATATGCAAAAAAATCGTTTAAAAATATTCAAATTTAAACGAGTAATTCGAAATTAACCTGCCCATTGGTTTAACACTACAGAGCGGGAATTTTCAAGCAAGTAAAGACTTCCCTTGAGTAGACATGCAACTATTTTGATTACTTTTTTATTTTTTTTTTTTTGAATAAATGCTACTATTTTGGTTGCTATTTGTTTTCATCGTAGGCTATTAACACAACTATTTTTAAAGCCATTAGACCTGCTAATACGTTTTAGATTCTATCATCCCATGTGTATGTACATATGTATTTTTCGATTTTTCGCCAAAACATACCCCATTAATTTTTCCGGCTCCATGACACTTTTTCTCATTTTTCTTCACAAAAATAAAACGAAAGTAGGTAAATGTGAGACTTACTCACCGGGACGTGTTAAGGTAATTACGAAAATGTTATGTTTACAACACGAAGTACGGATGAGTTGGAGTGAGTGTTATATTTATCGCTGGCCTTAAAATAATAATAGTGTTTATGTTTGCGGTGAATATAAAATAACTCAAATGAGTAATGAATGTATTTTTTTAAACCTACCCATAACGACTTTTGAGATATTTTCAAACAATGTGCTCAAATTTTCCCTGTTACATGTCGGATCTTAACAGGGGCATAGTTACAAATATTTTTTCGGAAGTTGAAAATTAAAAAAATTTCCATACTTGAAACAAATTGCTCTATTTTCCATTTAAATCATATGTGCGGTACGTATTTAATGATAATGATACTAATATGTACAAAACAAAAATTCTATGTAAAGAAAGATTCTGAAACACATAAAAGTTATAATTATTACTTCATTTAATTAAAGATTTCTTCTTATATTGTATACGAGTCATTTTTTTCCCAAAATGACTCGCACTTCATAAAACTAGCCTCAAAATATTTTGAGGCTTTTTTTTTTTCTCTCTTGAGAAAGGAAAACACTTTAGAGAGATTGTTAATGAACAAAAGTAAGGAAATTCAGTTCTGGTAGATTCCTAATAGCATGCATGGTCACAGTGACGTCACAGTGACGTCACTGTGAGTCATTTTGGTCACATCACATCTGTGACCAAAATGCCACCACTCAGTGACGTCACATTGTGACTGAGATGTGACTTTCTTAAAAATCTTTAGAAATTTACAAATATTTTTCAAAACATGTTATTTACTTTAAAAAACATGTTTCTGGCAATTTAAATATCGTCGCTTTTGTCACAGTTTCGTCACCATGTTAATGTTAAATTACTCACAAGTGACACATTTTTCACAAATTTGTCACATTGTGTTGTCATATCGTGACGTCACATCGATAATCGATGGTCACAAAGTCACAATGTGACTTCACAACGACGTCGCAGTGACGTCACCATGCTTACGGGATGTATGATATTTTCGTAATACCGAGAAACAGAATAACAAATTGAGTCTGGATGCTATTTGTATTTATCTTGAAAATTTAAGTAGTTTGCTGTTACAGAACTCAGAAAAGTAGTCAATTAAACATTAATTTTTTTTTTTTTTTTTACTTTTTTTTTTTTTTAAGTGTTTCAAAAATCTAAACATTTTTAAATAATCTTTTTTGCTTTGATAGCTGAGGTCCCTCTCAAGATCGCCCCTTGATTACTTTTTTCATTTTGGTCGCAGATATTTTTTATAAAGTTACTTTCACTTTCTGAACCAGTTCTGAAAGTGAAAGTAACTTTATAAAAAATATCTGCGATCAAAATGGAAAAAGTAATCAAAGTGCGATATCGGTATGCACCTCAGCTATCTAATGCAAAAAATTAAAAACGTCAAAATGCAAAAGAGTTATTAAAAAAATGTCTCCCCATTGAAATAGCATTAACTCGCGAGTGTTTTTACGGGTAGGGACAGGGCCCATAAAACATTTTAAGCTTGTTTCATGGACCTTTTTTGGAGAGTATCCAATTTTGCAGCCCATTTTTTCTGGTGTTTTTTGTAATTCTTCGTTTTCGAATTGAAATAAATGATATTAATCTTTTTTTCCCCCCTTCTCATTTAGTAAACTTGTTATAATTTTTAATGAAGGCCAAAAATCTATTTTTTTTCTTTTAAATGAAAGTCACTTTAAATTAAAAATAAAAGAGGGTACTCATATTTACATCTTTTCCTCTATGTACTGAATTCAGAAATACAGAAATAACAAAAGTCCATATTAATTCAGGAATTGTCACCCTGAAACGTAGAATCATTACCTATTATACGATATCATTAAATTAATTACATTGATAAGTTTTAATAGACTGAAGAAAATTTTATTAATATCTTTTTTTAAGTTTTGATTCGATTTTCATAAAATTTGAAATGACCCGACAAAATTTGGCAACAATTATATAAATGAAATTTCAAATTATTTGGTCGAAATAGTTTTATATTTATATTTGGTTTAAATAGATTTTATATTTCTATTTGGTGTAAATAGATTTATAGATCACGCAGACGGACGGACTGACCGATGGCAACTATAGATGCTAATTATTTATATTAACCATGAATACTGTTAAAAACAAACAAACAAACAAATAAAGAATACTGCCCAGTTAAACTGAAGGCATTGAGCTCACAGGCTACAAATACTAATTGCACATTAAAGCTTTATATTTTCAAGGGTTAATTCCGTTCGAAAAAAAAAATTAAGAAGGGGAAACAGCTCTCCCCTTTTCTCTTTTTTTATACTTAATCATTGAACCTCCTATACTACCAAAGACATGCTTTATCATATAAAAAATCTATATCCAAAATTCAGAGCAAATTAGATAATTCTTAATAAAAACCCATTTAGCATTTATATAATTTAAAAAGAGTTATCCCCCTCTTTTATACTTAACCATTAAACTTCCAAAACTATTCAGAGATTTGAACGAAATCTGACAATTCTGCTTGAAAAACCCATTTATATAAATTAAGGGGGGGGGGGGACATTAGAACCCCTGTTCCCCTTATTTATACTTATTCAATGAACACCTAATAACAGTCACGGAATCGCCTCATCAGAATGATCCTAATCTAAATTTTGAACGAAAATTAATTCTGCATGAAAATCCCATTTATATCAATTAACGGGGGGGGGGCATTAGAGCCCCTGTTCCCCTTATTTATACTTATTCAATGAACACCTAATAACAGTCACGGAATCGCCTCATCAGAATGATCCTAATCTAAATTTTGAACGAAAACTTAATTCTGCATGAAAATCCCATTTATATCAACTAACGGGGGGGGGGCATTAGAACCCCTGTTCCCCCTATTTATACTTATTCAATGAACACCTAATAACAGTCACGGAATCGCCTCATCAGAATGATCCTAATCTAAATTTTGAACGAAAACTTAATTCTGCATTAAAATCCCATTTATATCAACTAACGGGGGGGGGCATTAGAACCCCTGTTCCCCCTACTTATACTTATTCAATGAACACCTAATAACAGTCACGGAATCGCCTCATCAGAATGATCCTAATCTAAATTTTGAAAACTTAATTCTGCATGAAAATCCCATTTATATCAACTAACAGGGGGGGGGCATTAGAACCCCTGTTCCCCCTATTTATACTTAATCAATGAACACCTAATAACAGTCACGGAATCGCCTCATCAGAATGATCCTAATCTAAATTTTGAAAACTTAATTCTGCATGAAAATCCCATCTATATCAACTAACGGGGGGCATGAGCCCCCCGTTCCCCCTCTTATACATATCGAATGAACTCCAAAAACTAATCAGGGAAGCGCCTTGTCAGGATATACCTACATACAAAATTTCAAGTGGATCGGATATTTTTATCATGAGTTATCGCGTTACGTACATACGAACATACATACAGAACGGACGGGCACATAAGCTCTCAGGCTATGATAGCCTGTGAGCTAAAAACTGACAGCATTCTATAAGGTGTAAATTTATTTAAGTAATATCTATGTTCATTTAATTTATAGTTAAAAAAGATTCTTTTTAATATTAATGCGAACATATAAGAAAAAGTACACGAGTTTAATTATGGAATTTATAATTAGAAATACTGAAATAATTTGAATGTTGAAATGATGTTTTATCGTCGTGATATAAATAAGTCCTCCAATGAAATAAAAAAGCAGATGATTACTTTTTATTTCATGTTTAATTAAAATTATGTTGATGTTAATTAGTTTTTAATTAAGTTAAAAGTAATGGCAACAGCAGTTATGCTAACGCGAAAGAAATTGGCAGACGATTTACCTTTACACATTTCTAAAGTTTAAATAAACTATTCTTCCAAATATCTTTTTATTTTTCTATGAGAAATGTATTTTTGATCGCGAAATGCGTGTCAAAACAATATGCGGCCTGTGAAACTTGCCAGTGCACTGCGGCATCTCATCTATGACGTCATATCGCTGGCGTATGACCAAGTAATAAAATCTATTAAACCACATTTCAGATAACCAGCAGCTGTATTTTGTTACGATACAGTATGAACGGATGAAAAGATTATCCCTTAAATCGCTTCAGTGGATTAGTGTAAGAGGATCAAGCACATTTCGAAATCGATTTGACCATAATCGGTTTTGTTTTCGTCTCCTAACTACAGATCGATTCCAGGCAGTTTTATTTCACGGCTGTTTAACACGCAAACACGCTTCGGGGCAAACAAATGGAGAAAATTAGTCGAGTTTGAAATAAATATTTGCGCGTTGTTTTTACAAGCTGATGCAATTTTAACGTATACTATAAAGATATTTTAAAGTTGTTGCTATTTTTATAGCTGTTCGAATAGACTTTTTTTTTTTTTTTATCATTCCTGAACAACGAAATACAGGGTGTTTCAGGCTGGAGAACACAATATTATAAGCAATTTCAGTAAACAGAGCCGTAATTACTCGCCAAGAATACAGGGGTATCATTTCTATCTGATCTCGGATTTTTGTTAATAACTTTAACAAAACAACAATAATGAAGATATTTTAAGAAAATTTCCAAGAGACTTATTTTGTTTTATATGAAATGTAACGTTTTTACGAGAAGTGGTAAAAATATCCACCATTCGCATCCAAGCAATGCTAAAGTTTTATTTTTGCCATACACGCTTTGGGGCGAACAAATGGAGAAAATTAGTCGAGTTTGAAATAAATATTTGCGCGTTGTTTTTACAAGCTGATGCAATTTTAAAGTATGTTATAAAGATAGTTAAAAGTTTACATATAGCTGTTCGAAAATTTTACCAGGATAATAGACTTTCTTTTTTTATTATTCCTGAAGAAAGAAATACAGGGCGTTTCAGTGTAAAAGTTACAAACTGTAAAAGGCTGGAGAGCACATAGAATAAGCAATTTTTGTATACAGAGCCGTAATTATTCAGTCAAAAATACAGGGTGTATTATTTCTATCGGATCTAGGATTTTTGTTTATAGCTTTAACAATAATGAAGATATTTTAACAAAATTTCCAAAAGGATACGGTAAAAAATTTAAAAAACTGGCGATAAGTAATAATTAAAATAATATCTTTGTGAAAAATCTCCATAAAATAAATTAAAAGAAATGCAGGATGCGTTTCAAGCTAAAACAATAACAGCTCGTCATGAGCTGAATCAGACACAGGTCTGCTTTAGCAGCTGATGACGAGCTGTTATTGTTTTAGCTCGAAACGCGCTCTGGATTGCTTTTAATTTATTTTATAGTGATTTTTTACAAAGTGTATTATTTTATTTATTCCAAGAGGCTTATTTTACTTTAACACTTTAAATTTAACACTTTTACGAAAAGTTGCAAAAATGTCACCATTCGCATTTAAACAACGCTGAATTAAATGCTTTCGATTTCGGAAGTCGTTAAAATAATACGCAGTGTCACTGAGTGAATAATTTACATTTATCCTGTGTTTTCAGATTGGCTGGGTGATTTTAAAATTTAATAACTTGCAAAAAGTGACTGATAGCTACATACAAAAAAATCTTGGATGAAGGTTATGTAAAATGTCAGGGAGTTTTTTTTTTCTTCTTTGCTGAGATTCTAGATTTTATTATAAAATAACAGCAGTAGACCACGCTGCAAGCAATTCACTCCGGATTTCATTCTATGTTACATCATGCAAGACAAATTTCTGTCGCAAATTGTGATAAAACAATATAAATGTTATGCGTGAAAATTGGGATTCGGAATTGAGTGAGGTTAATTTATTTATTTATTTATTTATTTATTTTTTATTTTTTTTTATTTTTTTTTTTTTGGGGGGGGGGGGGTAATAAATTTCAAGCTTCGTTTCTTAACAAGAAAAAAAAAAAAAAAAAAAGAATAATTGTTAAAGATGTTCTAATACGTCTCAAAATTTACTAGTTGTTTTAACAGTTAAAAACTTTTAATTTATTGTTATTTTTTTTTTTATTTAGATTTAAAATCAGGACACTATGGCATTTTGTATAAAATTGGCTGTAATATAACTTTTTTTTTCTCCAAAATTTATGTTAAATAATTGAACGCTCACTATTCGGTCAAGAACTCAATAAGCTATATGTTCGACTGTAGAAGTGGGGAAAATATGTGTAGTGGAAGTGGAAGTGCAGATTACCGTGTATGGTACCGTGGCCCGAAATGACAAAAATTTGAAAGCACGGTGACCCAAATCGAAATCTTCCACACTGCTGTACTGTCTAGAATACCGTTATGTGACGTTGAAAACGACGCACCGTAAAGTCGATGTGTCCGATTTCGTCACAAAATCGAATGTGGAACGAAAGTTAGTGTCGTCCCATTCTTAACTTTAAAATGAAAAAGGTCTCAGATACACTAACAGTAAATATACACATTCATATTACAAAAGAAGCGCAAGGTTTTATAGAAGTACACATAGGTAATTACGTGCACTGTTAAACATTTAATTGAAAAATATATCAGGTTTCTAGCTTCGATAGTTTATTTGGAAAGCCGTTCTCTTTCTCGACAGACCTCGTACCTCCGGATGCTTAAAAGCATTGCTCGCTTGGTTTCTCAGCAGGCCCTTATTACCGCATGGGCAAATCGGAACTTTACTCATGGGCCCCAGACCTTGGGGGGCCCCCCAAATCTGTACATTAAATTATAAAACAGTTACTTTCTTATTCCAATTCCAATTCCTCCATAAGTTGAAGTTATTAAATCCATCTTAAAGTAAATACAACAAAATGCTAAATTTATATAAACGAGTTTTCCTCTGTACAACGGAAAAAAATGGTGTACTTTTGTTAATTTAAGTATTTAATTAAAATTGACGGAGCTAAGAATTTTCTTCTATTTATGTCCAAGGTGAAAAAATATGTTTATGCATTACCTATACACATATAAATAAATGATCATCAGTTCTATTTGAAACATGTTGCAATGATTCAAAAGGGGCCCCCTAATTTATTTTTGTCCAGGGCCCCAATTAGTAATAATCGGGCCTTGTTTCTCAGCATTAGGTGTATACGTTGAGCCACTTCGAGTACTTATTTTGAAAGATCTCAAGAAGTGTTCAAGTAGCTGAGAATTATCCCCACTTCGGTATTGATGCTTTGAAAGTTACGTGTTTTCTAATGTCAGAAAGAACATTAAGTATAGTAAATACAGTCAAGCCTCGTTAACATGAACACGCTTAGCTTGAAATACTTTTAACTTGAATTGTTTTCACAGTCTCCTATAAAGATGAATACAAAGATTTGATACTGATAACATAAAATACTGTTAACTGAACAAAATCTTGGTCCCCCTTGAAATTCATGTTAACGAGGTTCGACTGTATGTAGTCTTGAAAAGAATGTATGATTTACATCAGGATAATTTCCGACTTAACTCAAAAGTTTTTTTTTTTTTTTTTTTTTTTTTTTTTTTTTGGGGGGGGGGGGGGGAGGGGGGGGAGTGGAACCAATTTTAATTTATTTAAAAATTTTAATTAGTCACATTTGATTAAAGGGCATTTTTTAACATCCCTGTGATTAGAAATGGCGCAACATTCGAAAAATTTGATCGACTACTGGAAGGGTATCAATTACTGGCGGGGTCACTCTGTAGTCTAATAATGCGATATCAGTAATCAGATATTACTCATCTGTCTTTATTTATTTTCTACTAAATTACTGTCTTATCTGTTTGGAATAACAGGTCAAATAATTACAGATAAGTATCTGAACATCCATTTTAGACGCGTCTATTAAAGAAAAAAAAAAAAAATGAAAAATGGAAAAGTTTTGGTTTGTCTTAAAAATACGTGAGTTTGAAAAATGTACAACTAAGAGAAACAAAACTATAAACACTTTTTATACCTTCCATTTTCTTTTTCCTAATGATGAAACGAAGTTTTTTGTCTGAAAATTTATAAAAGTCATAATCTAAAAATAAATAAATGGCTGAAAATCTTTCGCAGAGAAAAGTGGAAGAAATACAAAAACTTTGAAAGATAAATTACATTAGGCTGCAAAAGCATTTTTAAAACTTTTGGGGGAAAACTTGCATTTCTAAAAAAAGTAAATAAATAAATATTTTTTTTATTTTAAAAAATACAACACTAAATGCAAATTAAAAATAAATAAAGTTAAATTAATTAGGTTAAATTTTTTAAGAAAATATTGTCTTATATTATTTTACTTTATTACTTTTGTTAAGTTCCCTGATGCAGATTCATTACGGAATTTTTAAATCGATTTATTTCAATGTAGTTGTTCTAAGGGGACACAAGACCATTAAACTTTCAAAAAATCAGTTTTCGATTTTTGTATTATTCTGAATTTTTAAAATTTTCTCAACAAAATGAAAAAAAAGTGAAATATCTATATACATAAAAACATGAACTGAATTATAATTATTTAATACGGTAGCTATAGTTAAAAGTCCATAAATTCAAAAAAAAAAAAAAAAAAGAAACATGTTTCCTCAGTTTAGTAAATTTGGAATTTATGCGTGCTGTTACTTTCAAATTATGTAAAAGCTACAACTTAAAAAAAAATTAAAGAAATTTGAGTAACTTTATAGTCTAGATCAGCGGTTCCCAAACTATGGGTCACGACCCACTGGTGAATCGCGGTGGCTATTTTAGCTTGTCGCGGAAACAATCGAGGTTTGTCACAAAAATATATTTTGTATTTCACCTGATTAAAAAATATAACAATTTCAAAGCAAATAATATTTCAAGGTAAATTCTTTAATTTTTATATGAAGAAATATACGTGCAGATAATCTAGAAATATCTAAATGAGCTTTGAATTCCTTCATGCAGTTCAACACAAAATATTCGTGTAAACACGCATTTTGTATTTGACTGTTTTTGAAAAACAAGTATAGAAAAAACTGTGTGTTGAAAGGGAATTAAGATTGAAATTAACAAGTTTTAACCCTGATAGAGATGCTTTCATCGGTAAACACCAGTGCCGGAAAACTCACTGATTTTAAAGTTATGGTTTGATAGTAATTAAATGTATTTTTAATTATCTTTCTAGTTCGTGTGTTGCATTAATTATTATTCCACTTACACACATCAGAATTAGGAATTTATGTTTTCAATGATGCTGTATACTTCGTACGAAAATTTGCCTTTTTCGTAGACCGTAGGATAGCCGATAGCTTATACAAGTCATACAACAATTTCCATAGATGTCCACCATTAAGTGGGTCGCGAAATTTTCTTTGCTTAAAAATGGGCCGTGTACCAATAAAGTTTGGGAACCGCTGGTCTAGATGCTAAAACCGTAAAAAATCGGTTCTTTCTTTCTTTCTTTTTTTTCTTTTTTTTTTTTTTTTCACATGAAAAAACTTGAAAAAAAAAAGAAATTTTTGAATTTTTTTAAAAAATTTTATTTAGTTTTAAAAAATTTTATTTAAAAATTTTATTTTAGTTAGTTTGTGCGGATGTGTGGGTGCTAAAATTAAATTGAAAAAAAAAAAAAACCTTTTATGATTATTTTGATTTTTATTCAGGAGTAAGTATGATTACACATTTTGATCAAAATTTGTTTTCTGTATGCATAATTTGGAATTTATCATGCGCATAGAACTTTAAGAATTTAACTCTTGTTTTAACAGGACAATTTTACCCCAATTGATCAAAAATTTTACTGTTTGTTTTTACATGTAAAATAAAAACCTGTTTAATTGCGAACATTTTTACATCTTAATTTTTACACATATGGCAATTATATCTCGAGGTATTGTAAATTTTATTAATGCACCAAGTACAGTTCTAAACAGAAATGATAACTTTAAGAGTGTATTCCAATCCAAACTGTTTATTTTCTGATTTATTTTTTAAATAATTTTTGTTCTCAAATGCATCAAACTGCCAAATTCTCTTATTTAGAAACTGCATAATGTGCCATGCTAGTCTGTTTTCAGATAAATGCAGAAAATATTGCAAAAAATACTGCTAAAGTTGGCGTTTCGAATCGAATTTCACGATGCGGGAGATCTGGGAACGAACAAAATGGTCCTATTGAAAAAATAATTGTTTATCTGTCAAATTTTGATAAATTGAGTGAAAAATGAAATCGCACGGCTTCTCATCTCTTCAGAAATCACTTCAGCTAGTTTCAGGTTTTTACTTTTAAAAATGAGCCTGAAAATTTCGAGCTGTTGAGGATAGGAAAATATATATATATATTTTTTTTAATACACCCTTAAACGGCTTTTTCTCCATATACATATTTTTTTCCAATTTAATGTTTCAGTAACGCTAAGGTAAGATTTTAAGAACTTCATTTTTTCACAAACATTCTTATAAACAATTTATATTGCTTAAAAAAAGTGTTACAAAAATATATTAAAAATAAATAACTTGACATGTTTCGGTAACAATTCTGATAAGAATCGTAATCATAATAAGAAATAAAAATACATTTCATTTCACGTTTCACGGTCAATACAAGTCGTCACCTGAGAATAATAAGGTTCTATCTGTGTTTTTGAAAAGATTGACATATCGATATAGAAAGGTCCTATTTGTATCTATGAAGGCATTTCTGTATTAAAATAATGTCATAATACAATTGTAATGTCATATGTAAATTATGTATAACATCATTTTGATGAAACAGTGTCTTCATAGATACAAATAGGACCTTTCTATATCGATATGTCAATCTTTTCAAAAACACAGATAGAACCTTATTATTCTCAGGTGACGATTTGTATTGACCTAAATGATTTTTATTTTTATTTTTTTTATTGTGATTATGGTTCTTATCTGAATTGGTACCGAAACATGTCAAGTTATCTGTTTTTAATATATTTTTGCAACACATTTCTTAAGTAATATAAACTGCTTATTAAAATGTAGTACGATTTTAATAAATTCAAATTTTATTAAAATTAAAAAATAAATAATAAATGTGTCTTTTTTTTCAAAGTGTACTTTTATTTGAATATTTAAATGCAATGAGTTCACCATTTAAACCATATTTTTAAAAATAAACAAAATGTTCAAAGGTTAATCTGTTCCATTAATGAGTGGATATTTAACTTTAAAATTAAACTACTAATTTGCACATGCAACATTTAGTTTTCTGTATGATATACTTAAGAATATACATGGGCAAAGGTGACCGGGCACTCGCGATTTTATACATTTTGTTAAATATCTAGAAAAATACCAAAGGAATTATCCTGAAACTCTAAGAGTGTAAACATAATAATACAGGTCATATATTAAGGTGAAAACTTTTCCCTTAAACTCTATAGAGGACAGTCAATAAATTGAAAAAGAACGGATATCTTTTGGATAACTTTGTCAAAACTAATGAAGCAGAAGCCTTTGAACTGTGGATTATGATTAAGTGGCTTATTGTAATAAACTGTGTTCATTTTTATGTGGATAGCATGCATAATAATAGAGAAATTAAGGTTTTTATAAAAAAAGTCCTAAATTTTTTGCTAATAATTTACATAGTTCTTAATATAAAATAATGTTCTTTTCCAAAAATATGACAAAAAACAGTATACACAATACCCTGTCGTCAGAATTAAAAAATAATAATAAATCTATGAAAAATAAGCAAGTTTACTAAATAAATTTTCATTGCGCATGCGTAAACGCTATCAAAATTCCATTTGCATATTGTGCTATGTAAATGTATAGAGCAACTTTTGTGAAAGTGTCAAATACATAGCTTGAAGATTCTGAAAGTGATTGTCTATAGAATAAGCTTAAAATCCATTATTCCCAAAACAAAGCAAAAAGATGAGGGGATGTATCCATTTATCTATTGATTAGTGTCTATATAGAATGCACAATATGGCATGTATTACTTTAAATACAACCCCTCATTTTTTTTTTTTTTTTTTTTTTTTTTGAATAACGGATTTTGAGCTTATTCTTTCCAAGCTAGACTTTTGAGACTTTTACAAAAGTTACTCATTTAGCTAACACAATTTATAAATGGAATTTTGATAGGGTTTACGTATGCGCAATGAAAATTTATTTAGTAAATATGATTGTTTTTCATACAATTTTTATTATTTTTTAATTCTATTTACATAGTATTGTGTACAATGTTGTTTGCCATATTTTCAGAAAAAAACATTATTTCATATTAAGAACTCTGCAAATTATACGAAAAAAAACTTGAAAAAATTTGGGACTGTTTTTACAAAAACCTCAATTTCTCTACGCGTATACATGCTATCCGCATAAAAATGAACACAGTTACAATAAGCCACTTAATCATAATCTACAGTTTGTATTCTTTTGCTACATTAGTTTTGACTGGGTTATCAAAAAGATTCATTGTTTTTCAATTTGTTGACAGCCCCTTACGGCGTTTCAGGGAAAAAATCTTCACGTAAATGTATGACCTATGCTATTAGGTTTACACACTTAGAGTTTCAGAATGATTTCTCATGTATTTTTCAAGATATTTAACAAAATGTCTAAAATCGCAAATGGCTGGTCACCTTTGCCATCTAGTGTATATTTTAGGCAGAAAGAGGGAAAAAAAGGTCTTAATTTTATATACTTTGTGCCTTGGTGGTTTAAAAAAGCGATGCTTTTGATCATCGCTACAAACTCAAAAGTCCTGTGCCCTCTTAAATTTTGGATTTACTGCTAAATGGTGAGATTATATCAAACGTTTACTAATTGTTTGAAAACTTCCGATTTGATTATATCCATGAGTATTTTTATAGAGTTTGATATTCCATGTAAGATATTTAATTGTCCAATTTTGAAACATTCTGAAAACATAGAAAAAAAAGTGTGATTATGCATTACTTTTCGTAGTTGCAACAATTTTTCTTACAAAGTAACGCATTAAACGAAATCTCATACCCGTTGATGGCTTTTTGATACATATAGCGGAGAAATGTGAAAACCACAAAACTTATTTTGAAAAATTATTACGCTAAAAGTTTTGTCAAAAATATTGAATTTGTCATTAGTAAGCAGCTTTCTCATCAATCATAAAGAATAATTATCACACAGCTCATTGTAATATACAGATGATTATACATATATTTATCTAATAATGTTTTACTTACTATCTTTTGGTAATTATTAATAAAAAAGAATGTTTTTTTTTTTTTTAACATAGACATTTTATTGCTGTTTTATGTTTTTTAAGGGTTCCGTACTTATAAAGTGAAAACGGAACCATTATAAGACCCCTCCTTTGTCTGTCTGTCTGTCACAGCCATTTTACTCATAAACTATGAAATGTGGAAAACTCAAATTGAAGGAAGTAATGAAGAATATTGACCCCTATATTTACACATTATCAAACATTTACAAATGTATTTAAGAAGGGGGTTGGGGACTAATTATTTTACTTGAAGAAAAAAAATATTTTCTTTGTATATTCTGTGGGGTATCGTTTGAAAGTTTTTGTTACGCTGAACTCCAAAATATAGTATACAAATATGTTTTCCCTTCAATCTCATTCCGAATTTATTGAAGCTAAAATTATGAAAAAATTAGAGGTTATAGATGTTATTTTAAACCTCGCAGGAAAACTATAGTAATTACTCCAGATCGCATGGTTTTTGAGAAAAGTACATTTTTCTGTTACACACAAATTTCGATATGTAGGCATTGAGCAAAGATGTTGAGGAGCGCTGGAGGTACTAATCTTAGCAGATGTATAAACGCATTGTTGATAATGATTTTTGAAAAAAATCGTCAATAATTAGCCGAGATATTAACCTTTAAAGACAGGGACGGTTTGGACATAAATAATGTTGCTGCATATCATCGGCTTTAAAAGCGTAGATAACAACTTTTAATAATATATTTGTGAAATTCAATACGTAGTAGCAGTATAAAAGTAATAAACTTCATACTGTTGCAAACATACTAATTTAATTAGAATTAATCCCATAAATCAGGATTAGTACGCATAAGAAATAAAAAAATAATTATCCATTATAGTACCAAGATTTTTTTTAAGTATTATTTACTTTATTTAATGCAAAACGTTCCTTACTTCGGATATAGCGGCAATTCGTTATGAAATTTTCGCTATTAAAATGTCTAACTTTTTATAATTTTTTTAATTAATTGTTTTTTTTTTATTCTTTATACTTTCGAACCCTTCATAAAGTCTATGGGATTTGCGACTAGTTTGCATTGAGTGGGTCTCTCATTAGGACGTAGACGATTTTCAAAAATTTATCTGGAAAAGCACGTCACGGACCGAAGTGGCTTTGCAAATTTGCGAGCTCCTTTCTACACAAGTTCCTTTAGAAAAATGACAACTTTAAACATTGAACAAGTGTTTTATGTTAGCTATAGTGGAAAAAGAAAAGGTTTTCACTATGCTGAATTAAGTTTTATGAAATACCAAATGAAGCTTAAATATCCATCACGTTTTATTCTCAGTACCGAGTTAACCCCTTAACTAGTAAATTTTTTTAACCAGAAATGTTAGTCATATTTTTTTTATTGCATATAATCAGACATCATACTTGATAGAATACGAAAATGCAAGATTTACTTTTATTATTACCATAATTAATGTTATAAAAGTATTTGTTATTTTAGAATTTAGAAACACAAATATCCTAAATGTTTGCTTTTTGCAACCATCTCTTTATGAATGAAAACTTTTTTTACAGATTTTACAAAAATTTAATTCAAACAAACTTCCATAAATTAAAACTTCTCGGTTTCAAATGATGTTTTTTATTCAGAAATTTTTTCCTGCGTGAATTTATTTAAATATTTTCTTGTGTGAAAGTGTTTGTTACGCTGAACTCCAAAATATAGTACAAAAATATGTCCTCCCCTTCAATCTCATTCCGAATTTATTGAAGCTAAAACTATGAAAAAATTAGAGGTTATAGATGTTACTTTAAACCTCGCAGGAAAACTATAGTAATTACTCTAGATCGCATAGTTTTTGAGAAAAGTACATTTTTCTGTTACACACAAATTTCGATATGTAGGCAATTTGAAGCAATGTGTAAAGCAAAATCCCATGTCCCAATCAGGACAGAAATACCGAGTTTCTTTTCGGATTCTCTTCCCATTATAATTTTTCTAGAACAGCAAAATGCACATTGTCTTGTATGTCTCAATTTTTTATCTGTTGCAGGAATAATTTCAAGAAAATGTATCTCTGTTAATATATGAAAATTAGGCTCAGACCCCGGTTGTCCACATCTGAAATTTATTCCAGAATAATATTTTCTGACAATTCGATCAATGAGATCAAGTCTATATTCTAATTTGATGCGCTTTCCTCACTTTTTTTTTACAATAGACAACATATGAATTCCATGTAGCTATATCAAATATGTGGAAAAAATCTTTCTGTAATATTTTTCCTTTTTTTTTCTTATAATTTCAAAATTTTTCAAAATTTGATCCAATGTGGTCTACTTCTCCCATAGTATTGTTATAATCCATTACAATTTTTGGTTTTTCTTTTGTTTCAGACCGGACTTGAATTTGTTTCATTTTTGTATTGTGAAATATCACAGAGGGAAAAGAGAAAATATCAATTCGACAACGCCGTACGGGCAAACCCGTTTGGGTCAACTTCCACTTGCCCGAACAGCGTTCGGGCAAATCAGTTAAGGGGTTAAATTTCTTACAAATACCGTAATTTCGGGTGTATAAGCCGCGGATCAAACAATTCTTTTTGGACCCAGAAATCTTATTTAGTGATTGAAGACAAATATTTGCGGCGATCTGACTAGTTACATTTGTTTCTTAAAAAATTCTGGGTCGAAAAAGAATTGTTTGATCTGCGGCTTATACACCCGAAATTACGGTAGATAAGGGTAAGATTTAAAAAAAAAAAAAAAAAAAGTTGCACAGAATAGCAATATTTAATTTTATTTAGGCTTCATATCTCTTTGAATTTTTATGGTATACCCATTCATACTTTTCTAGTATATTACAGTTATAACCAACAGTACTTTGTATAGTTTTCAATAAAGTCTCATTATTCTTTTAGAAACGGTTTTCTTTTGATAATTCAATTAACACTTGCGCGATGAGAGCATTTTGCTTAATTTTTAATCTTTAACCACCGGTTTTTCAAAACAAAGTTTTCTGTACAGGATTTGCAAAAATGCTCCAATTAAATAAGGTAAGCTTTACAATAAAAAATACCTTGTGGGAATAACGAAGGATTCGGAGAATTTTAAGTGGCACGTATACCAATCACTTTTCCTCAGGGGTTTAATAAATACATATGTTAATTGTACGGAACCCTCTTAGCTCGAGTAATACTCACACTTAAATGTTTATTTATTTTTTTTTTAATTATTTATGCACGACTGATTACTATTTCTATATTTTTGTACTGCAAAACAAAATAAATCGCATAATAATGCCATTAAGTATTCTAAATTGTTGTTATTAAAAATATCTCATTGATTTAAGTGTAACGAGGTTCATAGTGTTTGCACAAGTCTCCGTGGCTGAGCGGTTAAGGCGTCACTCCGCTAATCGCCTTCGAGCGTAGGAAGTTGTGGGTTCGAATCCCGCTGGCTCCTTTGCACACATTCCTTGTGTAGAGCTCCTGGTTGTACTTCTCTTGTTCTGTAATATTTCCTTTTGCTATCTCGTCTCTATATGTTGACGATGACTTATAAGCAGGTTTTCTTGTTGAACACACAAATCAGGGGTATGTTATTCAATAAATAAATAGTTTTTAGGGAGCATTTGTAGTTTTATAAATACGTAAGCACCTACAGTCGTTTTGTCCGGCCATTAGTCTTTCCATCTGTCCGCAAATAGTATCACAAAAAACTACCCAGCCGAATGATTTGAAATTTAATTATAAAATTTTTGGAATAAAATTATATTTGGAAGTATTTATAGTTCATTTAAGTTACATAAATGTGTAAAAAAGAATCGCCTGCCATTTCTTTCGTGTTAGAATAATTGCTGTAATCATTAGTTTTAACTTAATTAAAAATTAATCAGCATCGGAATAATTTTAATTAAACATTAAATAAAAATGATCATTTGCTTTTTTTAAAAATTATTTTTAGAACTAAAATTGGTTATTTCTATAACAACTATAAAACATTGTCCAACATTCGAGTTATTTTAATAATTCTTAATTAAAAATCTCATAACTGAACTTCTCTGCTTTTTCTTATATGTTAGCATCGTTAATAAACAATCTGACATATCTATAAATTAGTTGAATATAGGTATCATTTAAATAATTTTATGTCTCTTAGAAGTAGATTATTTGTTTAGGTTCGTTCGTGCATTAATAATTATATAAATACATAGCACCTATAATCAACGTTTGGTCCGTCCGCCTGTCTGCCTGTCTCTCTGCATATAACAGCGCAAAAACTACTCAACCGAATAGATTGAAAATTAAAATGTGTAATCGGTGCAGAATTTTGTTCAGTTATTTCAAATTGTATGAAAATTGAATGAAAACTTAAAAACATACTAATAAATGTTTCTTTTATTCTATTAAATCCTATCGTACGCTATTAATTCAATAATATGTCACGATAGATAATAATTTTAGGTTGCCATGATGATTACGCGCTATTTAAAATGGAGTACTATTATTTTCGTATTACTAAATTTAATATGTATAATCGTAAATAAACTTTGTATTCATGCATTTTTGCATAAGAGTGCCAAGAGCTATTATACCAAGATCTGAATATCTGCAAACGTTAATTATGGTCCAAACGCAGCTCATTTGCCACGTTTCACGTACAATTTCCAACTTATTAGAACTGGAAAAGGCTGAGAAAAAAAAAATCAAAATATCATAAGTTAAAAAGTTTTTTCTTATTTTTTTTCATAAAAGAATGGGGTTATGTTTAAAGATCTTTTAGGCAATAAATTACATTTTTACTAAATATGTGTATCTTAAAATACAGTTATCTTAAAAATATTTTTTTCTACAGCCGATTTAAGTTGTTTTGAAGAAACATACGGTTAAACTGCATAGAGTGTTAAAAATACGGTCAAACTGCCTAAAGTGTTTAAAGCAGTTGCATTTGCCTTGGATTTTTTTTTTCTTTTCTAACCTTTCACTTTCAGAAGAAGAATGAATTTTCGTTTACATACCATTCTAAAGATGAAACTTTCCTCCACGTTCTCGTTGAAACGATTTGTTTTTCTGCTTATTTTTATTTGTCTCTCGGTTCTTGAAACACAAGCCGATGAAGATATAAAAGAAAACAGAATTTTGAGTAATCGTTTCTTAAGCTTCGGAAAGAGAACTGTGTGGTGTCGTTTGGATATAAATCAATTGGAAAAATATTTGCTCAGCAAATATGCCACGATGATTCGTTTGCGAGAAAAAGTTTTTATTTATCGAGTGAAGACTTTTGCAGAATTTTAGAATTAAAAAGTAACTGCAATATTTTTGAAAATTGATAAAATGCTATTAAGTGCTAAAATAGTTGAGATAGACCTACAAAAAATATTACGGTGCTCAAGTTGATGGAGTAGATTCGTGGAATATTTGATAAATTTCGTTATTGAATTGGCAAATTTTATCAGTTTAACTTTCTTCTTTACACTGTGAAACAAAAACCGAAATATATATAGGGTAGATGTGCCACTAATGGACCCCCTTGAGGAATTTCTTTAAAAAGTGATTTTTTATTAATAGTTATAATTATTATATTCCAATTTTTTTCATATTATATTAATCTTACAACAATATTAACCTAATCCCATAGTTACATTTCCCAATAGAAATAAAAATTTAATTTTAAATAATAGAAATACGTCTAAATACCCAAAAGCCCAGTAATTTACCACCTATGTTCCAATAATGGACACCCTACGTTCCAGTAATGGGCCACCTTACAAAAAATAACAGATAATTGTTTTTTAAATTGTATTTTGCCCCAGAACTTAATGAAAGCATACTACTAAAACAAAATATTAAAACTTAAGTTAGAAATTTATTACATTAAAGGATTTATAATGAAAAAACATAAAACAAAATATTTTAATTTAAGTTATGAATTTATTATAATCAAGGATTTATAATGTGAATATAAAACAAAATATTTATGATATTATTAAAAGTTTATTACATTTTAAAGAGTTTATATTGTAAAGACATAAAGCAAAATATTTAAATTTAAAGGATTTATAAGATAAAGACGATGTTTTACTGAAATCAAGTTTAGATAAAATAAGACAATAAAAAGAGTCTCCAATCTTTATTGATATCATTATCTAAATGATGTGCTGTGCAAATATGAAATATAAATAACAAATCTTCAATTTAATCATCACTTTCGGATTCTTTATTCAATACGGAATTTTAGAATGCATTTAAAATGATAAATGTTCTTGCACTATCCAAACAATTTCCGATAATCATATAGCCCATCAATTTGGCACAGATTGATTCCACAATTTCCCTTGAGAGATGCTTATATGGATATATTATCACCAATGGAACAATCTCACTATTTGCTGAAAAACATCCCATAACAGTGATTTGTTCTTTTTCGTTATTCAGTACTACATAATACACATCGTTAACTGATTTTGGTCCCAAAATTTTCCCTGTTTTAAGAGCACAAAAGAAAACCAGTTTTAACTGCATTGACATTTCTCTCTGTATGCTTTAGAATTTGGAAGAAGATATTAGTAATATCTTCTTCTAAATATGATTCTACATTTCTGAACCAGCTTAAAACAACTTATTTGTAACGGCACATCTTATTACGGCATAACTTATTATTTTTTTATAAACAAAAAATTATGAGGTGGCCTATTACTGGAAGGTGGTCCATTACTGGCACATCTACCCTATATATAAATTTTTTTTGCTAGTGTAGAGAAAAAAAGTAAATAAAAGAAAACCTACCTTATTGGACTATTTCACTTAAGCACTAGAGAGGTTAAAAATTAGTAAACGTGTTTTAATTTTTAGTTTAAAAAATATATTTTATTTTTCTAGTGCATCAATAAAATCTGCAGATGAGGCAGACTTTTAATGATTTCATTTAATAACCTGAAGAAAGTCTTGGTTAAGTATACATTCTTATTTTAACTGAATTTTTTTAAAATAAATGTTCGTTAAAAATTTTTTATTCAAAAACCATGATTGCCCAAAATTTGCGAGCTCTTGAATCTTCATTTTCATCGGTTTACACTGGTTGATCTAATAATCTTCTAATTTTCATCTTTAAACTTGTGAGTATTTTCCTAAAATTTCATAAAAGCATTCGTGAAACTGATGTTAGTTTAATTTTCTTTTCGTGTTTTTTTCTAAAATGCATTTAATATTTCTTTATTTTACGTATATCTTAAAATACAGTTACAATGAAACTTGCTTAAGGTACGAATCAAGTGACTGAGGAAATTTCATATCTTAAGCAGGATCACATCTTATGTGGGTAATTTTAACAAGTTTCGTTTTTGAACAGGCGTATCTCACACGAGTTTCACTGTATCTCAAAAATATTTTTCTCTACAACCGATTTAAGTTTTTATTTATTTATTTATTTATTTATTTATTTGAAGAAACAAAAAATTATGGATAAACTGCTTAAAGGATTTTAAATTACGATTGCACTTGCCTTAGAATTTTTTTTTTTTTTTCTTATACATCTTAATTTTAGAAGAAAATCTGATTTTTATTTACACGCCATTCTAAAAAAGAAACTTCCCTTCGTTTTCTCTTTGAAACTATTTGGTTTTTTGCTTTATTTAATTTCCCGGTTCTCAAAACACGAGCCGATGAAGATGAAAAAGAAAGCATAATTTTAAGTAATCCTTTCTTAAGTTACGAAAAGAGAACTGCATAGTGACGTTTAATTATAAATCAGTTAGAAAAATGCTTGCTTAGAAAACGTAACACAATTACTCGTTTAGCAGTAAAAGTTTTTATTAAGAATTTCAAAATTAAAAAGTAGCTGCAATATTTTGTAAAAACTAACAAAATCCTAATAAGTTGCTACAACAGTTGAGATTGACCTATAAAAAATATCATGGTGCTTAATCAGATTCTTATAAGTTTAATATTTGATAAACTTCATTATTGGATTGACAAATTTTATCGATTTAACTTTCTGCTTCATACTGGAAAATAATATATATTTTTTTTTTTTCTAGCATAGAGAAAAAAAAGTAAATAAAAGAAAACCTTCCTTATTGGACTATTTCACTTATGTACTAGTATAGTAAAAATTAGTAAATGCGTTTTAATTCTTACTTAAAAAATACAATTTACTTTTCGGATGAAATAAAAGAATCAGAAATCAATAAAATGAAATAAATGATGAAATAAAAAAAGATGAAATCAATAAAATTTGCAGATTAGCCATACTTTTAATTTCACTTGACATCTTGAAGAGAGTCCTGGTTAGGAATCCCTGAATCTTATCTTCATATTTTTATGTTATGTTCTTATTCTAGTTGAAAAATTTTTTGAAATACAATTTCGATTTAAAAAAAGTAAAATAAATGATAGTCTGTAGTTTTCGAAAACTTGAATCTTGATTTCCATCGATGTGCACTTCTCGATCTAATAAACTCCTACCTTTTATAACTGAACTTCTGTTAGTATTTCTGCATTTTCATAAAAACATTCGCAAAAACTAATGTTAATTTAAATTTTCTTTCCCCGTTTCTTTCCAAAATATATTTCATATCTCTTTATTTTGCGTGTATCTTAAAATACAATTATCTTTAAAATATTTTTCTAAATTGCGCTTGCACATGCTTTGGAATTTTCTTTTTTTTTCCCCTATACATCTCACTTTCAGAAGAAAATTTGATTTTTATTTACATGTCATTTTAAAAATGAAACTTTCCTTCGCGTTCTCTTTGAAACTATTTGTTTTCCTGCTTTACTTAATTTCTCGGTTCTCAAAACACAAGCCAATGAAGAGGAAAAAGAAAGAGGAATTTTAAGTGATCTTTTCTTAAGTTACGAAAAGAGAACTGCACAGTGACGTTTGATTATAAATCAGTTGGAAAAATATTTGCTCAGCAAACATATCACGATTACTCGTTTGGCAGTAAAAGTTTTTATCAAAAATTTCAAAATTAAAAGTAGCTGCAATATTTTGTAAAAACTAACAAAATCCTATTAAGTTGCTACAATAGTTGAGATAGACCTATAAAAAATATCATGGTGCTTAATCAGATTCTTATGAGTTTAATTTGATAAATTTCATTATTGGATTAACAAATTTTATCAATTTAACTTTCTGCTTCATACTGGAAAATAATAATAACAATAATATTAATATTTTTTTCTAGCATAGAGAAAAAAGTAAATGAAAGAAAACCTATTTTATTGGACTATTTCACTTACGCACCAGAAGAGTAAAAATTAGTAAATGCGTTTTAATTTTTACTTTAAAAAATATAATTTACTTTTCTGATGCATCAATAAAATCTGCAGATTAGGCAGACATAATTTCAATTGACAACTTGAAGAGAGTCCTGATTAGGAATCCCCGATTCTGATCCTCATATTTTTATAATATGTTCTTATTCTAACTGATTTTTTTTTTTCAAATACAATTTTGATTAAAAACAAGAGGGAAAAATGACGGTCCATAGTTTTCGAGCATTTAAATCTTGATTTCCATCGGTATACGATTCTCGATCTAATGAATTCCTACCTTTCATCACTGAACTTCTGGCAGATTTTCTGCATTTTCATAAAAACATTCACAAAACTAATGTTAATTTAATTTTTCTTTCCCCGTTTCTTTCTAAAATCTATTTCATATCACTTTATTTTGCGTATATCTTAAAATACAATTATCTTAAAAATATCATGGAAGACGGTAGTATTCCGAGTGACGCTCGCCTTAAGTCCAAAATTATAAAATGTCGGAACTCTATATATACAGTTCGACATCAAAGAAATCACGGAAAGCCGCCATTTAATAACTCTCTACAGCCGATTTAAGTTGTTTTGACAACACGGAAAAATACTGTTAAACTGCTTAGAGGGATTTAAAATGCGGTTGCATTTGGCTTGGAATTTTTTTTTCTTATATATCTTCCTTTCAGAAGAAGAATGAATTTTTATTTACATGCCATTCTAAAGATGAAACTTTCCTTTGTATTCTCATTGGAACTTTTTCTTTTTCCTGCCTGCTTTTTTTTTTTTTCTTTTTTCCCTCACGATTGTCAAAACACAAGTCGATGAAAATAAAAAGGAAAGAGAATTATAAGTAATCGTTTGTTAAGTTACGAAAAGAGAAATGTATAGTGTCGTTTGGATATAAATCAATTGAAAAAGTATTTGCTCAGTAAACACAACATGATCACTCGTTTGTCGGTTAAAAGTTTTTATTTATCGAGTGAAAGCTTTTACAGAATTTTAACAATTAAAAAAGCAGCTGAAATATTTTTGAAAACTGATATCATACTAAGTGCTTCAGTAATTTCCTATAAACATATTGTGATGCTTAAATAGATTGTTATGCGTGGAATATTTGATTAATTTTATTATTGAATTAACTAATTCTTTCAATTTAACTTTCTGCTTTACGCTGTAAAAAAACCCCACAAAATAACATTTTTTTTTTCGTCGTGGAAAAAAGTATAAAAAATGAAATTCCTCTTATTGGAATAATTTACTTACGCACCAGTGGAATAAAAATTTAATAAATGCGTTTTAATTTTTAGTTTTAAAAAATATAATTTACTTTTCTGATGCATAAATGAAAACTGCAGATGAGACAGATTTTTTATAATTTCAGTTGGCAATTTCAAGAGAGCCATTCTTAAAAATTCCTGAATTTTATAATCATATTTTTATGGTATAATTTTATTTTAAATTTGAAACAGAGATATATTTTAATTTACATCCTATTTTAAATTTGAAATTTTCTACCTCGTTGTTATTGAAATGCTTACTTCTGTTTGTTTTATGATCTATCCCCTTTCGATACTTGAAAAAATAAGCAAGAATGATAAAAAAGAAGCATCTTTTAAAGTAATCTTTTCCTCTACGAAATGTGAACTGTATAATGTCGTTTACATAAAAATAAATTGAGAAAAATTTTGATTAGAAAACATAACACGATAAAGTATTTTCGTGTAGAAAAATTACTTATCGAGTGAAAGTTTGATTTAAAAGTCTCGCGGGCACTTTTTCAAAAAGAAAAAGCAGCAAAAATATTTTTAAGTTAAGACAGGCAGATGCTATTCGGTATTTCATTATTTGAGGTAGGCGTATACATCTTTGTAAGGTATTTTAGTAGATCGTTGTGCATAAAATCCGTGATCAGTTTTACTATGGTCTGAATTAATTTTATGTATTTAATTATCAATAAAATTTTCTTCCTTTTTTTCCCATGTGGAGTACAAAAAAAAGAAACAAAACATGCCTGTTTGGAGTATTCTAATTATACATAAGGGTGGCTAAAATTAGGACTGCGGAGTCGGAGGCATGCCCATTTTTAAGCAAAAGAGTCGGAGTTGGAAACGCTAAAAACCAAGTCGACTCCAACTCCGGCTTTTTTGTCAGACAGTTAAAGTGAAATTAAACCAGTTATATGTAATTGTGAATCCATAAAATAATTTATTATTGCTACTTTTGGACTATACGGGTCTACCCAAGTTAAAGATTCCCAATATACTGTCTGGCTTACACGGCAGATGAAAATCGCTTTTAATTATAAAATCTAGTAGATCCAGAATTATTTTCGAACTAGTAAATTTTTCATTTTTTATTTTTTTCCTTTCCATCGTAATTTTTCTGCTCTGGAGGAAACGAATTAACTTCAAAATTGTAAGGACTCCCCCTTTCCAAGTCTCTTGATCCGAAATAGTAAAATTACTCTTTTGTTTTTTTCTTTAGATTTCGATAGTTGGATTTCTCGGGTTTGTAAGAAGCGAAATTTAAAAATTAGTATAATGAAATATTTTTTTCCTTTTTTCTTTCAAAGTTTTAAGAACTGAATTAATACTGAACAAGTAAAAATTTCGCCTTATTTTTCTTGTGTTCTCTCATAATTTTTAAAAATAACAATACTAATATACTAGCCGACCGGAGTCGGCCATTTTATCTCACTAACTTTACAGCCCTGGTTAAAATAAATAAATAGGTTTTAAATTTTATATTTTAAAATACGTTTTATTTTTATCATGCGTCAATAGATTCACAGGTGAGACAGATTCGTAAAGATTTCAGTTGACAATTACAATGATTCATGATTAAAAATACCTGAATCTTATCCATATACAGGTTGATTCAGAACTGTTTGTCAATAACTAACATGCAAGTTAGGAGACGAAAACTAGCGAGAATTATATAGGAACGTAAGGTCGCAAATGCAATACAGATGCGCCACATACCTACAAAGTTGGGAATTAAAGCCAAACCTATGTGTCAATCTAAACTATGCTGATAATCACCTGTGTCAGAGACTGCACACGTTGCACATGGCACGGATGCAACTCGTCCACTTGTAAGTACACCAAAGTCTGGATTTAAGACGTACGTATACATGATGCATTACGTCGAGTACTCGTCCCTGAGTCGTTTTTGACTTCAGACAGTAAGACTTCTTCCAGTCTATATGTCCACGGCGGAGTTCTCTGAATATCAGTACCGATCATTTGTGAGTCGAAAAGTCTTGTTTCACTCAATGGAAGATACAGGAGGGCGAACATGGTGTGAGTAGGGATACATCTTGTTGAAAATCGGAAATTATACGTTCCCTAACGGCTATTCTACTGCCATCAACCGAGGTAAACGAGGTTATATCCGCCAATTTACTATTCGTATCATACAGCACGATAGTGCTGTATAGTAGAGATCAGATGCATCTCTAATGTTAAAGTCCAAAGTTTGCCTCCTAATAACTTTGGAACTAATCATCGGATTGCGACGAAATTGAAAACGGTAGTTATATGTATCTACGTATATATGCATCTCTAATGTTAAAGTCCAAAGTTTGCCTCCTAATAACTTTGGAACTAATCATCGGATTGCGACGAAATTGAAAACGGTAGTTATATGTATTCTTTCTTCAGTTCATGCACATGAAACACCACATATACCTCTGATATCCACCAATTTACTATTTATATAGTGATATGTATTCTTTCTTCAGTTCACGCACATGAAATACCATATATACCTCAAGATATCCGCCAATATACTATTCGTATAGAGATGTATTCTTTTTTCAGCTCATGCACATGTAATACCATTTATACCTCGTGATATCCTGCAATATACTATTCGTATAGTGATGTATTCTTTTTTTCATATCATGCACATGTAATACCATATATACCTCGTGATATCCGCCAATTTACTATTCGTAGAGTGATGCATTCTGCCTTCAGTTAATACACATGAAATACACTTTTTCTCGCTTCTGCCTTTCTAGCTGTCCTTGCAATCTCGAGCGACTTCTTGTGCGTTAGGATTGTGTGTGTGGTCCATGCTCCTAATATGATTCTTTCTTATCATTATCTTCCTAACCTACACTGTAAAAAAAATTCAAGAGGTTACTAAAAATTTTTTAGTAAATTTGTATTCCGCAGAATTTTTTAGTAACCATTACAAACTTTTTTTTTGCAAGTGAAACAAACATTTCTTTTGTAAACTAAACAAAAGAATTTTTCGTATAACTAACTTAAAACTTTTTAGTGTGAGCCACCAAACAAATTTTAGGAATAGCTCCAAAAATATTTTTAATAACCATTACGTGTGCCCGAAGGGCAGGAGATTCTTTCGAGCTGCATCCAGTGGGTAAGAAGACGGACGAAGTTTTTCGGCAAAGCCGCAATAGATGGCAGCACCAAATATTGCTACCTGCTCCTGATTTTCATAATCCCTTTATTTAACGAGCACTTACACTGCATACATTCGGTGCGTATTTGGCGGTGTCCAGCATCGAACCCGGGATCTTTCAGCCTGCAGTTTGGTGCTATGACCACTAGGCTATCACTGCCACACCCACTGAGTTTTAATAAAGCTATTAAAAATATAAAACTATTGACTCTATTCGTTGCTAGCTTTTTTTCTAGTAATTCTTACAGATTTTCTTGTAACCGAGTAAGTTTACTAAAAATTTTTTAATAATTTCAAGGATTACTAAATTTTTTTTAGTAGATGGACGCTTTTTTTTTACAGTGTACGTATCAATTATTAACAAAGAGATCCGAATCATCCTGTATTTTTACGATATTTTCTTATACTGTCTTTGTAACATAGATGTATTTATATACGTATCCCACTCTAAATTTGAAATTTTACGTCTCGTCATTATTGAAACGTTTCTTTCTGTTTGTTTTATGTCCTTTTAACTCCGCAGCATTTGAAATACAAACCGAAAATGGTGAAAAGGAAGCATCTTTTAAAATAACCATTCCTTAAGTTACGAAAAGAGAAATGCATGGTTTAGTTTGCCTATAAATCAATGGAGAAAATATTTGCTCTGAAAGCACAACACGATCACACGTTTATTGGTGAATGTTTTCTTTTATGCAGTGAAAGTTTGATTTAGACTTCTCGTTGACACCTGAATAGATAAAGGCTGAAAATTTTTCATGGTTAAAGAAGTTAAATATTGTTAGGAGCTTGAATATTTTAAGTTTAATCTAAAAAGATATCTTTTATTCATCTTATCAAAGAAAACAGAAACAAATACACGAAAAATCTTTTACTAATTTAGTGAAATTATAACATATGCACGTCACATAGTGTCAATAATGGCGCTTCACAAGCCTTTTAGACTGGGAAGTTGCATCACAAATAATCAAATCATTAAATTCACAGCTGAAATTCCAGAATTAGTTAAAATTCGAATCGCATATTAAAACGCAATCAATCTTCCAAGTTTTATTTTCATGTAAAATATCTGAAAACTTAATTTTAAGGCTGAACTCGCATATTTACCCTTGTGTTTTCCTGCTCCCAGTCCTCCACGTTTTTATACAGCTGGGTGCAGGAAAACACAATTAAAACTACGAGTCAATCAATAAAATGGGCTTTTTAGGTGTTTTCCATCAAGATATAACTTAGCAGAGCGATTTCATTTTTATATGCGAATCAAATTATAACTAATTCTAAAATTTTTGCCGTGAACTCGGTGAGATGTTTATCTGTGCTGCCACCTCCCGGTCTATTTGTTTTATTGGATATTTTTCACGTATCTGCTACACTTTTGTCTCGACGTCTTCGCTTATAAGCAGAAGATATCGGTGTTTATGTTATGACATAATGAAATAAGTCTGAAGTAATAAATAATTTTATAATTCCACTATGCAATGTACAAAACATTGTTTTATATTTACATTTGTAACTTGAAAGGGGTGTTTCTAAATAAATCAATTTTTCTGTCTACATTAAGAGATCATTTTGATGGGAAAAAAAAACATTCTTTTATTTGAAAGAGCAAGCTTTTGCGATTCCAAATTTGCAAACAAAATTAATGTTATTCCTATGATTAATAAAAGAAGAGTTATGGCCAAGTTAATATAGGCACGAAGTAATGAGTCAAATGGCGGTTCAGAAGTGACAGAAGTGTTCAGAAGAAATATAATATAAACAATGTTTCTATGTAGGATTTTCTAACGATTTTGACATAAAAAACACTAATAAACCTTATTTGATGCTTCTAAATCTAGACTGATTTTACAGATAAAAAATAAAAAATCTCTTACTACAGTTTCTGTTAAATTAATTTTTCCATTTTTTCCATGTACGATAAACTTCATTACATAAAATATTTTAAACAGACTTCAGTGAAATTTTATCAGGATGATTTCCATTGTACTCACTATCTTCTGAATTACAATCGAAGCTCTATATGTGTTACAAGGCAATTATTTTATAGCTTCTTGAATATTTAAAACAGTACTAAAATTTATTTTTAAAAATATGCATTTTTTGACGTATTTTGGCAATTTTCTGTTAACTTTGTTATAAAACTTCTTGTTTAATACACAGTAGGCCTAGAATTTTTTTTTTAAATTTTTACATGCTCAGTCGAGAATGTGGTTGGAAAAATAGATGTCCTAATAGAAAATTTACATGCCCGACTTTTTGCACGTCTAAATTTCGTGGTTTTAATTTTTAAAGCTAGTAAATGCAACATTATCCATAAAACAATAAAGGTTACACCGAATATTTTTTATTGAAAGTATATGATTTAAAGTTTTTTAAATACACGATTCTCATTTTATAAATAAAAATTATATTACAAAACTAATTAAACAATGTTTTAATATATTATAAATTATATTCTCTACATTCAATTGCTAATTCGATTGCTAATGTAAAGTACATCCACTCCTGCGTCGTGTGCTTTTGGCAGTCGATTGCCAGTGAGAAATCACAAGTGTCAGGTTAGGACATACAAGAGCTCTTCGTAGTTCCATGGTTCAGGATCATCAATGCTTATTCACCTAAAATCATTCATAGTTTCTGTCAAGAAGCTAGAGCGAATAGAGGTTTTAAATCGATTCATAAAGCCAATCCCTTTTACATACAGATGTTCTAGGTGAAAAACAAAATATTATTTCAACCAATAAAAGTACAGTATTGATGATATTTCTTTTCTGTTATAATTGCGGATAGTTATATTACATGCTTTTTTTTTACGTGATCATATATAGCATTTCAAATCCTCCTTATTGCATCGCAAATGTCTTTAAAAATACATGGCCGTTCGGACATGTTGATAAAAGTAATACATATCTGACATGAAACTTTACATGTTTCGGGTGTGCCGTACAACAGGTTTTTCAAACCTTGGTGCACAGGTAAGTGTAATAGTAGTATATATTAAAAAAGGAAATTAAGATAAATTCAATCGAATGAGTATCCGCTGTCTGCCGTGTTTCAAAATGAATATCGAGGTTTTAACACTTGGTGTATTTATTAGATAAAACTTGAAATTGTAATTATTACATAAAATGAAAGAGCAACTGTTTTATCTACAAGCTTACAAGTGTTTAATGTGAGCACCTTTCGTCTTACGGCACACTTCAAGTCGATAGCTCAGTTCATCTCAAACGTTGATTAGCAAAGAAGTTCTGTTCAGACGCTCACTCGATCTGGTGCCATGTGATTTCTATCTGTGGGGGTTCAAAAAGGATCGTGTATATGTGCTTCCACTCTCAGCTGGCCATTGCAGCTGTTGCAACAATGACTCTACAAACACTAATCAACGCTTGGGAAGAACTGAACTATCGACTTGATGTGTGCTGTGTGACGAAAGGTTCTCACACTGAACACTTGTAAGCTTGTAGGTAAAACTGTTTGAATGGCTCTTTCATTTTATGTATTAATTATAATTTTAAGTTTTATGTAGTAAATACTACCAAGCGTTAAAATCCCAATTTTCATCTAGAAACACGCTATATTTTGGCTAAAAAAAGTGGCAAAACACTCCAATTTTAGAAAATGTTTTAAAGATATTGTTTTTCATCCTTCTGTATTACAATTAAATTAAAAACATTTTTATTTATTTAATATTGTGCTTTATTTTAAGGCGTTCTGAACGCAGGCAGATGCCGTAATTGGGAACAGGTTTCTGAGAACATAATCTAATGTATGTCTATTATTTTAAGTTTTTTTACTTTTCGTAAGATCGTTTTACAAGAATCCATCCATATATCTCATCTTAAAACTTGAAATACACCATCTTGTTGTTTTCGAGCAGTTACTTTTCCATTTGTTTTCTCAATCGAAAGACAAGTAGAAGAAAACAAATAGGGAAATATATATAAAAAAAAGGGCAGTAGCTTTTGAGAAATAATCGTTTCTTGAGTCACGAATAGAGAATGCAATAGCGTTTTTTTTGCATTTAAATCGCTGGAGAAATATTTGCTTTGCTAACTAAACTTGAATACTGGATCTTCTGGAAATGTTTTCATTTATCCAACAAAAGTTTGATTTAGATTCGTACAAGTCAGAGAAGTCTGAAAGTAAAGGAAGCAGATAAAGTCTTAGAATTAATTAAAAGGTTTGTACTTTATTAGGTGAAACTAAATGAATGTGGATTTAAAATTGAACCTATGTTTTTGTAAAATGGCTTTAAGAATTACAGTACATATAACTTTTTTAGGTAGATTTCGTATGAAATACTACCTATTGCATTATCTCCCAAGTTGGAATTTCTGAAAATTTTTTGCAGATCTACACCGATCATGGCTCCTAGACCCCAAAACTACCATCAGTAAAAAAGTTTATCTATCTATCTATCTATCTGTCTATCTATCGGTGTATCTCATTTTCTTCTGGACACGATAACTTCTATAATTATGCTCAAATCTTCTTCAAACTACTTTTACATAAAATCAAGGAGCATAAAATCTTGGTTGAGTTTGTTAATGGGCAAAATCGGACCAAGGAGGTGGTAATTGGGAGGGTTTTTGTAAAAACTGAAAAATCATGATAACTTCTTAAATAAAATAGATATCGAATCAGTTTATAGTTTATATTACTTCTAAAAAATGGGCTAAAAGTTTATGCATGACAGATTTTTGGTAAAGTTAAAAATGGGCTGAAGGGGCAAAAAAACAGGGTTTTGGGGAGAAAAAAATCATAACTTCGTCAATTCTCAATGATATCAAATTCAATTAATTTTTTTATAAATGTACTCAACATTATATAAAACTTTTGTATTTACAAGTTTTTCATAGGACCAACTTTTACCGATGAAAAAAATTAAAAACGAAAAGAAAAAGGGGGGGAGGAAAAAGAAAAAAATCCATTACTTACTCAATTCTTAAGTAGTCAAATATAATTAAATTTATTTTACATCTTCTCAATAACATCTACAGCTTTTATATTAACATGTTTTTCATAGGACCAATTCTTCTAGCAAAAATAAATTAAAGAAAAATAGGAGTTGGAGAAAAAATCTCAATCTAAACTGCTTATATTCTGACTCATTTTTAAATTCCTTTTTGATTTTAAACGCATCCAAATGGCATATTCTCTTATTTAGGAACTATATAATGTGAAGTATAAGCCAGTGTTTGGATAAAAGCAGAATATATTTCAAAAAAGGCTGCCAAAAAGAGTATTTTGAACAGAATTTTCCGAAGTAATAGTAATTGAAAAATTGAGGAAGCATAACAAATTGCGTTTTTTCTGAGTCATTTTTAAATCCATTTTTGTTCGCAAACACATCCAATTATTTAGGTCCTCTTATTTAGGAACTATATAGTGGGGCAGACTGGCCAGTTTTTTGATAAAGGCAGAATATATTTCAGAAAAGGCTACCAAAATGGGCACTTCGCACAAAATTTCCCAAAGCGATCATGATTAAGAATTGAGGATGCATTCAAATAACAAATTGTTTATTTTATGACTCCTTTTTAAATCCAATTTTGCTCTCAAACGCATTTAATTGACAGTTTTTTGTTATTTAGAAACTATATAATATGCGTAATCATCAATTTTTTGATAAAGGCAAAATATATATTTTTTTAAAAGCTGACAAAATGGGCACTTCGCAAAAAAAAAAAAAAAAAAAAAAAAAAAAAAAAATAATAATAATAATAATAATAATAATAATAATAATAATAATAATAATAATAATATCCCAAAGTGATCATGATAAAAGAATTGAGGATGTAATCAAATAACAAATTGGTTATTTTATGACTCATTTTTAAATTCAATTTTGCTCTGAAACGCATTTAATTGACGATTTTTTTTTATTATTATTTAGGAATTATATAACGTGCGTATTGGTTGATTTTTTAATAAAGTCATAAGAATATATTTCAAAATGGACATTTGAGCCGAATTTCGTTTAAGATGATTTTGATAAAATCAGTTCTTACAGAAAAATGAAATAATTTTTTTTTTTTTTTTTCAAAAGCGGTCAAATAAAATAGTTAAACTGGGTTTATCACTAATATTATTTTATTTTTTGTTGTTCAAATGAAAACTCTTTGAAATCTACCTGCGCCTATAGGCCAAGCAGACAGGGATTTTTTTTCATGAAATACACTATTTTTGTTTTTATTAAGTTGTTACTGAAATAAATTCGCAGGTAGTTAAAATAATGTTTTTTTTTCTGTATTATTTTACGTATTTCTGAAGTTTTTTAATTTTTTCGATTTAAAAGTTAAAGTCAAAAATGTCCAGCTTATTTCCTTATAACATACGGTTTTTTTTTCCAAAATAATGATACAAAAACTCCGAGAAATCCCATAAAAATAACTAGATGAGTTTAAACCCGCTATTTAAAAACGCTTAAAATTAACCGGTATTTTTATTTTAACCGGACACAAGTCATCGTCAAAAATTTCTAACTTTCGCTAAGCCCTTTCTTTCGTCAATCTTGTAACATTATCAATGACAAATAGCTAATATTTTAACGCGCTTTAAACATAGGCAGACAGCATTATAGTGAGGAAGTTTCTGAGAACATAATCTGATGTATGCGTATTATTTTAAGTTGCACACTTTTCGTAAGAATCATTTTACAAGATTCCATGCATATATCTCATTTCTCATCTTAAAACTTGAAATATGCTATCTTGTTGTTTTCGAGCTGCTACTTTCCCACTTGTTTACCCACCCGAAAGACAAGCAGAACAAAACGAATACGGATATATTTAAAAAGAGAAGATTGGCCTTTGAAATAATCGTTTCTTGAGTCCCGAATAGAAAATACAATAGCGTTGTTTGCATTTAAATCGGTGGAGAAATATTTGCTTTGAGGACTTAACTTGAACACTCTGGAAATGTTTTCAATTATCCAGTGAAAGTTTGATTTAGATTGGCACAAGTCTAAAAGTAAAGGAGCGGATAAAGTCTTAGAATTATTTAAAAGGTTTGTACTTTGTCAGGCGAAATTAAATGAATGTGGATTTAAAACTAAATCTATGTTTTTGTAAAGAAGCATTAAGAATTACAGTATATATATATATATATTATATTATATTAGGGGAGGACAGACGATTAATTTTATAAATGAGTTGTCATTGAATTAAATTAAAAGATATAGATAAAATAATATAATTTTTCTGAAGTTTTTTTCAATCTGAATGTGTCAAAAGTGTCAAGATTGTTTTCTTATCGCATAAAGTTTCTCTCCAAACTAATGATACAAAAACAAGAAAAAATCTGACAAAAGAACTAGATGAATTAAAAAAAAATTCGGTATTTAAAATGATTGCAAGACTTACCCTATGTTACATATGATGGGTAAGTATAAAGGGCAAAACGTCCCAATTTTTTAAAATGCTATAATTTTTTTTTCTTCATTCTGTATTACAATTGTATTAAAAATATTTGTATTTATTCAATATTGCACTTTATTTTAAGGTGCTCTAAACATAGGCAAAAACAGTAATGGGGAACAGGTTTCTGAGAACATAATCTGATATATGTCTATTATTTTGAGTTTCATACTTTTTGTAAGACTCGTTTCACAAGAATCTATCCATATACCTTATCTTGAAATATACCCTCTTGTTGTTTTCGAGAAGTTTCTCTCCCATTTTTTTTTCATTCCCCAATCGAACGACAAGTAGAACAAAACAAATTAGGAAATATATATATAAAAAAGGGCAGTAGCGTTTTGAAATAATTGTTACTTGAGTCACAAATAAAAAATGTAATAGCGTTGTTTGCATTTAAATCGGTGCAGAAATATTTGCTTTGAGAACTTAACTTGAACACTGGATCGTCTGAAGATGTCTTAATTTATCCAACGAAAGTTTGACTTAGATTCGTACAAGTCGGGGTAGTCTAAAAGTAAAGGAGCGGATAATGTCTTAGAAATAATTAAAAGGATTGTAATTTATTAGGCGAAACTAAATGGATGTGGATTTAAAACTAAACCTCTGTTTTTGTATAATAGCTCTAAGAATTACAGAATACATATTTTTTTCTTTTATGGGGGGATAGACGCGACTAATTTGACTATTGAGTTATTATTGATTTAAATTCACACATAGGTAAAATAATACATTTTTTCTGAAGTTACATTCGATCTGAAAGTTAAAGTTAAAAGTGTCAAGATTATTTTCTTATCTTATAAAGTTTTTCTGCAAACTAATGATACAAAAAACAGGAAAAATCAGCCAAAAAGACTAGACGAGTTAAAAAAAAATATTCGGTATTTAATATGATTACAAGATTTACCCTATAACTCATGATGGGTTAATAAAAAGGGAAAAATTCTCCAACTTTTTGTAATGTTATAAAAATATTTTTTTTCCATTCCGTTTAACAATTGTATTAAAAATATTTGTATTTATTTATTGTTGTACTTTATTTTAAAGAATTTCGAATGTAGGCAGATACAGTAATGGGGTACAAATCTCAGACCATAATCCGATATATGTGTATTATTTTAAGTTTCACATTTTTCGTAAGAATCTTTTTACAAGAATCAATCCGTATATCCCATCTTAAAAAACTTGAAATATATCATCTTGTTGTTTTCCAAGTTACCTTTCCACTTATCTTCCCACTCGAAAGACAAGTAGAATAAGACAAATAAGGAAATATATGTATAAAGAAAAGGACAGTAGCTTTTGAAATAATCGTTTCTTGAGTCACGAATAGAGAATGTAATAGCGGCGTTTGCATTTAAATCTGTGGAGAAATATTTGCTTTGAGAACTTAACTTGAACACTGGATCGTCAGGAAATGTTTTCATTTATCCAACGAAAGTTTGATTTAGATCGGAAAAGTCTAAAAGTAAAAGAGCAAATATAATTTTAGAATTAATTAAAAGGTTTGTACTTTATTAGGTGAAATTAAATGAATGTGGATTTAAAACTAAATCTATGTTTTTGTAAAATGGCTCTAAGAATTACAGAATATATATTTTTTTTCTTTTAGGAGATGCGCGGTTAATTTTATTATTAAGTTATTATTCAATTGAATTCACAGATAAATAAAATAATATCTTTTTTATTCTCCATTCTTTTACGCATTTCTGAAGTTTTTTTTCCATGAAGTCAAAAGAATCAAGTATAATCCTTATTACATGAGGTTTTTCTCCAAACTAATGATACAAAATGAACTAGATGAATTACAAATCTTTATTGAAAAAATGCTTAAAATTTACCGGTACTTTTATGTTACCAGCGCAAGTGATCATCAAAAAATTCTGGCTCTCGCCAACTCTTTTTTTTTTCGTCAATCTTGTAACATTATCAATAACAATATTTTATTATTGCGATGAATGATATAACACTGTGGGAATGAATTAAGAAATTAAAGTATTCTAAAAAAATAATTAAGATTAGTAATAAAAAGTTCGATAATTTCTATCATAATATTTAGAAAAATGCGCTTATGCAAAGCTATAAAAAATAGTGGTAAAATACATGAACGCAAGCATATCAATACAAATAATTAAATCTCACGTAATCGAGTTTAATAATAGTTAGGTTTAGTCAATAAAAAAATTGTTTAAATAAGCAATGATCTAAAAAAAAAAAATATTTTACAATAAAAGCGACGTATCTGTTTTTATATACACAAAAATAAAAAATTACGTTATTTATTTACGAATTACGATTACGAATCTCATACTAGTTCATCCTGTTTTATTTTGTTGGCGTTAACTAGAAAATTGACACACACATCTCACGCAAATCTCATATTAAGTCCTCCTATTTTATTTAAGGTACACTGAAAATTTTCAAACACAAAAATAAACACATTATAGAACACTTTTTGTAACCAAATCAACGACAGATTATAAAAACACACAATTTAGAACACTATAAAAGAACACATGTAAAACACTTTAAAACAATTTCTACATGTCTTTGAAACCGCACAATTTGCTTTATAGTGAAAAAAATAGCAAAAGATTACTGAGTGAGTTGTCTAATTTTACCTATAAATGTCACTAACAGCGTTTCTGGAAAAATTATATAATATTTAACGGTACTTTTTGCACAATCTTTATCCTAACACAATACGTTCGCAACAAATTCACAAGATAAACAAAAAAGATTTCAATTAGAAGTGTTAATTATTTTTTTAGTTAGTGTAGTAAAAGTGTTTCACGAATTTGCAGTGTACCAAAATCTCATATAAGGACCCTCTAGAGGCGAGAAGGTGTAAGTGACAAAATTAAAAAATGAATTAATTAAGTGCACAGACGACCTGGAAATATGCTTTTTTTCTTTTCAGGTAAAGAAATATAAGTGATTTTCTAATTACGTGCTGCGTTCTAAGATAACCCATTTTTGCTGCATAATAATCAATACGGATTAATTAAGAATTTAAAAAAAAAATTCTCTACTTCTTTTACAGTTATTGAATATAGTAATAATTGAAAATATAAGAGTTCACAGATCACAAGGAAATAAGCGGAAGTTTCTTATTTCAATTCAGTCAAATGTTATTGATGTTCAATTATCTTTAAACTAAATTTTTTCCAAATCGAATTTTTGTTACTTGTACCCGTTAAGTTTCTGAGGTCGTCATATAAGGTTCCTTTTTTTAAATTTGTTGATGTTGAACAAAAGAATTAACACACATCTCTCGCATATAAATGTTTCAGTTTACTATTTTAGTAGGTCACATTACTGAATATTTTTGCATTATTCTACTGACGTCATTTCTTTACTACAACCATAACTAAATTTCACACAATTAAAAAAACTCAATCTAGGCGATTCAAACCATGTTTCTTTTTAATGCACTTTTTGCTGCGCCAAATACGGACAACGCATCACAAGTTCTGCTAAAATATAACTTCGATTCATATCCTTCTGTATACAAAATACATTTACTAAAAAATATCATAAAAAATACAGCATGTATTTTTGTTTTAGACAATAATCCCCAAAAATTCGTCACCATTACACTTATCTGAATCCTGCTAAAATAAAAAGTTTGGCTATTAAAATTACGGCAGGAAAGGTTATCAATGCAAATGATGCTAACTGAAACAAGATTTGGCGAGATTGCATAAAAAATGCGAGTTTTATCAAAAGTCCGAAAAAAAAAAAAAAAAAAAAAACGAAATTATGCCAACAAATTTGCGCAAATAAAGCAATTTTCGTTTAACAATCGTTAAAAATTCGTGGCAAAAACCGCGAATTTTATCTAAGAATCATAAATTTTGTCAAAAGATTGCAGAAAAGTGAATTTCTTCAAAAAATAGCGAAAAAACGTAAAATTGTGTCAATAAATCGTTCAAATAAGATGTGTTTTATTGAAAAAATCGCGAAAAAAAACGCAAATTTTGCGAAAGAATTGTGAAAATAATTTTCCAGAAATTTTTTTAAGAGCTTTAGTCATATATATATTTTACTCATACCTTTGCCTAAGTTCATTGAAAACATTTAAAAAAGTGAAAAGGAAAGTATTCTTTCATGCTGTTTATGCTCAAAAATGGGGAATTCAAAATTCTAATCAATACAGTTTCAGTACGCCTAAACGTTCAAAATGGTTTGTAATATAAAGCCGGTCATTTCTCAAATTTAAATGCCTCCATTTGCCTCAAACAAGACAAGCACATGGAACATAGGCTGAATTCATTAGAATGATGGGAATATTGTTTGGCAGTGTACTTCATGAAGTCTTCTTGATTGGCACAAAAATAGCATTACAACATCCTTGTAATGTTAAAAATATCACAATTGTTCCTAAAATTTTCCTAAAAATGGTGGTGAAATTGTTAAAGTTTCTCCCTAAAATTTTGAAAAACCCTAGTGCTGGCCCTGAATTTACCTTATTTTGCTTGAAATGGAATGACACCACGAAAAGCATTGGGCTTTTTTAATGATTTTTTATAACTGCATGCTATGCCTTTCATCCTGAAAAAAAAAAAAAAAAAAAAAAAAGACGGGATTTTATTTATTCTCCACTTTAAAGAAATCGTTTTGAAATCTCCCGTCTGATTCCTATTGAAACATTTCTTTCCATTTATATTTATTCGTAACTGTGTTTCTGAAGACAAGCAGAATAATACGAAAGAAGGCTGCTTTTAGAATAACCGTTTTTTAAGTCACAAATGGAACTATATAGTCTCATAGCACGTATAAATCTATTGACAAATATTTTGTTAAGAAATAAAATGTTTTTTGCCCTTGTTTGTCAGCAAATGCTTTCTTTTGTAGATAGACTGTAAGCTTCATCTCGATTCACACATTCCAGATATTTCAGCTGCAATATATTTCGCAGTTAGAATTACTATAAAAAGTTTTTAAGTATATTAGTATTTTAAGTGATTCTATCGAGAATCTTGTGTTATTCAGACGTCACTAATAGTAGTAATTTAGAAATTACAAAAGGTGTGATGAGTGGAATACATGAAGATTCGTAATTTTTGAGTAATGTTAGTTTATTCGGCTCTTAGTTTAATTCTGTTTTTAACATTTAACGATAAAAAAATAGCCCCTTTCACCCCCAACTCCCTCTCTCCTATTCAACATCTCTCTCTAGACCAGCGGTTCCTAAACGTTCTTGGTAAGTGACCCACCTTTCAGTAAAAAAAAAAATTTCGCGACCCACCTTTCAGAAAAAAAAAAAATTAGCAACCCACCCAAGATAAAGTTGTATATTAGTATAGCAATTTTTGTACGATCTATATATGCTTGGCAATCCAATACTAAGAAAAACGCAAATTTTCGTACGGAAGATATATTGTCAACAAAAACGAGAATCGGTAATATCAATGTATGTAAAGTGACTATTTGAGATTTCTGGTACTAATGTTTACCGATGTCGAAACATATATTAACACGCAGTTTGTGTAAGTACTTGTCTTTCAAAAACAGCAAAGTAGGAAAAATATGTTCCTATAAGTACGAAGTGTTGAATTTCATCAAGGACCTCAAAGCTGATTTAAATATTTCTGTATATTCTGTTCGTATATTAATCTAGGAAAAAATTGTGGATTTTCTCTTGAAATATTATTTCCCGTTGAAATTGTTATGTCTTTTTAAACAAATGAAACAAAAGATGTATTTTGATGACAAACCTCGATAGTTCCGCCACCCATAAAACAACAGCCGCGGCCCACTAGTCGGTTGCCTCCCATTAGTTGGGAACCACTGCTCTAGACTGTTATGACATTGCTGTTATTAGAAGTTATGACAATAAAGTTCATACTGAATCCATTCATGAAGAAAATATTTCAGAAGTAATGTCTGTCATTTGCAATGCACGTTTGATAATGACTTAACAATTGCTGAAAACTATTGGTTCCTCTTTAGATATCGAACGGAGAAGTCATACGACTTTCAATGGCTCTTTTCAAAAATAGCTCTTTTCAAAAATGGCTCTTTTTAGGTGCATTCGTAATTATGTAAATACATAGCACCTATAGTCACTGTTCAGTCCGTCCGTCTGTCAATCTGCCCACATATAACAGAGCAAAAACTACCCAACCGAATCATTTGAAATTTAAAATACAGAATTGTTGCATTTCAAATTTTATAAAAATCGAATGTATAGTATAGTTCAATTACAAAAACAATAAAAAGTATTCCGTTGCATTACGGCCAATGGAAAAAAATAGTTTCAAGTGCATTTTATTGATGCTACACTCTTTCGAACATAATAAAATTAATACGCATCTATGAAATATATACTAAAATATACATTCTGTACAATGTGTGGTACAAAGAATATTTCTTATTAATTTACAGGACCACACCATTCTATTGCATAATCATATAGGGGAAACAGTGTTTGGGGTGTATTTTAATTATATTAAACTATTTTACATTTTACGAAATTGATATTCATAATTAGGATTTATTACAATTTACTTCTTGTATAATAGAAAGCAGATAGTATTTACAGGGACGCACATAAGATTTCAGCTACTATACTGTATCCGAAGTACTGTACTATTACATCAAGATCTGGATATTTTTAAAACTTCGCTAGAGTACGAACGCACCGCATTTGCTATGTTTGACGTGCAATTTCCGACTTCTTTTAAGGTTAATATCATGTGCACTAATCTGCAGAGAGAGACTACGATCTCATGTTGGGATTCGAACGAGATAAACTTTTTGAATTCTCGATTTTTAAGAAGTATGCACATTAATTGGAATATAAACATTGCAACATTAACAATACATATAGAAAAATAGTAAATGGTCAAAAATTTAGTGGATGTCAGCCAGATATTCACTATTACAGGGCCCTAGAGAATTGGAGGTACTTTGTATTTCCCCAGTTTACATTGCTGCGTGATTTATTAGTAGATGGAATTTTTTAATTACTCTTTCTTTAAAATGTATAATGATATTTTAAAGGCGTACGCATTAATATGTATGCAACTCAAAACTTTTTATTTCCCATATTTTGTTATTTCATCTGACAAATTATTTAAAAAAGAGTGTGGGAAATTATTTCTTTACTATTTTATTTTAAAAAACAGGTCCAGAATCAGACCCATTAAGAAAGTCAGTATCAGTAAAGTGCGCTGTCTCCTATCTCAGAAAAACAATAAAAGAAAAATGAATCCTACAATGCTAACTTTTGGTAAAAAATTCAATGTTTCTGGAACTAATTTGTTTGTAATCGAAAACTCTAGCGCCTGTCTGTGCATTTACATGAAAATCATAATACGCTACTGTCCATACTTTTCGAATTATTATTTTATTGTAATTTGTGAATGAGCCTGTATTTAGACTGCAACATTAAAAGACACGATGATGTATTACCTGACTATTTTTAATAATAGTATGTTAACATAATATTTTCGACTTAGTGGTCTTATTTTTTTTCTTTTTTGAATTTTAATTGATTACATTTGGAAAAATAAACATTTGATTCTTTTTTAGAATAAGCCGGTACTTCTATTTATATCTTACCTATTTTGTCCTAAAATTCTCGACGGATATGTAAATATATACGGTAAATAAATGAAAATCTGCATTGGAAATATATTCAGAATGTAAAAATAGTATAATTTTTACTTCCTTCTATCTTCAATAAAAGAAAGTATTGTATTCGAAATTTTTCAATTTCCGAATTCCGACAGATTTACACGTTTTAGGGGTCAGAGATTTCAAAAAACTTATTTTTAAAAAATATCTGTCCGTGTATGTGTTTGTGTGTATGTCCGTATGTCGCCATTACACCTCGAAAAGTGTATAAATATATGCATGGAATTGAACTAAATTTTCTGTGTATGTTTTTGGCTGTGGTAGGCATTTCCTCCTTCAATTTTAAAATATTCCGCCGAAAGGGGGGACTGTAACAGTGGTTTTTGTGCCATTTTCAATATTGTATCATCGAAAGGTGTATGAAGTTAAGCATAGAATTGGACCAAAATTTTTGAGTAAGTGTTTGGTTATGGCTAATTGGTCCTCCCTGAATTTGAAAATAATCCGCTGGAAGGGAACGCTGCAATAGCGATTTTTGGATCATTTTCAGTATTGTATCACCGAAAAGTATATGGAGTTATGCATAGAATTGAACCATTTTTTTTTTTTTTTTTTTTTTTGTGTAAGTATTTCGCTATGATCAGCAGACTCTCGCGTAATTTGAATAAAATCGACCGGATAGTGGCGCCATAATCGCGATGACTATGGCATTTTCATTATTGTACTTTTAAAAAGAGCATGAAGTCATACATAAAACTGAACTAAACTTTTTGTGTATGATTATTTTTGGGTTTGGCAAGGAGGTCCTCCCTGAATTAAAAAAAATGCATATCGTTCTATTGTCCATCGGCTGGTGCAGAGACGGGAACTCGCGTCCTACTAAGCCGGCTATTTGTAAACAGTTAATGAAAACAGAATAAGTCAAAATTATTTATTTTAATAAATATCATGATCCTTCTTGATTTAAAAAAAACTTCACCATATAAATCCCTAGCAGACTAATCACTCAACCAATCGAAAAAAAGAAATTAAATATACTAATATGAAGGTATGCACCCGAGATCGTGATCATATAAAACAATACAGCTCTCACGGTAACAGTTACAGGGAAAAAATTAATTACACTAATATGAAGAAGATAATGAGCAATGAAATTTTTCATGTATTTTAATTAATTAAATATGTATAACATTGATAAAAAGTAGACTAAACACTAACTACATAATGAATAATGAATGAATGTTAATGAAAATATTTTTTTATGAAAGTGAGCAGAAATCCTTTGGTTTATGAAATTTATGAAATGCAATGATTATTTTATGTATATATGCACTAATAAAAATCCCCAAAAGAAAATTTAATTCCATCTAAAAGAAATGCGTACATTTTTCTTGGAAGATGCTCTTTTAGCTATAAACATATGAATAGTTTCAAATGTTGACATTTTTTTCTAGTAAAGATTATTAATTATTGCAAATACATTGGCATTTTTTTTCGTATTAATTTGTATGGGAATTTATTCACTTTCATTTTTTTCAATCTCTCAATTTAGCAGCATTCAGAAATATAAAAGCCATGATTTATTTTTTCCCCAATCGGTAGGGGATATATTAGAAAACAGCAGTTTTCTTTATACTTCATATTTTTTAACGCTGAAAAAAAATCTTTACTCAATTGGCGTGCTCATTTGAAAGGTTTTTACTTAAAAATAAATCTAAATTATCTCTCAGTTGTAAAGCTTTTTTCGGTTCCTTTTAAACCTAATTGCGCCTTTTGTATTGAGTAATTTACAAGTAAAATAAATGTAAAAATAAATCGACTTTTTTTAACTCTAAAATGCTTGATTTGTGGGGAAAAAAGACGGAAAAAAAGAAACTAAAATTTTAGTCAAAAATCTTCTAAATCTCAAATTTTTTTCGCTTAGAGCATGCTTTAATCTTTTATGAATGGTACTAATTCTATACTTTAACCATTACATAATTGCATGATATATTTCATGCAGTTAGATCTTGGAATAAATTGGCATAGATTAGGTTATTAGGTTATGGTAAGTTCAGGGTGGTCAAAAAAAAACTTCCCCAATGTAGGAATCTCTAGCAGCCTAACCGCTCAAACAATCGAAAAAAATAAATAAGTATACTAATATGAAGCTATGCACTCGAGATCGTGATCTTTTAAAACAATAGAGCTGCCACGGTTAAGTTTACAATGAAAAAATGAAATCTACTAATATGAAGAAGGTAATGATGAATGAAATCTGCCATGCATTTTAATTAATTAATAAGTATAACACTGATAAAAAGTGGACTAAAAATTAACTACATACTGAATAATGAATGAATGTTAATGAAAATATTTTTTTCATGAAAGTAAGCAGAAATCCTTTAATTTATGAAATTAATGAAATGCAAGGATCATTTTATATAGATATAAACTAATGAAAATCCCCCAAAAGAAAAATTAATTTCATCTAAAAGATATATGTATATTTTTTGGAAGATGCTCATTTAGCTATAAACATATGAATAGTTTCAAGTGATGATTTTTTTCAAGTAAAGATTATTAATTTCAAATACATTTGGATTTCTTTTTCGTATCAATTTATATGAAAATTAATTCACTTTCGTTTTTTTCAATCACCCTATTTAGCAGTGTTTAGAAAAAGTCATGATTGATTTTTTTTTTCCTATCAGAAGGGGATATATTAAAAAGCAGTTCTCTTTTTACCCTATATTTTTTTGCGTTGAAAAAAAAAATTTTTTTTTCGATTGCAGTATTCAATTTAAAAGGGTTTTAATAAATCTAAAGTGTCTTGCAGTTGTAAAGCTTTTTTCTTTTTTTTGATTTCTTTTAAACCTAATTGCGTCTTTAATATTGAGTAATTTACAAGTAAAATAAATGTAAAAATAAATCGAATTTTTAAACTCAAGAGTGCATGATTAAAAAAAAAAAAGTAAAAGGAAAAAGAAAAGAAAAGAAACTAAAATTTTAGTTATAAATCTTCTAAATCTCAATTTGTTTTCGCCAGGAACATGTTTTAATTTTTTATGAATGGTATTATTCATATGTTTTAACCATTACATAATTGCATGAAACTTCTTGGACAATTAGACTTTGAAATAAATTGGTGCTGATTAGGTTTTGGTAAGTACAGGATGGGCATTAAAAAACTTCATCAATATATAAATCTCCAGCGGCCGGCCTAACCGCTTAACAAATCGAAAAAAAAAATAATAAAAAAAAAGATATACTAACACGAAAGTATGCGCTCGAGATCGGGATCATTTAAAACAATAGAGCTCTCACGGTTACGGTTACAGTGAATAAATCTCGAAATTTTTGAAGGCAAGCCCATTTTTTTACGTGTACTGCATGTATCTCACAAAAGGTGATGTTGCTATTTTCTTTATTTCGGCATCTGTGGAATGGAATTAAATGAAACTTAATATTCACTTCGAGCTTTATGTTGGTGGTGATTAGATTTTGATGCACATTAGTCTTTTTCTGCACTGCACTTTGCTTAATTGTATGTATGAGAATATAGCGCACATATGTAACGTTACTGATTCGTAAACAGCATTTCAAGAGATTCAACTTTAAAAAAATGAAATGACAGATGTTTAAGGGTTGCTCAAATGGAAAGGAGACTACAATTACATGTGAATAAATTTTAATAATATTATTAGAACAGTGCCTGTGAAACAGTTGAACTATACATAATTATCTTGGACATTTTAACATTGATCCCAACGCGTTGGAAGAGAGTGGATGGTTTATGTGTAGAAACGCATAGGTTATGAAAGATCCAGTTTTCCACGGTATTTTGCAAGTCCTTGTGACAAGTGAATCTCTGGCCTCTAATAGATTTTTTTAAGAGATTGAAGATATGCGAGTCCACGGGGACAGATCAGATCTATAAGGAAAATTTAACAGTACTTCCCATAGAAATACTTAATGATTAAATGCCCACTATGCTGATTTGGAGGAATCCATCATGGGAGCAACAGCGAAAACGCTTCTGAAATGAAGATATTGCTGTGAAGCCTTCAAGTGTGCATATGGAATAGGGAACACCGCAACATCATCTATCCGCAAACACATTAACATATTGCGATATGATACTGATAAAACTAATTAAAGCTAAAATCTCCATTTCATTTGGGCATATCTTATACATGAATTTTATTAATATTTAAATATAACACATCTTAGAGACCGTTACTCCGCCATTTTTGATTTTCAACGAATTCCTCTGACGTAGGATGTTATCGACTCCAGCAAATATACTAATAGCTGTGAATGTAATAGAGTTTTAATTTACAAAGACTAAAGCTAGTAAGAGAAGGAAAGTAGAGTTTTATTAATATTTTATTAATTTTTAATCAAAGTTTATAATATTGAATTTAAAATTTTCATTCCGTATTTTATTAAAAATAATCCATTTCTCCCAAAATCTTTATATTCTAAACTATGCAATGTTTTTTAAGAATTCTTGATTTATGAATTTTAATCCAATACATATGTTAAGTGCTCGTATAACATTTGCCTCTCCATGTTGAAATCCAGTGGCTCCCTTTCATTTACATATAATATAAACAAGTTTACTTCGCTTTTATTTGTTATTGGTAATTCCATTAACCAAGTACAGAAAAAATGATTTATAAGTAAGAGAAGCAAGAAATGCGAAAGATAGATCACTGTCACCTTTGTTATTTTTCAAGTACAAGAATTTTCCGATTTATTCTCTTGAATTTCTTTATCTGTTTAGCTAAAGTAAATATTCTTTTTAGTCTTTTAGTATTTCAAATACATTGTCTGAGAGGTAACCAAATTGGGTTAGGTTAGGAGATATATTTTTATTCCTTTATTATTCTATAATCATAAGTATTGTTTCCATAAAAACAATCAAAGGAATGTGAGTGCATTGGTTGTATACATCACAGACAACAATACTGAACAAGTGTTATCAGTATTCTATTCTTCTGTTTCTTTTTTTCTTTCTTTTTTTCTTTTTGAAATTTAATTTTTCTTCTATTATTTTACGTGCGTTATTTATAATTATTACTATTACTTGAAAAGGAATGCTGTGCCACTTTTATTTGTTAAGCTACTGACTTGCTATTTCCTTTAATCGCCATGAAATTGTATTTTTGATTTAAAAAAAAAAAATAATGCATTTCTCTCACAATCTTTATATTCTAAACTATGATATGTGTTTAAAGAATTCTTCATTTATGAATTTTAATCCTTTATGAATATTAATCCGATACAAATGTAAGTTTTGGAAAAACGTTCACCCCTCTCTGTTGAAATCTAGTGCCTCTTTTTCACTTGCAAACAATAGAAAAAAAATTCACTTCATTTTTATTTGTTCTCGGTACTCCATATTCCATCTACAGAAAAATATTTGCATGTAAGAGAAGTAAAAAATGTGAAAGATAGATTACTGCCTCTTTTTAATATTTTTCAAGTAAAAAGATTTTCCGGTTTGGACTCTTGAATTTCTTTATATGTTCAGTAAAAGTAAATATTCTTTTTTATTCTTTTAGAATTCCAAAATGTATTTTCTGAGATATTTACAAATTGTGATAGGTTAGGAGATTAACTTTTATTCCTTTGTTGTTCTGTAATCATCAATAATTGTTTGCATAGAATCGATCCAAGGAACTTGAGTGCATTGCTCAGATGCATCACAGAGTACGTTATTGAACAAGTGTTATCAGCATTCTAGTCTTCTCTTTCTTCCTTTTTTTTTCTAATAATTAGTTTAACTTTTTTTGTTATACATGCATGGGTTATTATTATTACTATTATTATCATTTTTTAATAGTAGTAGTAGTAGTGTAGTACTAGTAGTAGTGTTTGAAAAGGAATGCTGTGCAATTTTTATTTATTAAGGGACTTTACTAATTCTTATAATCGCTATCAAATTGTATTTTTAATCAAAAATAATCCCTTTCTCCCAAAACCTTTATGTTCTAAACTATGCTATGTATTTTAAGAGTTCTTCATTTATGAATTTTAATCCGATATGAGTTGTTGAATAACATTTGACTCGCCTTGTGTAAACCCTGTGCCTCGCTTTCCTTTACAAATAATAGAAACAAGTTCACTTCGTTTTTATTTGTTATCGGTACTCCATTTTCTAAATACAGAAAAAGATTTGTAAGTAAGATAAGTAAAAAATGTGAAAGATAGATTACTGTCTCCTTTTAATATTCTTCAAGTAAAAAGATTTTCCGATTTCGTCTCTTGAATTTCTTTATCTGTTTAGTTAAAGTAAATGTTCATTTTTTAGTCTATTAGCATTTCAAATTGTATTTTCTGAGAGATATACAATTATGTTAAATTATACGACTTTTTTATACTTTTATTGCTTTTTTGTTCTGTAATCGTCAATATTGTTTCCATAAAAACAATCAAAGGAATGTGAGTGCACTGCTTAGGTGCATTACAGACAACATTATTGAACAAATGTTATCAATATTCTATTCTTCTCTTTGTTTCTTTTTTTCTTTACTTTCTTTTTTTTTATTATTTAATTTTCTTTTGTCATACGTGTGCGTATTATTATCATTACTTGAAAAGGAATGCTTGGAAATTTTCATTTATTAAGCGACTAACTTGCAAATTCATTTAACCATTTCAGGAGGGGGGGGGGATACATTTTATCCCACCTATTTTAAACGATATTCTCCCTTGAAACTTTTAACGAAATTTTATAATTTTACCTTTGGCGGCAAAACATTGAAAAATTGACTTTTCTTAATTTAAAACAAAATGTTTAAATTTTTCCGGTGTGAATTTAATACTAGAGAATCACTGTTGCTTGTCCTTCAAGAGGTTGATTGCCGTTAAAATGTGTTTTTGAACAGAAATAATCCATTTCTCCCGAAATCTTTATATTGTAAACTATATGTTTTAAGAATTCTTCATTTATGAATTTTAATCTGATACAAATGCGAGTTCTCGAATAACACGTTTGCCTCTAGAAACGTGTTGAAATCCAGTTCCCTTTCATTTACAAATAGCAGAAACAAGTTCACTTCGTTTTTATTTGTTTTTGGCACTCCCTTTCCTAAATGCAAAATGTGAAAGATAGATCACTGTTTACTTTTAATATTTTTCAAGTAAAAGGATTTTGCAGTTTAGTATCTTAAATTTTTTTACATGTTTAGCTGAAGTAAATATTCCTTTTTTTGTTTTTTAGAATTTTAAAATGTTTTTTTTTTAGAGATGTACAAATTGTGTTAGGTTAAGGGATAAACTTCTATTCCTTTGTTGTTCTGTAATCATTATTATTGTTTCCATAAAAACGATCAAAGTAGTGTGAGTGCATTACTAAGATGCATCACAGACAATATTGCTGAACAAGTGTTATCTGTATTCTATATTTTTCTTTCTTTCTTTCTCTTTTTTTTTAATTTAATTTTACTTTTTTTTTCTTTTGTTATATGTGCGTGGATTCTAATTATTGTTATTCTAATTATTATTTGAAAAGAAAAGCTGTGCAGTTTTACTTTTTAAGCGAGTAACTTTCTAATTCTCTTAATCGCTGTCAAAACGTATTTTTGATAGAAAAAAAAATATCCATTTCTCCCAAAATCTTTATATTCTAAACTATGCTATGTGTTTTAAGAGTTCTTCATTTATGAATTTTAATCCGATACAAATATGAGTTCTCGAATAACATTTGACTCGCCTTGTGTAAATCCTGTGTCTCCCTTTCGTTTACAAATAATTGAATCAAACTCATTTCGTTTTTATTTGTTATTGGTACTCTCTTACCCAAGTACAGAAAAAGAATCCTAAATAAGCGAAGCAAAAAACGTGTAAGATAGATCACTGTCTCCTTTTAATATTTTTCAAGTAAAAGGATTTTCCGATTTAGTCTCTTGAATTTCTCTGTCAGTTTAACTAAAGTAAATATTCTTTTGTAATCTTTTAGAATTTTAAAATGTATTTTCTGAGAAATGTACAAATTGTTTTAGATCATAGGGGATTAACTTTTATTCCTTTGTTGTTCTGTAATCATCAGTATTGTTTCCATGAAAACGATCAAAGAATGTGTGTGCGTTGCTTCGATGCATCACAGACAATGTTATTGAACAAGTGTAATCAGTATTCTATTTTCTCTCTTTCTTTTATTCTTTCTTTCTTTTATTTTTTATTTTTATTTTATTTTATTTTATTTTATTTTATTTTATTTTTATTTTTTTTAACCATTGAAAAATGGTTGCTGTTTTCGGTGGAGGATTGACAAAATGACGTGGTCACTTTTGAATTTAAATTAAATTCTTTACTTTTAGAAGAATTTTTATTTGAATTTAAACTAAATTCTTTACTTTTAGAAGAGTTTTTATTTGAATAGGAAATTAAAATGTTTAAAACCATTGTAATAAAGGAGAAAACTAACAAATTTAAAAATGGGTAGACGGAAATTAACAGATACGGAAAAAGCCGAAGACAAAGAAATGAATGACCGTGAATGTCGCATTCAATGACATTAAACACAATACGCGTACTTAAACAATCATTAAGTGATTTTTATTTCGACTTTTTATTAATTTTTTACTAATTTATTTGTTCTTTTGTTATTTAAAATAAAAATTTAGTCAACATATATAAATTGCTTATTAGTTTGGCGATTCGTATGATTTGGCGAAATTGGTCGACGGGATAACTAAGTAGCCCTATATTTGGTTTGGCGCAAAAACGTCTTTCAATGCAGAAAACGAGAAAATCAAAAGATTATCGAGCCGCTGAAAACCAATTACGTGTTGAAAGGCGATCACGAAAAAGGAAGCAATTTAATGCCGAACTGATTAATTGTAAAACATCATGTCTCGAGGGCGACCAATCCACTAGCCATGGCGTTTTACAATCGGTCGGTTCTAACCAGGAAAATTTGAGTGTCAATAGTGATTCTAACAAGCCGGAAAATGTTATAGCTATTACTCTTGATTTTCCACCACCTAAAAAGAAAACTAAAAAGAAATCGGCTTGAAAAAAAACTGAAAAAAAACTTTTTTGATTCAATGTCTGATGAACCCATTCACAGATGCATGTGCTGCGATCGACATTGGTTTAAAACCTCCATCACCAAAATTCTGCTCTGTAAAATCAAACAGTATATGCCAAAATCTTATAAGTATAACAGTATATGCCAAAGCTGTATTTTAATAATGATTATTTTCGCACCAACAATGTTACATAGTTTGAAATGTTCCTTTTTCGCCAACTTTTATGCTTGACAGCAATGGAGTGATGTAACTTATATGAACCGTACCTTCAAATTGCAGCATGTATAAAGTCATTTATAGCAGTGGTACAGATAATACACAATAAAACAACTGGTATTTAGCTTAAAATGATAGATGAATGTTTCGAGTGAAACATTTTTCAAATGGTTGGTGTAATTTCTTAAATTACATTTATTTATTTTTTTTATTATTTATTTATTTATTTATTTATTTATTTATTAAGCTTGGCTCTTTTTTTTTTTTTTTTTTTTTTTTTTTTTTTTTTTTGAAAAGTTGTTTTTTAGTGGATATAATTTTTTTTAAACATATTATATATAACTTAAATAGTTTTACTCATTCTAATTAAAATGAGTTTTCGTATAGCCTTTGTAAACAGTGAGCCAAAACAATATTTATTTGAAATTTAGTTTAATTTTTTTATTTTTTATACGTTCGTGCATTATTATTGTTATTATTATATGAAAAGGAATGCTGTGCACTTTTTATTTATTAATCGACTAACTTTCTAATTCCTTTAATCACCGTTCAATTGTATTTTTGATCAAAAATAAACCATTTCTCTCAAAATCTTTATATTCTAATCTAAACTATGTTATGAGTTTTAAGTATTCTTCATTTATGCATTTTAATCCCATAAAAATGTAAGTTCTTGAATAACTTTTGCCTATCTCTGTTGAAATAATTTATTATCCCTTTCATTTACAAATAATAGAAACAAATTCACTTCGTTTTTATTCGTTATTAGTACTCCATTTCCCAAGTACAGAAAAATAATCCTAAATAAGCGAAGCAAAAAATGTGTAAGATAAATCGCTGTCTCCTTTTAATATTTTTCAAGTAAAAGTATTTTCCGATTTAGTCTCTTGAATTTTTTTATCTGTTTAACTAAAGTAAATATTCTTTTTCAATCTTTTAGAATTTTAAAATGTATTTTCTGAGAGATGTACAAGTTGTTTTAGGTTATAGAGGATCAACTTTTATTCCTTTGTTGTTCTGTAATCATCAATATTGTTTCCATAAAAACAATCAAAGAATGTGTGTGAGTTGCCTAGATGCATCCCAGCAATGTTACTGAACAACTGTTATCAGTATTCTTTTTCTCTCTTTCCTTCTTTCTTTTTGTCTTTTTTTTATTTATTTAATTTTACTTTTTTGTTATGCACGCTTGGATTATTCTTATTCTTATTCTTATTATTATTATTATTATTATTATTATTATTATTATTATTATTATTATTATTATTATTATTATTATTACTTGAAAAGAAATACTGTTCAATTTTTATTTATTAAGCGACTAACTTGCAAATTCTTTTAATCACCGTCAAAATGTATTTCTGATAAAAAAAAAATTATCCATTTCTCTCAAAATCTTTATATTCTCAACTATATTATGATTTTAAGAATTATTCATTAATGCATTTTAATCCGATAAAAATGTGAGTTTTCGAATAATGTTTACCTCTCCCTGTTTAAATCCAGCGCCTCCCTTTCATTTACAAATAATAAAAACAAGTTCACTTCGTTTTTATTTGTTATCGGTACTCCATTTTCCAAGTACAGAAAATGATTTGTAAGTAAGAGAAGCAAAAAATGTGAAAGATAGATTACTGTCTCCTTTTAATATTTTTCAAGTAAAAATATTTTCAGATTTAGTCTCTTGAATTTCTTTATCTATTTAGCTAAAGTAAATATTCTTTTTTTTAGTCTTTTAACATTTTAAAATGTATTTTCTGAGAGACATGTAAATTGTGTTAGGTTAAGGTTAAAGGATAAACTTTTATTGCTTTGTTGTTCTGTAATCATCAATATTGTTTCCATGAAAACGATCAAAGGAATGTGAGTGCATTGCTTAGGTGCATCACAGACAATGTTACTGAACAAGTATTATCAAGTATTCTATTTCTTCCCTTTCTTTCTTTACTTTCTTTTTTTTATTTAATTCAATTTTCTTTCGTTATACGTGTGTGAATTGTTATTATTTCTTGAAAAGGAATGCTTGTAAATTTTCATTTATTAAGCGACTAACTTGCTATTTCTTTTAAGCACTTGAGGGGCAGTGGGATACATTTTTCCCACCTAATTTAAACGATATTCTCATCTGAAACTTTTAACGAAATTTTGTATTTTAGCTTTGGCGGCAAAATGTTGAAAATTGCCTTTTCTTAATTTAAAACAAAATTTTTCAACTTTATCCTGTGAGAATGTAATATTACAGAGGTACTAATGCTTGTCCTTTAAAGGTTTAATTGCCGTTAAAATGTGTTTTTGATCAAAAATAATCCATTTCTCCCAAAATCTTTATATTCTAAACTATGCTACGTGTTTCAAGAATTCTTCAGTTATGAATTTTAATCCGATACAAATGTAAGTTCTCGAATAACACGTTTGCCCCGTGAAACGTGTTGAAATCCAGTTCCCTTTCATTTACAAATAATAGAAACAAGTTCACTTCGTTTTTATTTGTTATTGGCACTCCCTTTCCCAAGTGCAAAAAAAAAAAAAAAAAAAAAAAAAAAAAATTATAAATAAGAGAAGCAAAAAATGTGTGAGATAGGTTGCTTTCTCCTTTTAATATTTTTTCAAATAAAAAGATTTTCCGATTTAGTCTCTTGAATTTCTTTATCTATTTAACTAAAGTAAATATTCTTTTTTAATCTTTTAGAATTTTAAAATGTATTTTCTGAGAGATGTACAAATTGTTTTAGATTATAGGAGATTAACTTTATTCCTTTGTTGTTCTGTAATTATCAATATATTGTTTCCATGAAAACGATCAAAGAATGTGTAAGCGTTACTTAGATGCATCACAGGCAATGTTATTGAAAAAGTGTTATCAGCATTCTAATCTTCTCATTATTTTTCTTATACATGTGTGAATTATTATTATTATTTGAAAAGGAACACTATTCAATTTTTATTTTTTAAAAGTCTGAGTTGCTGCTGCTCTTAAATTGTCATCAGAATGTATTTTTGATTATAGTCCGAACATAAGCTTTTTTCTTTTGTTGTCTCTTTTTAATTATTCTTATTGTTTGTACAGTGTATTGCAAATTTTAATTGCTTAAAAGATGTATAACCAACATAATTTTCATGCCAGAACTCGAACCCGGGTCATCGTTATAGTGCAGCGACGTTTTCTATCAACTAAACCACTTGAAAAAATACTCAGCTTGGCACTTCTCACTATATGTTGCCAAGTCTAGAACCGCCACACAAGTTGAAATATTCATTTGTGAACCATTAACTCTGAGGCAAACACGAAATTAAAGAGAACCCAGCACCGGTGGAATTGAATAATTCCGCATAAATCTTAGAAATTTTTCTAGAGAAAATTTGAGAATTTAAGGCGTGAAAATTTTCTCCAGAAAAATTTCGAAGAATTATATAGATTTAATCAATTTCATCTATGCTGGATTTTCTTAGTTTAGTATTTGTCCCAGAAATGGCGACACACGAAAAACTATTCCATCGTGTGCTGCAGTTGTAGCCTTGGTAACATATGATAGTGAGAAGTGCCAAGCCATGTGGGAAATGTGACTTTCCATAAGACTTTTAGCATTAGTGCAAAATCCTGCAATTTCATTGGCTATTGTGCTACAGACGAACCGAACTTCTTTCCCTGAAAGAAGAAAATCTAAGAGTAAAAAACAGTGGAAATATAAAAAAACGAGATAAAAATTATATGCAAGCATGGGAATCCATTATTTTCTCATAACTTATCTAATTAAGTGTTGTTTTTGAGTAGTTTATAATTTTTTGAAAATAAAATTAAATCAAATTGAATAATTAATTACATATTAAAAAGTTTATTGAATCCATTAGACTTTTAAATCACAAGATTTTAATAACTTCACCTTTTATATAAACATTTGAATAAACAATTTATATTATTTGAGAGAGGTGTTACAAAAAATTAAAAACAAGTAACTTTGACATGTTTTGGTTCTAATCTGTTAAGAACCATAATCATAATAAAAAATCTATATAAAAATAAACCATAAATCATAATAAATAAAGAAAAAATAATAATATATTGTTATGAACTCTATAACAGTTCATTTTGTATTAAATAGGAGAAAGATATGCGTATTTTTAATGCAGCTCTAAGATACTCATCAAATTATTATTATCAAGAAGAAAAGAATAGCTGCACTGTTACGTGTAAAATTGATCTTTTTCTTTTAGGCAAAGACGTCCAATTCACCAATAGCCAATAAAATTGCAGGATTTTGCACTAATGCTAAAAGTCTTTTGGAAATTCAAATTTCGCAGGTCGCATATCATTCAAAGTGATTCAATTGATAGAACGTCGGTGCGCTATACCGATGATCCGGGTTCAAGTCCCGGCTTGTAAACTTTTTCGCACTCTGTTGCCTATACGCCTTTTGAACAGTTAAAATTTTGGAATATTATAAAAATGCAAGGCGTGAAATTTTCTCCAGAAAGAATTATATAGATTTGCTTTGTATGGTTGTCATAAAAACAATCAATTTATGGTATTTTCCATTTGCATGACAAACAAATTTATTGAATAAGTGTCATCCACATTCTATTCTTTTTTTATTTTTGTTTACACTAATGAAAAAAAAAATATTTGAAAATGAATGCTTTCTACTTTTATTTTTTAAGCAACTGGATTATTTGTTGTTTTCAATCGCTATGAAAGCGTCGTTTTTAATAATAGTTATTGGATAAACTTTTTTTTTAATATTCTTGTTTCTCTGTAATCATCAGTAATATTTCAATAGAAATAAACAAAACATGGAGTGTGATTTTTAATTTACATCAGAGACAAATTTATTGATCGATATCAATATTCTATTCTCTTTAAATATTATTTATTTTGTTATGAGTGAGTGGAAAAAAAAAAAAATCATTCGAAAAGGAATGCTGCTGTATTTTTATTTATTAAACAACTGATTTGTTTGTTATTTTCAATCGTCATTAAAACTTCATTTTATGTATAACAGTAAATGTAACAGTTATGTATAAGAGTAAACTTTTTTTCTTTGTTGTTATTTTTCGGTAATTATCAATATTGTTTCGATAACTGCCATCAAAGCATTGTGTGGATTTTCCATATTAGCACCAGACAAATTTAATTAAACAAGAATATCAACATTCTACACATTTCTTTCTTTCCTTTAGTTACACGTGCACGGAAACATGTCCTAATTTAGAAAGAAATGCTTATCAATTTTTATTTATTAAACGAATGAGTTGCTTGCTGCTATCATTTGCCATAAATGCATACTTTTGATTGCAGAAGACAATTATTTTTCCCTTGTTGTTCTTTCTCTGTATGTATTGTTTCATAAAATTCGTCAATATGACGTGTACAATTTACCATACTGTAATAAAAAAAAAAAAAAAAAAAAAAAAAACCCTGTGATTCTACAGATGTAAAGTTAAAGAAATCTGTAGGCTTAATAATATTTTATCTGTGCACCAGTGTTGTAGTCATAAAAAAAACAGGAGTATACGGTATAGGCTAGCCTTAGTATAGACAGAGGGCATACTCTGATGTCATGAACGTTCATAGGTAGGATATATGCTAATGCTATATTTGAGAAACATAACAGGGTGCGTAGTCTGGAAGCACCTTGTAAGGACCTTTTACCAGAATTTTTATAATGTAATATTTGTTTTATCTAACGAAAAAGAAATAATTTTTCAGATGTAACAACCAGTACTTTAAAGAATTTCTGATACTAAAAGAATTAAAATCCTCTGAGTTTCTTCATGACTACGCACCCTGCATAAGATAAACAGAACTTCTTTAAAAAATTTAGAAGTAATTTTTATGAAAATTACTTTGTCTTTTAGGAAATTTTTGGGAGAAGATTTTATTGTGTAACACATCTTTCTACGTTGCTATGTAACAAAGCTAAGAGGAAAAGTTTTTTAATTAGCCCAACCCTATTGTAAAATATTAGCTTAAAAATCCATTGAATATATTTTGATTAAAGTTACACTATTAGTTCGATAAATTATAAAAAATAAGAAATAAATAAGTAAATGTACGTAACATTTGCATTACGGAAAAATGAGAAATAAATAAATAAATGTATGTAAAATTCGCATTAGGAAATATAAAAAATAAATAGGTAAATGTACATAACATTTGCATACGGAAAGATAAGAAATACATAAGTAAATTTACTTAACATTTGATTTACAATAAATAAGAAATAAATAAGTAAATGTACGTAACATTTGCATTACGGAAAAATAAGAAATAAATAAATAAATGTACGAAAAATTTGCATTAGGAAATATAAAAATAAATAAGGTAAGTGTACATAACATTTGCATACGGAAAAATAAGAAATACATAAGTAAATTTACTTAACAAGAGTCCAGCAACAGCTAGTTAAAAAATAAAAAAAAAAAATAGCTGCAAAAATTTGCATAAACCGAATAGATTTATTGAGTTGTAGTTGAATAGAGAAGAATTCCATTCGTAATTAATATTTTCATTTGATGAAGAATATCTATTTTACTTATTGTATGTGCGTGTTATACGCATTTCTTAGCTGTGCATTTTAATTACAACCTCTATAAACGTTAAATACCGTTTGTCATTCTTTGTAAAAATCCAGTCTCCTCCTTTTACTTACAATTAATCGAAAGAGATGCTCTTCGTTTTCATTTATTTTCATGCAAAGTTTTCCAAAAGCTTTTATATATATACATATTTATCTATATTACAGTTCATAATTCTTATGTATGTTTACAATTTACATTATATAAAACTATTTTATTGTAGTTTTATAGTTATCTTTCTAAAAATCTTTCAGTTGATCATTTTTATAAAAGTGAGTCTTTCAATTGTCTCTATTTGTTCAAATCAGACATCTATCATTTTCAATTAATCTAAAGAGATGAATTTAACTTTCATTTGTTGATGTGTTTCATTTTCCAAATATAAAAGAGACAAAAAAAAATGTGATGCTGTCTTATTTTAATGCTTTTAGAGTTAATGGATTTTGAAATTTAGTCTCTTGAAATTTTTTATCTGTTTTACTAAAGTATTTTTTTTTTTCAATTTCAATAGCATTTTCGAAGAAATATACAAATTGTGTTAGAGAGATGAACTTTACTTCAATTTTATTTTGTTTATTACTGTTGTTTGTCAATATCAACAATATTATAGTCGTAAGAGATGTTCATGTTGTATCCATCAACGCAATAAGACATATTTTTCATTCGTGTAACAAACAAATTTATGGGAAAAAAATTATCTTCAAAGTGTTCTCAAATGTTTTTATTTTTGTAAAATCATGTTGTATGTATTGTATATAAAATGTTGCACTGGTAAAAAGGGTAATTTTGTAATTTTTACAGAAAAAAATAATATTTTTTTCAGAAAAACTGCTTTAATGAAAAATTTGCAGATATTTTCTGTTAATTAAACAGTTATCCATTGGCGCTTAAATTGATAGTTTTTTCTGTCAATTTGAGAATTTCTTTTTTTACAGTTTCAGTTAATTAAACAGTTTTCCATTGGCGCTAAAATTGATAGTTTTTTCTGTCAACTTGACATTTTTTTTTAACGTGTGTAGAGTTTTTTTGCAGTGTATACGCTTCAAAAATGATTTAGGAAAAATAAAATACAAATATATAGAAATAAGTATAATAATCTCGTCCGAATTACCCAAGATTACTAATTTTTTTTTATCTTTAAAAAGCTCAAAAACCAAGTGTTTTTGGAGATTTGAAGAAACTTTTATAAAAACAAAGTATCTTTAGTTACCATTAATTTTTAGAAACGATTTCGAGTAGATCTTATCACTTTTTGTATGCATAAATTTCAGTTACGTATAGCTGAAAAGGTTTAATGGAGAATGGATAGCATCCTAAAAAGTGTTATTTCGACTGTTGAAAACTTTTAAATGCGCTATAAAAGCTACTTGTAAATATTTCCAAAAATCCTTGGAGCCAAAAGAAACTATGTTTTTATAATTACTTCTTTAAATTAAAAAAAATTATTGATTTGTGAGATTGATAAAGACAAAGACGCTTTCTGTGCGTCTTGTGTATAATACGTAAGGGGTTATTTTTATATTTTAGTTCGTGGTTATAATAAATGCTTTAGTAGGTTAAGAAAACATGGATGAATGGATGAATGTAAATCTGTAAACAGTGTGTTACAAAAGAAATATCAAATGTATAGTAAGTTTTAAGTGGTAGATTCAAGTAAATTTTAAGGGTTTATAAAATTGACGACAAAAAATTATTTAAAATAAAATAAACAATGCGAATACTTGATTCATAATACATTTATTAATAAATAAGTGCAAGTATATGAAAGTTTTAAAAACGTTTTAAACTGTTCAAGATGCTGAAAAACATTGATGTCTAAACATTTCATAATGTCATAACATGTTTAATATGTTCTGATAAAAATGGTTTTAAACATATTGTTCGGTTTTAATTTTTTATTAAACTTTTATATATTTGCATATATTTAATATTAAATGTATTTTGAATCAAGTATTCATGTTGCTTGTTTTATTTTATTAAGGCAAATATGAAGTTTCAACTTGGGATATAATGTTTATGTATATGTTGAAGGAATTTTTTGTTATTTTATTGCTAGTTTTTATAGCATTCCAGTTGGATTATTTTAGTGTGAGTAGTTTTTCACAACATAATATTTTTTGTGGCAACACCTTATAATTACATATTATTTTCATTAAAAAATAGATAACAGACTAAGGAAAAAGTTAACACTCTATTTTAATTTAAAGAAAAAATTACCAAAATTGAAAATTTTGATTGGATCAAAAATTGTAATGATTCCAAAAAACCCTCTCCCCCATTATAGAGGATCTTAGAATATTAAGTAATAGACACTTTCCTTCCACTCTAAAGTGATAACATTATGCATACAGAGTGTTTTATAAAATATGGGTAAAAATTTTAAGAGGTGATAGCATTCATCCTAACAAGTAACTTTCATCAGAGAATGCATAGGAGAAATTAAAATACAAATGCGCTAGAAGGTGCCAAAACTGATGTTGTTTTATACGGCAAAAACAGAAAAAGAACAATGAAATGATAAAAATAAGTCAGAAATTGGTCTCCATGTAACTATTGACCCTTTGAACCATTTCCATTTGCAGTTCCGTAGATGAAATACAAATCACCTTTTGCCCTATTAGTAAAAGACGACATCTGATACGTTCCTGTACGGAAAAAAAAAAAAAAAAAAAAAAATGGAAAATTACTAAAAGGTTTCTAGGAAACTGGGATTCCTAAAACTTTTTATGTAACGGCAACAGCAAAATTTCATGTAACAGATACAGATTTGCATTGAAAATCAAAAAATATATATATGGTTACTTAGAATTTTTTAAGAAACTGGGATTCCTAGAATTTTTCATGTAACAGTAGCCCAGGTTACAGATAAAAGTTTAGTAAGATTACTATGATTTTAGTAGATTCTTTTGTAAAGTTACAGATTTCTGTAGCTTTACAAAAATTAGTTTTGTAGATTTACAGCTTTTCTTGTTCCGTGCGCAGATAAAATATTAGTAAGGCTACAGATTTCGGCAATTTTATATCTGTAGAATTACAGTTTTTTTTTTTTTTTTTTTTTTTTTTTTTTTTTTTTTAACTGTGTACTGCGATTGAATCTTGCACATTCGGATCAGCGGTTTTTATGTAATAATCGAATCTAAATTTTATATATGCGTTCTTTTTCTTCCTCTGTCACATTTGCATGCTATTGGCGTAAATCATTCGCCCGATTATTCGCAACAGGAAAGAAGTTTGAACGTTCCTATGATCCAAGTTTCCAAATACGTCAAGCACTTTTGCGTTTTATTTCCAATTATCCATTCATCGATTAAAATTGTTTGTTTGGATTGTACTATCACCTCTTTAAGTTTTGATAATCTTTTCTGAAACACCCCGGATACATCCCCAATGTATGAAGTAAGCAACATAATCTCTTCGGGAATGGGTAAATATGTATTCCTTCAAAAGATGTATACGGATTTGTTTTTGTACCAGCAACAAAGAAAAATAATATTTAAATTATTTAAATAGAACATTTGCATAGTACATAAGTAACGGTAACTATTTAAAATAAAGTGGTGCCAACGCAATAAACACTATGCTGGAGCGTAAAATAACATTTATTAAAGCACTTTATTGCACTTTTCTGTGCTTCAATCAAAATATTTGATAGAGAAATAAAAAAGTATCATTCTTTGGCTATCAAAAGCATTTCAGTACTTAAAGTTTGTTTAGAATTTTAACGGTTTTTCAGTTATGCCGTTTAATCCGATAAATGTTAAGTTCTAAAATAAAGTTTGTCTCTCTTTGTTAAAATCGAGTGTGTCTCTTTTATTTACAGTTAATCGAAAAAAAAAATGCACTTCATTATCATTTGTTATTCTTCTTCATTTTCCATAAATAAGGGAATATTTTTACATAAGTGAAACAAAAAAATGTGAAAGATTGATTACTGTATCTGCTTAATGTTTTCGAGTAAATGGATTTCGCGATTTAGTGTTTTGAATTTCTTTATTTAGTTTACTAAAGTAAATATTCGCTCTCTTCCCTTCTCTTTTACAATTTCAAAATGTATTTTCTAAGAAGTATACAAATTGTATTAGTTTAGGAAGTTGAACTTTAAAGAATTTTCCTTTCGTTGTTTTATTTTATTATTATTCGATATCATCCGGAGTGCTTCTACAAAAGACATCAAAGTGAGTGATTTTCCATTTGCATTCGAGACAAATTTAACAAGACAAGCTTGTTTTATTGTTTTTGTTGTTTATTTTTGCACATGCTGGGAAACATTTTTTCACTTAAAAAAACAATGCTGTACTATTTTTACCTATTAAATGACTGAGCTGCTTATTGTTTTCAATGAAAATGGAAGCTTCAGTTCTGATAATTGCTTCCAAACTCTGGTTAAAAAAAAAAAAAAAAAAAAAAAAAAAAAAAAAACTCCTTTGTTGTAACAATGGAAGATAATATGTTGGTGTTTAATTTCTGTCCCTTTTTTATCTATACTAATACAAAGGAATGATACAAATGACAAGCAACATTAAATTAGTACAATTGATTTAATTAGAAGAGAAAAATATAGTGTGAAATACAAGAATAATACTTTTTCTACAAACTCAGCTAGAAACTGGCTTTGATTCACTGTTTTAAAAAATTAAAACCCGCTGTTCCGAGAAGAAGAAACCTACAGAAGCCATTTTTGAAAATTTTACGACTTTTTGAAAATTTTATGATTTGTCGTGTGGCACAAGCTTTGAGTACCCAAAATTTTAAGTTTCTGGATTATACAGTTTTTGTGTTGGAACCCTGTGACAGACAGAGGTTAGAGACGAATAGGGTTCCGTCAGATGAATCCCCCACCCGCCGGAGCTATAAAAGGTCCCCCCCCCCAAAAAAAAAGAAATTGAGATTTTATATTTTTAATAGTCAAAAACTGCAAATCTCCCCCCTCCCCCAGGAACTTTATAATGTTCTCTGCGAAGCTACAGAAAAGTGTCTGAATTCAACACTGGTCATAAGGCATCAGAGTTAAGTATTTCACACTCATATTGAAGAATGCATACGAATTCTTTTGTGTAGTCCTGTATATGATCTCTGCATTTTATGCATACCCGTATGCAAAATTTAATTATAAAATTAGTTAATATATAATATATAAATGTAGTTAAACTTAAAAACTCGTGTAATAATTGAAAACGCATTTCCAGCAATTATGGATAATAGACAGCACTTCGAATACAATATTGTATCCAAAATCTTTTGTATGACAGCGTAAATTAACGATAAATGATACGCAAACCATATTCTACACCAAGTTTCTTACCTTGGTAAACTTCAAAAATGTATATTCATTCCAGTGTATTTGAAATAGTGTAGCATTATGCAAAGTAAGTCATTTGTATGGATCTGTAAATTAATAATAAATGCATCCCATATTGCAAAAAAATGCATGTGTTAATGCACTTCCTAAGTGATTATCAATTTCGTTATGATTGAAATGGTGTAAATCATCAAAAAGCAGTTGAAAAGATTTTTTTTCCTCATTGAATGTAGTGTAACTGAATATTTTTGCCTGTTCCTGTAAATGAAATTTAAATGCTACAGTCTTCATTTTCAATAGGAATTGTGCCACAGTAAATGTTAATAACGCATTAAAAATTCAGAGTCATCCGAATGTATTTGCGAGAATTAGAGTGCGATCAAATTGTGCAGATAAACCGAAGGCATAAATACCTAACGAAATATTTAGAAATTTAATAAACAATATAAAAAATTTACAAAATATACATTTTCTTTATATATAAGTTTAAAAATGATGATTTTCTTATAAAACGTTTCTTTCATTCTAATCTGCATTTATAATTACTTTCATGTTTTCGAATTCCTTTGTGTTTTTTCTCGGTGTTCATGTACGACTGAGAATATACGATTTTCTAATCCTTAAATAATGAACTAAAAATTCGTTCAAATTTATCTGTCTATGTCTGCTACAAATCTATAACAAATTTATAATAAAACTTTTTTTTTTTTTTTTTTACTTTGTGGTTGAAATTTTTTGGTTCTATTTACGTAATTAGTTTTTGTCCTAAATGGAGTGTTACATTTAAAAACTACAAAGTTTTAAAAGCTCATTAAGAATGAATTGTAATCCGATGTACAAATATACATTTGCAAATAAGTTTGTGGTTCACAAGTAAGGCCTTGTTGATTAAAGAAAAATTCTTTTATTTAAAATTAAAACGCATATATTTTATTTTTATTTTTTATTATATTCTGTTTTTCAAATACTTTATTAAAAATATTTCCTAGATAAAGAACAAAAAACAGAATAAGAAGGATAAATATATCTGCTTTTATTATTTTCTTTACATTATGACAAATGGATTTCCAGATTTAGCTTCTTATATTTCCTTATTCTTTTTTTTTTTTTTTTCAAATAAATATTTTTTATGGAATCAAATTACATTTTCAAAGACATGTGGACTATTAAGCATACAAATTTTAATAGCTTCAGAGTAAAAAAGAAATATTTTAAAATCTTTTAAGATTTTTTAAATAGTTGAAAAGTGTTAATTAATTTTATATGTCTGTCTGTCCGACTATTTCTCGATCGATCTTACTGTCTATCCGTGCTCTAAGTCACTTAAATAGAGTAAAACCTCTAAATAACAGACACCTCGGGAACGCAGAAATTGTCCGCTATTTGGAGGTTTCCGCTATTGGGAAAACCTCAGAGAAATCGCTAAGAAATGCTTAATATTTCATTAATTTACATTTATATGTCCTAAAACCTCTATTATATAATTGATCAGAAATTAAAATTATTTTTTAAGGAATAAAATTGAAACAAAATTGTGTACAATTTTATCCACTGTTTATTATATTATTGTGAAAAAAAATATATGTTACAAAAGTTTATTTTTGCTTGCGATTACATGTAATTTGTTTTTCTGTGTGATGTTATTGGACATTGTAGAATTCCGGGCGAGGAGTGAGGGGTTGCACTTCTTGTTCTTTAAAAGCATAAAATCTCAAAATATCCTTGGGTGATATTTTTAATGGTCTAGGAGATTATTTCTCCCGGGCAGCCACGATGAATTTAGCACTGAACGTTGGGGGGGGGGGGGGGAGGAAGGGGATTTCCCCAGCTCTTTATCTACATTTAACTGTGATCCCAAAATTTATGACAAGTTGTCCGGATAAATTCAGAGGCTTTTTTACTTTTTTTTCTTTTTTTATCTATTTAAAAAAATACTTTTTCATCCTTAATTGCCGAATAAAGTGTTCACTATTCGGAATGTCCGTTATTCAGAGGTTAAACATACAAAAATTTAAGTTTTGGGAGTGGGGATTGGAAAACTGTCCGTTAAATAGAGGTGTCCGCTATACGGGAGTGTCCGTTATGGAGGTTTTACTGTATAATGATAATGTTATGAAATTGATATATGCTATTGGATTTTACAGTGCAATGTATGGCATTGAAAATAAAGGATATCAAACTCTTTATGCTTCAGTAGCATTTGCGGTTCATTCACCGAAGCACTCAAAAGAATGCAGTTACATTAAGGCCTATGGAAGAAATTCGTTTGTGGTACATTACATTAATTTATTCATATTAAATTTATATAAAACTGGGATGTGCTACAAGGTATTTATTGTAGAATAAATTATTGTATATAACTTATGATTTATTTACAGGGGCACACAAAAGTATTTAACTACAGTATTGCCTATCATGAATAACTATACGGCTCGATGTGTTAGAAGGTGTACGCTTTTAAAGTGTAACTTTTTTTTAAATATTACTTTGGTGTGTATAAATTCTAAAGTTATATACAGGGTTACGCAAAAGCTATCGCATACATTTCCATTTATTTATGGGGCAACATTTCACACTCATATTCAATAATGCATACGAATTCTTTTGTGTAACTCCGTTTATGTTCACTGCATTTTAGGCATAACTACTAATATGCAAAATTTAGTTAAACTTAAAAACTCGCATCATAATTGAAAACGCATTTCCATTTATTTATGTTTTAAACATTTCACACTCATATTCAATAATGTATACGAATTCTTTTGTGTAGCTCCGTATAGTATCTCTGTATTTTAGGCATAACTACTAATATGCAAAATTTAGTTAAACTTAAAAACTCGCATCATAATTGAAAACGCATTTCCATTTATTTATGTTTTAAACATTTCACATTCATATTAATAATGCATACGAATTCTTTTGTGTAACTCCGTGTATGATTTCTGCATTTTAGGTATAACTACTAATATGCAAAATTTAGTTAAACTTAAAAACTTGTATCATAATTGAAAACGCATTTCCATTTATTTATGTTTTAAACATTTCACACTCATATTCAATAATGCATACGAATTCTTTTGTGTAGCTCCGTATAGTATCTCTGTATTTTAGGCATAACTACTAATATGCAAAATTTAGTTAAACTTAAAAACTTGTATCATAATTGAAAACGCATTTCCATTTATTTATGTTTTAAACATTTCACACTCATATTCAATAATGCATATGAATTCTTTTGTGTAGCTCCGTATAGTATCTCTGTATTTTAGGCATAACTACTAATGTGCAAAATTTAGTTAAACTTAAAAACTTGCATCATAATTGAAAACGCATTTCCAGCAATTATTGCTGATAGACAGCATTTCGAATCAACATTTTATCCGAAATATTTTGTACGTGATAATATAAAAGAGCTATAAATGTACGCAAATTAGATTCTGTGTCATTTATATTCTAAGTTTCTTGTCTTAGTAAACTTCAGAAATTTATAATAATTCCAATCTATTTGAAATAGTGTAACATTATACAAAGTAATTCATTGATATGGACCTCTAAATTAATAATAAATTAATTATATATTGCATAGAATGCATATCTTAATGCACTTCCTAAATGATTATCAATTTCATCATGATTAAAACAGTGCAACACCAAGAAAAAGCATTTGAATTTTTTTTTTTCGCCATTGACTGTAATATAACGGAATGTTTTTGCCTGTTCCTGTAAATGAAGTTTAAATGCCGCAGTTACAGTCTTCATTTTCTATAGAGATTATGTCACAGCAAATGTCAATAGCAATAATTAAAATTCAGATTCAACTGAATGTATTTACAAGAATTAGAGTGCAACCAGACGGCAGAAAAACCGAAATCATAAACATCTTTTAACTATGATGTTGGAATATGTTAAAAATGGTTCAAATCTGTGCCGAGATTGGGTTTTTTTTCTTAAATAAAAATAATAGTAATATTGAATATTTATTGAACGAAATCTTTAGAAATTTATTAAACAACAACAATTTTACAAAATACATTCTTTTTTACTTATAAGTTTAAAAATGATGATTTTTTTAAAACTTTTCTTTTATTCTAATCTGCATTTTTAATTACTTACATGTTTCCGGATTTCTTTGTTTTTTTTTCTCTGTGTTCATGCATGACTGGGAATATACGATTTTCTAATCCCTAAATAATGAACTAAAACTTAAAAAAAAATTATTCAAATTTATCTATCTCTGCTACATAACTATAACAAATTTATAATAAAACTTTTTTTTTTTTTACTTTGTGGCTGAAAATTTTTGGATGTATTTTCGTAATTAGTTTTTGCTGTAAATAGAGGATTGCATTTAAAAACTACTAAGTTTTAAAAACTCATTAAGAATGAATTGCAATCCGATACAAACATACATTTACAAGTACGTAAGTTTGTGTTTCACAAATAAATCCTGGTTGATTTAAAAAAAAAATACATCTTTTATTTCAAATTTACCAAAGCACATACATTTCATTTTTATTTTTTGTTGTATTTTAATTTTCAAAAACTTATAAAATATTTCCTAAATAAATAATAATAATAAAAAATCTGAATAAGAAGGATAAATATATCTGCTTTTATTTATTTATTTATTTATTTTTTCTGCTGCCAAATGTATTTCCAGATTTAGCTTCTTATATTTTCTTTATACAGGGTGTATCTAAACTATTAGGCAAAACTTTAAGGGGTGATAGTACAGCTCATATTCAAAATATTAGAATAATTGAGAAAAAGTAATAAGAAAAAATTATTTGTCATTTATTTATTTTTTATACTAAGTAAATGCAATTAAATTTCTTATAAATTAAATCTGGAATGTTTAGATAAGATTTTAACATTTATAAAATATAAAATACAGCAAAATAAACTAGGTATACAGCTTCCTTAAACACACCAGAATATTAGAATAAAATTTAGATTGGTTCAAAATATTAGAATATTTTATTTTACGCAACAATATTACCGTATGAATATGAAGTAAATGGTAGTTAATATTTTGTAGCATCCCCTTTAGCTTTCATAACAGCGTACAATCGATCTTGCATACTATATACAAGGTGTTTACAAACATTTCTATCAATATTAGCCCAAATAGACTTTATACGTGCCACTAACTCAGTTTTACTTGAAGGAGGATTTTCTTGAAGTTTTTTCTTCATTATACACCATAAGTTTTCGATGGGATTAAGATCTGGTGAATTTGGTGACCTAGGAGGTACCTTAATGTTGCGTTGGCGGAACCAATTCTTAGTTGACACCGAGGTATGCGGGGACGCTAAATCTTGTTGAAAGATGAAATCATCTTCAAATAAATCTTCTGATGATGGAATCATGTAATATTCTACAATTTCTTGATATATCAGAGAGTTAACCTTTTCGTAGACGATGCATAACTTTCCAGGTCCTTCTGCACTCATACAACCCCAAACCATGACACTAGCAGCAAATTTTATGGAACGTTTAAGGCATTCTTTATCAAATGCTTCTTGCTTCATTCTCCAAACTCGAATACCTTGATTACCATATGAAACACAAAACATACTTTCATCACTAAATAATATATTTTTCCAATCTTCATTGCTCCATAAACGTCTTGATTTACACCAATTCAATCTTATACGCCTTTGTCTTGCAGTCATGAGAGGTTTTGATTTCGGTACACGAGATTCAAATTTAAATTTATGGAGACGTCTTAATGTTGTCGATGTAGAAACTTCAACTCCTTCTTCTTTCCATTTTCGGTGCAAGAATCGCACACTTTTAAAACGGTTTTTCTTAACTATACGCTTCAGTTTCCTGTCATCTCTAGCAGATGTTTTTGGTTTTCGGCCACCATTTCGGCGATTATTTTGAAATTTTCCAATTTTTGAATATTGTGTCAGTATTTTACTAACGCTCGATTGCGAACAATGTAAATAATTCGCTATAAAACATTGATTTTTACCGTGCCGATACAAATCAACCATACGAAGTTTAGTAGATTCAGGAATATCACTCACACGGCCCATTTTAAGACGAAAAAGAAACAAACTGCAAAAAAGAATACTGATTTTAAATAAAATAGTATGAATTTAATCAATGATGCCACCAGTTAAGAATTGGTAATAATTAAAGGAGAATTAATGTGAAATATTCTAATATTTTGAACCACTTGAATAAATATTCTAATATTTTGATTTTTCAAAATAATTTTATTTTGCAATTAATCTTTTCAAAAATGATATTAAATTTCAGATAACAAGTAAGTTTAATCAACAATAAGTTCTTAATAAAAATATCGTTTGCATATTTTCATTAAAAGACATTAAATTACCAAACGATATTTTCAATTTCTAAAAAAAGGTAATTATTCTAATATTTTGAATATGAGCTGTACACATCAAGACAAACAATATTGAGTGGGAAACTAAGGGTCCCAAACGTCTTCCGAAGGAGATAGGCGACATTAAAGTTTAGGGTCCAAAATTTCAAATAAACATATAAAACGGAGAAATTCGTCGATTGATTTGCGGTTTTTACTAAAACTATTCTTTATACTGTATTTTCTTCAAAATAAATTATAAAGATAAATTTCAAAAATGCCGATAGAGGACGCTGTAGGCTTTGGAGTAACGAACAACTACTTTTTAGGGTTATTTTTTACATCGCATTGAATTTTTTTAGAAGTTTAGACATAAACTTAAATTTTCAGCACAAAATCTGAATCACTGGGAGCGGTTAAGTAGCAAAAACTGAACTAACAAGGAAGGTCTCCATTGGGGGCATACTCAGAATTTTTTGAAAAAAATACGAATTAAACTACTCATGTTGGTAATAAAGGATCAGTGAAAATTAGCGGCGGAATTGCATTATTAGATATGTAAAAAAATAAAATAGTTTGGAATAATTGGCGTGAAAAGCTGAAAGCGACGCGGGATTTGGCGAGCAGTGCATTTCCTCGCCAAAAGCAGACGATTTTAACGAATCTGAAAATTGATTTTAATTGACTTCACTGTTAAAAATCTGCAGCATTTACTGCAAGGTCACTCCACTAGTTTTATAGAATATCTCTCTTCTGACCAATGAGAATGCTCCATAGCACGCTGAATTGACCGTGTCATACACTGTTAAAAATCTGCTGCATTTTGTTACAACGCACTCCACCGCTTGTATATAATATCTCTATTCCAACCAATGAGAAAGCTCCATTTCACGGCCAAGTAACCGTTTTCTATACAAGCAAGGAGTGCGTTGCAACAAAATGCAGCAGATTTTTAACAGTGTGTTTTTCAATTTGGAACAATTTTAATCAATTTAAATTGTATTTTAAATGATAAAATATATTAATTTCATTTTGTTATAAGTACATATAAACGTATATGACAAAATTACACTTAAAGTAAAGTAAAAAACTAAAATTACTTAAACTAAACTTATTTAAATAAATTTAACATAGAAAGTTTTTTCTTTAAAAAGTATTCGAAGAGTAAAAGCGTATTTTTCAAAATTTCGTTTTTTCGCCAACCGGAGATAAATCGCCAAATAAACGAAATTTTTATTATTTTTTTACGGACGTTATAAGGAGGTTCCGCCGAAATTTTTTTTATAAACACATATAACTATATGAGAAGAACATTCTGTAATTTTTTCAGATTTTTCTGAGTATGCCCGTATGGAGACCTTCCTTGTAAGTTCAAGGGGAGGAGGAGGTTCAAATTTCAAATGATTATAAAAAGAGAAAAAATTGTTTGATTCGTTTGCGGTTTTCGCTAAAACTATTCTTTATGTCAGTATTTTTTTAATAAATTTTAAAAATAAATATCAAAATATTTCATTAGAGGGCGCTTTAAACTTAAGAGTAACAAACAGCTATTTTTAACCGTTTTTTTTTTTTTTTTTTTTTTTTTTGTATCTAGTTAAATGCTTGCAAAAGCTTAGACTTAAATTTTGAGCTGAAAATCTGAATCGATGGGAGGGGTTAAGAATTGCAAATTGAACTGCGTTCAGATGTTGAAATTTAACCCTCCCCGCCCCCTCTCGAACACAGTTCAATTTTGCGCTTCTTAATTACTCACAATGATTCAGATTTTAAGCTCAAAATTTAAGTCTAAGCTTTTACAAGCATTTTATGAGATTAAAAAAATAACAGTTAAAAATAGCTGTACATTACTCCAAAGTCTAAGGCGCCCTCTATCGATATTTTTTGAAATTCATCTTTAAAATTTATTTTCAAGAAAAAACTGATTTAAAGAGTAGTTTTAGCGAAAACCTCAAACGAATCGACCATTTTTTCCGTTTTTTATAATCATTTCAAATTTGTACTTCTGAACACGGTTCAGTTTACTCTACTTAACCCCTCCCATCTATTCAAATTTTGAGCTCAAAATTTAAGTATAAGCTTTTGAAAGCATTTAATGAGATTAAAAAAATAATGGTTAAAAATAGTTGTACGTTACTCCAAAGTCTAAGGCGCCCTCTATCGGCATTTTTTGAAATTTATCCTTAAAATTTATTTGTAAGGAAATGCTGATTTAAAGAGTAGTTTTAGCTGAAACCACAAACGAATCGACCCTTTTTTTCCGTTTTTTGTAATTATTTGAAATTTGAACCTCAGAACACGGTTCAGTTCACTCAACTTAACCACTCCCATCTATTCAGATTTTGAGCTCAAAATTTAAGTTTAAGCCTAATCTTCCGAAAACTTTTAATGAAATGCAAAAAATAACTGCAAAAAATAGCTGTTCATTACTCAAAAATCTATAGCGCCCTCTATCGGAATTTTTTGAAATCTATCTTTATAATTTATTTTCAAGAAAATACTGACATAAAGAATAGTTTTAGGGAAAACCGCAAATCAATCGACCAATTTTTCCGTTTTTTATGTTTATTTGAAATTTTGGACCCTAAATTCTAATGGCGCTTTTCTCCTTCGGAAAACGTTTGGGACCCTTAATTCCCTAATTAATATTGTTTGTCTTGATGTGTACTATCACCCCTTAAAGTTTTGCCCAATAGTTTAGATACACCCTGTATATACATATTGTTTTTGTAATTGTTTCTTTAAATATGGAAAATGTATTTCTTTCTCAGATTTATAATCGTAAAGAAATGATAGCAGATAGAATTGTTGCCACTTTTAATGTTCCCCCATTATCAAGCACAAAAAAAAAAAAAAAAAAAAAAAAAAAACCTTTATTTTATGGAATAGCAGAAATAGGGAAATCCGACGATCCACGTCTGCTTGAAGCGAAGTAGTGCATTAGCTAAAAAAATAATACCACTAGTGGTTTACTCCTAGGTTTACTATTGTTTTTGTCCTACAATCGTTTCATACATTTAACTGAAAGAAAAATTGTAAACCTACGAGTAAACCACTAATTGTATTATTTTTTTCTTAAAGTGTCATTACACGTAAAATTTTCAAGCGACTATATCGACTGCGTTTTCTCGTTTTCTAAGCATTTTGTGGTTGTTCAAGAAGGGGTTTATCAACATCCGGTTTTCTAAGCATTTGATTGGCTGTTACTGTTTTGACTCGCTTCGTTTCAGTCGCCAAAGATGCTCCGACACAAAAGAGTCGCGTGCTTTCCAATTCCAAGCGACTCTCATACAGCCATAGGATAACATGGAGACTCCTGGAATTTGAAGCGAATTCGACCCCTCTTGTAATAGCAGTTTTATACACCACTTCACTTTTGACAGACATGGATAATTAGATTCCCCTATTACTATTCTTCCATAATATAAAGTTCTTTTTTTCTCGTGCTCGATAACTTCGATTTTTGTACTGTCGGCTCTTGAATTAGTTGGTATTTACACCAAAAATTTAAATTAGAAAAGTTTGCCTCTTATAATAACAGCCATTTCATTATTAAGTAAAACGAAGTTTACTATTTCTATTTTCTAGTATAAATTCCGATTCTTTTAACTATGGAATTTTTGGAACACATTCTACCATGGGCTTTAGAGGGTTAACAAGCATTAGTCTCTGTTTACTGTACAATATCCCATGGAGGAAAGAGATGAATGGAAGTGCAGTGTGCCTTAAAAATAGTTTGTAATATGATGTGCTTTATCCCTCAAATTTTAATGCTTTCATTCGACCCAAACAAAACAATCACGTCGAACCGGGACCGAATTCTTTGACATCAGCCTTCCTTTTTTTCTCTAAATGAAAATGCTCTGCTCATATTTAAGCATTCTAAAGTAACACGTCATTATATTATGATTTAAAAACTGCATTACTAAAAGTCTGTTCTTTTTTGCGAAAGTACGCGGTTATGTTTAGGCCTAGTCTAGCGGATTTTAGGATTGCCTTTTTTGGCTTCACTTCCATTCACCATAATTCATCTCTATTCTTTCTTTTTATTCTATGATAATAAGCAACAGCCTTTCTCATAGTTTTTTAATTTGCGTTTATTTAATTTCAACATATATAACTTTGTTTACTTTTAAAAAAATTCTGTCAAAGAAATTATTCTCCAGAGTTATAAAAATACAGCTTTTGCCTTCAAAACTTCAATAAATTGACATTTCATTTTATTTCATAAATTCTATTTAGTTTTTTTATAATTAAATTCAGAAAGAGTCAAATATCGTTAACTGTAACTAAATCTCTCAGTTTGTATGTCGTAACTATGGTAACTATCTAGTCGCGTGCTGTGAAATTTGAACACGTGACCCATTGATCGCTCACGTCACATAAAAATATAGGCCATTTTGTTTTCCCCTTTTCTCTTTGGTTTTTCTTCTCGTTTTTGAATATTTATACTGTCAGAAATTTTTATTTTTAGATTTTTTCACGCAATGGGATTTGAGCGGCTGCTTTGGCTTTTCATTATTTCTTATGTCAGTTTGCTTTCCATTATTCTTTTGAATGTTTACGAAATATTTTATGTTTATCTGTCTGGATTTTTTTTATATAAGCGTGATAGTGGAAATCAATTTATTTATTTATTTTTTATAGAAAAGAATTTTGTTAGCCATGCATTTTTTTTTTTTTTTTTTTTTTTTTTTTTTTTTTTTACTAAGGATCAAATCGGCACTCAGGATGATACTTAAAATACCTTGAATAGAATTGAATGAAAAATTGGAGGAAAATAAATAACCAGTGTTGAATTCAGACATTTTTCTCCGGGAGAATTTTTTGTGGCTCAGGAGGTGAAAAGCACATTGTACAGTTCCGAGAGGGACAGGGGCGAATTGTACTTTTTGACATTGAAAACTCGAAACCTCAAATTATCCGGGAAGGATCTCGTTGCCCCCCAGGGGGGACGGCGGAATGGCCAACCCCTGAATTCAACACTGTAAATAACTATCTCAGTGGGACACGGGGGCGCTGATTAAGGTCCCACTGATTAAGGTCCCGGTACGTCATTTTGACGTCACAAGAAACCGTTAAATAAATCCAGTGCTTGACCATTTCACTTTTCACGAAACCCTGATTAACGTCCCACTGATATACATCCCGCTATCAGACCGGGACCTAAATCCAGTCACAGAGAATTTTACTTTCGTCGAGACCCTGATTAAGGTCCCACTGATTAAGATCCCCTATACGTCATTTTGACGTCACAAGAAACCGGGATATAAATCCAGTGCTTGAGCATTTCACTTTTCACGAAACCCTGATTAACGTCCCACTGATATACATCCCGCTATCAGAACGGGACCTAAATCCAGTCACAGAGAATTTTACTTTCGTCGAGACCCTGATTAAGGTCCCACTGATTAAGATCCCGCTATACGTCATTTTGCTGACGTCTGAGTAGATTGGGACTTAAATCAGGGGGGCTTAAATCCAGTGCTAAAGCATTTTACTTTCGACGAAATCCTGATTAACATCCCTATGATATATATCCCGGTACACCATTTTGATGACGTCAGAGTAGATTGAAACTTAAATCAGTGCTAGGAACACATTTGTTTTTTCGCAAGAATTCCTAATTTACGACCTCATGATATATGCTCCCACATGCCATTTTTATTTCAAAACAAATGGGATTCATGTAGGATAGGTCACTAAATGTCTGTACATATTATCATTATTATTATTAATATTAAGTATTACTATTATTATTATTATTATTTTATTTTCTCTACCTCGTGATGATGTTGCATTATTTAGAATTTTATTCCAAACATGTAATTTATTTTATAAACGGACAATTTTTTCCAAATCATTTCTTTAAGGCAGAGAAGTCAATGGATACGTAGTAATCTGAAAAGTTGTGATTTCGATTTAAAGCTATTGTGCTGAACTATATTACTGAGCTATTAACATTGCGCAAAATCAATTTGAATACACTCATATGATTTCATTAAATATTTTAGACACATATTTTAATGATTAAAAAAAGACGAAAACAGATTTTGCATTTGCTAAATTATGAAAAATATTTATATATAAGATAGGATACTATAAGATTTTTGGTACAATTAAAATTAAATAATAATTAAAAATAAAACTTTGAAATCTTTAAACTGTTTAAAGATTTCCTATCCCGTTGTGAAAGTTTAAGCTAAAAAAATTCATATTGTATTATGAAAATTGGTTAATAATAATTATTGTAAATTGCAATGTATTTGTGATGTTCAATATTGCTTTGGAAACATCACTAAAAGCACTGTTTACACTCTGATTAGTAATAAAAAGTTATTTGGCATTTATTTGTCAGATCGAATCTTCATTCGCATTCTGAATGCCGGATTTTAATAAAAAATACTTCTGTAATAACAAATTTTAGCCAGATAAGCTACAAGTAAAACTATTTTTTATTACGGTTGTTCGAAATCGAAAAGTGCCGATTTCTTAGAATTTATTTTTGAATTTATATTTAGTCTCAAATGCATGAGATTCGTCGTTATGATGCAACAATTACTTATGATTCAAGATTAGAAAAAAGAAAAATATATTCGATCCCAAATCACTTGAATATCCTTCAGTTCTGTATGACTGCGTTTTTTTTTTTTTTTTTTTTTTTTTTTTTTTTTTTTTTTTTTAACCAGGGCAAATGATATGAATTTGATTTGAAGGCTCAATGAAGAGCTAACATTTTTATAAACTGTTATATTTTACGCGCATTTTCAGGAGATACTTTACAATTAAATTATTATGTAATATTAAATACTAAAATAAGTTAAAGAAGGATGTGTGCATAGTGGAAAACTGTATAAGCTGAAAATTTCATGGTTTGGGTGAAAAGAATAGTATACAGTCATAGGAAATGAAAACAAAAAGTAAACACACCTACTTATATAAACCTACGCATATAAAATTTGCTTAGGTGGGTGGGCATCTACATATTAAAATGAACAGAAACTTTATTTTTTTTCAATGGCAATAGCCAAATTTAACAAAATATTTTAAATCTTTGGCTCAATTTATGCCTAGAAAAAAATATATATATTTTACTCAATTTAACGAAACATTTGGGATGGCAATAATCGAATCCCATTAAGCCACTGAAAGGCTCTTATTGGTAAAAAAATAATATGCATTAATAGAAGAGACATATTTATTCTGTAGCATTTTAATAATCGAGTACAGAACTTTAATTTAAATACAACCTATAAATTACGCTCGTTTTAAAATAATTAATTTCTCGGAAAATAATTGTACGGAATTTATGAAAATTTGAATTTAGGATAATCGAAGGGAGTAAAATCTATTTATGGCGGCAAACTTGTGCATTGGTATTGAATTAAAGATTTTTATGTGAAAATGACCTCCTAAGCGATTTTTACATACATCATTCAAAAGTAGATTTTATTTATAATCTTTTGGTAATAGCAACTTTCTTCTAAAATAATTCATTGCACGGTTGATAGGGGATGTTTTCTTTTTTTCCCCATGATTGTGCGTCGAAAGTTGAAAATATCTCAAACTTTATGAGAAGTATTTTTACCAATTTTTGGAGTGAAATATTATTATTGTTATTAGCATCTGCATGTGTTTGTTAAGATTTCTATAGTATACATTTACTTTTGGATTTTCCCTGTTTCGCAAATTCGCATTTACATCTATAACTCTTTCAACCATAAACAAAATGGAGTGATAACTGAATGTTCTGTATAATAGTTCTATATTTCTAAATTTACTATTACGATAAAATATATTAACAGGTTATGCATCTTCACAAATCTTCTATGCAAAAAGAAAAAAAAAATCTGCAATTAAAATTGAAAAATTAAACTCTATCCCGGTTATAATTCAATCTCAGCTATTCTAAGCAAAATTAAAAAAGTCATTTAAAACTATTAATATGCATGTGAGAAAAAATAAAATAAAACCCGTTCCCATACATTTAACATTAGCTTTCCAATTTCTTCAGGTGACTGCTCAAGCTAATGTTAATCATATGGATTGTTGTTAACGTATTTCTTACAAGGATTTTAATTATTATTTTTCATAGATATTTTTTTCCCTTTTTTGTATAAGATACCTGCGGTCGGTAAAATTTATTGTGTGTGAGGAGCGGGGGGAAGGGGGAGCCTTGATCATGTTTACTCCTGGCATAAAAAAGATTTCGAACAAAAGATTTCAACAATTTATAGCTTTAACATTTAACATACCTACAGTTTTTAATGATTATTTTCAGTTAACATTCATTTTTCTCAATGTGGCCTAGCAAGTGCCACCAGAGCTGTAACCCGCGAGTCAAGCCAGGGAGGGCTCTGAAATTTTTCTGGGGGCTAACATATTTTAACAATCCATATCTTAAGAAAACTAAATATAGCAAAAACTGATAAAATGGAACTGTCTATAGCTGAACCTGTCTAAAGTGAAACCTCTGTATAACGGAACTTTTCTAAAGGAAACAATTAGATACAAAATACTTCATGATCATCGGGAAATAAATGTATGTATATATATATATAATTTTTTATTAAAAATAAAAACTTTTTCAAAAACTATTGCAAATTAAAAAAATATTTTTACATAATAATTAATAAGAAATTAAGAGCATGCCTATTTACCATGCGTATTATATTTATGTACGTTAATTTGACTTTTTGGTGTCTATGCAAGTGAAGCTAAGTTCAATATAAGTATCCAACAGATACCCATCCAATTATCTATGAGATTTTTTACGATTTAATATTTAGTTTAAAAAATTTAATTTTACCATTTTTGTAGCATTTTTTCTCATGTTATAAATGTTTATTTTCAAGTAAGATTAGCAACTATAGCTATGGTTAGTATCAAATAGTGTGTTTACATTGGCCATTATAAAAAAAAATATAGCCCCCAAAAAAAAAAAAAAAAAAAAAAAAAAAAAAAAAAAAAAAAAAAAACATAAATTTTAAAATATGAGATTCTATGTCAGAGTTGATAGTATATAATATAAATATTGCAATAGTTTTTGCAGTCAGTTTTATTTTTTAGTAAAAGAATATACATACATATAAATTTCATTTTTAGTTTTAAAAGTTAACAGTTTTGCATGATTGTTTTGGTTTAAATTACAGACTTAATGAAACTGAATTTATTATTCTTATTTTAATTTCATATGTTTAATATTTTTAACTAACAGTAAGTCGTGGTTTATTTAATTTTATTAATATTTAGTTTTGAAGTTTTTAGATCTTTTTAAAGCCACGGCTGTTCTAAATACGATTTAATTTAGTGATGATATAAGTTTCTCTTTAAAACTAATCTTGCCTGACCTTATTTTATTAAAAAAAAGGATTTATAAAACCAACTACTTAACGATTCACAATAATTAAATTTACAATTCTGTGTATAAATTATATAGTTTCAAACATGAATCATTATTTCAAATATATATTAATTTAATATTTTTGAAACATAACTTGACTTTGCCCCTTAGAGACAGGAGCCTTTAAAAAAATTTTTAATGTTTTGTCACCGGTTTTCAAAAAACAAATTTGTGCCTTATGAAATAGTGAAAGTGCTCGGATTTAATAAGGCAAATTTTACTGGTGGATATAAACAAGGATTCTGAGCACTTTTTGGCGTCATATACATGGGTCGCTCGTTCCCAAGGGATTAATAACAGTTTTGTTAAGAAAAAAAAAAAGATTGTGATTGTGATTTTAATTTTATATTATTCAATGCTGTTTTTTGCCGCATATGTTTTACATGTTTTTCCTAAAATTTGTCCAATGTCATGTAAAAACAAATCAAAGTAAAGCACTCTGACATAAACACCGAATTTCGAAATATGTGAACTAGAGGTCTGCACGGGCCGAAATTTCCAGGTCCGAACCCGGGCCGGCCCGAACGAAAAAAGTATTATCCCGGTCCGGTCCGGCCCGGCCCGAACGAAAAAATATTGGCCCGATCCGGCCCGGCCAGAAAGTTAAAATTTCGGCCCGAGCTCGGCCAGGTCCGGAAAAAAAGTTAAAAAATCGGCCTGAACCCAGCCCGGCTCGGGTGATTTTCTATAGAACATTGATCTTTACTCTAACGGAAGAATTCAGACCACAAAAACTTATCTTAGTCTTTTTTTTTTCTTTCACATTTATAATCTCTATTTATGCTGAAGAGTCATAGGCTGCGATATTTACGTTTTCAATGAACCTTTGTTTGTTGTAAATATTTCAGTTATCATTAGTATTATTAATACATTTAAAAAATTTCTAAAAATGTAAAATCTTCTAAGACATTGAAAAGAAAAAAATATGTTTCCTTCTTAACAGATGTAAATGTTTAATGTATTTTTTTTCTCGCGTATTGTTGTATTCATTTTGCATGAATGAACATTTTAAAAGAAATTTGCAGTTTTCAGTTTAAACTAGAATTCCGTTATAATAATGTTTTTTTTTCTTATGAGTTTAATCCGGTTAATTCTATTTTAAGACGCCTAGTGACCTACGATTCTTTAAAAAGAAAAAATTCAAATGTTTAATTGTAGAATAATGACGACTTAAAAGTATATGCCTATTTTGCAAAAATTTTTGGACCAAACCAAACTTTACTAATTTATGAACAGATTTTTCCAAGTCAAAAAAGTATTTTCATACGTGAAAATTCAACAGGAACTGATTATTTAGGTCCGTGAAGACTAGGAAGAACGAAATCCGTCTCGGCTTCGCACGGAAAAAATAAGTTAGGCTCGGCCCGGCCCGATACTCCAGGGAAAAAAATGAAGGTCCGAGCCCGGTCCGAAAAGATTAGTGACTAGGCCCGGCTGGCCCGGCCCGAATCTTCAGAAGCAAGGCCCGAGCCTGGCCCGAATGCTGTTAAAGGAAATCGGCCCGAACCCGGCCCGTGCAGATCTCTAATGTGAACAACTTTCATTAAATGTAAAATGACTGTTTATTATTAAGTGTTTTCCCATTTCAGTTGATCTTAAAAAATATTTTTTTTTCACCCAATAACGAGAATATTCATGATGCATCCAAGAAATGATTTTCTTACCATTTGTTTAAAAATTTCATCTTCTCACATACAGACGCCTAAGAATTGAATACTGTTTCCCGTTTTCTTATAAATGCCATATACATAGCTGCCAACTTTTACGCATTTTTCCTATCAAAAAAATTTCATAATAAATATTGTCTTATTTAATCTTCGAAATCTTATGATTAAACAAATAGAAAATTTCTGTACAATTTTAGTGGTAGCAAAAATGAGTAAACGTTGGCAGCTATGGCCATATATCACGAGTTATAATCATTTACTACACGACGTCGAGCATTTTGTCATTAAATGCCATAAAAATCAACCGATGTCAAATCTGCCATCATTTTTTGACAGATAATTTTTCTGCTACAGAAAAATGTAAAATGCTGTTTGATTTCTTATAGTCTAAATACCTGCAAATATCTTTATAAATAAAATTATTTCACGATTATGCCGAAAAGTGGCTTTTTTAGATTGGAAAAAAAGCTTATAAAACACAATCACAGCTTTATTTTTTGAGACTGAATAACCAAAATCCAAAATATCTGCTAATTTTATGCCTTTATAAATAAAAATTATGCTGCAAATGTGGTAAAATCTAGCGGATTTACACTACAAAATAAATTTAATGTACCATACACCAAATAATTGAAGATATTTTTGTTGTAATCTTATAAAAAACTTAACCTTAATCATGCTTTTTTGCTTAATATGTTTAAAGTTATATGACAAATTGAAAAAAAGAAGTTTTCATTGAACACACACACACACACACACACACAAAAAAAAAAAAAAAAAAAAAAAAAAAGATGAAAATTCAAAAGCAAAACAAATAAAAATACCCTTTTCCTACTTTCTTAATATATCCTTTGCAACCCCCATAACATGAAACAATTACTGGCTTTCAATTTTTTTTTTTTTTATCCCACGTTTATAAATTGACATTTTTTATTTTTCTAATTTTCAAACATTCTAGTTTCCAAGTGATATTTCATCGTTAACTAAATGTACTAAAAACTACGTATTGTCAACAAGCAAACCATTAAAATTTAGAAACAGGTTTTTAATGTTTAAGTCAAGACATTGACCATTGCTTTACTAAGTATCGATCAACTTGAACAACATGTGTCCACTTCCATTCATCCTGTATAAGACCGTTGCTTTGTAAATATAACGATGTACTAACACATGTGGTGACCAGTTAGTGCATCTGGACTTAATATTTTTCAGGAGAAAGAAATGTTCCTTTAAAATATGTTTCGAGAATTGCAATTTACCGCTAGCAAGATAAACAGGAAACAACTAATCTAATAGGGTTCCGGCAGGCACGTAGCTAGGGAGGGGGCTAAGGGGGCTGAAGCCCCTCCCGAAAGTTTGAAAAGATTTTACGAAATTATCTCTGTTATAATAAAATTCATTTAGTTTTTTTTTCTTCCATTACATTAAAATCAATTGTATTTTTAGCTGTAAAAATATCCATTTATTCAATCACAGTTACAGTAATCCTTCATTATATCGATCATTTGGATATATTGTTTTTTAATAGATATTTACCACAAAAAATATCAATTTTTTTTGAAACACAATTTTAACTATCTTTATGCGCAGTAAAATTCTATCAAGGATAATTCTGTATCATTAACTTGACTAAGAAAAATTAGTATAATACACATATGGCATATTAACTTTAGGAAACAAATATAAAACATTTATTTGCATGTTATGATCTTTCTTAATTTTCTTTATCTTCATGCATATAAACGAAACTTAGAGCGGTCAATATTAAAATGTTTTGCACAGAAGGGAGCCAAGAACTTTAATAGCCGCCTATAATGTAAAATCATGTGAAGAAAATATAATTTTAAAGAAAGTATCTTTGATAATGTTGTTATAACTGTAAAAAGCTTTTTATTAAAAAAAAAAATTAAAACACATTTTTGAAAACTAATGATGCGAAGAAAAACGATATGGTATCGAAAAACCTCCCCTCCCCCCCCCCCCAAAAAAAAAAAAAAAAAAAAAAAACGCTGCGGCATTTTCCAATTTTTTCAATGAACAACTTTTCTGCGAATTGTTTGCATGTGAATCTTTAAGGGGGGTATTCGAAAAAACGCTTTTCCACCTTCAAAAGCTCGAAATTTTCCGACACAATTTCAGACACATTTTTAAAAGTAGAAACATGAAACTTGCTGAGGGGATTTTGAAGAGATGTATAAGGTGCCGTGTGATGTCTTTTTACACTCAATTCATTAGAATTTGATTTATAAACAATTATTTTCTCAGCATGTCCCTTTTTTTCGTTCACAGATCTCCACCTTCAGAAAAATCGGTTCAGAGTGCTGTTTTTGATTGCTTTTTTGCAATTTTTTCTGCATTGATCAAAGAATCGACAATCACGGCACCTTGTGTATTTTCTAAATAAGACAAATTGTCAGTTGGATGCATTGGAGATCAAAAATGAATTTAAAAATAGGTAGCTTTTTATTTTTTGTAATGAAAGCTACCTAATAAATCGGAAAATAAGCAGTTTAAATCGAAATACACCCTTAATAGCAAAAAAAAAAATGTGTGTAAAGTAGCTGCTTTGGCTGGTTAATTTTCTTTGTATTTTATAGAGCTATCAACTTCAAGGAATGGATACCTCTATGTAGGGATTTTTTAAAGCTTTTCATAGTACCACCGGAGAGAGTTTTATATTCCGTATTTGGATAAAATTTACCCCCATTACACTGTGAAGCCAATCTACAGATGTAGGCAGGTGTGCTGACGGGCTAGGTGGTGCTATTTGTTAAGTCAATATACAGACATTTTGAGTTATGTCTGGGGACGAAGTAAAAATTTAAACAACAAAACTGGCTCAATTTACAACCAGAAATTTAATTTAATAAAAAAAATTATTAAATAAAATTTCTGGGTCTAAAATAAACTTTTTGAGCCGCGCGAATTTAATGACGGAAAATACAGTATTTTGTCAAATTGCTAGATAAGATGGAAAGAAAATTTTTAATGATTGTTAATGTTTTAATTGCAAAATCATAAAACAGCAGCATATGGGTGCACTAAATCTTGAATTGATTTACGTAAAACCAATTCCAATAATATCAATTTTTTCTGACAGCAAATCTTGTTTAGAAATTAAAATTTAGAATTGTTTGGATGTTAGTGTTCGATACAATTTGATTTTGATGGGGATGCGTCAAGTACTCGATATGAGACTACAGCATGGCAATCAGCTCGACTCGATATTGTTATGTAACTGGAGATGATGCCACGAAGAGAAACATTTTTGTTCCAATTTACTTTCCTAACAGCCATATAGTTTTCCAAAAACTGCAAAAAAGAAACAAAAATGAGAAAAATGGAAGAAATATCCAGAAATAATATTTCCTTTTCTTACAGATTCCAAAACACATTTATTGTAAACCTTGTTTTTTGTTTTGTTTTTTTTCACGAAAAAATGGGTACAGAAAGGACACAAAAAACATGCAAGATTATTTTCTACATGTTTCAGACATTAGAAAAAAGCTAAATGTATTTTTTATGCAATTCTTATAATTTATGCAATTAGATTATCATAAACCGTATGTTGTTTTAGCAAACAAAATTAAGATTTCTTTAGGAATATAGCAAATTAATATTGCCTTGTTGAGTCTTCGAAGAGCTACAGGATAAGAAGAAATCAGAACAGCTCTTGGACCAATGCATGAAACAATCTTATTTTGTGCAGAGAAAAATACGCCACTTTCAGATTACCACGATGATGATCCTCTAACGTTAGAGAAATTGATATAAAAAAGATTGTTAGCTAAGAATCTTTTAAATTTTGAGCAAAGTCTGGAGAGAATGAATTGAAACGCGATATTATAAATATCCGTAGAAATGCCATTTACTTCACCCAAGACATTTAGAATAAAATCACTCAAATATCTTTGGATACAGTTACCGAAGAATTAATAATCAAAATAACTAATGTGATCTGTTTTGTTACTACAAACAAAACGTGTAGCTTAATTGCTAATGAAATGCATGCGCAAAACAGCTAGACCCTTGTGTTAGATATGTGGACTATTATAAAATTCACAAATCCCAATAATTAAAAAAAATCTTTTAGGTTTTATTCCAATAAATGTCTTCTCTGCCAAAAATTCAAGAAAAGTAATATTGCAACAGTCTGATGAATTTTACCTTGACATAACAAAGGCATATGATGAAGCTGCTAATATGTCAGGTCATGTTAGCGGGATCCATTCTAAAATTTTTCAGAGTATCCAAAAATTAGATACGTCCACTTTGAAAGCCATCTGTTAAATCTTGCCTTGTCCAATAACATGCTGATTCCCATAACCCGAAAGTATCATGGACTTCTTAAAGCAGTGATAAAAGTTTTTGAAAATCACCTAAAGGCAAATTTAGCGCTTCAGGAAGCAATTGCATAATCTACCCCAGCGGTTCCCAAACTTTTTGGCTCGCGGAGCCCTTTTTGGGAAGAATTTCTAAGGCGGAGCCCCTGAACCCAACGATACTCTATGGTTTATAAATAATTTTTTTATGTCTATGGAACACAGAAAAATCTGATGGATAAAAATCCAAGCCAGAAATGATTCTCAGTTTGTCCCTTTCCTGATACAGAAATTCTAAATTCATATTAGAAATTTTAAAAATCTTAAATATTGTAGCGTATATTGGGTTCTTTTGATCTTATGGTTAGACAACTTCAAACTCTTGCTTATAGAAAAGTAGAAAATAATTTATTTACAGAACTTCAGAACAACAGAGTCTTCGAAACTCACAAATATTACAAGATATTCCAAAATAACTGTTTAAATCTATCGAACAAGTACAAATATAGGTCGCAGAGACTCTTTATACAATGTCTCAACACTATATCACATTCAAAACAACGTAGATAAAACTCAATACATCAGCCCCACCAGTGGCCGCGAGGTTCTGACCTCCAAACTGGTAGACGGTAGGTGCTGGGTTCGAACCCAATCGCGACCGTCGGCCTAACCGTTCGAAGTTTTCCGTGGTTTTCTTCGAACCTTGCGTAGATACGGGTTAGGTTCCCTTAGAAAGACCCCCACGGAGGGCAACCCACCCCATAGGGACTATATCCCATAGCGTAGATAATCGGCCGACAAAAATACACCAACCTCAATACATCAAGCAAACTTGCTTAAACCTAGAAGTTCACTGTATGACTGACTGGTAAATAATAACAGCAGCTCGCATCGCTTCTCTTCTTATATAGGTTCGGAGCATGTGCTAGAAATTTCTAGAACCTACTCGAAAAAAATCCACGGAACAACAAACAATGTATCAGTATATCTAAGGGGGGTTACCAGAGAGGAAAGGGTTACCATCGCCAACAATCGCCAAGTTTGTCGCCAACTTGGCGATATATCGCCAAATTTGGCGACCAAAATTAGTCGCCAAAAGTGACGCCAACTTGGCGATATCTTCATTATTTCGCCAATCTGCCGTAGACATACAGTGAAAATAATGGACAAGTTTGGTTGATAACAGAGACAATGTAACAAAAACTAATATAAGTAAAGGAATGGAGCTTAATAAGATTATTTACATTATTTTACAGTACAAACACTAACTATTTACAAAATTCGTAACACTACCCCCTCCTCAAAGACTGCACGTCCCGGGCAGTGCAATCCTTGAGTTAGAGGAGAACACTTAAAATAAATAAACAAATAAATAAATAAATAAATAATAACAATAATAATAAAATTTACATAAATAAGAACTAATTACTATTTACATATTTACAAAAAGTGACTTTCATGACCATGGTCTAAAATTCTAGTTTTGAATTTCTAATCACTTTGGCCAAAATAAGGGGCTAGCCGGTTATAGTGTACGACCTTGGGTTTGGCGTGTGGCGATTTTCGTATGCGTACGACGACGTCATTCAGCCTGTTGACGACTATGTAAGGACCGTCCCAGTTTCTTTGTAATTTTGGCGACAGTCCCTTACGACGGATCGGATTCCACAACCAAACTTTGTCACCTTCGTTGAACTCATGTCCTGTTGCCTTTATGTCGTATCGTGTCTTCATCTTTTCCGTTGCCAGTCCGATTCGGTTCCTCGCTAGACGATGAATCTCCTCAATCCGCGCCTGGAGTTTATCGACATATTCCTCAGGCGATGAAGGAGCATCAGGAGGACGGCCAAACAAAAGATCAGCAGGCAGACGAAGATCACGACCAAAGAGCATTTGAGAAGGGGAGTAACTAGTGGCCTCATGAGTGGCACTCCTGTAGGCAAGCAGGAAAAGAGGCAATTTCTTGTCCCAGTCCTGTTGGTCTCTAGACACCAAGAGAGAGAGGCTATTTAGGATGGTACGATTGAAACGCTCCACCATGCCGTCCGATTGAGGATGTAGGGGTGTAGTTCGAGTTTTGTCCATGCCGAGTAGTCCACACATTTCCTTAAACACAGTCGAATCGAAGTTTCTTCCTTGATCGGAATGGATTTGAAGAGGAACTCCATATCTGGAAACCCAGTGTTGAACTAGTATGTCTGCTACTGTTACCGCCTCTTGATTAGGAATGGCGTAGGCTTCAGGCCACTTAGTGAAGTAGTCCATGACAACGAGGATGTACTTATTGCCATCAGATGTTCTAGGAAGAGGACCCAGGATGTCTAGTGCAATTCGTTCGAAAGGAGCTCCTACATTATAACGCTGCAGTCGCCCACGGGTGCGCCTCTTTGGACCTTTACGTGCTACACAGGTGTCACAAGTTCGACACCACTTCTCTACATCACTGCGAACATTATTCCAGTAGAAACGCTCTCGAACCTTTTGCAGGGTCTTCATTACACCAAAATGACCTCCTGTGGGACTACCATGCAGTTCTTGAAGGACTATAGAAATTCTCGACTTAGGGAGTAGTAGTTGCCATCTACATGTCTTTCCATCGTCAGACTCCCATTTTTGGTACAAGATGCCGTTCTTCAAATGTAAGGAATCCCAGAGAGCCCAATAACGTTTAGTCGTAGGATGGTAATGGGCCATGTCTTGCCAGCTGGGCTTCCTGTTGGACTCCTCTTTCAGCTCTAGAATTGGCTTAATTTCAGGATCAGCAAGTTGATCTTTACGCAGGCTCTCGTCACTCCACGGATCTTGCGATGATGTAGACCCAGTTGTAACTTGTCTTACTATAGGACCTTTGACATTAAATTTCTTCTCAGCCCGGTCGCAGTATCTACAATTCTCTGAGCAGGGTCTTCTTGAGAGAGCATCTGCATTTCCATGTGATGAGCCTTTTCGATGGCGTATCTCCATATCGTACTCTTGAAGCTTTTGTATCCACCTGGCTATCTGGCCTTCAGGGTTCTTAAAATTCAATAGCCAAGTTAGAGAAGCATGATCAGTTCGGATCAGGAACTTTCGACCGTAAAGATAGTGATGAAAGTGGTCTATGGCTTTCACTGCAGCAAGAAGCTCTTTTCTTGTTACGCAGTAGTTTCGCTCGGCCTTTGACAAGCACTTGCTGAAATAGGCGATAACACGCTCCTGGCCGTCGATTTCCTGGGACAGTACAGCGCCAATGCTTTCGTTGCTTGTATCCGTATCTGTAAGAATCAAGGAGCTTTGGGGACCAACTCTATGGCCAAGGACTGACCCCATGGCTTTGCGTGAACTGTCACGCAAAGAAAATAGTGCTACATTCAAGTTTCTTCCGATTTCGAAAAGTGGCAACAGCAGAACTGATGAATTAATTTTCTGGAACTTTCGTGGAGGTTAAAAAATAAAAACTGAAAATCGTAGTATGAAATATAGAAATGTAGTAATGATTTTTTGTTAAGAAAGTGAATACGCTCGTTTTCCTTGTGTCGCAATAAATAAAGATAAAATATATTGGATTCTTCAACTCAAGACTTGAAATTTATTCATCTTCTACAAATTATTGTGTTTCTAAATGAACTAAGTTACAGACCTGTGCAGCGGGAACTTAATTGGCGTAGTCGGCAGGATGCAAGGTGAGAGCTTTTTATTAATGTGACTTCCCATTATAAGAATTTATATCGTATCTATGATAAATTTATTAAGATTTTTGCGATTTTATTTCATATTTTGACGTTAAGGAAAGGAATTTGTTTTGAATGTAACTACGTAGTACGTCAGTGCTAAGGTGTAGTAGTATTGTAGCAGTATTGGAGTGGTGTTTTGTAGTGCCGACTGGATGGAGGATATTTTGAATTGATTTTGGTTGTGATTTTTTTTTATTATTATTGGTTTTCTATATGAGATGTTTTGCTATAAAAGGAGGGCGGTTGCTGTAAAATGAAATGAAGTGAAACTAATTGAACGCGTAAATTAAGAAAATGAAAATATCGTCTGATTTTATTTATTATTATTCGAAGAACTTTGACAAGTGTGTGAGAACGATTGAGTTCTCTGAATGTAATGAAGGAATGTGCCTTTTAGATGGAATTAAACTACATTTTTTATAATATATGGACTTTTAGATGAATTTGAACTTAGAATAAGTTTATCTCAACAGATGATTTTCGATTTTAATTCAAAGCTCCGCGCATCGCATAGATGCAACCCGCAAATGAAGACTTGCATGGTTAGTAAGTAATTTTTAAACTAACCCTATTTTCGAATTCTAACATACTGGTACCTTCGGCGGGACAGGAGTTTTGAATTTCAATTAATTTTAAATGAAAAAATGGATCTGAGTAGTTTGAAAACTCAGAGAAAAGGACTGAGAGCTGCTTTTACTCTCACGTTTAAGAAAATTGAAACTGAATTAACTAAAGAAATATGTGAAATTAAAGAACTTTCTATTCTGAAAACTCAACTGTTTGATAAATTTCAACGGATGGACACTTGTCAAAGTAAAATTTCGGAAATATTGTTACAAGATAAGGACGAAAAATTGTTTACCGAAGATTTTGAAAGTGCAGAAGAATATCGAGAAAAATATATAGAAATATGTGCACGTATTGATGAAAAGATACAGGTTTCTTCATCTCCTGGCGAAGAAGTAAAACGCAAATTTAAATTACCGGAGATCGAGCTGAAAAAGTTTAACGGCGAACCAAAGGAATTTTTATCGTTTTGGAGCCAGTTCAAGAAAATACACGAAGACGATTCTATTGCCGCTGAAGACAAGATGCAGTACCTATTCCAATGTATGGAACCGAAATCAAAAGCGGAGCGTTTAATATCAAGTTATCCAGCTACCGCGGAAAATTATCCGAAGGCTATCAATCAATTAAAACAGAGGTTTGGACGAGATGATCTTCTTGTGCAAATTTACGTTAGGGAATTATTAACCCTCGTAATGAAAAATGCCACTGCGCCTAAAATGAAAGTTGACTTAGCCTCTTTATACGATGAATTAGAAAGCAAACTTCGTGCCTTAGAAAGTTTGGGAAGAACTCAAGAGAAGTATGGAGACTTTCTCATGCCCTTGGTTGAGAGCTGCCTGCCTGAAGAAGTTCTTTTGACCTGGGAAAGAAGTCGAAATCACGATACATATTCCAGTGAAAATTCCAGGACTTTAAAAAATCTGATGGACTTTCTACGCCAAGAAGTTCAAGGAGATGAAATGGTGTTTTTAGCAAGAAAAGGTTTTGATTCTATTGTTAGAAAAAAGAACATTTTATCTGAAATTATTAGCAAACCTGATCCAGCCACCGCCTCTGCATTGGTGAGTATAGAAAATAAAGGTAAGAAAAACAATTGCATATTCTGTGATAGGTTTCACCCCTCTAATAAATGTTTTGGGGCTCAAAAAATGTCTTTAACTGATAAACAAAAGATTTTGTTAAAAAAGGGGATTTGTTTCACTTGTTTGCAAAAGGCTGGTCATCTGAGTAAGAATTGTAATATTAAAAATAAATTAAAATGTAATTATTGCCATAAACCACATTTTGAAATAATGTGTCCAGAACAAAATATAAATAATAATCAAGATGATTCTTTAAAATCTGAAAATTCTCTTTCTAATTGTAGTAGAAATAAAGTTGTGTACATGCAAACGCTTGGCGTGCGCATTCGATCGCAAGGTCGCCAAAAAGTCGTACGCGCACTGCTGGATTCAGCGAGCCAAAGTAGTTACGTAAGCGAGAGAATAACGAAATCACTGAAAATGCATCCTATAAGAAAAGAAATAATTATTCACGCGCTGTTCGGGGGGGATGAAACGGAACCTAAAAAACATGATGTGTTTTCGGTAGAAATCAGTGAATTAGATGGAAATAATGCGTTTTGTTTTGAAGCATTTTCCGAAAAAAGGATTTGCGGATTTGTACCTAAAATTAAAGATTATAGAATATTAAATGAATTAAAAAGAAATAAAATAAATCTATCTGATGATTTTTGTAAGGAATCTGAAATTGATCTTTTGGTGGGGGCTGATATGATAGGAAAATTATTGACAGGAAATTTAATTCAATTAAATTGCGATTTGACTGCCATAGAAACCAAGCTCGGTTGGACAGTGATGGGGAAACAAACGTGTGGCAAGAAACATAACGTTTTGACAACATTGTCTATGCACGTTAGAAATATTCCTTTGAATGAATTATGGGAACTTGAAACCATAGGAATTTCTGACCCCATTCAGAGTTTTGAAAAGCGGGAAAACTTTGATTTAAACGATTTTAAAGAAAAAATGAAAATTCTTCCCGATGGCAGATATGAAGTAGGGCTTCCATGGAAGTGTAATTTTAAGAATTTGCCCGACAATAAAGTTTTAGCTCGGAAGAGATATGAAAAAATGATTAATAAATTGAAATGTGGGGGATTTTTCGATGAATATCAGGAAGTATTTAAGAATTGGGAAAAAATGAATATTATTGAACGTGTTCCAGAAAATGAATTAAGTAATAAATGTCATTATTTACCGCATAGGCCCGTTATCAGGTTAGATAAGGAAACCACAAAAATACGCCCTGTATTTGATGCATCTGCTTCTGAGAAAGGGAAACCCTCGTTAAATGAATGTTTGTATAAAGGCATCAATCTTATAGAATTAATACCTGATATTCTTGATCGTTTTAGAATGTATCCTATCGGTATAACTGCAGATATAGAAAAGGCTTATTTAATGTTATCTGTTATGCCTAAAGATAGAGATTTTCTTAGATTCTATTTCCCATGTAATGAAGGACAATTGATTTATAGACATTGTAGAGTTGTATTTGGTGTCTCTTCTAGCTCTTATTTACTAAGTGCATCTATAATGCATCTTTTAGAAAATAGTCCTCCTGAATATAAGGAAACTGCTGAAAAATTAAAGTGTTCATTTTATGTAGATAATTGTGTATCAGGTGTTTCTAACATTAATGAAGCTGAAATGTTTATTGAAAATGCAAAGTTATTAATGTCTAAAGGGTGTTTCAATTTGCGTTGTTTTGAAAGCAATGTAGCTTGCAAGAATGTTGATAAATATTCTGGGGATACTTCAGTTTTGGGGATTATTTGGAATTTAGATAATGATTCTTTGAAATGTTGTTTAGATTTAGAAACATTAACGTGTGAAAGGAAAATTACTAAGAGATTAATTTTGAGCATTGTGCAAAAGATTTTTGATCCTATCGGTTTATTCTCTCCTGCTACATTGCTTCCAAAATTATTGCTACAAGACTCATGGAAACAGAAAATTCCATGGGATCGAGAATTACCTTGTAACATTGTGAGTGCTTTTTTGAAATGGTTGAAGAATATTGATGTTTTAAAAGAAGTAGCTATACCTCGATACTTAGAAATTAATGCTTCATCTGAACTTCATGTTTTTGTTGATGCGAGTAAAGGGGCATATGCAGCATGTGTCTTCGCTAGATCAATAATTGATTCCGATGTCAAGGTTACGCTTGTTAGAGCGAAGTCTAGGGTTGCTCCTCTCAAAACTTTGAGCATGCCGCGTTTAGAGTTAATGGCTTGTTGTATAGGTACTCGACTTGCGAGTTCTATCATCAAGGCAATAAATATGCCAGGTCTGAAAATCACATTCTGGTCAGATTCTACTACCGCAATTTGGTGGATAAAGGAACATGGGAATTGGTCGGTTTTCGTGAGCAACAGAGTCAAAGAAATTCGACAGATGTCCAATATAGAGTCATGGAAGCACGTTCCAGGAAATTTGAATATAGCTGATATACTTTCACGTGGATGTTCTCCGCAGAAAATGCTTGATTCGCGATGGTGGGAAGGTCCTAAGTGGTTAAAAGAAAATCCTGAATGTTGGCCAATTGGCGCGATTGACTGTCAGCCAAAAGATGTTGATTTAGAAAGAAAAAAGATCGAAATTACGAATATTGATCTAGCTAAAGACACACCCCTTTGGCTCTTAGATAATATATCTAATTATGATAAGATGATAAGAATATTTGCTTGGATTCTGAGATTTGTAAATAATTGCCGAAATGTTTCTAATAAGTGTAAATATTCTAATCTTACTCAAAATGAAATTGAAAATTCTGAAAAATATCTAATCCGTTTAGTTCAGAGCTGTTATTTCTATAATAAAAGGTCATTAAATGATATTGTAACATTCACAGATGATAATGGAATTTTAAGAGTTAAAACTAAAATAACTGAAAGAAATGACCAAAAATCATTTTTGTATCCAATATTGTTACCAGGCAAATGTGAATTTACTAAATTATTGATTAGATCAGTACACCAAAAGAATTGTCATGCAGGTATAAGAACAATGCAATCTTTAATAAGAGAAAGATTTTGGATAATTAGAGCTAGAAGAACTATTAAAAATGTATTGTACGACTGTATTGCATGTAAACGTTTTAAGGTAAAGTCTTTGTCAAGCGAACCAACACCTTTGCCACCAGATCGCGTTACAGATTGTGCTGTCTTTGAAATTATTGGAGTAGACTTAGCCGGGCCGTTATTTCTAAAAAATGGCGAGAAAGTTTGGATAGCATTGTTTACTTGTGCCGTTTATCGCGCGATTCACCTTGAACTAGTCAATTCGCTATCTTCTGATGCTTTCCTGCTAGCACTTAGACGTTTTATAGCTAGACGCGGTAGGCCCAGCACTATTTATTGTGATAATGGAACAAACTTTAGGGGGGCTTCCAATGAACTTTCAAAATTAAATTGGGATAAAATTTTAAAAGAAACCATGACGCATAAAATTGTTTGGAAATTTATACCTCCCACCGCAGCTTGGTGGGGAGGCTGGTGGGAAAGGTTAGTTCGCATTGTAAAAGAATTGTTAGTACGTACTTTAGGTAGATCTGTATTGACTTATGAAGAATTGAATACACTTATATGTGATTGTGAATCTGTGATTAACTGCAGACCTCTAACCTATATCTCAGAGGACCCACTGGAGCTAGTACCTCTCACACCCGCTATGTTTCTTACTGAAAACCGAAGTTTCAGCAATTCGGATATTATCGAATTAGATTCTCAAAGTTTAAGGAGAAGGTTGAATTACAGAGCTAAACTTCTTACCGATTTTAGGCAACGTTTTAGAAAAGAATACCTCAGCGAATTAGTTCAAAAACATACTGAAAAATATACACGTGAACCGCGAGTGGGAGAAATAGTCTTAGTTGGGGATGATAACAAAAAACGTTTATTTTGGCCTTTAGCAAAGGTGATTCATTTAATTCCAGGACGGGATGGTAAAGTTCGTGGTGTTAAGTTGAAAACTCAGCACGGCACGGTTTTACGTCCGGTGCAGCGCATCTTTCCTTTGGAAATATATTCGAATGAAATAATTGAAATTGCATCCAAACCGTCGGGTGAAGAGAAAACTAGTTCCAGTGAGCATGATGATCATGAAAATGTGTCTTCTCCTGATAGTGTCATACTTAAGAAATATACCTCTTCTGGAAGATGTGTAAAAGCTCCAAAGAGGTTGGATCTTTTTAATAATAATTGTTATGTATTTGAAACTCTCCCCAAGTTTCAAAGGGGGGAGGATGTTGTAAAATGAAATGAAGTGAAACTAATTGAACGCGTAAATTAAGAAAATGAAAATATCGTCTGATTTTATTTATTATTATTCGAAGAACTTTGACAAGTGTGTGAGAACGATTGAGTTCTCTGAATGTAATGAAGGAATGTGCCTTTTAGATGGAATTAAACTACATTTTTTATAATATATGGACTTTTAGATGAATTTGAACTTAGAATAAGTTTATCTCAACAGATGATTTTCGATTTTAATTCAAAGCTCCGCGCATCGCATAGATGCAACCCGCAAATGAAGACTTGCATGGTTAGTAAGTAATTTTTAAACTAACCCTATTTTCGAATTCTAACAGCGGTGTATATTTCGGAGAGTAATTGAGTATTGGTTGTATATATATGTTAATTGAAGGATTTATAAGTTATGATGTGTGTTCATTGATGTGGTGCGTATAATTTTGTTTTAATATGAATTTGGATTGATTTATGAAATAGTATTTGTTGAAGTGTTGTATTGTGACGTGATACATGTGAAGGTGTTGAATTTTGAAATTGCTATGGTGCTCGCAATGGTATTGAATTTATGTGTATGATATGGTTACAAAGTATGACTTATTTCTGGTGTTTATTAGAGTGGTGGATTAGTGATTCCGAGTTACGGTTAAATTGAGTTTTCGCCAATTTGTTGGACAGTTTACTACCCTCGTGAGAAACTATTTAAAAAGTAACAATGTCATTTTTGGGTAAGGCTCGTAAAGAAGATTTACGATGTTTGGCTGAAGAATTGGGAGAGCACCCTGAACCGGATGCAATAACAGCTGATTTAAAGCAACTAATTATGTCGAGTAAAAACTATGAAGTAGAGTTTGTGAAGGGATTGATGGAAACTATTATAGAGACGAGAAAAGAGAATGAGGCGAAACGAAAGGAGATGGAAAAAATTGCGTTGGAAAGAGAAGAGAGGGAGTTTAAAATTGCGTCAGAAAGAGAAGAGAGGGAGTTTGAGTTGGAGAAGTTGAGGATAGCGAAAGATAGCGAAAAAGCAGGAATTGATGGATTGGAAATGAAAACCTATAATTATGGAATTGAATTTGCGAAACTCATGCCGAAATTTAATGTCAAGGAGGACGACATTGTTTTGTATTTATCTATTTTTGAACGTCAAGCAAAGAGGATGTGTGTAGATCCAGAACATTGGGTATCGAACTTGTTGGTTTTGCTGCCGTCCGATATTATACAGGTTCTCGCACGTGAGGCAGAGGAAAAATTTGAAGATTATGAATATATTAAAGGGATTCTACTGAGACGGTTTAAGTTATGTCCTGAGAGATTCCGTAGAAAGTTTATGGAACATCAAAGAAACCCTGAACGCACATGGCGAGAATTCGTATTTGAATTAAATGGTTATTTTCAAGAATGGATTGATGGACTTAAAATTGCTGATTTCAATTCTTTAAAAGATTTGATTGTAACTGATCAATTAAAAAGAAGAGTGCCTGATGAGATTCGAGATCATTTTGTGGATGAATGGCCTAAAATAGTATCTCCAACTGATTTGGCTGAGAAACTTGACTCATATGAAAGTGTGCGACAAGATTTTAGGAAGTTAGTTAAGAAAGATAGATTTTCGGAAGAGAAGAGTAATTTTTCATTTTATCCTAAGCACACTGATAATAGAAATCCTGGTTTTACATCGGATCGCAGATATGAGTCAAGAGTTGGTACTTATAAAGCAAAGACACGGATACCTAATAAAATTACTTGTTATTCGTGTGGACAAGAGGGTCACAAGGCTTCATTTTGCCCAAATCAACGTGGTACTCAAGGTGTACAAAGAGCACAAACGAACTCTGTGCAATCGAATGAGAAAGTTGAAGAAGAGCAGTCATCGATATTAACTGCAAGAATAACAATACCTGTTTCGTCTTGTGTGAAAAGAGAGGGGAAATTTAATGAATTGGAAGTGGTTAGGATTAGATGTGGAAGTAATGTGTTGGACGGTATCTATGATTCTGGTACACAGATCTCGGTGATACGGGCAGACTTAGTCAAGGATGTATCAGTTGAAGGAGAAGGAACGATTGTGATAACTTCAGCATTCGGAGAGAGAGAAGTCGCTCCATTAAAAATAATACCGATGAGAATAGATGATAAAATTCATGGAAATGTGATGGTAACTTGTGCCGTTTCCAAGAAACTGGTGAATGAGATGCTTATATGTCCAACTGCTTATGAAGCATTAAACCATAAGGTTATATTATATACGAAGGTTGAAAAGTTGAATTCTGATCCTGGAAAAGATGAACTTGATTTGAGTGAGAAGGAAACAGAGCAATCTTTTATGAAACTACAAAGAGCTGATGATACTTTAAGAAATATTTGGGAAATTGATAAAAATAATAAAAGTGCTTATTTTATAGAGGAAGGTATTCTTATGCATTCTGAAGATGTCTGTGGTGAATTTGTGAAGCAGGTGATGTTACCTCAGTGTAAGAGACAGTGTATTTTATCTGTTGCTGACGAAATTCCTTTGGCGGGTCATTTGGGAAAAGTAAAAAAAAAAAAAAAAAAAAAAAAAAAAAAAAAAAAAAAAAAAAGGGAATTGCATAATGCTTAAATTTTGATGTATTTTGGTATTTCTGTTGTTCATGCTTATAATTAGTGTATATATTGTGTTATTTGTATATATTTATTTTAAAAGAAATGGGAAGATTCACATTGCTCTCATCCTTGCTAATATTTTTTTTTTCTGTGTATATACTTTAAAGCTTCATTGTGTCAAAAGCCACTAATGAGCTCTTTTAGGGGGGAGTTGTAAGAATCAAGGAGCTTTGGGGACCAACTCTATGGCCAAGGACTGACCCCATGGCTTTGCGTGAACTGTCACGCAAAGAAAATAGTGCTACATTCAAGTTTCTTCCGATTTCGAAAAGTGGCAACAGCAGAACTGATGAATTAATTTTCTGGAACTTTCGTGGAGGTTAAAAAATAAAAACTGAAAATCGTAGTATGAAATATAGAAATGTAGTAATGATTTTTTGTTAAGAAAGTGAATACGCTCGTTTTCCTTGTGTCGCAATAAATAAAGATAAAATATATTGGATTCTTCAACTCAAGACTTGAAATTTATTCATCTTCTACAAATTATTGTGTTTCTAAATGAACTAAGTTACAGACCTGTGCAGCGGGAACTTAATTGTATCAAGTATAAACTGTTTATCGATTTGAGGATACGACAGAATTGGAGTGGATGTCAAGGCCTCCTTAAGCTTTTCGAAAGCAGCGTCACATTCCTGTGTCCACATAAATTTTTGATTGGCTTCTGTTAATTTATGAAGTGGTCTTGCAATCATCGAGAAGCCTTTGACGAATTTTCTGTAATAGGTGCATAATCCTAGAAAACTTCGAAGCTGGTGAACATCTGCTGGACGACTCCAATTTTTCACGGCCGATATCTTCTCCGGATCAGTCCTAACTCCTTCCGCCGAAATGATGTGTCCAAGGTAGGCGACTTCATTGCGAAACAAACTGCACTTCGAAGGGCTTAACTTCAAATTAGCTTCCTTTAATTTTTGTAGCACCCGCCTGAGGTTGTTCAGATGTTCATCAAAAGATTTTCCTATGATTATGATGTCATCTAAATAAACAAGACATGCTTCATACGACAGCCCCCGGAGAACCGTTTCCATAAGCCGTTCGAAAGTTGCAGGTGCGTTACATAGACCAAAAGGCATTACCTTGAATTGCCATAATCCTTGTCCCGTTGTGAAGGCAGTCTTCTCGCGGTCGTCGGGATGGGTCTCTACCTGCCAGTAACCACTCTTCAAATCCAGAGTCGAGAACCAAGTGTTGCCCGCAAGTGTGTCAAGAGTGTCGTCAATCCTTGGCAGAGGGTAACTATCCTTTTTGGTGACGTCATTCAGTCGGCGGTAGTCTACACAAAATCTTGTAGAACCATCCTTCTTTCTTACTAATACAATGGGAGACGCCCATGGACTTGTTGATGGTTCGATGACGTCATTTTCTTCCATATCTTTAATTAAATTCTGCACCTCTTCTTGCTTGGCAAAAGGTAATCGTCTAGGGTGCTGTTTAATAGGAGAGTGATCTCCCGTGTCAATTCGGTGTTGTGCCATTTTAGTTCGTCCAAAGTCTTCAGATGTTTGGGAAAATAAACTTTGGAATTCTCTAATTAAATTTTCCGCAGCTTCCAACTGTTTTGGATTTAAGTCTGTATTTTGTAACAAATCCTTGACTAAATTATCTGAAGATTTCTCAGAGTGACTGGAATTTTGACTTATGCACGTCACAGGAGCACATGACGCTATCACCTCTCCTTTCTTGATAGTCCTCGTCTTATCACTGATGTTAGCAATTCTGACTGGAATGGTCTTTTTCGAGAGGTCTACCACAGAAGAAGCCACCAATACTCCTGCTTGTGTACTATTGTCTTCTGGATAATCTATATGGCCAAATCGATAATTAGTTTTATTTTTAATTACAGCAGGAACCAAACATTCTGTTCTTGCATCTAGATTAATGACTTCTTTGGCTATTACTATTTGTTTACATTCAATTTCGTTATTTAATCCAAAAAGACTTATTTCTTCAAATTTTGAGATCATTTTGTTATTTTTGAAATCAAGTCTGAAGTCAAACTTCTTCAGAAAATCTAGTCCGATTAAGCAAGGATCTGTTATGTCAGCCACATATGTCGTATGGTAATATTTCGTTCCTCCAAAGTTGATAGTTAAATTGGCCTTTCCATATATGCCTATCTTGTCGCCCGTCACAGTTTGCAGGGTAACGCATGGTGGAGTCCAGATGAGTTTACATTTCAATTTTCGAGCCAAATCTTCTCTTATTATTGTCACATTGGCTCCTGTATCGACAATCATACGGCACTGAATTCTGTTAAAAAAGCCTATCACATATAATTCATTATCGCCGCCACCCATTTTCGATATTTGAAGGATCTTCAGGTGGGGCTTTTTATTCTCTGGTCTTGAATTCATCTCACGTTCGTGGACTTTGGGGCAGTTTCTTCGGAGATGTCCTGTATCACCGCATCCCCAGCACCTGAGATTCTGTCTTCTTGAACTTGTTCTTCCGTATTTTAAAGCTTCAATTTCTTGATTTATTTTCCTAATTTCTTTCAAGACGTCGTTCTCAGTGTCTGAGCTTTTGTTCACCGTTGCCCCTCGAACTGAATGACGATCTCTTCGGCTGGCTTGTGTAGCTGCTTCCAACTTTAAGGCATATAGTAGTGCAGCCTTTAAATCCTGTACATCTGCCATTCGTACCGCTCTCTGCACTTCTGGATCTTTTATTCCGTCTACAAAATATTGCAGTGACAGCATTTCCCGTACATTTGTTGGACAGTCAATGAATGCTAAATTTGCAAGCCGTTCAATTTCCGAGGCAAACTCTTGAAGGGTTTCACTCGATTTTTGATGGCGGCTCTTCATTTGTATTCTCGTATAATCCTTGAAGAATTTTTCGCCGAATCTCATTTCAAGTGCACAACTTAAAGTCTCAAAATTGAGTTGCGTCATATCGGGCAATGTTTGCAGCACGTCGGCGGCTTCTCCTCTTAAAGATGCTGCCAGCTGACAAGCTTTCACCTCGTCACTCCATTTGTTCGCTTCGGCTACAATGGTGAATTGGGTCTTATAAACTTGCCAGGAACTCTTTCCGTCGTATGTCGACAGTTTGATGTGCACGGGAGAAGCAGGCGGATTCCTAAATTCTTCATAATTACCACTGGACGCTGAAAGCTTCTTCTCGAGTTCTTGTACTCTTTTATTTAGCTTTTCATCTATTTCAACTATTTTTCCTTCCATTTTCTCTTCAACATTTTTAACATCATTCTGAATTTTCTCTTCTACTTCCTCTATTTTCCTTTCCATTTTCTCTTCTACATTACTAACTTCTTTCTGAATTTTCTCTTCTACTTCCTCTATTCGTCTCTCTACCGACGAGAACTTTTCTTCTAAAGTTTTCTTCATTTCTTCTTGGCCTATATTAATCTTTTCGGTCACTTCTTCTTGGCATTTGTCAATTTTGTTTGTCAACTGTTCCATTCTTTCTTCGTTTTTATTCATTTTATCAGCCAACTCTTCTTGGCCTTTATTCATTTTATCCGCCAACTCTTCTTGGCCTTTATTCATCTTTTCCGCCAACTCTTCTTGGCCTTTATCAATTTTATTTGTCAACTGTTCCATTCTTTCTTCGTTTTTATTCATTTTGTCCGCCAACTCTTCTTGGCCTTTATTCATTTTATCCGCCAACTCTTCTTGGCCTTTATCAATTTTATTGGTCAGCTCTGTTCTTAATCCGTTAATAGCTTCTAACAGTTCTTTCAGTTGTACGTCCATTGTTCGTGTTTTCGCCATAAGATCCCGACTCCTGACACCAAAAATTGTAGCGTATATTGGGTTCTTTTGATCTTATGGTTAGACAACTTCAAACTCTTGCTTATAGAAAAGTAGAAAATAATTTATTTACAGAACTTCAGAACAACAGAGTCTTCGAAACTCACAAATATTACAAGATATTCCAAAATAACTGTTTAAATCTATCGAACAAGTACAAATATAGGTCGCAGAGACTCTTTATACAATGTCTCAACACTATATCACATTCAAAACAACGTAGATAAAACTCAATACATCAAGCAAACTTGCTTAAACCTAGAAGTTCACTCTATGACTGACTGGTAAATAATAACAACAGCTCGCATCGCTTCTCTTCTTATATAGGTTCGGAGCATGTGCTAGAAATTTCTAGAACCTACTCGAAAAAAAATCCACGGAACAACAAACAATGTATCAGTATATCTAAGGGGGGTTACCAGAGAGGAAAGGGTTACCATCGCCAACAATCGCCAAGTTTGTGGCCAACTTGGCGATATATCGCCAAATATGGCGACCAAAATTAGTCGCCAAAAGTGACGCCAACTTGGCGATATCTTCATTATTTCGCCAATCTGCCGTAGACATACAGTGAAAATAATGGACAAGTTTGCTTGATAACAGAGACAATGTAACAAAAACTAATATAAGTAAAGGAATGGAGCTTAATAAGATTATTTACATTATTTTACAGTACAAACACTAACTATTTACAAAATTCGTAACACTATTAAAACAAAATCTTTTTACCTGAGCGGTATTCAAGCAATACTGTTGACACGTTGACTGCCAAGCGAAAACTGTTATGTTCACCAGGGTGCCAGTTGTGTGTGTGTAATTTGAAAATTTGAACATAAATCAATATTTTTTAATCTGACTCATTTTGCAACGCACATAGGGAGATTCTCATCCTTGCTATAAAAAATGATAGCCAAAGCACCCCACGAAAGTTAGTGTAAATTCTTCCATGAGTGGTCAAGGCTTATTTGATAGCCAACTAAATTTGTCATTTATCATTAAAATCATTTATTAAGATTTATATTTCTACCGTATAATCTCTTAAATTGGAAATTTTTTAAATATATGTAAGGATGAGCTTGTGAGATTATTGATTTAGATTTTCTGTCTATTATTTTTTTTTTCTATTATTTTATTTTCTATATTTTTATTTATTTTCTATTATATTAGGTTAGAATTTTTTGAATTTTAATTACAATAAGAAAGAGAAAAATGTCGAAAGTATTTCATTTTCTACAACATTTAGCTCATACAATCGGCACATACATCAATTTGCACAAACCACGTATGTCTGACACATCATATATAAGGAGTTCTACAACACTTAGCTCATACAATTGGCACATACATCAATTTGCACAAACCACGTATGTCTGACACATCATATATAAGGAGTCCAAACTCCAAAACCATTTTCATGTAACTCGTATCGTTTTTTATAGCCAAAGCCTGGAGTGTTGAAACACCATGGCTATCATATCTGATAGCCAATGGCCCAACGGAAACATCACTGGCTTTCACAAATGACACCCATGGCAGTCCAAGTGTTAATGGGTTCATGGCATCCATTTTTAAAATATAAAATATTCTTTTGGGATGTCCAATATGAATTTTGAATTCTGTCTGGGTTATGTATTGCATGGGGGCTTACGTAAAACGATTATTTATGGCGAAAACTACACACACACACAGAAAAAAAGGTAAGTTATACAGTTGTTTCACTGTGATACTTCTGTATAATTCCAATAGGGTACTCCCTAAAAAAAGGAAATGGGTAGTTCCAGTCATCCATGAGAAAATATGCAACACGTTTTCGCTAGTACTACCTATCCGTATTAGAATTATGCGATTATGGAATATTTTTTTGTGCTTCTTTAAGTCTCTAGTACTACTTCTAAACATGCAAAGAAAATGAATCCCCTCTCAGCTTCTTTTTTTGAATCATTTAAAAAAAAAAATACATTTAGAAACAAGTCATCGTTTTAACATTTAAGTGGGCGGGGAAAAATCTATAAGCTGAATTGTTAGGTGAAAAATTGTTCACTTTTTTGGGTACGTTATTTAAAGTATTTGGCTATTAATTATAGTTTTGAAAGAAACTTTTTTTCGTCATTGTTTTTGCCTCAAAACAGATAAACAGGTAAAAACTACACATGTTAAACAAACTGCAACTAGTAGAAAAACTTTACTAACAAAATAGAATGTATGGGTGGGATTAAATTTATATCAGGGCAGGCACTCATTGACCAAACGTCTAAGCAAGAGGTGGAGCTGAGCAAAATTTCAAATTCTTAGTGTGATAACAAATGTAAAGAACCAATATATATTCTTTATATTGCTATTGACTTATTTGTATTTCTGATTGGAAAATGTGGCAGAGACGAATTAAAAGAAAATTTTACAGGGGTTGTAATGCTGAGAAATGCATTTTCAGCAATATACATTGCTTCTGAATTAAGTACAATTACGTAAAATAGCATAGAAAATTTAAAGCACTAAGAAATTATAAAAATAAAACAAACAGATTGAAGCAATTAAAGTTACGAAAAGGAAAAAAAATTATATATACAACGTATATAAATATTAAATGAATCTAATGAGGCGTTTGTTAAATGATACAAGCTATTACAAAAAAGGGGCATTTTAAATAACATTTTTTCTAGGGGCATTTTTTTTTTTTTTTTTTTTTTTTTTTTGTTATACAATGAAAAACAGCATAGAAAGTTTAAATATACAAATAACGTAAAACATTGAACTGTTAATCAAAACTTTACCACAAATCACACAGAGAAGCCGATCATCATATGTTTCAATAAATCTTATTTTATAAGTAATTTTCATCGTATTTTAGTTTTTTATCGAGATTGCCTTTCCCCCAATGTCTCGGTCAGGGCCTGATTAATGCACGGGCCTCCGGGGCCTCGGCCCTGGGCCCACCAATTTCAGGGGCCCAGAAATTATGTGGCTGATATTTTTTCCTTAATCAAATACTTTTCGAATAATATTTTTTTTTATAAAATATGAAACGTAAAATTTAAACAGTCTGAATGATTCAATAAAATTTTTAGAAGTTTTTATCCTAGGCACTTTTAACCCAAACAACTTTGTCAACTCATCAAATAAATCTTTCTTATGTGAAAGTATCGCCGAAAATGGGTAGGTAGGGGGGCCCAATTTTTTAACAGGCCCTGGGCCCAACTTAAGCTTGATCGGGCTCTGGTCTCGGTTCTGTCTTGCTTTGATGACAATATTTGATTTGGGGTGTACGGTACAGAAATAATTTCATTGTCCAAAAGCTCTTTTATTGCTTCATCTGATTATGAAGTGTGAGAAATAAAGAATTAAATACAAACATATGAATAGGCGGAGCTTCAAAGAACAAAACTGTTCTCAAGCACAGTTATTCAGCAAGCAGAGTTAACAGCACTGGCGGGCCCTTTCTGTTTTGATTGACGTTGTGCAATCGATTTAGAATACTATTTCTTGTAGCCTAATTTAAATTGAATTTTTTAAGCACATTAAATGCAGAAACATATAATAAAGCAATTCAAACCAAAAATATTATACAGAAAATAAATACATGTATAATGCAAACACTTAAATAGCATTGGGGTGTATTATTGTATTTTCCATCCCAATTAAAGGTATATTTATTTTTGACATGCACACACACACAAATTTCTACATACTTTTGAAAATCTTTCACTTGCGATATGCTAATTTTTTTCATAATTTGATTATTTTCCTGGAACACCGCGGAGCCCGTAGAAAGTTCAGGCGGTGCCCCAAGGGCTCCGCGGAGCACACTTTGGGAACCTCTGATCTACCCCATTAAACAAAAGAAAATGATTTATCCGCATTTGCGATACAAAATTTATCGAAAGGCATGAAACTTTTGTTGAGCTACGTACATTTGCATTAGCTCAGAAAATATTTTGAAAAACACATGGAAGATTTCTTTGGTAGCTGGAGCTATTTTGTCCGTCGGGAGAAGAATGATTTTCTTATAAGCCTGTCAGTTTGTGAGAAGGTTTTCTGTCCGACAAAGTCATAGTGAATTCGTCAAGAAAAATTTTGGGACATGCTATGGGCTGTAACTAATAGTAGAGATGTCCTAATTGTTTTACATAAATATTGCGAAAAATGCAGTAAAAATATTTTGTGAGATATTTTATTGTGCATCAAAACTTCGTAAGATATTTTCTAAATTGAAATAAAGATCCCAAGACTAACATTTAGACGGACAACACATACAAACCCTCAAAATACATCCGCTGAAAAATATTACTTTATTCCCCGCGTAGAAAGTCTTACTGAAAATTTTCATGATAAATTATCAAAGTAGCAAGTGAAAGCTGAACACGATTTAGGGCGCAAACAAATTGTTGACACCAACTCAGAGCTCCTAAATGTTTTAGTACTGTAATGTGATGTATTACAATAATATCAAACACTTGTCCATAGTGTTGGTTAAAAACCCAGTAACAACAGACAGTGCTGAAAGATCTTTTTCGACAACGAAAATGTAATTAAATCTTTGCCTCGAATTATTAAGGCCGATGAGAGACTGAGTCGCTTTGCGATGATTTGCCTTCAATGGGACATTCCAGTAGATCTTGATAAAATATTCAGCATCATGGCTAAGAAGAAATTATGATGATTGCTTCCGTTGCATTAGTAAATTTATTGTACCAAGAGTACTGCATGTAATATTTTATAATGAGAGAATGTAAAAAACAAAGATAATTTTTATGACTAAATATGACTGTAGGAATTAATTTTTCTTTGAAAAAAATGTGAAAGAAATTAATTTCATTTATGGATCAATATTTTCAAGACCTCGGACTCGTAATGACACTCTTCCACGCTAGTATTAATCCTGTATATTAAATCAATTCATATTACTTGCTTGCATTTCAATATTTAAATTTTTTTTCTCATGAGATACTTGAGGATCATCTCAAACGCTGTTTGTGCTTTTTAGGTTTCGCGGAAATTTTTTCCTAAAAGCTATCCGGTTTCCGAAGCGTTTTGGAAACTGGAAGTGCTTTTGAAAGTCAAAAATTGCAACAGAAATTTAAAAAAATAAATATGACATAGCAATATTTGACATGATTATCAAGTATCCTATGCAGAAACACATTTTAAGTTTGTCTAATTTTTTGGTGTAAATGATACAAATTACTTTTGTCAGATTAGAAAAAAAATCCAAAATTCAGCCCCTCCCGAAAGGAAATTCTGGCTACGGGCCTGGGTTCCGGATACAAATTTTTTGGCGTATTCTCATTTTATTCAAAACATTAAACACTCTAAAAAATTTCTTGCATTTTTTTTAAGGAAAGCTAAAATATGTATTTTGTTTAAAAAGAAATAGAAAGTAAAGAAATCGTTAGAGGAGGCTCTAGAGGACGATAGGAGGGGCTCGCCCCCTTCCTGCCCCCCGTCTGGTTACGGGCCTGAGTGCCACTTGTTAAAGATAGAAAAACATTTTCGAATGTCATACTTAGCGTGTCATACACTTTAGCTTGTACTAAGTAATACAATCTTTCCTGGAATTTTAGCTTTGCCACATGTGCAAAAAACATGTGCTCGGAAATATGTTGCTAATTTAATGTCGGTGTAATCTTTTATTTCGGTTTTCAAATATTTAAGCATTAGAAATAAATCAATTTTGTTGCTTTATTAGAAGCAGAAGTTTAGTATAGCCTCATAATTAACAAAGAAATAAAAGCTGTAGCTTGTTTTTCTCTATTCTAAAAAAAGTATTTATTAATGCTGCCGTTCGTATTTTTTTCCCCGCTTATTTTTAAAAAACTATTAGATAGAAAATTGTGAAAATCGGTATAAGATTGGTAGAGAAAAATTCAATAAATTCGCTGAAGCTGATTTATTAGCTGATATTAAGCTGAGAATTATTTTAAGCCCTTCTTAAATTTGAAATTAGTCAAGGTAGTTGCATTAAAAAAAGGTTTCTAGGATCAAAAATTACGTATAACAATTTAATAATCTTTCACAGACCTGACAAGTTTGCGGTGTGGAAATATTTTTTTTAATTTGACTAATTTTATTTTACTTTTTACTTTTAAAAAATTTTTATTTAAATATTCATTAATTGATTAAAAAATTATTCTATATAGTTAAAAAGTCTTTTTTTACTATTGTTGCCAAATGTAACAAATCGGAATTTGTATGTCAAACGTAGCAAATTTGTTGATGCACTAGTTCGTGCTATAACTAGTTTTATAAATATTCAGATCTTGATGCAATAAGCTGTTGCATTCTTATGAAAAAATCCACGAACGCGAAATGTATTACGATTATATATGTATTGAATTCAGCAATACAAAAATAATAGGACTCCATTTAAAAAAGACGTTATCACCATGGAAACCTAGAATCATTACCTATCATGGGGAATCTTTCAATTAATTACGTATGATAGGATTTAACAGAAGGAAGAAACTTTATTAAGATCTTTTCAAGTTTTCATTCGATTTTCATAAACTTTTACACGAATCAACAAATTGCTGCTGCTCTAAATTGCATTTTAAACATATTGTTTGGGTTTTTTAAAACTATTATATGTGAACAGGCGAGCAAACAGACAGTGGATCATATGGCGCCTTTAGCGACTATAGGGGCTACATAATTATATAATTACGAACGCACTTAAGGGTGTATTCTAATCGAATCTAGGAAAAAAAGTGACCGGAAAAAAAGTTATCGGAAAAAAGTGACATAAACTACAAAAGCGGAAAAAAAGTGATACGGAAAAAAGTGACAAGGAAAAAAAGTGACAAAGAAGTGATTTTGGGAATTTAATATTGATTTTGGGGATTCATTGCTTAAGTATGAAAGGGGGATCGAGGAGGGGGCTCATAGTACGTTCATACTGAACGATATACGTTCATACTGAAAAGACGCTTGCCTGATTAGTTTTGGGAAGGTACGATTACTCCCCCCCCCCCATCCGTCTTCAATTAGATGAATGGGTTTTTATGCAGAATTGTCCAACGTGTGTCAAATTTGCATATAGGTTCTGTTTGATAAGACTTATGTATAGTATATAATGCCTGAAGAGATTTAGGAGTTCTAATGGTTAAATTAAATTACTTTTTACGCAGAATTATCAGCTTTGCTTCAAATTTTGGATTATAGAACCATTATGATAAGGCATATCCCTGATTACATAAGAGGTTATTTTGCCAATTAAAAATTGGGGCGGGTGATTATTCCCCCCCCCCCTTAAATTAGATAAATTGTTTTTTATGCTCACTTATCCGATATATTTCATATTTTGGATATATGTTCTTTCTCATAAAGTGAATACCGGAATAATTTTAAAGGTTTAATGGCTAAGTAAACCCCCCCCCCCCTTAAATTAATAAATGGCTTTTTACGCAGAATTATCTGATTTGATTCAAATTTTGATTGGGCGCTCATTATGATAAGGCGAAGTCCTGATTAATTGTGGGTTATTCCCCGTTCATCGCTCTATACTTAGCCATTAAACCCTTAAAACTATTCAGGGATTCGCTTTATTATTCGGCTCATAGTTTAGGCAAATGGGTTTTTCATGCTGAATTAACTGTTTTGGTTCAATTTTTGGATATACGTTCATACTGAAAAGACGCTTGCCTGATTAGTTTTGGGAAGGTACGATTACTCCCCCCCCCCCCATCCGTCTTCAATTAGATGAATGGGTTTTTATGCAGAATTGTCCAACGTGTGTCAAATTTGCATATAGGTTCTGTTTGATAAGACTTATGTATAGTATATAATGCCTGAAGAGATTTAGGAGTTCTAATGGTTAAGTATAGAGAGGCAACGGGGGATGACCTTTCTAAAATTAAATTAATAACTTTTTACGCATAATTATCCGATTTGCTTAGAATTTTGGACATAGGTTCATTATGATAAGACGTATCTCTGATTAGTTATGGGGTTCTTCTGCTTATTATAAAGGGGGGCGAGTAATTATATCCCCCTTAAACTAGAAAAATAGGTTTTTATGCAGAATTATCCCATGTATTTCAAATTTTAAATATAGGTTCTTTCTGATAAGGTGGATCTTTGAATAGTTTTAAGGATTTAATATCTAAGTATAGAAGGGGTATAAAATATAACCCACCTTAAATTAAATTACTTTTTACGCAGAATTATCAGCTTTGCTTCAAATTTTGGATTATAGAACCATTATGATAAGGCATATCCCTGATTACATAAGAGGTTATTTTGCCAATTAAAAATTGGGGCGGGTGATTATTCCCCCCCCCCTTAAATTAGATAAATTGTTTTTTATGCTCACTTATCCGATATATTTCATATTTTGGATATATGTTCTTTCTCATAAAGTGAATACCGGAATAATTTTAAAGGTTTAATGGCTAAGTAAACCCCCCCCCCCTTAAATTAATAAATGGCTTTTTACGCAGAATTATCTGATTTGATTCAAATTTTGATTGGGCGCTCATTATGATAAGGCGAAGTCCTGATTAATTGTGGGTTATTCCCCGTTCATCGCTCTATACTTAGCCATTAAACCCTTAAAACTATTCAGGGATTCGCTTTATCAGGAAGAATCTATATCCAAAATTTGAAATACGTTGAATAGTTGTGAAAGAAAAAAAACAATTTATTTTATTTAAAGAGTGGAGGATTAATCGCCCGCTTCCCCTATTTAATTATCAAAAGAACCCCATAATTAATCAGAGATTCGCCTTCTTATAATGGACATACATCCAAAATTTGAAGCAAATCGGATGATTCTGCGTAAAAAGCCATTTATTTAATTTAAGGGGGTTTATCCCCCCGTTCCCCCTCTATACATAGCAATTAAACCCATAAAACTATTCAGGAATTCACTTTATGAGAAAGATCCTATATCCAAAATTTGAAATACATCGGATAAGTGTGCATAATTTTTTTAAAATCTAATTTAAGGTGGGTATAGTAATCACCCACCCTCCTTTTTAATTACCAATAGAACCCCATAACTAATCAAAAATACGTCTTATCATAATGAACCCATGTCCAAAATTCGAAGCAAATCGGATAATTCTGCATAAAAAGCCATTTATTTAATTTAAGAGGGGTTTCCTCCATCTCCCCTTTATACTTAGCCATTAAATCCTTAAAACTATTCCGGAATTCACCTTACCAGAAAGAACCTATATTTAAAATTGAAATGCATGGGATAATTCTGCATAAAAACATATTTATCTAGTTTGAGGGGGAGAACTGCTCGTCCCCCCCCCTTTATAATAAGCAGAAGAACCCATAACTAATCTAAGATACGTCTTATCATAATGAACTTATGTCCAAAATTTTAAGCAAATCGGATAATTATGCGTAAAAAGCCATTAATTTAATTTAAGAAAGGTTATCCCCCGTTCCCCCTCTATACTTAACCCTTAAACTCCTAGAATCTCTTCAGGCATTTTATTCTATACATAAGTCTTATCGAAAAGATCCTGTATGCAAATTTGACACACGTTGGATAACTCTGCGTAAAAACCCATTCATCTAATTGAGGACGGATGGGGAGGGGGGGGGGGGGTAATCGTCCCTTCCCAAAACTAATCAGGCAAGCGTCTTTTCAGGATGAACGTATATCCAAAAATTGAACCAAAACAGTTAATTCAGCATGAAAAACCCATTTACCTAAATTATGAGCCTCCCCCCCGATCCCCCTTTCATACTTAACCAATGAATCCCCAAAATCAATTCCTTGTCACTTTTTTTCCCGGTAACTTTTTTTCCTTGTCACTTTTTTTCCGCGTCACTTTTTTTCCGTGTCACTTTTTTTCCGCTTTTGTAGTTTATGTCACTTTTTTTCCGATAACTTTTTTTCCGGTCACTTTTTTTCCGTTTACCATTCTAATCTAAACTGCTTATTTTCTGATTTAGTTTTAAATTCAGTTTTGCTCTCAAACGAATCCAACTGCAAATTTCCTTATTTAGAGACTACACAATGTGACATGCTCTCAATTTATTGATAAATGTGGAAAGTATTGCAAAAAATGCGGCCAAAATTGGCGTTTTGAACCCAATTTTCGGAAGCTGGAGAAAAAAAAATGGTCATTCTGAGAAAATAATTGTTTATAAATCAAATTCTAATGAATTGAGCTAAAAATGAAAGCACACTGCCTTTTATACATCTCTTCTATAATTACTTCAAGAAATTTTATGATTTTACTTTTAAAAATGAGTCTGAAAATGTCCCAGTAAATTTCGATCTGTTGAGATTGAAAAAATATTTTTTCGAATATATCATTAAATTTTACAATTCCAATACCATTTGACAAGTACTTATTTTTTGCTTAAGATTAATAGCACAAATGATAGTGTTGCTCTTCAATTATATATATATAAAAAAAAAAAAAAATTACGAGTGAATATTAAAATAAAAAAAAAGCTATAAAGCTATAGTTGAATTATTGTGTGCTATAAGACTTATATAGAAATTTAATCAAATTTAAAATGATAGTTTAAAACGCATTGTTTTAAACAATTTTTTTTCTGTTGTCTTTATGAAATTCCGAGAAGCCGCAACATTGTTTATATATCCATTTTAGGCGAGCTGAATTTTAAATATTTAATTGATCTTATTTAATCCTCCACGAAAACAGCCGTTCTCTGTCGTGTCCATTTCTCTTACAAATGAAATGACGTGTTAAAGCTATTTATTTTAGATTTTTTCAATATGTGTTTTTTAGATGGATGTATTTTAAATGAAATGAGCGAAATGTTTACGTTTTAAACAAAATGAATGTGATAAGAATCATGGCTATCAGAACAATATTTATCGATTCATCACATACGCACGAATAACATAAAAATACTGCTTTACCTTGCAATTGTTACAGCAGACTATCACTAAAATAGTTTATAAAATACATTGGTGTCCCCTCTCCAGAGAAAGACCGTTCCCAGGACTGAAAATAATGACAGAAATTTAAAATATCATGATAATATTTAGTATATATTTAAACTAAAATATTGTGATAATGAGAGATGTATTTACTGCTAGCTGTAACCACTGATCATAATTAGAAAGTAGTTTTTTTTTTTTTTTTTTTTTTTTTTTTTTTTTTTATAATATGCATTGTATAATATGTTTATGTTACCAAGCGTGGTTTAACAAATACTTAACTTTAAAAGGTTTTTTATATTGGTTTTATCTCTTTAAAGAAGTCCCATTCCATACTCGAGTCTACAGCAAATGAGGTAAATTTGAACAAAGTTTTTTCGATTATCTTACGGCATTTTCTGGTTATTCCAGCATCCTGTCAAAATGCATGCTAACGTTCTATTTATTACAATCCTGAATGTACAAAGTACTTTTTTTCTCTCTCTCTCTCTTGTAATTACGTCAATGATTCTCTATTTATTCAAAGCTAATCTATTTTTTTTTTTTTTTTAAGAAATATTATTTAATCGTAACCTTGCAAAACTTAGCGAATATTTTAGCAATCTGTATAATTTAGTGAAATTGGTCGTCAGAATAATTAAATAGTACTGGAAAAGCTCACATACTATATGAGCGAAGGCATGGGTTAAAGTTAGTGTATTATATAAGTAAAAATATATAAATATAATACAAAATATAATAAAACTTTAATATGTAATTTTATAATAATAATAATTTTTATTATATAATGTATAAATTATTCTATGTAGTTAAATTTATTATTAATCAAATTATATATAATCTAAAAAAAAATAAACACTATAAGAGATAGATTCGGAGTTTGTTGACACTCCCTCCATCCTCCAGAAGAAGAAGAACAAGGGAAACTGAATTAAAAAAAATACATTTAAATACCTAGTGTTTACATTCTAATTCTCCATATCTTCTAAATTTTTTTTCATTGAGGCAATGATACATTTTGAAATAATTTTTAAAGCTCCCTCCCCCCCACACACACAATCTCAGTCACGAGAGAGCAAAGGAGGCTCAATTTTCAAAAAATCAGCTCAATCTAGAATTTATTTTCTAAGATTAACCATGTACGAGGGTGGTTCAATAAGTATTGTCCCTAGTATAATATGAAGTGTTTTATTTCGATGGTTGATGTGAAATATCCAAACCCATTTTTTTAAATGTCTATATGCTCGATTTCAGAACCGTAGCTGCTATATTCACATAGTTTTGGATTGAGCGGTAAAAAGAAGGGGGGGGGGGGGTGAAAGGCTGGTTTGGAGCTTATACAGCTCATATTCAAAATATTAGAATAATTACCTTTTTTTTAGAAATTGAAAATATCGTTTGGTAATTTAATGTCTTTTAATGAAAATAAGCAAACGATATTTTTATTAAGAATTTATTGTTGATTAAACTTACTTGTTATCTTAAATTTAATATCATTTTTGAAAAGATTAATTGCAAAAAAAAAATTATTTTGAAAAGTCAAAATATTAGAATATTTATTCAAGTGGTTCAAAATATTAGAATATTTCACATTAATTCTCCTTTAATTATTACCAATTCTTAACTGGTGGCATCATTGATTAAATTCAGACTATTTTATTTAAAATCAGTATTCTTTTTTGCAGTTTGTTTCTTTTTTGTCTTAAAATAGGCCGTGTGAGTGATATTCCTGAATCTACTAAACTTCGTATGGTTGATTTGTATCGGCACGGTAAAAATCAATGTTTTATAGCGAATTATTTACATTGTTCGCAATCGAGCGTTAGTAAAATACTAACACAATATTCAAAAATTGGAAAATTTCAAAATAATCGCCGAAATGGTGGGCGAAAACCAAAAACATCTGCTAGAGATAGATGACAGGAAACTGAAGCGTATAGTTAAGAAAAACCGTTTTAAAAGTGTGCGATTCTTGCACCGAAAATGGAAAGAAGAAGGAGTTGAAGTTTCTACATCGACAACATTAAGACGTCTCCATAAATTTAAATTTGAATCTCGTGTACCGAAATCAAAACTTATCATGACTGCAAGACAAAAGCGTATAAGATTGAATTGGTGTAAATCAAGACGTTTATGGAGCAATGAAGATTGGAAAAATATATTATTTATTGATGAAAGTATGTTTTGTGTTTCATATGGTAATCAAGGTATTCGAGTTTGGAGAATGAAGCAAGAAGCATTTGATAAAGAATGCCTTAAACGTTCCGTAAAATTTGCTGCTAGTGTCATGGTTTGGGGTTGTATGAGTGCAGAAGGACCTGGAAAGTTATGCATCGTCTACGAAAAGGTTAACTCTCTGATATATCAAGAAATTTTGGAATATTACATGATTCCATCATCAGAAGATTTATTTGAAGATGATTTCATCTTTCAACAAGATTTAGCGTTCCCGCATACCTCGGTGTCAACTAAGAATTGGTTCCGCCAACGCAACATTAAGGTACTTCCTTGGCCACCAAATTCACCAGATCTTAATCCCATCGAAAACTTATGGTGTATAATGAAGAAAAAACTTCAAGAAAATCCTCCTTCAAGTAAAACTGAGTTAGTGGCACGTATAAAGTCTATTTGGGCTAATATTGATAGAAATGTTTGTAAACACCTTGTATATAGTATGCAATATCGATTGTACGCTGTTATCAAAGCTAAAGGGGATGCTACAAAATATTAACTACCATTTACTTCATATTCATAAGGTAATATTGTTGCGTAAAATAAAATATTCTAATATTTTGAAAATTATTTTAAAATCACAATCAACTTTCCCTTTCACCTATTTCAAACTTAAAAAGAATTAATAATTTTCTTTTATTTTTTTATTATTATTTTCTTAATATTTAAAAAATATGTTAGCTTTTTATTATTAAAACAGAATGAAATAGAGAAATAGTTTAGCAAATTGTTTAAAAAACATCAACTCAGTATAAGGTTTTTAATTTTGCTGGTAGATGGCACCACTAAACTCTACTGTTTTCGGATAATTGACAAAAATAAACACTTCCGTTATTTAACGGGATTAGTGACTCCAAAATGTCAAATACGAAAATTCTTCTTTTTTTCCGGAAAAATGAAACTATTCCGTAATTTTTAGGGAAAAGTTTGTGTATATTAACGGATATTTTTTACAGTGCAAAATTCACCGGGATTTATAACAGAAGATATTTAAATTTCTATTTTTTCCCTTTTAATGAGAAAATGGCAACATAAAGATACAGCACTCAATTTTTTCCCTTTTTTCCTTTGCTTTAAATAGAAATGGAGTACTCCTGTTGCCACAATTAGAAAGGAGTTATTAAAAGATAAAAAAAAATTGATATTTCAAAAACAAATTAAGATACAGCTTTCAAACAAATTTCACTTAAAAGTGCATTTTTTTTTCTACACGATGGTGTAAAAATTGAAAATGTGCGACATTAAGAAGTTTAAAAACTTTTAGTAGAAAAATTGCAATACCGAAATTCATTCAAAATTTGAAAGTGTTGCCATGCGCAAAATGACGTATGCGTTACGCACAGATACGTTTGGCCTTTATAATATAGATATAAGGATGTGATTTTTTTTTTTTTTTTTTTTTTTTTTTTTTTTTTTTAATAAAACAAATTTCTAATAAAAGAGAACAAGATTCAAGAAAAATATGATGCGAAATTTCGTTTTTTTTTTTTTTTTTTGACAAGTCTATTTTACTTACCCATCATACGTAGTATAGGGTAAGTCTTGCAATCGTTTTGAAAATCGAAATTTTTTTGACGGATTTACACGTTTTAGATAGTGGAGATTCCGAAAAACATATTTTTAGAAAAAAAATTTTGCCGTACGTCCATCTGTCTGTCTGTCTGTCTGTAAACGCACTATCTCCCGAACGAATTGAGATAGAGACTTGAAATTTTGTATGCAGTTAGTATGTAGGAATGAGACGAACCCTATTTAATATCAGCAACCTCGATTATCCGGAACTATTTTTTTCGGACTCTTGAAAAATTCGTTCTGATGAAAGGTATATAAAAATTTTCGAATTTTTTTGTTCTAAGGAATGAACGTAAAAGGCAATAAAATAACACACATTTTGCATATAAAATGAAGTCAATCGAATTATTAGTTGCCGAGATATTTGTAATCCTGTTTTCCACATTCTTCGATTTTTCATGACCCTGTATTTCATTCAAATTTCAATTCAGAGGTATATTTTAATTGGAAATGAGACGCTTAATCCGATGTAGTTAATTGTTAGTTAATAGAGTTATTATTTTTGGAGTTATAAGGATGTTTCTTTTACGCAGTTCGGTACTACTTGAGTAGTTTGGCGTTTTATATAATTTGTCGATATCGGTAATCAGCAGTTCTTTAATAGAGCATTACTATGTATATTAACAATATTTAAATTTTGTTTATGATTTGCAATGCTTTGTATAAATAGTTTTCACATGTTTTATTTTCATATACATATCCATGATGGGTAAGTATTACGGTGGCCCCCCAACGACTAGTTTTACTTACCCATCATACGTAGTATAAGGTAAGTCTTGCAATCGTTTTGAAAATCGAAAAATTTTTTTGACGGATTTACACGTTTTAGATAGTGGAGATTCCGAAAAACATATTTTTAGAAAAAAAAATTTTGCCGTCCGTCTGTCTGTCTGTCTGTCTGTAAACGCTCTATCTCCCGAACAAATTGAGATAGAGACTTGAAATTTTGTATGTAGTTAGTATGTAAGAATGGGACGAACCCTATTTAATATCAGCAACCTCGATTATCCGGAACTATTTTTTTCGGACTCTCGAAAATTTCGTTCTGATGAAAGGTATATAAAAATTTTCGAATTTTTTTGTTCTAAGGAATGGACGTAAAAGGCAATAAAATAACACACATTTTGCATATAAAACGAAGTTGATCGGATTACTAGTTGCCGAGATATTTGTAATCTTGTTTTCCACATTCTTCGATTTTTCATGACCCTGTATTTCATTCAAATTTCAATTCAGAAGTATATTTTAATTGGAAATGAGACGCTTAATCCGACGCAGTTAATTGTTAGTTAATAGAATTATTATTTTTGGAGTTGCAAGGATGTTTCTTTTACGCAGTTCGGTACTACTTGAGTAGTTTGGCGTTTCATATAATTTGTCGAAATTGGTACATCAGCAGTTCTTTAATATAGCATTACTATGTATATTAGCAATATTTAAATTTTGTTTATGAATTGCAATGCATTGTATAAATAGTTTCACATGTTTTATTTTCATATACATATCCATGATGGGTAAGTATTACGGTAGCCCTCAACGACTAGTTTTATTTCGTCAAGACCTCTACACTAAAAAAGTACCAAAGAAACAATTTAAAAATTAAAAAATAATAATATCATGAAAATATGCACGATAATTCAGAAAAAAAAAACATACAGTCGGCTCTCGTTAGTTCGAACTCGTCGGGACAACAAGAAATGTTCGAATTATCGGGAGTTCGAATTATGGAAAGTATGAAATGAAAACATGCTTAATATGGTCCTTTTACAAAGGAATTAATGTTATAGAGTTTTTTTTTAAACTTATTTCGTCTGTTATTATCAGAATATGACTTAATATTAAATTAGAATGTTTCAATACATAAACCAATTAAGTGATTAGAAACAAGCACAATGGAAGAAAATTTTTAAGCGTCATTGATGGACAGACGAGGTACTAAGAAAGTGGATGTCAAATGCATGGGAAAGAAAGTTATTCAAATGGTCTGAAATTCGTGAGAAAGAAAGGAAGAATGAAAAATCGGAATTCTCGTTAGTTCGAATTAAACGAAGTCAAGATAAAATGAATTCGAATTAATGAAAATGTTTAACGTTATTTTGCCATTGAAAATTTCGGGACTTCATGTTTAGTCCGAATTAAGCGAAAATTCGAATTATCCGATTTCGAATTAACGAGAGTCGACTGTATTTTATGCAAAAGTTATATCTTTTCTTGAAAATATCTAAAAATGAATCATAATATAAAATATAAGGCTGCGAGGAAACAGCACTATTTTTTATTACACTAAAAGAGCAATAAATCTTTCTTTGTTTCCGAGCGGAACAAAAGCTTGGTAGTTTTGAAACATCTTTAAATGATTTTTGAGGGACTGACTCTACCGAATTGATAAAGGAAGGGAAAGTTTATCTCCCCCATCTTCAGTCGTAAAGCTGTCAACTGATTTCGAGTTCGATTTCTCTCTTGAAGTTCAGATTCAGTGCACTGAAATAGCAATTTATACATCAAAGCGCCGATACGAAAGATCAAAAATAGCAACGCCTGACCGAAAGAAGTTAGTGCTATATGTGCCTGGTTTTTAAGCCTAAAATTTTAAAGTACAGTGTTTTCAGTATCGTAATTCTGAATGTTTCTGGAAAACAGTCGGAAATTTTTTTTAACTAATGAAATAAAATGATAAATATGAATGATAAATAAAAAATGATAAATATTGTCTATATTCTATAACATCGTTATAAAATCGCGAGAAGCTGGTGTATTTTAAAAATTATACATTTTCCAAGCTGATTTTAAAGTATGTAATTAATAGAAAGAAAGTTTTTTCAATATTATCCTAATAAATCATCAATGATGACATGAGAAATATATTCCAGATTAAAACCACGAGGTAGAGAAAATAAAATAATAATAATAGTAATAGTAAACAATAATAATAGTAATACTTAATAATATTAATAATAATAATAATATGTTATAATACAGACATTTAGTGACCTTTCCTACATGAATCCCATTTGTTTTGAAATAAAAATGGCATGTGGGAGCATATATCATGAGGTCGTAAATTAGGAATTCTTGCGAAAAAACAAATGTGTTCCTAGCACTGATATAAGTTTCAAACTACTGTGACGTCATCAAAATGGCGTACCGGGATATATATCATAGGGATGTTAATCAGGATTTCGTCGAAAGTAAAATGCTTTAGCACTGGATTTAAGCCCCCCTGATTTAAGTCCCAATCTACTCTGACGTCAGCAAAATGACGTATAGCGGGATCTTAATCAGTGGGACCTTAATCAGGGTCTCGACGAAAGTAAAATTCTCTGTGATTGGATTTAGGTCCCGTTCTGATAGCGGGATGTATATCAGTGGAACGTTAATCAGGGTTTCGTGAAAAGTGAAATGCTCAAGCACTGGATTTATATCCCGGTTTCTTGTGACGTCAAAATGACGTATAGGGGATCTTAATCAGTGGGACCTTAATCAGGGTCTCGACGAAAGTAAAATTCTCTGTGACTGGATTTAGGTCCCGGTCTGATAGCGGGATGTATATCAGTGGGACGTTAATCAGGGTTTCGTGAAAAGTGAAATGGTCAAGCACTGGATTTATATCCCGGTTTCTTGTGACGTCAAAATGACGTACTGGGACCTTAATCAGTGGGACATTAATCAGGCGCCTCGTGGGACACAGTATTGTAATTTGCGCATTTAAAAAAAATGTAGACAATCTCATTCAAAGGTGGATGTAAAAATTCATTCAGAACTTAACGGCAAAGAAGCTATTATAATTAAAGATTGATTAAAAATTCGACTTCATTTTCGTTTTTGTTGAGTTTCATCAAAAATTCATTTTCAGTGAAAATGCTGCAGAAATTTCGGCCAGATTGAAACTATCCGTATTCAAAAAGTTTCGTTTCTTTCTTCGGAAATTCTCAACATTACTAATCGATTTGAAATGTATAGGCTGCAATGAGAGATTCGTTATTTATTACTATGAACTTCATCGTTTATAATTATAAGTCATGGTTGGCTCAAGACGTGAATGCAATATATAAAGCAAGCAATGCAAAGATTGTTCAAAAGATCTTCTTTAATGTTATAGTTACAAATGAATATTAACCTGTTCAGTTCTGAAGCTAAAATAATAATACAAATACTTATTCATTGATTTTATCCAAACAAAATGATATTGTAAATCGCAGACAAAATATCTTTTCTGAAATGGATCCCTTAGGCACTTAATTATTTTGATATATAAAATATGGATCTAAAACTACACCCCCCTTAAAACATCATTTTAATAGCCATTAACGTTAATTAACGTAATCACAAATTTAAGAGCTTTAAACAAGTAAATAATCTACAGATCCTCAAAAAAATTATTGTAAAAGATTTAAGTTAAATACTTATGAAATTTTATCACTTTCTTACTCACACTATATTTTGGACATTTTTGGGCATTTTGCGAACTCAGAAGGAAAATGCCCATAATGGGCATAATAAGAAAATTTTGAAAAAAAAAAAAACTAAATAAACTACTTATGTATGTAATAAAGGATCAGTCAAATTTAGCGGCGGAATAACAGTAGAAAATTAGTAATAAAAGAAAATACTTTCGAATATTTGGCGAAAAAACAAGAAAACGTCACGCGATTTGGCAAGCAGCGTTTTTCCTCGCCAAAAGCAAACGATTTTCATGCAACTGATTTGTTAATAGATTTTTAGAATGCGTGTAAATATGTTATTTGATTAATTTAAACTTAAACAATGAGAGAGTTTAATATATACATATATATTATATTGCATTACATATATACAGGGTGGTCATAAAAAAACTTTGCCAAATATGGAGCTCTAGCGGCCAGTCCGTTCAACCGATCGAGGTGAAATTTCAGATATAGCTATTCAGAAGTATGAGCTCGGGATTCTGTGATCGGCAACAAAATGACACTCACGGTTACGGTTATAGTTACAGAAAATCAAAATTTTCCAATGGAAACACCCATTTTTTTTTCATCGCAAAATGCTCACCGCATGCGATAACCCTAAAGAGCGTTGGAACAGTACGTGTATCGCAAGAAACGGACCAGTTATGGACGCACAAAAAACTATTCTGCTAATCCCTCCCCCCTATAAAAAACACGATTGGGGCGCACGGAGGAAATTTGCATATGACATAGAGTCAGTACACCAATTTCTGATTACAACACAGATCATAGAAAAGAAAACTTTTTTCATTACACATTTTCCACATAGGTGCCATCACAGGCAATTACACATTGCATGGTGGCGACTGTAGAGAATACAGTCGAACGTTGCATCGCATGAGGGATGTTTGCAATCTTACGTTTGATAGAATCTTTCAAATCCGCAAAGTTTGCGGATTGCACATGTATACTCTAGATTTTAGATATCCCCAGAACCTGAAATCCATAGGAGTGAAGTCGAGAGACCGCGGAAGCCATTGACATTACCAGTTAAGGTGAAATGTGCCTCGTCCATTAATAATATGCGAAGAGGCCGATCGTTATCTCCATCATATTGGATAAGAAATTCATTAGCAAAGTCTATATGTGTTCATGGTCTCTCACTTTCAATATCTGGTCGCGCTTGTACCTGTAAGGAAACATGCGGATGATAGAGCGCTGTAAATTTAAGACCATTGATTTCGGTATATCTAAAACACGAGATGCACTTTTTGTAGTTTGTATGCGTCCTCTGGTCACCAGTGTTCTCGCTGTCGCTCGCCAATGCGCCAAATTGCGACTAAATTCTTCATTTGGCGAGTAAACAAGCGATTAGATTCGCCAAATTGATAGTGCTCAGTTTTTGCTTTTTCTTTTTCGTTTTTCATACATATGCATATATATTTAATATATACACATTTTTTACATTTGTAGCGAATAGTTGAAATTAGATTAATAACAATCGCTGTCACAGCTATAAAAACTTGGTTTTTTTTAGAACATATTAAAAAAAAAGGAAATACATTAAAAAATTAAAGTTTTTTTTTTTTGTGTGTGTGTGTTACACGGCGAATCTATTTTGCTAATACTTTTCTCATTTGGCGAATGTTTTTTATTTTTAATTAGCCAAAATACTAATGTTGGTCAAATGTCAGCGAGAACACTGCTGGTCACTATGTGATGCACTTCCATAACAGTATCCTCAGGAACAGTTGGTCGTCCGGATCGCGGTCTATCACAGGTGCAGCCAGTTTCTTCGAATATCATTACTAAATCATAAAGAGCTTGTGAAATGCATAGGCCTCGTATTTGGCGATGATTTCGACGGTAAACATGCTAGGTTTTCACAGCATTCATCTCATTTTGATAATAGTTTTACTAACTCATCATGAACGAAATCATTTAATTGGCATCTGCGAGCTCCGACTGAAGAACTAACATTCCCACCCCACTTTTTACCCGTTTTCTAAGCTGACTATCTGGCAAACGACATTCTATGATTGGTATTTTGTCTCTGTCATATTCAAATTTTCTTCGTGCGCCCTGGTCGTGTTTTTTGGGGGACGTTTCTAGGGCTGTTTTTGTGCGAGCATAACGTATCCGTTTATTGCAATAACCATACCGTTCCAACGCTCTTTAGGGTTTTCGCATGCGCTGTGAATTTTGCGATGAAAAAAAAATGGGTGTTGCCATTGGAAAAATTCGAGTTTCTGTAACTATAAGCGTAACCAAAAGCGCCATTTTGTTGCCGTTCATAGAATCTCGAGCTCATACTTCTGAATAGCTATATCTGAAATTTCACCTCGATCGGTTGAACGGACTGGCCGCTAGAGCTAAGTAATAAGTAGAAATAGAGTTCACCATTAGGTTAGTAATGTTATTAATATCACAATAAATATAACTCACTGTCTATCTTGGCTTATGAATAAAATAAAGCAGGACACCATTAATAATATCTGCAGTAATCAGTGTTTTAGATAAACAGTGCAATGAACTTTTTAGCGTAAAATTATATCTAAGTACACTTTGAAATATTTTATTAGGAGTAAAAGATATTCTTCAAAATATTTCTTTGGAGAGAAATGGAATTATAATCATTTAATTAAAACTTTGTGTAGCTTTTTTTTCCTCATTGCCTTACTACAAAAAAGGGGCTCTCATTTAATTTTTAAAATTATTTTTAATTTATTTAATTTAATTATCTGTTGGTGTAGATTTAAAAATTGAAAAAAAAAAGATTCAGTAATGAGTTTTAAACCCATAATTATATTTCTTAATTTAGACAGTAAAGAATTTTAAAATACTTATGATCAAATTCTTATTCTGTTTATTTAAACATTACATAATGCAACATAAAAAAAAAAAAGAAAAAAAAGTGGACTTGTTTTATTTTCACAATTAACGCATTCGGAATATCGTTGATTCAATTGCTAATAACAAATTTATAACGATAATAAAATTAATTTATGTTCAATAGATTAAAAACATCTGTCCCATTTTTTAAATCAACGGCACAAATAATGAATTTTATTTTCGCTCGTATTGGAAAGAATTAGGCGGTGAAAAATATAAATAAAACATATAAGAACGGATATATATATATATATATATATATAAGAACACATTTTTATCTGATCATTAATATTTATTATGAAATCCCTAAAAGAAGCTTTTCGGAAAACTTTTAAGTAATAAGTCGAAAAAGAGTTCACCATTAGGTTCGTAATGTTGTTAATATCGCAACAAATATAACTCACTGTCTATCTTGGTATATGAATAAAATAAAGCAGGGCACCATTAATAATTCTGCAATAATCGATGTTTTAGATAAATAGTGCAAGGAATTTTTTAACATAAAATGATATCTAGGGACGTTTGAAATGTTTTATTATAAATAAACGCAACTCTGAAAACTTTTTTTTTTTTTTTTTTTTTTTTTTTTTTTTAAGAGATGTGGCATTATTTTTTGTCTAATTAAAGCTTTATGGAGCTTTTTTTCCCCTTTCGTCTTATGACAGAAAAGGGGCTCTTACATTATTTCCAATTTATTTAATTTAGTTTTTAAAAAAAATGAATCAGTAATGAGTTTTATACCCATAATTATATTTCTTAATTACGATAGTGAAGAGTTTTAAAATATTTATGATCAAATTCTTCTTTTATTTATTAAAATAATGCAACATAAAAAAAATCAAAGTCGATTCGCTTCATTTTGACAATAACCACATTCCGAATATCGTTGACTCAATTGCTAATAACAAATCTATAATGATAATAAAAAAAATTTATGGTCAACAAATTATAAACATAAATTTTATAATAATTTGTATAGTAAGATTTAGCTATAACCATTCTTTTTTCACAAAATGGATCTGTCTTATATTTAAAATCAACGGCACAAATAATGAGTTTTCTTTTCTCTCGTACTGGAAAAAAATATAAATAAAACATATTAAAACGGATATATACAAGAACATATTTTTATCTGATCATTAACATTTATTATGAAATCCCTAAAAGAACCTTTTCGAATTTTTTAAGTAATAAGTAGAAATACAGTTTCCCATTAAGTTCGTAATGTTATTAATATGACAATAAATATTATTCACTGCCAATCTTGGTTTATGAATAAAATAAAGAAGGGCACCATTAAAAGTGTCTGCAGTAATCGATGTTTTAGATAAATAGTGCAAGGAATTTTTTAACATAAAATTATATCCAAGGAGGTTTGGAATGTTTTATTATATGTAAAAACAATTCTGCAAACTTTTTTATTTATTTTTTTATTTTATTATTTTTTTTTTTAGAGAAAGAGAGAAAGATGGCATTATATTTGTCTAATTAAAGCTTAATTGAGCTTTTTTTCCCCTTCGTCTTATTACGGAAAAGGGTCTCTCATACACTGCTCAAAACAATTAAAGGATATTTGAAGTTTTATATAAAATAAACATATAAACGAAATTTTTTTTGCCGAAAATAGAAGAAGAGAATCACAAATGCAAATTTTTCTGGTTTTCAAACTATGGAGTATGCAAATTTTGAGTTCGGCGTCAAAAACGTTGCTTCGGCGGCAGCGAATGAAATTTGACTTTCAACTGGATAAAAGAGAATGAAGACAAAGATGATCGGCATTCAGTGATTGCTTTGTTTCGATAAGTACGATGTCTCAGCGAAGTCATTTGACAGATTCAGAGGCTTGGAGAATTGTTGGTAGGTTAGAAGGGGGGCAAACTCAAGCCGAAGTAGCGCAAGCCATTGGAGTGTCACAAAGTGTCATTTCCAGGATCTGAAACCGGTTTTTGGAGAGTGGATGTGCAGGCCGAAGACCAGGGCAAGGTCATAGACGGGCAACAACGCCTAATGAAGATCGGCATTTAGCGTTAACAGCTCGGAGACACCGAAACATGAACGCTACTCTTCTCCAACAACACCTTCGCTAGGCTACAGACACGATAATTTCAACGCAGACTGTCCAAAACCGGCTCCATGCTGTAGGTCTGTATGCTCGCCGACCGATGGTATGTGTTAGATTAACATCAAGGCATCGTCGCGACCGCAGGGAGTGGGAAACCGAGCATGTCAACTGGAGGAGAAATGAATGGAGCAATATTCTGTTTTCTGACGAGTCCCGTTTTTCTGTGCATCCGGATAATAGGCGTATTTTCATCTGGAGGGACCGTGGCAGTAGGAATAATCCTGCGTTCGTGCACGAAAGTGTCAGATTTGGCGGTGGAGGAGTGTTGGTGTATGGTGGCATCTCCATTGACGGGCGCACTGACTTCTACATCATTCGAGATGGAGCTCTGACTGGTCGCCGATATAGGGATGAGATCCTCAGACCTATTGTAGTCCCTTACGCTGCAGCAATCGGAGATAACTTCATTTTAATGGACGATAACTGCAGGCCACATCGTGCAAACCTGGTGGAGGATTTCCTTTTTGAGGAAGGAATCGTTCAAATGGAACGGCCAGAGTTTTCTCCAGACATGAATCCAATCGAGCACGTTTGGGACGCTCTAGGAAGACGAGTTTCTGGCCGCCAACAACCCCCACAAATTCTCCAAGAACTGGAAAGAGCTCTTCTGGAAGAGTGGGGCAGAATACCCCAACTCGTCATTAATAGCCTCATTGAGTCCATGCCTCAAAGGTGTTCAACGTTGCTGGCCGCCCGTGGAAACCATACCCCCTACTGAAAATGATTTTCTTTGAAGAAAACACCTTTTCTTATTCTTTTTTTCTCATATGCACAAATTGTGTTTTTTCCTTTTTGTACACAAATGCGCAATAAAATGCATTTTTTTCTGCCAAACATGTGTAATTTATTCTCATATAACCTACTATGTCTGTCGACCATGTATCAATCAGCTAAATAGTTTCCTAGATAAAAAATCCACCTAAAACTGCAATATCCTTTAATTGTTTTGAGCAGTGTATTATTTTCAATTTATTTTGTTAATTATTTTAGTTACAAAAATTGATTTAAAAAAAAAAAAGATACAGTAATCAGTTTTATACCCATAATTATATTCTTAATTTCGATAGTGAAGAGTTTTAAAATACTTATGTTCAAATTCTTCTTTTATTTATTAACATAATGCAACATAAAAAAAAGTCGACTTGTTTTATTTTCACAATTAACACATTCCGAATATCGTTGTCTCAATTGCTAATAACAAATTTATAATGGTAATAAAATAAATTTATGGTCAACAGATTATGAACATAAATTTTATGCTAATTTGTATAGTAAGATTTAGCTTTAGCTGTTTTTTTCACAAAATGGATCAGTCCTATTTTTAAATTCAACAGCACAAATAATGAGCTTTCTTTTCTCTCATACTAAAAAAAATTAGCGGAGAAAAATATAAATAAAACATATTAGAACAGATATAAACAAGAACACATTTTTATATGATAATTAACATTTATTATGAAATCCCTAAAAGGACCTTTTCTGATTTTTTAAAATAATAAGTAGAAATAGAGTTCCTCATTAAGTTCGTAATGTTATTAATATCACAATAAATATAATTCACTGTCTATCTTGGTTTATGATAAAATAAAGCAGGGCGCCATTAATAATGTCTACAGTAATCGATGTTTTAGATAATTAGTGCAAGGAATTTTTTAGCTAAATTGAAATCTAAGTACACTTTAAAATGTTTTATTAGGAGTAAAAGGACTTCTTCAAAATAATATTTTTTAAGAGACAAAAGGAATTATATTCATCTAATTAAAACTTTATTTAGCTTTCTTTCCCTCTTCGCCTTATTACAAAAAAGGAGCTCTCATTTAATTTTTAAAATTATTTTCAATTTATTTAATTTAATTATTTGTTGATTTACATGAAAAAAAAGGTTCAGTAATGAGTTTTATACCCATAATTATATTTCTTAATTTCGATAGTGAAGAGTTTTAAAATATTTATGATCAAATTCTTCTTTTATTTATTAAAAGAATGCAACATAAAAAATAAAAAATAAAAGTCACTTTGTTTTATTTTCACAATTAACGCATTCCGAATATCGTTGACTCAATTGCTAATAACAAATTTATAATGATAATAAAAAAAAATATGTGGTCAACAGATTATAAACATAAATTTATGCTAACTTCTATAGTAAGATTTAGCTATAACCTTTTTTTTTTTTTTTCACAAAATGGATCTGTCTTTTTAAAAAACAACGGCACAAATAATGAGTTTTCTTTTCTCTCGTACTGGAAAAAAATTAGGCAGAGAAAAATATAAATAAAACATATTAGAACGGACATATACAAGAAACATTTGTATCTGATCATTAATATTTATTATGAAATCCCCAAAAGAACCTTTTCGATTTTTTAAAGTAATAAGTAGAAATAGAGTTCACCATTAAGTTCGTAATGTTATTAATGTCACAATAAATATTACTCACTATTTATCTTGGTTTATGAATAAAATAAAACAAGGCACCATTTGATAATTCTGCAGTAATCGATGTTTTAGATAAATAGTGCAAGGAAATTTTGAATCTTCTAGGAATGTTTGAAACGTTTTATTAGGAGTAAAAGATATTCTGCAAAATTATTTTTTTGAGCAAAATAGCATTATATTCGTCTAATTAAAGCTTTATGTAATTTTTTGCTTTTTCCTTTTACATTAATATAAAAAAAAGGATTCTCATTTAATTTCTTTAATTATTTTCAATTTATTTTATTTCAAAAATGCGGATTTTGAATTAAATCCATAATCTCTTAGATATAAAAAAAATTTCTTTAGAATATATAAATATTTTATAAAAAATGATATTATACAATATAAAAAAATATTGTATGAAACATTAAATGAAATAAAATATATATATATATTTTTTTTTTTTTAGTGTCTATGTACATTATTTTTAAGTTTAACGTGCTTTTGTTGATTCTGAGACTTTTTTGCACATTCTGAAAAGTGTTATTAAGGAATTGTTTACGACCTCCCACCACCTTAAGTCTTTTGTTAATTCTGATATATATATAAGGAATTAAAAAGTTTTAAAATTTGAAATTGTAGTTTTTTTTTTCTTTTACAGGATATCATTGCGTATGCATTTATTAACGTAAATGAAATATCTTCATATATTAATAAAATGGGGAGAAATATATTTTTTACACACATCAATTACATATCTTTAAATTATATTCAGGGAGTCGCAAAAATAACAGAGGATATACGGTCTAAGCAGAGGATATACGCTAAAGACAGAGAGTATACCCTAGAGTGTGTAGCTTTTAGCCCATAGCTTTCTTGAGAAACAAAGGGCATACGGTGTTTCTTTAAAAAAACCCAGATGATATACGGCGTATACCCCCGCTACCTTCGACTACATCCTTGATGATATCGGTATTTCGAGATGCAATCTTAGACAAGTGAGTAAAAGTAAGATCAATCAGAGTTTACATATGAAAATCATTTTAAAACCAATCAGATGTTTATTACCTCTAAAATTATGCTCTCTTTCTAATAATAATTACATTCCATTAATTCTTTATGTCGGTCATACTATTTTGGAGAGATTGGGAAGGTTTAGTTAAATCTAGATGTTTGCACGGGCCCGGGTTATGCATGCAGATTTAAGGGGAAATTTACAACTGACCCATAGAGATAAAGGACAATTTTTTTTAACGAGCCTAACCGAACCGAGTGAAGTAAGCTGGCTGAACAGAAGAAAAGTAATCGGTCCAATATAAAATTGAACAGGATCAAACGAAATCAATAAAATATTGATAAATTTCATTTGAAAAGGATAAGTATAAATATGCTGCACCAACCGATGCTAGATTGACACCAGAACACAAATATAACATGAGATATAGCTCATATTCAAAATATTAGAATAATTACCTTTTTTTTAGAAATTGAAAATATCGTTTGGTAATTTAATGTCTTTTAATGAAAATATGCCAACGATATTTTTATTAAGAACTTATTGTTGATTAAACTTACTTGTTATCTTAAATTTAATATCATTTTTGAAAAGATTAATTGCAAAAAAAATTATTTTGAAAAGTCAAAATATTAGAATATTTATTCAAGTGGTTCAAAATATTGGAATATTTCACATTAATTCTCCTTTAATTATTACCAATTCTTAACTGGTGGCATCATTGATTAAATTCAGACTATTTTATTTAAAATCAGTATTCTTTTTTGCAGTTTGTTTCTTTTTCGTCTTAAAATGGGCCGTGTGAGTGATATTCCTGAATCTACTAAACTTCGTATGGTTGATTTGTATCGGCACGGTAAAAATCAATGTTTTATAGCGAATTATTTACATTGTTCGCAATCGAGCGTTAGTAAAATACTAACACAATATTCAAAAATTGGAAAATTTCAAAATAATCGCCGAAATGGTGGCCGAAAACCAAAAACATCTGCTAGAGATGACAGGAAACTGAAGCGTATAGTTAAGAAAAACCGTTTTAAAAGTGTGCGATTCTTGCACCGAAAATGGAAAGAAGAAGGAGTTGAAGTTTCTACATCGACAACATTAAGACGTCTCCATAAATTTAAATTTGAATCTCGTGTACCGAAAACAAAACCTCTCATGACTGCAAGACAAAAGCGTATAAGAATGAATTGGTGTAAATCAAGACGTTTATGGAGCAATGAAGATTGGAAAAATATATTATTTAGTGATGAAAGTATGTTTTGTGTTTCATATGGTAATCAAGGTATTCGAGTTTGGAGAATGAAGCAAGAAGCATTTGATAAAGAATGCCTTAAACGTTCCGTAAAATTTGCTGCTAGTGTCATGGTTTGGGGTTGTATGAGTGCAGAAGGACCTGGAAAGTTATGCATCGTCTACGAAAAGGTTAACTCTCTGATATATCAAGAAATTTTAGAATATTACATGATTTCATCACCAGAAGATTTATTTGAAGATGATTTCATCTTTCAACAAGATTTAGCGTCCCCGCATACTGTCAACTAAGAATTGGTTCCGCCAACGCAACATTAAGGTACTTCCTGGGCCACCAAATTCACCAGATCTTAATCCCATCGAAAACTTATGGTGTATAATGAAGAAAAAACTTCAAGAAAATCCTCCTTCAAGTAAAACTGAGTTAGTGGCACGTATAAAGTCTATTTGGGCTAATATTGATAGAAATGTTTATAAACACCTTGTATATAGTATGCAAGATCGATTGTACACTGTTATGAAAGCTAAAGGGGATGCTACAAAATATTAACTATCATTTACTTCATATTCATAAGGTAATATTGTTGCGTAAAATAAAATATTCTAATATTTTGAACCAATCTAAATTTTATTCTAATATTCTGGTGTGTTTAAGGAAGCTGTATACCTAATTTATTGTGCTGTATTTTATATTTTATAAATGTTAAAATCTTATCTAAACATTCCAGATTTAATTTATAAGAAATTTAATTGCATTTACTTAGTATAAAAAATAAATAAATGACAAATATTTTTTTCTTATTACTTTTTCTCAATTTTTCTAATATTTTGAATATGAGCTGTACAGCGATCAAACGTATAGCAGCAGTTGTACTGTGTCTGAACAAGGACTTAATTATTTCAGCTGACTTGATCCAGTACAGGATCAAGTTTACTTTTTTTCCCCTTACATAATGTGCCTATATGACGGGCCGGTACTGATACAATTCTTCATTTTATGGATTGCGAAAGCATAGCAGTCTAAACATGCACTAGTAATCGATAATGTTAAATTAAAAAACAAAAACAGAATGGGCATGAAGTGTTCTAGAAAAAATATATATACGTATATTTTTGCATGTTAAAAATAATCTTCATTTTCTGTTGAAAATGAATCGGGTCTGTTTTGGCCAAGACTAGGCTGAATTTTTAATTTTTAAAACAGGCCTGGCTTGGAAATTTCGGCCTGTGCAGACCTCTAGCTACAACCCCTGCCCTCTCCCCTCTAAAAAATAAATTTATATTTCAGTGTATCAGAGTGTATCAATCATTAGGGGGCAGACAATATATATGTGTGTGTTTCACAAATTGTACTAGAATTAAAATAACAAGCCAGATTCCATGAGAATAAAATTTAGCATAAAATAAACATTTTAAATACAGATAGCTAATAGCTAAAGTCTTGCTATTGCAACATTCTGAAATTGAAGCACATTTATTATAAATGAGTAGCAATATCTAATTTAAAAATTGTACGTGAGGGGGAAAATATCAGTTGCATCTTATCTGTGCACAACAAAATCAAAAGAATTTTTTTCCTCTTCAAAACACCTTCCCCCCTTTTACAAATAAATAAAACAGAAAATTTTAAAATGGCGCGTCGTGATTTTTTTTTTTTTTTCAAAATCATTTTTTGACAAGTTACATTTACACAAGTTAATTACAGTACTTTTAGCTGCATCTAACATTAAAATTTCATTTACAAAGCTATCTCTACTGTAATTATGCCCTGTTCAGCATACATTTGATTCATGATATTTCGTTATCTTGTTGTCCAGCAGAAATTTCCTTTTCTATTCGCGATTGTCTTAGTAGTTTAATTTGAAAATGCTTCAATGTGTGCATTGTTATTCATTCGCTTTTTATTGGATTGCGGTAATGGTTTTGTTTTGGCCTGCTGCGAGCCGGTCCCCGTTGCTACGAACTAAATGTATGCAAGAGGTTCGATTGAGCTTGTTGGACCGATGTGTGTTTATACCAAGCAAGATATACATTTTTATGAGGGAAAATGATATCTGTTTTGGCATTGAAATGTTTGGTCGCATGATTTTGTTTGCCGTTGCAGTACATAAATGCAATCATTATTTAAAGTGGGAAAACAAATTGAAGCATATTCATGTAAAATATACTAACAGTAATTGTACAATTGAAAAGTATAAGGTATTTGCGATTTTGATAAACGATTTGATTAGTATATCGATGATTTCTAATATGGTCGGATAATCGATGGAAGCACCTTTTCAAAATCACAAGCCTTCTAAGAAAAAGTAAGGTTAATATTTTCTTTAATTTATATCTACAATACAGCAACAATTTTATTGTTTGCAGTGTTTTGAGATTATTGTTTTAAAAAATTACTTTAATATGAAAATTAGTGATTATTGCTGTTAAGTTGCGATTTACAAAAGAAAAATCGGAGTAAATAATTTATATAAATCTTGTAATGGTATGGTGAAAATTACAAAATAAATTGACCATCAGAATGACATTACACAAACAGATAAACAAACATTCTTCGAATTGATTTTTATCCCATGTAAATAAGGAATCTTACGTAATTATCGGTTTTTCTCTGTACTTCATTTGCATAACGCATCGTATTTTTCTTGTGATACTATTTTTCATGGGCGTCACTCTTTTAGGGTATGTGCCTAATTTTCGGTTCGCTTTTTTTAAAAAAATACGAAATTTTTATCAAACACATGTGTTTTTATCAATGTGAAATATAAAAGCACTGATATAATTTACTGATCTAATTTTTATTTAAAGTTTTTCATGAGAGAGTCCATTGAAATTTATTTAAAATATTCATGTGTGTGTAACGATACGCTATCTTTTCGCATCCCGAGTATATGGATTGAGTGGTTGGACGGTTTGCAGAATAACTACATAGTAGGGACACGAACGGTATCAAAAATATAGAGGACGTTATGTTTAATTTGAATTCAATAATCATTTATTCCAGTTTTCACGTTCATTGGATTTCTAATTTTCTAGTTACATTCTGAAGATGACTCAATGGAAATGAGTTGAAACCTGTCAATTTTTAATATGTTTTAAACGTTTTATTTTTAAAGTGACGTCTTAGAAGCAAAATAATTACTCATAATATAAATTCTTACCTGTTGCCAATCATGATTTACACGTACCACGTATGGGCATCTATTTCCAATCATGATTTATTATTCTCACCAGTAAATTTTTATTGTCAATTTTGAATCATTTATTCCGAACACTTTCCTGATTCAGTCGGCGAAAATTTCTGTTTCGTAAAACTTTTGATAAAAGATTAAAAATTATATAAAAGACATAAAAAAATACGCATTAGTTGAAAGTTTTTTCAAAAATATTGACCAGTTAATTGATTATTGAATAGAAATCAGGCCTAAAAAAGTCGATGTATTACTTCTTACGTAGTCTGTTTTGATTATGTCTGTATCTTGGAACAAAAAGGGCCAATGTCCAAAATTGAGAAATTTGAGTTAAATGTACGAATGAATTCAGGAAGCAATATAAAGTAATTGTTAAAAGGGCCAAAGTCTTGCCAATATTAGATCATTGAAAACGAAATATTTTGTCGAGGACAATGTTAAAATCGTAGTAAGGTATTTTATTGCCTATTTATTTGTACCCTATATGGACAGGGCTCTCAATATGGACAACCCTAATATTTTCAAAGGTAATAATTTTGATCGAGAGATGGCTAAACATTTTCGCGAAGAAAAGCAGTTGAAAAGATAATTAAGTCTGGAAAGTGTAAAAAAGCGCGCTGTTCGCCATTTAGGAGAAAACATGTTATTTCGAGATGTGCTGATCTTAATTACTTATAAGCTTAAATTCTTATTAAATATGGTAAAATTACATTAAATGTTGAAAAGTGGAGTATTTTAGAAAGCTAATAAAACATATTTTCGATTGCTGTTGCATATTTTGCTTAAAATAATTTTCCATATTCATTTGATACAAGATTTAGTAAAACTACGCCCGGTTCCCAATATGGACAGCTTATGTCCCCATCGACTACAACTGTAAGAAAGAAGAAAATTCAACGTTACCAAGCAATAACTTGAAAAGTCATCAAAGTGGTAAAATCTTTGTTCAACAAGATGCTATTTGAACAATCCCCCCCAAAACCCTTGCCGAAAAATAAAAAGAAGCCCCCCCCCCCCTCGCCAGTAGGATATCTGTTGGCGAAATCATAGGCACCAATGGTATGACTTCCTCAACAAAAGAGAGCTGGTACTGCTTCTTTTGCAGTATTGATGCTTTTTCAAACATGCGGCCGTGCATCACATGTGGCAGATATGTTCATGAGGATTATATGGGACTTACTGCCCATGGTGAAAAAGTATTTCTATTTGTCCATGCTGTGAGGACTGGGTAATAACAGATGTAAATTCGCAGACAGATGCTATAAAGCTAAGTAAAACCAACAATTTTATTTCATAATATTAGTAACTAAGGGGCTTTGCATGGGTCTTCGAAGGGTAAAAGCCGAAAATGATCCTCTCCTTTCGAAAATGCATGTTCTAAAGATATTTACTGTCCCCCCTCCTCCTCCGAATACTTTAAGATACATTTTTTTTTAATTTCCTCTCCTCTAAAATCCCTTGGAAAAGTGGCTCTTCCATACACACTGTGTAGAAAGTCAATAAGGAAACACCTGTCCATAATAGGGACGGGTAGCTCCTTATATGGACACTTGTAAACATTTTTTGTTTTTATCATATAAATTAAACCAGAATAATTACAAGGTCGCTAATTTTAATAATGATAGTCAATAGTCCAAGGATAGTGGACACACATTTTTGGAGTCCTCTGACTTGTACATGGGAGTGAAAAAATACATTTTCCTTAAGGTGTCCATATAGGGTACAGGTACTATATTTGAGAAAAATGAACATTGTCCCTTTTTGTTACAAGGTACAGATATATGTTAACAAAATGTTTACTTTTATTCATCCAATAACAATTAAGTAATTTCATTTTTTTTCTTTTTTGGGTGGTCCTGGTTGCAGGCGAGACGAGGTGATCCTGAATGCCCCACTCTGCGTCCTATCCGGGCCCCGCAGCGAGATCTCCATGAGCATCGAGTCGGACCTCAACAAAGGGACCTTGAAGAACAGGTACGAGGCGCACATTGGCGGACCCCAGCAGTCTTTCAATCAGTAAAGTAACAAATATCTTATATCTCCTCTTACAGGCACATACAGGCACTTCTTTTTATTTGCTAGTTCACAAGACAGTATACCTTCTGTGATCACAACACCTCTTTTAAACAGTGATGACTTCTGGCAGAAGCCCGGGCAGAGTGTATAAGGGAGAAGGGGGGGGGGGGGACTCATCGCTGATACATTCGCCGGAGGTTTTCAGTTTATCTATTTATTAAGAGGCTACTTCAGTCAAGCGAAAAAAACTATTCGCTAATGCTAATGTAGAAGAAATTCATAAAGATATCTAGTATTTCAATATTTTTATTTATCTATTTATTCTTATTATATTATATTATATATTTATTTATTTATATTTTATTTTATTTATTAATTTTTATTTTATTTATTTATTTATTTATTTTTATTTTATTATTATTATTATTATTATTATTATTATTTATTTATTTATTTATTTATTTTATTTTATTTTATTTTTGTTTATTTATTTATTTATTTATTTTTTGCATTGAATTGTTGAGATTGGTTTGTACAAAGATCTTTTTTTACATTTTCGATTTTATTTATAGATATTTTTAGTGAGGACACTTTCATTTTCGGAATTGCTTCCGAAACTGCTCCATCCTCATAAAAAATATCTGCTTTCAAAATCGAAAAAGTTAAAAACGGTCTTTGTACAGATTGATCTAAACTATCCAATGAAAAACAAAATTAAAAATATTGAAATGCAGCCGAGATAGCTTTATAAATATCTTCTGTAAGATCAGCGTTAACTTAGTGGATTTTTTCGTGTGACTGAAGAAGCTTCTTAAGGGTTGTCAGCGTTTTTATCAAGATTTCAAAAATCCAAGACGAAAATTGTTAAATCTCTCCCTTCTCTTTTCACTTCTAAACGTCCTGGGGGTCATCAACAAGGAAGTCTCAACAAAAGTAAGAGATGGAGATAAATATGTCGACGACATCCGTAGGTGACCCCTGATCTGTAAGTTCCCGACAGAAGTCCTAATTCATGAAAGTAAGGACCCAGGACCTTCACTCGCTTGAAAATTCTCGCTCCGTAATGTTAAACCATTGGGCAGGTTAATTTCGAATTACTCGTTTAAATTTGAATATTTTTAAACGATTTTATTTCCATGGGATAGCTAAGCTCGATCTTTAGTGCGATTGTTTTTTACTTTTACAATTTTAATTGCAGATTTTTTTTTTTTTTTTTTTTTTTTTTTTTTTTTTTTTTTTTTTTTTTTAACACGTTCGTTGCCGCTTACATGAAGATGTAATGATAGTTAATGCCGCACTGTAGAAGCGGGTTTTTCCCAGAAGCCTATTTACTTTTTATAAAAAAGAATCAGTGAAAGATTTTTCCCGCGCCAGCGCGTGAATGGCTATTAGACATCACGCGCTGGCGCTTGAGTGGCCTCTTAACGTTGGAGCCATATCACGCGCTTTTGCGTGAGCGGCATCGAACGTGTTAAATGGTACTTTCAGTTTCAAAACTGATCCTGAGTATTTAAAAAAAAAAAAAAAATCTGTAACCAAAATCGAAAAAGTAAAAAATAGTCATACTAAAGGTCAAATTATCTATCCCATGCAAAAAAAAAAAAAAAAAAATCATTTGAAATTATTTAAATTTAAACGAGAAATTTGAAATTAACCTGCCCATTGGCTTAAAATTAGGGAGCGGGAATTTATTTACAAACCAGTGAAGACTCCTCTGGCTACTGGTCACTCATTTTCCGATTTCTCCTCCATAATGTTAAATTTGATGCATTCTTATATTTAAAATATATTCTCAGGAAATTAATATTTTTAACTTCTTTCGGTGATTTCTTGTTAAAGAATGACTCTTTTTTTCTTAGTTTTCAAAACATTTCTAAAATCTATGCTTAGTTTTATATGAAGTGTTAAAATTTTACTTCCAGTTGGTCAGTTTTTTAACGCATAAAATATTAAATAAAACATAGATTTTAGAAATGTTTTGAAAACTAAGAAAAAAAAGAGACATTCTTTAAGAAGAGATCACCGAAAGAAGAAATTAAAAATATTAATTTCCTGATAAGATATTTTAAATATAAGAATGCATCAAACGCCCATAAACTTACCACTACGGAGGAGAATTCGGAAAGTGGGATATCAGCAGCCTTAACCCCTTCGCGATAGGAGGCTTTTATGAAATTTTTAATGCTTTGTCACAGTTTTTTAAAAACAGAAAAGCGTTCCCTTATTAAATCGGGGAAAAAATGTTCCTGTTAAATAAGGCAAATTTTATAGTAAAATTTTACTGGTGGGGGATAAACAAGGATCCTTAAGACTTTCTTGCTGCACGTATAAGTGCCGCTCGTCTCCAAGGGTGAATACCTAGTGTTTTTATAATTTCTGTTACGAAAACTTCGTAATTTCCCCCCGCCCAAAGCTTCAGTAATCAATCCAAAAAAAAAAAAAAAAAAAAAAAAAAAAAAAATGTACCTGAATTCATCACTGTCTTTAATTATACTCTATTCACTGCTTTACTGATACGTAAAATCACAATACACATAAAATCTTCTGCACCCACACACACTTCTCTCTCTATTTTATCCTTTATTCAAAGCTTTAATGTATCAGCACTAATATTTCTCTTGTTAACGATGGCAACTCACATCTTCAGAATTCAAATACCTTTTTTCTACTTTTTATTCGCAGCCTTGTTCTCTACTGTATCACAAAATGCAAAATGCATCGAATAAGTCAACTGTTCAATCAAAAACTCTTTTCTTCAGGCGTAAATCACGTTATAAATGACAAGACAGTAAAGCATGTAATTTATCTCTTGTTTTTATTCCGTATTTATGCATCTTGCATTTACAGTAAGAATGGGAGATGGCAACTACTTTGCATTATTGAGTTCCACCGTTTCCTTGATGTTCGGTAATAAGTTACAGTAACATATTAATTTTATGACCTTCGCGGATTTATGCTACTGCATGTCGTATCCAATTGAAGGGAAAGTTTTAAATACCAATATTCACTCCGAATAACATCGAATAAATAGCTTATTGGCTATGATCTGAAATGGTAAGGGATGATGTAACCGAGCACGCGGTAAAAACACTTTCGGACTAAGATATGTAAGTTCACTTATCGGATTTTAGAGGTGGTAGCTAAGGGGTCGTAGATAAGGAAGTGTTAGGGGTGGCTCAACCCGCCTCTCTAAATTTTCAGCTTTCCTTAGAAAAGATTCCAAAATCACTAAATGAGTTTATATTCCGAAAATCTAAATGAAATTTTCTTCAAATATCTAATTTACTTTTGAGGCCCTTTCACAGTTTTGCAGAAATACTAAATTGTAACTAAAATAAGTGTTTCAACACTCGCTCATCTTATTTGCACATATGAAGCTAACATGATGCATAATTTTGCACTAGTTATACACTCAAATTTTTCATCATCATGTTCTTTTTATAGCATAAAATGAAGTTAATACAACAGTTTAATAAGAAACGTAATACCTAAAGTGTGAATATGCTCTAATTTATCTTTCTGCGTGAGAGGAAGAAAGTATGACACCCCTCCCCTATGTTTTCTTGAGCCCCCCTATTATTCACTTCTTAGCTACGGCCCTGGCTGTATCACAAAATACAATATAAATAAGTCAACTGTTTAATCAAAAACTCTTTTCTTCAAGGAAAATTCACAATATAGATGATAAGACCATAAAGCATGTAATTTATCCTTTGCTTTTATACATATTTATGCACGTTGCGCTTGCAGTAAGAATGGGAAATGGCGATTACTTTGCATTTATGAGTCCTATCGTTTCTTTGATGTTCGGTAATAAGTTCCAGTAACATATTAATTTTGTGACCTTCGAGGATTTATGTTTACTGCATATCATATCCATTTACAGAGAAAGTTTTAAAAAACGATGTTCACCCCGAACAATATCAAATAAATAGCTTATTGGCTATGCTTATTGGCTGAAATGGCTTGGGATAATGTAACCGTGCACGCGGTAAAATAAACTTTCTGACAAAGATAAATAAGTTCACTTATCGGATTTTCGATGTGGCATTTGAATGAATGAATTAAAATTGATACAGAATTGTCTATTTACATAATAGGAAGTTTTAAGTGTGCTCGTTTGAACAAATCGAAAATGTGGACATGCACATAAATTAACAAATTTGTAACTCTAAATTTTTAGAAGTTTTAATTTATTTCAAATTATTTTTATTAAAAAATAAATAAAATCATTTAATAAATGTAAAAAAATTACAAAAAAATATCTAACACAGACAAAAAAAAAAGGGGGGTGGGTGGGGACTGCCGGATTCAGAAAAAAAAAAAAAAGAAATTAAGAAACAATGAAATTAAATGTATTAGCCCTTTTGAACCTGGTTTGTTTTTTCTTTCTTTATTTTTTTTTTTTCAAATTTTAGAAAAAAAAATACTTTTACGTGAAACTAATTAATTAGAGTTTAACAAATATTTCATTGTCTGAAACATAACTAATGTTGTTGTTTTGCATACTATTCAATTCGTATTCATATGACAATAGCCTAAGGAAACAAATACCTTTTCCTCATTCACAGCCTAATTCTGTGCTGTAACATAAAATACAAAATAAATAAGTAAACTGTGCAATGAAAAACCCTTATCTCACCTTTCTCTTTTCTTCAGGCTGAAATCACATTCTAAATGACAAGCTGTAAAGCATGTAAATTTATTCCTAGTTTTTATTCCATACTTATGCATCTTGCACTTGCAGTAAGAATGGGAAATGGCGATTACTTAGGATTATTGAATTCTATCATTTCTTTGATGTTCGGTTATAAGTTCCAATAGCATATTAATTTTATGACTTTCGCTGACATACGTTTACTGCATCTCATATCCATTTACAGAGAAAGTTTTAAGTAGCGAAATTCACCCCGAATAATATCAAATAAATAGTTTAGGGACCGTCCACGAATGACTTCACGTTTGGATGGGCGACTTTGATTCGGACAATTGTGACAGTTTAGGACAAGAGGATGGGAGAAGTTATATGAAAATATGCGACGTCATACATTTTAGTTAAAATAAAAGCATTAAAAAGCAGCAGATTAAATTTTGAAAACAAAGTATTTTTTATTAATAAATTAAAGATAAGATTTAAAGCCAAATATATTAAATCCATTTCAAATTCCAAAATACTATTGTTTTCAAGTGTACTTTCATTAATATTTTATTACTATTGTACATTAATTATGTTTTTTGTAGTAAACCTTAACCTTTCTTCATACAAAATAAGTACACGAATCATTTTTATTGCTATGCTCACAAATGTCATTAAAAACACATACCGTATTTACTCGTGTATAGGACGCATGCGTGTATAAAGCGCACCCCTACTTTACAAGTAAAGATGACGGTTTCTTAAAATCTGGTGTATAACGCGCATAAATTTGATACGCTAATGAAGAATGGCCAAATGAATTTCAGTAAAAAAAAAAAAAAAAGTACGTGTGGCACTCGGGGACTGCCGCGACAAAGCTATTGCATAGCATTTTTTATCAAATTATGCAATTATAATTGTTTATGTATTTTTTATTTATGCAGTTTTTTTGTCTTTGATATTAATTCAAGTTTCTCTTTTTCTTTGATATTAATTCAAGTTGCACTTTTTGAGCGTGATGACCGATAAGAAAACAAATTTTTTTCTTTTATTGAATATATGGAAAGTTAATATTGTTTAAAATATTTTTATTATCGTAATATACATGTAGGTTAATCAGGAATTTTTATCGTTGAAGCAATAAGTTTATGGTAACAGAAATAAGAAACATAAGTTTGAGACTTGACATCCTCTAAATATCGAAAAATACTGCGTCAATGTCTGCCGAAGTATACCAAAGGATACCGTGCCCAAGTCTGCCAAACTGAAACGGCGTTAGCCGGAGTGTTAGGATTTTTTATAGTTACGGAATTTCTAGATTCGGTCGCCGCGCTCAAAGCGCGCGATAAAAGCTATGCAATAGCTTAATAAATTACCAAACAAAATTTGGAAGCGGTACGAAAATTAGATCGCGAGTTATAAGCATTTTAAATTTTTCGACCCTCACCGTGGGGGGGGGAGGTCTCCTGTCACCAAAAATTAACACTGTCTCATAATAAATTACCAAACAAAATTTGGCCGGGCAACGAAAATTAGATTGCGAGTTATAAGCATTTTAAATTTTTCGACCCTCACCGTGGGGGGGGGAGGTCTCCTGTCACCAAAAATTAGCACTGTCTCATAATAAATAACCAAACAAAATTTGGCCGGGCAACGAAAATTAGATTGCGAGTTATAAGCATTTTAAATTTTTCGACCCTCACCGTAGGGGGATCTCCTGTCACCAAAAATTAACACTGTCTCATAATAAATTGCCAAACAAAATTTGGCCGCGCTACGAAAATTAGATCGCGAGTTGTAAGCATTTTAAATTTTACGACCCTCACCGTGGGGGGTCTCCTGTCACCAAAAATTAACACTGTCTTATAATATATTACCAAATAAAATTTGGCCGCGCTACGAAAATTAGATTGCATGTTATAAGCATTTTAAATATTTCGATCCTCACCGTGGGGGGTCTCCAGTCACCAAAAATTAGCACTGTCTCATAATAAATTACCAAACAAAATTTGGCCGCGATCTGAAAGTTAGATCGCGAGTTATAAGCATTTTAAATTTTTCGACCCTCACCGTGTAGGTCTCTTGTCACCGAAAATTAACACAGTCTCATAATAAATTACCAAACAAAATTTGGCCGCGCTACGAAAATTAGATCGCGAGTTTTAGCATTTTAAATTTTTCGACCCTCTCCGTGGGGGGTCTCTTGTTACCAAAAATTAACACTGTCTCTTAGTAAATTACCAAACAAAATTTGGCCGCGCTACGAAAATTAGATCGCGCGTTATAAGCATTTTAAATTTTTCGACCCTCACCGTGGGGGAGGGGGTGTCTCTAGTCACATAAAATTTACACTGTCTCATAATAAATTACCAAACAAAATTTGGCCGTGCTACGAAAATTAGATCGCAAGTTATAAGCATTATAAATTTTTCGACCCTCACCGTGGGGGGTCTCCTGTCACCAAAAATTAACACTGTCTCATGATAAATTGCCAAACAAAATTTGGCCGCGCTACGAAAATTAGATCGCGAGTTATAAGCATTTAAAATTTTTCGACCCTTAAAGTTGGCGGGGGGGGGGGGTCTCCTATCACCAAAAATTAACACTGTCTCATAATAAATTACCAAACAAAATTTGGCCGCGCTACGAAAATTAGATCGCGAGTTATAAGCATTATAATTTCTTCGACCCTCACCGGGGGGTCTCCAGTCACCAAAAATTAGCACTGTTTTATAATAAATTACCAAACAAAATTTGGCCGCGCAACGAAAATTAGATCGCGAGTTATAAGCATTTAAAATTTTTCGAACCTCACCGTGGGGGGGTGGGAGGTGGTCTCCTGTCACCAAAAGTAACACTGTCTCATAATAAATTACCAAACAAAATTTGGCCGCGCTAGGAAAATTAGATTGCGAGTTATATGCGGGATTTATATACAAACGACGGCAGCCGGAGTGTTAGGTTTTCTCGTTACGAAAGTGTTTGGTTTTTCTTCGTTACGGAATTTCTAGATTCGGTCACCGTGTTCAAAGCCCGCGATAAAAGCTATACAATAGCTTAAAAATACCGCATTTGTGATAATAATAAAATGTATGTATATAGAGTACTCACTCATTTTCTTTCACTATTTTTTCACCACTTTCTTCATTAATAAATGCACTTTTTTTATTCATATTTAAAAACTGTATACACAAATTTTACGCGTACAGCTATTGACCAACAACTGCCATTCACTTTTGAACTAAAATATTGTGTCTAAAGAAGATAGAAAAACACTCCGGCTAACGTCGTTTCAGCTCGGCAGACTTCGGCACCGTGCCGAAGTCTGCGGAGCTGAAACGACGTTAGCCGAGTGTTAGGTTTTTTCGTTACGGATGTGTTAGGATTTTTCGCGTTACGGAATTTTTGGATTCGGTCGCCTCGCTCAAAGCCCGCGATAAAAGCTATGCAATAGCTTAAAAATCGAAACAAACATTACACCAGACCAGAAAACAAGACGAAAATGCATTTTTAGACTACGGGTTGTAAGAGAATGACGGGGAATAGGAATGAGTGACGGTAAAGAGAATTGCTAATTAGCGTTTAGAAAATGTTATTAGCTCTGTTGTATAAAAAACTGCAAGGAGTGAAATAAAGATGGAGTAATACTTCAATTAAGTAACATTTTCCGAATTTTAATATCTTCTTTGAATAATTTCTTGTTTCATATGCATATCGTTCGACTGCATCCAACAGTAAAAAATTATTCCGTGTATAAGGCGAACCTGGGAGTTTTGCCCTAATTTTTTGAAAAAAAAAAGTGCGCCTTATACACGAGTAAATACGGTAATTAAAGTTTAAAAATAAAATTTAAAATATGATCAATAACTATTGCTTTGTTTCTGAACTGAAAATGCATATTTATGCAATATAGCAGGACATGTGACAAGGGAGGGGGAGGGAGTATGTTGAAGTGTATAACTTTGTGACAAACACATGGAGGAGGACCAACAAATACTGAAAAAAGTGTGACATCATTTATAAACAGCCCCTCATTGGCTATGCTCCGAAATGTCTGAGGATAATGGGATGATGTAATCGTGCACACGGTAAAAATTCTTTCAGACTAAGATATGTAAGTTAACTTATCGGATTTTGGTGGTGGTATTTGAATGAATTCGTGGTATTTGAATGAATCAATTAAAATTGATACAGAATAGCCTGTTTGCAAAACAGGAAATTTCAAATGCGCTCGCTTAAACAAATCGAAAGTGCGGACATGCACATAAATTAACAAATTTGTAAAAATTTTAACCGTTTTGATTTATTTTAAATTATTTTTTATCTAATTTAATATATTAATTGTTATAGTTAATTTAAACTATTGAATTTAATTAACTATTATAATGTAAATTAACAAAACTATTTAGGCTTTATTTATTTTTTTTTAAATCAACTACAGATGTTTTACATTACTAAATTTTGATTCTTAGTCTCTCATTTCAAACAAAAATACATATTATGTGATTACGTAAAGAAAAAAATTCTTTTTTGAAAATTACCGGAACAATTTTTGAATTAAAAAAAAATATATTTTATGTAATGTCTGTAATAAAAAAAACGCAAATTGATTTTTTTTTTTTTATTGTGTTCGACAAATTTGACTGTTTTGCGTTATTTTTAATTCAAAAATTTCGAATTTAGACCGGAAATTTTCAAAAAAAATTTTTTTTTTTTTTTTTTTTTTTTTTTTTTACTTTATGTAATAAAGAAATATCTGCCTTAAATAAAGAAAAGAATACCTCAGGAAATTTCTGGTATGAATAAGAAATTTGGAAATAAAAAAGAGCCAAATTGGCCCTCTGATGTTTGTACCACAACGCATCATTTGCGGCCATACATTCCTATACAATAAATGATTGTTACAGTGACCTGTATCAACCCTTAAAATTTTTATCATGAATTTAGAATCACCCTGTATATGAAAACATTTGCTAATTTTAATACAGTATGATTACTTATATATTTTTCAAGCACTATTTGCAAGACAGACAATTCACAAACATGAATTTCAGCATGCAAATGCTATGTTTAGACAAATGATTTTGTCTGGGATTAAATTAGCTAAAATTTCGTAACTTCAGATTGTCGGAATACATTAAGTAACATTGAATTCTAAACTGAGATTCTAATTTGGTGATCTAATAATAATAATAATAATAACAAATGAATTCTTGAAAAAATGAGGTCGTTTGAGATACCTTTACTAGTTGTCAAGGGCTGTGAAATTATAACTTTATCATTTCAGGGGGGAGGGGTGTATGACATCGTAAGATATCTCTAAAAGGAGGGGTTGTCTTTTGACATCGATATCATTATTGATCCAATCAATTTTTTTCTTTTTTATTTGTAACGCCCCACCAGTGGCCGCGAGGTTCTGACCTCTAAACTGGTAGACGGTAGGTGCTGGGTTCGAACCCAATCGCGACCGTCGGCCTAACTGTTCGGAGTTTTCCGTGGTTTTCTTCGAACCTTGCGTAAATACGGGTTAGGTTCTCGTAGAAAGACCCCCACGGAGGGCATCCCACCCCTTAGGGCCTATATCCCACTGTGTAGATAATTGGCCGACATAAATACAAATCCAAATTTTTTTATTTGTAACATTGTTTTTGGTACAAAATGGCATGCTATCTTAAAAAATATATATACGCAGTCCACAAAATTTTGCTGCTTTTTTAAACTATTTACAATTTTTATCAATGAATTCCCATTGTTTTCAACGAAATAAATTAAAATACACAATCTTAATTTTAATTTTTTTCTATATTGTTATTGACCTAATAATAATTTTAAATTATTATTATTATTATTATTCCAACATTGTACAATATAAGTTGAAATTTGTAACTTTTGATAATTTGAAAACAATTTGAATTTAATTGTGATTTTGTTATCTTTAAATCTCTCATTCCTGTGTTTGCAATTAGTGTAACTATTTACTAGATTACTGCTTGCGATAATCGTATTTACTATCTTAGTTACAGAAGTATAAACACATCTCAGTTAACACACACTCTCAGTTAATATTTTCAAAAGAGTTATGGATTTTAAATTACATTTCTAATTGTAAATTTATAAAAGTTGTATGTAGCCGCAATAATGTTTGATCTTTTACTACTTTGATCTCGATATTAAATAGTTGCTGTATGAATTACCATATTACACATACATCAGATAAAAGGTCATACGCCAAGGTTTCGATTGAAAACATTCAAAGTTTCTGTCTGAAAGCACAGTTTTCTGATCTGGAGTTTTCGTTAGAATTTCACGGGTTGTTTTTGTTTAGGCACGAGATTTTAATCTTAGTTTCGCAGTTGCCTTGACAACGACACGATACTTGTTTAAATAATTCGTATTTCCGTTCACGAATTTCAATTAATCCACATAATCTAGAAGACACAATTAAATGTTAAAAGCATTTCGAAATAATGGTAAACATAGTTTTTTCTTTTTTATATTAGATTATTTGAGAAATGTATTAACTGTAATAACCGACAATTATATCTATAATATCAATATTATTCTTGTATACATATTAATACCTATACTTTCATTAATAATCTGATAGTCTGAACTCGAAGTGAAAGAAAATGAATCAATTATTGTAAAACAGCTATGGAAAAATAGTCGACAATATCTATATTATAAAGGCCAAACGTATCTGTGATTAACGCATACGTCATTTTCCGAATGGCAACAATTCCCGTGCAATTTCGATTTTGCAATTTTTGCTATTGCAAATTTTACATTGTTAAACATTGCACATTTTAAATTTTTACACCATCGTATAGAGAAAAAAATATACCTTTAAATGCAATTTGTTTGAAAGCTGTATCTCAATTTATTTTTGATATAGGGGTTGTGCATATATAACGTTATCAACTTTTTAAAAAATTTTGGACCAACGTTATCATCCCTCGAACACCCCCCCCCCTCCCAGTAATAATATCGTTATCAATGTGCACTTTTTTTTTTTTTTTTTTTTTTTTTGAGTGATATATAAAACTGGTTAAATTGGTTTTTTGAATATTTTATTGATATGAAGGGAATCACTTTATATATGAAATATATATCAACACCTTAAATAGATAGTTACTATTTGAAGAAATTTTATAATAGCTTCTTGTTACGTAATGCATTTAACAGTAATAGTGTCTTCTTGCACTTAACACGCACGTATGGGGAGAGACCAAGGGGGTAGACAGAAATTTTTGTCAACGAAACAATTCAACAACATTCCTTTTCTTTCGTTTATTAGTAAACACAAGTTTCATTTCAAATATACTTCTCATATGGTTTCTCGAGCAGCTATTATCTATGCATACATATATGAAAAAGAATAGGAATGAAAAATGTTGTGGAATTACATGTTTTAGAATTAATTTTACAATAACTTAGTAACTTCAATAATAGTTTTATATTTTCATAAAAATAGACAACAGACTAAAAAAAACTCTTTTGAGCCAAGAAAAAAATAAAATAAAAATTACAAATAAAAAGAGAAAATTTTGGATGGATGAAAAATGATATCGATATCAATTGACAACCCCCCCCTCCCCCTAGAGATATCTTACGATATCATCTGTCAGACCCCCCTCCCCCCTAAAATGATAACGTTATATATGCACAGCCCCATATTAATTTTTTTGTAGTTTTTAGTACCAATTTTGAAATTGTGGCAACATAACCACATCATTTTCTCTTAAAATTGAAAAATAATTAAAATGCGTACATAATGTAAATATATCGTCTGTGATCGGGTCAATTTGGAATAATTTTTATTCTCATTCGCATTTATGCTAAACACAAGAGACTCAATTGATAACTTCATCATAGTAACCGAACTTTATTATCTTTTACTGATTACACATGCAATTAAAGTTTAATTTTAATAATTTGGACAACTGAGTTTCATATAAATATTATTTTGTCAATTTTAGCTTAAAATAATATTTGTTTGAGAGTTAAATTGACCAATATAAGATGCATTTTTTACTGTAACTAATTTTATTATAAATCAATGAAACAGTTCATTCTTAAACCTTTTCTATCGTCGAATTTAGACGGGTTTCACCTCGTATCTATAATAAGGATATTATCTTTTTTGGGGTACTACTTAATTATCCCGTCGACCAATTTCGCCAAATTATACAAATCGCCAAAGTAATAGCCAAATTTTGCATATTGACATAATTTTTATTTTAAATAACGAAAGAACAAATAAATTTGAAAAACATTAATAAAAATACAAACAAAAAGTCGAAATAAAATTCACTTGAAGACGTTTTAAACACGTATTTCGTGTCTAATATCATTTAATGTGACATTCACGGTCAGCTATTATTGGCATTTAATCTTGTAATTTTGCGATAGTTTTTTAGTCGACCGGATAACCAAGTAGTACCCTTTTTTCCATACAATTTAATACCTATCCGCTGATTAATACACTATATGGCCAAAAATGACCGGGCACTTGTAGTTTTAGACGTTTTATTAAATATCTAGAAAAATATATAAGGAATTATTCTGAAACTCCAAGTGTTAAAACAGAATAGTACAGGTCATAGATTTCCGTGAAAATGTTTTCTCAAAATTCCATAGGAGGCTGTCAACAAATTGAAAAATAACAAAGATCTATCTAAAGATATCTCTTCTATAACCCTATCAAAAATAAAGTAAGCAAAAACGTCCAAACTGCAGACTATGATTATGTGGCTTATGGTAATAAAATGTGTTCATTTTTATGAGGATAGCATGTATACTCGTAACGAAATTAAGGTTTTTATAAAAACAGTCTCAAGCAAAAATATGAGGGGTTGTGTCCAAATATAGTAGTGCCTGCTCTATTCTATATACTATGCTGACACTAATCAATGGATATATGGATACAGCCCCTCATCTTTTTTGCTTCATTTCGGGAATAACGGACTTTAATCTTATTACATCGACGATTATTTTCAGGATTTTCAAGCTATTTTTTGAGACTTTTACAAAAGTTGCTCTATACACTTAGGTAACACATTATGCAAATTACATTTTGATTGCGTTCACGCATGCACAGTGCACGGTGAAACATTATTTTGTAAATCCACTCATTTTTTCTAAAATTTTTATTATTTTTTAATTTTGATTACAGGATATTATGTATAATATTATTTTTAATATTTTCTGAAATGAAAATTTTTTACATTAAGAACTCAGCAAATTATAAGCAAAAAAATTGGCAAAATTTGGGATAGTTTTTATAAAAACCTTAATTTCTCTACGAGTATATATGCTGTCCTCATAAAAATGAGGACATCCTCATTATTATAATAAATCCTTCTCATTATTATAATAAATCACATAATCATAATCTGCAGTTTGAACGCTTTTGATACATTAGTTTTGACAGGGTTATCCAAAAGATTTTCGTTCTTTTTCAGTTTATTCATGATCCCATACGGCATTTAAGGAAAAAAATCTTTGAGGAAATATATGACCTATACTATTCTGTTCCCACATCTGGAGTTTAAGAATAAATCCTCATGCATTTTTCTAGATATTTAAAAAAACGCCTAAAATTGCAAGTGGCCGGTCACCTTTGGCCATATAGTGTAGTCTAATATATAGTTTTTTCCTATGAAAAATAGAATCGACACATATCGGACCAGAAAGAATCTAAAACTATTCCGAAACCGAAACATTGAAAGTCAACATGATCTGAATTTGTCTGTCAAATAAAGCATTAGCATCTTTTACACAAAATATACTGGCAATCGGGATACCACCCTCATAGTATGCACGGTCACAGTGACGTCACTGTGGTCACATCACATCTGTGACCAAAATGCCACCACTCAGTGACGTCACATTGTGACTGAGATGTGACTTTCTTAAAAATCTTTAGAAAATTACAAAAATTCTTCAAAACATGCTATTTACTTTAAAAAAAAAATTGTCACAACGTCACTTTTGTCACAGTTTCGTCACGATGTTAATGTCAAAGTAGTCACCAATGACACATTTTCCACAAATTTGTCACAGCGTGACTTTACAAACTGGTCACAATGTGACATCACAAACGAGCTCTAAAACGGCCATAAAACTTCACATTTTAATCACTGTGACTTCACATCGACGTCACGTGACGTCACACGACAATCGATGGTGACAAAGTCACAGTGTGACTTCACAACGACGTCGCAGTGACGTCACCATGCCTTACGGGCAGTACAAGTAATTGTTTTTTAACGAAAAATTGTCCGTAAATTCCAAAAAAAAATTCCTTTTTTTTTTTTTTTTTTTTTTTTTTTTTTTTTTTTTTTTGGAAGAAAGTTGTTTTGCGACGTCCGCATCGTAGCTTGTAGGAGGCAGAACCCTCTAGTATTTAATTTTTTTTTTTTTTTTATTTTACTAAAGAAAAAACATTTTAATGCTTTAAATTTTGAAATAATGAATGAAATAATAATATGCAGATTGCAGTGGCGGCGGGAGACGGAAAAAAAAAAAAAAAAAAAAAAAAAAATGAATGGGCAAGCTACGGTTTCAGCATAAAGGAACATTAAGGCTCCGGTACTTTTCTGTTAGAAATTAACGCCTGGTGCAATTATTTAAAAGCATTTACAACCTCAAAAACATTTAAAAATAGACATTTTTATTAATTTTTCAAACTACTTTTTTAATTATGAATTCATAAGAGTTATAAATAACTAGCTTTGATCTTATAATAAAATACTTTGCGAATACTGTCAGCCAGATTTATAATATATTACACTTACATCAAATAAAAGGTCATGCGCCAAGATTTTAATTGAAACAGCTGAAAATGTGTGTTTTAAAAAACAACTTTCTGATCTAGAGTTTTAATTAGAATTTCGCAAATTGTTTTTATTTAGAGGTAAATTTTTATCTGTGTTTTGCAGTTACCTTGACAACGACACGAAAACAGTTAAAGTAATTCGCATTTCTGCTCGCAAATTTAAATTAATCCAGTATGTTTCGAATTAAACTTTTCACACACAATCAAATATTGAAAGTAGTGAATAATAATGGTAAAAAATATTTGAATATAATGAATTTGTTCAATAATTTATGCTTGCTTTTAAAAGTTTTCTTCTAAAAAATCTGCATTGAATGAATTTAAGTAATAATTAGTGAGAATAATCAAAGATTCTGAGCACCTTATGCGGCACGTATATTGGTTGCTCGTCCCCAAGGGATTGATTAAGAGTAGAATGACTGTGAGCGGTCATTTTCAGTGCTGCCATATAAATATATTTCGGTTCAAACCAGAAATTTTATTATTAAAATGTATAAAATGTACAAAGAGGAAAAACGTTAAATAATATATTTTAACTATTTTAACTCAAAATTCTGGAATTAAATATTTTTAAAAAACTTGTTTAAAATTTTCGGCTTTTATAATAAAAAAACAAACAAATCAGAAAACAAATTGACATAAAATTAAAAAAAGAGTTATACAAAATAGTTTATAAAAAAAAAAAATAAAAATAAACAAAACAGAAAACAAATTAACATAAGGTTAAAAAAAGAGTTATACAGAAAAGCAGTATCTGATGATATTATTTAGATTTCGTATCTCTTTGAAATTTTATTATACAGACATTCATATTTTTCTCTTATATACAGCTATACCCATAGATATCAACATCTTTTAATTATTCCGGAGTTTGATCGTAGACAAACATGTGTCCAACCGGAAATTCGATTGAACAAATGGTTTAAAACTAAATCTAATAACTACCATGATGAATGAGTACACATTTTCTTATAAACACTTCTTTCTGGTTTTAAAATTTTGCCTTATCAGACTCCGAAATAATTAAGAGATGTTGGTTTATGCTTTACCTAATCCTACGTTGTATTTAAGGCCCCTGTCCTCGCTCGAGGAAACGCTCGCGAGCTAATGCTATTCCTATGGGGAAGCATTTTTCTAATAACTCTTTCACATTTTGACATTTTTGAATAATTTTTTTTTTGCATTGGATAGCTGAGGTGCATGCCGACAGCGCACGTTTCTTACTTTTTCGATTTTGATTGCAGATATTTTTTTAAAAGCACTTTCAGTTTCGAAACCGGTTTTCAAAGTGAAACTAACTTTGTAAAAAATATCTGCAACTAAAATCGAAAAAGTAAAAAAGGTGCGCTGACGGCATGCACCTCAGCTATCCAATGCAAAAAAAAATTATTCAAAAATGTCAAAATGCGAAAGAGTTATTAGAAAAATGCTTCCCCATAGGAATAGCAATAGCTCGCGAGAGTTTCCTCGAGCGAGGACAGGAAAGTCTTATTATTTTTTAGCAAAGATTTCTTTCCATGCATAGAACATAATATAGTTAATAATTTTTATATTTATTGTACAGAACTCTTTGAGCGCTAGTAATACTCGCACTTGATCGTTTACAGGGGCGTAGCTACAGTGAAAGGGGGAGGGGGGTGCGATCCCCCCTCCCCACATTGGGTATAATCATTACATTCGGTAAATTCACTTTCGTTCAAAAATTGTATCATTTTTTACTATATTTTCCCCTTCTAAGAAAATAAAAAAATATATTAAAAAAAGTATTACAAAATGTAAAACAATCTCAAAAAATACTTAAAATATTTTTGGAATTCTCATACCCCACATTTTGAATACTTATTACATTCGGTAATTTCACTTTCTTTCAAAATTGCATTATTTCGTGCAGTATTTTTCCCATCAAAGAAATTATAAATATTTATTAAAAAACTTATAACAAAACATAAAACAATGTAAAAAGATATTTGTATCTATTAAATTGTTTTAGAATACTCATACCGCACATTTCGAATGCTAATTACATTCAGTAATTTCACTTTATACAAAAATTGCATCATTTCGAGCGGAATTTCCCTTGCTAAGAATTTTAAAAAAATTATTAAAAAAATTATTACAAAACATAAAACAATGTTGAAACATATTTAAAACTACTAAATATTTTCGGAATACTCATATCACACATTCGGAAAACTCATACATTCGGTAATTTCACTTTCGTTCAAAAATTGCATCATTTCGCTTGTATTTTTCCCTTTTAAATGTTTTTAAAAATATATTAAAAAAATTATTACGAAACATAAAACAATACCAAAACTGATGGACAAAAATTGTCAATATTTATAACTGTTAAATATTTTCGGAATACTCATAGCATTTGGTAATTTCATTTTTGTTTCAAAAATTGCATCATTTCGCTTGTATTTTTTCTTTCTAAGAATTTTTGAAAATATATTAAAAAAATTATTACAAAACACAAAGCAATGTCAAAATACATTTAAAACTACTAAATATTTTCGGAATACTCATGCTCCACATTCTAAAAACTCATTATATTTGGTAATTTCCCTTTCGTTCAAAAATTGTATTATTTCACGCTGTATTTTTGCATTCTAAGAATTAAAAAAAATATATTAAATAATTTATTATGAAACATATAACAATATCAAAACTGATGTGACAGAAATCGTCAATATTTAAAACTATTAAATATTTTCGGAATACTCACACCCCTAATTCGGAATACTCATTACATTCGGTAATTTCACTCGTTCAAAAATTGCATCATTTAGCCCGTATTTTTTCCTTCTAAAAATTTTTTAAAATATTAAAAAATTCATTACAAAACATAAAACAATGTCAAAACATATTTAAAACTAATACATATTTTCGAAATACTCTTTACATTCGGTAATTTATTTCATCAAATATTGCATCATTTCCTTTTGTGTTTTTTTCATTTCTAAGAATTTTTAAAAGTATATTTAAAAATTTATTACAAAACATAATACAATGTCAAAACATATTTAAAACTACTAAGTACTTTTTTAATTATAAACGCTCTATCATTTACATTATGTTATTATTATTATTATTATTACTATTATTATTATTATCATTATTCACTCTCAGTCGACTATCCCTTTCCGCCATTCTCTCGTAAAAATGCAACAAGACGGAAACAAATGTTTTTCTTGTTTTCAGAGCCGTAACGACCAACCTCACATCTCCATAATCTTGTTTTTTGATATTTTAACTAAAATTTGTTAAAACCAGATGCTTGTAAATTGTGGATGCACAATATCGTCGTCCGCGATGGGTTAACTCGCGGCACACGAATTTTGTCAATTTATAACTAGAAAAAATTGGTATTTAAGTCACAGGAAAAAAAATCGTAAATTTCGTCAATTTGCGATAGAAAAATTGAAATTTCATCAGTAACTTAAGAATCGCAAATTTCGTTGATCAGGCACGGAAAAATACGGAATTTTGTTGATCGGGCACTGAAAAATCGCGAATTTCGTTGTTCGAGTGCGAAAAATATGGAATTTCGCCGATGATGAGTAAAAAAAAAATAGCAATTTTCGCCGATTGGGCACGGAAAAGCCGCGAATTTCGTCGATCAGTCACTTAAAAAGCACGTATTTTATCGAGCCGACCCGAAAATTTTTTGATTTCGTTGTTCGTCCAAAAAAAGGTCTAAATTTTTTGATGAAGTGTAAAAATTTGCGAATTTTGTTTACAGGTTGCAGAAAAGTGGTCTGTTTTGTCCGTTTACCACGCGAAAAAAAACGCGAATTTCGTTGACCGGGCGCGGAAAAATCGAAATTATCGTCTATCGGACATCAAAAATCGCGAGTTTTGTCTATTGACCTTCGAAAAATCGCGAATCTTGTTTATGTGGAACGAAAAAATCGCGAATTTCATTGATAGGGCACGTAAAATCGCCAATTTCGTCGATCAGACACGGAAAAATCGCGAATTTAGTTGATCGAGAACGGAAAAATCGCAAATTTCGTTGATATGACACTTAAAATTTGCCAATTTCATCGATCGGGAAACAAATTATCGCAAAAATGGTCGATCGGCTCAGTAAAAGCACGAATTCGGGCGATCGAGTACGAAAAGCTCGCGAATTTCGTCGATTCGGAATAAAACAATCGCTAATTTCGTTGACAGGACACGAAAAAGACGCAGATTTTGTCTATGATGCGAGACAAAATTAAAAAAAAAAATTGAGCGGCTGCAGAACAATTGTCGGTTTTATCAGTTTATCGAGAGAAAAAAATCCCGGATTTCATCAATTTACGGAGAAAAAAAAATGCAGATTTCGTCAGTCAATTAAGAATCGCGAATTTCATTGTCCGTGCGCGGAAAAATGCGTATTTGATCGATAAAGAATGGAAAAATGAGCTAATTTCGTCAATTGGGCACTAAATAAATCGCGAATATGATCGATCGCCTTCGTGAAAAGTGAAAATTTAATCGATCGAGAACGAAAAAGTTGAGAATTTCATTGATATGACACGCAAAAAAGTGTCAATTTTTCGATCGAAACGAAACAATCGCAAATATTGTCGATCGGCTTCATAGTAAGCATGAATTCGCGCAATCGGATACAAAAATCTCGTAATTTTCGATTATTCCCTTATTTTTTTTATTTGGAACGAAAAAATCGCTAATTTCGTTGATAGGACACGAAAAAAACCGTAAATTTTGTCGATGATGCGCGGAAAAATTAGAAATTTCTTTGGCCGGCTGCTGAACAACCATGAGTTCTATCAGCTTATAGTGAGAAAAAATTGCGGATTTCAATTTGTGGGGAATAAAAAGTTGCAATTTTCGTCAGTCAGTTAAGAATCGCGAATTTCATTGTTCGTGTGCGAAAAAATGCGTATTTCATCGATCAAAGGTGGAAAAAGGAACTAATTTCTGCAACTGGGCACGGGAAAAAATCGCGAATTTTGGCAATCACGCGAAGAAAAATCGCAAATTTCTCCAATCATTCGCGGAAAAATTTTAAATTTCGTCGATCACATTCAGAAAAATCGTTCATTTCGTCAATCAGGCTCGGAAAAATCGTGAATTTCGTCGATTAGGCATAGAAAATTTGCAAAATTTGTCGTTTGGCTTCGCAAAAATCGCGAATTTCAGCAATCAAGTGCAGAAAAATTGTGAATTATGTCGATCAAGCGCTGAAAAATAGCGTATTTTCTCAGTCGGCTTCGAAAAAAATTCAAATTCTTTCGATTAGGCGTGGAAAAATTGCAAATTTCTTTAATCAGATTAGGAAAAATCGGGAATTTCGTTGATCAGGAATATCTTGTTGATCTCTTGTCTTCGTTCAGAAAGCTCACATTTTTTATTCAGCATTAGCCACTTATGTTTGTTTTTAGCCCTTTTAACAAAACAAAATTTAGTCTCCCGGCAGGTCAGGGATTATTATTACATCTTGAAAATAATCCTTGATATATCTGTTATATGCACGGTTAAAAAAAATCTGAAATTCACGAATATATTTTTTCTGAATTTCACAGAAAAATTCCTTTTTCGTACCAAAAGGGCATTTTCCGTTACAAATCTGAAAACTCCACAATATTTCCTGAAAATAACGAAAAGGATGGAAATAAAAACAAAAAACGGAGACACTCCGTTCCCCGGGGATCTCCGTGGCCGAGTGGTCAAAGCACCACGCCACTAAACGCCTGGGAGCGTAGATTTTGTGTTCGTATCCCACTAGAGCCATAAAATAATGAAAACACAAAAAGTCCCTTTTAATAACTTTTTTCTGTTTATTTTTCTCTTATTTCTTATCAAAAAAATCTTTTAACTAATTAGCCTCCCCCCCCCCAAAAAAAAAAAAAAAAAAAAAAAAAAAAAAAAAAAAAAAAAAAAAATAGCCTCAAAAAAAAAAAAAAAAAAAAAAAAAAAAAAAAAAAAAAATTAGCCTCCAAAAAAAAAAAAAAAAAAAAAATGCGCGCGATAATTTCAAAAAATTGTCTAATTTTTGTAAAAAATGAATAATTTTTTTTCATACATTCATTATAAAAAAAAATGTGATTTTAAACAATGATTTTTTTTATTATTTAAGCTAGTTAAAAAATCAAAATTGGTTTTAAAAATAATAAGTATTATGCAGCAGTCTAAAATAAAATAAAATAAACCGCTTACGAATATTCTAACGAATATATTTGAAAGGAAATCTTTGAAAAGCACCACAGATTTTCCCAGTAACTTATAAAAGACATACTTTGTACAGACTAGCGTCAGCAACTTTGGCTGAATCAGTAAGGAGTTATTCCGCTGTCTAAAGGTCCCGAGTTCGATCCTCAGGACGGCTTGAAATAAATTGCGCAAAAAAAAAAAAAAAATAATAATAATAATTGATTTAAATTAAGTATATAGCGACTCGGAAAGTTCGAATTCTTCGACGAATGTTCGGTTCGCTAATTTTAAAATTTAAATTGAATTATTATCATTACAAAATCAAACTTTGTAACGGAAAGTTACCGCTTTTCCATACGGAAGTTTTCCTTTCTTTTATTTTCCAAACGGAAAATCTACTAACGGAACGGTGAAAGTTCGGCTACTTTGCTGCCGGTACTTTCACCGTGAATTCACATATTTATTTTTAACAGTGTGTACAAACGTAAAAACTGTTGATATACCTCTACCAACAAAATTGGATACTTTAACTGAGTAAGTGAACCTAGAGGAGTACTCCCCCTGCCCTCTCAGACCATTTTTTTAAATCTCATTATAGGCCACAGATCAACTTCTTAAAATAGAATTATCTTCGTGTTATTGATGTGGTCCTCAATCACCAGACATACTTGTTGAATAGCCCTTTTCTTGAAAAGATTGTGCATCCCTACCGTAGATACATTGATTTTCACAGTGTCATTCTAAAATACAATAAGGCATAAGTATACAAGAATAGAAAACTAAAAAATTAAATCACAATCATTCGGTGATTTTTAATTCACATTCGGTAAGTTCGATCTCCACCCCCCCCCCCCCCCGCAAAAAAAAAATACTCTAGCTACGCCACTGATCGTTTACTTTATTATTATTATTATTATTATAATTAACTGAAAATGGGAAATGGAAAATGTAGGAAAAGTCCTGAATTTCTTTTTTTAAAGTAAATAAATGTTTTCGTCCCAGATCTGTTTAAATGATAAGTGTTTCTCCAGTCGGCAATAACAGCAACAACATAAATTCTCCCTTGCGAGAAATATTTCAGAGTCAACGTAAACTGAAAAATCCTGGCATCCATCTGATATGTAACTTTTTATGTTTGAATTTGCACTGATTTTCTTTTTCTCGCACAACAGCATGTTCTGAGAATGATTACACTTAGTCAAGCTTTAAAAGCTTCTTTCTTCTTCTTCTTCTTCTTAAAATCTAGATTGTACAAATTTATGTAAGAATTCAGTTAAGATACAAAAAAAACTATTAAATGCAGATTTTTCAATTTTTTAGGGAGCCTTTTTCAGAACCTGAAGAGTTCATATGCAGATTTGAAAGGTAACGAAATATTAGAAATCTTTCTGTTTAAACTTTAAAAATCGTAGTTTTTAGAAATATTTTTATTTAAACTTTAAAAATTGTAGTTTTTTTTAAATCTTTCTAATTAAATTCTAAAATTTCAATTTAAAAAAACACAGTTTTTAGAAATATGTTCTTTAAACTTGAAAATCGTAAATTTAAGAAATATTTTCATTTAAACTTTAAAAATCACAGCTTTAATCATACTTCAAAACTTAATTTCAATTATGAATAACCTTAGAATAATATTGTTTCCATCAATAGAAGTTTAAGTGAAAATAATGCATTTATTTGAGTAGTTTTCAATTTATACACGGAAGAAAAGTTCGGTGATTTAAACGTATTGTTTGGATACATTTTATTAAATATCTTAATTTAAAGCAGACAAAAATACTGATTTTTAGATTATGCTTTTAGAAATTTAAAGTATAGTGATACATCAAAGCATGCTGAAGTTTAAAACATACATATAATTGTTTAAAAGGCGCAACAATTATATATAAAGACATTATTTAACGTAGCCCTGAAGTCTTTCAAACACACACGCGTCCATTTTTAAAGGGAAAAAGATGACGGACTATGGAACAGGAAACATAATCTATTCTAATCAGTCATATTTTCCCCTTTGATAATGGACGGGTGTGCTTTTGAAAGATCTCAGGGATATATTAAATAATACCTTTATGTATTTGTAATACATTTTAAGCAATTTTATGTATGTTTTAAAGTTTACATTAATAACAAGATGAAAATTCCTTCACGACACTAGTTTTTAAATACAGTGATTTGATTCCAATGTATACTGGAGTTATTTATTTAATTTTCAACAACACGAATAGTATGTAGCACGTATCACTATAAGATGACTCAGTGAAACAACAGAATACGAAAATGCAACATTATTAGAATGAATACATATATATTCTCGGGTATAGATATAGAGAGATGCCACTCTGAAAAGAAACAAGAATATCAAGTTCTGAACATTGTCATCTGATTGTTCTCATTATTTTGTATTCATATAAACTCATAAATTGGTTTGTGCATCTTTCATTTCTGTATCTATTATATTAAAATTTGCCTGTTTGTCTGCATTGACAATCATTTACCTTAAAATACAGCAAGTTTCGAGTGAAACTAACCTCGTTTAATCATGTAGATTCGAGGATTTCTAATATATTTCGAAATTTTAAATTTAAATTAGATTCCAAGACATATTTTTAAAATTCCTAATGAAATGTCTACTTTGGTGGCAATTGGTTATTGCATTGTTGTGGGTAGGAAAAAAAGAGGTAAAAAAAAGGCATAACATAACGAATTAAAATATGTTTGTTGATGTTATTTTCATTAAAAAGAAAATCTAAAACAAAACTTATTTTTATACACTAAAAATACCCATACTTAGTACATCGTCATGATAGAATTTAGGACTTTCACTTTTAGGGTGTTGGAGGTGCTTTCTTTCTATCTAACCGATGACCAGCCCCCTACCCGCCTGTTTGCTTCACCTGAATGGGTTTGATTTCTGGTACCGAGGTAGGTAACCGCCTGAATGCTTCTTTGGGGGTAATAAACTTGACTTGAAGGCCTAGATTGACATCTGATTTGCAGCGCTTATTGCTCAGTTGTGTACTGTGTTTTGCTGGTTACTTGACGATTATATCTAGTTATTCGACACCTGTACGTTGCTATTCAAGTTAATCTCGTAATTTAGAAACTTGATCAGATGATAAGACTTTCATCTGGCAAGACAGAGTTATAATTCATCGGTAACTTGGAAGACTTTGCACATCAGATTTTACATGCGCCAGACGCCATTAGTGTACGTAGCGGAATTTTAGCCGGCAGTTTGTCCGTTCCTGCGACCTTCGGCTACGATTTCGATGCTCTGCCAGCTGTGCCACCGCTGCACGTTTTAATGTAAATTGACTGGAGTTTTTGAAGACTAATTGTTGATGCATATTTGTCGAATGAAAAATGTTATCACAGGTTGCCTTTGAAACAGATTATATTTTTCTTATTTTGTTCTTCTATGGCGGTTCCAAGTTGCTCTTTTGACTTTTCATCATGGTCTTCGAGGAGGACAATTTGCTTCCTGTTATCACCAAATAAAGTGTTTTATTTTTGAAATACCAAAGTGTGCATCTGCTTTAGAGCCTCTCAGATAAGATCTCTCCAATTTAAAGCCAGTCCAATTTTAATTTTGTAAATATTGTAGAAATCTCTACCGTGGATTGAATGCCAAAAAATCAAAGTGTTCAAAAGATAAACATGGTCTCAAGTTACACATAGTTGTACCAAATTGAAAAATTATGCATTTATTATTTCATTTCACAAATATTTTAATGTTTTAGATAGTGATTTTCCCCTGAAGTTTAAAAACTTTTTTTTTTTTTTTTTTTCGAGTCCAGTGATAAATCAACATGAAGAGACAGTACCGTGATTTCGGAGATTCTGTATTTAAGTGTTCCTTTGTTTCTCCTTAAATTATGTAGTGCATACATAATATTTTAGCCAGTCCAAGAAACTACATATGCATAATTTCATTTTTCAAATTTTATGCTATTCGTCCTAGTCTTTATTCGTTCTGATTTGCAAATAGAACACGTTCTTCATCCCTTATTATTGATTGACAATAAACATCATCAATTGTTCAGACATTCTTATATTTAGATACAAAACTAATCAAATCGTTATTAGCCATTTTTAAATTTAACAATGTTGTTCAAAAAAAGAATTATTTTTTTTTTTTTTTTTTTTTTTTTTTTTTTACTAGAAAATTTTATTTTTGATTTTGTAATGAAAATTGAAACTTTAATTTTGATGATTTTTTTTTCGCCGTTTTCAGTTGTTTTCTGCGATTAAACATAAACATTTTAAAAAATTAGCCTTTCCCATATTTAGAATAAATAACTTAAACATTAGACATTTGGGAAAAAAGGGAATGTCACAAAGTTCGAATTTAGGTTTCCCAAGCCCAACTTGCCTAAGTCTAAGAGACAGATATCATTTTATTTAATTTATCAACTATTAGATGTGAACTTAAAAAATTTTAATTTTAAGAAAACATAGTCCATATATCTTTCAAAGTGGGTATTTAAGCAGGTACTTTTCATAAAAGGAATGCTTTCTCAGTGTAAAGTTCGAGATTGTCCTGAAGTACGGCATTTTAACTGTAATTATTTTAATAAATACTTAGCATTGAAGTTTTTCCACAAGACTCTAACTGTGAAATGTTTAGTGGGTGATAACGTCATCCTAATAAAAAGAAAACATGTGTTAAATTTCACAAAACTTGAATATTTTTTGATATATCATCAAAATTTACCCTATTATCATTGCATAACCTCCGAAATTCTAGGCTGAATATTTTAATACAGAATTTATTTAATAATGATGTCACCTTCAAAAATGACGGCATCGAAAGAGAAAAATGACAATTTTATTATACAATGAAAATCACGATTTTTTTAAAAAAAAATACAAATAATTGTTTAGAAATCTATGTTGTAAAAATTGTTTTATACTTATTTTTTAAAAAATCGTGTACACTGCTTTATGCGTACAATTTAATTGTAAATTACTTTCCGGAATATCACATTCTGTCGAATTAAGAATTAGATATAGATTTGTTCGGAAATGTTTTATGTTGTATTTTCAATATCAACTTCCTAAAATAAAGTTAATGAGTACATTAATGATTTCAGCTCAGAGGACTGAATTTCTTCCTATTTAATTGTAATCTCCAAATTCCACATTGGCACCGATATATTTATTAAATTTATTTAAAAAGAGATAAATGTATTTATTGTTGTTGTTTATTTTAAGTTGGATCTTTTGGTTACAAAATACTAATATCGATGTGACATTTTTTTTTCATTTGAAATGCAGACTGTTAAAAGGTAACTAATTGTATTTTGGAAATCCGTCCACTTTTTTGCTAAAATCTTACTGTAATCATTTTCTAAATTTAAAATGAAATTAAATCCATTTTCTTTTCTTCCCCACCCCAAAATAGGAAGATTTAATTAAATACAAATACAACAAATCGAATTTCTACCCAGCTAATTCAGTGAGCTGTCGGTTAACGAACTGTTCAATTTACGAATAAATTGGTTAGCGAACATTTTCGCGTGGGATTTTTAGGTTCGCATAACGAACAAATTTTCAGTTAACGAAACAAGAAATGATGTATTTTGGATTTATTATATTTAAGATTATAAAAAACGATAAAAAAAAATTAGCGGACTGTTATAAAGCGGAAAAAAATTATTGATAGCGGAAAAAATTTTAGCGAGTCTACCAACCCGGTATAAAATTTTCGAGGAAGTCGATAAACTATTTCCTTCTTTCAATGAATATGTCTTTCACGAGAATAGGTATAAAAGTGCGTCACAAGCCGATCTTCAATACATCAGCATTAATGTAGTAATGTAAAATCTCCACCGTAGAGATTGGCATCGGAAATGACAGCTATTTATCTTATTTTTTTATTGTTACTTTTTTGTTATTATTATTTATTTATTTATTATTTTTTAGCAGACTTATGTTGTGCTGATATCAGACTTGCACTTTTCCTACACAGTCGACCGGGGCCGTAACTGAGAATAATTGTTCTCAGGAAGTGTAGGACAAACAGTACCTTTTATAAAAATACTAATAGCTATAATGAACTTCTGTTAACGGAATCTTTGGAAATATAGCTGAAGATGGCTCTCAAAAACCCCAAACTATGACACAATTTCTAACTTTTAACTGCAAAGGCCTAAAATTGACAACCTGATTATTGAAGGGATTTGGAATCGAATAGCGTTTTCCATTTTTGGTAAATATATTATTTGTTGATATATAAGAGAGTCTTGTCATGAGGATGCAAATTATTTCACTTCCCATGTTGCCGGATCCTGAAATTCGATTCAAAATGATAACTTTGACAGTATTTTCTCAAAGATATATTACTTGTATCAAAAAATAAATAAGGCCATTCGATTAAATAGTTTCTGAATAAGAGTACGTGCTAATCTTATTCGTTACCGAAAAGAAATGAATTTTTAGAAATGCATCAGAAAATAGTTCCTTTGGATTTGAGAAAATCTTTACTAAATAATATACAAATATTTTCATAAATCTACTTTTTATCATACAGCTTTAAAAGTTGTGATATTTTCAACTTTTTTTCTTTTATTTTAAACCATATTAATTTTTTTAATGAATCCTTATTTGAATGTTGAAATGTCTAAGAATCAAAGTAATTGTTAATGTTGCTACTGTATATTTTCTGTCCTGCGAATTTATCGTAATTTCAAAATATACTGTAAATTTATCTCATTAATAGATATGTAGTATTTTTATAGGAATCTTTGTTATATATATTAAGTAAAATCTGCGTTTTTTGTAAAAATTGAGTCGGAATCAGTCGGATCGAACATTGAATTCTGAAAATATGAACGGGCCGGACCGCGCTCAAACCGAACTTTTAACTTTTACGCCGGGGTGGGCCGGGCCTGGAAATTCTGGCCTGTGCCGACCTCTATCCCTGTAACAGTTTTTACCTAACTTTTTTTAGCTGTGTATTAATGGTCAGATGGATTATTCTGATACTTATTATTATTAAGATTTTTTATAAATGAATAAAACTCTAAAATTATGTCTTCAAAATTTGGAGAATTTGGATGACGTTAAATCACTTTATATACTTAAATTACTTCATAAAATTAAACTTGACTCAATATTCAAGTCATATTTACTGAGGAAGTGTTCAAATCTTTTTTGTCTATTTTTTCTTTTTTTTTTTCCCCTTTTTTTTTTTTTTTTTTTTTTTTTTTTTTTTTTGTATCTTTAAATTCAAAATTTTAGCATTCATTTTTTTTAACTGCTTATCAGTGTCGGCCGATGCCAGTTCGGACTACAGTACATTTCTCAAGCGTATAATATTTTCGATTTCTCTAATACAGCATGATTTGTGCATTATTTTATTGTTTTACGTGAAACGAGATGGTATATCGTTCCGCGTTTGAATAGACATTTAAATATGCAATTCATTATTGTCTTATGATATTTCCACGAGGGGGAAATCTTGTTACACTATTAATGAATTATTGATAATTGTTTGTCTAATATAATCGCTTCTGTTTGCAGCCTCGCCCCCATCGCGAGCCTAGAGTGTATCGACGAGAGCTCTGCGACCAGCGATGGATCCAGGACCCAACCTCCGAGCCGACAGATCTCGCTTTCCGCGGCCACTGGGATTCGATACAAGTGAGTCTATTCAAGTCGTCATGAATTTTGTATGAGCATTTTAACAGTATTTGTTTCTGATACCTGTTGATTTGAATTTGATATTCAGTAAAGTAAATATTGTTTTAGGGATCATCCATGAATTATATCATTCAAGATAGGGATTCTAGTGACACGTATAAAACTCATTTTCGCCGCCTGAAATGGCGCAATATTTCAAAAATTTTAAATGGGAATGGGAAATGGGGCGGGGTCACCCAAGCTAAAAATGAAAAACATCATACGTAATCGCAAAAAACAGGCCAACTTTTGAAAGATGTGTCGATTAGGACCTTTGATATGTCGATTAGGCCTTTTAAGAGGCTGCGAAATTTCTGTGACATAATGTCACCTGAGAATAATAAGGCTCTATCTGTGTTTTTGAAAATAATGACTTATCGATATAGAAAGGCTCTATCTGTATCAATGAAGGCATTTTTGCATCAAAATGATGTTATATATAATTTACATATGGTATTACGATTATGTTATGGCATTATTTTAATCCAGAAATGCCTTCACAGATACAAATAGAACATTTCTATATTGATAAGTCATTTTTTTCAAAAACAGATAGAACGTTATTATTTCTTTCTTTCTAACCGATGACCAGGCCTCTATCTGCGGAGTTTCTTCAGCTTAACGGGTTAGATACCTGGTATCGGGGCGCATATTAGCAACCTTTACATGGATACGGACGTAGGAAAGAATTCTGTGCAGGGATTGGCCTGATCGGCTCTGTCTTCCCTTTAACGTTAGTTTAAAGGACGTTGACTTTCGTCCCTCTAACAGAAAATGAAAATGCTTTTTTTTAAATATTTGTCGCAGAAAAGTTGTTCTTCTGATTAATGTAATAGATACGCTGTAGAAATATGTCGTAGAAATAATTTAGCAAATTTTCTTCAAATTTAAATTTTTACAATTTTTATAGTTACATAGACATATTATAATGCATTTATAATTTTAATGGTTAAGTAATGCATAACTTCACGTCGTAATATTTTTCATGCACTTTTAAAAATGTGAAAGAAGGAACATTTTCATTTTTTAACGTAAGATAATGGGTCACAAATTTAGCTGACTAAATAAAAATGTGCATTCAGTATAATTTTACACAAATAAGCAATGGTTGCACGAATCACAAAACATTTTAGTCATATAAAAAAGAATAGTTAAAACTATTTTACCTAAGAAGCAAACATGATATTTCTTGAAGATAGCAGAATAATTAAAATGTATATTTTGCTTTAAAATTGAATATTATAACCACTGAACTAGAAATTATGCAAGTAGATATTGGAAAAAACATTGCACTTTGTAGCTTCCAAGCATATTCCTTCCGGATTTTTTATGTAGTACTAAATTGAATAAATTTAGTTTGGTAATATCTTGTAGTATCTTAAATAACAAACTTGTGATTAGAAATCTATGATATCTGACATTATAAAACCATGCCGGTTTGTGGTTCTTTGTTTCCTGCACTATGGCGATAAACGTGGTCGTGACGCATGAAATTGCTCCATAACATAAGCCAATCACAGCCCAAGATTTTTCATCATGTCTGTATCCATGTAAAGGTTGCTTATATGCTATCGGGGCGAGTGACCGCCTAATCGCCACGTAGCGGCAATATACCCGATAACTTCACTTCTCACATCATTGTATTTGCAATAGTTGCTTCTCATTTGAGCATTCTTTGTTTTGTTGGTTTCTTTGCATTACACCCTGTTGTTTGTACTGCAAATGGCTACTCAAGTTGGTTTTTTTTTTTTTTTTTTTTTTTTTGGCGTTAGGGGATTCTTAGGTGACGATAAGTAATGGATGATTCCTAATAAGGTTTTCTAAAGTCGAACAAACACTATTGAAATTTTATTAAAATTTTTAGTGTAGATTTTTTTATTCTCGATATCATTAATATGTATGCATTAAGTTTTTAATTAATCTTTAAATTTTTTTCAGGAACTTGGGAAAATCCGGCCTTAAAGTATCGAGTGTTGGATTAGGTAAGATCGACATTTTATGTTTAATCATCTGTTCCTTTTTATCAGTATTTAATGTAATCTCTTACTTATTGATCTTTTATATTCCTTCCGGATACAAGTCGTCTTATGATATAACGTAAATTTTCTTTTAGATAAGTCACGTATTCACTGATTTATATAACGCTAATATAAAACTGCCATTAATCCTTTAGGCTCCTTTTTATTTATTTTTTTACCTTACTTATAATTTAATTTTGAAATAATAAGTTTTCTCAAAGCGAAATATCTTTCTTTTATGTTATCAGATCTCAGTTAAACATTTTTAGCTACCTAAATGAATTTAAATAATCAGGAATAACAAAACCATATTAATTTTGATGGTAATATTAATGCTGTTAATTTATCATGTTTATCTATAAAAACATGTTTGTTGACATTAAAATATTTATTGGAGAATTGATAGCAGAGTGTTTAAGGCATGACGCTGCTAATCGCTTGCGAGCGTAGGAGATTGTGGGTTCAATTTCCTCCAACTTCATTGCACACATACTTTGTGTGGAGCTCCCGGCTGTATTTCTCTAGTGCTGCAAAATTTCCTTGTGCTATCTCGTCCCTGTATATTGACGATAACTTATAAGCAGATTTTCATGTCAAGCACACAAGTTAGATGTATGTTGATCAATAAATAAATAAATGACTTGAAAAAAATTACTTGGAAACATTTCCAAAAATTAATGATAACAACAGAAACTTCGTTTTCATAAATTACTTCCTTAAATCTCATAATTATTGTGGTTTCTATCATGTCTATTGATAAGAAAATGCTTTTTGGAATCATGGGTTCTCGGAAGAGGTTATATTTTTGCCCGTGATTATATTATACTTTACATGATTAGAACAGACATTTATCTATTTTTACACTGCATGGTCGACAATTTTCTCATTATCTTTCTATGAATTACTTGATTCCAATTCAGATAATGCTGCTGATAATGATTTTGATTGTAATACAGATAAAGATGCTCTCAGCTATTTTATCAATATGAGCATTCTGGTTTAATTAGAGATTTAGAGGTTTCTGAAGCATACGCTTGATTTTATGCTCCAGACTAAAAGAAAAAAATTCATTCGCTCCTAAAACATATACCGCTATATACATATAGCCGGAGAACAAGAGTTTTTGGGTTTCTATCTATACGATAGTGACTAAATTTCTGCAAGTATGAGAAGAACCTAAGCCTGTCACATGGAGACAATCGGAAACTAATGTTAAACAAATGGCAGCGTTCTTTTTCAATTTCGATCTTTTCAATATATATATATTAATATAACTGAGGTAGGTCTTTTATTAGTTTTTCGATTTTGGTTGCATTTTATTTTTATGGGGTTACCTTTCATTACAGAACCGGTTCCGAAATGGAAAGTAACCTCATTATACAATAGATCTGCAATAAAAAAAAAAAAAAAAAAAAAAAAAAAAAAAAAAAAAAACACCCGTTAGCATTTGACCTCAGCTGTCCCATGGAGAAGTACAGTAATAATTTAAAATATAAAAATGCAAACGAGAAATTTTAAAAGAAATCGCATCATCATATATATTAAAACTGTGAGCTACTTCTTTAAGATCAACTCAAAAACAGGCATTTGCGCATGCGTGAAGTTGAACTTATTAGCACTTCCAGTTAGAGGAAAGTCGAAGCGAGTCTGATTAACCCAGTGGTTTCAGACACGAATTTATAGCTCTGAGCTTCTGTAGAGGACTAGGGTTCGATCTCAACGCTCGGCAAAATAATGTTTTTGAATAATGATACATTTTACTACAAGGGAAATTATATTATTTTTATTCTTTTGTTATTGTTATTATTGAGTTGATCTTAAAGAAGTAGTTACTGTTTTAATATATATGATGCTTTATAATTAAATAAAATCTAACACTAATTTTTTTTAAGAAACAATTTTATTTTAAAAATATTTCAAGTAATTAAAACATAGTAATTAGTAGATATAAACAGCCAATTTCCAGTTCAGGCATTAAGAAATACATTTGTAAGAATAAAATTATTGAAAATATTTACACATTGCATTCTTAAAAAATAAAATAAAATAAAATAAACAACAATAAATGCAACACACATAAAAAATATTGTAAAAATGTTGTAAAATTTAATTTAACATCTCGCAATCATTATTCAAAATCAAACGTTATTCTAATTAATCTTTTAACATGTTTATCGTCAAATCTTGATGGGTACCATCTAGTCTCTATACTAATAAAATCCGTGCGCCTCTGTCTGTCTGTCTGCTTGAAGCCGATTACAGTTCGCAACGCGGGTGAGTTGGAAGTCGCGAAAGGTGTCTTTCGACTGGAAAAATTCCGGGGAAGTCATTTCGGGCATTTTCGAGACCGTGGGACCAAAATTTAAAAAGTTATGAATTAAAAACCCCTTGGGAATCGGAACGAAAAATGTCTCAATTTCAAACGGAGCTCCGAAGCAGAACATTGCGCCACCTTACGGTGAAGGACATGAATTTTTCCCCTTTGGCTAAAAGAAGAAACAGCCGAAAACCTCTTTTTCTACCGGCGCTAATTGCGATTTTTTTCGCATCAATTTTTTGACTCGCCGTAGAATATTTACCGTAGTTTTCGCTAAAATATTGAACTTAGAAATAAAACAGGACTATCGAAACTTTTTTTTTGCGCGTTTTTTAAACCATCATGCAGACAGTTTTTAAAGTAGAAAAAAACTGATTACATATTCAGAATCTGCGTAAAAGTCTGCTTCTGATGAACCAAAAAATACGAGAAAATGTCTTATGGGCGCGCAGCGCCAACCGTGCAAAACCAAATATTTTTAACGGGACGATGGCAACCATGGCGCGTAGCGCCGGTGGGCGGTAGGCCGGTGGGCGCATAGCGCCCACTGTGCGAAATCACATATTTTTAACGGGATAATGGGCGCATAACAACCATAGCTCTTTAATTTACTTTTTTTGTGCTTGAGGATTCGATCACCAAGACTTGTTTATTAAATGAATTTTTTTGCTTATTATATACTGCTTAATATCGAGGTTCGTTCGGAAAAAGTGGCCCAGCTAGCGGGCGTAGCTCGCTAGTCTATACTAATAAAATCCGTGCGCCTCTGTCTGTCTGTCTGCTTGAAGCCGATTACAGTTCGCAACGCGGGCGAGTTGAAAGTCGTGAGAGGTGTTTTTCGTTTCGAAAAATTCCGGGAAAGTCATTTCGGGCATTTTTGAGACCGTGGGACCAAAATTAAAAAAGTTATGAATTAAAAACCGGTCGGGAATCGGAACAGAAAACGTCTAATTTCCCAAACGGAGCTCTCAGGCAGAACACTGCGCCACCTTGCGGTGACTGACTAGAACTTTTCCCCTTTGGCTAAAAGAAGAAGCAGCCGAAAACCGCTTTTTCTCCCGTCATTTTGTCAAAGAATGTATAAGAGGAAAAGAACTAATTGGTAAAAAATGTTAAACACGGTTTAATTAACGCGTTTTTTCTTAAACCATCATGCAGACAGTTTTTAAAGTAGAAAAAAACTGATTACATATTCAGAATATGCATAAAAGTCTGCTTCTGATGAACCAAAAAATACGAGAAAATGTCTTATGGGCGCGCAGTGCCAATCATGCAAAACAAAATATTTTTAACGGGACGATGGCAACCAAGGCGCGTAGCGTCGGTGGGCCGACTTCGCACAGTGGGCGCGTAATGGGCGCATAACAACTATAGCTCTTTAATTTACCTTTTTTGTGCTTGAGGATTCGAACACCAAGTCTTGCTTATTAAATGAATTTTTTTGCTTATTATATACTGCTTAATATCGAGGTTCGTTTGGAAAAAGTGGCCCAGCTAGCGGACGTAGCTCGCTAGTATATATTAAAACTTTAGGCAAATTCTTTAAGATCAACTCAAATTCCGGCATTTGCGCATACGTGAAGTTGAATTTATTAGCTTTTCCAGTTAGAGGAAAATCGAAGCAAGCCTGGTTAGCTCAATGGTTTAAAGCACGAATTTACAGCTCTGAGCTTTTGTAGAAGACCAGGGTTCGATCCCAATGCTCGGTAGAATAATTTATTTGAACATTGATACATTTTACTACGAAAGAAAGTCATATGATTTTTATTCTTTTGTTATCATTATTATTTTGATGCTTTATAATTACATGAAATTTAACACTCAACATTTTTTTAAGTAACAATTTTATTTTTAAAATATTTCAAGTAATTAAAACATAGTAATTATTAGATATAAACAGCCAATTTCCAGTTCAGGGCTTTAGAGTATAATATTTGTAAGAATAAAGTTATTGAAAATCTTTACAAATCGCACTCTTAAAAAAAAAAAAAAAAAAAAAAAAAAAAAAAAAAAAAAAAAAATACAATAATAAATACAACACACACACAAATAAAAATTGTAAAAATGTTGTAAAATTTAATTTAACATCTAGCAATATTTTTTAAAAAATGTGTTCTAATTTTCAAAAAAATGTAAGTATTTAAACATTATTTTGTCGGTAGGTAGTAGCAGCAATTTACCACATTCCTGTCATGTGCTTGGAAGCTTAGAAAAAGTAATCCATTTGTAAACTGTAATCTACGTGAATTATATAAATAAATAAATTGTATACATCATTTAGACCATATATTAAATGATTTTTAACTAAATCCCCGAGTGCCGTTTTGAAGTAATGTCTGAATCTTTAAAATTGTGAAGTCTGCTAAAATATTTTAGAAATAATTTAACAATTTTAACTTAAAATATTTAAGCTAAAGTATTTTTCATTTAATTTAAACAAATCTACAATTTTTGTTATATTTTGTATGAGCATTACAAGGAAGATTTGTGTTTGTGTGCATATAAGGAAAAGTCTTATTTATTTTCCGGGGGGAAAATTAAAATAAAGAAGGGAAAACAGGGGGAAAGAAAAATAGTCATGTAAGAATTATAATGTCATGTAAGAACTACTTTGTGATACGCATGGTTTAAAAATTAAATAATGTATGAAAACGTTATGAAAAATTCAAATAATTCAAATACATTATAAATAGTTACTTGGTAGCACGAAACTTTAAATTTAGGGACTTAAAATGAGACTGTTAAAAATAAAATTAATAAAAACTTTTCAATATAATTTAAAAATTAGAAAAAAACCATTGTTATTTTTTTCAAAACACTGAGAAAATTCACTAAAGTAAATATCAGTTCAATTAATTTTAGTTATCCTTTTGTTAAAAAGTAAGCTCTGTTAAAATTCTTAAAATTCTGCTTAAAATTCTTTTAGATGATTACTTGAGTAGGTTAGACTGACAGAACCATGAAACGCTTTGAATCTGTTGGAATCACACAGATAACATACCAATAAATCAAGCTTTCAAAACTTTATTTACAGGTAACCAATTAAGAAAATGACAAAACGAACAGAAAGAATGAAACATGTTAAGAAACATGTTTATCGTCAAATCTTGACGAGTACCATCAATAGATTAATGCTCAAGTTCCGCATTAAATACAAAGTCCGATATTGGAGGCCCCACCCCCGTAAGGTTCTGCTCACGAAGCTGATAGACAGGAGGGGCTGGGTTTGAATCCAATCGCGCTCGTCGGTGTAACCGTTCGGAGTTTTCTGCGGTTCTCTTCGAATCTTGGAATTCTTTGCGTAAATAAGGGTTAGGTTTCCTTTGAAAAACTCCTACGGAGAGCACCCCCCCCCCCCCTCTTAAGGTCCATATCCTTCGTGTTGATAATTGGCCGTCATAAATACGATCAAACAACCGAGATATAGAATTTTTATTGACAGTACTAAAAGGCGCATTAAAGTGTTAAATTAATTTTTAATACAATCATTCAATAGGTAAATAAATCATAAGAGTTGTAAATTTTCAAGTGAAAGAAAAATGTCCGAACATTATGATTGATTTATCAACTGAATAATTGCGTTAAAAATTAGTCTAATGTTATTACGCATGCAGCGTTTATTGCAGTTCCAAAAAATAATCTTCGATTTATTCTATTTAGCTGATTCAGATACCAGTTATAAGTTGTCATAATTGTTATAAGTTAGTTGGATGAATTAGTCATCCAGATTCGTCCGGGATGGCTCTGCTGGTAGAGCATTTTCAGCTTCAACCAAGATATCTCTGGTTCGAATCTGTCCGGACCTTTTGCACTCATTTAGAAATTTACAGCTGTTATCATTAAAGTGTTATTTTATAAAATGATACAAAATATCTTAATTTATCTATTGGGTAAGTATAAAAGTTCTACCAGTTTTGAAGAGATGTAAATATCAAGTGGAGTACGGACGGATATTACAACTGACGTTTCGAGGATGGGAAATTGGCCAATAACGTATAGGGCAGAAGAGTATACATAGGCTCAATGATTGTCAAAATACCTCAGCTGAACAGGAAACAACATGGCAAGCAAGAAAGACCATATCTGACATTGTTTACTGTAGCCAGTCCTTCATGTTTTCATACCTTTTGGGTGCGGGAAAACATAATAATAAACCTACGAGTCAACCATTAAAATCGGGTCTGAAGGCAGTTTCCGCCAGGATATGACTGGACAAACCAATTTTGTTAAGGGAGGCTCAGTCCCATACCCTAAAACATTTTGAGCTTCCCCTAGAAAAGACTCCAAAGTCATTAAATGAATTTCTGTTCTAAAAATACAAATGAAATTCTGCTCAAAAATCTAATTTAGTTTTGAGCCCTTTCACAGTTTTGCAGAAGTACTAAATTGTAACTAAAATGTTTCAACACTCATTCATCCTATTTGCACATATGAAGCTAACATAATGTTTAATATTGCTTAGTTATACATTTTAATTTTTCATCATCCTTTTTTTTTTTTTTTTTTTTTTTTTTTTTTTTTTTTTTTTAGCATAAAATGAAGTTAGTAGAGCAGTTTAATAAGAAACGTAGTGCCTATAGTGTGAATATGTGTGATTATGTGCTTTATATTTCTGCGTCAGAGAAAGTGAAAGAAAGATAAAATATGAGCCCCTCCCCTCCATTTTTTTACCCCCCCCCCCCCTATTATTCACTTACGGCCCTGGAGTTCTGACTAAATCCTGGAATTTCAACTTACAAGTCGATGAGGTGATTATCTGTGTAGCCACCTTGCAGTGTATAGGAGAATATAATTAATGGATAATATTTTAGATATTTTTCCCGTAACATGATGCTTAATATCTGCGTTTGTTTTTCATATCAACAAGGTGGAAACCGTCGAATTTCGACGAAAATAAATGATTAAGAAGGAACTCTTTCATTGATTTATAATAAACCTATAAAATTTGCTACCGTAAAAAATGCATCATACAATAATCAGTATAACTCTCAAACAAATGTTATTTAAAGCTAAAATTAAGAAAAACAAAAAATACTATTGCTATAAAACTCAGTTGTCTAAATTATTAAAATTAAACTTTAATCGTATATGTAAAAATATAATAAAGCAAAATATAATAAAGATCAATTGTTAAGATGAAGTTATCAATTGAGGCTCTTATGTTTGCTATAAATGCGCATACAAAAAATTATTTCAAATGACACGATCTTACAATTTCATATGAAATCTAAACCCGTCATAATTTTTATCTTCTCAAAATTTACATACGCACATTTCACTTTTTATCAATTTTAAGAGAAAATGGCGCATTTCTATTGCTACAATTACAAAATTCGTACTAAAAAGTATAAAATAATTAATGCTTGAAGAATAAATTGAGATATAACTTTCAAACAAATTGCATTTAAAAGTACATTTTTTATCTACGATTGTATAAAAATTAAAAATGTGCGATGTTTAGTATAAAATTTGCAGTACCGAAAATTGCAAAACCCAATTGCATGTGAAAGTGTTGCCATTCGCAAAATGACGTATGCGTTACACACAGATACGTTTGGCCTTTATAATATAGATAGGTGATGATCTTTGTGAGTATTTTTTTATTTATTATTTTACAGAAAAACTTTTCTGAATTTCAGAAAAATGAAATTATAAAGAATTTTTACATTACAAATAAAAATTTAACAGCAACCATCCAGACAGAAATAAAAATTATTTTTACACCGAAAGATTTTTTCTTATATTCAAAGAACTGCCGAATATGTTTTTCAATAACCCTATAGAATAAAGAAAAGAAAATTCTAGTACTCAATAGATACAATTTACGTAATTGAATAAAGTGCAATATTTTTTAGTTTTTGGTTCAATGTAATTGCAATCAACAATACTCATTCCTGACTGGAAAAGAATAAATTTTTTCCACGAAATATTTTTTTAACTTAATAAGTTACTGGGGGAAAAAATGAAAATTTCAAGCATAAGATAAAAATCAAATTTTCAAAAAGCTATCACATCTTTTTCTAAAGTATAGATCTTCAATTTTTATTTTTAAGAAAAGCAATGCAAGTTTTCTGGAATTTTTTTTTTTCTTTTAAATTGTATTCTGTAAATCTAAAAAATGTTTTGGAAAGCAATTATTTCATTGTTGACTTCAATAAGAAGAATGAAGGAGAGAAAAAAAAATCTTAGCACAAAAAGCATAGAGAGGAAGTTTAATAACACGAAAGAAGCAATAGTCAGCTACGTGGTTAAAAAAGATGTTCAAAGTCAAACTCAGGATTGAATTTTTTTTTTTTTTTTTTTTTTTTTTTTTTGTTATAAATTTATATTTTTTAAGTAAGTACATGTATATATGTATTGTATGTATATATATATACCGGGTGTCCCAAAAATGACTGATGGATTCTAAAATTCAATAACTTGCAAACGGTGACAGCTACTAATAAAATTTTTGCAGGAGGGTTATGTATAATGTCAGTTTTTTTTTTTTTTTTAACCATAATTTTTTATTTTAGTTTGCATCTCAAACAATAGGTGGCGCTGATGGCGATTGAAGGCCAGGTGATCAGTGCTAAGTGAAGCGTCGACCTGGCCAAAATCGCCGTCAGCGCCACCTATTGTTTGAGATGCGAACTAAGATAAAAAATTACGGTAAAAAAAACTCCTGACATTATACATAACCCTACTGCAAAAATTTTTTAAATATCTGTCACCGTTTGCAAGTTATTGAATTTTAAAATCCATCAGTCATTTTTGGGACACCCAGTATATATATATAATGTATATATATACATATATATATATATATATGGGATATAGATTGCACATACATATATATTTGTGTGCATGTTGAATCAACACACATCTATAAATAATTGTATAGTTATATTTATAAAATTTGTTGATATAAATTAATAATTAATATTAATGGTTAACTTGAATTATTATATAGTTACATTTATGAAATTTAATTAATATAATTTAATTATTAATGTTAAGGGTTAACTTGAATCTATTTGTTAGCTAAATTAGAACAATATCTAAAATGTTATATTCTAAGTGTATTAGAGGTCTGCACTATTTTTTTTTTTTTTTTATCGGCCCGGACCGAATCATATGGCCGTTCTATTTCTATTTTGGCCTAGAAAACTAGAAAATCTGGAGTCATTCCTCCAGCCCAGCCCGGCCCGGCCCACGGGTAGGACCCGTGCACACCTCTAAAATGAATAAAAGCATATATTAATTATTATTTTAATCTTTGTTTTATTATTATTTTAATATTTGTGGTAATTTGTATTACATATACATATATATATACAATGTATAAATCATGCTTTAGGATTATTTCCTGATTTCTATCTTAGAAATTAATCGCAATTGTTGTGTCTACTTGGCATTGCCCTTGATAACAAGCCACTAACCTCAATCTCCAATTTTATTTGTAATTCTTCCATTATTGCTAATTTTATTCGATTGTCTTGTCATGACTAAGTTTGTTACATTGAGTTATTCTATATTCATTCTAGATGTTGGATTGTAGTATTATATAATGATTACATACATATATGTGTATATATATGTAGAACCATTAGATAATACTATAAATCAACATCAAAATATGGAATAACTCTGTAATAACAAACTATATCAAACATAGGAGTTGGCAAAAATTGGAACAATATTGGAAATGTGGTATTTAGCTCGTTATCAAGGGCTATCCTAAGTAGACACATTAATTGAGATTAATTCCTGATTAGAAATCAGGATAAACCTAAAAATGATTTTTATATTGCCCGATTAATTGCAAAGGAAAACATTGTTCAAAGAAAAATATTAGAAAAAAATAAGATAGTAATTGAATTATCAAAATATTAATTGCAATGGAAAACAGAGTTCAAAGAAAAATATTAGAAAAATAATAAGACAATAATTGAATTATCAAAAAGATAAACTTACTAATATCAATCGCTACCATGTGAGATAATTTCGAATTTGCAATCACACTTTGCCAGCAGTTATAGTTGACAGTTAACAACGAAAGTTATATCAGAAACCAAAAAGATATAATTAATAATATATAATTAAAATAATTATTATTGAAAATAATTAATTACAAAACATTAGTAAACAAAAATATTATGAACTTAATAAAAATAGTTAAATTATTTTATACTAATAACAAGTTTTAATTAATATTTATGAAAATTTACTTTAAATCTATTAATATCGATGAATATTTACTTTATGTAAAATAAATACGAATAAACTACACAGAGCGCCATCTGTTGTAGCAGTGGCGCCATCTTTATTTTCTAAATAGGATTAATTAATGCAAAATATTGATTAATGCTGTAAGAGCTAAATTTTAATAATTACGTTACTTATATGTTTAAATCAAAAATCGGAGAATTAATAATTTATTATAACATTTAAAAATATACCAGCAAAGGATAGTTTATTTTGATAAATAACATGTGAATTTAAAATATAATAAAAGTAATATAAAATAATAGTAAATTATCAACCATTGATCAGCTTCAAACTACATTTCATATTAAAGCCAGAGGAATAAAACAGGAATGCTATAACAACACATCACCATAAATAATAAATTAACACTTTATTCTTGTTACATTGCACCACTTCCTACCACCCCCTCTTTTTTTAGAATGATTAAATATATTAACATATTCGCATATATTTTCCAGCAGCTCCTCCCTAATACTTTAATCTAACATCTACCCACCCATCCAGCCTATTGATTGATGGTTTTTTTTTTACCATTTTAGAGTTTTTTATTTTTTGTGTAATTTTTATTTTTTATATTTTTTTATTTATATATATATTTTTATGCGCAAAATGCTAAAAGTAACTGACAATAAACATCCTACCGCAAATTATAAGTAAAAAAAGTATTAATTGTATAATAAAGAGTAAATGAATTTCTTAGGAAAACCGTGATGTATCGCATCAAATATTAATTGTTTAATGTTTTTGTTAATAAGATGAGGGAAGCATGAACTTTTAATTCTGAACAAGTGATTGAGGAGTATATTTCGATAAACAGAAATAAGGAGGCAAGATTTAAAAATGAGTAAAGGTATTAACTTAAAGTTTAAAATCTTTACGTTTGTCATATAGATCAGTGATTATTTTGTTCTCCACTAATGTAATTTTTAAATCCAAAAAGTTAATACTATTGTTTGATAAAAGGTTCTCCGTAGGTTCCAGATTAGTGGGATAAATTATAGGAAATGTAACTAATACTATACTAACACTGTTAGTGGTGTCAATTAAAATGATGTCATCAATATAGCGAAATATTAAAAGATGATCATTACAATAACTTACTATCAACGATAATTTTCAGAATTTTTAATCTATGTTTTTGAGACTTTCACAAAAGTTGCTCTACACATTTAACTAACACAATATGCAAATAAAATTTTAATAGCGTTCACGCATGCGCAGTAAAAAATTATTTAGTAAACCTGCTCATTTGTCATACAATTTTTATTATTTTTAAATTCTGATGACAGGGTATTGTAGTACCATGATGTTTGTCGTATTTTCAGAAAAGAACATTATTTTATATTAAGAACTCTGCAAATTATAAGCAAAAAACTTAGGACTGTTTTTATAAAAACCTTAATTTCTCTACGAGTATGAATGCTATTCTTATTAAAATAAACACAGTACATTACAATAAGCCATTTAATCATAATGTGCAGTTTGAACGCTTTTGCTACATTAGTTTTGACAGGGTTATTCAAAAGATCTTCGTTCTTTTTCAATTTGTTGACGGTCCCCTGTTCGATTTCGGCGAAAACTCTTCGCGAAAATATATGACGCGCACTATTTTGTTTACACACCTGGAGTTTCACCACATTTCGATTTATATTTCTTTCACTACTTACTTAATTACCAATTATGCTTAACTTTTGGACACCAGTATATATATATATATATATATATATATATATATATATATATATATATATATATATATATATATATATATATATATATATATATATATATATGTATATGTATATATATATATATATATATATATATATATATATATATATATATATATATATATATATATACGTGACTGTGTTTAGTCTAAAAATCATTAGTGAATTGTTATCTTAGTAAATGTTGTTGCAAATTTAATATGTATGCTTGTATCATGGCTTGTTACTCAATTTGTGAATTATATTCGTGATAGATGATGATTTGTAGTACAATATAATGGTTATATATACATATTTTATATAAATATATATACACATATATCATAAAATTTAAATCAGAAATATAAATATAAATGGTAAAAAAAATACCTGTTTAAAAACAATTACAAATTACCAAAATTTAGTGAAATTTTAAAAACAAAAGAAATATATTCATTGACACTAAAACTGTTGCCATATATATATATATCATGCAAAAAACTGGTGGAACCAGAGAGAAAAGTAGAGCTCGATCTAAAAAAATGTTACAGTAAAAATTGGGAAATACTTTCAATCTAAAAACATGCGTAGAAAAGAAATGGAATCAGATGATCTGTAAAGCTCATGAAATAACCCAAATTTTTGTTAGCTGAAAATGAGGACTGAGCTTTACTGGTGCCTTAAAATCAATCAGGGAAAAAGAGGCCTTTTTAACTCACTTCATATTCCAATCATCCATAACCAGTTTAAAAATTTGGGTTCATAACTATAGGTTACAGGCTGATGTAATGAAGTGTGAGAACGGTCCTTTCAGTACAATGTGTGGACACAATTCCTCTCCAGCGGTTTTGATAAGTGGAAGATCAAAGCTCCAAGTAAACCCAAAACCTTGAACAGATACGATTCAACCATATACTATATATTTGTGTTAAGGCATATTTATCTATATCAATTCCTTAACAACCTGATTATATTAATGTTATACATTAATTATTACTTCATGTTTTATATTCGTTTTGCGTTATGGATCTTAACTGATTTGAGACAACATAACAATATATTCTATTGACTACTTTGCTCAGTAATCATTTTGAGTGAATAATAGTATAATTCTGAATATAAGGTACCAGTAAAGCTTAGTCCACATTTTCAGCTAACAAAAATTTGGGTTATTTCATGAGTTTTACAGATCATCTGATTCCATTTCTTTTCTACGCATGTTTTTAGATTGAAAGTATTTCCCAATTTTTACTGTAATTTTTTTTTTAGATCGAGCTCTACTTTTCTCTCTGGTTCCATCAGTTTTTTGCATGATTTAATAGCTTTTTCAGATCCGTTCAGGAACTTTATCAATCACCTTCAACTAACAAATCTAAACTGTTATTAGTATTAGTTTAAAGTTATTAGTAGGCATATTAGTTTGGCAAAATACCGGAAAAAACGCCAAGTTGACTTCAATTTTGGCGAGTAATTTTGGGTGCCAGATTTGGCGATACATCGCCAAGTTGGCGAAAAGCTTGGCGTCATTTGGCAACAAAACCGCCCCTTCCCCGATGGTAGTCAAACTGCAGTTTCGGGGTATCTACGCAGATTTTCTTATGACCATAGGTATCTACACAGATTTTTGTTGCGTCATTTTCAAATCGTTATTTTTATATAGAGAGAAGAACTTTTTTTTTTTTCTAAATTATCCCTTTTTAATTCAAATGTTTATTGTAGTAATTGTTTTGACGTCAAAAACACTCAAATAAAAGTGCGATGTTTTTTTTAACACGTATTTAGTTACAGTTTATACAGGGTGAGTCTTAAATATCGAAACAATAGGCTATCTCCTCAAATATTGCTCCTAGACCCATACTTCCAATTGCAAAAATTCATAAAAAAGGTGAAATTTCTGATAAGATAGGTTGCAACTCCATGGAAGGTCTATTTGAAAAAATACGAAAATTAAATTTTTATACGATCCCCGTAGGGCAAAATTCCCAATTAGGAAATTATTCCTTATCCATTCCTAAATTGAACAAAACAAATTTCATCTCCGGATCTAAAAATCCCACAGAGATATTAAATCCCAAAATCCTCAAAAATTCCTGACCTACACCACTTTTTCCTGCCTCTAAACTGTGAGTTCTTGACTCAATTTCAACGCTTGTTAGGGAACATTCACAAATTGCAATTTAATAAAAATCGGTTTAAGATAGTACTTTTTCTTTGGACATAAAATAGCAACTTATAGTTTTTACGCTAAATTGGTATACCAGACGTCTGCCTGGGTCAAAATATTTAGGTCAGGTCCCAAACCGACCCATAGGAGAAAAAGTTCGGCGTGGCCTGAAAAAATGTCAACATCATAAACCGGATCGGTCTGGAAAATCAATTAAATCATAGCCCGGTTCAGTCGCAAATTTCTACATAGTTTTTTAATTCGGCGTGGGAAAAAAACGTTTCATATGGAGGAGTTCTGACCAAAAAATTCTTTTATAGCTTTTCGTTTTTTATATTTATACTTTTTATTATTAAAGAAGCGCCAAAAGCTGTAATATATTTATTTTATCAATGAATCTCTATTTATATGTAAATGTTTCACTTATATTTTAATATCGTTAATCCATATCCCATGCGTCGGAGACTCTGAAAAATGTTATACACTAAAACTTTTTAAGACGGAATCACATAGGAAAGAAAAAATACGTTATAGACAGATGCTCTCCCTAGAAGATGTATTTGGAGCCTATTTTCTTTTCAGGTACTATTTCATTTATTTTGCATGGATCAACATATTTTTCGTTTAAGACAGTATTCCGTCATAGGCAGATTTTTTTCACTGGTTTTATTGTATTTAATTTTTTTAGCCTTTGAATAATCTATTTAAAAAATGAATTTTAAAGGTTTTTTTTTTTTTTTTTTTTTTTTTTTTTAAATAAAGATTTTAAAACCTATATGTTTTCCGTAAAAAAATTCGATTGAACCGAATTTTATTTATTTTATGCACGTATTAATACAGTCAGAGACAGTGATTTTAATACGGGTTTTGTCGAGACCGGGTTTGAAAATTTCATCCAGAGTGCATCCAAGTTGAAGGAAGTAGTCCCCACCTTTGTGAAAAGTACGCTAGGCCCAGCCTGGCGGGTCTTCAGAAAAAAGTAACATCTCGGTCCTGGCCCTACCTGGGCCCAGAATAGAGATTTTTTAACATCCTCTGGAGGACGTTAAAAAGCCTGAAGTTGTCAGAGGTAAATATAAAAAATAATAATAAATAAAAATAAATAATAAAAAAAAGACAATCTGCATCTTAGAAAAAGCATTTTTTTTAAATAACTGACGGACATTTAAACAATACACTTCGTTTTTCTGTATAATGAATTTTTTATGCTCTATTTCTTGTCTTTAAATTATTAAATGTTAAGAATTTTTAAAAGAAAAAAGAACTTGAAACACGCCATTTTTGATTTTTTTACATTTGTTTTGTTTTGGCAAATTTGAAAAAATGTTTACTTTTGAAAAAATGTTTGCTTTTGAAAATATGATTTTTTTTTAAGTTATATTATTTTTTCAATAAACATTTTTAATAGTTTTAAAATTAATATAAAAAAAACCTTGGAACAAATCTAAAATCAGATTTTCATCTTTAATTAAATGGAAAGAAATTGAAATCCGATAAATAATGTTACGAGTTATAAAGATTTTTGATTGTCCCATTTAAACCAGTACTAACCACATTAAACTTTTATAAATTGTATGAGAAATTTTAGAAGGTGATTTTCTTAGCAAATTATAAGGCTAAACTTCACAAAAAAAAGAAAAAAATCAAAATTCTAACTCAAGAAATAGATTTTTTACGCGTTTTCTAGAACTGTTAAAATAACATTGTTTTTTGAATTGCGCACATTTCAATTTGTGTCTAATCCCTTAAAACTTGATGAATTTTTTAAACGGCTATAACTTTGCGAATTTTGGAGATATGAAGATGCAACTTTTTGTGTCTTATTCAGGATTGAATAAGGAAAGTCTTCCTAATTGGAATTTTTGTCCTACGGGGGCCGTATAAAAATTTAATTTTCGTAACTTTTCAACTAGGCCCCCCCCCATGGGGTCGCAATTTATCTTATCAAAAATTTCACATTTTTTTTATGAATTTTGCAATTGGAAGTATGGGTCTAAGGGCAATATTTAAGGAGATAGCCTATTGTTTCGATATTTATGACTCACCCTGTATATATGTTTATGAAAAATATTTTCTGTTTCGAATGACGTGAATTTCAAAAATGCAAAAATCTATCAGGAGAATCAGAATTTTTATTAATCTGTAAAAAAAAAATAACACGTGTTATCATTTCTTTTTTAATTTACTGAACTTTTTTTAGTTGGTGGCAACTCGAAAAAAAATGATTGAATTAGCAATTAAAAATGAGAGATTTCTATAATGTTAAATTATGGAACGTATAGCGTTATGTAAATTTTAAATGAGTGCCATTTCCTTAATTTTTGATATTTTTTTACCGGATCTTCGAAAGGCACATCCCTAAATTAAAAGCTTTCGAACAAGCTATTACACGTCGCTGAATGTTTCTTGGTTCGGCTTATAATTGAATTGTTTGTCTTTTTTTTTCTTGTTTCACGAGCAAAAAGTGCCAAAACAGGGATTCTGGATCTCCGAAACTAATCGGTGGATCTGGATGAATTTTTGTAAACTTTAAGATCTAGAGTAGGACACTTCCTCTTTTCAATTTCGTCGCGATCCGATGATTAATTCCAAAGTTATTAAGGGGTAAACTTTGGACTTTAACATTAGAGATGAATCTGAGCTCTACTATACAGCACTATCGTGCTGTATGATATATATCATTATTAATTATCATCATCATCATGAGCCATTTTCAATCCACTGCTGGAAATAGGTTTCCCACAAATTTTTCCACTATTTTCTGTCTAGTGGTTAAGTCATCCAATTTACATCGGCCGCTTTTCTGATTTCGTCAAGCCATATTACTTGAGGTCATCTTCTTGATCGTTTTACATCTCTGATGTATATATTTTTAGTAAAATGTCTAAACAACAAACACCTCGCGACGAAGAAATTTATCTGCAATCTGGAGGTGTTCGCTATGCAGAGCTTAAAACATACATGTGTAAACGTGTGTGTGCGTATACATATAAACCTGAATAGCAGCACCTTGCAGCAGTAGAATTTATCTGTTCAATATTCAACCTATTTAAAATAATAAAAAAATAAGAAATCAAAAAGAAAAGAAAACTTAATATGATAAACTTATACTAGTATATTAATCAGAAAAATACAGAACTAAGTGCATAATTGATCTGATTTTTTTTTTTTTTTTTTTTTTTTTTTTTTTTTTTTTTATAAATACATCTTTCTTTTGTGAATGGCTTTTAGTTCAAAAAGTATCTTTATAGATATTAGAGAATTTCAATTTCATAAAATTTTATAAATTTAAGAATTTAATATGCTCAAGCTTAGAATAGTATAAAGATGATTCAATCGATAATGAACAAATTAATTAAGAGTTAAGTAAATATAAAGTAGCTTTCTTAAATAATGACTTCATTTTTAAATATAAATCCAGGAAATATAATTAGAAATATTTATCTAAACTTTAAATTAGATTTTAGGAAACGATAGAATAAAAATATTTTGGAAACTAATTCTATTTCTTTAATTTTTGTTTTATTTATTTTATTTATTTTATTTTATTTATTTATTTATTTATTTTGTTTATTTACATGTTTAATGTTATTTTCAGTGTCATTAAAGTTTTTTTTTTTTTTTTTTTTTTTTTGAAACTTTAAGTGGAAAATATTTTGAAAAGTCCAGAGTAAAAAAAAAAAAAAAAAAAAATCAAGCTGTAAATTGCACGTCAAATGTAGCAAATGATGTGCGTTCGTACTATAACGAAGTTTTAAAAATATTCAGATCTTTATGTAACAGTATACAGTTCTTCGAATACTGTACAAGTATATATATATACCGGATGTCCTGAAAAGGACTGAACGATTTTAAAAATCGATAACTTGCAAACTTTTACAGATATTTAAAAAATTCTTGCACGAGAGTCATCTGAAAGGTCAAAAGTTTTTTCCCTGTGAGTCTGGATTTTAGTTCGAATTACAAACAATAGATGGCGCTGAGAGCGCTAGATGCTGTGTTGAGGTGGATATTGACGTCACTTGGCACTGAAGCAAAATAAGGAGATTTCGCTGTGGAGTGTATCTCGTTTGACAATGAAATCTTTCTCTTAGGGCCCGATTTTGAACTTTTGTTTATTTGTTTTTATTGAACAACATGCATCTGACTTGTGTACTCGACATGAAGCCCCGATTTTGAACTCAGTCGATATGATTTCAGTGAAATGTGTTGTTGCCATGGAAATAATAAATCCTTTAATATAATAGCAGATATTGAAATCTTGCATGAATTTAACGAGCAGCACTCGAGCTTGCAGACGATTTCACATTTAAGAAAGCTGTATTTTCTCGGATTAAATTACTTTTTATTATCTAATTTAAAGAATATTTTGCGCGTCATATTTTAAAACAAAGTGAAACGATTTAGTAGGTTTTTTTTATAGTTAAAAATTAATAAATTTTGCCATTCTAAAAAAATTTTATATTCTAAGAAATACTAGTTCTTTTAAAGAAGTTCTTTAATAGAGTTTTATCTATGCTATTATAAAATCGCGGAAATGGTTTATTCCTTAGAACAAAGAATATTTTTAGTATTGGAATATCATCGCTTGGATAAAAGTGTAACAGCAACAAGAAGGAGCTTCCAAGCAAAATTCAATACAAGTATTGTTCCGCATCCAAATACAATTAGACAATTGTATGATAAATTTATAAGAACTGGTTGTGTTACTGACGATTTGGTAGCAAATGTTGGACGACAGAAATCGGCCGTGACAGCAGCTAACGTGAGTTTTATTAAAAATGTTATTACTCAAGATTCGAAAAAATCTGTACGTAAAATTGCAGCTGCGTGTTCAGTGAGTAGAACAGCAACACAGCAGATATTAAGAAAATGCTTGGAAATGTATCCGTATAAAATACAAACTCAGCAGCCACTTCCTGTTCTTATGAAACAAGAAAGACTAATATTTGCAAATGAAATGCTTAATTTAATAGATGGCGATATTATCGATGTAAATCGAATTTGGTTTTCTGACGAAGCATATTTCCATCTCGATGGCTTCGTCAATAAGCAAAAATGGCGGATATGGGGCACTGAAAACCCCCATGTATGCGTGCCACGATCAGTTTATTCAAAGAAAATTACTGTATGGGCAGCGCTTTCCAGCCGTGGCATTATTGGGCCCATTTATTTGGAAGAGACGGTAAATTCAAGTCGATATATTGAAATTTTGCAACAATTTGTAGCCGTATTGAATACCTTAGGAGATTTAAAAACAGATTGGTTCATGCAAGACGGTGCGAGACCTCATCGGACATCAGATGTTTTTACTTTTCTAGAAGAATATTTTGAAAACCGCGTAATTGCACTGCATTATCGAAAGGCAACAAGTAAGGGTATGGATTGGCCACCGTGTTCGCCGGATCTCAATCCGTGCGATTATTTTTTATGGGGCCATTTGAAGGATGCTGTTCATCAACAAAAGCCCACCACTATATCTGAACTACAACAAATAATCAGCCTTGAATGTGAACGTATTTCAGAGTTAACTTTGCAGAATGTATGTAGTAATTTTGTGCTTCGTTTAAGACATTTGATTGTGTCGAATGGGGGACATTTTGAGAATATCGTAATGTGAATCTGAGCATCTCATTTCTTGTCTTTGCCCTTTTCTACTTTAATATAAGTATTTACACTCTTTTAAGGAGATCCGGGGCAGATTTTTAAATAATTTTTATTTATTGAGCTAAAATTTTTTATTTTTTTGTGATGTTTAATCGTATTATTAGTAAACAAAATCACATAATAAAACTTATATTTTTTTAAAGAAAGAAATTTAAATTTATTTAAAAAGGTGGAGTAAATTAAAATCGTTATAGTTTGAAATATTATTTATAGAATATTATTTTTTCCTATAAATAAACAGAAATATATAATCTTTAATTTTATTTCACCAATTTTAAAGATATTAATTTAAATAAAAATTAAAATTATTTAAAGTAAAATTTTGAAAATAATGATGTAACTCAAAAAAAAAAAAAAAAATGTAAATATCGTTTCAAATTTACTGAATCAAACTGAAAGTAAATGCAATTAAAAAAAAAAAACATGTTCCAAGTTTGAATCATTTATCTTAAGCGGTTCTTGAGTTATAACAATTTACATAGGAGAAATGAGGAAAAAATCCAGATGAAGAAATTTATCCTTTTTTAAAGATGTCGTTTCCATAACAACCATTGTTAGAAAGCTAGATTTTGAAATCGAATCCAAATATAAAAAATTATATTTCCTGTTCTAATTAAGATTTCTGTTCAATTTAAGACATGATTTAAACGTTATCTTAAACAGAAAAAAAATGGAGTAATTAAAATTATTAAGACTTTCCTGTTCTATTTAAGACATGATTTAAACGTCATTTTAAACAGAAAAAAATAATAGAGTAATGTAAAAAAAGTAAAGATTTTGCCCCTGATCCCCTTAAATCTGAATTTTAAAGGGTTCATATACTAAGAGAATTTTATGAAGTATTTATTTCTTTTAATTTTTCTTAACTGTTTGGTTAATTCATTTAGTAATATAATATTTCTGATTACCGTAATTTTCAGAGTTTAATCTGTGGATTTAACAATTCTGTTTGAATCCAGAAATTTTATTTAGTAATTGAAGTCAAATGTTTACCGCAATCTAATACGTTACATTTTATTTTTCAAAAAAATTTAGGTCGAAAAATAATTATTTGATCCGCAAATTATACGCCGGAAATTACTTTAGCTATAAAAAAAAAAAAAAAAAAAAAAAAAAAAACTTGAAATTTTCGATTTTCTTTAATTTATGATAAATAAATAACGAGAGAAATATATGAAAACGCATTATAAATTTTAATTTAACTTACGACAGTATGTAAGTTCTTGAAATTGAGGCGACAAATAAGTTTTTACAAGTGGTGCTTTAAAAAGAAATAATCAAAATTATCTTAACAGGATGTAACACATAAAAATTCAAACAAAGATTATCGCAACTCAAAATAATTCATTCTAATTTGACTTCACTGTACATTTAAAATGCCACAATAAGTTCGTCATTTAATAAGTTGAAAGAATATGTCGACTTAAACATTTCGAAAACGCATGATACAATTGAAAACTGGATTCGAGTTATTATCCATAACCGAACAAGTTCCCTCTTCTTAAGTTGAAGCTCTGCAATAGAAACACTAAAAATGTGTATCCTCTACATTTTATTATTTATTTATTTATTTATTTTATACAGACCTGTTCATTACTTATAAATTTTTAACACGTCATACAATTTAATCCATACAAAAACATGTTTAAAAATGTTGAAAAAAAAAAAAAACAGACTTTTTTAGCATGACCCTGTACATGATATTATTAAAATGCATAAATCGATTAAAAAACTCTTTTCAATAGGAATTCTTTGTGCATCCCTGTATGTAAACTACAGCAGAATGTACACTATGTATAATATTATGTAATGTGCAACAATATTTTTTAAAAAACATAAAATAATTGAAAGTTCACTTTCACAGCAATTATCGCTCATAGACAGTGCTCTGAATATTGCATTGTAAGCATTTTTTTCCGTCTTTTTCAATGAGCGACAAATTTTATGCATGTAATATTATAAAATAAGTATCCCGTAGTGAGCTTTAGTAAATTTTAAACCATTTATTTATATTTAAATTAGTGCAACACATTTAACATACACTGCAGACAATTTTTTCCCGTAGACCATTATGCAAATTTTTTTTTTTTTTTTTTTTTTTTTTTTTTTTTTTTTTTTGCAGGTTTAGTAAACGAATAATAAATAAATTACATTCCAAATTATACAGAAAATATATTTTAGTGATAGTATTATATATATTTTTGAATGTTATTTCTTAAACGAAAACCAACTTTATTATGTTTTCCACAGTGTGACATGAATAATATATGCCATAAACAAAATTTTTTCAATGTATAATCGCATAATGAAATTTCTTTGTGTAATATTGTAAGTGAACTATAATTTCTACACATACAATCGTCAATAGAAAAAAATCTTGTTGTGTACTTCAATGTTTTATATCAATTTTGATGAATTCGAAATTGTGTTACAATATTAAAATAGATTGTAAAGGATTTATTCTCATAAGCAATAATGCACCGGAACACTTTTGATTATGAAGCGCTCGCCATTTAAAAAAGGTGAAAAGTGATGTTTCAATAAAGCATTTGGGAGAAGCATATCATATTTGAAAACCCAATTTCAGGAATTCAGTATTTAGAAAAATATACGAATTCTCTTGCGAAGTCCTGTATATATTTTAAACATCTATAATATATTCTACATAATATTAACAAAAGATTAGTTCAGTTAAAGAACGCATAACTTAGTTGAAAATTTTTCTTCAACAATTTCTATTAATACAAGGAAATGGATTCGAAATCTTTTGTTCTGACATGTATATGATCTAATATAGAAGTAAATGCTCTAAGTAATACAAAAACAAGAAAAAAAAAATCACGCATCCAACATCGTTTATCGTCATTTCATCAGAATGAATTTTTCGAGAGTCCGAAAAAAAATAGTTCCGGATAATCGAGGTTACTGATATTAAATAGGCTTCGTCCTATTCTTACTTACTAAGTACATACAAAATTTTAAGTCTCTATCTCCATTTGTTCGTGAGATAGAGCGTTTACAGACAGACGGACCGCAATTTTTTTTCTAAAAATATGTTTTTCTAAATCTCCAGTATCTGAAACGTGTAAATCCGACAAATTTTTTTTGGAGAGTCCGGAAAAAAATAGTTCCGGACAATCGAGGTTACTGATATTAAATAGGCTTCGTCCTATTCTTACTTACTAAGTACATACAAAATTTTAAGTCTCTATCTCCATTTGTTCGTGAGATAGAGCGTTTACAGACAGACAGACAGACGGACCGCAATTTTTTTTCTAAAAATATATTTTTCTAAATCTCCAGTATCTGAAACGTGTAAATCCGACAAATTTTTTTTCGAGAGTCCGGAAAAAAATAGTTCCGGATAATCGAGGTTACTGATATTAAATAGGCTTCGTCCTATTCTTACTTACTAAGTACATACAAAATTTTAAGTCTCTATCTCCATTTGTTCGTGAGATAGAGCGTTTACAGAGAGACAGACAGACGGACGGCAATTTTTTTTCTAAAAATATATTTTTCTAAATCTTTAGTATCTGAAACGTGTAAATCCGACAATTTTTTTTTCGAGAGTCCGAAAAAAATAGTTCCGGATAATCGAGGTTACTGATATTAAATAGGCATCGTCCTATTCTTACTTACTAAGTACATACAAAATTTTAAGTCTCTATCTCCATTTGTTCGTGAGATAGAGCGTTTACAGACAGACAGACAGACGGACGGCAATTTTTTTCCCAAAAATATGTTTTTCTAAATCTCCAGTATTTGAAAGGTGTAAATCCGAGAAATTTTTTTTCGAGAGTCCGAAAAAAATAGTTCCGGATAATCGAGGTTACTGATATTAAACAGGCTTCGTCCTATTCTTACTTACTAAGTACATACAAAATTTTAAGTCTCTATCTCCATTTGTTCGTGAGATAGAGCGTTTACAGACAGACACACGGACCGCAATTTTTTTTTTCTAAAAATATGTTTTTCTAAATTTCCTGTATCTGAAACGTGTAAATACGACAATTTTTTTTTTCGAAAGTCCGAAAAAAATAGTTCCGGATAATCGAGGTTACTGATATTAAACAGGTTTCGTCCTATTCTTACTTACTAAGTACATACAAAATTTTAAGCCTCTATCTCCATTTGTTTGTGAGATACAGCGTTTACAGACAGACAGACGGATTGCAATTTTTTTTTCTAAAAATATGTTTTTCGGAATCTCCAGTATCTGAAACGTGTAAATCCGTCAAAATATTTTTTTTTTTCGATTTTCAAAACGATTGCAAGTTTTACCCTATACTACATATGATAGGTAAGTAAAAGTGGGCCACAATTTTTGACACGACACTTTTTAGCTTGTCTGAAAGAAATAGCATCAAAGGCTAAAAAAGTCGGTAATTCGAACGTTGTTTTTTCACGCATTTCGATTTTCAAAGGTTTCGTATCAATGAAAACAATATTTTTCTCTATTATTGCGCTGAAGCCAGCAAAATTAAAATTATATGGATTGCATTCAAAATCGGATGGTAAATGCAAAAGTCCATATTCGAACAAGATCCACTCCACAGCGAAATCTCCTTATTTTGCTTCAGTGCCAAGTGACGTCAATATCCACCTCAACACAGCATCTAGCGCTCTCAGCGCCATCTATTGTTTGTAATTTGAACTAAAATCCAGACTCGCAGGGAAAAAACTTTTGACCTTTCAGATGACTCTCGTGCAAGAATTTTTTAAATATCTGTAAAAGTTTGCAAGTTATTGATTTTTAAAATCGTTCAGTCCTTTTCAGGACACCCGGTATATATATATTTTTTTTTCGCTTATAACTTTTTAGGCCGTCCAGATACGAGGTGGCAAAGTTGAAAATCGTGTTCAGCTTCAGCACTCCAAAATACATAAAGGCAGAAAGAGAAAAAAAAATTCTTCAAAACATTACAGGCAGAATACTTTTCTGGTATAATTTTACTGGATTATCAGGTGAATTAAGTGTCTATGTCTTGAACGTCCCTTCCATTTCCCTGTCTCTCTCTCGCCAATCAGAGACATAGCATGAGTTCGAGTTAATTCAAATGACATGGTTCCAATGTTTCCATTAAAGATAAGTTTCAAACCGGACACATTTTTTCCATGTCTTATGCATTTTGCCCCCTGATGTGTGGTATAGATTCCTAAGCATCGACCCAGACACGTAGAATATTTTACATTATTCCAAGAATGATTTTCGAAATAGTGATTATCAAAATGCAAATGTATAATAAGGATTTTATCAGTTTTCTAATATATGCCTTCGAACGAAAGGAAAAATCTACGCTAAGCTACAAATCATGATTTATCACCGAAGTTAAAGATTAAATTTTTTAGATGACGAATTTTAGAACATAAAAGCAGAATATGATTAACAAACCTTAGAGAGATAATATATACTTTTTGATAAAAATTATGGTTCTCAAAATATAGGCATGTGATATAGAATTTGCTTTTTAATTTGGCATCGAGATGCAAAATTATACCTCGTGATCTATAAACGGCTTATAAATGAAATTTTGGTGTTTGCGAACTTCAAAATATAAGCGCCTATGTTTTGAACTCCCCTTCCCTCCTCCTCCTCCTCCTCCTCCTCCCAACGAGAAACCAGTATCTCAGAATCTATCAAGGACTTATATAATTTAAAAGTTACAGAGTAATGTCAATGCATAATTTATCAAAATTAAAAAAAAATCTTTCTCTTTTCAGGTGCGTGGGTAACATTCGGAACAAGCCTTACAGAAGAGGTAAGAGTGAACATTGTTTTACTTTAAGACATTAAATAGATATAATAAACTTTATTATTTTAAGTCAACCATACTGATTGGAAATGAAATCATAAGAGTTCAGTTTTTTGCAGTAGCGTGTGCAAGTGAAATCGTACTGTTAAATTTAAATTTATGATAAAAGCTCATGTCTCACAAGTACCTCATATATTTTTACTGTTAACCAATTTTATGAAGATACCAGCAAACATACGCTGACACCATGTGCTTCATAGCATTTATATTATACTAAGAAAATTATGTAATTTTTAACTATCAAATAATTATTGATAAAAATCATATATAAAAAATATTGGTGTAAGCAGAAGTAACAGCCAACATTGTTTTATTTTACGTACTTCAAATCAATAACAACTAAAAATATTAGCTAAATATGTGTATAAATTTCTTATAATTCGAAATTTCATGTATGTGTTTTTGCAGTAATGAATTTCATGTAAACATCAGCACACACTTACAGACATGATATACCGCAGGTCAATTATATTCTTTAAGAAAATTGTTTATTTATTTATTTTTTAATAATCATTCACATTTATAAAAACAAACCGATTAAGTTGAGTTAATGAATTTTTCGTCTCTTTATTGAAATTTTCAGAAAAATTTGAGTATAGGTTTGTGAAATATATCTAGGTGAGAATGACATACATAAAAATGCCTTTTCTAAGCAGCACAGTTGCCGGAACATGACAAAAATGCTGATTTCGACTAGAAAATTTCATATAATTTTCATGTTAAATTTCGAACTAGTTTGCATTTTAGAGAAAAAAGGGCCAAACAAAGCAGAATTTTTCATGTTTTAACCCTTTCCGGCATGAAGTAAATTTGTTTGAAACAATTAACTTACAACAGAATTTATAAATAAATTTATTAGAAAACAAAAATTTGCTTATTTTCAAGCATGTTATAAAAGGAAATTTTTAATTGAATATTCTGGGTGCCAGTAAAATAAAAATTAGTTTTTTTTTTTTAATATATTTCTTTCGCCAAAAAATTTAACGAAATAAAACGAACGAAAAAAATTACGGATGAATTAACAGATTGCTTTGAGTGTGTAGCTCTGGAATGCATGATAATCTTCGAATTTCTGGGCGGAATTCCGCAGTTAATGCAGTTTTTGACTTGAAAACATACTAATTCTTGAAAATTTTATCAATTCGTGATATTACAAATAGCTGATAAAATTTAAAATATTATAAATTTTAAAGTTTTGATAGCTTTAAATTTAAGTCCTGTTATAAAATATTTCATCACATAAATGGTCAAATTTCTTCTTTTTTTTTCCTAGCAAGCTGAAGAGATCGTCACTGCTGCATACGATCATGGTATCAACATTTTCGACACCGCAGATGCCTATGCTGGAGGAAGGTAAAATCCCCGTTTTTATTTATGTATTTTTTAAGCCATTGTTTTTCTAGAATTTTTTGCACTAAGCCTTTGTAAACCTATATCACTTTTTCTTGACCTCTTTATGATGTAGATAGTTTATATAACAAAACACAAAAGAATGAGGAGTGTTGAGGATGTGCCCTTAAAACATAAATTTTGAATGAATGTTTGGGACTATAAGTTTCATAAGTCCTTCATGACACATAAATGTGTTATAAAATGTCATGTGGTAATATAACGCCACTTTAAAATTCTATCAATTATCACGGCTTGGTTTTAGATTTAAAAAAAAAAAAAAAAAAAAAAAAAAAATACGATTTTATACAGCAATTTATTGATTATGTATACAAGAAAGAATATTTTAGCGGATATGTACTCATACAATATAATGGGGGGATTTCTTGATCAATACAATATGGCGTTATTGTTATTACCCACCATGAGCTAACAACTATTAGCGATTCCTTTTTGGCTTTAGGGGGTCCGGGTAGCATATTTCAGATGTGTATATTGCTGGGATGATTACTGTTTCTAAACCAATAGGAGAGCGTCATTATCACGGTCAAGTACACGCCCACACAGTTTGATTGACAGGAACTCGTGGACAATTGACGGTGCTAATTATAACGATAATCTGTTGCGGATGAAAGTGAGCTGACTGGCTGAATGGTTAGAGCGTCGAGCTTGAAACCGGAGGATATGGGTTCGAGTCCATCGCGGGCCGAGAGGCCGTTGGTGATTTTTTTTTTTTTTTTTAAATTATTGGAGGCTGTCTTTTATTAATAAATAAGACATTTAAAAAAAATATTTCAAACCCTTTTAATATTTTAAATATCGTTCCAAAATGATTTATATATATATTAAACAAATGGGAAAAAAAGTATTCTGCGAAAATATCCGTATAAGCAAAATTCTTACTTTAATTTTTATTTATTTATTTCAGGATCAGAGGAAGTATAATTTCTAATTGAAGTAAATAGAATTCAGTCATTTTGAAAAAAAAAAAAAAAAATTCTTTCGTACCTTTAATTTTTAATTACCGAGTACAAATTCAAACAATCCGAGTACAAATAAATAATAAACACACACGATCAATTGTCCACGAGTTCCTGTCAATCAAACTGTGTGGGCATGTACTTGACCGTGATAATGACGGTCTCCTATTGGTTTAGAAATAGTAATCGTCCCAGCAATATACACATCTGAAATATGCGTCCGGGTACTATTTTTTCCGGTACTATTTTTTGGACTCTCAAAATATTCGTTCTAGTGAAAGTTATATAAAAATTTCGATATATTTTAAGGAGTGGATTAACAGACAATGAAATAACACAAATTTTGCATAAAAAAAGAAGTCAATCGGATAATAATTTTTGCTGAGATATTTGTAATCCTATTTTCACTCTCTTCGATTTTTTACGAGCATGTATTTCGTTCAAATTTCAATTCAAAGATACAGGGTGTATCTAAACTACTGGGCAAAACTTTAAGGGGTGATAGTACACATCAAGACAAATAATATTAAATGGGAAACTAAGGGTCTCAAACGTCTTCCGAAAAAGATGGGCGCCATGAAAGTTCAGGGTCCAAAATTTGAAATGATTATAAAAAAACAGAAAAATTGGTCTATTCTTTTGCGGTTTTCACGAAAACTATTCTTTATGCAATATTGTCTTGAAAATAAATTATAAAGATAAATTTCAAAAAATGCCGATAAAGGGCGCTTTAGACTTTGGTGTAACGAACAACAATTTTTTACCGTTATTTTTTGCATCTCGTTAATTTTTTTTAGAAGATTAGACATAAACTTAAATTTTGAGCTCAAAATCTGTGGTTTAGTAGCGCAAACTGAATTGTGTTCAATGGGAGTGGGTAGGTTCAAATTTTAAATGATTATAAAAAACAGAATAACTGATCAATTGATTTGCGGTTTTCACTAAAACTATTCTTTATGTAAGTATTGTCTTGAAAATAAATTATAAACACAAATTTCAAAAAATGTCAATAGAGGGCGCTTTAGACTTTGGAGTAACGTGCAACTATTTTTTGCCATTATTTTTTTAATCTCATTAAATTTTTTTGAAGGTTAGACATAAACTTAAATTTTGTGCTGAAAATCTGAATCGTTGAGAGTGGTTAAGTAGCGCTAACTGAACTGCGTTCAATGGGGGTGGGAAGGTTCAAATTTCAAATGATTATACAAAACGGAAAAATTGGTCCATTCGTTTGCGGTTTTCTCTAAAACCATTCTTTATGTCAGTATTTCCTTGAAAATAAATTTTAAAGATAAATTTCAAAAAATTCCGTTAGAAGGCGCCTTAAACTTTAGAGTAACCAACAACAATTTTTAATTGTTATTTTTTGTATCTAATTAAATGCTTGCAAAAGCTTAAACTTAAATTTTGAGCTCAAATTCTGAATCGTTGGGAGGGGTTAAGAAGCGCAAACTGAACTCTGTTAAGGAGTTCAAATGTTACCCTGCCCATTCTACGAACACAGTTCAATTTTTCGCTATTTAATTACTCACAACGATTCAGATTTTGAGCTCAAAATTTAAGTCTAAGCTTTTAAAACATTTATTTAAATAAAAAAAAAAATAAATAAAAAAATAACGGTTAAAAATAGTTGTTAGTTACTCTAAAGTTTAAGGTGCCCTCTAACGAAATTTTTTTTAAATTTATCTTTAAAATTTATTTTCAAGGAAATACTGCCATAAAGAATGCTTTTAGAGAAAACCGCAAACAAATCGACCAATTTTTCCGTTTTGTATAATCATTTGAAATTTCAACCTCCCCACCACCATTGAACACAATTCAGTTTGCGCTACTTAACCACTCTCAACAATTCAGATTTTCAGCTCAAAATTTAAGTTTATGTCTAAGCTTCTAAAAAAATTTAATGAGATGCAAAAAATAACGGTAAAAAATAGTTGTACGTTACTCCAAAGTCTAAAGCGCCCTCTACCGACATTTTTTGAAATTTATTTGTATAATTTATTTTTAAGACAATACTGACATAAAGAACAATTTTAGTGAAAACCGCAAATCAACTGACCAATTTTTCTGTTTTTTATAATCATTTGAAATTTCAACCTACCCACTCCCCTTGAACACAGTTCAGTTTGCGCTACTTAACCACAGATTTTGAGCTCAAAATTTAATTTTGTGTTTAAACTTCTGAAAAAATTTAATGAGATTCAAAAAATAACCGTAAAAAATAGTTTTTCATTACTCCAAAGTCTAAAGCGCCCTCTATCGGTATTTTTTGAAATTTATCTTTATAACTTATTTTTAAGACAACACTGACATAAAGAATAGTTTTCGTGAAAACCGCAAACGAATCGACCAATTTTTCCGTTTTTTATAATCATTTCAAATTTTGGACCCTAAACTTTGATGGCGCCTATCTTCTTCGAAAGACGTTTGGTACCCTTAGTTTTCCATTTAATATTATTTGTCTTGATGTGCACTATCACCCCTTAAAGTTTTTCCCAGTAGTTTAGATACACCCTGTATATTTTAATTGGATATGAGATGCTTTAATCCGATGCAGTAAACTGTTAGTTAGTATGATTCTTATTTTTGGAGTTATAAGGATGTTTCTTTTACGCATATCGGTATTACTTGAGTAATTTGGCGTTTTATATAATTTATGGAAATTGGTTCGTCAGAAATTTATTAATTAAGCATTACTATGTGTTAAAAATACTTCAATATACATTTAAATTCTATTTTGGAATTGCGATGCATTTTATAAATAATTTACAAATGATTTATTTTCATATTTTACAGTATACATATCCATGATGGGTAAGTATTACGATGGCCCCCAACGACTAGTTTTTATTCGTATTAGTAAAACTAGTTGGATGTGCCAATCCCAAAACTTTCTTCTATTTCATACGTACATTTTAATATTTTTAAAAAATACACTGGTGGATAAAATTAAGAGATGGAAGGCATTTCCCCAAATATCTCGAAAAATACTGGATAAAAATAAATGAAAATTGGTATTGTTATAACTTATAGTATGACAATAATATGTGCAGAGCAAAAATTAAAGTGCCATTCATTGGCAAAAGTTATTGGCAACAGTCCAATGTGGACTGAAATTCATGATAAAAGATGGCAATGAAAGTGAGGCTTGTATGGTGTATGATCGCCTCTAGTATGGTGTGTGGTCACCTCTGACAGATAGACAGCATGCACAACGAGTATGCATACTGTTAATAAGATAGTTAAGGATTGCTGGAGGAAGACTCGCCCACTCTTCTACAAAAGCAGTTTTTAACTCCGGAATGGTTCTGGGTGGGGGTTGGCGTCTCGCAATAGCCCTTCCAAGAGCATCCCAAGCATGTTCAATGGTTTTAAGGTCAGGAGATTTGGCTGGCCAGTCCATTCGATGAATATCCTCGCTTTCTAGATACTCCTCAACCAGGCGAGCCCGGGCATGTGGTCGGGCGGTCGTCCATAAAAACGAATTCAGGGCTAACAGCACCCCTTAAAAGAAGCATGTAGGATTGTAGAATCTTTTGCTTGTACCTCTGGGCATTCACAGAACCAGTGTCAAACACATGGAGCGGTGTGCGGGTATCTTGCATGCTCCCTGCCCAACCATCAGTCCTCCACCAGCATAATGGTCCCCTTCCATGATGTTACTGGGATGGTATCGGGCCCAGGTTCCCTCCATATGAATATTCGCCGAGAATCAGGTTGAAGACTGAATCTGGACTCATCTGTGAACAGAACATTAGCCCACTAGAGCTGTGTCCAGTGTTGGTGCTGTCTACACTATTGTCTACGCTCTCTTTTGTAGAAAGGAGTGAGTGGGATGCAAATGCCAGGCTTCCTGGCATACAACCCTCTTTCACCGAGCCTCCTGGCAACAGTGTTCCTTGAAACTAAAGTTCCTGTTGCAGCAGCAAGACAGTTGTGTCGCTGTAGACGTCCGTTGAGGAGTATCTGGAAAGCGAGGATATTCATCGAATGGATTGGCCAGACAAATCTCCGGACCTTAACCATATTGAACATGTTGGGATGCTGTTGGAAGGGCTATTGCGAGACGCCAACCCCCACCCAGAACCATTCCGGAGTTAAAAACTGCTCTGTTGGAAGAGTGGGAGAGTCTTTCACAAGCAATCCTTAACTCTCTTATTAACAACATGCATACTCGTTGTGCAGGATGTCTATCTATCAGAGGTGACCACACACCATACTAGAGGCGACCACACACCATATAAGCCTCACTTTAATTGCCATCTTTCATCATGAATTTCAGTCCACATTAGACTGTTGCCAATAACTTTTGCCAATGAATGGCACTTTATTTTTTGCTCTGCACATATTATTGTCATACTATAAGTTATATTCATACCAATTTTCATTTATTTTTATCCAGTATTTCTCGAGATATTTGGGAAAATGCCTTCCATCTCTTAATTTTGTCCACCAGTGTAGTTACTCATTTTAATGTTTTAATAATTTTAATTCAATACCATACGAACTTTGGTTTTCATCTTAAATTTCTGCTTCAATCAATTAATCGGAGTAAAAATGAATTTCCGTCTCTTCACGAGCCGATGAACGATAGAATGATAGACAGATTTTTTTTTAATTCATTGAGGACCTATTTGCCTTACCAAAAAATAATTATGTACAAAAATTTTAGTTCAGTTTTAGGACTAACTTCATACACTTTTAGGTGGTGCCAGTGGCGTAGCTAAGGGGGGGCAAGGGGGGCGTCCGCCCCGGGCGCCATATTGAGAGAAATTGTTATATATCTATATTGGGGTGGGGGCGCAAAATTTCTTGCTGGCCCAGGGCGCCAAAAAACATAGCTACGCTACTGGGTGGTGCAATATTGAAAATGGCATAAAATTGGCTATTGCAGCACCCTTTTCCGGCGGATTTTTTTCAAATTCAGGAAGGACCAACTAGCCATAGCCATACACTTACACAAAAATTTTGGTTCAATTCGATGCATAACTTCATGTACTTTTGGTCGGTACAATATTGAAAATGGCACAAAAATCGCGATTGCAGCGCGCCCTTCTGGCGGATTTTTTTCAAATTCAGGGAGGACCAATTAGCCATAGTCATACACTTACACAAAAAATTTGGTTCAATTCGATACATAACGTCATGTACTTTTGACCGGTACAATATTGAAAATTGCACAAAAATCGCGATTAAAGCGCCCCTTTCGGCGGATTTTTTTCAAATTCAGGGAGGACCAATTAGCCATAGTCATACACTTACACAAAAAATTTGGTTCAATTCGATGGATAACTTCATATACTTTTGGCTGGTACAATATTGAAAATGGCACACAAATCGCGATTGCAGAGCCCCTTTCCGGCGGAATCAGGGGCGTTCCGACCCAGTGTGCAAAGTGTGCGGTACACACAGGCGCCGAAGTAATAAAGGCGCCAAAAGATTTCAGTTGAGGAGCAAATATTTGAAAAAACTCCTTATTTAATCACACTAAAATGTATTATATTTTCTAGGCATCTGAGTTATCATTAGTAGATTTATCTTATACAAACTTTTTATGAATATTCATTTCTTTCTTTAAAATTTTATTTTATTCTACTTATGAATCCTCTAATAAATCATTTAGACAAGACCTGTACAACCTTTATAAATAGAGGCGCACCTCATATAATTATAAATAATGAAAGGCGCCGTAATTCCCGCAGCTGAAAATATGCAACACTATTATCTCACTGCAGTGGAAAAGCATAATATACAGTTTTATTACCATAGGAGCTAAATTTCACCTGTTTTTTTACTATATTTTTTAAGTAGCAATTGTCACTTTACTTTAGAATTTATCGTAAATAAGAAAAAAATTACTATTCGGAAATACTGGTAAAAGTTTCCCCTACAATATCAGTCCATGAATAGAGGTAACCTTATATATGGTAGAAGCGTTTTATATGATGCGCGTATATCTCACACTGATAGCTATAAGTCCCTTGTGAGTCAGAAACTCTTTTGAAATAATTTGCAGCAATAATTTAATTCAAAATAAATTTAAAATTAGATTTTCAGAGGACAAGCTATCTTCAAAAGTTTTGTAGGTGAAGAAGCTATAGAAACCTTAATCACTGAATAACAACTTAATAGCATTAAATAATTAAAACTTATTTAAGATCATCGATAACAATTGAAAGAAAACTATTCATTTTTTTTTAAATGTATCCCTTAAAATGGATTTTTAATCTTAAAAATAGCTAGTAAGAGCATACATTCTAAAGGGTGCCAAGAAAACCTAAGGGCGCAATCGTGGCGTCCGCGGAGGACGCTTTGAAGAATCCTGAATAGAGAAATGTTAAACAAGAATTTGGGGGCTATGCACAAGGCTCTAGCTAAGGGCTGCTCAGCTTCCCCTAAAACATTTTGAGCCTCTCTGGAAAAAATTCCAAGGTCACTAAATTAATTTCTATTCCAAAAATTCAAATAAAATTCTGTTTAAAAATCTAATTTAGTTTTGAGGACCTTTCACAGCTTTTGCAAAAATACTAAATTGTAACTGAAATAAGTATTTCAACACTTGCTCATCCTATTTACACATAGGAAGCTAACAAGATGTTTAAGATTTCACTCGTTTTACACTAGAATTTTTCATCATCCTATTCTTTTCTTAGCTTAAAATAAAGTTTACAACAGTTTAATGAGAAACATAGTAACTAAAGTGTGAATATGTACTAATTTATCTTTCTGCGCCACAGATAGAAAATATGACCCCCCCCCCTCCTCCTATTATTATAGCTACAGCACTGGCTATGTATACATAACGTTATCACTTTAGGGGGGGAAGGGGGGGAATCTGGCATATGATATCGGAAGATATCTCTAGTGAGGGGTGGGGTGTCTTGATAATTTTATCATTTTTGAATGATCCAACCAAAATTTTCTCTTTGACTATAAAATTATTTATTTTCAAAATATTGACTATCTCAATGTTTGGCATTCCTATTCTTCTGTCTTATGAGTATGCATATATATAACCTGCGTTTAAGAAAACAGGTGTAAAGTATGTTTGAAATAATACTTGTGTTTACCAGTAAAGAAAAGATAATGATGTTATTGAGGAATGATAACATATGATATCGTAAGGGGTAGCGAGCAGGGCTGCGGAGTCGGTGGGAAAAATGGCCGACTCCAACTCCGACTCCGACTCCAGAATTTTTAACGCCTTCGACTCCGACTCCGACTCCAACTCCGAATCCGGAAATTTTAACGACTCCGACTCCGACTCCGACTCCTGGCTTCCTGGCTAGCAAATATACTAATGTTGATGCTCGTTAAAGTTATAAGGGAACGAAAGAAAAACGAGGCAAAAAGTCATTATTTCGGTATTTAGTTCTTAGAGCTTTGGAAAAAAAATATTTTCCGTTTTGCAAATTCTTTAATTTTACATACCACAAACCTGAAAAATTAAATTACCGAAATCTAAAAGAGATAACAAAACGGATATTTTATTATTTCGGATCCGTAGCCTCGAAAAGGGGAAATCTGTACAATTTCTACGTTAACTAGTGCTCTCCAGAGCAGAAAAATTTCAATGGAAAGGAAAAAAAATAGTCAGATGTGTTAATCTTAGAACTTTCTTCTATATCACACATGTTAATACTTCCTGAAAAATGCAGCATAGCAGCGCCACCTCTTATGTGATTTACACCAAAATCTAGTCAACAAGTTATATCAACTTCTAACTGAATTTGAAGTCTGGTGAAAATCAGTACATTAATTTCTGAGATAGGGCTATTGCTGAAATTTTAAAATTCTGCATAACAGCGCTACATGTTGAGTGATGTACATCAAAAACGAATTAGGATCAATTTCTATCAGATACTAACTGAATCTAAAGTTTAATGAACATCCATGCATTAGTGATTAAGCCAGAGCTATTTCAAAATCGTAAAAAAGTCAGCATATCAGCGCTACCTGTAGGGCGATTTACACCAAACACTAAACTATACTAATCTAGATTACAAACTAATTAAATATAAAGTTTGATGAAAATTCGAGCATTTGTTTTTGAGATAGCGCTGTTGCAATATCATGAACAATGCAGTATAGCAGCGCCACCTATTGAGCGATTTGCACCAAAAAATGTGCAGCACCTAATTATATCAAGGACTAACTGAATCTAAAGTTTTATAAAAATCCATGCATTAATTTTTAAGATATAGCTACTGTGGAAATTGTGTTTAATGCAACATAGCAAAGCCACCTGTCGAGTGATATACACCAAAAATTAATCAGATCCAGTTTCTATCAAGATCTAACAAAATCTAAAGTTTTGTGAAATTTCATCCATTAGTTCTTGAGATAGAGCGCTCCGAAATTTTTGCCGCATGCAGACTCACGAAGTGACAGGCACTGACAGACATTTTCAAAAAACTATCAAATCGTGTTCAGTTCAGGATCTTCTATAACGTATAAATCCATCGAATGCCGGAAATCGAAATTTTTCAAGAATCCAATACTTTATTCTTGTAAAGATAGAAGAAAATAAAATTGAAGATGAAAATTTTAATAGTTCGCAAATAATCTGTGATCTACTAGAACTTTTAATTAAAAACAGCTTTCATCTCCTGTGTACACTGGACAGTTTATTGGGATTCTTTAACTTGGGTAGTCCGATATAATCCAAAAATAAAAATAAGAATTCCTTCTATGGATTTAAAATTACATTTTATCGGTTTAATTTCACTTCAAACTGTCTAAAAAAAAAGCCGGAGTCGGAGTCGGGTGGTTTTTTACGACTCCGACTCCAACTCCTTTTTCTCAAAAATGGGCCCGACTCCGACTCCGACTCCGCAGCCCTGGTAGCGAGAGTCCAAAAATTGTCAAAAAGTTGATAACATTCATTACATTTGTATAGCCTTTTGTATGTTAGTGTTCTCTGTTCTGTTCAGTATATAGATCTTTGATTGGAGATACTGGCGTCAGCTATGGGACAAATTTTAACTGGTAAAAATGAAGCATCAGCCTTTTGTGAAGTTGTTGACATTCCATGCCGTAGGTTTAACACTGATTTTCACACTTAAAGAGTAAAGTTTACTTTAAGCGGCCAAAGCAATAATTTTGTTCAGCACTTCTACTAATGATCATTTATGTAAAAACTATTATGTATTAAACAATTTTTTTTTTTTTTTTTTTTTTTTTTTTTTTTTTTACACCATAGATTTTTCAGTGAAATAAATAGCTTTTATCTACATTTTACCTATCTAGTACTTTGGAATCACCATGATAGTGAAAAGGGGGAAGAGTTGATGAAGATAGACTAAATTTGGCCATAGATGTTTAAATTTTCTTATTTTTTCGAAGATTGAAGGGGGAGCCTTTTCCAGCGCTCCCTGCATACGCTCGTGTCTATTTAAATACTGCATAAATTATTCTAATGATTGTAAAATTTTTACATTTCATTTCAGAATATAAAATTGAATTTTTGAAATATGAGCACTTATTAGCATTACACATAACCATAGACGTTACAGAGACTAAAATGGCAAAAAAAGAAAGTTCAATTTAGACATAAATAAATTAGAAACTAAAATGTTGGATGTTAATATGAATGGATCAATATAGATTTATGAAAAAAGTGTTTTAAAATCCTGTACACTTTATGTCCTACTAACCAACCGCCTTGGATCGCCTAGGCCAATTAAAATAACCTTAAATATTCTAAAGTAAAATATTGAATGTTATTTTTTCCAGACGAATGTACCAGATGGGATGTGGGGAGGACAATATCTTCAGCAGCATGTTGATTTGACTTTATAATTTTGAATAAAAATACTTTCGAACGAACCTATCATTGTTAGCAGTGTATAATCTTGAATATGTATGATTTTTCATTTTTAAATGAAAATCCATCCAATCGAAGCTCGAGTTGATTTCCCACTGCCTTCAATAGAATATACCGGGGGTGCTATTCATGTTCCGGTCTGATTTTTCAAGCTAACCGTCGACTTGTATTTATTTTCTGACATCTAGATATAAAACTTTCGATTTTTACAAAAAAATCTTGATAAAACAAATTAATGAAAATGCGTACAATCCCTCAAATATATATTTATTTATTAACGCGAAATGATATTCAAATCATATATTTTTAAATTAGGAAACGATATCTTGAGATAATTTAGAAAAAAAGTATGTTTGTCGAATCCTTGAAATGACTTAAAAAAATTTTTTTTAAACAATAAATATTAATATTTACACATTTGATATATTATTAGAACCTGAAAAATACCGAAAATGTATCAATAGTCTTCTTTTTTTTTTTTTTTTTAGTTTGAAATTTTAGAGAAAAGGAAAACTTGAAAACCGATGCTAATCGCTGCCAAATAAAAAGGTTTTTCAAAATAGTAATTAAAAATACCATTGAAATCGTTTTTCTTTCTTTCCTTTTTATTATTTATTTATTCATTTATTTATTTGTAATTTTACCGGGATCTGACTATATCTCAATTTGAAAATGCAGAAAAAAATCAAACGTTACGTTTTTGGTCAGTGGGAAGGACTGCTTAGTTTGGGGAAACACGCAAGCATGATCTCGTTGAGGAATGAAAGATCGCCATTTTGCGATGATTATCAAGGGTTTTTAATTAATATTTCGGGTAATTAACAACAACAACAACAAAAATTGTGTGTCAGTTGCACGGTGTATATATCATTATCGAATCTTATGCAAATTTTCAGATCTTTATGTGCGGTAGATTTTGTGAGCCATAGCCAATACATGCAAAGTAAAAACAAACTTCTTTCTTTTAGTTGCAATCTATTGTTATTGCATTAAATTTTCTCCGGGATAATGAAATTTTACCGTAACGCAGGATTCTGATACAGAGTGCTTTCACTTACACAGATTTTACTGCATTACGGATTTTGTTTACATAGCTGCCATCTTTCTTTATTTTTCAAGTAATTTAAGCATGTTTGGAAACAGAAATTTATTTATTTAATGAAATAAAGTACGAACTGCAAAGAAACAAGACACATTTTATTAAATAAATTTTCTGGTTCAAAAATTTTTATTTGATCTGGTAAAAAACTCCAAAAGAATGGCAACTGTACATTTATAGATATTCATAGGTTTTTTTTTTTTTTTTTTTTTTTTTTTTTTTTTTTTTTTGATAAAGTCTTATTTTTACAGGCGAGGGGATGGGGGGGGGGGTAAGGTGCCAAAGCAGTTCTGCACACAGGCGCCGAATACTGCTGGCACGCCCCTGGGCGGAATATTTCAAAACTGAAAGAGGACCTCCTTGCCACGTCCAGAAACATTCACAAAAAATTTGGTTCATTTCTATGCATAACTTCATACACTTTTTGATGGTAGAATGGCGACATACACACAGACACACGGACAGACAGACATTTTGTAAAAACAGGTTTTTTGGAATCCCTGACCCCTAAAACGTGTAAATCCGTCGAAAAACGGAAGTCGAAAAAAATTTCGATTACAATACTTTCTTCTATTGACGATAGAAGAAAGTAAAAAGAGAGAAAATTGGATGCCTATTGATGCTTAATGAAATTGAATGCTTAATGAAAATTATTTTGTCTAAATATTCATCAAGTCTGTTATCAAATTAAACCATTACGTTTTCACGTTGCCTGAAAAATCAATATATATATTTATTTATTTACTTTTCTTATAACAGCTGTTACCAAATAGTTTATTATTAATATAGACCAAGAGACTTTAAAATAAATTAAAGCTTAGAGATCAAGAACACTGCACCTCAAATTAAATTAAGTTTGATACATCTAACTTTCATTTTATTTGCGAACTTCATTTGCAGTGCATCACATTTTTAATTTTATTGCTGTTTATTTTATATCATATAATTTATTAGATGTATCCATGTCATTTTATTTTCGATTTTCTTGATCAAAATTACATTTGCCTTAACAGTTATGCTGTATTTGTCTTATATAAATATATTTTTTATGATTTTTTTGTTTTTCATTACAGATCGGAGGTCTTACTTGGCAAAATTTTAAAAAACAGTGGATGGAAGTGAGTTATTATTGCTTGCATTTTATTTGATGAAAAGTTTCTTTAACTTGTTTTTGTTATATTCTAAAAATTTCACCTAAAATGCTTGTTTCGAAAAATAAATATGAATTATACATATTAAATTTCTTAAGGCTGTTATGAAAAAGGGCAACTTTAAGACATAAGTTTTCATTTATTGCGGAAATGCATAAAACTAGCAAGTGTTGCTATTTAGAAGTAATCTAATCGCACTAATCTTCCCATTGCTTTGTAAACACAATAGATTTTTCAGAAAATAGTGTCAGAGTGGGCTTTTCGAACTGACTTTCCATGCGAGAGACAAAAAATCATTTAAGCTGGGGTGAAAATCGCCTTGTCACGTGATCAAAAGAGTTTGTAACTCAACAAGTAATTTATAGGTAGGCTCAAGACTTAACACAGAGAGTTTTTGTCTGCGGCTAAAACTTTTTATTTTAGAGCAATGGCAAATTTTCAGAAATTTTTAATCATTAAGATACTTTTTTTTCTGAAGTTAATAAAAATTATTTATTGAACAACATGCATTTGATTTGTGTTCTCGACATGAAAGCCTGTTTATAAGTCATCGTCAATATACAGGGACCGAGATAACGAAAGGAAATTTTACAATACAGGAGAGATATAACTGGTAGCTCCACACAAAGAGTGAGTGCAATGGAACTAGTAGGACTCGAACCCAAACAACCTCCTACACTCGCAAGTGATTGGCGGTGTGCTGTCTTAACCACTCGGCCGCGGAGGCTTCAACTAATCAAATATATTTTTAATTGCTTGCCACATACGATCTTATATTTATACTGTACTATCAAAAAATTTTTTTGCGAAATTGCTTGAATACTTTAGGAATTAATGGGATTTCTAGCTGAAAAGTAGAATTTTTCGAAAAGGTAAAAAATTTAGACACTGCTAACTTGTCTGAAGTTCAATTACCTGTCGAATTTGTCGTTTTTTCCCGATTCTTTGACTGAATTTCCCGTTTTTTGACGTTTTTCTTGGCAAAAATTCCCGTTTTTTTACGATTTTTTGGCGAAATTTTCCATTTTTCACGATTTTTCGAAATTTTCGTTTCTTTACGATCCTTTGACGAATGCTACGAGTTTATTTGCAATCCTTTGACAAAATTTTCATTTTTTTCCGTGATCCTCTGACAAAATTGGCGATTTTTCTTTGGACGATTGATAAAATGGATTTGTTTCAGAGACCATTTGTCGAAGTTCGCGATAGATTTTTGGCTATATGATCAATTTTTTAAGTTTACGGAACTGACTGTCTTCATTTTCAGAAAATTCGGAACCCCTGTGATTTTCTCCATTTTTCCCTCGATTGAATGATGGATTTCTTAACTGATTACTTCAAATGTTCTGCAGAGAAGCTCGTTGTTCTGCGACGTACGTTGCAGTTTTAAGCATATTCTACTTTGAGGGTAGCGGTGTTGCCAAGAATATTTCCTTGAGTTGAAGAAAACATTTTTGAGACTGTGGATTCCAGTATATTCAAGTTCCTTACACTTTCATTTATTTATAAGGAGTGTAAAGTATCTTGAATATTCTTATGGTTTTAACTGAAGTAGCGGTAAGAGTCCTTGAAATTTCCAAGGAATATGAAAATTCCATTTCAAATTGTAGAAAACAATTCTCGAATAAGCGCAAACAAAAATAATAACAGCATTTGACTTTCTTCTGATGGTGTCCACGGAATAGTTGAAAACGTTTCAGGTATTTTAACGTATTTTAAAATGCATTTATATTATAAGTTTGCACCTGGAAGTGATTTTAGTACATTTATTTGTGTTTTATATTAATTGTATGTGTTTTATCTACCTATTGTTAGTTGTTGAACAAAGTGTCTATGCAGGAGCCGCGGGGAGGGATAGGCAATTGTCGCTTCACTAGGATTGCTTGTGACTCGGTGGGTGGTTTTTTTGTCGGATAATAGAAGATTCATTTCGCGCTTCATGTGCGAGTTATGAGCATTGACGAGTACTCATCGGGACTGGAAATTTCTTAGCAGATCCCCGCATTCTGGTTGAACTCAACGAGTGGAGCAAATATGTTTTACACCAGATTCCAGTGATCTGGTGATCCTGCTTCATTTGGGCAATCAAGCCCAAATATTGAAAGGATTCGCAATATTATTTACCAAGACCTTATATGATAAAAATATTACTTACCGAGTTATATAAGCTATTTTTGACATTTGACGACACGTTTTTCTGTTTTCTCGCACTCTTTCGTCCGGAGTTTCCGCTCAAAACACTCTCTTTGGTAGTAGTTTTTGAAAGATTTTGTTTCCTTTGTCCTTTATCAAAAAAAGAAAAACGCCAATCGATCATATAGTTTCTGAATAAGAACCTGCCAATTTTATACTTTTCCGAACAAAAATAAATTTATAAATGTGCGAAAAAATAACTCCTTCTGAATTGAGAACAACCCTTAAATAAATCTTTTTTAACACAATAACTAGGAAACTTTTTTATCGTTAGGAATAATTGAAGACAAAAAAATTGCCATTTATTGAAGTTATATGGATTAAAAAAAATTACTAAAGCTTAAAATTTAAATTTAACAGAATGAAAATTTAAATTTCACTGTAGACTATTCTTAATTTTTTTCTCCTTCTTCTTAAAGTGATACATTCATAGACATCTATATCAACTTAGAATTTCATTTAAATATTTCTGAAAAGAAAACACAAAATTTTATATTCCGTTTTTCTTGAGAAAAAAAAGTTTAATTAAAAAAGTAAAACACCGTTTTGTAAATAAAATTGTGTTTTTTTTTTTTTTTTTTTTTTTTTTCTCTCGCCATTAAAAGTTTAAGTTTCTTTACTAACTAGAAATCTCGTATATTTTACTATTTCCTAAATTTAAATGTTCATGTTCGGAATAAGAAATAAATTTTTGCAAAAACCAGAATTAGTTCCTTCTTTGAAGATGATTTAAGTAAACATAACATACCTTAAGGCCCTGAACTTTATTTGCTTTGGGAAGAAAAAAAAATTGCATATGCCTGCATTAAATTTGCAAATGTACTTAACAGTTCATTATTACTTTTCTGATGCAATATTTATTTTTTTTCGCAGGAGATCCAGCTACATTGTTGCCACAAAACTTGTATGGGGGAGCAAGTAAGTTCATTATGAATATTTATTTTCATATCCAAATGACGTCATATTTCTATGGCAACGGAGAGAAATGCTTTTGTTAAAAGAAAAATTGGCCACAATGTGCTCTTTATATGTACTTTTTGTTTGCATAACCGCAGAGATAGAAATTACAGTTGACTATACATTTTTTTTTTCTTTATTTTGTTTTCAGGCTAAAGGAAATGTTTTCCATTTTGTCATTATATTTCCGTAATTTCTATTCAAAATATTTTCTCATTTCGTAAGTGAGAGGATAAAACGAATGTGAATATCCAATAATAGCTAGTTAAATAAGGTGATTCATTAAAATTTTAATGAATAACGCAAAAGTGGAAGAATGAATCGAACTTAGAATGAGCTCCCTAATTAAATCGAACAATCCTCGAAGCTCTAAGCGAAAATTAAAATGAAGAATTTTTAAGCCAACATTTTAAAAGCGTTCTTTTGTTCAATATCCTTAATGTGTTCCAAATTGGAACTATGTCCACGTGAATTAATATTAATTGTTTTCAGAAAGTTTTCTCTGAAAAATCCTCCCCATAAGGTTGTGTTTAAATCAAAATTTGCAATTTTCTTAGTCACGCGAAAACACTCGCAAATAAATGTTAAAACTGTGGGAGAATTCTTTAAAATTTTCTGGATTGCAATTTAAGATAGGTAAGAAGGTTTTTTTTTTTTTTTTTTTTTTTTTTGGCATAGGATATACTATTAGGTCAATGCCTAACATTGCTAGATTTTACTCTTTCGGTTTTAAAACTTTAAATAAAAAATAAAATAAAATAAAGCTACTTTAAAATTGAAACCGGTCTGAAAGTGAAAGTAATTTTGTAATAAAAAAATTGTGCAACCAAATTGAAAAAGTAAGAACACACCACGTTAGAGACTCACTTCACTTAAGCTACGCATATATATCTACATATATATATATATATATATAATATAATTGGATGGTTGGGAGGGTAGATGTTAGAGTAGGGAAGAGGGCGGTGTTGTCTGGATAATACGCAATGGTTAATTTAAAAAAAATGAGAGTGGGAAATGCATTTGTTAAATTGAAAAACATATTGTAATGGATGTTTAATTGACACTAATGTATGGATAATTGTATAGTTAAATCAATTAATTCTATTAATGTAATTTAATTAATTTACATGATTAAATTGTACCTAACTTTTAATAAATTGTTGATCTATAATACTATTTTAAATGTATAGGGTAAATGTATTAATTATCTATTTTTAAATCTTAAATAATCTTATAATAAGATATTAAGTTTAGCATAGCATAGTCCAATTAAATGATTTTGTTTTAAATCTTAATAGGGTAAACTATGGTGTATGGTTTATTTTTTCTGTTATCACATTACTCCATTTATAATTAATTTATTAATTTATTATTATCATGTTGACAATAGTTATTTTTATTTTTTCCCTTTTCATTTTGCTATCCAATTTCGTAATTTTGATGTTCCTTTTTTTTTAATGTTTTTTCTTCATTTAATTTTGGTTTTATATGGTTGTAGGTCTCCTTCCTGGTATGTTGGTAACTACAAATTCGTATTATTTTGCTTTTTAATGGCTAATACGAAGATGAAACCACACACTTCATTTGCAGTTTCAAAGTATTTGGGGCTCGAAGATTCTGCTTTGGTTCTACAAATTCTATTTGTATTCATTTTAATTATTTTTTTTTCACCATATTCAATGTGATATAAGTTATTAAATTCAATGATTCATATATTGTAATACAACTAATGCTTATATATATATATATATATATATATATATATATATGTATATAGAACCATTAGATAATACTACAAATCAACATCAATATCTGGAAAAACTTGTTAATGCTAAATTATATCAAACAGAAAGTTGTCAAAATTTGGAATAAAATTGGAAATGTGGTATTTAGCTCGTTATCAAGGGCAATGCTAAATAGCCACATTAATTGCGATTAATTTTTCAATGGAAATCAGGATAGACCTAAAAATGATTTCCATATTATATATACATATATCTGTGTGTGTATCATCATCATCGTAATCAACCGTTTTCAATCCACTGCTGGATGTAGGTCTCCTTCAGATTATTTCAATGTTTCCTGGCTAGTGCTTTAGTCATCCAACTTTTATCGGCCACTTTCCTGATTTCCTCATTCCATCTTATTTGGGATCGTTTTCTTGGTCGTTTTATATCTCTGGGATACTACTGTAGGGTGTTAACCCTACGTTAAGTCACCTCTTATCCTATGTTCTTGCAATGTAAACTGCCCATTTCCATTTTAGCCGTTTAATTCTTTCATTGATCTCATAAACTTTCATCTGACTTCTTATCAAATTATTCTCTTTCAGTCTTTTCAAGTTATGCCTAACATACATCTTTCCATACTTTTCTGTGCAATTTGCAATCTTTATATCATCTTTTTTGTTACTGTCCATGTCTCTGCTCCATAATTTAGTGCAGGCAAAACATATTGTTTAAACATCTTTCTTTTCAAACAAATAGCCATATTACTCTTCAAAATAATATTGTTCTTTCCAAAAGAGCTCAACCAATCTCTTATTCTTCTGTTGATCCCATTCTCGATACTATTATCCGATGATATTTCCTGCCAAAATACACATAACTTTGTACTTCTTTAATTTGAGTGTCTTTGTAGGAATTTTCTTTTTTGATACAAATGAATAGAATATCATCTTTGTCTTTTACAAATTTATTTTTAAACCCATATTTATGCTGGCTTCTGCCAAATCTTTTAGCATGTTTTCCAATTCTTCAGGGCTGTTTCTGAATATAATAACAACGCAAATAAAAGACGATACAGTCGTCCCCGCATAAACGAATATGGACGGTTCCAGAAAAAATATTCGATTAAGCGGGGTATTTGATTAAACGGGGAGGCATATAAATGTAATAGTTAAGGTGTAATAAAATGAAAAAAAATGTTAAATACAATATATTTAATTACCAGAGTAAGAAAATTGCTAAAAACTTTATTAGAACAAAGCAAACCGAATTAAAAACAAAATAATTCAAGTAAATACGCATTAGTTCAATGTCACTAAACACATGCATTTGTTTTACATTAAATTTTATTCAGATTGTGTGAACTGGGTCCAAATTTTGTTATTAGAATTTAATTTACGTAATTTATACAGGTTTAAAAAAATAGATGAAAGTGGTTTAAGTGAAATTTTAGAGTAAAAAATGTACGAATTATTTTTCAAATGGTATCATAATCACCATCTTGAGCCTCTAACTGACAACACATTATTATTAAGGGGCTAGTTCAGTCACACGAAAGGATTTGCTCGCTAATGTTAATCCTATAGAAGAAATTTATAAGCATATCTCTACCGCATTTCAATATTTTTTAATGATTTTTTTTTTTTTGCTATGGATAGCTGAGATCAATCTTTTTTAAAGGGCGTCGTCGTTTTTAACTTTTTCGGCTTTTATTGTTGATTTTTTTTTTTAATAGGATGATTTCAGTTTCGTAACTGGTTTTAAAAATGAAAGTGGCTCCATTAAAAATACCTGTAAAAAATGGAAAAAGTGAAAAAAATGTAATTTCAGAAACGAACAGTAAACAAAATTGAAAATTGAGCGAAATTACTGTCCAATTTATTTCACCATCTTTCAAATTTATTCGAAAAAGAATAAAGAAAGGAGCTCACTTGACCGATCTCTTGTACTCTTGCCAGGCGAAATCCATGCTGGAAGTTCTGGAAATTTGTTTTTTGTGTAGGAATCGAAAATGACAAAAAGTGTAGAGGAAATTCCAATGGAAACGTGTTTTTCACACTTATTTTTCAAATTGCCTCACTCAGTTAGTATTCGATTAATGGAGGACATTTCGTGAAAAGTATTCGTTTAAACGGGGGGAAATAAGATTAGCCCAATGGGATTATATTCGGTTCCGGAGGATTTTATTCGAATAAGCGGGGTATTCGATTATCCGTTACCCGATTAAGTGGGGACGACTGTATTTCGAATGTTGTTGTTTTTCGCATTTGAATTTTAAAGGAATCGTTCCTATGAAAGCACTATTTTTGTCTATTATTGTGCTGACGCCAACAAAATTAAAATTATATGGACTGAATTCAAAATCGTGTCGTTAAAGCAAAAGTGCATTTTCGAACATGACCCACTCCGCATAAAACTCCTTAATTCGCATCAGTGCTAAGTGACGTCGATATCAGCTTCAACAGAGTGCCTATCGCTCTCAGTGCCATCTATAAGTGCTATTTTTAACTAAATTTTTTGATTTATATATAAGATTCTTACGATTGTTTTAATAATCACACCACTGGTTTCATCTTTATATCTATCACCGTTTCCGAGTTATAGATTTTTAAAGTTAGGGGTCCTTTTGGAAACACCTTGTATATATGTATATACGATATGCATAAAATATATTATACATACACTTACTTATAAATGTAAGTAAAATAAAATAAAGTTTTTAAAATTGTGCAATAATTTTATGCTCAACTAATATACGAAAGAAACAATAATATTTAAAAAGGCTTTTTATGTTAGTTTAATGCGTGAAAGAAGGGGAGAAAAAAATATAGATGTTAGAAAACATATTTTATCTTTTAAGGAAGTGGAAGACTTGTTAAAAAAAACTTTTCGACCTTAAAGTTTTCTTTAAGTCATATGCTATCAATGGAAAAGCGCTTTGAAGTTTCATTTACTTTTGAAAAAAATAAACAAAAAATGTTCTTTTAATTCTAAAAAAATTGTTCTAGAATCTGTCATAATTTGAGAAAATTTTATTGTTCATATGCCAAATATGTCAGTGGAGTCGTTGAAAATGACGTGAAAAAAGTTTCCAATTTCTTGCTTTGATTTTTTTTTTCTTTTTCGTGGAAAAAGTTATTGAAAAATAGAAACTTACTGCGTCAACAGAAAATGTAACCTATTTCAAACACAAATTTTATGGTTATTCAAAGTTCATGCTAATTTTGAAACAAAATTTAAAGGAGGTATATATATGTGAATTTTTATATCTTTAGCCAAATATGATAGGATCTACAAGCATCCTCGACATACGTAAGTAATACACTCTGTAAACTTTTACGCAACTTGAATCTTACGTAAGTCGAATTAGTAAATTATTTTGATAAAATTTGTTAAGAAACTAGAATATATATATTTATGTGGCGTTATTTTGTAAATAAAACATCATACAGCTATATTTACTGAGATATAAAGTATAAAATTATGAAAACTATCAAAATAAACTGAAAGAAAAATTTTCAATAAAAAAAACCTTGTGGAATACAGTATTTATAATTTAACATTTATGAGCTGATTTACAACAATTTTGAAACAAACGACTATAAAAATAAGAAATATTTATAGAGGAATAAATTACCTCTTCCTCATGAATTTCTGATGGCAAAACAAATAAATAACTGTCACAAAATAAAATAATTCTTGGTAAGCATAATATTTATTATGAATTAGATCCCTACTATGAATAACTAACAATCAAGTTTAAGTTTTTTTGACAATACTATTTACAGCACACAAAATCAAAAATGAATTGGCACTTGTAACAGCTAATTTAGTTCTGTAGTGAGAACAGGGTTCTCGCTGGCTTTTGACCAACATTAGAGATTTGGCAAATAAGAAATAAAAAAACATCAGTCAAATGAGAAAAAAAAAATTATAAAAGTATATTTGACGTGAAACATTGAATAATCTATTTTTAAAACCTTTTTGTATTCCCTTTTTTGCAATATGTTGTTAAATAACCTTTTTTTTTTTTTTTTTTTTTGTATAGAAATAAGACAATCCGCTATACACAGATACTATTAAAAATGATACTATTAAAAATGAGTACAGTCTAAAATAGGTCGAAATATGTAAATGTTTACGACATTCTTTTAGCAGTCTAAATAAAAATTCTATTCAGCGATCTTTGTTTTAACGTTTTGAAAATATACACTAAAAATTGCTATAAATTTCGACATATTTTGCATACCGCTAATAAATAAATAAATAGTATGGTAAATAACTAATTTAGACTCCGCATTCCAACAAACATTTTCTCTATTTAGGGCTTGATGCAAGATTTTTTTTTCTTTTGCGGGGAGGGGGGGGGGGGTGCGTGTTTAACGCACGAAGCCGGTAGATAGATAGGGATAAACTGCAATAGAGAAATGCCTATGGAATAATTCATTCTCTGCCTTTGACTGTTTCTAAATTAAATCAGTATTGACTCAGTATCTCTTGCAAATAGAATAACGTAAATTGCACTCTGCAATTAAGTATCTAAAGCAATATCAATTGTTCAGTAAGTCGGATAAAAATTTGGACTGTACTGGCACATATAAAAAGAGCTGAAACTGAGCACTCGCAATTTGGTGAATCTCATTATTTGTTTACTCGCGAAATGGAGCATTTTATCGTAATTTGGCGCGATGGCTAATGACAGCAAGAGTCAATGCTTGAGGTGAAATGGTTGTGAAAATAAATGCTGTACCATTTTTGCCTCTGTTAACTACTACCACTCTCGATATTGAAAACTGGAGGTTTCATTTGCTAATGATATAATGGTATATCCCAATAAAGTCAAGGTAAGTCAAGGATCTTGGTTCAATTCCTGGACTGGGCATTTTTTCGCTCAGTTGGAAATATTATATTCGTATTTGGCAAGTTGTTATGATTTTTTTTTCTAATTTGATCTTTGTTAGCTATATTTCGTTTCATTCAAGATTCTTTAGAGAAACCGACCAGCGAAGCGGGCGAAGACTGCTAGTGAAGTAATAAACTGTCACCATTTTTTTTTTCTCGTTTTTTTAATGTAACACTTATACCCATTTATAACGTGATAGAGATACCTTTTTGAAGGGCTTTGCTATTAGGAACGTTATTATTTTTCTGAAATTTAACAGTTTACAAATTTCCAGATCACTGGCGATTTCATTTCCATTATTTATTTATAATTTTATTAAGTTAATTCGTCTGCTCCCGTAAGTTCAAATCTCCATAAATATTAATTGCCATAATTAATTAAATCTTGCCTGACCTCGTTTGAAAATTCACTTTTCCGTCACTTGGGAAATTCGAAACAATTTATAACCACGCCGTAAAAGTGCTCGTAGTTCGAAGATAAGTAATTATGTTTTTACATTTCATTTCATTGTTGTTAAGTCACATATTACCCAGTTGTCTAAACTAAGTGCTCTAAATTAATGAGTATGGATGTTTTGGTTTCAATTAAGTTCTTTAAATAAGTAACTTCTTTTAAAAATTCGAAAACAACGTACATCGCAATGTCTGTCATATTTTCTTGGATGTATTTATTTTGGGCATTTTGAAGTGTCATTTAAAATGGCTGAAATTAAATTGTTTTTGCAACGATGAGGAATGTTTTTTTTTAAATTCAACAATTCATTGCATTTCTAAAAATATTCTAAGCAACTACTGGTAAGAAAGTTTAAATCGATTTTTTTATGAGAGAAAGTTTATTAAGGGTCCACTTCACTCAAATGAAAAGACCCGTTCGCTAATGCTAATCCTATTGGAAGAAATTTATAAAGATATCTCGGTTGCATTTTAATATTTTTAAATGATTCTTTTTGCATTGGATAACTGAGATTGATCTGAATGCAGACCTTTTTTTACTTTTTTGATTTTGTTTACAGATATTTTTTACGAGAACGCTTTCATTTTCAGAACCGGTTTGGAAAGCGAAATCACCCTCCTAAAAAATATCTATAAACAAAATCGAAAAAGTAAAATTCGGCCTGCATTCAGATCAATCTCAGCTATCCAATACAAAAAGAATCATTTTAAAATATTAAAATGCAACCGAGATATCTTTATAAATTTCTTCCATAGGATTAGCATTAGCGAACGGGTCTTTTAATTTGAGTGAAGCGGCCCCTTAACAGCAATATTTTTTTCCATACATATGTATAAGTGATATGATTATGTTTTCTCTTCATGATAATAAATCTGAGGTAATTGGCTTCAGGTAATTGGGCCATAACTTATATATATATATATATATATATATATATATATATATATATATAAACCGTTGATTTCTTTTAAGTTTTATCTTTTGTGGATAATACGCCCTAAACCTAATCTTTTCTTCTTAAAACAACATGTGTTAACTCAATTATAACACTTTCCATACTGTGATAGGTTGCCAAAAATTAGATTTTTTTTCCTTTCATCAACACCAATTTAGTTGAATTTCCTCGGTTTTTTATTAGATGGAACCCATCGAACTTGACGACACCATAATAAAAAAAAAGTTCATGACAGCTTTAAAATGTTAGAAAATTTTAGAGAATAATTCTCAGCAAAACTTCAAATAATTGGAATTATTTTAAATAGTAGCATAAAAATTTCAATTTTTCGCGCCTACCCAAAGTTTTATTAGTGGCCGAGAGGTTCTGCTTTCGAAACTGGTAGATGGTTCCGAATACCGTCGGCCTAATCATTCGGAATTTTCCGTGGTTTTCTGCGAACCTTGGATTTGCTTTTGTAAATACTGGTTAAGTTCCCTTAGAAATATTCCCACGGAAGGCATTCCCTCTTAGTTATTATCTCGTGTTGATAACTGTCCGTCATAAACACAATCAAAGCCAACCAAAATCCTCATCTATTCGGCAGGTAGGGAAAAAAATATGAATCTAGTTTGCATGCACCGAAGAGAAGATAACAACAATAGTGGGAAACTTTTTAAAATCGTGTTGATCAGTTTATTATATCTGATAATAAATTTATATATATCATGAAGGCAGTTTGCTGTATATCTGTTGTACTTCCTTAAAGACACTTTTTCATTAATTGACACAACATTGATGTAGAAAATATTGTAACAGATATGTATTCATAAAATGTAATGGCGTGTTTTCTTGACCAATGCTATTTGAAGGTTATTACCCACATAGATTGGTAATAACGCCATGCAAAGAAAACTATAAAATAAGATGGATTAATGGCATATAAATTGCCCAATTTAAAAAATACAAATTCTACAGCCCTATAAATTGTCAAATACGAAAAAATTAGCAGAACTTAGGACATACGAATTTCTCTTTATTCTTTTTGGTTTTCAACAATGAAAATAATGCTCTCTCAAGCATAAATTAAAAAAAAAAACTTTTTGGATGTAGTTCCAAAACTAAAAAGAATAAAACGGAGTAATTACGCCAGTGGATTGCATAATTACCGCAGTGTACTTTTTGTCCAGTACATATTAGACTACAAACTGCCTCACGAATGCATCCAAAATCTTCCATTACATTTTGAAAGTACATGAAATACACTATAATTTTATATAATAAACAAAAAAGGCTCCCTAATAAATATATAGCGTTGAGATTTCAGAACTTACCTCGCAAACTTTAGATACGACGTAGACTTTTACAAGCTTCTTCCAGTGACTAGATCTACAAAGAGAACAAATTAACTTTAGCGGTTGTTTGTGATTCAGATGATCCAGAGCCCTTCTGTGTGGAATCCGTACGTATCATTTCCCGGATTCTTCACAATTACCAGTAATTTTAGCACTTGGCATTATTACCCAAACTGGCGTTATTACTCCAGGACACTTTAGATTAAGACATTTATAACTAATCTGTAAAGTTATTCAGAGCCAATACATAAAAATATACCTACAAAACACTGAAAAACACTATGTAAAATTAATAGTGTTAGTTGTAAAAAAAGAGGGGGCATCATGTGGAAACTTTTTTTAAAGGCCACTTATTTCTTAAAAAATGTCGTTCTCAAAAAAGATATTGTTGCTGCTTATTAAAAGAATACATTTTGAAATGTCTTAGAATATCCTGTTATAAGTGACCGATTGACGCATTTTGTTTCATTTACCCATGACAAATTGACGAATGTTGCAGACTTGACAACTTAAAAAAATTAGAAATCATAGCACACAAAATTCATATTAATTCGAAAGTTGGTTAGTTATTCATGTTTTACGACTATTTTTTGACATTCGTAAAAGGAATTAGGTTCCAGTCTTCCAACTCAGTATTGTAATTTTTTTATTCTGAAAACTTTTATACAATTCGTAGAACTTCTTCTCGTTTCGCATGTTTCTTACTTTTTATTTATTTATTTTTTATTTTTTTACAAATTTAAAAAGATCTTGGTTCCAATTTTTTAACCCAGTGCAGTAACTTTTGACGAAATTCGTGATCATGACAATTTTTTTCACGTGATCGTAATTCGCGTTTTTTTATCATGATTATTTGTTAAAATATGCATTTTTTTACCTCGAACATTTGACGAAATTCGCATCTTTTACACGATTCTCTGGCAAAATTCGCATTTTCTTTCTACGATCTTTCGATGAAATTTGTCTTTCCTTACTGATCTTACTGATCTTTTGATGAACTTTGTGTTTTCTTACTAATCTTTCGATGAAATTTGCATTTTATTTTCGCGATCTTTTGACGGAATTCACATTTTTTCTGCGATATTCTGTCGAAATTAATTTTTTTTCCGGGATCCTTTTGCAAAAATTATTTTTTTTTTTGCATGGTCATTTGTCGAAATTTGCTATAGTTCATCTGACAGATCGACAAAATTCGCAACAACTGTATGCGACCGATTGGCAAAATTTTCGATATCTTTTCGCGAAGAATTAACAAAATTCACTACTCGTTTATGCGACTTTTTTGACGAAATTTTCAATATTATTCTCTTGAAAGTTTATAGAAATTCGCTTTTTTTTTCTGTGTGCAATCTTTTGATGAAATTTGCGAAATGTCTGAATTTTCGGACTAATGGCCAAGTTTTTAAAGCTATTAGAACCGAATACTATAAAATTTTAGAAATTTCAGCTCAGAATCACTCCTGAAAATTATACTGTAATGTGTATAAGCTGTAATGTGTATGTTTATTGTATTTTTTTCTTTTCTGTCTCAAATTTTAAGTGAAATACACTATGTTTAATATTTCGCAAAATCTGCTTCATTTTACTTGTCAAGATATTCCATATGTCCTTGATTTGCGAAAATTTTTTAATTTAAAATTATTCTTAATCGTCACAATAACAGATAATATTATGCATATACTCAATAATTCATTATAGTTCTAAAATGCGTAAATAACAGATGCTAATTAAAAAAATTTCAAAAATCGATATTTAATATAAATTAACTTGTAAATTATTTAACCATACTTAACTATAATTAAATATACTTAATTCTAATTAAATATACGCTAACTGTACACTGCTACACACTCTACCCACTAGAAAAACAATACACTCCACACTAACTATACACTCAATTGTACTTAACTATAATTAGTTTTAATTATATTTCAGAATAGATTTTGAAATTAAACAAAATGACAGTTGTTAGATGATGTCATTATAATATACGACCAAGTAAACAAGGAACTGAAAATCGAAAATTTATCAGACAGCAGATGACTGTTTGTGTTTCTTTACAAAATGAAACAAAATGAAATTGAAACAAAATCACTGTATTCCAACTTGTTTAAACACATTATTTTTAACTGTTAATCCAAACAATTTGCAAATGTACATCAATGGGAATCCCTTTTTAATGATTAATTAAAGTTATTTTTAACAAATAGATTGAGTTAATTTTCCTACTTCGTAAATCTAGATCTCCTTGAATATTAACTGCCGTTATTAATTAAAACTAGCCTTCCCTTGTTCGGAACTTCAATTAAAATCACATGAAAGGCTCGAAGCAATTTATAAAAGATCTCGCAGTTCATAGATAAGTAATTATGTTTTAAAATTTCATTTCACTGCTATTAAGTCACAAACGTCGGTAATTACCTAAACAAAATACACTATATTAGCGCCTATGAATAAAGTTGTTCAGTTCGTAATCATGTTCTTTATACAAACAACTTTTCCTTAAGAATTTAGCAGCACTTAGCGCACTTCTCAGCAGTTCCTTATTCTATCTAATCTTCTTGAGTGTGCTTATTTAGTGTTGAAGTAGCGTTTGACACATTCAAGTTAGATTACTTAGTTAGTTGAAATTCTTTTTAACCGTGATTTTAACGTGTAATTTTTCATAGCCGCAATAAACAACAGCATTTTGAAACGTATTTTTAATAAAAATCCATAAATCGGGTCCGTAATTTTAGTTTCTAAAGTATGAATTCAGATTTTGCTAAATTATAATGCACTTCAAACAGGATTTATTTAACCGAAAATTTACACGCATTTCATAAATAAAGAAAATGGGAAAAGAAGAAGCAAAGAAAGAGATAGGAAAAAAAGATAAAGCAACTTTTTTCTTTCAACAATAAAATTCTTTTATTCAGTAAGGAATTTATGTATTACATTCTTTTCAATACTGAAATTGTAACATTGAGAGAAGCAGAAGTTTCAACATTATGGAAAATTAAAGTTATTTTTAACAAATAAAAATTGAGTTAAATTTCCTACTTCGTAAGTTTCGATCTCCTTGAACATTAATTACCGCTATTAATTGAAACAAGTCTCCCCTTGTTTGGAACTTCAATTAATATGGACTGGAAGGCTCGGAGCAATTTATAAAAGATCTCGCAATTCATAGATAAGTAATTATGTTTTAAAATTTCATTCCATTGCTGTTAAGTCACAAACGTCAGTAATTGCCTAAACAAAGTACACTAAATTAACGTATATGAATAAAGTTGTTCAGTTTGTAATCATGTTCTTTACACAAACAGCAACACTGAGCGTACTTCTCAGCGGCTCCTTATTCAATCTAATCTTCTTGAGTGTGTTTGCTTAATGATGAAGTAGTGGTGAAGCAGTTTGAAATATTCAAATTAGATTACTTAGTTTTTCGGCTTGAAATTAATTTTAACCGTGATTTTAACGATTCATAGTTACAATAAGCAACCGCACTTTTAAAAAGTATTTTTTTAAAATTTATGAATCGATTCCGTAATTTTAGTTTCTAAAGTGCTTATCGCGATTTTCTTTAATTAAAAAGCACTTCAAAAGGGATTTACATAACCGAAAATTTGCATGCGTTTCATAAATAAAGAGAATTGAAAGGAAAAAAACAAAGAAATAAAAAGAAATAAAGAGAAGTGAAGAAAAAAGGGGAAAGGAAAAGAAGGAAATAAAAAGAAGGAAAAAAGACAAAGCAACTTCTTACAAACATATTTTCTTTCAACAATAAAAATATTTTATTCAGCAGGGAATTTATATATTACGCTCTTTTCAATATTGAAATTGCAACAGTAAGAAAAGCTAACGTTTCAACATTATGGAAAATTAAAGTTACTTTTAACAAGCAGATTGATTTAATATTGCTACTTCGTAAGTTTAGATCTCCTTGAGTATTAATTACCGCTATTAATTAAAACTAGCCTCGCCTTGATCGGAACTTCAAATATCGCATGGAAGGCTCGAGGCAATTTACAAAAGATTTCGCAGTTCATAGATAAGTAATTAAATTTTAAATTTTCATTTACGTCAATAATTGCCTAAACAAAGTACACTAAATTAACGTGCATGATAAAGTTGTTCTGTTTTTAATCATGTTCTTTACGCAAACAACTTTCCTTAAGAATTCAGCAACACTTAGCATAGTTTTCAGCGGCTTCTTATTCTATCCAATCATCTAGAGCAGAGGTTCCCAAAGTGTGCTCCGCGGAGCCCTTAGGGCTCCGCTTGAACTCTCCAGGGGCTCCGCGGCGTTCCAGGAAAATAAACAAAACGTTTTAAGAAATTAGCATATGGCAAGTGAAAGATTTTCAAAAGTATGCACGAATTTGTGTCCTTCAGAAATAAATCTATATATAACTAATTTGAAAAATGCAATAGTACACTTTAAGTGAATCATTTGCATTATACACGTATCTACTTTCTATAAAATATTTTTGGTTTGAATTGCTTTATTTTATGTTTCTGCCTTTAATGTATTTTAAAAAATCGATTTAAACTAAGCTACAAGAAGTAGTATGCTGAATCGAATGCACAACGTGTATCGAAACAGAAAAGGGCCGCCAGTACGTTAAATCTGCTTGTCGTACAAAAAGGGGAGAAGTTTTGTTCTTTGGAACTCCGCCTATTCACATGTTTATACTACTTAATTCTTTTTTGCTTCCTCTGCTTTTGATAGCTCTTGAATTTATGACAGTTCTGAAAAATGCCATAAAAATAATAAACTTTATAAAATCAAGACCCCTTAATAGTAGACTTTTCAAAATAATTTGTGAAGATATGGGAAGCCTACATCAGTTCCTGCCCACATAGCATGGATGGTCACAGTGACGTCACTGCAAGTCACTGTGGTCACATCACATCTGTGACCAAAATACCACCACTCTGTGACGTCGCATTGTGACTTAGATGTGAACATCTTAGAAAACTTAAAATAATTACAAAAAGTCTCTAAAACATGACATTTAATGTAAAATTATGTTTTTCTTTTGGCAATATAAAAAAAAATACGTCACTGTGATGTCACTTCATGTAACGTTTGTCACAAATATGTGACATAATACCACCACATTTTAAAATCGCAATGTGACAAAAACATGAACTTAAAAAAACTTTCGAATCAATTCTTGAAGCAATTTTTAGCTGATATATCAAATACAAATTGAGTTCAAAAAAATATTGTGACGCTGACTTGATGAAAATGATTCCAGTCTGTATCACAATAATTAATATTGAACTTAACTTGTACGGAAAAAATCTTCTTGCAATTTTTGTTTTAGTATGTTGTTAAATATGTTTTTAAAAAAGTTATTTTACAAGAATTTTTTCCTACAGAAAATTAATATGAAAAAAAATTACAGATTGGCAAAGAAAAACTTTTCATTCTCTATAACACTTTTTTTATTTTTTTAAGAAGACGTGTATTTACTACGTTTGATAACTTTACTTAAAAAATATATTATCACCATTAAATCTACCTTTACACATTTTAAAAATTTAAACTATGTTTTATCTAATAAACTCTAATTATTAATATTATTTACAAAAAAAAAAAAAGGTTTATGAATAATTTTTAACTTTAATTGTTTTGAAACTGACAAAAGTAAAAGATAAATTAAATTACCAAATTCATTAATTAAATAATAAATAAAAAAGTATAGCTAGAGACACTCTTATTAAATTATTGTGTATTTAACTCCCAAATCTGTTTACAAAATGAAATAAACGGTCATGCGCATTAAAAAATTCATTATCGTCTGCAGACGACTTTTTACCGGAGAATAAAATAAAGTTCTAAGGTGCCAGAAATAAGTTTGCTGGAGAGCATATGGCAGTTATGTGTGCGTATTGAAACGGATTTAAAAATTTAAACAAGAAAATCCTCAAGAGCAATTTTTAGCTGATATATCAAGCAAAAAATGAGTTCAAGAGAATTATTGTGGCGCTGACTTGGTGAAAATGATTCCAGCCTGTGTTACAATAATTAATATTGAACTTAACATGATCGGCAAAAAGCAATTTGGATAGAAAAAGTCAACAAAACATAGGTATGATTTTTTTTCTTTTTGCTGTTTGCTTTATCATTATTGTTATTATTAGAACGATTTTAGTTAGCTTTTCAAAAACATTATTTATTTTGTTTATATAGAAACTTCACCATCAATAATTTGGATCAGGTTATTAAAATTAGTGATTTTAATTGCGTTTTAATCTAATTTGTTTCTTTATGTAGAATATCTGGTTAAAACAAAATGTTTCCATAAATATAGCAACATATGGAAGAGTATTATAATCAATCGTTTATACAACTACTAAATATTTTATGCTAATTAAAATATTTAATATAGAAATCCTTTTTTTAAATAAAATTATTTGTAAACATACTTTTAAAATTTTTGTATCAAGAGATGTTATGAAACATGGCATAGTTTTATTTTTTATTTTTTAATTGCATCTGCTCTGAAGAGAAATTTATAAGAAATAGGGTACTATAGAACTATTAAAAGAGATCGCGAATATGCAATAATAATAATAATAATAATAATAATTGTTTAATTATTTTTCAACCTAACAAATATTATAAAATTTATAAAAGAAGTAATCATAGTGGGTGAAAACGTCTCAGTTGATAAACATTCTTATTGGAATATTTTCAAAGTATAACAGCTATAAGTCTGAATGAAAATTTAGAAGTTAATCAATCAATAAGAGTTAAAATATGATTGTGCTTTAGAAATAACACTAAATTTTAAAATATATATTATATACAGTATTAATATACATCATAATTAAAATGACTTTCTTATTTATAATTACCGTCTAATCTTGTAAATAAAATATTAATAATTTTATTTAACGTGTATATGGTTTTATTTTAAGTTTATGGTCGGAAGTTTCATAGGGTAGGTATGCTAACAATAGACAACCTTCCAGAAATGGACCCCTTGCATGTTTTTTGGTTCATAAAACAATAACTAATAAATATTTTGTTTTAATTATTTTTTCATAATTTCCATTAGCATGTATTACAGTCTGGGCTATTTTTGACAACTTTTAATTAAACCAATCAGGAAGCAGAAAATAATGTTTCAAATTTCACTGTTTTTCAGTGAAAATCTTAATGAATATCCTAGGAGCTGCTTTTATTTAATAAATTTTGGTATTCTTTATTTTCTTACAAAATTTGAATGTTTTCGTTTGAATAGTAATAGCAAATTTTGAATTTTATATACTAATGACCATTTAAAAATGTCCTTTATTTTTAAGGTTTTAAGAGGGGTGTTCATTATTGGGATAGTTAATTAGTCATTTTCCAATAATGAACACCCATAATGTAGACAATTTCAGTAACGTTCATAGTGCATGAAATAATTTTACATATCTGAAAACCTAAATAATCAAACTTAGTATTTAAATTTTACATGCCAAAATAGACACAAAAATAAAATTATTATTTAATTATGTTATTATTTAATGGGTATATTTTCATAAATAAAGATGTAATTTTGGCAATCAATTATTAAAGTTATTTTAATCAATAAGCTTTTTTTTTAATGTTTTTTACTACAGGCAAACTTTGATGTAAAATTACACCTTTTAAATATCTGCAACGTGCCCAAAAGTCAATTACTTCTACAGTGAGCTGAAAAATAAGATTTTATTTATTGTTACTATCTTCCAAAATAGCAATTGTTTCCAAAATATAATTTTTAGAATTCTCAACATACTTGTATTATTGGTACGAGTTATATTTGTTTTCATACCAAAGTTACGTTTATCAATGGACTAGTTTCAGATCGTTGTTAGTAAAATGTAAATTTAAGCTTTGTAAATTTTGTAAAATTAAAAAGCTAAAGATAGCTAGGAATAGATAGTTGTAAAAATAAGTTTGTATATTTTAGAATTTTTTTGTTTGTATATTGACAATATTGATGAGAAATGTGTCATTTTTTGCTTATCCAAAGTATAACAAATATCCATAATTTATTATTTTTATGTTTGAATTTATTTTTTTACGTATCTAAAACACCATTAGAGCATTTGCAGTTTCAAAATTAAATTGCCTTTAAAATAGTTCTTTGATTTAAAAACTGTGTCAACACATTTATCATATATGTTTCTACACCCTTTAAGTGCCCTGACCGTGTTTTTCAGTCACATAATTACAGAATTTAAGGCGCAACACTAGTGACAGAAAAAGACCCGGATGATAATGCTAAGTCTATGGATATGTTCTTTTCAAATATCTCGCTCAAACTTTAATACTTTTACATGAATTTTTTTATAGGATAGCTGAGGACGATCTACAACCAGTCTAGTTTTTACTTTTTCAATTTTGGTTTCGGATTTTAAAAAAAATACTTTAAATTTCAAAACCGGTTTAAACCGGTTCTGAAATCGCAACCAACATAATATAAAAAATATATAAGCAAAATCGAAAAAGTAAAAACTAGGCCGGTTGTAGATCGTCCTCAGCTATCCTATGAAGAAAAAACATATAAAAATATAAAAATTTGAGCGAGATATTTAAAAAGAACATACCCATAGACTTAACATTATCATCCGGGTCTTTTTAGTGACTATTGTGGAGCCTTACGGGCTGATTTCATACAAAATTTATATCAATGTCTTTTTTTTTGCCGTGAATAAAATAATCACATTTGCAGTGAATAAAATAATCTGTGACGATAGTGACAAGATTGTGAAGACACTTTGTGACATTTTTGTGAATATTTTGTAATCTGTGACGATTTTGTTACTAACTTTGTGATGGTGGCTACATTGCCAGTGTTATAATGTTACACTGAGACACAATTATACAGTTATGAACATTGATATATAGTGTAAAATCATTTACATTTTTTACAAAACTCTATTATAATTTGGCAATATATCTCAGTTCAAACTTGAAAGCTGCAACGAAAAGAAAGCACGAAAAGAAAGTTACTGCAATGACATACAGATTTTAATGTTTGTTACATTTTTTTTTTTTTTTTTTTTCTGTTGCAATAATTTCTGTTGCATTGATATATAGTGTAAAATCATTTACATCTTTTACAAAACTTTATTATATTTTGACGATATATTTCAATTAAAACTTGAGAGCTGCTATAAAAAGAAAGTTTCTGCATCAAACTGCAATGCTATACAGACTTTATCAAAACAAAATATGTTTTGTTTGCTAATATTTAATGAATCATTAAATATTCACGAAAAAAATCTAAAGGCCGCTTAAAAGGTTAAACAGAAATGTTTCTTTCATAATATTAATGCTTTTTAAAAAACAAATAGCTAAATTTCAAATAATTGTGATAGATCGAATATTCAGTCTTCTTAAATATTTCTATTTATTGCAACAGAAAAAAAAAAAAAGTAACAAACATTAAAATCTGTATGTCATTGCAGTAACTTTCTTTTCGTGCTTTCTTTTCGTAGCAGCTTTCAAGTTTGAACTGAGATATATTGCCAAATTATAATAGAGTTTTGTAAAAAATGTAAATGATTTTACACTATATATCAATGTTCATAACTGTATAATTGTGCCCCAGTGTAACATTACAACACTGGCAATGTAGCCACAGTCACAAAGTTAATAACGAAATCGTCACAGATCACAAAATATTCACAGAAATGTCACAAAGTGTCTTCACAATCTTGTCGCTTATCGTCACAGAATAGTCACAGTTTCAAAGACAATTTTGTCACAAATGACACATTTTTCACATTTTGGTCACACCGTGACTTCACAAAGTGGTCACAATGTGACATCACAAACGAGCTCTAAAACGGCCATAACGACTTCAAATTTTAGTCATTGTGACTTCACATCGACGTCACGTGACGTCACATCGACGGTCACAAAGTCACAATGTGACTTCACAACGACGTCACTGCGACGTCACCATGTCTTACGGGTGCTGATGCATACGGAAGTAAGATAGTTATCCCCAGGAAAAGCGTTGACACGTTTGCTGGATCTGCGTGCAGAGGATGAAGATTTTTTGACAGTTCACAACCTTAAATTACCAAAAAATTTAAATGATGAATATTGGCAATTTTTGCAGACATTTTTTGTAAAATGAACGAAATGAATTTCTCGTTGCAAGGAGAAAGTGTTACTGTTGTTGATGCAAACTTCAAAGTGTCGGCATTTGAAAGAAAACATATACTTTCTGGTCTGAATGAGTAGAAAACGCTGATATAAGTTGCTTTCCTCGTACTAAAATGTCCATAACATCAAGTTTGAAAAACAATTTCAGAAAGGTATTTAAGGTCATCTTGAAGCTTTGAAAGATTCATTTGAGCATTACTTTCCAGCTGCTCAAAATAAGATGCTGGACGATTTTAAATGGGTACGAAATCCATTCAGTGTAAAAACAAAACGGCACAGCTTAAGCTCTGAGGAATACGAAACTTTCATTGATTTAAAGTCTGAAAGTAATCTCGTAATCTCTTTTTAAAACAAGCGTATCAGTGAATTATGGTGTCATTTGACAGATAAATACAAAATCTTGTCAGACTGAACAAAATTAATTTTATTCCCATTTTCAACGACATACCGGTGTGAAGCTGGATTCTTCTCTTACACATGTATAAAAACAAAACACAAAAAACAATTAAACTCAGAAGCAGATAATTCAGATCGCTTACAATTGTCGAAAATTGTACCAGATATGAAAAAAAAAAGCAAAATAATTCAAGTACAATTTTTCACACTAAACTTGTATATATTATTGTTCCTCAAACTTTATGCAGAATAATAATAATAATTGTAATAAACTATCGGCATTTAATATTTGTATATATTGCATATGGTATTGTTTTTAATTTTGGAATTTTAATTTCCTTAAACTGTTTATTTTATTTTTATTAAATTTTACTTACTTAAATCTTCTATCCTAGTTTTCAAAATTATATTTAATTTTTAAAACAATATCTGTCGCTGAACCCTTTCCGTCACACTGTGCCCGGTCTGGGATACCTAATTTTAATTCCAAACTTGCAAAAGGCACCAGTAATATTTTAGTAAAATTTTGCCTTTAGAATAAAAGCTTAAATTAAGGAATTCAAAATATTTAAAAAATTCGTTTGTAAATTCCAGTTCCAGTCGATAATTCCCCATTTTAGAAGAGGTTTTGTCCGTGCCGGAAAGGGTTAAAACTTTTTTTTTTCTTTTTTTTCTAAGGTCTTGTACCATTTAATTCCCCCCATTGATTCATTTGTGTTTAATGTGTGTATATATGTGGCTTTTTATGTTTACATCTTTGATTTTTTTAAAAATCTGTTTATGTTATTTGTATTAATTTTTAATTATTTAAAATTTTTACACTGTTTTTTCAGAGTAAATTAGTGTTTGTCGCTGAAAAAATATTTTTATTGCATCTTCAATCATTTAAAGCCCCTCATTAGATTCATATTATATTTGTGCATATTGTGTACATATATTTCTATTTTTGTATATAAATTTAAATTCTTTAATCTGTTTTTTATTTATATATTTAAATTTTCTACAGTGTTTTTTATTGTACAACAGTATTTGTCGATCAAAACGCCTCTTTTTGTAATATATTGTATCATTTAATAAACCCCTCATTAGATTAATTTAATATTTATATACGTTGTGTACATAGTTTTTTCTTTTCGTAACTTTAATTGCTTTAATCTATTTATTTTATTTTTATAATGTCTTACTCATTTAAATTTTCTATGCCGTTTTACATAATTGTAATGAATTTCATAAGCAATGCATATTGCTGAATACACATTTTTTTTCATCGTATGTCACTTTACAACCCCTCTTTAAGATGTTCTTTTAATTGGTTTCTGTCACATTTTCCATTCAGAAATACGTCTGTAGCAATTTAAAAAAAAGAAGATATATTGATTCTTTACATTTGTTATCGCACTAAGAATTCAAAATTTGCTTAGCTCCACCCCTTACTTAGACCTTTGGTCAATGAGTCCCCGTCCTAATATAAATTTAATCCCATCAATATATCCCATTTTATTAGTAAAGTTATTTTAATAGTTTCAGTTCGTTTAACATGTATAGTTTTTAACTGCATATCTGTTTTGAGACAAATACAATGACGAAAGAAAGTTTTTCTCAAAACTATAATTAATAGCCAAATAGTTTTAAAAATATATATATAAAAAAAATAATAAAATAAAATAAATAACAATGCTGCACCTAACAATACAGTTTAGAGATTTTGCCCCGCCCACTTAAATAATAAAACCATGACCTGTTTATAAATGGATTTTTTTTAAAAATATTTTAAAAAAGAAACTGAGAGGCGAATTAATTTTTTGCTAATTTAGAAGTACTAGAAACTTAAAAAAGAACGGAAAAATATTTCAAAATTGCATGATTCTATTACGGGTAGGCGGGAGTAGCGAAAATGTGTTACATAATTACTCATGGGTGAGTGGAATTGCGAATTTTCTTTCCCTCTTTTTTTTTTGCGAAGTAGGCTATTGGAATTTTACAGAAGTATCTTTCTGCAAACTAAAACTGCACATCTTACATTTTTTTATATGTGTGTGTGTGGTTTTCACCATAAATAATAATAGTTTTATGTAAGCTCCAATGCAATGCATAATCCAAACATGGCTACCATTTTGTACTTCCATTCCTAGTTCATACTGGAATTTTCAAAAGAATATATATATAATTTTAATTTTAAAAATGAATGTCATTAATCCCTTAAGGATGCATTCCAATCCAAACTGCTTATTTTCGGATTTATTTTTTAATTCATTTTTGCTCTCAAAGAATGATACTGATAAATTCCTTTATTTGGAAAGTGCACAATGTGCTGTGCTTGTCGATTTTTTAATAAATGCAGAAAATGTTGCAAAAATATGTTGTCGAAGTGGGAGATTTGAACCAAATCTTCCGAAGTAGGGGATCTGGGAAAAAATGGCCATGTTGAGAAATTAATTGTTTATAAATCAAATTCTAATGAATTGAGCGAAAAATGATATCACATGACATCTTTTACATCTCTTTAAAAATCTCCTCAGCAAGTTTCACATTTCTACTTTTAAAAAGGAATTTGAAATTGTAGCAGAAAATTTTAAACTTTTTAGGGTGAAAGAATATTTTTTCGAATATACCCTTAACAGTATTGCTTGAACATCGCTCGGGTAAAAAATAGTTTCTTTTCCTCATTACTTAAAATTTTTAGAAATCACAAATTATTAACTATAATTTTTGCTGTATTTGAAGGAAATATCGATGTATATTAATATCGATATATATTAATCGATATATATTAATATATTTTAATATAAAAGAGAGGGTTTAAATCCTTATTTTTATTATATTGTGTCCAACAATAGTAATAGTTAAAAAAAAACTGTTAAAGTAAAAACTGTTAAATATAATAGAAAATTTCATTTTTTAAATTTCTAATATAAATTCAGAATTTGTGTATCAGGAAAGGACCAACCTGTGAACCTTAGTCCAATATCAGAAATTACGGACTCGGAATTTTATCCAGCAGATTTTTCTCTGCTCCATAGACATAACAAAAAACATTAATTTGTAAACCACAGATTATCGTTGGGTTCAGGGGCTCCGCCTTAGAAATTCTTCCCAAAAAGGGCTCCGCGTGCCCAAAAGTTTGGGAACCGCTGATCTAGAGTGTATTTGTTTAGTGTTGAAGTAGCATGTGAAATATTCTAGTTAGATTACTAGATTTTTCGGGTTGAAATGATTTTTTACCATGATTTCAACGGGTAATTTTTCATAGCCACAATCAAAATTGCGGCTGTAATGAAAATAATAATGCAATATTAATGAGTAATAAAAATGGATAATAATAATAATAATGAGTAATAATGATGAGTAATAATAATAATAATAATAATAATAAGTAATAATGATGGGTAATATTAATAATAATAACGATAATAATAACAAGTAATAATGATGGGCGATAATAATAATAATAACAATAATAACAACAACAACAACAACAATAATAATAATAATAATAATAATAATGGCAATAATGAATAATAATAATGTGTAATAATAAAAATAATAAAAACGTGCCTGTGATTTAAAAAAAAAAAAAAAAAAAAAAAAAAAAAGCTGTAAAAACCCATAAATCGGTTTCATAATTTTAGTTTCTAAGGTTCTTATCGCGATTTTTCTAAATTAAAAAGCTCTTTAAAAAGGATTTATTTAACAGAAAACTTATAAACGTTTCGTAAATAAAGAGAAAGGAGGAAAGAGAAGTAAAGAAGTAAATAAAGAGAAAGGAAAAAAGACAAAGCAACTTTTTTCAAGGATATTTTTTTTAACAATAAAATTCTTTTATTAAGTAGGGAATTTTATACAGTGCTCAGCCAAAGTTTAGACAATGATCGATTACGCTTCTATTTTCAGAAGTATGTACCGAATGTCTGTAATTCCTCTGTCATATATTACTTGTGACTTATCCTTTATTCACACACAATAAATTTTGAATTTTATCTTTTACATAAAAAATAATGACAAAAAAAAATTAACATTGTAGCAAAAGTATAGACAATTTGTGTATTTACAGAAAAATAACTAAAATTAAAATCGAGTTGCACCCTCATTGTTTGCAGTTAGTGCAAGAATGTGACTTTTCGTCGAAAAAACTAAATGCTGCGTCACTTGGGGGGTCTATTTCGTACCAAACATGTTCAACAGCAGCTTGAACCTCATTAAAAGAAAATTATAGCAAAAATTTGCATAAACATTACGACATATTATGTTACAAAAGTTTTCGATTGGTTCCGGATCAGAACTACACGCCGGCCAGTTGAGATCAATAGTATTTTCAGAGTTAAACGAAGTTCTTCTTTTGTATGCAACATGAATAGATGCTAAAATCCATACTTTAGATCAGCAAAAGTTCCCCAAATGACTAAAAATTAATCTCCAACGTATGTACGCAGTCTTGTGTTGCTTGGCAACCAATGAATAACTTCACAGATACACGAGCATTAAAGCTAAGTGAGGACCAAATTATTTAAAATTCACCTTCTTTTTGTCGACTTAATAAAGTCCCAGGATCTTTACTTCAGTCATTCCAATAGTATGCCCACTTATTTGGGCCATTCAAATTCCACTTTTTTTTCGTTACTGAATATAATAGCGTACCATTTGGGTCCATATGACGTATATTTGCAAGTTAATTGAATTCTCGCCAATTTATAGCGATATTTTAAAGCTGATTGTTTTATCATTTTCATGTAAATTGATTTACCTGTTTCTTTAATTCATCTACGAATCATTTCCGTCGACACAGAAAGTTCTGACTTACTTTTAATGTGATTAGCAATCGTTACTTGGTAAATGTCAGTTTCTGGATCCTTTTGTCATCTCATTTTCTCGTCACACAAGATCTTCCAGATTATGTTTTGTTTTGAAGGAGTCATCCTACGGACCACTTTGGATGATTCAATGCTGCTGAAATTTCTGCAGTAGTCCTCCCTTTCCATCTCAGCTTTCCTACTTCAATTACCTCATCTAATTGAATATTTTTAGCTCGCGGCATCTTCACTAACTGATGCTATATCGAGCTATAATTAAATACTTCAGACATGTGACATCATAACTTGGAAATTTGCATTTTTCCATTAACAATTGGCTAAAAATCAAAAAAGTGTCTTAACTTTTGCAATATGCAAATTTTACTTTTTTCAGTTAAATTAAATATTATCTTATATTATAACCATTATTTTTATTCTACATTGTATAACATATATATTTGAAAATAAGTATAGCAATTTGTAAAACTCACGTGTTCGTATTTTTTATTTAAAGGTTAAAAAACATCAATGTCTAAACTTTTGTTGAGCACTGTAATACGCTTTTTCCAATACAGGGCTGCCACAGGCGACTTTTTTAAAGTTCTAACTGGCACCACTTATATAAAACAAAACTTCTTAATACATAATTTGGCAGCATTTGTAGGAGAAATAAACTTTGAAATTCATATTAGAAAAATACTGGTGTGAACAGAATATAAAAATAGTCGCCTTGCCAAAACTGACATTTGCTGTTGAAGCAAAAGTTTCAACATTATGGAATTTAGAAAAATCTCAAATTTAGCAGGATAATATTTAAAAAATATTGTAAGAAAAAACAAATAACAAAGTTATAAGGCTTGTTCTTGCTAAAATCATTATAATAATAATAATAATAATAATAATAATAATAATAATAATAATAATAATAATAATAATAATAATAATAATAATAATAATAATGGTAATAATAATAATAATACTAAGTTGATTTTAAAATTTAAGCTCAGCAATTCACAAATATTATATTAGTAATGATTCTTCTTTGATTATTAATTAAACCCAGTTTTATTAAATATACGGAGTTAATTTTGATGCCACTGTTAATTGAAATCTCTTTAAATATTTATTACTGAAATTAATTAAGTATATCCTGCCGTTAATCATAATATTCACCAATTTCATCTGGGAAACTCAAAGAGATTCATTCCAATGGTATAAAATAGCGCGTATATAATAAATAAGTAACTGTGATTCACCAGAAGAAACAGATTGAAGAAAAATCGTCAATTTCCACAAAGGATTGAAAAAAAAAAATACTTAACGAATTTCGTCATAGCATCCTGAAAAAAACGCTAATTTCGTAAAAAGATAACTTAAAAAACCGCTAATTTCGTAAAAGGATCGCTGAACTCAACATCTTCATCAACAGATGGCGGAAAAAAACGCGATTTTTGCTAAGGAATGGCGATTTAGATACCAAAAATTTGTCTTATTTTTCATGTTCGTTTTATTAAAACTTAAACATTTCCTGTCAAAAAAAAAAAAAATAAATAAATAAATAAATAAATAAATAAATAAAAATAAAAAAAATAAAGAAAAGAACTATGATCCCACATGGGTCACAAGTTGCTAAAGGTAATGTTTGCATACTTACTTTATTTGTACAAAAATAAACAATTTATTATGTAAAGGATCAAAATAACCCCTAAAGGTCCAAAGTAGCCACGGTTGGTGGTATAAAACTAAAAGCAATATTCTTTCACAAAGACCGCCGTTATTGGCGAAATCGCGGGCCGTCAGTAAACTCTTTAACATAGAGACTGTTAGGAAGAAAGTGGAAGAAAGTACATTTATGATACCACTTAATTTTAATTTCCAAATCCTACACTGACACTAGAATTTTGGTTTAAAAAAAAGTTTGGTTTATTATGTTTGTGAAACATAGCTTTTTTTTTTTTTTTTTTTCCTATTAAATCTGTTTGTAAATTCGGGTGTCACTCATTCATTTGAACATTTTAGAAATCGAAATGGTTTGCGCTTGAAAGGGTTAAGGACCCGCATTACTGAATACTCCCCGATTGCGAACTCCAATGTTAATTTATTAGAAAACTTCGAAGCACGATTACTCAGGACCTAATACAATTGCTAAAAATACCGTTTTCGCCATCAGAAAGTAGACGTAGATGTGCTTTTCTAAAAAATTTCTCTATAAATTTTAAGTATTTTAAATATTTTAATCAAATGACAGAAAAGTAAATACTAATTTTCTAATCTTCTAATTTATTAGGTTTTAAAAATTATAAACAATTTTGTTTTAAATTCGAATTACCAAATGCTTATTCAAACCCACTCAGCCATTAAAAAATTAGCCCGTATAATAATAGCATTAAAAAAAAAAATCCTTTGCCTGTCAGACCGATTGTGAGGGATCGGAAAAATAATTGCTAATTCCCTTTCAATTTAACTTCGCTAAAAATTAAACTTAAAAAACTTTCCATTTATTTCTAAGACTTTGCACGGGGATTAATCGAATGTATTTTCATATTAAATGCATCGATCTCTCTTTGTACTGAAATTGAATTTTGCTAATTTTCGTTTGTCTGGTCAATTTTTTCTTTTTTTTCCTTCACGAAATAATTTTTCGTTGTGAAAGTAAAGATTTTTTTTTGTTTTTTTTTAATGTAATAATATAATAATAAAATATTTTATTATAATAAATAAAAAAGATATATTTTTTTTATTTTGTTTATCTCCTTTATTTCTTTTACCTTATTTCTTTTACCATCGTTTATCTTATTTATTTTTTCTAACATTGTGGCAACAATTTCCAATTTCGTATCTGTTTCTCTGTGATTGGTGTTTAACATAGAGTAGAAAAAAAAAAAAAAAAAAAAAAGAGAGAGAGATAAAGTATAGTGGCTGGAGGTGTCGCCAAAAGAGTAACCCTAAAATCAGTTACATTAGGCCCAAATACAAACACGTGCTTTTTTTGGGGAGGGGGGGGGGCGAGGGAGGATAAAGAAAAGAAAGAAAGCTTTTTATAGCACAGTTTTTAATTCATAAAACATTGAAAGGCTATTTTAGAATGCTTAAATATAATCAAATCTTTTACGTTTAGAAAAAAATGCATGGCTTTTGTCAAAGAATCCAGTTCCTGTTCCACATGATAGTTTTGTTTGGCCCGAATGAGGACATGTAAACCTGGGCGATAACGCGCATCATATTGCAAACGCAATTTTCGTCACATTCTTAGATGAGGAATGGACTAGATAACGCATTCCTTTGTTCAAATCTCCGATTCCTGAAGCATTCACATCCGAGATTTCATCAACAAAAGGGTGTCGTTTTTTGGCGATGACCTCTTCTTGGCGATTTTCTGCTTTCATTCTTATAATAAAAGAAGCGTAGAGCAGAAGAAATATGTCTTGGTGGCTGGTGGGATTTCGCGGGAAAAAAACCGGTTTGGTGCGCATTCTGTCCACCATAGGCGTAGGAACCGGGGGAGCTGGGGGAGCTCTGGCTCCCCCTGGGATTTTTCAGACGGGCTCAGCTCCCTCGAGAGAAATTGAAAAATAAAGTTTGCTTTTTCTAGAAAATTCACGGGGAAAGGACGAGTATCTCCAAACAAAAGATAGTTTTAATAAGATAAAAACAGACATTCTATCCTTCCGCTCCAGCACAATAAGAAAAATTGAATTTTTAGCGAAGCACTTGACCTTACTAATGCATAAAAAATCAATTGAATAAAAAAACTTTTTATTCTCACACACAGATCGAATGCATATTCACGAATATAGCTTCAACCACACCAGCAGATCTCAAACAAAAGCTTAGAATACATGCTGAGGATTTTGATTTGACAAAGCTTTCTGCAAAGTTGACACTTTTACCAACACTAGTCCCGAACGGAACTGACAGAAATACGTTGTCGATTACAATTAAAATGATGTCATCACAGGAATTAGTAAACAAATTATTTTTTAAATTTACCTTTTGGCAGAATTTATTTTGTTTTTCCGATATCATTAATGACAGCTGAGAGCTTTCAATGCTTTTCTTCAAACAGACATACCGCCGAACAACAATGTATCAATATGGACTCAATCACTTGATGCTATTGTATATTTATAAAGAAGAAGCCTTTAAAATTGATTTGGAAGAGATTGTAAAGAATTTGTAAGCCAAACAACAGAAATAAAACTTTAACCTATGGTAAATGAGAGTGGGAGAAGCCTGAAATTTGAATATTTTATTCGGTATCGTCCATAAATTAAGTGTCATCAAGTATATCGAATATAAATTATTTAAACTGGATTAAAAAGTCGATGATCTTTTGATATGCTTCTATTTTATACTATTGTTTGTGAAAAGTGCACCACAATAAACCCTCCGAAATGAATGAAATGATCCTCGTCTCTAGCTTTTAATAATATGCTCCGCAGGGGCGTGCGAAGAGAAAACTGCATTTAGGACAAAGTTTCAATTTGGGGCTGCTTTCCCCCAACTTTTTCTTCTGAAAGGCCAAAAAAATAGCGTTGGTAGTATAAATTTGGAGCTTTTTTAAAATTCCACGCCCGGGGCGACCGCCCATTCGCCCCCCTAACTTTCGCACTGCGCTGATGCTCCAGCTCCCCCTGTTTTTTTCAAAGTTCCTACGCCACTGCTGTCCACCATCACGTGATGGTGGGGATGTGGTCAATGCTTCAAGAAAAAGTTGCTATTTCTGAGTCCAGTTAGATGAGAAGTCTTTTTTAACACTAGATCTCCATCTATTTTTTTCCTTCATGGCTATTTAATTTATTTTTCATAGCTAGCGCCATCTGTCTCACTTTTAGTAATCTCTCCTCCTTTCTTTTTTCTGTTCATTTGACTTCCGTTACAGACACGTGTTTACAGTAATTGATGACGGGCTATTAATTTTCCAGTTCGAAACGCTTCCTGTGTATTGTTTTGATTTTATGGTGGTGTACACAAAGTTTTATTATTTTAATTATGATTTTTTGGTGCTGTTTTAATAATTCACTGAACTATACGTAACTAAACTTAATTTTAATTTAGTTTTTTTTTTTAGTTTAATTATTAAATTTTAAAAAATTTTTTGAAGTTGATAAAAATAACCGTCGAAGTGAATTCATCATAATATACGACCAGTAAACGAGAAACTGTCAATCATAAGTTTATTAAAAAGTAGATGAATGTTTGTGTTTCATCAAATCCTTGAGGGGAGATGGAATATACTATTATCCCACCTAAGTTTAATTAAGGTTGTTCTCAACTGGTCCGCTCAAAAACGTTTTGACACATTTACAAACACATTTTTTAACAAAAAGATATAAAATTGAAAGACCTGACTATGGAAGCGATTTCAAATCGAACTTAGTTATCCATTTTTTGATTAATAAATTACCTATCGAGTTCTAAGCTACACTGCTCGAAACAATTAAAGGATATTGCAGTTTTAGGTGGATTTTGTATCTGGGAAACTTTTTAGCTGATTGATACATGGTCAACAGACATAGTAGGTTATATGAGAATAAATTACACATGTTTGGCAGAAAAAAATGCATTTTATTGCGCATTTGTGTACAAAAGAAAAAAAACACAATTTGTGCATATGAGAAAAAAAGAATAAGAAAAGGTGTTTTCTTCAAAGAAAATCATTTTCAATAGGGGGTATGGTTTCCACGGGCGGCCAGCAACATTGAACACCTTTGAGGCATGGACCCAATGAGGCTATTAATGACGAGTTGGGGTATTCTGCCCCACTCTTCCAGAAGAGCTCTTTCCAGTTCTTGGAGAGTTTGTGGGGTTGTTGGCGACCAGAAACTCGTCTTCCTAGAGTCCAAAACGTCTCCCAAACGTGCTCGATTGGATTCATGTCTGGAGAACACGCTGGCCATTCCATTCGAACGATTCCTTCCTCGAAAAGGAAATCCCCCACCAGGTTTGCACGATGTGGCCTGCAGTTATCGTCCATTAAAATGAAGTTATCTCCGATTGCTACAGCGTAAGGCACTACAATAGGTCTGAGGATTTCATCCCTATATCGGCGACCAGTCAGAGCTCCATCTCGAATGATGTAGAGGTCAGTGCGCCCGTCAATGGAGATGCCACCATACACTAACACTCCTCCACCGCCAAATCTGACATTTTCGTGCACGAACGCAGGATTATTCCTACTGCCACGGTTCCTCCAGATGAAAATACGCCTATTATCCGGATGCACAGAAAAACGGGACTCGTCAGAAAACAGAATATTGCTTCATTCATTTCTCCTCCAGTTGACATGTTCGGTTGCCCACTCCCTGCGGTCGCGACGATGCCTTGATGTTAATCTAACACATACCATCGGTCGGCGAGCATACAGACCTACAGCATGGAGCCGGTTTCGGACAGTCTGAGTTGAAATCGTGGTGCCTGTAGCCGAGCGAAGGTGTTGTTGGAGAAGAGTAGCGTTCATGTTTCGGTGTCTCCGAGCTGTTAACTCTAAATACCGATCTTCATTGGGCGTTGTTGCCCGTCTACGACCTTGCCCTGGTCTTCGGGCTGCACATTCACTCTCCAAAAAACGGTTCCAGATCCTGGAAATGACACTTTGTGACACTCCAATGTCTTGCGCTACTTCGGCTTGAGTTTGGCCCCCTTCTAACCTATCAACAATTCTCCAAGCTTTTGAATCTGTCAAATGACTTCGCTGAGACATCGTACTCATCAAAATAAAGCAATCACTGAATGCCGATCATCCTTGTCTTCATTCTCTTTTATCCAGTTGAAAGTCAAAATTTCATTCGCTGCCGCTAAAGCGACGTTTTTGACGTCGAACTCAAAATTTGCATACTCCACAGTTTGAAAACCAGAAAAATTTGCAATTGTGATTCTCTTCTTCTATTTTCGGCAAAAAAAATTTCGTTTATATCTTTATTTTATATAAAACTTCAAATATCCTTTAATTGTTTTGAGCAGTGTATTTCGATGACATGATCACCCGTTTTTCTCGGGCTTTTCGATCGTTTTTTGTTTCGTCGGGAAATGTGTTCAAAAATGTCGACTTTGATGGCTTGTTATGAAAAATCTATTGTGTTTTAAAATAAACAAAAAATTGAGTGCAATTAGATAATTTCTAAATAACAACACCTGCTAGTTTCATGCATTTCGGAACAAAAATAAATTAAAACTTATGTCACAAAGTTGCGTTTTTTATCCTTTTTTCAAAGTTGTCCTTAGGAACATCCTTAACATTTGTACCAGAAATTTTTAATCAAATTTTACTTTTATAACTTTAGAGAGAAAGTGATAAAAATTTGCCTATTTTCTTTTGAAATAACTTTTTTCCAAATTTCCTATGGAAATTCAGCATTGCACGTCGCAAACGCAACTGCTTGTCCCTCAAAGAGTTAAAAAAATACAAGAAAAAGAAATTGCTTTATCCCAACTTGTTAAAGATATTTATTCAAATCCACTCAGCCACTGAAAAAATATTCAGTATTACCTTAGCATCTAAAAAAAATTCTTTGTCTTTTAGACCGCCTGCGAGAGACAGGAAAAATAATTGCTATTTCAACTACAATTTACCTTCGCTTAAAATTAAAGTTAAAAAACTTTCTATTTATTTCTAAGGCTTTGAACGGAGATAATTCGATATCATTTTCATATTAAACGCATCGATTTGTATTGAAATTGAATTTCGCTAATTTTCGTTTGTCTGATAATTTTTTTTTCTTCACGAAATTATTTTTCGTAGTAAAAGTGGAAATTTCATTTTTCTGAGTTTTTCTTTGAAATACAATGATATAATAATAAATTATTAGATTATAGTAAATAAATAAATATTTTATTTCAATTTTGTTTATCGCTTTTATTTCCTTTTTTTTTCTTTTCTTTTTTTTTTTTTATAATTTTTTTCTATCATTGTGACACCACTTTCCAACTGTGCATGCGCTCCTCTGTGTGGTTCATCTTTTGATCAGGGGCCTCCGTGGCCGAGTGGTTAAGACGTCACTTTGCTAATCTGGAGGTTGTGGGTTCGGTTCCCGCTGGCTCCACACCACACACACTTTGTGTGGAGCTCCTGGTTGTATTTCTCTTGTGGTTTAAATTTCCTTGTGCTATCTCGTCCTTGTATATTGACGATGAATTATAAGCAGTCTATCGTGTCGAGTATATCAAGTCAGATGTATGTCATTCAAATAAATAAATAAAATCTTTTGATCAGCCAACGCCACCTGTCGCACTCTTCGTAATTTCTCCTCTTTCAACTTTATATTCATTTATGACCTTGTACTCATGCATACATGTGTTTACAATAACTGATAATATGTTGAAATTTCCAGCTCGGAATGCGTACTGTGTATTGTTTCTATTTTATGGTGATTTATACAAAGTTTTATTATTTTAATTGTGATTTTTCGCCAGATTTTCGGTGCTGTTTCAACTATACACTCAACTATTCTTAGTTATGTTTACTTATAACTATACTTACTTTTTTTTCGAAATTTAACGATTAAATTCCAAAAGAGATTTTGAAATTAAACAAAATGACAGTTATTAAATGATTTCATCATAATATATGATCAAGTACGCAAGAAACTGACAATCGTAAGTTTATAAAACAGTAAAATTTGTTACTTGTGTTTATTTAAAAAATGCAAAAAAAAAAATTACTGTATTCCAATTTATTAACCCTTTTCAGCGCACTGTGCCCAGTCCGAGATATCTAATTTTAATTTCAAACTGGCAAACGGCACCAATAATATTTTAATAAAATTTTGCTTTTACGATGAAAGCTTAAATTAAAGGATTCTTAATTTCTCAAAAAGTTTTTCTCTAAATTCCGGTGTCAGTGGACAATTTCGCCTTTTTACTAACAGAATTTGCTCGTGCGAGAAAGGGTTAAAGATTCAAACCTTCAAACGCACTCAGCCATTAAAAATTATTCAGTATTATCTTAGCAATTAAAAAAATTATTTGCCTTTTAGACCGATTGTGAACGACAGAAAAATAATTGCTACTACTTAAACTTCAATTCAGTTTACTTCGCTGAAAATTAAAGTTAAAAAACTTTTCATTTATTTCTAAGACTTTGCATCACGGGAATTAATGGAATGCATTTTCATATTAAACGCATCGATTCATATTAATCGGATCTCTCTTTGTACTGAAATTGGATTTCGCTAATTTTCGTTTGTCTGGTCAATTTTTTTCCTAGACGAAATTATTTTTAGTCGTAAAAGTTAAGTTTTTTTTATTCTGTGATTGTCTTCGCAACAATACTTTTAAGATTAGAATTTTAGATTGAAAGAAAATTATTTTGTTTGAGTTTGTTCCTATAAAAGTCCTTTTCGTGTAATGTTTTCGAAGTTTCTAAACGAGAACTTGTGCCAGTGGCAAATTGCAAAATATGTAAATTTCAATACTTCATCACTGCTTGATTATTTGTCCAAATTTTAAATTCTAAATTAATTTATTTTAATTCTAAATTTCATCATTTTTCTGAATGTTATGATATTTCAACCTTTCACTGTACGATTTTTTTCTGTTTTTATGAAAAAATTATTTAAATCTGTATATCGTTCTAATAAAGAGAAAAATAATTTTAAAAAAAAATTCAAATTTTCAGCTAAAATTTTATATTTTATGGCTTGTACCTACATACACAATTAGGTTTTTTTAATATTGTGTTGCTATATTTTGAAATCAAATGGGCTTAAATTAATTAATTTTATCTACTTAATACTCAGCAACTATCTTTATATCAGTATTTTTAAGTAATTAGTAAAAGTAATAAAACTTAGTTTTACCTTAATAGCTTGATCGTTTTTAATTTTTTTAAGAACTAATTCTAATTTTTGATTTGTTAAAGATGCTTATTCAAACTGTTAAACTTACTCAACCATTAAAAAATTAACCAGTTTATCTCAGCATTAAAAAAAAAAAAAAATCTTTTTTTTTCAGACCGATTTTAAGCGACAGGAAAAATAATTGCTACTACTTAAACTTCAATTTACATTCGCTGAAAGTTAAAGTTAAAAAACTTTCCATTTATTTCTAAGACTTTGCATAAAGGGAATTAATTGAATGCATTTTCATATTAAACGCATCGATCTCTCTTTATACTGAAATTGAATTCCGCTAATTTTCGTTTGTCTGGACAATTTTTTTTTATTTTTTCTTCACGAAATTATTTTTAGTAGTAAAAGTTAAGATTTTTTTCGTCTGTGATTGTCCTCGTAACAAAATTTTTAAGATTAGAATTTTCAATTGAAAAAAAAGTATTTTATTTGAGTTTATTCGTATAAAAGTCCTTTTCGCGTAATGTTTTCGAAGTTTCTAAATGAGAACTTGTGCCAGTGACAAATTGCAAAATATGTAACTTTCAATATTTCATCATAGCTTGATTATTTGTCGAAATTTTAAGTTCTAAATTTTATCATAGAGTTGTCTTTATTGTTAACTAATTTATTTTAATTCTAAATGTCATCATAACCATTTCTAAATTTTATCATGTTTTAACCCTTCCCTATGCGATTTTTTTTTCGTGTTTTTATTTAAAAAAAACTTTTGTAAACTATATATTGATATCAGTCCCGGGTGACTGACGTGGCACTTAAGGCCCCAAAATAGTCACAGAAAAAGACCCGGATGATAATGTAAAGTCTATGGCAGCGTTCTTTTCAAATATCTCGCTCAATATTTAATATTTTTACATGATTTATTATTATTTTTTATTTATTTATTTTTTGCATAGGATAGTTGAGGACGATCCACAGCCGGCCTAGTTTTTACTTTTTCAATTTTAGTTTCAGATTTTTTTTTTTTTTTTAATTGCTTTAAATTTCAAAACCGGTCTAAACCGGTTCCGAAATTGACACTATCGTAATATAAAAAATACATAAGAAAATCGAAAAAATAAAAACTAGACCGGTTGTAGATCGTCCTCAGCTATCCCAAGCAAAAAAAAAAAAAAATGTCATGTAAAAATATTAAAATTTGAGCGAGATATTTGAAAAGAACGCCCGCATAGACTTTACATTATCATCCGGGTCTTTTTCTGTGACTGGTGTTGCGCCTTAAGGTGCAATTTAAGATTTTTACTTTAAGTATTTTTAATTTTTATTTAAATTATTTTTTAAACGCTAAATAAAAATTAAAACTTATATATTTCTGTTAATTTAAATGAAAAAAAATTGAAATTCTACAAATAATATTTAGAATTATAACGATATTAAATTGCGTCACTTTTTTAATATATTTTAAATTTAAAAAAAAATTCTGAGAAGTTTTATCATGTGTTTTTTGTTTACAAATGACATGGTTAACCATCACAAAAAATTTCAGAATTTTAACTCAATAAAATACAAATGATTTTAAAATGTGTCCTGGACTCCCTTAAAATAATTTAACATCTTTTTAAATATTTTTGTCATCTTTTAATTAGTTTGTATATAGTGTAATTTTTAATTTATGGTATATGTCTATAAATTTATTGTAAATACAGGATAAAAAGATAACTCCATTTTGACGTCACCATAATTGCATTCACCTAGGAAAATGATTGTTTTATGTATTTCTTAAAAATACAGTATAGTAGATTTTTTTATCCCTGAAATATGTATTCGAATTTAAACGAAAATCTTTCTGAAACACATGAAATGCGGAAAAACACTGCGAATATTAATACAAATGGTAAAGCTGTATACTATGCATAAGCTAAGTATAATATTATTTTAAACTGGGAAAATATATGATAGAAAGTATTCCTACAAAATTGGATTTATTTCAAACACAGGCGAAAGCGTGTGTAGTTATTCTCGATGTCAAAGTATTTTTAGCATTTTTGCACTAAAAATGTAAACTGCGTTGTTTTCGTGCTGTGAATTTAAAGCTATATTTTGAAGAAAACAAATTCCTTGTGCTGTATAAATATTGATTAAGAATATTAAATTCAGTAAAACCTCAATGTATAACAAGCTGTAGAATATGCGTTTATATCAATAATCGCTTTTGATGCACAATATTGCACGTTATATTTGTATACAAGACCTCATCTTTTTGTTTCCTTTTCGGAACAACAGATTTTGAGCTTATCCTATCAACGATAATTTTCAGAATTTTCAAGCTATTTTTTTTATACTTTCACAAAAGTTGCACTATACATTTAACTAACACATTATACAAATTATATTTTGATTACTTTCACACATGCGCAGTGAAACATTATTTACTAAACCTACTCATTTTTCATTCAATATTTAGTATTTTTGTTAAATTCCGCTTGCAAGATGTTATGTCTAATGTTGTTTGTTATATTTTCTGAAAAGAACATTTTTTTATATATATTAAGAACTTATATAAAAAAAATGTGATTTAATTAACAAATTATAAGCAGAAAAACTTTAGAGTAAAATTTAGAATTGTTTTTATAAAAACCTTAATTTCTCTACATGCATGCTATCTTCTTAAAAATAAACACAGTTATTACAATAAGCCACTTAATCATAATCTGCAGTTTCAACGGTTTTGCTGCATTAGTTTTGACAGGGTTATCCAAAAGTTCTTCGTTCTTTTTCAATTTGTTGACGGTACCCTATAAAATTTCAGGAGAAAAACTTTCAAGGAGATAAATGACCTGTACTATTCTGTTCACACACCTGGATTTTCAGAATATATCCTCATGCATTTTTCTAGATATTGAACATAATGTCTAAAATAGCAAGTGACCGGTCACCATAGTGTATATATATGTACATTTTCTTTTTTAACATTAAAATATATACTAATATAGTGTCTTTAAATTTACTGTAACGTCACCATAACTGTATTCATTTAGTCGAGCGGGGGAAATAAAGAATTCCTGTATTTCTTAAGAATACAGTATAGTAAGTAGATTTTTTAACCCTGAAATATGTATTTGAATTTAAACGAAAACCTTTTTTAAACACATGAAATGCGGAAAAACACTTCGAATATCAATACAAATGGTAAAGCTGTAAGCTGTGCATAAGCTAAGTATAATGTTAATATTAAACTGGGAAAATATATGATAGAAAGTATCGATACAAAATCGGATTTATTTCAAACACAGGCGAAAGTGTGTCTTTTCATTCTCGATGTCAAAGTATTTTTAGCATTTTTGCACTGAAAATTTTAACTGTGTTGTTTTCGTTCTGTGAATTTAAACCTATATTTTGAAGATAAAAAAGTCTGTTGTGCTGTATAGAAAATATCGATCAAGAATATTACATTCAGTAAAACCTCAATATTGGACAAGTTGTGGAATATGTGTTTAAAACAATATTCGCTTTTTGATAAATAAAAAAAAAGAATATTCTTCCGTTATAAATACGGAAAGATTATTTATTGGGAGTTATGAAGAGTGTTTTATTAACTATTTGGAAAATAAGGTACCCTGGGGTAATAACGCCAGGTTAAGGTTTTACCAATTTTCACGGCTCAGTTTTAGTTTGTATTTTTCAAACAAATATATGATTTGATACAGCAACTCATTGACTATCTCTATAAAAAAATAATTTAACAGATATGAATACATAAAATGTAATGGCGTGATTTCTTGACCAATGCTATTTGGCGTTATTACCCACCTATATGGGTAATAACGCCATGCAAACAAAACTATGAAATAAGTTGGAATAATTGCATGTAGATTGCCCAATTCTAAAAATACAAACTCTCAGCTCTAGAAATTGACAAATTGCATCCTAAGCTATTGAAAATGTTCAATTTTTTGTGAAAGTGAAAGAAAAATAAAGGTGTGGTGTGTGTGTGGGGGGGGGGGGGATGAGGAAAAAGAATATCAGACCGTGAGCTTCTTTTTGCTTAAAAAGGACCGCTTAAATAGAATTATTAGAAATATTGTACAGTTTTCACTGTGTTTATTTGAATCAGTATTTAGGATGTAGCTCGGCCACTGTAGGGAATTAACCGGGATAAAAATTGCAAGGATTGACGTTATTACCCCGTTATAGTTATTGCGCTGTACATTTTAAATTACAAATTATCTCGAGAAGATATCCAAAACCTTCAGCAACATTTTGAAAGTCCATAAAATGTACTACAAATTTATGTAATTAACAATGTATTTCCGGATAAAAAAAATAGTCTTCGCATCACAAAACGTATCTCGCAAATTTTAGATCAAGCGTTATTTTTAGTTGCTTGTAAAAACAATAACACCTAAAAATGAAACAAATTAACTTGAAGCTGTTTTTTGCGATTTATATGACTCAAAACTCTTCTGCGCAGAGCACATGGGTGTCATTTACCAGATTATTTCATAATTATGCAAAATATTAGCACTTGGCGTTATTACCCCGTCTGGCGTTATTACCCCAGGGTACCTTAGTTGTCCTCGTTATAGAGCTGGGAAGTCTGAAGCATATCTAAATCTTTTTATTGGTTGAATTCCGCAACTTATTTTATTTTATTTGTTTTCTGATTGGTCCATGTTTAATGTCCAACAATGGAATACTTCTGTTGTCACGATGACAAACAATAATAATAATAATAATAATAATAATAATAATAATAATAATAATAATAATAATAATAATAATAATAATAATAATAATAATAATAATAATAATAACTTTTTAAGAGTAATAATTTGAAACAAATTGTGATAAAGATTTCAAACAAATTTCATTTAAAAGTGCATTTTTTTCTCTTCGTAACGGTGTACAAATTTAAAATGAGCTATATTTAGAAGTTTAAAAATTTGCAGTTCCGATAATTGTAAAACTGAAATTTCATTTAAAATTTTTTTATGATGGGTCCAGGAATATTAATGTTTAATCCATGTCGTACGCAATATGAGGTGTTCAGAAGTCAGTCTGATTAACTTCATAAATAAAAATGCACATTTTAAACAGTTGAAGTTGTATATCTATAAACTATTGTTTTATATATACCATTGGTCTAGAAATATTAATGTTTAATGCATGTCGTACGTAATATAGAACTCGTTATGATCATCATAAAAAAGACGTTTATTATTATTATCAATCTTTATTATTATCAATCTTATTAAATCTTTAAAATTTTAATCTTTGGAGATATGATTTTCCAAATAGGCGTTGCAATTTGTAAAATTGCAATATTGGTTTTATTATTTTTCTTTCTTTTTTTTTCTTGTTGTTGTTGTTATTATTATATTGTATATGTGTTTTAAATATTTCGTATTGAATAAGACATAATAGTTATTACTGAATAATGAGTTTATTATTTGACTATCTATATTATAAAACAAAAGCAGGTCCACGTGTAACGCTGTCATTGAAAAATATATAGAGAACAAAAGATCGTGTTGGTGTATTCCGATAAAGGTGCCATGTTGTTGTTCTAAATTAAAAGTCTTGAAGTCTTTCTTGTTTTTATTCCACAAACACAAACACTAACACAATAACAATTGCACATAACATTTAAAACAACTATTAAAAAATTATCATCAGTATTATAAGAAATTCCAGGAGAGCACGCCAAGAATTGCTCTGTTTTCAAGTAGAAAAATTATTCCAAACTGAAGTAAAAACAATAGCTTTCTGCCAGGTTCGGGAACATTACGTAACGACGTGAGAGACGGTTAACTCCGCCCACAGACACGTGATACAATAAATTCGTAACATACTGCCCCGCCATGAACAAGGGGTTCATCAAAAATTTAAGAAAATATTGTTGAGAAATTCAGTTAAATATTTAGTATAATATTATTTAAATCAATATATATTCCAAGTATAGATTTAAATTCAGATATAAAAATTTATAAGAAACAATAATATCTAAGATAATAAAGATTCAAGAGTGAAACCAAGAAAGTAAAGCAAAACATTTCAAAAAGATAATCAAATATTAAAGTAAATTGCTTAAATTTAAATTCAATTCAAGATCAAGCTAATATATACATATATATATAGTCCTGGAAAGTGACATCAAATTTCCATACTCTATCTAGGGTAAATCATGCTATACTTTTAAAAAGAGACATTGTATACACTAATAGTCTGAGAACGAATATAATTCTAATATAATATTTAACTATCATATTTAAATCAAGATCACAATAAAATTGCAAACATGAAATTCAAGAAATAATGCAAATATTTATATATTTCAATATTTACTCAAGACATATTTCAGTAAATAAAATTATATCATAAGGCTTAAAAAAAACAGATAAATATATACAGTATAATAATGTTCTAAAATGTCCTGTTACTTGAAAGAAAAAGAAAGAAAAAGTTTTACTTTCAGTTCTGAAGCTCCAAATTGTACAGCAATTGTACAGGTCGTTTTATGATTGATGATTCAGTTTTTATCTTGCAAGCCCTCACCTTGCCATCTCTTCCAGGAAATAATTCAAGAATTCTACCTAATTTCCAAAAATTTCTAGGTAAATGATCATCTTTGATCAAAACTACATCGTTAACTTTAAATTGAGGAATGTTGGTTTTAACCGAACTAGAATGAGCAGATCTCAAATTTAGCAAATACTCATTTTTCCATCTTGACCAAAAAGATCTCATTAACTTTTCTCGATAGTTAAAAGCTTTTACAAAAATTTTCCTGGAAGAGAAATTTGAATCAAGGTGAAGTCTTACTGAAGGTAGTGAAGTTATCCTTTTTCCTAAAATAAAGTGCGCTGGAGTTAAAGCAGTTGGCTCTTCGGCATCACTACCAACGTAAGTAATTGGACGGGAATTGATCATTCCCTCAATTTCAAGAAGAATAGTGTGTAACTCATCAACAGTCAGAGAAGATTTTCCAAGAGTTTTCCGCAGGGCAACTTTTACAGTGCGAACCATACGTTCGTAGAATCCGCCCCACCAGGCGGCTCGTTCAACAATGTACTTCCATTTGATGGAATTTGAAGCACAGTAATTTTTCACATCTTCATGATTTATTATTGTCCACAGATGTTTCAATTCTTGATCAGCACGCTTAAAAGTACGTGCATTATCTGAAAATACTAACGATGGTAAGCCACGTCGAGCAATAAAGCGTCGAAAAGCAAGAAGAAATGTCTCAGTTGACAAACTGCTGACAAGTTCAAGATGAATACCTCTTGTCACTGCACACGTTATTAAAAGAATATAATGTTTAGTATTGTCATATTTCACAAACAATGGACCCGCAAAATCAACACCAATAACCGAAAATGGAGCTGCTTGATCCACTCGATCAGCTGGTAGTGGAGCCACTGTTTGGTTTCCTGGCGAAGAATTGAATTTTTTGCAAATAATACAGTTTTTAAGAAGAGATTTTATCGTTTGTCTGGCTCTAGTTATCCAGTATCTTTCCCTTAACTGAACTAATGTGTGAGCTATACTAGAATGAAAAACTTTTTCGTGGGAATTCCATATTAATAATTTTGTGAACTTTGATTTAGGCGGGAGAATAATAGGATGCTTTTCATCCGTTGACAAATGAGATTTCTGTAATCTTTCTGAAACGCGTAATATATTTTCGTTATCTAAGAAAGGGTTTAAACACAATAAATTAGAATCTTTAGGGATAGGTTTTCCATTTTTTAAGCAACTAATTTCATCAAAATAAAATGCATTTTGCTCAATTTTTATCCAAAACTGTTCTGCATTATATAATTCATCTGACGTAAGAGCACCTCTGTTATCACAATTTCTTTTCAGTTTCTTTACAAAGCGTAATACCCAGCAGTCACCCTTAATAATTTTCTCAAATTATTAAATCTATCAGGATCAATAATTTTTTCATAAGTTATTGCTGAGCTAACTATAACTTTAGATTTATACTCAGATTCAATATCTTTGTCAATTGGATCAAATTCAACTGCATTTACTATAGGCCAGTTGCTTTCTGGCTCATTCAACCATTGTGGGCCATGCCACCATTTTTTTGAGTTTATTAATTCTTTAGTAGATAACCCCCTAGTTAATAAATCCGCAGGGTTATGTTTTCCTATACAATGTTTCCAACAATTGGGATCTGTGATTTCCTGAATCTCGATAACTCTATTAGAAACAAACTGTTTCCATTTAGACGGGGAACCTCTGATCCAGTGTAATACTATGGTAGAATCACACCATAAATATATCTTCTCGATCCACTTAAAAATATCCTTCAAGTGCTTAACTAATCTTGCTGCTATTACAGCGCCCATTAGCTCTAAGCGAGGTAACGTTATTTTTTCAATCGGGGCTACCCTTGCCTTAGAAATTACCAAATTAGAGTTAAAAGTGTCATGTGACGTTTTATATCTAAAATACGCCACTGCTCCAAAAGCTTTCAACGAAGCATCAGAAAATATATGTAACTGTATATTTTCTCCATCTACAAAATCGGGAAAATAATATCTAGGAATTTTGATTTTTTGTAAATCCTTAATTTCAGTACAACATAATAACCACTTATCTTTAATTTCGCCTGAAAATTCTTCATCCCAATCCAAACCAAGTTGCCACAATTCTTGCAAGAGACACTTTAATCGTATCAAATAAGGAGAAATAAATCCAGAAGGATCAAAGATTTTTGCAGCTATGTGAAGTACATTTCTTTTGGTGCATTTAAATTCATTTAAATCTGATAATACTGATGTTAAATTCAGACACAATGTATCTTCCTTATTACTCCAGTTAAGACCTAGTACTTTTAAATATTTATCAGAATGTTCATTTATTTCAATTTTTGGATTGGAATTTTTCCACAAATTTTTTAACTCCTCAGAGTTGGTGTCAAACTTTCTCATAGTCATGTTTGCGTCTTTCAAAATAGAAACAGCGTCAGAAGATAACTGAAATGCTTCTTGAACAGTGGAACTTCCATAAAAAAGGTCGTCCACATACAGCGAATTATTTAACATTTCGTAAGCGAGAGGATGCGAAATTTTATATCTCATAAGATGGGTTTTAATAGTCGCTGCCAAAACATACGGTGAACTGGTCACGCCGAAACAATGTCTATTAAAATGATACAGTACTACTGGTTGAGATCTGTCACAATTTTTATAATACAAAAAACATAAGAAATTTCTGTCGCATTCTGAAACCTGTATTTGTAAGAAAGCTCTAGCTATATCTCCACAAAACCCTACCTTATACTCTCGAAATTTCAAGATAACATCTACTAAATCAGCATTTAAATTTTCCCCCGAAAGAAGACATTCATTTAAACTGTAATTAGATGTTTGTTTACTGCTAGCGTCAAATACGACGCGTGTTTTAGAGCTATGAGAAGATTCCTTAATTACTTCCCTGTGCGGCATTGTATACCTATTAGAGCAATTCTCATCACACATTTGTATTATTTTCTCTTGAAATTGTTCTTCCATGACTGAATTATATCTTTTAAATAATGTTTCATCCTTATCAAAACGCTTTTCTAGATACATAAATCTTGTCTTTGCAACATAAAAATTATCGCTTAAATTATTTCGCAAATCTGTTGATTTCCAAAGCAAAGGAGCCTGATATCTATCATTTATAAATTCTAAATTGTTTTGAAAAACATCTAAATTATCCGAAGCTAATTTTGTTTCGTTATTTGACAGGAATGACTCAATGTTCCATAAACATGTCAGATCTTTCTCTTTAGATGAACAAAATACATTTAAACAATGATCAGAATTGATTAACTGGTTATCTGGCAGCTGTCCAACAACCGTTTCGCCAAAAATAGAACCTTGAAAATATAATTTATTGTTTATTTTTGCAAACGATCCTGTCAAAGTTTGATGAATATAATTGGCGCCAAGAAGAATTTGAATGGGATAATCTATTTCGAAAGTGTCAGCAAATTTGATTTCTTTAGAAATGACATTTATTAACTGAGGATTTACATTTTGCAATAAATGAGTGCCATAAATTTCATCAGTAATTAAAGCTTCAACATCAATAGATTTATAAGGAAAAAATCTACTTTTTAAAGTTATTTTTACACATTCAAATTCAGATTCAGTAGGTGTTCTATTAGAAAATGTGTAAATGAAAAGTTTTTCTTTTCTTAAGACTTTTGCATTTAAGGCTTTCGCTAAATCGCTTCGAATAAATGTTTTAGTAGAAGCTGAATCATACAATATTCTAGCGATTATTTTTTTACTTTTACTTTCGACTTGTACGAGAGCTGTCTGAAGTAACGTCGTATATTTTTTCTTCGAATTCTCTGATTCATGGACAGATGACATAACGGTGTCATTTTCGGGAATTTGTTTATCTTCTTTTATTTCAGAATTAGCATTTTGAACTAAATTTTTTTATTTTGTTTGGGGGCAAAACAGGTGGTTATGTTGATAACTCTCACATGTATTACATGGTTTAATTTTCACTTTACAAACTGATTGTAAATGTTTATAAAAACAGCGATAACACCTGCCTTCTTTTTTCAGTTTATATCTTTTTTGTTCATTTGTTAAGATTTTACATTCTAATCCACTATGGGAATTAGAATTGCAAAAAATACAAGCATTCTTAACAATTGTATTCAATGCAGCCGCTGACGGGAAACTACTTTTTGTTTTAAATTTATACTTAGATTGTTCAGTTTTCGAACGAAATGTGTCCTTATTTTTTAAGGAAGGTCCTGAAATTAAATTTGCAGCTTCCAAAGATTCAATTTCAAATTTTATAAACTGCATCAATTCATTAATATCACCCGCTTTATTAGGATCTTTTTTCCTATGGAAATTCCACCACTAAATTATGTGGTAATTGTTTTAACAATATAGGGATTAACAAATATCCTAATTTATCCAAATCAATACCCACAGATTGTAAATTTAGGATACTAACTTCACTTTCATCATAAAGATTCCTAAGCGCTCTAATATTTGAAGAAAACTTAACGGGTTCCAATTCCAGTAATTTGTTAACAAAACAACTTATCAATTGTTCTTGTTTTCCATATCTTTCTCTTAGTAAAGATAAACAAGACTTGTAGTTTTCTTCTTTTAAGGCAAATCCTGCTATTGTTTTATATGCTTCACCAGTTAGGAAAGATTTCAAATATAAAAATTTATCAATAGTGCTTAAAGATTTATTTGAATCAATAGCGCTTTCAAAACTATTAAAAAATTCCAAAAATTTTTTGGGATCGCCATTGAACGTGCTAATGTTGAGTTTCGGTAAATTTACCGAAATTTGTGATTGCGAAGCTGTATTAATATGAGAAATATTGTTATTTTGAACAGATTCAGCTTGTTCGATTTTAAATTCGTTTAATTTTAATCTAACACTAGATTTAGATTCCATAATTGATTCATCATACTCAAGGGACTTTTGAATTTCGGTTTCGAATTGCGTTCCGCCTGTAATTATTTCTTCAATTTTTTCATTTAGTGTTTTAAGTTCATTTTGTTTTTCTTCTAAATTTAACAGATATTCTGACAACTTAAATTTATCACTAGAACTTTGAGTATTAGCACTCGAAATGAAAGTTTCAATAGTACTAATTAACTTAGTACATGATGTTCTTAAAACTTTTCTTTTTGCTTTTAATTTCTCAAGCGATTCCATTTTTAACTAGTAACAGAATTAATAATAATAAATAAAAAAGTACGATACCTTTGCTTCGAACTTACTGTTCGAATTTATCCTACAGGATGAGCTCGTTCATGACTATATTCCAATAAAATAATGCAAGGAACTAAATTTCTCGGCGTTTTCGGCACCATAAAAAAATATATAGAGAACAAAAGATCGTGTTGGTGTATTCCGATAAAGGTGCCATGTTGTTGTTCTAAATTAAAAGTCTTGAAGTTTTTCTTGTTTTTATTCCACAAACACAAACACTAACACAATAACAATTACACATAACATTTAAAACAACTATTAAAAAATTATCATCAGTATTATAAGAAATTCCAGGAGAGCACGCCAAGAATTGCTCTGTTTTCAAGTAGAAAAATTATTCCAAACTGAAGTAAAAACAATAGCTTTCTGCCAGGTTCGGGAACATTACGTAACGACGTAAGAGACGGTTAACTCCGCCCACAGACACGTGATACAATAAATTCGTAACAGTCTTCATATTGATGGTGGCAACATCTTTCCAATAAATTTCTTTTTTTTTCTGCATTTTTTTTTTTTTTTTTTTTTTTTTTTAATTTCACATATTATAAATTTTTTATTTTGCACAGTCGAATAGAGGGGAAAAGGTCCTTTCAAACTCAATTTGTTTCAGAATTATACCTTATTGATTTTTATGGTTTTAAATATGATATTTAAGCATGATTTCGTAAAAATCTATCTCTATCGGTCTTCGCTGCGATCGAAATCATCAATGTCTGAAGACAGAAAATGTGCCATCACCATTAATGGACCGAGTTCTCACTAGTGTTAGAAAACACGTCGGAAATTTTTGAATAGCAACTTTCTTTTATTTTATTTCTTGGATATCTATCATTTTGTAAAACAATAATAACTATTTAAATTTACTGGTGAGAAGTCGAATTCCAATACATAAAAATTCAACCAGATTCGGAATGCCACAGTGTTGCCACACATGACTAATTTTTTATTGGAAAATTCCAAATTCTCACCAGTATTTTTAAATATTGTAGCTTTATAAGATGATATATAATCCACCAATAAAATAAGATAAAATTGCTATTCAAAAATTTCCGGTGTTAATTCCAATACTGTACCATATTAATTTACAACATGATTATTCAATTGGTAAATTAATTTTTACAGATGTAAATTTTCCAAGTGGACGAAAAATTTATATGTGCTATAATCAATCTACCGATTGAATAACCGTGTTATAAATTAATATAATATAGTTTAGTATGCAGCGTTTTCTGCACTTTCGATTTATTCTGTTGAGCGTATTCAGAGTATCAGACCAGATTATGTGGTCGTTAAGTTTATTTGGGTGAATTAGTCCTCCAGTATTCGTCTGGGAGGTTCAGCTGGAAGAACATTGGCAGCTTCAGCCAATGCATCTTTGGATCGAATCCTGGCCCGGACGCATTTTCAGAAAGAATCACGTTTTGAGCACCTTATCGCCAGAACAACGATTGGCGCGAAGATGAAGTCAATGCTACGCAACCTTTCTTGTTTGTGACGTCAAACGCCTAGCGAATAGCAACCCTTCTTTCTGCAAAGAACAAAGCGCATTTTTTTCCCGTAAATGTTATCAAGCAAATACTATAATATGAGGAAATGTTATTCACCGTTGTTTACGATTAAAACATAATTTAAAACAAAGAGCTTTTTCAGATTAAAATGCTTTAAATTTCACAAAACATCTAAACATAGTTTTTTTTTTTTCTCAGTTTAAAAATATTATTTCCTTAACTCTCTATGTTCGAAGAAATTGAGAAGCTAATTAAAAACAGTAGTAAAGATTCACTTGTAATAAATATAATTCTATTAATCATATGTTTTATGACACATTTGAACTTAGTTTATTTTGTGTTTGGTGATGCAGCTAGCTGAATGTTCTTGCTTTCGCCAACTTGCCAATGCTGGTGCTCAAAACGTGATTCTTTCTGAAAATGCGGCCCGGACTTCCCCCCCACTTGGAAAATTTAAAATCTGTTATAATTCTAATACTGGTAAGAACTCGGTCCATTAGTGAGATGACGTCAGGACTCCTGTCCTCATGCCTTGAGAGTTTCGATGGCTGCGGTGCAGCTCGATTACGAAATATTAACCCGTTTCATCTTAAAATAATATAATCTCCTTAGATTTTCGTCTCAACAATTTTCCCGTTTTCAAAAACTGATATGTGTATGAACGAATGTGAAAAAACAAGTTAAAACTATGACCACTTTTTGTGCGTTGAAAATTGCATAGAATAATAAATTAAATAAAAGCCAAATAAAGCAGAAAAAATGAAGGAAATAAAATTTCAAAAAAAACTAAAAAATGGAGAAAATTGCAGAAGCGAAAACGAATGAAAAACAACACATTTTAGAACTTAAAAAATATTTGAATACGAATATAAATAAATGTATAATACTCTCTAAAAAATTGTCTTCCTTTAATTTATTTTAAATTTTGAAAACAAAAATTTATATTTTTGAAAGTCAAAGCTAGTTGTTTTATTTTTGCTTTTTGTGAAAGCTATACAAAAAAATGTATACATAGCATAAAAAAACGCCTGTGTTGCGCTATGAAATTTATAGCAGTTCTTAAATAGATGTGTTTATCAGTATTTTTCATAAATAATACTAGTGCCTTAAAATTTTGTACTCTGCTTATGATAAATTTATTTTATTTCTTTATTTATTTTTATTTCTTTCTTTCTTTCTTTCTTTTTTTTTTTTTTTTTTTTTGTCTTAAAATATAGTGCTAGAAATAAATTTGTAATTTGATAAAACTTTTTTCAAAGATTTTTATTCCATTCTTTTATTTGTGCTTTAAAATTAAAACTGAATAGTGTTATTTTATTTGCATGTTTTGTATCTTTTCGTATTTTTATGGGCTAAAATTTCCATAAAAAGACTAGTGCCATTTTTACTATGTAAAAAAAGGGGGGGGGGAAGAAAGATATTTTCAAAGATACAAATTGAAAACAGAAATTGAATTACTATTATTATTATTGCTGTTGCTGTTGTTGTTGTCGCATAAATTATTATTATTAAAAGTAATGAAAGAGGTTTCATAAGAAAGAGAAATGGAATTTCTCTTATTTATCCAACTCATTTGCGGGGGTGGAGAATTGCATTAAAGCTATTCGCCATGGCGATTTAATTTTGTGACGAGGCGAGTGAAACTTTAGGATTTCTTTTAAATACTCCAGAGTTTAAAAAATATAGCGAAAACTTTTAGATTTTTATTCGCCACGGGAGGGGAATATTTCGCGTTTTTCTTAAGTCTGTGATGTAAATACGGTAGTGAAGATATAATACACTTAATTTTTTTTTTCTTGTAACCCTCGGAAAGTTTTTTTAAAGCAAAATTTTCATGATTTCTTATAAAGTGACCTTTTTATTTATTTCTTTAAAGTATAGTATAAAGTAGTTAAAGTAGTAAAAATAGTTATAGTATAAATATAGTATAAAGTTCTTTAAAGTATAAACATTCAAAAAATTATCCAAATTAATTTGAAAGGTTACTATCATATTAAATCTCCTCATTACTGGGGAGGATTGTTACACTTTCAAAGGATATTTGATACACTATTATGTAAATTGAAAGAAAGAAATGCAGACAATTCAATCTGTGTTACACAATTTTTTTAATACGTTGAAATATTTTAGTAAAATTTAAAGAAATGGCATTGACATATCTTTGTTTTACAAATGTTTATTGAAAAAAATTTTAAACAATCCAATTAACACACTTTTTGGAAAATAAATAATGAAAAGAAAAAAAACATAGAGATCTTACTGCAAGGAAAAGATGAAGTGACCATTGCTGATTTGCAAATAGTTTAGCGCATTTAAGTTTTTTTTTTTTTTTTTTTTTTTAAGCGAGCATTTATTGCGCATGCATAACGCGATATGCACAGCGAACGGTTTGAACGTCGCGTCATCGCCTGGAAAGATATGCAAATACTGCTGTCGATCTATCCAATACGGTGATTTTTTTCTTGCACCGGCTATGACGTCATACTTTGTTTTTTGTATTTTACTCGTAAACTATGAATCATACAGATAGAGTTTATTTATTTATTTATTTATTTTTTTTTTGACATTTTTTATGTGTTTCCAACGAGAAATATAGCTGTACAGAATTTGGGTGCCATTTTTGGGACACCCTGAATAAAGATCTATGGATCAGAGTGACATGGAATTTGCATATAAATATTCAACATGGTACTGGATTTTGTATGACACCAACAAAAAACTACTTCAAAATCTCAGCAGTAGAGGGCGCTATTGTAATTAATTCTACAAGCAAATTCCTTACTACTCCTATAACGCAAGAATCGGATGCAGAAAAGTGTACATACAACATTCTCTAAAAGTTTTGTACATAAATCTTGCATTGAGTTAGCAATATGGGATTATTCCATGATTATCTGCAGTAGCGCGCTCTATTATCAAGATTTTGAACTAATTTATCTTGTTGATGGCATACAAAATCTAGTAACCTGCTAACTATTTATACGCAAACCTCACGTCCCACAAAACCATAGATTTTTTTTTTTTTTTTTTTTTTTTTTTTTTTTTTTTTTTAATTGCGTTTATTTTTGCTCCGAATTTTTTAAACAATTGGTATTCATACTCGAAATATACCTATGCTTAGTTATACGTTTAACGATATAAGCTTATAAGTACCTGGATACGTTTAAACGTATAGTTTAAGGTATACACATTTCATGCCGACGTATATAGTAAATGCATATAGAATATTGGTTAAACGTATGACTGAATTACATATCTCATCGAGAGTACTAGCATGGAGATGTTTATTACAGATTTTTAAATTACATTTTGCAATAATAATTCAATAATTTACAGCGTTCTAAGCTGTCCGATTGTAACTGCCTAGCTGTATAGTTTTAATGCATTCGGTCATTGTGTATTTATATATTTGTGGATTTTTACTTCTTCTGGAATATTTATAAAATAAATGTGGTGACATCTAAAATATTATAATTTTTCCACTATAATCTATACGAATCCATACGAACTCGAATTATGTGACACTACTTCTTTTCATGCACGCCCAAGTTACATATGTGTGTGTGTGTGTGTGTGTATATGTGTGTATGCAGTATATATTTATTCTATCAACATTGAAGAAACCAGACACGTATTCCAATAAAAGAAGCATTTCAATAAAGAAAAGGAAAATAAATTTACTACAAACGTAAGTTTTAACGCATTCGGTTGTTGTGTATTTATGTATTTGCGAATTTTTAATCCTTCTGGAAAGCTTATGAAATAAATATGGTATGACATCTAAAATATTATTATTCTTCGATTATCATTCACTCGAACCCGAATTATGTAACGCTAATGCTTCTTTTCATACATGCCGAGTTACATATATGTGTGTGTATGTGATATTTATATTATCAGCATTGAAGAAACCAGACACGTGTTCCAATAAAAGAGGCATATCAATAAAGAAAAGGAAAATAAATTTACCGCAAAATGCAACGGAATTTAAATTCAGACATGTTCCATATGCCTCTTGTTACTGAATTCTTATAAACTTTCTTCATTAATAGTGTTACATGGAGAATTTTGAAATTTTATTTAGAATTTTTTTTTATCGGATTATCTGTAAGAAAATGCGGTGGCATTTGTAACTTAAAGTAGAAAAATTCATATTCAACAAAGTTTCTTTTATTTGTAAAATAATTTAATCTTCTGGGGAAGTTTTGAACTATACTTATACGAGTGAGATATTTTTTTGATAATTGTAATCAGGCGTATGTTTGGTACATGTAATCATGTCAGAAATTATTTTGAATTGAATCTTTTTTTTTTTTTTGGGGGGGGGGGGGGCAATTATTTGCAGTTTTTATACAGGTGCGGATTCCCAAAATTTTTAAGGAGCCACTGGCTCCTACATCCAAATGTTCCAGTCACCACCATGGTTACTTTTTAAGAAAAATTAAGAAGCAAGGCGAAATTCTTTGAAAGATCGGAGAAGAAAAGCTAATTTTATCAAAGGATTGCAAAACAATTCGACTTTCGTCAAATAATCGCTAAAAAATGCAATTTTTGTAAAATGATCGCGAAAAAAACGCGATTTTAGTTAGAGGATTGCTAAAAAACACGCGATTTTCGCCAGAGGATCGCGAAAAACGTAGGATCCTCGTCAGATGATTGGGGGAAAACGCAATTTTCGTCAAATGATCGCAAGAGAAAATGCAAAATTCGCCAAAGGATGGCAATTTAGATACCGAAAATTAGTCTCAAAGTCAAAAATTTTGTCGCCATGGGGCGACTGGTGACAGTGAATTTGCACCTATATGCCTTTCAACCTACATAAAAAGTGTTTATGGCCTCTATACATTTGCCTGTCTAATTATGATTGTACCTTCCATAATTACACTTGTATTTCTACGACATTAAAGTATATTATTCAGTTTTACTATTGGGTGTTCTCTATTCCAAATGGTGCGTGTATCATTTGCGGTTCGCTAACAGGCCTTTTCAAAAGAATAGGTATGTAGGATTTTTATATTCTACCTACTTAATCTTCATGTATTTTTATCTATAAAATAACATGACCTTACTATTAAAAATCATTTAATTTTGTTATAAACAAAGATAAAGCCCTTGATTCAAATACACTGATAAAACAACATACGTATTGCTTATTTCCAAATAAAATTAAAATATATTACTCAGAGCTATGTCTTCCTTCTAAACATAAATTGTGGAACTCCGTTTTCTAACCTTTTCCGGCATATACTATTTATTCTCTTATTACTTTATTCCACTCGAGATCTTTTCATGCTCTTTTTATCTCATGCCTCACGTACATCGATATTGAAACCCTTGAGTTCATCAAATTTACCTTACTGAGTATATTTTTTAATCCATATATATATATATATATATATATATATATATATATATATTAGAATCTATTAGCAATAATTGTTTGAACTATCCTTTAAAATATAACACTACTTCAGAATTTCCGAAATTCATATACTTTATCGTTATATATTACAACGCATTTCGTGTAGAAAATTGTTTGTTTAAGATTTATCGTTCATTTACAGGAGCACACAAAAAAAAATTGCTTACAGTTTCAGCGCCCGACAAGCAAGTTTCTGTGCCCAGGGTACTTTCAATTTTTCTTGTCCTCTTAAAATTGGTTAATTTAATGATATTTTATTCTTTTTCCTTTAATTAATTTTACACATTTATTCGAAAACTGATAACTCAAAGAATTACGTTTTCCAGAAAAATAAAATGTGATTCCAGGAATAATAATATTTATTTATTTATTTATTTTTACTATTTTTGTTTATTGAAATGTGTTTTTAACCACACATAGAGACATATTTTTATCATTTCATCGTAGTAATATCCCAATCGTCACAATTTTTCAAAATTATGAGTTTTAAAATGGAAATTTAGATGAAATTATGAAAGTTTTTGCATCGCTCAGACAGTTCGTGCCTAGGGCATGGGTTCCTGATGCCGGTGCGATAGTCAGGGCCAATTGTTATTTGAAGTGCATTTTAGCAATGTTATACTATTTCTAACACAAGTAAATTGATATAAATTACTGAGTTGCATGTGACACGAAACTATTTTTAACATGATGAAATTGACATGCATTACTGAAGTGCACGATAACATTGTCTGTATAGAAATTAGCTCTTATAGTATAATATTTTCAAAAGAGAATTCATCAAATAATTCAGATACATCATTGCGTTTGAGCGATGATTACTAAAAGAGGACTTTAACCATTTAATTGATTCTTTTTTTTAATGACAATAAATTGAAATTATGCCACTTATTTAAGCCTAAAATATTCGTAACATTTAGTCTAAAGTTTCTGTCATTAAAAGGTATGCTATGCTATTTTAAAAATTTAGTGGTGTCAAAAACGTTTAACTGATGAATCTAGTAAACTCCTCTTCCCCGTACGACGAACGGGCAAATCAGTTAAGTGGTTAAACAGTGTTATGTATTCATAAGTTTAACTAAAATTCAAGATTTATAAGAACAGAGCTACACAAACTAACTTTTTTGCATTGCCGTCTGTAGATAGTGATTGGACAAAGTGTGTTTTCAGCTGCGATATGCGTTTTCCAACGGAATTAAATTATAGTACAGTATGTATATGCACAAAAAAAATTGTGCATAAAAATAGATGGATCATATCCAGAGCTGCACAAAAGAATTTTAATGCAATTATTTTTATACGCAGTACACTGTAAAGAAAAAAATCTACAAAGTTACTAAAGTTTTTCTAGGAAACTGGGATTCCTAAAACTTTTTATAATAAAAAACATGTAACAGAATAAACAACAACATGTAAAAGATACACGTTTGCAAAAATCAAAAAATATGTAAGGTCGCTTAGAATCTTATAAGAAATTGGGATGCCGAGAACCTTTTTGTGTAATTGCAACCCGAATTATAGGTAAAATTTTAATAAGATTACTGTACTTTTAGTACGCTCTTTTGCAAAGCTTGAGATTTCTGTAGCTTAATAAAAACTAGTTTTGTAGATTTAGATCTTTTTTGTGAAGTGTATAGATACAATTTAATAACCATATAGATTTACGTAACATTACATCAGTAGAATAATAGTTTTTTGTGCTTTTTTTTTTCTTTAATGTAATTGCTGAAAGTAGGTTTTATATCTGTTTTCTAAAATTGCAATCCTATTCTAAGTATGTTATCTTTCACAAATTAGTTTATCAAATAATTAAGTAATTGAGAAGTAGTGGTTATTTAAATGCAGGATACTTTTATTTATTTTTATAATTTTATTTATTTGTATTACTTCAAATTTTATATTTAATCCTTGAATAAATCATTCTCACATATAAATACCCTATTCAAAGATATGTATTGTAATTTTATTGCGAAGTAAATACTTTGTACCTTTTTTAGTTTTTCAATTAAAGCGGATTTCCTTAAACTTAAAACTATACTATGTGTAAATTACTTAAAGATGACAAAAATATTTTAAAAGGTGTTAAATTACTTTTTATTCTCAGTACTTTCAACTGTAAACACAGCCATCGACTGAAAATGTAAAATAAAACACAAATACAAATATTAACATCTTAATTTTCAAATGTCACGTAATTGAAGCAATTACGTGAAATTATTCCGATTACGTGACATTTGAAAATTAAGATGTTAATATTTGTATTTGTGTTTTATTTTATATTCTTGGTCGATGGCTGTGTTTGCAGTTGAAAGTACTAAGGATTAAAAGTAATTTAACACCTTTTAAAATATTTTTTTGTCATATTTAAGTAATTTACACATAGTGTAGTTTTAAGTTTACCTTTTAAAAGATGAATATAGCATTCTACTTATTTATTTGCGGATTTCCTTATTTGGATTTCCACTTCCGGGGGAGGGCTGCAATTTCTTTTCTTTTTTCTTTCTTTTTTCTCCTATAAGTCTTTTACTCTCAGGCATTTGGAGCACAATGGTCCTGGCTAAAGCCTCTAGTTAGTCATTTAAGTGGTAGTTCCAATTCAATTTTTTCTAGCTTTTTCAATTTATATATATATATATTTTAAATTAATAAACAAGTTGAAATTTCTTAACAATGTTTTAAACGTATTGGAAAGAGTGCTGTGCCTCACGCACAAGTTTCTCTTTCTTATTTTCATTATATAAAATAGTATAAATATGTCATTCTTGGCAGACATGCATGGATTAATGTAAACTTGCACTACATTATTGCACAATTTATCTTTCACAGATTAGACACAGATCGAGGACTGTCCAGAAAATTCATTCTCGAGGGTGAGTGCAATTTTTTTCTTTTTATTAGTAGTAGATAGAATTCTTTTTATTTTTGAACGATTTATACCTATCATAGACGAAGACGGTGTTGGTAACGGAATAAAATACACATTTAATTAAGATAATGAAATAAATTGATAGGTTATGAAAGTTTTACGCAGGTATCCTCCCTTAAGGTAACTTTTAACTATTTTTTTTTTCCAGTGCGCGATCATTGAAGTTATACAGTTTCCATCAGAACATGTAGAAGCTACATATAGAAGTTATACATAAGAACAAAAACAAAAGAATATATAAATAATGTTTTATCGATTTTTAAGAGGGTTTTTTTAAATTTGGCTTAGAATTCAGGGGACTCAAAGGACACTGAATCAATGCAAATATTCTCGCTGTATAAGCAGCGAGCGAATATTACACAACAATATTTTTTGCAGTGAAAATTATTTGCAATGATCCAGTCTTTCTTGAGTTACCTAAAATTTGAAAAAAGATGCTATGCAATTTTAGTAAGAAAAGTAGAAATAAAGTCAGACTCGCAAATACACAATGAATTTTATTTCATATTTGCACTAATCTTCATTATACATAAAATATCGTGACATTATTTACCTAGTTCTTGCTTACTTTAAAAAAAAAACTTTGCGAAAATTTTTCAAAAATAATATCAAGAATGATTTTGAAACAGTCACCATTTATGCGAAGAAATGTACGTTTATCTGAAGATGTCTTATGCCTTTTATAGCATTATTTTAGCATTGTTTGAAAACAAATTATGGTAAATTAGCATTTTTTCTCATAGTAAACACTTTTAAAATTTTTCCTGATCTAAAGGTTATTATTTTTTTTTTCTCTTTTCGTATTGCATGTTGCCATAGCCTCCACCTTCTACCATATTATTTTTATTCACTATTTCTGAATAATCAGCAAGTACAAGTATAAAAAGGCATAAGTAAAGAGGTGTTTAAGTAAAGCTTCGCTTTACTTAAACGCAGATTTCTACGACTGATAGCAAAAAATTGTGTAAGTTGGCAGTTATGCGTTAATTTTTCCAAAACAAGACAAAAATAAACACTTAAAACTTGAAAGAAAAACATGTAAAAAAAAAAGCATACATGTTTTTTAAGCACAATAAATGTACTACTTTTCAAGATTCGAGAGTTTACAAATTGTAATAGAAAAATAGAAAGTTAGGGCATAAGTATTCAATTTCAAAGTAAAATTTTATGAAATTGTAAAAAATGTAATAATTTCTTTTTGATATAAATATCATTTCCAAAATTTTTCACTAAAATTTATATTTTTTCATAAAACACACACTTGAAAATTTCAAAATTTAAGGGACATAATGTTCACTCCATTATTTAGTTTATAATCCACATACAAAGGAAAAAAAGCACTCTGGGCGTAAAAGAAAAAAGCATAATAGGTGATGTTTTTCTATCGAAAGAAAAAAAAAGCAATTGAAAGAAAAGAAAAGTTATCGATAAAAATAAAATTTAAGTGTCTTTCGAGATATTTCCTTAACATTTCATGTTTTGTAATTTTCATTCTTTATTCTTGTAATGATATCCCAGAAAAGAATGCTTAACATCTGCTCCGGACTTTTTATTAGACCGCAATTTATTTTGATATTTTTTTTCTTCTGAACATTAATTTAGATAGCAAATATAAAACTTGGTAATAAAAGTGCAGGTACACGAAGCATTTTTTAAGAATTAAAAAAGTGTACTTCACTTAATTTAAAAACGGGAGTATTTGTTTGCTTTTATCTGCGAATTGATTCAAACAAAATTTCAAAAATATCTTTTATTTTCGCTTTCAGGCGAAAAGAATGTGCGCAGATTTACTTTTATTTTGCAGTTGCATCTAATAGTACCAAAACTGCTGACTTATGCACACCCTTAAAAAAACCAAGTACATTTGTACAAAAAGACAAATGTATCTCTATCTATAAAAATGTAATATAACCACAAACGAAAGCATACAATAATTTCTCCCAAGTTTCCGAACGTTTTACTTTCAGATGAAAATAATGCGTACAAACTTACTTTTATTTTGCAAGTGTATTTAATAGTGCCAAAATTATTGATAAACTTTAATTATGCACATTTAAAAAAAAAATCGTGTGCATTGTACAAAAAAAAAAAAAAAAAAAAAAAAAACAATTGTACATATCTACATAAATGTAATATAATCACAAACGAAAACATACAATAATTTCTAAAAAATCGTGTGCATTGTACAAAAAAAAAAAAAAAAAAAAAAAAAAAAAAAAAACAATTGTACAGTCACCGCCAAAAAAATCTTGACACTTGAGATTTTAAACGTTTTGTTGAATATCTAGAAATATACATGAGGAATTATTCTGAAACTTCGGGTGTGTAAACAACATAGCACAGGTCATATATTTTCGTGAAATTTTTTTGCCGAAGTCCCATGAGGGACCGTCAAAAAATTGAAAAAGAATGAATATCTTTTGAATAACCCTGTCAAAACTAATGCAGCAAAAGCATTCAAACTGCAGATTATCATTAAGTGACTCGTTGTAATTATGTGTGTTCATTTTTATGCGGATAGCATGTATACTCGTAGAGAAATTAAGGTTTTTGTAAAAACAGTCCCAATTTTTTTCAAGATTTTTGCTTATTATTTGCAGAGTTCTTAATATAAAATAAAGTTTTTTCCTGAACATATGACAAACAATATTATACATAATACCCTGCAACCAGAATTTTAAAAAAATAATAATTGTATGAATAATGAACAGGTTTAGTAAATAAATTTTCATTGCGCATGCTTAAAAGTTATGCAAATTTTGATTGCATATTGTGTTAGCTAAAGGTATGGAGCAACTTTTGTAAAAGTCTCAGAATCGCAGCTTAAAAATGCTGAAAATTATCGTCGATAGAATCAGATAAAAATCCGTTATTTTTAAAAAGATAAGGGGTTGTATCCGAATATAGTAGTGCGCGCAATATTATGTACAGAGGCGAGAAAAAAAATCTTGGCACTCATAAAAAAAAGTGTTATAAAAGTAAACACTTACATTTTAAATAATTTTATTGCCAAAACTAATATTTAGACATATTTCCCTTCGCTTTTATGACACTTTGCAATCTGTTAGGCATAGAAGTTGCTAAATTTCGGAAATAGTTTTTGTCCACATTGACCCACAAAATTTCCAATACTTCTTTAAATTCCTTTATGCTCGATGGGTGACACTCTTGTACCTTATTTTTCATATGATTCCAAGCATTTTCTATAGGGTTGAGATCAGGTGAGTTGCCTGGCCAATCAAGCACTGGTATATTATTATCATTTAACCATTTTTGTACAAGTTTTGATTTATGTGCAGGTGCTCCATCATGCATGAAATACTCACATCCATGAATGGACCAAAATTTCAGTAAGTGGTTTTGTAAAACTTCTATATATTTTCTTCCATTCATAGTAATATTTTTTGGAAGGAAATAAAATCCACCTCTACCTTTTTCACCACTAAAAGCTCCCCATACCATGACACTATCTGAGTGTTTTACAGTTTTCACGGTAAACTTCGTGTCATAGCGTGAGGAAACTTTAGGTCGTCTCACCAACATCGGGCATCCTCTGATAAGCCTGAAGGTACTTTCATCAGAAAACATTACTTTCTTCCAGTCTTCTGTTGTCCAATTCAAGTATTTCTTACAAAAATTTAATCTTTTTTTTTCATGACATCAGTAAGCATGAGTTTTTTCGCTGCTATTCGAGATGGAAGCTTCAAGTCTTTTTGAAGTCTGCGGCAGACAGTCTTTAGTGATACATCCTTTAATAGATTTGGGTATTTATTCTTTATTTCTGCTGCTGTAATGGTTAGTTTTATTAATACCTCGCGTTTCAAAATACTATCAGTCCGGTCTGAGGTCTTTTTGATCTTCCTGAACTGATTTTTCGTAATGGCACAGCACACTGCCCCGAGGTAAATTTGCACTCGCCTTTTTTAAGGCATAAATCGTTTGTCTCGATACTTGCAAATCGTTAGCAATGCGACTTATAGGAACATTTCGTTCTAATAAAGTTAAAGCACGAGATTTTTCAACAACTGTAAGCTTTTTTCGCCCCATTATATGCACCAAAAAAGATTTGTACCTGCAACAAAATTAAATTCCACATTTTAAACCACTAGAAGATACGAAAAAAACCGCTGAGTCATCTCAAGATGCAAGCATTACTATTTAAAGTGGCGCATGCTCAATGTTTTAATTTAGTTTCTGAAGTTTTAACATATAAAGAACGTTTTTCTTTAAATCAAGGGTAGCTCAGAAGAGATAATAGCATAAATCTTCGATCGTGGTTATATTATATTCAGAAACATTCCATCTTTTTTCACAGCATATTTGAGATAAATACATCTTTAAAAATGTTTGAAATTTCTACCAACATTAAATTTTTTACAAAAATAAATAAATAAATAAATAAATAAATAAAAAATAAATAAAGGCACGCTTGAAAATTTTCAAATATAGAAGACATAATTTTCTTTCCATTCTTTAGTTTATGCTTTACATACAACAGCAAGTTGGAAATTGCACGTCAAACGTAGCAAATGAGGTGTGTTCGTACTATAACAAAGTTTTAAAAATATTCAGATTTTGATGTAATAGTATACAGTATATAGGAAACAGTATAGTGGCCGAAATGTTTTGTATGTCCCTGTAAATACTAGCTGCTTCTTATGATACATGAAATAACTTGTAGTAAACCTCACCAATGTATATCAATTTCATAAAAAATGAATTACTTTAATAGTTTTAAAACGCGCTCCAAACAGTATTTCCTTCTATACCATTGTGTAGTTGAATAATTTTGTATGTCCCTGTTAATTAATAACAAATATTCTTTGCACCACAGATTTTTCAGAATCTATTTTTTAATATATAGCTCATGGATGCATATCAATTCTATTATCTTAGCAAGAGTGTAACTTCATTAAAATTCATTTGAAATTATTTTTTCCCATTGACGTAATGTAACGAAATGCTTTTGATTGTCCCTGTAATTAAACTATACATCCGATTTTCATAAAATTTGAAATGACGCGACAAAATAACACAACATATATATATATATATATATATATATATATATATATATATATATATATACATATATATATATTAAATTTCAAACGATTAGATTGAGTAGTTTTTCCTCTGTTATAAGTGGACAAACGGAGAGACTGAACAACGACTATAGGTGCTGAGCACTTTTATAATAACGAATATACCCCAAAACCCGAAAATACACTAAAACACACACTAAAAACTCGAAAGAAAAAAACATAACGGGGGGAGGGCAGTTGTTCCATCGAAAAATAGACAACTGAAAGAAAAAGTAAAGTTATCTGTAAAAATAAAAATTAAGTGTTTTTCGAGATACCTCCTAAACATCTCATATTGTGTAATTTCCCTCCTTTGTTCTTGTCGTGATATCTCTGAAAAAAAATGCTTAACACCTGGAAGTGTCACAGACGTTTTACAAGACCATAATTTATTTTGAAATTTTTTCTTCTGAACATTAATTTAGATAGAGAAAATAAAAATTATCAGTCAAAATGAAGCTACCGAAGCATTTTTTTTTCTTTTTTAAGAAGGAAAAGGGGTCTTTCTCTTGATTTGAAAATTGGAGGAATTTTATTTATTTATTTTTTTCTCCTTGTTTTATCTGCGATTTGTTTCAAACAAAATTTCAATAAGAGGCCGTCCACAAATGATGTCACACTTGGAGGGGGGAGGAGGGTTCATGAAATTATGACAGTTTGTGACAAGTGTGTGGGAAGGGGTAAGAAGAAATGTGACGTCACACATTTTGGTTAAAATAAAAGCATTAAAAATCAGCAGATTAAATTTTGAAGTTATTTTAAAACTAAAGTATTTTGTTTTCATAAATAAAGGTAGATTTATAAAGCCCAATATATTCAATTTTATTTCAAATTCCAAAATACTGTTTTTTTCAGTTGCTCTTTTATATTAATATTTTATTACTATTTTACATTATTTATGTTTTTGTTGTAAATCTTAGCATTACTTCATACAAAATAAGCACATGAATCATTTTTATTGTTATGGTTACAAAAGTAATAAAAACACCTAAAGTTTAGTTTAAAAATAAAGTTTGAAATATGATCTATAACATAATGCTTTGTTTTTGAACCTCAAGTGCATGTTTATGTAATATAACGTGACATGTGACAGGAGAAGGGGGAGAGGGTTAAGGTGAAATGTGACACTTTATCACAAAAAGGGGGAGGGGTAGGAAAATATTGAAAAAACGTGTGACATCATTTATGGACAGCTCCAAATATTTTTTACTTTCACTTTCAGAGGAGAAGAATGTACCCAAACTTACTTATATTTTGCAGTTGCATCTAGTGGTAGCAAAACTATTCACAAACATCAATTATGCACATCTTTTAAGATATCAAGTACATTATACAAAAAGACAAATGTATCGCAATCTACAAAAATGTAATATGACCACGAAAGAAAATATACAATAATTTCTTCCGAGTTACCCAGGATTCCGAACAGCGCTCTTTTTCTTTAGATGCCCAGAAAACCAATAAATTTTCCAGATTAAAGGAAACGTTCATAAAATCAAGGTTTCTTTTAGTATTCACTGATTTTCGGGCATGGTTCCGAGTAGTTTTATGCTGTATTAATCATTTTTCTCACTTTAATCAAGATGCAAATAGTAGAAAGTGAATTTTCAAATGCATTATGTATTTTTTAATTTAACTTCTTTTTAAAATTTATTATCTGGTGCGTGTAATTTCTATAGATCATATATAGAGGTGCACAAAAGTCCTCGAGAACATTTCCGTTTATTCGCAGAAATTATCGAAAGTCAATTTTCAACAAATCGTTTAACTGCACAAACGTTTAACTTATTATCTGCTATTATTAATACAAATCGATAGGTCATGTACAGCACTGCACAAAAGAAAAAAAAATCAGATATTTTACGACTATAATGAGTAATAGCAAAAATGGGCTTTTAAATATATTATGTCTTTTTCAAATTGTTTATTTATAAACATCAATCTTTTACCTTACGAAAATGCAAGGTTTGTTAAATAACTCTGAATGTGTTTGAAAGTGTTACATGCATCATTGCTAGATCATATTTTTTTATTTTTTTTAAGAATTTGAACAATTATCAGACGAAGTGTATAAATGCGTGTAATTACATTTTATATTACAACTCTTAAAATTTAAATTATCTAAATCTTTAGGAAAACTTGTATGCTTAGAAATATACATATAATCTAATATCATTAAGTTGTGGGTTTCGGTAATTTAAATATTGCGTAAAGTGAGATGGAAATTAAAATGACTTATAAAATTGATTTTAAGGCCTCTGAACATTTATTAGTAATTAGAAAATTTTATTAAGAAATATATAAATATGTCTTTTTTAAAAACTGACAAAAATATATACTAAAACTAATATTTTTTTTTATATTAAATAACTAAATAAGCTGATGTGATAATAAGAAGGATAAAACAAAAAGAACTTCTTAAAAAGACCATAAAAAATTTTAAGATGTTTTTGGTCTTGCTTAATTGGTAAATTTTCTCATACAGATGATTAGGAAGGGATGACCCACTTTTTACAAACGGATTTCTTGTTTTTTAAATATTGAACTTAAAATAAAGCTTTATACATGATTTTATTCGTTACATAATCAGTTATCAAAACAAAATTGATACAAAAGAATAATATATAAGAAAATTGAAAATTGATTGACTTTAATCAAGAAAATAATAGGTCAAGGCTCACCACATATATGAGGGTTGACCCACTGTATGAGAGGCTTGATCCACTTTTTCTTATATTGAAATATTTGTTAAGACAAATAAACTCGGTTTAAAAAAACCAAAAGAACTTTATGCTTCATGCTTTAGTTATTATTAAAAATATTTTTGAATATATGATGCTTAAAGAAACCTGTACAGATGGCATCGCAAATCACAGGAGAAAAAGTCTGTTTTCAACAGAATTATGTCTGAGAAGGTATCATACAGCATGGAAAATGAAATTTTAACGTTTAAGAAAGTATTCCATTCGAGACAGGTTCCATTCTTATAAAGCTTCATAACCAGAATTTAAAACCACTGCCCCGCTTTTTTTTTTCTTTTACGTGATACTCAACCTGGCAAAATTAGTTTTCACATAGTTTGACTTCATAGCATTGTATTCATCTTCTTGAAATTTATCTACACCCTTCCTAAGGTTTTTCAATAAGTGTTATGTTCTTTTTACAGCCGCATGAGTCTTTATGACAAGGCTGGTTTCAATCCTATGGGAAATACGCGAGGCAGCAGTCTTTTAAACACTGAATCCCTTGATAAACAGCCTGGTCAAGGAAGATGAAGAGCAACAACTGCTCTCGAAGACCATTTTCTCTCATTATCGGCTCGAGGAAACCACGAATCGACTATAAGAGATTTGGTTTCAGACTTTCAAGTTGCCGCAGGAACTTAAATTAGATATTCTTCTACTACTGCACGAAGGCTTAATTAAGTAGATTGTATAAGATAAAATCAATAGTTAGTGTTCCATTCACCACCAATTCCGAAGGAGCTCGTTTAAGCTGTTGTCGTCGACATGTTCAATGGAACCTAGTAGACTGGGTTCGAACGGAACATTTCACGGAAAAAGGAAAGGCAAGTTGCGCGTTCCTTCTTCTCTACATATCAAAACTAGTCTAGAATCAGTGTTCAGACTATATCTGGACTTGTCAGTAAACAATAGCTGAGCTCAGTCTTCTTGGCTTCATTGAACATGACGAAGGCAACAGTTTAAATGGGCCCTTTTGGAAGCAGCTGGAGTAAGTGGAATACAAACTATTGGTTTTCTCGCATACAACCCGCCCTTGTTAAGCTTTCATGCAGCAGTAGATCATCTAACTCGAGCTCATGTGGCCGCTTGGAGGTCTGAAACTAAATCTCCTGTAGTCATTTTGCGGTTTCTTCGAGCTACAATGAAAGAAAACGGTCTTCGGATGAAGTTGTTGCTCATGACCTCTTTTGACCAGGCTGTCAATCAACAAATCCAGTGCTTAAAAAGCTGGTAAACACGAAAACACCACACTTGTTTTGAACAATACTACAAATCAGAATTCCAATATACGTCCATTGTCATTAATCTAATTTGCATATTTCCCGCGCTAACGAATGCGCGGAAGTGCAATTTTGAATTCAATAATATATAATTAACATAAATAATTGCAACATTGGACATTAGGTTCAACATTAACTTAGACAGCACATTTTTTTTTCGATTATCCTTTAATTTTGATAACCAGAGTATATATTAACAAATTTGTATAAAAAATAAATGGCAGTTAGTTGTTAAAATATTGTCTGGTGAAGTACTTTGGAAAGCTCAAAAGTACAGCGAAGTTTTAAATAAAATGTATTTTAACTTGTAACGTCGCTTCTATTGTTTTAGTTGCATTTTAAGTAACCCAATGAACTTGTAGATTTCGTATGAAATACTAGCTATTGTATTCTTCCCTATGTTGGAATTAAAAAATTTTTTTTTTGCAGATCTACATCGATCATGAGCCCTAGACCCCAAAACTACCATCAGTAAAAAACTTTATATGCATAATCAGTGTATCTATTTATCTGTATGCATAAAATCTCGATCAAGTTCATAACTGGGGAAAATCAGACCAAGGGGTGGAAAAGGGGGGGTTGTCAACCCCCCCCCCTCCCAAAAAAAAAAACATAACTTTTTAATGAAAATAGATATCGAATCAGTTTAAAGCTTTCATTACTTCTAAAAAAGACCAAAAATTTATGAGATTTTTGATAAAATTAAATGTGTGCTGAAGGGATGAAAAAAATAGGGTTTTGGGGAGAAAAAAATTCATAACTCCGTCAATTCTCAAAATATCAAATCGAATTAAATTTATTATAAATTGGATTAATATTATCTAAAACTTTTGTGCTGACAAGTTTTTGAAAGGACCAACTCTTACTGCCAAAAATAAGTAAAAACGAAAAAAAAAAGGAATTCTATTGGATTACAATGTAAGTCTATATTTAGAAGGAAAAAAAATCATAATTTCGTCGATTCTCAAAATATCAAATTCAATTAAATTTATTATAAATCTTTTTAATATTATCTAAAACTTTTGTACTTTCAAGTTACAGTGATATTACCAACTCTGATTGAAAAAAAAATGAAAATGAAAACAAAAAGGGATCTTATTGAATTACAATGGAAGTTTATAGGAATTTGACGAAATACTAGAAATAAAGCAAAGTTGGCGAGATCTCGCCAAGATGAATAGGGTTTATCCGATGGTAACCCCCCCCCCCCCCCCTGCGGTTTATGACTATATACGCAGAAATATAAATAAACTTCAAATAAATAGAAATATGAAAAAATAATATTTAAATAACAAATTGCTAATATTTTGATTCATTTGCTGTTAAATGCTTGCAAATTGGCAGTTTCTCTTTTTATATAATGTGCCGAATTGGTCGATTTTTTTTTTCATAAAGGCGGAATGTATTTCAAAAAATGCTGTCAAAAAGGTCATTTTGAACCGCATTTATCTTAAGATTTTTCTGATAAAACCAGCTGTTATCGAAAAATGAAATTAAAACTCTTCAAAAGCAGTCAATTAAAGTTATTAAACTGGATTTGCCTTTAATCATACTTTACTTATCGTTCGTAAAATTAGAATTAACTTCGAAATCTACCTGCGCCTGCAGACTGAGCCGAGAAGAGATTTTTTAAAGTTCATATCACATATTTCATGATTGAATCAAGGTGAAATATTGCATGTCATCTTATGATTTTGAGTACATTTTCTTTATTTTAAGTAATCCTTTAGACAGTATAGGGAAATTTATACTAAAGTGTACAATTGAGATTTACCAAATGCAAAGGGAATAATGTTTCTTCTCTTTCTTCGCCTTACCCTCCGAAGAAAAAAAGAAAAAAAAACCATAGGACATTTTAAAACAAAGAAAAACATGCGACTAATTTTTTTCTATTGGAAAATAGAGAGTTAAGTAAAAGAATCGAGGTTATCGGTAAAAATAAAATTTAAGTGTCTTTTGGGATATTTTCTTAACATCTCATGTTCCGCAGTTTCCATTCTTTGTTCCCGGTAATGATTTCCTTGAAAAAGAATGCCTAAACATCTGTGCGTGCCGCGGACGTTTTACAAGATCGTAATTTACTTCGAAGAGTTTCGCTTCAAAGTATTAATTTAGTTAACAAACACAAAACATTGTAGTAAACATGCAGGTATAGAATGAGTTCTTTTTAAGTAATAAAAAGTACCCTTTCCCAAGTTTAAAAAAACGAGTAATTTAAATGCAGTTTGTTTCAAATTAACTATAATGAAATATTTTTTATCTTTAAAAATACGCATACGTATAAACTTGTTTATAATATAGAGCTACAGCCAACTGTACAGCTCATATTCAAAATATTAGAATAATTGAGAAAAAGTAATAAGAAAAAATTATTTATCATTTATTTATTTTTTATACTAAGTAAATGCAATTAAATTTCTTATAAATTAAATCTGGAATGTTTAGATAAGATTTTAACATTTATAAAATATAAAATATAGCACAATAAATTAGGTATACAGCTTCCTTAAACACACCAGAATATTAGAATAAAATTTAGATTGGTTCAAAATATTAGAATATTTTATTTTACGCAACAATATTACCTTATGAATATGAAGTAAATGGTAGTTAATATTTTGTAGCATCCCCTTTAGCTTTCATAACAGCGTACAATCGATCTTGCATACTATATACAAGGTGTTTACAAACTTTTCTATCAATATTAGCCCAAATAGACTTTATACGTGCCACTAACTCAGTTTTACTTGAAGGAGGATTTTCTTGAAGTTTTTTCTTCATTATACACCATAAGTTTTCGATGGGATTAAGATCTGGTGAATTTGGTGGCCAAGGAAGTACCTTAATGTTGCGTTTGCGGAACCAATTCTTAGTTGACACCGAGGTATGCGGAGACGCTAAATCTTGTTGAAAGATGAAATCATCTTCAAATAAATCTTCTGATCATGGAATCATGTAATACTCTAAAATTTCTTGATATATCAGAGAGTTAACCTTTTCGTAGACGATGCATAACTTTCCAGGTCCTTCTGCACATATACAACCCCAAACCATGACACTAGCAGCAAATTTTACGGAACGTTTAAGGCATTCTTTATCAAATGCTTCTTGCTTCATTCTCCAAACTCGAATACCTTGATTATCATATGAAACACAAAACATACTTTCATCACTAAATAATATATATTTTTCCAATCTTCATTGCTCCATAAACGTCTTGAATTACACCAATTCAATCTTATGCGCTTTTGTCTTGCAGTCATGAGAGGTTTTGTTTTCGGTACACGAGATTCAAATTTAAATTTATGGAGACGTCTTAATGTTGTCGATGTAGAAACTTCAACTCCTTCTTCTTTCCATTTTCGGTGCAAGAATCGCACACTTTTAAAACGGTTTTTCTTAACTATACGCTTCAGTTTCCTGTCATCTTTAGCAGATGTTTTTGGTTTTCGGCCACCATTTCGGAGATTATTTTGAAATTTTCCAATTTTTGAATATTGTGTTAGTATTTTACTAACGCTCGATTGCGAACAATGTAAATAATTCGCTATAAAACATTGATTTTTACCGTGCCGATACAAATCAACCATACGAAGTTTAGTAGATTCAGGAATATCACTCACACGGCCCATTTTAAGACGAAAAAGAAACAAACTGCAAAAAAGAATACTGATTTTAAATAAAATAGTCTGAATTTAATCAATGATGCCACCAGTTAAGAATTGGTAATAATTAAAGGAGAATTAATGTGAAATATTCTAATATTTTGAACCACTTGAATAAATATTCTAATATTTTGACTTTTCAAAATAATTTTTTTTGCAATTAATCTTTTCAAAAATGATATTAAATTTAAGATAACAAGTAAGTTTAATCAACAATAAGTTCTTAATAAAAATATCGTTTGCATATTTTCATTAAAAGACATTAAATTACCAAACGATATTTTCAATTTCTAAAAAAAAGGTAATTATTCTAATATTTTGAATATGAGCTGTACCATTTTCAAGATATATCAACTCCGCAATACACTTTAAACATTTATACAAAATTTTATTAATCTATACAAAACTTTTTATAAGTAAATTTCCAGCAACATTGATATTTATTAAAAATTAAAATTCATTAAGAACAATTGATAAACCTTATTTAAACATATGTAATGATCAAAAAACAAAACAAAACCCGAATATTTTAAAGCTTGAAAGAAAAACATAACTGAGATTTTTCTATCGGAAAATAAAAGTTGAAAGTAAAAGAATCGAGGTTATCGGTAAAAATAAAATTTAAGTGTCTTTTGGGATATTTTTTTAGCATCTCATGTCCCGCAATTTTCATTCTTTGTTCCCGGTAATGATTTCTTTGAAAAGAATGCCTATAAACATATGTGCGTGCCGCGGATGTTTAACAAGATCGTAATTTATTTCGAAGAGTTTCACTCCAAAGTATTAATTTAGTTAACAAACACAAAACATTGTAGTAAGCATGCAGGCATACAATGCATTCTTTTTAAGTAGTGAAAATAATCCTTTTCTAAATTTAAAAAAACGAACAATTATTTTAAATTAAACAGCAATTTGTTACCAATTAAGTTTAATGAAATATTTCTTTTTCTTTTAAAACACGCATACGCATAAACTTGCTAATAGTTTATACCTACGCCCAACTATACCATTTTCAAGATAATAAAAAAAAACTCCAGCAATGCATTTTAAACTGTTTATATATATATAACTTTTTATAAATAAATCCACTGAAACATTGATATTTACCAAAAATTGAAATTCATTAATTTAAACATATGTAAAGACCACAAAAAAATAATAATAATAATCACCTATTTAAAAACAAACAATACAGATCACTATTAGAATTATGACATTTTGTGAAAGAATTATTAACAGACGAATGAAAAGAAATTGAATTCTTAAAAAATGAAAACTTTTATTGAACTTATACTTAAAATGTAATAATATGGAATAATAATAATTATAATTTATACCCGCTTACTCTAAAAAATAATATATTTGTTAAGTTCAAGAGTTAGAATATGTTAAGAATTATACATACTATAAACCATTAAATAAGGTTCGATTTTACCGCTAGTATGAATAATTAACAGTTACTAATTAAAATTTGTATAAAAAAATACACAGCAATTAGTTATTAAAATATTTTCTGATGAAGTGCTTGTGAAAGAACGAAAGTACAACCATGTTTTATGTAAAATGTATTTTAAATTGTAATAACTCTTCTATTATTTTAGTTGCCTTTTAATCAATCCAATGAGCTTTTTAAATTTTATATTGCATATTTTAAGTTTGATTCAAGGTGAAATATTGCATTTCGTCTTATGATTTTGAGTACGTTTTCTTTATTTTAAGTAATGTTTTAAACTGTGTAGGGTAACATATACTAAAATATACAATTGAGATTTACCAAATGGAAAGGGAATAATGTGTCTTTTCTTTCTTCGCTTACACCACAGGAAAAATAAAATAAAATAAAAATACCGAATATTTCAAAGCTCGAAAGAAAAACATGAGAGGGATTTTTTCTATCGGAAAATAGAGAGTTGAAAGTAAAAGAATCGAAGTTATCGGTAAAAATAAAATTTAAGTGTCTTTTGGGATATTTTCTTAAACATATCAAGTTCCGAAGTTTTCATTCTTTGTTCTCGGTAATGATCTCTTTGAAAAGAATGCCTAAACATCTGTGCGTGCCGCGGACATTTAACAAGATTGTAATTTATTTCGAAGAGTTTCGTTCCAAAGTATTAATTTAGTTAACAAACACAAAACATTGTAGTAAACATGCAGGTATGCAATGCATTCTTTATAAGTAGTAAAAATAACCCTTCTCTAAATTTAAAAAAACTGGGCAATTCTTTTGAATTTTACTGCAATTTCTTTCCACTTAAGTTTAATGAAATATTTTTTTTTCCTTTTAAAAAAACACATACGTACAAACTTTCTAACAGTTTATAGCTATACCTATCTGTGCCATTTTCAAGATAATAACAAACTCCAGCCATACACTTTCAACATATGCATACCAGAGTTGTATAATATAGACGCAGAAAATTTTTGAAGGTTGCAGAAAATTTTAAGAAAGAAACCATTTTTATTTTTGCATATTTTTTTTAGTACCAAAAAATAAAAATATTCTCTATTTAATGAACAAATTATGTACTGTTAATGAAAATGTCGTCAAAAAATCTCGAAAAAATCGTGAATTTTAATAAAAAATCACATAAAAACATGCATTTCGACAAATAATTGCATAAAAAACGTGCATCTCAACAAAGAATCGTGTAAAAAAACCAACATTTCGACAAAATACCGCGCGAAAAACGTGAATATCGTCCAAAGGCTGAGTAAAAAATGCAAATATCGTCTAAAGACCGCGTTAAAAACAAATTCCATCCATGAATCGCGTAAAAAAATACGAATTTCGTGAATGAATCGCGTAAAAAACGCGAATTACATGCATGAATTGCGTAAAAAACGCGAACTACATCCTTGAATCGCTCAAAAAACGCGAATTGCGTCCTGAATCGCGTAAAAAACGCAAATTACGTCCACAAATCGCTCAAAACGCGAATTACGTCCATGAATCGTGTAAAAAAGCGAGAATTACGTTCATAAATTGTATGAAAAACGCGAATTACATCTATGAATCGTGTAGTAAAACGAGAATTACGTTCATAAACCGCTCATAAACGCGAATTTCGTCGGCAGAAAGCTGAAACGCAAATTACATCTATAAATCGCATAAAAATAGCGAATTGCGTTCATAAATCACATAATAAATGCGAATTGTGTTCATGAATCACATAAAAAAAACGCGAATTACGTTCATGAATCGATCAAAAAACGCAAATTACGTCCATGAATCACGTAAAAACGCGAATTATGTCCATGAATCGCTCAAAAAACGCGAATTACGTCCATAAATCGTGCAAAAAAGCGCGAATAACGTTCATAAATTGCAAAAAAACGCGAATTACGTCCAAGAATCGTGTAAAAAAAGCAAATTACGTTCATAAATTGCATAAAAACGCGAATTACGTCAATAAATTGATCAAAAAACGCGAATTTCGTCGACAGAAAGCTCAAAAAACGCAATTTACGTCTATGAATCGCATAAAAATAGCAAATTACGTCCATAAATCACGTAAAATGTGAATTATATTCATTAATCGCATAAAAAGCGCGAATTACGTCCATAAATCGCTCTAAAAACGCAAATTACATTCGTAATTCGCATAAAAAACGCGAACTACGACCATGAATTGCGCAAAAAATGCGAATTACACCCAATATTAAATTAATTTGCAGAAAGTTTTTTAACCCAATATTACGTGCGCAGAAAGTTTTTGGTTTTATACAAGTCTGATACATACATACATATACATATATATATAGATAATTTTTTTGTAAATAAATCCACTGCAACATTGATATTTATTAAAAATTAAGGCTCATTAAGACCAATTGATAAACTTTATTTAAAAATATGTAATGATTAAAAAAATTAATCACTTATTTAAAAACAAACAATACAGACCACTATTAGAATTAAGAAATTTTCTGAAAGACAACACAGACGAACAGACGAATGAAAAGCAATTGGATTTTTAAAAAATGAAAGCTTTTATTGAAATTATACTTGAAATTTAATAGTATGCAATAATAATAATAATAATTTATATATCCGCTTGCTCTAAAAAATAATATACTTGTTAAGTTCCAAAGCTAGCATATGTTAAGAATTATACATACTATAAAACATTAAATAAGGTTTAATTTTACCGCTAGTATAAATAACTAACAGTTAGTAATTAAAATTTGTATAAAAAAATACACTGCAATTATTTATAAAAATAATCTCTAATGTGCTTGTGAAAGCCCGAAAGTACAACCATGTTTTATATAAAATGTATTTTAATTTGTAACATCTCTCCTATTATTTTAGTCGCCCTTTAATGAATCCAATGAGCTTTTTAGAGTTCATATGCATATTTTATATTTGAATTAATGTGAAATATTGCATTTCATCTTATGATTTTGATTACGTTTTCTCTATTTCAAGTTAATAATGTTTTAAACAGTGCAGACTTATGCTCAAATATACAATTGAGATTCACCAAATGCAAAGGGAATAATGTTTCTTTTCTTTCTTCGCCTTACACTACAGGAAAAATAAAATAAAATAAAATACCTTATATTTCAAAGCTTGAAAGAAAAATAAGAGAGGGATTTTTTTTCTTGGAAGTAAAAGAATCGAAGTTATCGGTAAAAATAAAATTTAAGTGTCTTTTGGGCGATTTTCTTAACATCTCATGTTCCACGGTTTTCATTCTTTGTTCTCGGTAATGATTTCTTTGAAAAGAATGCTTAAACATGTGTGCGTATGCCATAGACGTTTTACAAGATCGTAATATACTTCGAAGAGTTTCGCTTCAAAGTACTAATTTAGTTAAAAAATTTAGTTAACATAACACATTGTAGTAAACATGCAGGTATACAATGCATTCCTTTTAAGTAGTAAAAATAACCCTTCTCTAAATTTAACTAGTTGGATGTGTCAATCCCAAAACTTTCTTCTATCTCATAAGTACATTTTAATATTAAAAAAAAAAACGTGGTGACCCCAAAGTTACCCACTATCGAATTTCCTCGAACATTTGACCTAGCCTAATGAGATTCTGGTATCCGAAAAGCCTAAAACGCAAAATTTAATTAATATTTTGAGAAAATGAGCTTAGTAGTGCCTCATGTTGGTTAATTTATACTAAAATCTAATAAGCATCTATTTATGTCAAGACCTAACAGAATCTGAAATTTGATGGAATTTGGTCCATTAGTTCTTGAGATATAGTTATCACAAAAAAATTGCAAAACGTAGCACAGCAACACCATATCTTGGACAATTTATGCCAAAACGTAAAAAAGCGTCTAATTATGTTATGGTGTAAAAGAATCTGAAGTTTGATGAAATTCTGTGCATTAGTTCTTGAGATATAGCTAGTTAAAAAAAAACGTGTAAAATATAGCACACCAGCACCATCAGTTGAAGGATTTATAACAAAACGTAATCATCGTGTAATTATATGTCATTTTGTAACAAAATCTGAAGTTTGATGAAATTCTGTGCGTTGGTTGTTGAGATATAGCTATCGGAAAAATCGTGCAAAATGCAGCATAGCTGCACCAACTATTGCAAGGTTAATACAAAAATGTAATCAGCGTCTAATTATGTTATATGTTCTAGTGTAACAGAATCTAAAATTTGATCAAGTTCTCTGCATTAGTTCTTGAGATATAGCTATCACAAAAATCGTGCAAAATGTAGCATAGCAGCGCCACCTATAGGGCAGTTCACACCAAAACTTTATCAGCGGCTATGTATATCAAGGTATCACGGAATCTGAAGTTTGGTGAAATTCTGTGCATTAGTTCTTGAGATATAGCAATCTTGAAAATCATGAAAAACGTAGTATAGCAGCGCCACCTGCAGGCCAATTTTCACCAAAAACCAATAGGCACTAATTTATATTAAGGTCTAACTGAATATAAAATTTTATTAAATTTCGAGCATTAGTTCTTGAGATAGAGCGCCCACAAATTTTTTGTCACATACAGACAGACAGACTCACAGACAGACACACAGACTCACAGACAGACATTTTCTAAAAATAGTCAAAACGTGTTCAGGACCTTCTAAAACGTATAAATCCGTCGAAAATCGGAAGTCGAAAATTTTCATGAATCCAATACTTTCTTCTTGTAAAGATAGAAGAAAGTAAAAAACTGGGCAATTCTTTTGAATATTACTGCAATTTGCTTCCAGTTAAGTTTAATGAAATACATTTTTTTTTTCTTTTCAAAACACGCATAGGCACAAACTTGCTAATAGTATATAGCCACACTTAACTGTGCCATTTTCAAGATAATAGCGAACTCCAGCAATATACTTTAAACATATATATATATAAAACTTTTTAAAAATAAATCCATTGCATAACACTCTAACACTGACACTTACCAAATATTAAAATTCATTAATGCACAAACTTTCTTATAGTTTATAGCTACATCCAACTATATCATATTCAAGATAATAACAAACTGGGGCAATACATTTTAAACACACACACATATGTATATATATGTATGCATATTTATATATACAGGGTGTTTATAAAGTCCCAGACCCATTTTGATGTTTAATAACTTATAAAATAATGAAGATATGAACAAACTTATGGCTTTTATTGATGGAATAACTCATATATTTTCCTTTTCAGGTTTGGCTATCTTTACTTTTGTAAATATCGTCTGCGCGTGTGGTTAATTTTAATTTCAAATAATTTCATTTATCTGTACTTTTCTAAATATCGTCTGTTTATTAATTGCATTTTTCTCTCTTTTGTTTTTGGCAACTATTGCAATGTTCGTTTACTTTTGATGTGTTTGTTCTATGTTGCTTTTGTATGTGATGTTTTATTCGAGCAGATATTAAGGAGAATGTATACACCACAAGAGAAAGCACAGATTTTATGGTGGTTCATAGAAACAAAATCGATGGTGCAAGCACAGAGAAATTGCTGAAGAATTTACCAAAAAAATCCTTCATCCAAAAGCAGCATCTTGCGGTGGAGGAAGAATTACCTAGAAAGTGTAAATATCGCAGATAAGAAACGGTCTGGATGTTCCTGCTCAAGTGATTTTGACGTTGAGCGTGTCAGTGACACATTTTTTACACAATCCTAGAAGATCTATGAGATCAGTGGCAAGATAATTGGATATGCCAATTTCGACGGTGTACAAGGTTATTAAGAAAAAATTAAGATTGCACCGGACGATAGGCGCAGGAGGATGGCCTTTGCAACAGATATGCTAAGGAGAATAGAAAATGATGCTGATTTTCTGAAGCGCATAATCTTCTCCGAGGAAGCAACCTTTCATGTTTCTGGCATTGTTAATCGACATAATCTGCGCATATGGGGATCTGAAAACCCCCATGAATACCGTGAGGCAAAAAGGGATTCCCCAAAGATTAATGTGTGGTGTGGACTAATGCACGACCGAGTCATTTGGCCTTTCTTTTTTACAGAAAAGATGGTCTCATCAGTCATATACTTAGACATGTTGGAAAACTTCGTATTTCCAAAACTAGAAGAGCTTCAGCCACATGTCTTTTTGCAACAAGATGGTGCACCACCTCATTGGGGTACCACGTTCGTACTTCTTCGAATGACTATTTTCCAGGAAGATGGATTGGGCGAGGAGGTCCAATTCCTTGGCCACCCAGATCACCTGATATAACACCGCTGGACATTTTACTTTGGGTATTTGTAAAAGACAATATTTACAGTAGGATAGTGTCGACATTGATGACTTAAAAGCCAGAATTACAACCCCAATATCCTCTGTGGATGCCGACATGCTTGGCGTTACCTGGCGTGAAATTGACTATCGACTTGATATTCTCCTTGCAACGAAGGCGGCACACGTGGAAGTTCATTGACAAGGGTCATGAAACTTTTTGAGTCTATCTAACCATTTATGTTATTAATTTTAATCTATCTTTATTATTTTATGAGTTATTAAACATCAAAATGGCTCCGGGACTTATAAACAACCTGTATATATATATATATAACTTTTTATAAATAAATCCACTGCTACATTAATATTTTCCAAAAATTAAATTTCATTAAGACCAATTAATAAACTGTATTTAAGCATATGTAATGGCCAAGTAAAGAATGCAATTACCTATTTTAAAACAAACAGAACAGATCATTATTAGAATTGTGAATTTTTGTGAAACGATTATTAACAGACAAATGAAAAGCAACTGGAAAAAAATGGAAACGTATATTGAACTTATATTTGAAATATAATGATAATAAAACCAGCTTACTCTATAAAAAAATGTATTTGTCAAGTTCTATAGTTATAGAAGCTGTTAGGAATTATACATACTATCAAATAAGGATTAATTTTACCGATATTATAAATAATTAACAGCTACTAATTAAAATTTGTATAAAAAATAAACGGCAATTAGTTATTAAATCATTATCTAAAGTGCTTGCGAAAGTCTGAAAGTACAACGAAGTTTAAAATAAAATGTACTTTAAATTATAACAACCCTTCTATTATTTTAGTCACCTTTTAATTAATCCAATGAGCTTTTTAAAGTTCATATTGCATGTTTTATGTTTGAATCAAGGTGATATATTGCATTTCACCTTATGATTTTCAGTACGTTTTCTTTATTTTAAGTAATGCTTTAAACAGTGTAGGGAAACTTGTACTAAAATATACAATTGAGATTTATCAAATGCAAAGGGAATAATGTTTCTTTTCTTTCTCCAACTTGCACCACCGGAAAAATAAAATAAAATAAAATAAAAATACCGAACATTTCAAAGCTTGAAAGAAAAACATGAGAGGGATTTTTTTCTATCGGAGAATAGAGAGTTGAAAGTAAAAAAATGGAGGTTATTGGTAAAAATAAAATTTAGGTGTCTTTTTAAGATATTTTTTTTTACAACTCATGTCCCGCAGTTTTCATTCTTTGTTCCCGGTAATGATTTCTTTGAAAAGAATGCCTAACATCTGTGCGTGCCGCAGACGTTTTACAAGACCGTAATTTACTACGAAGAGTTTCGCTTCAAGGTATTAATTTAGTTAACAAACACAAAACATTGTAGTAAACATGCAGGTGTACAATGTATTCTTTTTAAGTAGTTAAAATAACCCTTCTTTAAATTTATAAAACCAGGCAGTTCTTTAAACTGCAATTTGTTTCCAATTAAGTTTAATGAAATACATTTTTTTTCCTTTCAAAACACGCATAGGCACAAACTTGCTAATAGTATATAGCCACACTTAACTGTGCCATTTTCAAGATAATAGCGAACTCCAGCAATATACTTTAAACATATATATATATAAAACTTTTTAAAAATAAATCCATTGCATAACACTCTAACACTGACACTTACCAAATATTAAAATTCATTAATATAATACTGATTGACTGTATTTAAACGTATGTAATAACCAAAAATAAATATAATCACTCATTTTGAAATAAACAATACAGATCGCTATTAGAATCATTAAGTTCTGTGAAATGGCCGTTAACAGACAAATAAAAAGCAATAGATAAAAAACAAATGAAAACTTGATTTAAGCTAAATTTAATACATTAATTGTCAATTCAAATCGACAAAAAAATTCGTCAACTGTGAAAATTATCTACAACACTTATCATTACAGATTGTTCATGGTAAACTGGTTTATTAGATTATACCCTTACACGTTCAACGAATCTGGTGAGATTCCGATGGAATATTTTGTGTTTTTTCAGGCTTAACTTTGACTGTGACGGTGTTCAGGACATGTTTCGATATTCTGCTGTGGCTAATATGTGTATTGATGAGGCAGTGCGTTGCATAGCGAAACGTCTAACTTTGTGTATATTTTATTTTCAATTATATGGTTTCTATGTATTTTTTAATTTAATTTCTTTTTTTTTTTAAATTGTAGTCAAGTCTGTCAAATGTATTAAATGTAGCTTAAATATTTGAATTCAGACGTTAAAATGTATGTGTATCTTAAAAACTTGTAATGTAAACCATTTCTTCAGGGGTACATAATTTACAAATATAAGCAAAAAACAGTCAGTTTCTGTCATGGATCTAGCTGTAAGCTAAGAAGTTTGACCCATTATGCATCCGACAATAACCATTTGAAAAACAAAACAAAATTGAAAAGCAACACAAAACTTGAAGTATGATAATATGGAATAATAATAACAATAATTTATAAAAGCTAAATTTCAGGCTTAATTTCTAACAAAAGAAGTACTGGAATTCTAATATTCTGCAGTAATAACAACCACTGTCAACCGTTACTTCTTTCCACACATTTATTTTTGTTACATTTTTTTTTTTTTTTTTTTTTTTAAAGCAATTTCGTCTTCAGCAAAATAAAGTTTTTAATCATTTTTTTTACTAGTATATTAATGTGAATTTTGTACACTAAAATGTAATAAATGAATTGGATAAAAAGATTAAAATCAGTTTTATAGAATTTTCAGAAAATCCTACTCCATCAAGAATTTATTTTAATAAACTACCAAAACAGAATGCAGAGCATCCAGTACTGTTCCGGTGGTAGGTTTATACTAGTAGTTAAATATTCACTAAAAAAAAGAAGTGCTAAAACTATGCTCCTGTGAATTTCAAGGAAAATATACAGTCGTGTGCTAAATTTTAAGGCCAGCAGCGAAATTTGGATATTTTAACACAAAGCACCATTTACGCCGAATATTAAGCTATCTTATCAGTCAATTCCATCAGACCAATTCTCCTGGTATACATAACAACTTCCGTGTTATTCCTCGGCAGCTATTTTGAGAATTTAACCGTAGAAGGTGCTGTTTTTTAATATTTGTAATGGGTAAAAAACCGTCACTTTCATTAGCAAAAGAGAACAGAAATGTTTGCCCTGCATAAAGTTGACTTTTCTGAACGTGAAATAGTTAAGAGGATACATGCGACCAAGACTACTGTTTATGAAGCTGCCAGTAAATTTAATATTTCGGGAAAGTACACTAACCTGAAGAAAAGTGGTTGCCCAAGGAAAACGTTATGGTCATTATGATCGTTAAGATCTTGTGATTCGAAGAGAAGTAATGCGATCCTCAACAGCCTCCTGCAAGAAGATTAAACATACGCTGGATGCAAAGGGCACTGACGCGACGTCAGTTTGTGCATTATTTCAAGACCGAAGATTTCGATTTATTATCCTAATATTTTTATAGGTGGTCTTAAACTTTTGCACGCGACTATATATATATATAGTATATTTCAATTACCTGTAGATTATCCAGCTAATTTAGAAATAAAAAAAACTTGCTTTCTAATAATACCATTAACTTTTTATATCTTAAAATTATATTAAAAGAAAACAAATTAATAACTGACATATATGACAAACGGAATGAATTTAATTTTAAAGTTAATATAGTTACTAATTTTAAATCCTGTCATCATAATTCTGTATATCGTAATATAATTCTTAATCATTTATATAGAATAAAATGTTTATGTTCTTCTCATCTAATTAATGCAAATATTAAAAAAATAGTTTATGATGCACTAAATAATGCTTTTCCTAAGAAATTCACATTTTCTTTAACATACAGTTAGTTATTACATCATCTCAAAAATAATTAACACATTGCTTAAAAAAAGTATAAAAAATTTGTTAAAATACAAAAACAATAATAATAAATTAAAAATGTAAAAAATATAAAAAATTTACATATTAGGATGGCTGGGTGGGTAGATGTTAGAGTACGGAGGAAAGCGGTGTTGTCCGGATAATACGAAATGGTTAATTTAAAAATTTTTGAGAGTGGGAAATGCATTTGTTAAATTGAAAAACATATTATAATGGATGTTTAATTGACACTGATGTATGGATAACTGTATAGTTACATCAATTAATTCATTAATTTGAATGATTAAACTGTACCTAACTTTTAATAAATTGGAGACCTATAATACTACTAAGTGTATAGGGTAAATATATTAAATATCTATTTTTAAATCTTAAATCCTCTTATATTAAGATATTGAGTTTAGCTGAGCAAATTAAATGTCAAATTAAATGATTTTGTTTTAAATCTTAATAGGGTAAATTATAGTGTATGGTGTATTGTTTATTTTTATTTTTATTTTTTATTTATTTATTTATTTTTGTAATGACATTACTCCGTTTTTAATTTACTTATTTATTTATTATTACCATGTTGATAATAATTATTTTTATATTTACCTTTTCATTTTGCTAGTCCAATTTTTAATTTTGATGTTCCTTGTTTTTTATGTTTTTCTTCATTTAATTTTGGTTTGATGTGTGTGGTAGCCTCAAATTCGTATTATTTTGCTTTTTCATGGCAAATACGAAGATGAAACCACACACTTCATTTGTAGTTCCAAAGCATTTGGGGCTCGAAGATTCTGCTTTGGTTCTACAAATTTCATTTGTATCTATTTTAATTATTTATTTTTTCCCTCCATGTTCAATGTGGTATAAGTTATTAAATTCAAATGTATAAATATTAATTTGAATCCACCGGAATAGCGTGGTGTGTTTTGTTTTGCTATCGATGTATAGAAAACTCTAGGTGACTGGAATTTTATAAGAATTCTCCTACTCTGATTTTAATCCTTTACTCTGTCCATTTATCAGATACTAGTATACTAGTTTAATATATATTTATCATTTATTGTACATTGCAATACAATTAATGGTTTTATATATATATGTATATATATGTTAGCAAAATATATAGATTTATGTACAATAAATGATAAATATATATTAAACTAGTATACTAGTATCTGATAAATGGACAGAGTAAAGGATTAAAATCAGAGTAGGAGAATTCTTATAAAATTCCAGTCACCTAGAGTTTTCTATACATCGATAGCAAAACAAAACACACCACGCTATTCCGGTGGATTCAAATTAATATTTAAATATTTACTAAAAATAAAGAAATAGTGTAGCTGCGATCCTGTGAGTTTCAGTGCAAATTAAGCATTGCTTGGAGTTGAAATGTTGATCATTAAGAATATTTATCAAACGCGATTAAAAAGGCTCAACACAACCGCGAGTAAAAACAACGGATACAAATGCACATCAGTTTAATACAGCCTGGAATTCGTGGAGATCGTTTAAAAACTACTGAGGGGGGGGGGGGGGTCTGCGTTTGTAGGCGCTAAATAGAAGTGTGCTTTTAAGTATGCCACGCGTTGATTCATATATGTTAACGCGAAAGAATACAAAGGTAAAAAAATTGGAGAAAAATAAAATGTAGTTTTGGATACTACTTTTCGGAAGCGCTGTTCCGCTGGGTAAGCCTAGTATTTATGACGTCTGATAAATTCTGTCCAACATTTAAATTTTCACGGAAAACAAAACAGTGTCTTGGCTGAAATCTGGTGATCAACAGCGTATATAAAGCCATGTCCCACGTGCACTCATATCTATTTTTCTTAAATCTAGAATCCTTAGCATATTGAATAATCAATCATTAACGCGGTATCCAGGGGGCGATACAACAAATCATTTTATTATTCAAACAGCCTCGTGCGTGCACTTTTATTCAAATAAATAAATAAATAAATAAGAATAAAAAATGTAAATAAATAAATAAAAATATTAAATTTTTTCGGGAAACTGGGAATTCTAGAACATTTTATATGACAACAACAAAAAAAAATTCATGTAAAAGACGCACGTTTAAACTGTAAATCAAAAAACCTGTAAAGTTACTAAGAACTTTTAGGAAACTGGAATGTCTAGAACTTTTTATGTAACTGTAACTCGGGTTACAGATAAAATTTTAGTAAAGCTGCTGTAAATTTAGTAGATTTTTTTTTTTTTTTTTTTGGGGGGGGGGGGGGTTAAAGCTACAATTTTACACAGTTTTACAAAATCTAATTTTGTAAATTTATGACTTTTTGTGTAAAGACTACAGATAAAATTTTAATAAGCTACAGATTTCTGTAAGTTTACATCTGTATAATAACTGTCTTTTTTATAGTGCATTGTAAGAAAATCAACTAATATGCTTAAAATACAAAAATTTAGATGTCTCAAAAGTCCGAAAAAAATCGATAAAAAGAGGTCAATGGGCTTTAGAGCCTTGCGATTTACACATTAATATTGACAGTGATAGAGAATTTTTATAGCATGAAAATCTTTTGCCAAAACCTCGACAGTAATAACTGGCAAATAAAAAATTAAATTAAATTAAATTAAAAATTAAAGCTATTTATTAAAAAATCGGATAAAAAGTTTAAAAGGTTAAACCAAATTTCAAAGTAATAATTTATTTAAAATGTTTAAAGAAAAAAATATTAAGTTTTGACACTTTGTAAATTTATAATTACAAATCCCTTAAGCTTGTGTTTATTTAATAAAAAAATTTCTTGTGCGGCTTTAAACGCGCTAACGAACTGTAAATAATCATTTTTGCTGTTGTTAATTATGTCATTTTTCATTATTTTCACTTAATGATTTGATGCGTGAAAAAAAGTACACGCCAGAAAAAAATTAATAACTTTGTCTTTGCGATAATTCTTGTTTTCTTGCTTAAAAAAATAATAATATGCAAGTAGATGCGAGTGGGAAAAAAGAAATAATAAAATAAAATACTTAATAGGATAGGAAGAAACAGAATTGATGTATCTGTTGTACATAATTATTACCATGCACGATTTTTTTTTTTTTAATTTCCCTTTCTTTCTTTTAAATATTTTTTATTCGTAATTGAAAAAAAAATTATAATTAAGAACGACTGAAACTAGTTTTTAAGGCCAATAGGGAAACCAAACAAGGTCAAAAATGAAACTGAAACAGAATTTAGGTGATTTACCTATTTTCGGATGGAAAAGAAAACAGACAGCAAAAGAAAAAAAAAGTAATTAATATATAAATAAATATACATAATTATGATTAATCATATGTATTTATTAAATATGCATAATTATTAGTTGATTATATCTATTTATTAATAATACACAATTATTAATAAACTATAAGTATAGCCAAGTTAGCTCTCTGTGTTTTAAGCTGTTATCAGATTCACGAACTTTAGGCGAGACAAACTTTTCAGCTGATTTTAACTCCAACATTTTCTCGTTCAAAGAGAGAAAAAGGTTACAATTGTCTTTGAAAAAGTTGGAGGAAAAGCCGGAAAACCAGTCCTACTAGTACCGAGCGTTAATATTTATCGCCTATTCATATCAATCGCTTATCTCTTATTCGTTGAAATGTTCGATGTTGGATGAAAAATCTAAGCTAGCCCAGATTTTTTTGGAACTGTGGAAAGAAGTTGGGGAGACATTGCAGTTTGCTATCACACTGGATGTTGGGAGGATATTTCGAGAAAAGTTGGAGAAAATCAAGTGTTGGCTCAAAAGTCTTACGAAATGTTGGTGAATCTAATAGCAGCTTTTGTCCCAAAACTTTTTATTTTCACGTAAAATAAAACGTAATACTTCAATGTAATACTTTTTGTTCAAACGTAATATTTCTTGTTATTCTAGTGAATTCTTGAAGAGTATTCCAAACACTTCTGCAGCTTCAAATAAAAAAAAACCTATTTCCGATACGTCTGCAGCTTTTAATAAGCACATGAAAAAGTTTAGTCATATATTCATTACTTGCTTATAATTTGCATTCACGTCTTGATTCAATCATGACTGATAGTTATAAACAATAAAGATCACAGCAGCAAATTGTCTCATTTGTATCGATGTAACTCAAATCGATGAGTAATGTTGAAAAATTCCTAGGGAAGACACGAGATTTTTTAAAAACAGTTTCTGTCCGGCCGAATTTTCACCAGTATTTTTGACAAAAAGGAATTTTTCATTGAAATGGGATTTTAGGTCGAAAACGAAAATGAAACCAAATTTTCGGTCGATCTCTAATTGTAATTCTGACAGGTCATTTTAAAATGTTAAAAATTTAAATTAAAAAATGAAAAATACTTGAAAAAGTTTATCTTGTTCAACTTATCGTTAATATCGTCTTCAGTTAATTACCATTTTGGATTATTCTTCCTTTCAAATGTTTTTCCGGTGTTCTCCTGAAAAATATATCTAAATACGAGAATATCTTATCTGTTTGAATATAACGAAAAATACAACACTGATCTCGAAGATATGAAAATAGTGTGTGAAAATAGCGAGTTTTGTTTGACATTTGAGAACCTTTTAAAAATAATAAGCAAAATACATCACGCCATTTGATGTGCTTTGTGGTCTGCAAGAACCGATTTTTTTTCAAGCAATTAAAACAACTAAAAGAGCTATATTTCTTAAAAAGAAGTATCCCACAAATAATAATGTTCACGCTATATTTAAAGAGGTTTATTTTCCCGGTGTCCTGGTGCAAATTTTATTGGAACACAAGAATATCATATTTGTCTGTAAAAATACATCCTCAGCTGTGAAAAAATCAAAATAACCGTGAATTTGTCAGAAAGCAGAACTTGATTTCATATTTGAGAAACTTTAAAAAATGAGGAACAGAGTATATCGCGTCACTTTACGTGCTTACAGTTCTGCGCAAACGGATTTTTTCAGGCAGGTCTGCAAAAAAACGCCTATATTTCTTATCAAACATTATCCCACACGTAATATTATTTTCATATATTTTAAAGTTCTCGTTGTCCGGTGTTCTCGTGCAAATAATATTGGAACAGAAAAATATGCTGTCTGTAAAAGTACTCCGTCTGCCACCAAAGGAATGAAGATAACCGGAAATGTATCAAAGAATAGCGAGTTTTATTTGACACTTGAGAAACTTTTAAAAAAATTATAAACAAAGTATATCACGCCAGTTGGCGTGCTTAGAAGTCAACTCGAACTGATTTTTACAGGCAGTTTCTGCAAAAAAAAAAAAAAAAAAAAAAAAAAAAAAAAAAAAAAAAAAACCATATTTCTGTATATCGTTATTAATCAATCACTATTCCTTCAAAAAAAAAAAAAAAAGTTTGACATTGCAGGGAAAGTAATCCAATCGCATTTTAGCACGAATGTGCAGGAAAAAAAATAAACTTGGGTGCAGCCCAGGTCCATGTATACAGGTTTGTACTTGCCCCAAACGTGAAGAATCTATTTGAAGTCAACCCGCAACACTACCCGAACCGACAAAAGAAATTTCATTAATCCTTAACACGACCTGAAATAAACAATATAATTTTCGGCGATCTGCAACATGACCCCATACCCGAACTTCTTCAACCTGAACTCGACCTGATCCCGAAATGAAAGGAAATTAATCTGTAGTTATACTTCCATGCCGATTTTATATTTTATATAGAAAAATTCCACAGTTATATTTTGTCCATATATAGTGAATTCACTTAATAGAGGATTTCTCGGGATTGTTGATTAGAGTCCTTCTTCGGGTCGGGTTGTCTCTTATACTTTTTTTCAGTCCGGTGTGACAAATATTCTTTTTGTTGATCCAGCTCATCTTAGCTCATTCCTGTGGGCTAGATTGTGGTTTTCAAGTCAAGTAGTTGGAATTTTCTCACAAAATATATTCAGAAATATGTTTTAGATGGGTTAATATCTGAAAATTAAACAATTTGCGTCCATTTCCAACAATATTTCGCTAATTATACTAAAAGCAAAAACTGAAAAATGTAATACATTGTAACATTTGTTATAGCAATTACTAATGAGTAAAGAACACATAATGAGGAATAAATAATTAATTTTAGGATTTAAACAAACGAAATCATCATTTCAGTCCCTGTCTCTTAGTACAAATATCCGATATTAAATGTATGATGTAAAAATTTCTGTAAATATTATTGATTTTTGCTATTATATATTTATACTTACATATATATATATATATATATATAAATATATATATATATATACAGTATGGGAAAATATAATTCTCCTTTATTAGTACAGATTGTAAATTAAAATATCGTAGTAAATATATTTGTCCCTGAAGTTGATCATCATCTCAGTCCCTCTAAATGCACATTTAGGTTAAGAGGTTCTAGGTGGCAGAATTATTTGCAATACAACAGCAACTAAAGTTCAACTAGCCACCATGGTTATGTTGTTTGTTGCATACACTGTAAAAACAAAGGAGCAATATTACATTTAAATCGGGGTTATGAATTGCTGAATAAACTTTAAATCTACACTATTTTCGGTAGTAGCTCCGTAAAAATTGTAAAAATAATCTTGGAATGGGGGTTTTTTATTCTTTAGTCGCAATTATGGAACGGTAACACCAAATTCAGAGTCATATATCATCTTTCTATTTTGATTTCATATGTTTGCAGACGACACGCCGCCATTTTACTTCGCATTTAATCCTTCTTTCTAACTTTCGGATAGCAGGTAGAAAAGTAAACAAACGGTAAGGAATATTAATATTATTCTTTGTAGATGTAAGATTTAAGACTAAATAATGTTTGCATGTGGGTTTTTTTTTAATTAGATAATGCTTTTTAATAATGTGTTACTGCACTGCCATTTTAAGAACAATGGCGACATGTTCGAATTTAACGGGAAGTATGCCTTTAGTATAACAGTTGTAATCAACTTTTTTTTATACAGCTTTGTTTATTTGATAGCTGGCATAGTTAAGCTTTTTTTATATTATGCATTAAATTGTATAATTGTGAGGTAATTTAATATCATATGTAAGCTTATTTTTGTTATTTTCTTAAGAAAACTAGAAACTCCGAATTAAATTTATAGTGATAGTTACGAGTAATTATACATTTCTTTACAAAAATATTTTACATCGTATGACTGTAGCGTTTGCCCGAACTTTAACAAAAATATTTTCATAAAAATTCGTTATTATAATGTTTTTTAACTTACTGAACGCATTATTGACCTATGAAAAAGATATTTTTAAGCATGCAAACATAGGAAATTTTAGTTCGTTTCATTAGTTATTTCATTCAAGTTTAGTTCATATTTCTTTGCTGTAATATGCTTAAAATGAATGTTATCATAAATTCCCTCCATTAAAAGGAAGTTTCGCTGTCTCTTTGCGTCAAACTAATTATTTTAAATTATGAGTGTATTAAATTTAAAATGTAATCTCTAAATTATTTTTTATTTTGCTGTTAAAGTCATGTAAATATTAGGAAATTTCCTTTTTTATCATTTAGTGTACTTTAATAAATGGTAGCACAATAAAAAATAATTTAAAAATTACATTCCAAATGTAATACAGCCATAATTTAAAATAAATAGCTTCACGCAAAGAGGTTGCAAAACTTCCCTTTAATTGAGACAATTTATTATAACGTACATTTTAAACATATTACTTACTTTACACCAAACATGGTGGCAACTAAGTTGCCACTAAAAATGGTGTTTATTTATACCATTTGATAGTTGGTGACTCATTACACCAATTTACAAGTGGAATTTCATTACACCACTTGGGGTGGCAACTTAGTTGCCACCCTTTTTGGTGTAAAGTGAGGGAGTTTTTTTTTACAGTGTACATTTTAAACATATTACTTACTTTACACCAAACAGGGTGGCAACTAAGTTGCCACAAAAAATGGTGTATTTATACCATTTGATAGATGGTGACTCATTACACCAATTTACAAGTGGAATTTCATTACACCACTTGGGGTGGCAACTTAGTCGCCACCCTTTTTGGTGTAAAGTAAGGGAGGTTTTTTTTTTACAGTGTAGTTAGAAATATTTAGTTTTTGTTCTGAATAGGAAGGAGTAATATTTATAACATTATTCTTGTCCTCATATTTAACTTTTTATTTATAAAAAATAAAAGCTTATTTAAACTTTATTTATGTAGCAGCCAGATGTCACATGGAATATTTAATAATTTACATGCGTGCAAATGATTCAACAAAATGGCTTTGCAGTTGTTAAGACAAAACCATCACTTCAGACTCAATCATCTCAGTCCCAATTATTAGACTGTGATTAAGATGTTAACTGACATTTTTTTCCATAATTATTTATCCTACGCATAAAATATACAACCGTGATCTCAAAACATTACAGCATTTAAATGACAAAATATTATCATAGTATATGATTGTATGTTTCTTGGTACGTTAATTCAAAAAAAAAATGTAATTTAAGAAATTACACCAACCATTTGAAAAATTTTTCACTCGAAACATTCATCTATCATTTCAAGCTAAATACCAGTTGTTTTATTGTGTATTATCCGTGCCACTGCTGTAAATGACTTTATACATGCTGCAATTTGAAGGTACGGTTCGTTTAAGTTACATCACTCCATTGTCGCCAAACATAAAAATTGGAGACGAAAGAAACATTTCAAACCATGTAACATTGTTGGTGCGAAAGTAATCATTATTAAAATACAGCTTTGGCAGATACTGTTATACTTGTAAGACTTTGACGTATAATGTTTGATTTTACAGAGTAGAATTTTGGTTATGGAGGTTTTAAACCAAAATCGATCGCAGCAGATGCATCTGTGAATGGGTCCATCAGACCTTGAATCAAAAAAGTTTTTTTCCAGTTTTTCCCAAGCCGATTGCTTTTTAGTTTTCTTTTTAGGTGGTGGAAAATCAAGAGTAATTAGCTATAACATTTTCCGGCTTGTTAGAATCACTATTGGTACTCAAATTTTCCTGGTTAGAGCCGACCGATTGAAAAACGCCATGGCTAGTGGATTAGTCGCCCTCGAGACATGATGTTTTACAATTAATCAGTTCGGCATTAAATTGCTTCTTTTTTCGTGATCGCCTTTCAACACGTAATTGGTTTTCAGCGGCAAGATAATCTTTTGATATTCTCGTTTTCTGTATTGAAAAACGTTTTTGCCCCAAACCAAATACAGTACCACTTAGTTATCCCGTCGACCAATTTTGCCAAATGATACGAATCGCCAAACTAATAAGCAACTTATACATGTTGACTAAATTTTTATTTTAAATAACAAAAGAACAAATAAATTAGTAAAACATTAATAAAAAATTGAAATAAAAATCACTTTATGATTGTTTAAGTACGCGTATTGTGTTTAATGCCATTGAATGCGCCATTCACGGTCATTCATTTCTTTGACTTCGGCTTTTTCCGTATCTGTTAATTTCCGTCTACCCATTTTTAAATTTGTTAGTTTTCTCCTTTATTACAATGATTTTAAACATTTTAATTTCCTATTCAAATAAAAATACTTCTAAAAGTGAAGAATTTAATTTAAATTCAAATAAAAATTCTTTTAAAATTTAATTTAAATTCAAAAGTGACCACGTCATTTTGTCAATCCTCCACCGAAAACAACAACCATTTTTCAATGGTTAAAATAATAATAATAATAATAATAATAATAATAATAATAATAATAATAATAATAATAATAATAATAATAATAATAATAATAAAAATTTTGGAATGAATTGTCCGCTTTTCAGATATTGAGCTCGATAATAATAAATACTTAATAGAATAATAATTGATTTATATTCAATTTACTGCATGAGAAATAAAATGGATATAAAATGTAATGATCATACATTATTCTTAATTTGTGGTTGCACTGTTAAAATATTTTCTGTTAAATTACAGATAATCTACGGGTAATCCATTATCTTAAGTCTTATGTAAAATTAGAGGGACTAGAAAAACAGAGATTCTGTTAAATAGCAGAGAAGTTATTCGGTGAATTTAGAATAGACTCCCGAAATTAAGATCGTTAAAAATACACAAGACTCTGTACATTTATTTTTAATGATAATAATTTAATTATTTTTTTTATTATCATCACTGATATACTAATTTAATTACTATATCAGCCAAACTACAGAGGGCTTCAACGTATCACAATCTTTCGAGTAATTTTGAATTGTTGTATCATTTATTTATTTATTTATGTATTTTTCATAATTTGTTTTTAGCCATTCTGGGGTTTGAACCCAAGAACTCTGGAAATAATCTTGCTTATTGCGATATAGAAGCTGTTGACTTAGGGCTCAAAATATATTTTTTATAAATCACCGGGGAGAAATCTGTTGTGGTCTTCAAAGAATTCGCTTCAAATACTTCGTTAAAAAAATCGTAAACGATTTATTTTAATTTATTTTAGAGTTATATATAATATCTTTTATTTTTTAAACCAGTTTTAATTTTTAACTAATTTAAATAATTAATAAATTATATTTTAAAAAAGTCAATGATACTTTTAATAAAAAAAAATTAATCTAATTCCTTTTTTAAATCAATAATATTTTTTGAATTTTTTGAAATTATCACCCACTATTCATTTTCTATGTGCTAATATTTTTGAAAGATTTTTTAAGTAAGAAATAAGAGAAAAATAAACAGAAAAAAGGTAATGCATTATTTAAAAGTGATTTTTTTACGTTGTCGTTATTTTATTCATTTTATGTAATATGTTTTTAGAAGATTAATATTTTTTTATAGCGCATTTACCAATGAAATAATAATAATAACAATAGCATTGTAGTAATAATAACAGCTTCGACATAATACGGCACAATTTACTTTTTTTTTTTTTTCACAATTTGTTTCAAGCCGTTCTGGGGTTTGAACCCGAGACCTCTGGATTCTGAAAGAGCATCACAATATTACAAAGATGAAGGAAGCAATTGCAAAGTAATTGCCAATAAAAATCCTCACTAACTACGGGGAAATGATTTTTCTTTTTCAAAATTATTCTAAGTTAAAAAAAAAAAAAAAAAAAAAAAAAAAAAAAAAAAAACATTTTTAAGTTAAACTTTTTTTTTTAATGTTTCTAAAAAAATTTCAAAAGAATTTTATAAGTGTATATTTTGAATTACAAGTTTTAACAAAGATAAAAAGAAAATACCTTTAACCCCTTAACGCGCAGTGTTGCCGGGTCGGCAACACCTAAAGTCCCCCCTGTTTAGAGACACAAAAACTCCGTGAATGTTTCAAAAACTACTCTAATGGCTACTTTAAATCTTTCTTATGAGTTCTAGATGGCAGCACCACAGAGATCAAACTCTATTTTTTTTTTTTTTTTTTTTTTTTTTAATAATAGGTAAAATGTTTTAATGTAATACGCGCTTCACAGCAATGCTCTTCTCACTGCGCTTATCAGTGCTTTAATTATGGGCGATTACCACTTCAGCAACAGCTGTATAATTAAAATGGTTAGTGCAATCTTTACAAAACAATACCTGTGTACTCCTCTAGGCCTAAATAGATTGCCTAACTTTTTTTTCTTGAAATTCCAACTTTAAAGAGTAGTGCGCCGGAAAGGGTTAAATAAAGGCATGGAAATCCCTACAGGGAATTAAATGTATGGAAATCCCTATAGGGAATTAAATGTAAAATAAGGGAAATGTCTGTAAAATGATGACCAAGAAAGCCAATCAAATGTATTTAACCGAAAACTAGAGTAAATTTACAGAGTCTCAACTTCTTAAAATAGCAAATAAAGCCTTTGTGCACAAATGTTTAAAGATAGAAAACCAACAAATATAAATGCACAAATTTTCAATTTAAATACACCTCGTAGCATTTGCTACTTTCTCATACTTTATTTGTGCATTTATATTCGTTGGTTTTCTATCTCAACTTCTTTTTTGTGTTTTTTACAGAAATTTTTAATAGTGTACAATAAAGAACCCGTTTCTCTACTCTCAGAATATGAAAAATATTACATTTCATTCTTCATACACTGTAAAAAAGAAAAAAAAATCCGTTAAATTTACTGGCAGCAATGTTGCCAGCCATTTTTGCCGTAAAAATTGCAATGTAAAGTTAGAAGTAACTTTATTTATTACATCTAATTTTACCGTAAATTTAACGGATTTTTTTACAGTAGTACAGGCAAAAACACATGTATCGTCTTTGGGATCCACACACATTACTTATGCACACACATACTTCTTACATCTGGAAGGATTCGGAGGTGTCTACTATTCAGCGGTAAAAGTGTATCGATATAAAAATCTTAGAAATTGATAATATGTTCTCTAAATAGAGGTATCCGCTGTTTGGGAGTGTCGGTTATGGAAGTTTTATAGTATATAGATTTTTCACCTAAAAATTTATTTGGACATTCTTTTGAAGAAAAACAAGTAAGATAAATCATGCGTTAAGAATAGATTATAAAGCACTTTCTAACATTTCTTGAAATCTTTAACAAAACTTCGTTTACTAATAATAATGCATTGCTCAGTGGTGCACAAAACAGGAATTTTAATATACATTTGTACAAAACATGAAATAAAACTTTCAACGTGTCGCGCCGTCTTCTGTGAGCGTCTTCAGGAAAATATGATAACGGAAGGACTACGTTTGCATCTTGATCGAGAGATAATATTTCTATTAAATTAAAAACCAAATAAGTTAAAATTTAAAAAAAAGTTGCCATTTACACGTGAGTAAAAATTAAAATATTGCAAGGAAATAAAAAGTTTAAGATTTTATGATGTTTGCCATATTTTTGGTATATTGTAAACTTCGTTATTTAGGGAAATAAGGTTTCTGTATATAGCCAAATATGTATTCCAATACTTTTAAACAGTCCTGTATTTGATCTGTCGGTTAATACATGTATTATATAATGGGAAAATGTAGTTCAGTAAGAAAATGCCGAGCAAGTTGAAATTTCTCTTTCAGCAATTTATTCTAACAGATGGAAATATTCTTGAATACTTTTGTTCAATCATGTAGTTTACCTTGTACCTTTATTAGATGTCAGTATTAAGCTAAATTTTATTTTAAACTAAAACATTCTTAAAACTACTAAAATCACATTCTCAGAAATTATCATTCAAAGGCGTCTATGTGTCCAATTCTTTGCGTGGCCCTGTATATCATTTTACGTGTCTTACACAAACATTTTTTCTTAAACTGAATGCAATTCAGCGTAAAAATGCATAACTTATTTAAAAACCACATTTAAGTAATTTACGCTCATATTCAGTTACGTTTGCGAACGCTTTTGAGTAGCCCTGTATATCAACAATAGCCTTTATACACACCATATAACATGCATAGGTTCAATGAAACTTAAACAGATGTATTTCATCCATTCTTTAGACATCATCGGTTATATATATAGTACTTCGGAAAGAATAGTGTGTCCTTGTAAATGCTGTGTACTTCATATTATGCATGACTGTATTGTAATAACTTATATTAAGTCTCAGCGACAAGTATCAGTTTTATTGTGTATGAAATAGTTTACTGTAATTAAAATATGTCGCACACAATTCCCCCCCTTTGACATTATCTATTGTAATTCTTATGTGTAGCCCTGTAAATGACTAGTCGCTATTTTTCATGGCATATATTACAGAATTCGTATTTTAATGCATCTCGTAAATGTATATAAATTTTAGTATGTTTGACTGGATGTAACATCTTTAAAATTCATTTGAAACTATTTTTCACATAGGCCGTAATGTAATGGTAAACTTTTGACAGTCCCTGTAAATAAAATAACCATGGCAGAAAATTCATTTTCAATAGGGTTTGTTCTAGGGTAAACATCAATAACATCCAAAAATTTCAGGTCAATCCGCATGTATTTACAGGAGTTAAAGCGCGGACAGACAACCAGACAAACCAAATGCATAAGCACTTTTCAACTTTGTTGGAAAATGCTAAAAAAAAAAGGAATCAACTCGCAGAAATAAAATCCCAGTCCGAAATCTACCCGACCTCGGAACAGTGAAAACCAACCCTGTCCGCAGCAAAAGAAGTAAAAGTCAACACGACTTGATGTAGAGACCTTTTAGGCCCCACACTAGTCATTGGAAAAGACCCAGATGATAATGTTAAGTCTATGGGGATGTTCTTTTCAAATATCTCGCTCATATTTTAATATTTTTACATGATTCTTTTTGCATAGGATAGATGAGGATGATTTAAAATCGGGCTTGTTTTTACTTTTTCAATTTTGGTTTCAGATTTTTTTTTTTTAATTACTTTAGCTTTAGAAACCGGTTTGAACCGGTTCGGAAATTGAAACTATCATAATATAAAAAAATATATAACCAAAATCGAAAAAGTAAAAACAAGCCCGGTTTTAAGTCATCCTCATCTATCCTATGCAAAAAGAGTCATGTAAAAATATTAAAATTTAAGGGAGATATTTGAAATGAACGCTCCCATAGATTTAGCATTACCATCCGGGTATTTTTCAGTGACTAGTGTGGGGTCTTAAATGAGCTTATAAACAAGTTATTATTTGTTTATTCAATCCATCGTGTCTCTTTTTAGCCAAAAAATAAAGCATAATACAGATTTATTTTACTTTGAAATATTTCTGTTATGTACTTTCTTTGGCATATTTTAATAACATAAAAGAAAAGGCGAATCCTATAAATTATTCAAAATGTTCTTAAGTTTGTCGACATTTAAAAAGAATAGAAAATAACTTGGATATTTTTGTTACAATTAAATGAGAGAGCAAAGCGAACAATTTCACTTCGGCACTAATGGAAAAAAGATGTATTCTGTTTCTCCTTTTTGTATCAGTAACAAGATTAGTTGAAATGAGATTGTTTTGATATAATAAAAAATTCCAAACATGTTATATGTGTAAGCAACTTTTCTGCTAATTTTATACTGCTATGTGAGCGTGTGGCTCTAGTATACTTCTGTAGCACTATTTTTTCTGACTTTTTAGCAAATAGAAGCTTTTGTTATCAATTATTAATAAAATGGCGATAAAAGATTTAAGATAAAAGCACACTAAAGGATTTATAATTTTAAAAAATCATGCCTTATCATGGGAAAAAAAAATCTGATCCCGATATTCTTTACATGCTTTGGACCATTCATAGGCAAACCTCACATATGCCCCGTTACTCTTTTCTATGCTGCCTGAGATTCTAATAATTAATCCATGTTTATAGAATTTTGAGGCGCGTATAAAAAAATTTTAAGTGTTGTCTTAGTCGTAATTTTTAACTTTAGTTAAAATATTCTAAAACAGTAACGTTTCTTTTTAATGTAATATTTGTGATCATTATTTTTATCATTATTAATAATTTGTATGCATTTGTTAAAAATTATTTAACATCTTCACTGGTATTTTTGCATGTTTTCTGAGAAAATAAATTTTATTAAAAGATTGAATAATATAAGCTAAGATAGACTTGAATACATTTTTTAAGATAAATAAAATTTGTATACAAAAATTAAAACACTAAAAAACATTTAAAAATACAAGAGTAAACGTTTCGCCAAGCTATACGCAAGGCCTCTTCGTTACAAATAATTATTCATTGCATAACAAACATTGGAACAAATCAAGACAGTTACAGTTAGTTATTATTTTTTTAGAAAAAGGTAATATTCATTCGAGACAGCACGAGCCTCGTTCAGAGTTGGCGATCGTAAACAAGTGAACCAACCTTCGAAGAGTAATCTGCCGTGATAACTGCTACAACCTGATTTTAAGGTACTGGCGTTCGCAAACTGCGGGATTTGTTTCGTTTGAACGCAATGTTGGACAATTTTAGAATTTAAATTATCGCTTTTTAGAGCACTGATATGTTCCCATAGGCGAATTTCTAAAGATCTGTCTGTTTCACCAATGTATACACTATCACAATCTCCACGGAGAATGACCTAGACGGAGAATGACCGGTAATTGAGACTTATCGTATTGAAATTTATGCTTATTAAAGAAAAAACTAACTTTATTAATGGTTTTAAAATAAACACCAACATTGAATGATTTTAAAATGTCAGAAATTTTATCATAATTACCCTTATAATAAAGCATGCAGATGAAAGGATTTTGTTTAGTACGTTGAAAAGGAGGAGGAGTAGAATTCTTAGTAGAATAGATTTTGTGAATTCTACTCCTCCTTTGAAACGTACTAAACAAAATTCTTTCATCTGCATGCCTTATTATCAGGGACCGATTTACAAATTTGGAGGCCCTGGGCATAGATGCTTACAGGGGCCCCCCTTGCAAAGTTTCTTACAGGAAAATTGAGTAAAAAAATCATATTTCCGCATTACCAAACTATAATTATTTAAAATATTATGGGGCTCTGCCACCAATGAGCTACACTCACCAACCCCAAATAATTTGGCAAGAACAAGAACATGGCTAAATAAGATTAAAAATACAATGTATTTTTTAAGTGATAAAGATAAAAGAAAATATTCACTACAAGTCATTAAATACGGATATTTCAGCCAAAATATACAATGTTATAAAAAATACAATGTGAACACAGTAGAATGTAGAATAAAAGGAAACTTTTCATTAGAATTTGTAAGTATTTATATTGATTTTGGAAAATAGTTGAAAAACCTTCAGCAGCATTTGGGGGCCCCTAAAAATCGGGGGCCCTGGGCCTGTGCCCCGAATGCCCTGCCGTAAATCAGGCACAGCTTATTATAAGGGTGTTTATGATAAAAATTTCTAGCACTTTAAAATCATTCAATGTTGGTGTTTCTTTTAAACCCATTAATAAAGTTAGTTCTTTCTTTAATAAGCACACATTAAAAAACTAACTAGCTGAATCGTTTGGAATTTAAAATATATAATTATTGTATGATTTTGCCGAGTTCAGATTTTATGAAAATCGAACGCATAGTTCAATTACAGTATCAAAAATATTCTGTTACATTACGGTCAATGTAAAAAAAAAAAAAAAAGTTTCAAATGCATTTTAATGATGCTACACTCTTCCGAATATAAAATTGATATGCATCTATGAAGTACATACTAAAATACACATCCTCTACAATTTATGGTGCAAATAATGTTTTTTTATTAATATACAGGGCCACACAAAAGTATTCTATAACATATTGGCATAGGGGGGCTCGGTGTCCATTTTAATTATATTAAACTATTTCGCATTTTATGAATTGATGTACGTTGCAGAGGTTTACTACAATTTAATTCCTGTGTAACAGAAAGCATTTAGTATTTACAGAGACGCACATAAGATTTCAGATACTGTATTGTATCCGAAGTACTGAATATTTTAAAAACTTCGTTAATAACGAAATACGAACGCACTTTATTTGCTATGTCTGACGTGCAATTTCCGACCTGTTTATTATTATTATTTATTTTTATTTTTTATTTTTTTTTATTTATTTATTTATTTATTTATTTTTGTGGGGATGGCATTTTTTATACTAGCACGCATAGTTTTGAATGAAAAGTGCCTAAAGTTTTCTGAAAAAGTAAGATATATATTTTTTTGCTCATAAATAATGATTTCTAACGAAAAAAAAATCCTTTTTACGTTGCTGAATAACTACTTTTAGTTTATATAAATATATATAAAGTATTTTTTACGTTTCCTCTTAAAAATTAAGTTGATTTTCAAAAAGGAAAAAAAAACGCTCTCTTTTGTTTACAAGAAAGATGTTTCATTGATAGAATAATAAAATCTTTAAGTGCGAGATGATGTGCTTAAATAGTTGTTCAAAAAGGCATTATTAAAATTTGGGAAAGTATTTATTTTACAAAACTATTTTTTTTAATTGAAAAAAAACTGATTACAAAAAAAGTTACTGTAAGATGCTTCTTAAACTTACAATAAATAAATAATAAAAAAAATCCTTTTTTTACGTTTAATTAAAAATAAGATGTATTTAATGTTCTGCGAAAAAAAATGCTTGATAAATAAAAATGTAATATCTTGAACTAAAAACTGGATTTGAAAAAAAAAATCAATTGTTAAAAAAGTTTATAAAAAATATAAAAGAAAATGCATTATTGATATTTAAAACAATAACAATTTTCAAAACTTAAAAGAAAAATTTTATGTTTTTTAATAAAATTTTGAGATGATAGTTTTAATTGGTTTGTTTCAATTAATAAGATAAATAAAGAAATAAAGAAAAATAAATAAATACACATAAATAAGTTGCACAATTTGCATTTTTTGTATTTTTACTTATTAATTAAAAAGAAATATAAATTAACATTTAAATCATAAGAAGGATGGAACATTTTAATCGTTAACCGTGCAATCTATTTACTGATTCAAACTAATCTAATATTTTCAAATAGTTCAATATTAATTACATCATAACTATTTGGAAATATTCACAATACTTAGTTGGTTCAGATCCCAAATCATTCTGATTGATTCGCTAGTTTGAGATTAATTTTGGAACAGTTCGGAATTTGAACCGATAGTCCAAAAGTCGGCAGCATAAAGACCTATGTCATCGAGCACAAAAAAAACCTTTACTTTATGGAAGCGTAATAATAAGAGAATCTAATAATCCATGTCTGCCGGAAGTGAAGCGGTGCATAAGCCAAAATGAATACCACTAGTGGCTCACTCGTAGGTTTATCATTGTGTTTTCGCTTATAGTCGTCGTTTAGTCCGTCCGTCTGTCTGTCCATCAGTCCGTCCGTATGTCTGCATCTAAAAGGGAAAAAATTACCAAACAGAATCATTTGAAATTTAAAATATATAATTTTTGCATACTTGTGTCATCTCAAATTTTATGAAAATCGGATGCATAATTTAATTACAGGGTCAATCAAAAGCATTCATTATATTACGGTCAATGAAAAAAGTAGTTTCCAGTGCATTTTAATGATGTTATATATATATATATATATATATATATATATTTAAATAATATAATTGATATGCATCTATGAAGTACGTACTAAAATATACATTCTGTACAACTTGTGGGGCAAAGAATATTTTTTATTCATTTATAGGGCTACACAAAAGTATTCCTTACATAATGCTACAGGGGAAAACATTGTTTGGTGCACATTTTAATACTATTAAACTATTTCACGTGTTAGGAAATAGATAACATTGCTGAGGTTTACTACAAGTTACTTCCTCTATGATAGAAAGTAGCTAATATTTACAGGGATACACAAAAGATTTCGATTACTCTACTGTATCCGAAGTACTATATATTATTACACATAGATCTGAATATTTTAAAATTTTTCTTATACTACGAATGCACCTCATTTACGACGTTTGACGTGCAATTTACAACGTGTTTTCAATCTGCCTTCTTTTAATGTTGACCTTTTTCAAAAGGAAAATGATCCGTGTTAAGATATTTCATTTGCACGATATGTCGTTCAACTTAACTGCACAACTGTCAGCACGAACATAAAATCCTAAGTAAGAGCACCGCAATAAAATTTTTACTTCTCGATGAATATAATACTATTGTAAAAATAGAACAGAATAGATTTCCGGGTTAAAAAAAGAAAACAGTCGTAAAACTAATATGCCTTACCCATAACAAAATCCTTTGGGACACTATGACAGCTATTTTCAATCTTTGTATTGACAAAGTTTATTTTTTCGAAAATATGTCTCTTTTTCAACCTTATCACCTTTCTTTTCCATTAAAAAAAAAAGTTAAAATAAACTGTTATATTACTAAAAAAAGGTTTTAGTAACCATTTTGCCGCAAAATTTTAAGGTCGATCGTTGAAAAGTTCGAATTATCCAAAATGAAATTCAAAATATCCACAATTTCTTTACAATATTTTAATACAGAATTCAAGGAACCGAGCAAAAATTTAAAATTATCAAAATTTCTCTGTGCTTCTGTTTATATATATATGTATATACATATATATATAATATATATTAGTATTGCCCTTGATAACGAGCTAAATACCACATTTTCAATTTTATTTCTAATTCTGACAGCTCCTCTGTGTGATATGGTTTGGCATTAACAAACTTTTACAGTAATTGATGTTGATTTGTAGTATTATCTAATGGTTATATATATATATATATATATATATATATCGATCTTTTTCAAAAAGATCATGATCAGTGTTAAGACATTTCATTTGCACGAAATGTTGTTCAACTTAACTCCGAAAATCTCAGCATGAACATAAAATCCTAAGTAAGAGGACAACAATAAAATTTTTATTTCTCAATGAATATAATACTATTGTAAAAATAGAAGGAAATGGATTTCCGGAGGAGAAAAAAAAAGAAAACAGTCGTAAAACTAATAATGCCTTACTCATAACAAAATCCTTTGGGGCACTAAGAAAGCAAAATAATTCTTCTGGCAGCTATTTTCAATCTCTGTATTGACAAAGTTTATTTTTTCGAAAATGTGTCTCTTTTTCTATCGTCAGATATTTTCCAACGAAATCAAAAGATCAGATGTGAAATGTGTTTTTTACACTTTTGACAGGTGTTTCAAAGTGTTATGTAAGTTTCGGTTTTAAATATTAAACGCTTTTAAATAATAAATTTTAAACTACTATTTCGAAGATAACAAGATTTAAATGGAAAATAAATAAACACTTTGCAAAAAAGATTTTTTTAAACATCATATAGATTAACAGCTATTTTAAATCTTTGTTTTACAAAGTTTATTCTCAACAGTGTTAGTCTCTACAATTTGGTTGGAAATAAGTTCAATTTTTCTTAATTGCTTTTTTTTTTTTTTTTTTTTTTTTGTAGATATTTTACATTAATCTCATAAAGTCAGTTTTGCGATATTTCGATATAACTCAGTAATTAGTAATATATTTTTTACACATCTAAATTACTTAAAACTCAATGAAAATATATTCGATACTATAAAAAATTGTTTATTTCACACAACCTAATGGCTGAATTCGGGATACTGCAAAGTATCATTTGAGAGTTAATTTACAAAGAACTATTTTATTCAGACATGGGCATATATGTAGGCGTATGACAAAAATCACAGGCGTACCATAAGATGAGGTACCTTTGTGACAAGTTGGGTTAGTTTGTGACATCACATAGTTTAGTTTTCGTATTTCGAATCTCCTACTATGTCCGGTGTGGTAAGAAAGTAAACAGTGCTGCCAACTCCTAGTACACTATGCCACCTTCCCAAAGCTCTAATACGTAATACGCAAACTAGACCATGTGTCACAAAGTAACTCCATCTTGATGAAATGTATGATGTAATGTAGATATGTAATTATCAAATGCATGTTGTTATCTCCGTTTCAAGATAAATAGTATGTCACAGAAATCTAAAATACACTGTGTTGCAAACCAATATATGCGCCCAGATAAAGAAGAAAAAAAAGGCGGGTAGCGATTGCTATAAAACTTGGCGTGTGCATAGTGTTTGGGTAAAAGAACAATTTAATAGAAATTCAGAACAAAAAAGCATTTTATTGACTAGTAGCAGCCAAAATAAATTCCGTTTGAATAGGTTGTAAAGACACCCCTAGTAGCTATACAAGTAGATATTCTGCCAGCTATGGAGTCCATTAAGTTACCGATGTTCCTCTATGGTAGACGCTGCAACATTTGTAGGAACTGATCAACTAATTAGGTGGTATTCTGACATGGTTGAAGTCGCCGTCCCAACATGTCTCAAATATGCTCAATTTGAGTGATATCTGTTGACGTAGAAGGACATGAAGTGATATCATATTCTTGTCCGCGAAGTATGTTGCCAAGCATTGCCTTGCTGATAAGTGGGATCTGAGTGACTTGATAGCATAGGCAATATCACTAGTTGCAAAATGTAAGCGTACCCGCGAGCCGTCAAAATGCATTGCAGCATCGTGATCGGCTGTATCAGCAGCTCACTCCCTAGACTTTCACATCAGATGTCATGGCAGTGTGTTAATCTGTAACAAATGTCGTCGCTGAAGATCGCATTCTTCTTGTCAAATACTGGTTAGCTTTTCCGAGATCGAAATGGACATCAATACCTTGAGCCTAAAATCAACCAGTCATCTACGGATGGCATGCCTTGATACCAGTGGATACATATCAAGTGGCAAATGACGTAGAACAGATGATAGCCACATTGTTGGTGCACACATGTATGCCTCGTGGTTATTCGATCATATAGTGCATTTGTGGCTCGGAGGCGTGTGAGCTGAATGTACCTTCGCTAAAACCACTGTTACCGACAACTCGCAACTACCATATCTCTTCAATGAATTTGGTGGTTGATAAGCATGTTCGAACTAACCGCTTCTCTGAGTCCTATGATGCGATTCCTTTCGAAGTCGGACACCTGTTCGTATCGAAGTCGAGCATATCTTAAAGGTATTTTTCTTTCAAATCCTTTTATCAACAATAATATATCATGAATTCGAGAACTGACTCTTTTAAATGAAGCCTATTGCGGTATTTAAATGCGCGGTGTACAAATCCTCATTGGTCATTGATGCTAAAATCTTTACAATTTACGTAATTCATTAAATCACGACAGTAAGCCAAGTTTCGAAGCTCAAGATTAAATTTTTCTGGGTGCATTTTTTTTAATATATATATATATATATATATTTTTTTTTTTTTTTTTTTTTTTTTTTTGCATTAGAATATATATTTTGATTGCTGTTTGTTATTATTGTTTGCAGATTTACTTTTAACTACCAGGCAGTTTTCTTTCTTTGTTGGATCAGGGCTAAATGGTAAAATAATAACAGTTTATATCTGCTTAGAAACGCAACTTATAAGCGTAAGTTTAAAATGTAGCCATTTTAATACGGTTGAGAGCTATAGTTAAATTTGTTTATCATCCGCCTTTAACCTTTTTACAGATCAAATTGAGATCCAGGTATATTTTAAATTATTTTTTTTGCACATTATGCTTTCTAATACTTTATTTAAGGGATATTAGTCATTAATATGGTGGAATTTTTTTTTTTTTCATTTTTATATAATTTTCAGAATGTTCCCAATTGGGAACATTGGTCACTTGCGGTGGTCATTAGTTTTTTTAATGATTTTCTGTACATTTCCCCATTAATGATAGGAATGTAACTTCTATTTCAAAAAACCAAGTCATCCTTTTACTATTTCTGTAATTTTATCATGTCAATTTTGATGAAATTTAATTTTCACTAAATTTTGTGTTCCCAATCGGGAACATTGGCCTGTAAAAGGCTAATTGACTTTGCTCTTTAAATTACTAAATTAATTACATTTTTTCTTTTAAATGTGTTCTATGGACAGTAAATATATTACTTTTGTTGTTTTTAAAGCCGTAATTTTTAATCTGTCTTGTTTTAATCTTGATTTTTTTAAGAAAGAATGTGATTCGTATTCGAGATTTCATTTGTACAAAATGTCGATACAAAACACAACTTTCTGTACGAACAATGAAATCCCCAAAAAGAGCTCGAAAAAAAACTTTATACACTTTTCAATAAATATAATGTTCTAGCGTAAAAATCGAAGGAAATAGATTTCCAAGAAACAAGAAAACTGACATAAAAGTAGTATCCGTTGCCCATAATAAAATCCTTAGACCCATTAAACAAGCAAAATAATTCTTTTAACATATATTTTCAGATAAAATTTATTTTTTCAAAAATATGTCTATTTTTTTACTGTTGAATATTTATTGATAAGATCATAAGATCAAACGTGCAATGTATCTTTTTTCGTTTTGAAAGTCACTTCAAACGTTATCAAGCTTAAATTTTAAATAGTTAACGCTTTTAAATAACAAATTGTAAACTGAAACATGAATAATGGTGCGACCTGAATGAAATACTAATGAACATGCTTCAGAATCGAATATCGAAATATCTATCAATTATATCCAAAAATCAAATGTGATTTTTTTTCTTTTTGACAGTTGCTTTAAATTCTGTAAGATTAAGTTTTAAATAGTTAACTCTTTTAAATAATAAATTACAAACTGCAACGTAGATAATGATGACTTGCATAAAAAACTAGTAAACACATTATAACAACGGACTTTATAATAATTATTTAGCTTAACAGAAATTTTTAACCTTTGTTTTTATAAAATTTATTTTCTATCGGGTAAATCTTTACAATTTCTTTGGATTTTTTTTTCATTTATTATATTTCTTGTTTTCTCTTCAATGTTTTATATTTTTCTCATAAACTCAGTTTTACTACATTTCTGTTTATTTCAATAATTTGTAGCAGATTTTTTTTTTCATTCCTAAATTGCTTAGCACTCAATTGAAATATCTTCGATACAAGAAAAACAAATTGCATATTTCACATATTATAGTAATTGGATTCAGAGTAGGCAAGTAACATTTGAAAGTTAATTTACAAAAAACATTTTTCTTTTCCGATGCGGACGTAACATAAGTTTACAGAGGCAGTAAAATACATTATGATACTAATTTTACATTTAATATTTTAATTCTAAATTATAATTTCCTTTTTTAACCAAAAGCAAAATGAAATATTGTTGCCAGAAAAACAACGACCTCCCATGACCGAAAACTGATCTTCCATTCGTACAGAGTTAGAAAAGTTCATCAAGTAATTTCATTTGTTACCAAATTACATTGTTAAATTAAAACTAAAAATGATGTCGTTGGAAAGCTCTTACTATGGCGATCAACGAACTGTATGTAACTACCCGCCCTAATACAAGTGGTAAAAATTCAAGGCCGATGTATTTCTGTCATTTATTGTTTTCCCCAGGTCGCTAGCTATGCAGAAAGACACTCTGTATGGTAGAAAATACAGCTTACAGTACAGTTGTGTAACCTGTTGTTGCTAATGTAAAATTGCGAAAGGTTCCACGTTCCCTCTACACTGTAAAAAATATCCGTTAATATACACAAACTTTTCCCTAAAACTTTACGGAATAGTTTGATTTTTCAAAGAAAACAGCAGTATTTCCGTTTTTTGCTATTTTGAGATTAAAAATACAGTAACTGTTCCGTAAATCTTACCGCAAACAGAACATCTTCTGTTTTAAACAGCACAAATTATCAGTATTTTTAACTGATAAGTGTCATGGCGCCATCTGTATGACAAATAGAAAAACATAGCAACATTTCTCTTACTTTTTTCTGTTTTAATTATAAAACGATGGAATATTTTTACAATATTAAAATAATAATAATTATTATTATTATTATTAATTCTTTTTAAGTTTCAGATAGTTAAGGAAAGTTTTTTTTGTTTTTTCAGTTTGATTTTGTTTAATTTATTTATATTATAATATAAAAAGTGCGTATGTTATTTAAAGTGGAAAAAAATCTACTTTTAATTTTAATATATATATTTTTTAATCTATTCAAATTAAGAAGTTCGCACATAAAATTTAAAGTATATTAAAAAGATAGCATATTTTTTCAAATTAAAAAATAACAATAATAAGATTTATTGATTCTTTTTAAGTTTGAGATAGCTGAGGAAAGTTTTCTTTTTCAGTATAATTTTAAATATATTTAATTTATTTATATCATGATATAAAAAGTGTGAAAGATATTTTAAGTGGAAAAAAAAATCTACTTTTAATTTTAATATATACATACTTTAATATATTCAAATTAAGAAATTCGCTCTTAAAATTTAAAATATATCGAAATATATTACCGAAATTATTATCATTTTGGCGATTACCTAAGTTATAAAAATCAATAAATGTAATTAATTTTAATAACCCATAACCCATAGTAATTATCTTTATTGAGTTTACAATAGATCGTCATACAAAATTTTTTTTTAAATACATGTTTTTTTTTTTTTTTTTTTTTTTTTTTTTTTTTTTTTAAAGTGTGTTAGTATTCTTTTATAAAATAAATAAATAAATCTGAATAAAATAGGTTTAAAACTCTTCCAAAAAGAAGGAAATAAAATTTTTTAACACTTTCATTTATGCATGTAATATTTTAAAGGTTAATTTTTTTATTTTATTTTATTTTTTTTTTTATAAAGCTAAAATTAAAAAGCTAACTATTAGAAATTATAGAAAGAAAATCTGTAAAACTTGATTTAGAACTGTCTGTTCAATAAAAAAATATTATCTCTACAAAAATAAACCCATCGTTCAAAAATTTTGTCTTTACTTCATGAAATGCATCCGAAATAAGTAAAGGTATTTGAAATGGTGCTATATGAAATCATAGCGTTATGGTATTACACTACTGGCTACGACAGACGAGGTCGCGGGTTCGAACCCCATGGAAGGTTTGTAATATTTCTTCTCTGTGGTTTAAATTAAATGTATATAATGTGTCCCTGATATTAACGTGCCTTTGTAAAGTAAAGAATAAAAATCACAAAGATGTTAGTTTGTCCTTGAAAAATTCTTTTAACTTTTCAAACGAAAATTTTTACATAAGGAAATATTAAAAAACGGAAATATTTTGTGAAAAAACGGAACTATTCATGGAATTTTTTTTCCGTTAAAAAACGGAAGTAGTACTGGCGTCTAGATTACCAGTACTATTTGCGTTTTTTAACGGCAAAATTTTTTACAGTGTAGTAAGAAACAGAAGATTGTGACCTCATGTACACAATAATATATAACTATTTGGACTGTATTAACTTGAAATATGCTTTAAAAAACATCAGGAATAAACTCTTTGCTCAGCTTCATTGATATTCGTCCGTATACCTTTCAAAAGATTTTAATTAGAGGTACAAATCCCGTCTTTCGATCAGTTAAACAGGCATTTTTTAACTTATTAATAGCACTTGTAGCGACTACGAAACACTCCCTTTCATTGTGATGGAAACACTCGTGCTTTACTCATTTCTACATTCAGAAATGCACTACCATACGTGAACTTACTTTTCCAACAAGCATAAGCTGTATTCTCTGTAATTCCTCAACTCTCTTTTCTACCACATAGACTGTCTTTCCTGCATATAGCTAGAGACCTGGAGAAATAAACACATAACACAAATCCATCAGTATCTGTCTCTTCACCAGCTGCATTCGGACGGTTAGTTATATACATTTTCTGAATTCCCATGGTAACAGTTTTTTAACGACATCACTCTCAATAAAATCTCGATCTGACAGTTATTAATATGAATTCAAAATAGTTTACTTTGGAGAGCTTCATGTATGTTATGTAAAATGTTACACAACTAGAGTAGTCTGCCCCCTAGGAGCTGCGCATGTTAACCTCCGAAAAATTGTTTAATTTGATCGACTTTAAATGGTTTTTGGAAGATTGAATTACAATTAAATTAAAAAAACTTTTTATATTTTTATATTCTGTAGTTTTCTTAATATTAATAAATAATTCATTGACAACGGCGGCAACAGCATTAGGTTTTTTTTTTAAGAATGTAGGTTTATAAAGATATTTTCTTCAAAACAGTTCTTGTATAAGATGCAAAAACGGACCAATCCCCGATTTCAGTAAATGTAACCATAAAGGTCATGTTAAATTATTAATGCTTTGATTTGTCATTATAATGCATTGAACTCAATGTACAAAAGTGTTGATGATTCCAAAAAATTTCGTTTCCCCTTACTCTCCCTCCAATTCCAGTTCAATTTTTATTATATTTTGGATTTCATAAACTTTGTTGCATTTCAAACTTCAATGTATTTCGCAATTTTGTAACTACATCGTAAAACAAGACAAATAAGTCTTTATACAGGAGATTATAACGTTACCATAAGCAAAAATATACAATAACATCTTCCCAGTTACCCACGATTTCAGAAAGCGTTCTTTCTCTTTAGAAACTTCAGAAACTAACATATTTTCGAGACTTAAAAAAGAATTTACAAAAAAAAAAGTTTATTTTGATGCCACTGATTATCATAAACGTTTTCGAGAGTTTGTTTTTTTTTAGTTCATTAATTAGTTTTCTCAAACTGAATGTATGTTGTTCGGTTGTTACCCATTTTCAGATAAACATTTTCATACTCAACAAGCCACAGAAACATAGTGAATTAACAACATTAACGTTAACATTGAAAGTAATATTATTATATTACTTTCACATGTATAAATTCAATTACCCGAGGAATATCTTTAATTGAGAATCAGAGTATCTTTAATAGGGTAGTTACCTAAAAACTGATATTCCGGTTTGAAAAACTGATTAATATAATCTACAGCATGTCTCGAATATGTTTTTCAAGAATCAGGGGCTGCAAAAGTAATTCTGTTTTTATAATTATTTTGTGCTTGTTCTTTAAAACTCGAGAACACACAGGTTTCTAAAGATAAAAAGCATTTTTTGGAAATATGGGTAACTTGGAAAATGTTATTGTGTGTTTTCAAATGTCGTTATAATATATTTTCGTAAATTGAAAAACATTTGTGCTATCGCGACTAGTTCTCTCTATATTTAAATTTCACCCCCTGGTGTAGTTATGTGTATCTTTGACTCAAGAATTATACTCATTAAATACAAATTCTGAAATAAAGTGAACTCTAAACTTTTAATTAAATGCTAAAACCCTCTTAGCTACATTTTCAACAGTGATCGCCGTTATACACAATGTGACCATTTTTTCAAGCTAAAAACAGGCTATATTTGAACTGACAACAAGCTAAAAATAAATTCGATGATCCTGCCATCTATACCAGAATCTGTTAATTTTGAATCAATAGACTGACAACTATCTTTTAGCCTGAGTTTTTAGCTTGATTTAGCTTGTTGTAAGTCCTACAACAGTCCAGATTTCTTAGAACAATCCAAAAAAGGTCACACTGGTTATACACACACGTGCTCATTGCTTTCAACTGAAAACTTATATAAAAACAGTCACTTTATCAGTTAACAAAGGAAAAGAAGAAACAGAACATTCAAAATACGAAATGTCTTTGGATGCAGGAAAACTCTAGATTACTAAGTTTCCTCTCATGCAAGAACAACTGCAAAGCAAAAAGGTCAACTATTCACCAACTGCTTCGACCCCGAGTTATACCGAAAACGTCAGTCGAACGCTAAAATTGTATTCACCTTTAATCCTGATTGGACGTATGCTTAATAATGTCCAATCAAATATTATTATGAATTTCATTTAAGGGTTCGACCGAGATTTTCTAGGTTGAGGTAGATGGGAATACGAGCATTATCGAAGTGTAGTTTAATACTGAGCTCGATCGAAAAAATGTTAAGTAAATATTATCGAACAATTTGTATTTTTCACAATACATACTGTTTTTTATCGATCTTGAATCTGCTATTTTACTTATCCATCATACGTAGTATAGGGTAAATTTTGCAATCGGTCTGGAAATCGAAAAAAAATGATGGATTTACATGTTTCGGACACTGAAGATTACGAAAAACATATTTTTAGACCTCAGCACAAACTCAAAATTGCAAATAAAAAAATTCGAATCAACTTTACTTTCTACAATAAATGTAATACTCTCACTGAAAAAGAAGAAAAGAAATCCTTTATAGAAAAAAAGAAATGTCATAAAAGGAGTACGCTTTGTTCATAATAAAATCCCCACGGACATTAAGTCAGAAAAGTAATACTTTTAACAGCTATTTTAAAACTTTGTTTTTCCAAAGTTTATTTTTAATACAGCATGTCTTTTTTAATAAGTATCAAATACTTAGAAACAAGGTCAAAGGTTATAAATATAAATTGTATTATAGTTTCAACAGTGATTTTAAAACTAAGCTTTAAAGTAATTTTATATAATTAATGTTTATAAATACCGTGAACCGTGTTGACTTTGTCTTACGCTTAGGATAAATCAAAGCATGTAATAAATAAAGTTTGTTACAATTAAATCAATAAGTAATTCTAAATTATGATATATAGCAGCAGTAGTTTAAACATAAACTATTTAATTCAGCATTGTAAAAATTCAGTTTGGCAACAGGATTTTTTTTTTTTTTTTACTTTTTCGCATAGTTTTACTGGGAGAAACTTTTGATTGAAAAAGTTATTTATACTTGATGCTGCAATGCTCTAAGTTTATTTATATATGTGCACAAATCAGTATGACTTATATACAGGGCTATCGAAAAAGATTGGGCCCATTTCATACAATCATATTTAATGAAATACTTAACATAAACAATCAATTCTTTCTTTGTAATGCACAGAATTCAATACAATTTTACCTTAATATGTTTTAATACGAGCAACGTTGGTACCCTGCAGATATATCAAGTCGATAATGACTCTTTATCCTGATGTTACGGACTATGTCCGGAGTAACTGTGGAATTTTCATCGACAACACTATGCAACATAAAAAAAATCACCGATTTCCCGAGTGGTGATTTGTATTAGGTATATTTAGTAAACAACAGAAAACAAATTGATATTTAGATATTACGTCCCAAATAAGTAACGGTAATCTTACTTTATTTAATTTCCACTACACTTACTAGGGAATGTTCCCAGGTGTAAGTTGTGGATGACGAATGTGGTATCAAAATTAAGATCTCGTCATGTAAATGGAATGGAACTACCCGTCCGAATCCAACCGTTTTCGAGATATCAGCACTTGAAGTGCGAATGAATATATAAATAAATTGACAGGCAGGTATATTGCATTGTTTTTGATCCTCCTGCCAATACCTTTTACCAAGCTACGATCAAATCCTTTACACCCACACATTGTCGGTTATTTCCTCTCTTTTAGACAGGTACTTCGCATTCTACGAAGTTTTCGCATACGGCTGCTTTCGGAGAGTTTTTTCGTCTGTTTTTGTTATTTCCAGCACCTTGTTTTATTGTTCTGCCACTACTGACTGTAAGAGGGAAAACCATTCATTCAAATAAAATGCTTTTTTTAAATCTAGAATAACAATTTATGTTACTACTTCATATAATTTTAAGTAAAATCAATAAATGCGTCTTCACTACTAAACTTGAAGTGATAGAACAATTTTATTTCAATATTTTACATAGTTTTAAGGTGGAAAATCATAATTACATACTGTAAACCCAGTGAATTTTTATTTTATTTTTTTTATTTTTTTTATTTATTTTATTTTATTTTATTTTATTTTATTTTATTTTTTTTTATTTATTTATTTTATTTATTTATTTTTTTATTTTTTTGCGTTTTTGCATAGTGCAATTAGCTCACGTAAATGTGTCGTTTCGTACCTTTACCCTGAAAAAAATAATGTTCTCGACATATCCTTAAAAAAAAAAGAGGTTGAGAGGTGTTAAATCGAGACTTTCACTGATAAAAAAAAACGAACGAAGACCTCTTCTACCTCGTATGGCACTTGCTGATATACAGTCGAGTCTCTATATAACGATATCCATTGTTCCAGCAAAAAATTCGTTAGATAGAGAAATTCGTTGTATAGAGAATTAAGTTAAAATTCTTATTTAATGTGTAAATTTTGAACGAATATTATTTTTGATGTGTTTAATTAACAATTTGAAATGTTTAGCTATAAATATTATCGTAATATTCTAATTTTTAATGTTTAGACAATTTCAAAAAAGAAAACAGACTTTTTTTGAAAGCTTAATGAAAATCAAATAAAGAACACGTATTAATTTTAGACGAAGAAATCGCTATTTTTTGTTGTTTTTATTTCAAAATTGTTACATTTTCGAAAGAAATGTTCAAATTTTTGCAATTAGCCCCAAAAAATTAGAAACTCACCATCAATTCAAAAATTACCCCCATTGATCCACTCTCATATGTGTAACAATCCAATTGACGCTATTTTGAGAAGGATGTTGAAAGTTGTGTGAGAGGGGAGGGATATTAATTAGTTGGATTTAAAGAACAAATAGATTCAAAGATAGAAGTAATATAAAAAACTCAGCAATGAACAATAAATCAGAAATGAGTGATGGAAAATTGATTCCATGTAATTTCGAAGCTTTTTTTAAACTGAATAAATAAAGAGCATTTTATGAAAATATTCGTTATATGGAGATAGACATTTCGGTATATAGAGACTGTTTTTAATGTAATCATAAGAAAATGGGACCGTTCGTACTAAAAATTCGTTACATAGAGAAATTCGATGTATGGAGTTTCGTTGAAGAGAGACTCGCCTGTATTATTAATCGAGTTTCAAATTATAAATACATTAATAAATAAATTTAAAAAAAACCTTAGTCGATTTTAACTGTAAATTATACTGCCATGAATATTATCAACGTTTATTATTATTGTTATTATCACTAAAGATTTTCTCTTGTATTTTGTTTTTTTTTCGCTACTTGATCAGTTTTTATTTTTCTGACACAAATATCTTTTCATACCAACGAGCATGAAAATTTCAGATTTTCTAATGCGAATACTAATGAATAGAACTACGTGTGTTTTTGTTTTCTTATTTGTATCTAATTATAATCGATTTTTTACGGATGACTTCTTATTAAAAATACTAAATTTAAAATACATATTAGGCAATAAAAGTTTTACAGAAAAATTAACATTTGTTCAAAGTTGTTCGAATCTAATTGAGTAGATGTATTAGAAATTTTCTTTATTAATAGATAGATGAAAGTTGCTTCAAAATTGTGTCAGAAAATAGTTGAGTTTGGATTTGAGAACATATTTGTGGTCAAGTGTTTTTTACAGCGTCGAGTTTTCTTTATATTTTATTTATTTTTTTATGTATTTATTTTTATTTATTTATTTATTTTTGCAGCAATGGAAGCAAGCCTGCAAAGGTTGCAGATGGAATATGTTGACATTGTCTACATAAACAGAACAGATTCTATGTGTCCGATCGAAGGTGAGTTCTTAATTTACTAACAACAAAAAGAAATAAACAGCCTTATAGAAATCCGATTTGATATATAAGAATAATATGAATGTGCATTGATTACTTTCGTTCACATTTTGCAGATATTTTCGGAAGCAAAATCAATATGGAACTAAAAAATAATGTAAATTAAGTAGAGTAAGGAGGCAACCAGAAAATTCTACAAAGTCAAACATCATCATGTGTACGATGAACGGTGTAAGCATATCTTCTCTGAATTATTAAAAGTCGGTCAGTCAAATCATCTGGTATGCGGAAGTTGATCCCAATTATAATCTAATACTTTCGTAGGCGGTGGGATGTTTACATCCCATTTAATTTTAATAAATTAAATGCAATATGAGCACCAAAACGTTTAAACAGAATTTTATATTAATAATTAATGCGAAGAAAAAGTTTTTACCTGTTATAAGACTAATTTGTTCATAAATATCCTGGTGTCATTCAATTATTTCAACATTTTAGCAACTGATTATTTTTGTCCATGAAAGGGTTAAGCTATCAAGATTTTATGTTATTTTTAATGTCATATTTTCAGTTACGATAGTTACATTTTGTTGAAACTTGATGAGAATGTAATAAAATTGCATTTCTTTCAGATTTATTTCAGCCGATCTCATGAAAATTTCGTGCAGAAAATATTTTGGGTCCTAATCGTAGATTATCATATTTTTACAAATAATGCTCACGATGTTCATTATTGTAAATTCATGATGTATGATACAGTGTTATAAACTTATGGTAGACGTGTATAATTATATGATTGGACGCGTTACTGAAAGTATACGTTACAGAAAATTCGGGGAAGGAGGTGTCAGAAATGGAAATAGTTTATACACCACTGCTCTAAAGATTATTTTATATTGGTGGCATCTTTTAAATTATTCTAGTGATTTTCCTTCGATGATTTTACCTAAGCAATTATTACTATTATTATTTGATTAAATATATTATTTTATTTTCAGAGGTTGTCCGAGCTTGTACGCACATCATCAATCAAGGTAAAGCTATGTACTGGGGAACCTCCAGATGGACAGCAATGGAAGTCATGGTACATATTTTACTAAGGTTATGAAAATGTGTTGCATGGGTGATTTTTTATAATTTTGGGATAATTATGTATATCTTAAAAGGAAAAATAATATTAATAATATTAATACGGAAAATTCGTACTGGCATGCGCACACATACGCAGTTAAGTCATTTTAATGTGACCACCTTGAGATTTCAGTCGTTCTGTTAAATATCTAGACAAATACATGAGGAATTATTCTGAAACTCCAGTTTTGTAAACAGATTAGTACAGATTGTATATTATTTTTTTAAATGTTTTTCTGAAACCTCATAGGGAACCATCAACAAATTGAAAAAGAGCGAAATCTTTTGGATAACCCTGTAAAAACTAATGTAGAAAAAGCGTTCAAATTGTAGATTATGATAAAGTGGCTTATTGTAACAAAATGCTTTCATTTTTATTAGGATAGCATGTAAACTGTTAGAAAAATTAAGGTTTTTATGAAAACTTTTCCAAAATTCGCTAATTTTTTGCTTTTAATTTGCAGAAATCTTTATATAAAATATTTTCTTTTTAGAAAATATGTCAAACAACATTAAACACAACACCCTGTAATTGGAATTTTAAGAAAAAGTATGAAAAATGAGCAGATTTACTGTGTAATGTCCCACTGCGTCTGTGCAAATGCAATCAAAATGTAATGTTCGTAATATAGTAGATAAACGTATAGAGTAAATTTTGAGAAAAATTCAAAAACACAGCTTGAAAATTCTGAAAGTTATCGTCGATAGAATAATCTCAAACTCCATTGTTCCCAAAAGGAAGCAAAAAGATGAAGAGATATATGCAAATGTAGTAGTATGTGCAATATTGTCTATGCTATATTGGCACTAATAAATAAATATATGGATACAACCCCGCATCCTTTTTCTTCGTTTTGGGAATAACGGATTTCGAGCTTATTTTATCGACGATGATTTTCCAAATTTTAAAGCTATGTTTTTGAGACTTTCACAAAAATTGCATATTATGTACATTGTATTTTGATTGCATTCATGCATGCGCAGTGAAACATTATTTAGTAATATTGACTGTTTTTCATAAAAAAATTGTTATTTTTTAATTTTAATTAAAAGGTATTGTATACAATGTTCTTTGACAAACTTTCTGAAAAGAAAATATTTTTATATTAAGGACTCTGCAAATTATGAGCAAAAATTTGGCAAAATTTCGGAAATGTTTTTTAAAATATCTCAATTTTTCTAAGATTATACATGCTATCTTCATAAAAATGAAAATAGATTATTACAATAAGCCACTTAATCATAATCTACAATTTTAATGCTTTTTCTACTTTAGTTTTGACACGGTTATCCAAAAGATATTCGTTCTTATTCAATTTGTTCACGGTCCCTATGGAGTTTCGGGAAAAAAAAAATCTGTAAAAGTATATATAATTTGTAGTAACCCAGACAACACAAATACATCCTAAAAACATCCAGAAGATATCACGCTTCGGACATGCGTGATATCCTGCGGACCGATGAAATGGTCCTATCGACAGTTACAGAACATCCCCTGGGTTTCGAAATGTCACACCTGTCAACATCTTACGGATGTCACTTGATGACACCTTTAGGATGGTTATAGGATGCTTATATGATAACCTCTGGACGGTCCTAAAATCATCCTAATAATGCCATATTCCAGATTAGCTGATATCCTATGGATGGGTGAATTCGTCTTGTGGACAGTTGTAGGACATCCCCTTAAGTTCGAAGTGTGAAACCTGCCAATGTCCTGTGGACCACATTTTACTACACATTTTATACAGTAATAGGACAGTTGCAGATACCCCCTGGATTACCCAAATCCAACCTGCAGTATATAATTTTCTTTTTTGACATGTCAGGGGTTGATCCAGATTTTTATTCTTGGGGCCCATTTTGTGAAAAGCAAAATTATTTCTGTGGTAAAAAAATAGTAATAGTAATGAAATTAGAAACCCAGTTACGCAAATTCGAATACAAGCATTTATTAACAAAAACATCTTTAAATCCTTTTGCTAAAGTTTTTCTTTTTCATAAACTGGTTATATTTACAAATTACACATTTTTAAACAGTTTTTATGAAAAAGAATTTTATAAAATAGCCTATTTTATTAAAAGAAATTTCGTGAAGTGGCCCATTTTATTAAATTAATTTTTTTTGAAGGGACAATAGACCTCAAATTTTGCCTGGATCGACCTCTGCATGTGTATAAAAAAGTATGATCTTCAGCATTATTTTATCCAAATATAGCTCTTTTTTTTTAACGTATGTATAAAAAAAATAATCCAAGAGCTTCTTCAGCTCTTCATGGTAAAACAAACTTTTCTGTCTATTTATAATGAGCTTTGTAGTGAGGCATCTATTTCTCAAGGGGACTCTCCATTCGAAGACATCCATGAGTGTCTTCTAGCAAACACATTTCCTAATTGGACAGGTTTTTGAATTTTTCTATTAACACGTCGAATGCCATGTCAGTCACCGAGTTTAAAAATATATTGTTTTAAGCAATCCCTGAAGATTTATTTAAATTTTACTGAACTTAATTAAACTTAAAATTATAGGATTTTACTTTCTTAATTATTTAAACACTATTTTTATTTTATATCATATATTACATTGTCAGTCACCAGTAGCCGAAGCAAAGTTCAGTGTTGTCACCATGGATCGCAATGTGTTAAATTTAAATACTTTTAAACAATTTAGGATAGCAAAAGCTATTATGCAAAAACTTTTTTTTTTAAGGAATGTATTTTTACTTTCAGAATTGGTAAAACAAAAGTACCTGTATTTAAAAAACTGCAACTAAAATTGGAAAAGTACAAAATACTCTTATTAAAAATAGACCTTAGCTGTGGAATGAAAAATAAAAGGTTAAAAATTTTGAAATTAAAACAAGAACCTACCTAAATGTTTAGCATTAGCGAGCAGGTGTTTTTAAGTGAAGTTTTCGTTTTCTCAAAATTAAATAATAATCAAACAGACAAATTGTCAGATCATTTACAGAGAGACAAGTTTTCCATTACATTATGATGAATGCTTTATTATATACATTAGTAGATTAAATAATATTTTTTGAAGTATTCACAGAATGCACTTTTAGTTCTTTTAGCCGAGATTTTAATTCTGAATGAGCATTCTTGTTTTTCCATTATTTGCATGAGAAATTTTATTTAATGACGCTTCTTACAAGGTATCAAGTTGATTTTATGATTTTCAATTTATAATTTTCTTTTCAGTTTTAAACAAAATCTTTAAAACAAAAATAATAATAATGGAGTCAATGAAGATCCAAAATGGTACTAACAGAGTTAGGACCTTTCTTGTAAGATGTCCAGGATGCTACAAAAATGGTAAAAAAATAATAATAATAATAATAATAATAATAAAAAATAAATAAATAAAAATCCTTTTTTAAGAGAATTTATTTCAAAAAATATTTTTTCTGAAAAGATAAAACTTTATGACACATTTTAAAAAATAAAAGCATGAAACTCGATGACATAATGTTTGAAGAGATGTATAAGCAGTTGTGTGTTTTTATTTTGCACTTTTCTAAACAGTTATTTTATTAGTACAAACATTATTTTTATTCTTATTCTCTTGCTTCCAGAAATTTCTTTTAAAATGTCCATTTCTATAATGTTTTTTGCAATATATTCTGCCTGTATCACAAAATGTTAAGCATGGCACATTATAGTTCATGAATAAGATAATCTTGCCAATATGTTTAATCTGCAAGGGGAAATGCTAATATTTCTACAAGCAGACAAATTTGCATGATTTTAGAGTACTTTACAAACATCCATCTCTAGATCTAGATTATCTTATTATAAAATCTAAAGGGACAGGCCCATTTACAGTTCATAGGCAATATATCATAATTAAAAAATAAATCACACTAGGCCACTAGACTAATTTTGATAAAAAATGACATTTGGCAAATTAAAATTACTTTGCAATTAAAACAAATCAAAGATAAAAAAGAAAATTATTTTTCGTCTTTTGTAAGTAGATAAGAATAAATCAAGGTTACTATTTAAATAAAAGTAATGATTTTTTTTAGAACAGCAATTACCGAAAAATTAATTTAGTTTTTGAACAAAAAATATAGGCGATTAAAGAATTTTTTTTTTTTTTAAATTTGATAAAAAAGTAATATAAATTTTAACATATTCCATAATTAAATTTGTTCAATTAAACATTTCTTTTTGAATGACCATGAAAAATTTCCAATAGAGAATAAGCTTTCTAAGCTGAGTTGTATTTTTTTTTTTTTTGGTTGTGGGGGGGGGGGGGGAGGAATGGTCTGAAAGGAAAAAATGAAATGGAGAATTCTAGATCTGTACACCAATTTTTATTTTATCCATCTCTTATTAATCTATACAGTTATATCTTTTCTCTTAACATAATATTTTCTCTCTTTAGCATGTCTTAGCCATGTTTTAATTATGTCTTCAACAGCAGACTTGGTAACAGATTGCTCCTGACAAACTGCATCTGAAACAAAAACAAATGAACATCAGAAAATTTACCTATTTATGAAAAAAGTTTGATTATTTTCACTTTTTAATATTTTAAAAAGTGCTTATTACTTGTCTCAAGTAATGCATGATAATTTATTAGAAAAAAGCGTAAACAAAATGAATAACTTTTTAATATTTGGTTTGTTTTAAATATTAATATATGTCAAATAATGAAGTAAAAAATGTTTAGTATACTGACTTTGAAGTTTACTAAATATACAATTAATCGGTGACATATCAAAAATATTTAAAACAGAATATTAATTTGGAAATTTTTCGTATACAGAGTATAACTTCTTAGCTAGTATTTGCCTTTAAAAGAAAATAAGATATAAAAAAAAAAAAAAAAATATTATTTATTCTGATTTATTATGTTAGTTTAGCTAATGATTTCTTGTAAAAAGTATAATTATATGTGTATGTATCATAGATTACGTATCATGTGGGATCAGCAGACAATTTTTAAATTTCAAATTGAAAATTTTTGCTTTATTTTTTGTTAGAGTGAAAAAAATATATATAAACCAAAAGTGTTATTTATCCAATGTTATTCATCTAAACTTAAATACATTTGAGCATTTGGCACCAAATTTAATTATAATTTACAGGAAATAATAAATTTTCACTTAATCCTATAAAGTACATATATACATTAAAAACATGTAATGGTAACTAATAATTACAAATAAAAAAATAAACTTCTAGGCGGTATTAGAAATGTTATTTTACAAATGAGATAAAATATATATTTTCATGGGAAAAAAAAAAAAAAAGCTTAATTGTATGCACACAACAAGCAAAATATTGCATAGCTGCCAACATCCTTTGCTTTTTAAACCCGGAAAAAATTTACAGTAAATTTTACTATTTCAAATCACCGTAATCTATCAATTGAACAGGACAAAAATTTGTATTAAATTTTTTCGGGCAAAAAAATCAGAAGAGTTGGCAGCTATGATATTGTATGTATATATATATATTCAAAACATTTCTGAAACCAAAAGTGTTATTTATGGGGTTAAAATTTCCCTTAAAAATCTTTTAAACTTTGAATTTTCCTGTGAATTAAAACTTCTGAAAACAAACCTTTTCTTCCCCCTCCCCCCCTACTGTTTCTTTTTCCTTCTGGATATGCTACTAAAGCAAAAATGTTTATTAAAAAATCTGAATATGCTTCGCTCAAAATGTATGGTTTCAGTGAAAATTTGTTTTCACAAGTGATTGTATTATTTATTTTTTTAATGAATAAAATTATACATGGATAATCAAAATTAGAGGCTTAAAAAAAAATTGCATTATGATTATTGAATAATACAGGGCAAAATTGGGAAATTTTATTAGCGGCCACTGGATGGTAGGACTAGTTTTTTAAGTGGCCACTTTTTTATTTAGAAATACTAAATAATAAAAATTTTACAAGAGTTAATTTAAAACTAAATAGTTCAAATAAATATGTTAAAATATACTGGAACAAAAAAAAGCAGAATACTTTTTGAAATGCAAGAAAATTTTATTCTCTCTGTATGAAAAAGTGGCTGCTGATATTTCAGTTTTTCACTAACCGCTTTTTCTCATTTACTGGTCCTGTGGCCAGTGCTAATTTTGCACTTCATTCAATATTATATATATATATATTTATTTATCTCAAACATAAACTATCAGTTACTTGGTATTTCTTAATATGTAAAAATAAAAATTAATGACTATATATATGATATATAATTTTTTTTTTCTTTTTATAAGCATATTCAGATTCACATTTTAAATAATAATAATATTTAGATTCAATCAATAAATACACATACAAATGAAGAATAGCAGATTTTAAGTTTACAAAAACATTTCTGTCATGTTAACATCAGAATAAATTATCTTTATTATAATCTTTAGGAACACTAAAAAAGTGCTTATTAGCAGCAAATTTACTGTACTATTTGTGCTATATAGTACTATACAATATTTATAACACATTTTGCTACCCTTTTTTTGATGTAAAAAATTTAAACAGTACCTATGAGAAATATGTCAAACACTTATGCCAGCAATATAGCACGACGGTGTTAACATGGTAAATGACATCACAGTCACTTTCGTCCGTGATGCAGCGTTTTGCCACAAGACAAAAACTGACATTTTAAAATTCATTTAGTGAATTATTTTAAAGCTTCAAATATACATAAAAATAGTATCGATTTTCTTGATTTTTTGTGATCTTCAATATAAAAGTGAAAAGGAAAATCATGAAATTCCTCCATTATCAAATAAAACAAGCTGATCTACAACTTGTTATATTTTCCGACCACTTATCGAGAATATTACTGTGAGAGAAAGTAAAGTATAACCACCAAAGAAACTACAAAAGAAATTGCCTTTATATCTATGTTTTAATATTTTAAAAATGCAAAATTCAAGTAATTAAAATTACATATAAATTTTTAGCTGTACCCAAATTGAGGTTTTTTGAGAATGAGATTGAAAAATAAATGCACATCAGTTTTTAAATGGTTGTAGAGTTAAAAAAAAAAAAGTTATTTAAAAAAAACATAATAAACAAAAATATTCTACCCAGTATTTTTAGTCAATTTTCTGGCAAAAAAGTAAGCATATTTGGTTGTAAATTATAAACTTAAAATTCTTTAATTCATTGAAGAGGTTAGACTAACAGCACCATCAATAGCTTTTCAGATATGGGAATCATTTATATGTTATAGAAGTTATTTATCATGGTTTCAATATTTTAAGCGTAAAAATTTAAGAATTTTTCTAATAAAACATTTAAGTTATTTACCATCAAGTCTCGACAGGTGCTATCTAATAATAGATATTTAATGCTACATGCAAATCGAGCACAAAATTTTATCTAATGTTGGTAACGCAATTATTTCGGGAGGGGGGGGGGGATATATATATATATATATACACACACACTATCTACACTTGAATAAGTTAACATGAAGTCAAAATCTGCAGCATACCACTATTACTTAAAAAAAGTAAAAAATAAATAAAACTTGGGCATAAAATTTTACAAAAGAAAATAATTTTGTAGTTGTCAAATGCAACTAAATTAATTCATCACTTACTAGTAACAACTAACAAACATTAATAATTTGTAGCACTATAAAGAAGAGTTTCTTGAGAGGAAAAAAAAATCTCTAAGAATTATGACTAATCTTCAAACATTTAGATAGTTAGAAAAAATGGTGAAAATGCATATGATATATACTTGATTTTCTGGTCCTGAAAGTTTTTTTTGTAAGCACTGCAGACTGCACTTATCCATTAAGAGGAAATCTTCAAACTCAGGTGCTTTTGAACTGTGGAAGCAGAAGCTGAAAGAGATTAAATAGATAAAATTAAGTATGGACCAATACAAAACATATTCTGAGATTTATCATTTTCAACAATTAACGACATTTTTAAAATCAGTATTCTTTATCCCCCCCCCCCCAACCCCCTAAATTTAAAAACAGGATAATCTAAAAAACCTACATAAAAAAAGACAGAATTTTAAAGATATAAAAGAACATTATCTATGTAATAGAGATGAAGTATCAATGCCTTACAAGGCTATCCCTTTAAACATTTCAGAGTTTCCCCCAGAGGGTTTCAGGAGGGCGCTGCACCCCTTCTGCCCTTTGGTTTAAAAAATAGCGATCCTCATCCAAAAACTAGCGCCTCTCGTGTCATTCATTCAAAAAAATAGCACCCTTCTTGCCCCACATTTGAAAAAACGCAGCTCTCGAGCGATGACCCCAAAGGCGCTATAGCACGTAAATTAAGCAAAAAATCGGCGATGGAACGCAAAAGACAGCCTCATCCGCGTCCTGTGTTACGGGTAATTTTGTCAAAAATCGCTAAGAAAATGGCAAGTTTCGTTAGAAATTGCGAAATAACGACTAATTTCCGGCAAGATTCACAAAAAAAATGGCTAATTTCATCATAAAGTTTCCCTAAATGGCAGATTTCCTCAAAAGATAGTAAAAAACGACAAATTTCTTCCAAAAATTGCAATAAAACGGAAAATTTTGACAAATGAGTCACAAAAAATCGGCAACTTTCGTCAAAAAATAGCATTAAAACGGCAGATTTCGTCAAAAGATTTGCGAAAAAATTGGCAAATTTCGTCCAAAAATCGCAATAAAACTGAAAATTCCGTGAAAACTTCAGTTTTTCTTGATATTTTCACGAGATTTCTCGTTTTTTCATGATTTTTTAGCAAAATATGCCGTTTTTTGTGATCTTTTAACAAAAATTGCTGTTTTTGTGATCTTTTAATAAAATTTACAGTTTTTTCGCGTTTTTTTTTTTTTTATAGCAAAATATGCTCTTCGCGATTTTTTAAAGCAAAATATGCCGTTATTTGCGATCTTTTAACAAAATCTGCTGTTTTTTGCGATCTTTTAACAAAATTGGCCGGGTTTTTTTGCGATCTTTTAACAAAATTTACCTTTTTTTTTTTCAATTTTTTGATGAAATTTTTGTTTTTTCACAGCTTTTTGAACCGCTAGATTCTAGATTCAACTCTATAAAAGTGCCCTGAAAAATGTAAAAAGTGCTCTTTTCAGAACAGTAGCGCCCTGCCCTTTTTTAAACTTGGGGGAAACTGCATTATGATTTTATTATACTTTTGAAAAACATTACGAATGACATGAAGTTGGAAATGACAATATAACTTTAAAAATTCGGAATTAATCTTATGTCCTTCAAGGATAGAGCTGTTGCAAACTGCACATATTCGTTTCTAAGAAACAGGATTCTTTAAGATACAAAATATCGAACCATTACTCGTTAATCATATATGTCAAAACACAGCTGAACAAAGTAAAACTATCTTCAAAGGCTACTACATTTGTATAATTCACGAATGCAGCCAGACAGCCGAGTGCAGATTGATTTGGATTTCGTATGGCAGGGTTAGCATGGAACCTGGAATTTCACAACCAGGAAATTTTTTTGTACCAGTATTTTCTCTTAGAAAATGTATAAATAGGACAAAATTCATGAAATCCCGCACAAAAGTATAACGTGGGCAGCAAGCTCTCACCCAAAAAATTTTGCATTTTGAAACTATGATCAACTCTTACGACCGTTTCGTTAATTTTGTGATATTTTCGTGCAACTGATTGACACATTTTGCAAGTTTTCTAGTGTGAAAGATAGTTGAAATTCATGATTTTTTCCCGACCTATCGACATATTTCGCAATTTTTTCCTGCAATCAAGTGACAATTTTCATACTATTTTCCACTGCAAAAAAAGAGATTCTGCTTCGAATTTTTCAAAAAATCAACGCATTCAATTCCAAAAATTATGAAAAATCGGTTATCAGATCAAAAATTCAGACTTACTGATATCGCAAATTTTGATAAAGGAATTATCATGCTACAGGTTCAGCAAAAAAAACAACTTTCAGGATTTCATGGACTTTTGACAAAATTCGCATTTTCTTGCAGTGTTTTTCATGACCATTTTATGAAAATCACACCTTTTTTTTTTCCCCACAGTCTTTACCATGAAATTCGCATTTATCCATGATCCTTTGGCAATATTTGTGGTTTTTCTCACCCTTTTTAGACAAAATTAGTGTTTTTATTTTTTACGATATTTTCAGAAAATTTGCATAATTTCGACGATTTTTCATCAAAATTCGCATATTTTTCGTGATTTTTAAAGAAAATTCACAGATTTTCCCAATCATTTGACAAAATTCACGATTTTCCTCCACTTTTTTGACAAAATTCGCAATTATACTCCGATTTTTCAACAAAATGCGCTATTTTCATTCAAACTTTCGACAAAACATGCAATTCCCCCCAATTTTACTACAAAATATGTCTATTTTCTGTGATTTTATGACAAAATTTGCATATTTTCTGTGATCTTATGACAAAAATTGCATATTTTCTGTGATTTTTCAGCAAAATTCGCGTAATTTCTATGATCTTTCGACAAAAACTATATTTTCCCCGATCTTTTGACAAAATCCGCAAACTTTTCCCGATCTTTTGACAAAAACTGGAAACTTTTTTCGATCTTTTGACAAAATCTGCATACTTCTCCCAATCTTTCAACAAAACCCACATACTTCTCCCGATCATTCGACAAAATCTGCATACTTTTCCCAATCTTTCAACAAAACTAGAATATTTTCTCCAATCTTTCAACAAAAATTGGAGTATCTTTCACAATTATCCAATGAAATTCGAGTATTTTCGCGATCCTTTAACATAAACAGCGTCTTTTCCGTAATCCTATGAAGGAAATCACATTTTTTTTTTTTCTGGAATCGTGCGACGGAAATCGTGCTAACCTCCCCCGATCATTTGAAGAAATTTTTTTCCTTGATTGTTAAACAAATTTATACATATTTTTTTTATACTTTGGAGAAATTTTCATTTTCTCCTGCAATCCCTTGAAGAAATTTTCTCAATTTTGGACGCAGTTTGTACTTGTGTTTTTGTTGTATTTACTGCCTCCCCCCCCCCCCCACACACACACACACAAAAATGGCAACAAATTTTAATGCATATGGAATTCCATGGGAAAGAGCATGACTGCAAAGTGTCACAGAAAAAAAAAAAAAAAAAAAAAAAAAAAAAAAAGTCAAATTTGTCACAGTGTGATAAAACTCAAATTTGGTTGAGAAATCGAGAAAAAATGCAAATTTCTTTAAGGGATCACAGGAAAAACGCGGAATTTGTCAAAGGGTCACTTCAGGGGTGAATCTGAGGGGGTGAGGGAACTGAAATTCACAGTAAATTTTCTGATATGTTTCGCAACAGTGTATGTGTGTGCAGAGGGGTGGAGGAAGGAAACCCAACTGTGACACAACATTTTTTCTGCAGCCCTTTGACTAATGGATTTTTCGAGATCTTTTGAGGAAATTTGCAAATTTTTTGCAATTATGATAAAGTTTGTGCATTTTTTTTGACAAAATTTGCTGTATTTTCAAATGTTAAAATGATGTTTATTCTTATACTTTCGCTAATTCCTTTTCTTTCATAAATACATAGCTAATATTTGCATTAGTATTTCTAAAAATGTATAATTTACACAGATTTCATTCAGATATGAAGAAATTGAAATGTTGTTAAAAGTTAGCATTTTACGATAGTTTTTAGGACTTGACAGCCATCGAAATATCATCATGAGGGAGAAATTATCAGTCGCACCCAGAAATTTTGTTTAAAATGCTAAATCATGAAATTCTTTAAAAGGTTTTTTTTAATATGCTTTTATTTAAAAATGGAAAACACTTTTCAGGGATATGTTTAGGAAAATTTTAGGTCCTTTAAAGGACCCTTCACAAAATTATTTATCTTCAAACAAGACCCTTCACAAATTTTTTTTATCCCCAAATACGATTCTTCACAAAAATATTTCATCCCAAAACAGGACCCTTCACAAAATTATTTGTCTCTTAAATAGACTTTTTACAGAATTTTTTCATGTTTAAATTGAATTCTTCACAAATTTAATCATTTGATAATAAAATCTGGCTTGTAAATAAGTAGTTGAACACAGCAAAGAGCATATAACTTTATACATATGAAAAATAGAACCTGAAGACATCGTAATTTAAAATTCACAAAATTCTGACAAGAATGTTCACAAATAAGAAAAAAAATTCACAATTTCACAAAAACAGGACTCTGTGAGAAAAGTCTGGACAGACCCCTGCTTTTTAATCACATGGTTTCTGAATTTGAACACTTGCAACTCGCAAATAAAATTTTGAATTGCAATTCAAAATTTTATTTGTGACATAAGTGCCATTAAAAAATCTCACAGCTGTTTTTTTTTTCTTTTCTAGAATCAATTTGAAAATCATCTGAAATTTCATAATTATATTGAAGAAAAATATTTCTGAAATATACATTTTAACAATATTTAAGTTTAATTGAAATATAACAATATAAAACGTTTTACTCAGGTGCTTTATTTTTTGAATGACCTATAGATGAAACATGGGAAAGAATATTTTAATGCTTCAAACAAAATAAAGTAAAAAACTAACTGTGTACAATCAATGAATAATCAAAGTCAACTCAAATTTTTAAAAGCACTTGTTACATCAGCGTATACATTAAATTCAAATTTTTGATTTCTCTAAAGCTGATAAATAAAATCATCTTGTTAAAATGATCTTGTTTTCTATTAAACAGCTTTGCTACAAAAAAGCATTAAAATAGAACAAATGCTGCTGTCACATCAGGGCGTCGGCGTTTTTTCTTTAGAGATTTTGGCGAGAAAACACTGTTTTGAAATACTTGTATTTATAACCAGTTTATTTTATAATAAAAAACATACACATTTACTTCAATACATCAGTTGACATTCATCATCTACAAAACAGAAAATTTTCAATTTTATAAAACAATTTTTTTTTTTTTTACTGTAAAAATATATATTGTTTTATAAAATTATTTCTCATTCGGGCGATGACTAGGCCTATTTTTTTTAATCGCATTTCAATGAAATTTTGCCAACATTATACAAACATAGAGCCAGAATAATTATAAAGAAATGCATTGTAAATAAAAATGAAATAAAATTCTTACCTTATACACCCACATTCTATTCCACTTTTTACTTATTGGAAATTCGCCATCGCCATGCGGTGTAACATAAACATTGGAAGTTGGTTGGTAGGTTGCACATCGAGTACAGGGATAAAATCCAAGGAATCGAATTATGCATGCATGTAATCCGTCCTCCGGCCGTTCTGGGGATAGTACTGTTTGGACGGTCCTGTCATCAGTATTCTGGGGACATTCAGAGGATAATTTTATAGGATATGACAACTACAGGATCTTTAGGATAATTGTAAAACGTCCGAAGGACGATTGTGGTTGTCTGGGAATTTGCTTACACACCTGGAATTTCAGAATGATTCCTTATGTATTTGTCTAGATATTTAAAAAACGACTAAAATCGGAAGGTGATCACATTAATATGACTAGACTGTGTATATGTTGTTCATTAAAAACTGGCATATTCATTACAAATTTTAGTGTTAACTCAGTTTTAACTTGCGTTTTAAAAAGTGTGGACAAAAAAGTAAATCTATTGTAGGAACGTTTCATTTTATATGGTTATTTTATCGACGATGTCGATAATGTCGACGATGTCGATGTCGACGATGTCGTCGAGGTCTTGTAGTTTTACAAAAGACTGTGTAGCAAGTTTATTCTGAAAATTTCAGAATAGGATTTGAATTTTATTGTTTCCTATAACTTTTTTATTTAGATAATTAATTAACGATGGTAAAAGATGTAAATGGTAAGGAATTTGCGATTATCTATTCTTTCAAAGTTTTTATTTTAGGCAGCTTATATGCATATATAATTTAACATTTATAGTACATTTCATTGTTATTAAAAAATTACCCCCAGGTAGAGAAAAATAAAAATGTTGTTGCTGAAATAATTTTACTACCGGATAAACGTGTTTTTTTTTTTTCTTTCTTTCTTTTTTCGGACACAAATTATTTCCTTTTTTTAAGAAGATAAAACCCTCTCTCTCTCTCTATATATATATATATACATATATATATATAGACAGAGAGAGAGAGAGAGAGAGTCATTATATATATATATATATATATATGTATTTATTTTCGTATTTATAGTTGCTATAATGCAACAAGTAATTACATTGTTATGCACAAACTTATTTTCCTATATTTAGATAAAGATACCACTGTTGTTCTGAGGCTTTATCCGTTCACAAACAAAATCACTGCACAATTTACATACTTTCCTCCCACATACATCACTTTGTGTCCAAAATATAGAATGACAGTTTAAAAGTTAATCAGATGTGGCAATCCCAAAACTTTTTTCTTTTTCATACATGTTAATACCGTCTTAAAATGCAGCATAAAAGCACCACCGGTTAGGTGATTTACACCAAAATCTAGTCAGCAACGTCTTATTTCAACTTCTAACTGATTCTGAGGTTTGATGAAAATTCGTGTGTTAGTTCTTAAGAACTATTACGATAATCATGAATAATGCAATATAGCAGCACTACTTCTTGAGCAATTTGTATCAAAAGTTCTTAGCACCAAATTATATCAAGGACTAACCGAATATAAAATATTATAAAATCCGTGTATTAGTTCTTGAAATATAGCTATTGTGAAAATTGTGAAAAATACTGCATAGGAGCGCGTCTTGTTGTATGATATATACCAAGAACTAATTAGTTCCGATTTCTATCAAGGTCTAATAAAGTTTTGAGAAAATTCCGTTCATTAGTACTTCAAATAGAGCATCCACAATATTTTTATCACATACAGACTCATAGAGTGACAGACAGACTCACAGACAGATATTTTCTAAAAACCCTTAAATCGTGTTCGGGACCTTCAAAACGTACAAATCCATCGAAAACCGGAAGTCAAAATTTTTCACGAATTCAATATTTACTTCTTGTAAAGGTAGAAGAAAGTAAAAGAATGACAAAATCTCTTAAATTTACGGTAAAAATCATTACCGACTTAAGCTTAAACAAAACAAAACAAGAAAAACAGCATTTATTTGTCAAAAAGTTTTTCTTAGAAACATTCATTCCATTTACAATAACATCCCTACCTTTAAAGTATAGTCAAAGAGTTTAAATAAACTTTCTATGCACCAAAAGTTCTATTCAACCGTGACTGAATGATGTAGTGCATTCTGCTATAAATTTACAATTAACCATTCGTGAAAGCTTTTATAACAAACGCTGTGGAATTTTAATTTACATCAATAACCTCTTAAGCTCATTAAATCAATTTTACTAGTTTATATTTAGATTATCTTTCGAGTAAATCTTAAAGGGATGCTGTAAATGCTGAATATATTCTGCGATAAATAACTTATTTATTTAAAATATGTATCATTTTACAGCAAATTTAAAATGTTATTTAACACGTAGTAAAAGCTGTCATTGATTAAAAATTATAGCATATGGAAGTAGGTATAAAATATGAATCAGAGTTAATTTTATCAGGATTTTTGATTGTTTTAACACTTTTGGAGTCAACGTTATCGATTGTAAAAATCATTTTTATTTTGAATGAGAAATGTTATTTATTTTAAATTAAAAAATTTGTTTATTTAAAATTGTTTAATTTAAAAAAAGTGTAATGATTATTTGATGTAGTACATAACTGCATTGTTTTGATTATTGTAAAGTAATAAAATTTTTAAGTTAATGTAATAAAATAATCGGAATAAAAAAAGGTTAAACAGGGTCGTACATAGTACATGTTTTTCTCCATTCTAAAAGTAAATAAAAAATATATATTGCAAGAAAATAATTAAAAACAAAATGTAGTACTAGAAAAAGACAGAATCGATAAAGTTCTTTATCGATTTTATTTGTATTAATAGACCCTACTAGTTCATTTCTTATGGTAAATAAGTTAAACTATAAATAAGTTAACTACTACCATATAGTAACTGGAAAAAGCACTTTCACACAGCTTTGTTCTTTCATCAGGCCATAACTAAAACAAATTCTGGAGCACCATTTTGTCTTTTTAATATAAGGGGGCTATCAAAGTGTAGGAGGAGGGGGAAGAAAGCCATAGCCCCAATTATATTTTAAAATTTTAATTGAATTTTCTTTATCTCTAGAATATCTAGAACCATTCTCTAGAACTTGAACTAGTAATGGTAGTACGTTGGATTAATGTTTGATTAATGCACTAAAATGACTAATTAGCTTATTTTATATCATCGTTGACTCAGATTTATGTGTGGAGAAAAAGTGTATTTATTCCTATGATACTACAGCTGAACTTTTATTGGCAAAGTTTGTTATATATTAGCAGTGAATTTTTAATTAATTATTAGGAAAAAAGAGCCTTTTTACCACTAGTTGATCAATACTGTAAAGAGCTGACACTAGCAAATGTAACTTAACCCAAACTTAATTTACGCCTTAAAAAGTCTATATATTGATTATTATTAAAGAAATCCGCCTATTCCGAATTTCTGCTAAACCAAACAGTGCTCGGTCCCACTTAGTTCAGAATAGTGTGACTCTACTGTATTTTATTTTTAATCTTGTAAATATAAAGTGAATTGGAGGATTTCAAGAAAATTGCTATGCTATATTATTTTTAACTTTATGTTGCATAGTTGCAATTTAAGAATATTATTTTCCAGGAAGCGTACACCGTCGCCAGACAGTGCCACCTTATTCCGCCGTCCGTAGAACAGACTGAGTACCACATGTTTCAGAGAGAAAAAGTGGAAATTCATCTGCCAGAGCTCTTCCACAAAATTGGTACGGAAATATTTTCTATTTTCTATACATGCAATGTCATTTCTGAAATAATTATCCCTATATCAACTGGTATATATGTAAATTCCGATCTGTAGATAAGGATGAAATTATCCTTCCAAGGCAATATTTAGTATCATGAATGGAAAATGAAGGCATTGACGAAAGTAAATGCAATAAAACGATGCATGGATCTATTTCACATTTTTATGGTGCCCTTTATTCATTGCTAAGAAAGGTCGTAAGAGCAGGCCATATGCCCAATGCATAACCTAGAGATACAACTAAAACTATTAAAAAAAAAAAACTCCAGGAGTTTACAAACAACTGTGTGCATGTTGTTGATGTTAGTTTTTTTTTTTTTTTTTGGGGGGGGGGGGGGAGATATTGTTGTTTTTGTAATTATCTAATTTTTTTATTTTATTCAACAGTACCTTATCTTCAAACTAGTTCAAACGTTATTGCTAGCTCTCAAATGATGATGATGATTGTGATTCGGAATATTTTTGTTAAAAGGTGCCTTATCTTCAACTCAATACAAACATCGTTGTTAACCTCTCATATAAAGATGATGATGATGATTCGAAATATTTTATTAGTTAAACAGTACCTTACCTTCAACCTAATACACATATTATTATTAACTTCTCAAAAAATGATGATGATGATTCGGAATATTTTATTATTAAAAAGTGCCTTATCTTCAACTCAATACAAATATTGTTGTTAACCACTCATATGATGATTCGGAATATTTTTCATAAGCAAAATAGTTATTACTATATTAAATATATTGCTTTATACAATTAATATTTTAAACCTTCTTTATATTTTTGTAGTTAAATCTGTTTTAAATTATTCAAAGGTACCGGGACAATAACGTGGTCTCCACAAGCCTTTGGCCTTCTAACAGGAAAGTTCGACGAAGGAGTTCAACTTCTCTGCAGAGGTTCTCTTAAGGTACATTTAGTTCATGTTTAATATTGATACCAAAAATGCAGAAAAGTTTTTGTATTGAATACCTTTTTTTTTCTTTTCTTTTATTTTTATTTATTTATTATTATTTTTTCTTTTTGCATTAGCTTTTAAGTATATGTACTCTTCTTCTTTTTTCACATTTTCTATTGTCAGGATTTCTTATCTTACTATATTATCTTATCCTTCAATTTTCTAGGACTATTCGTGTTCATGTTTTCAAAATTAATCATTAAATTATTCAATATTTAAGATTTGATTTATCATTTTCTAATCAAGCGTAGAACATTATATGGGAGTAAAAAATTTCAAGTTGGGAATTGTCCAAGGAGCTTAAATGGCAGAGCACTTGGAGCGCTATTCCAAGAGTTCCGGGTTCGATTCCCGACTTGGACGTTTTTCACACCGTTTATTCTATGCTTAAATAGCAAGTGATAAATCACGTATTGAATATTCAATAATATCAAATGATAAATCACCTATTAAATGTTCAGTAATTTCGTTGCTTAAATTTAATTGAAAATTGTATACATTAAATCATTTTTTATGTAGTAAGGTAACCTGGTGTAATAACGTCACATTAAGATTCTACCAATTTTCAGGATTTAATTTTAGATTTTTTTTTTCAAACAAATATGAGATTTGATACAGCAACTTATTGACTATGTATACAAGAAAGAATAATTTAGCAGATATTTTTCAATAAAATATAAGGGCGTAATTTCTTGACCAATTCTATTTGGCGTTTTCACCCACCTATTTTAAGAATAACGCCATGCAAACTAAACTATAAAAAAAGATAGAATAATGGTATTTAAATTGTCCCGTTATAAAGATACAAACTCTACAGCCCTAGAAATTGACTAATTTCTCTTACTTACAGTTAAAATTCGATATCAGGATGCAATAACAATCATTTAATATTTTCTTCTTCTGGCATGAAAAAATTTGCAGCACTTAGTGCATACCAATTTCTCTGCATCCTTTTTGGTTTTTAACAATCACAATAATGTTTCTGTCGTACATAAAATAAAAAATAAACCGTCTTCGGATGTAGTTCCAGCACTGAAAAGAATCAAACGGAGTAATCATGCCAATGGATGGCGTTATTACTCCGGTATATTTATTGAGCAGTATATTTAAAACTGCAAACTACGTCACAAACATATGAAGAATCTTCCATAAGATTTTGAAAGTACATGAATTACACTACAAATTTATTTAATAAACAGAGTATTTCCTAATAAATATGTAGTTTTCAGATCACAGAACTTATCTCTCAAATTTTAGATTGGGCGTTGATTCTTACATTCTTCTTCCAGCGATATGATCTACAAATGGAAAAAATTAGTTTTTAGCGGTTGTTTGCGATTTATAACACTCAGAATAATTCTTTGCAGAACTCGTAGATGCCATTTTCCGGATTCCTTCATAATTACGCGTAATATTAGATCTTGTGGCGTTGTTACCCACGCTGGTGTTACTATTTCAGAAACTTTTGCATAAAATTTGTTGAATATTAATGTGACCAGATGTCTTTAATTTTTCAGGACATTTAAATTTGGAGTTTAAGCCTCAGCTTGCAATTACAAAACTATGTTTAATATATTTGTGATTAAAATTAATGAATCTGTAAAATTTTAAAAATAACTCAAACATACATTCATTTTAAAGTTTTAATGCATAACTGCGGAGGTGAAAAATTTAAATGTTGAAGCAGTTTTGTGGTCTCGAAAACCGCATTGATTTTTGAATCCATTAAAATTTGCTTATTTAAATACTAACTAATCTGCTGGTGACTATCGAAACTGGGATAATAAGCTTAAATATACCTCAAACCAGTGTTGAATTCAATTTTTTTCTTCCCGAGAATTATATGGAAGATCGGAGAAATAAGCAAATCGTTTCATTCAAAATAAAACAACAAAAAAGAATTTAAATAACAAAAAAGATTTAAAATCTGAGCTTCGAGTTGCATTAGGATCTGTCTTCGTCTTTCCAGAACCAGATTTGTAGACCTGTGCATGTAATTAATGTAATTTTTTCCATGTAATTTCTCGTTTTAATTTCAGAGCCTGTCGGCGTTGCAGGACCGTTGCGTGAATGCGGACGGCAGCCCGAAGCATCAGTTCAAAATGAGAGAGTTGAACCACATCGCGGACAAACTTGGGTGCTCTATAACACAACTCACAATAGGTAATGCATTTTCTAATCATTACATATCTGCAACATAAAAACATCAAATATGCTCTAAATAAGTCAAAACTTTGCACTCGAGAAGCAACTCTCATTCACCACTAATGTTGTCAGATGTCCTTCGTGAATCGAGACGCCAAGTGCTTTGGACACCACTAATATCTTACAGTTTATTTCGCTATCTTTTATCACAGATTATTCTGCTATTAGATAAGGCGAAGAAAATTAATTTAAAATACCGGTGTCCAGAACATTTAGAGCACCCATTTACGCGGGACACTACCCGTAAAGCATCGTGACGTCACTGCAACGTCGTTGTGAAGTCACATTGTGACTTTGTGACCATCGATTATCGATGTGACATCACGTGACGTCGATGTGAAGTCACAGTGACTAACGAAGTGTGTGAAGTCACAGTGAAATGTGAAGTCGTTATGGCCGTTTTAGAGCTCTTTTGTGACGTTTCACAAAGTGGTCACAATGTGACAAATTTGTGAAAAATGTGTCATTTGTGACTAATTTGACATTAACATTGTGACGAAACTGTGACAAAAGCGACGATATATAAATTGCCAGAAACATGTTTTTTAAAGTAAATAACATGTTTTGAAGGATATTTATAAATTTCTAAAGATTTTTAAGAAAGTCACATCTCAGTCACAATGTGACGTCACTGAGTGGTGGCATTTTGGTCATAGATGTGAGGTGACCAAAGTGACTCACAGTGACGTCACTGTGACGTCACTGTGACCATGCATGCTCTTAGGGTAGTGGTCAGTGAGAATCACCTCTCGAATGCCAAGGGTTAAAACTAACCATTTGCTCGCTGAATTCGACGCCCTTGAAAGAGTTAAAAATGACATTATTATTGCGAGTAACATAATGTATGTATTTACTGTGAATAAGTCATTTTTTTTTTCATTTATGTTTCTGAATTAAACAATTTTGGTTGTGCTAATTCCAGTCTTGTAGTCTGTTTTTTTTTTCCATTTAAGAAAGGTACAGAGAATGAACCAGTATATTTTAAACAGTTTTTTTATAATGAAAAATGCATCTCATTATTATTCTCACAATTTCCATATAAGTATGAAAACTAAATTTGTCTTTCTTTACTAAATTAAAAATACCGAATTATGCCGCCCAAAAATTTGTTAAGCCTTTTTAAGTGTAAGTGAGTTTAAAACATAAAAATCATCAAATTTTCTTTAAAAAAACTTTTATTGAAATAATTGTTTATTTTCGGTTTTGTAGAACGATTTTAATGCGTTTATGTGAATGTCACATGTGTTATCAATTGGAAAAAATAAATAAATATTGAATTTATTTGAATAAATGGTATATTGAATCAATTTCATGTGACCTTGGACCCATTAAATACGAGCGCCTTTATACCGTTTTGTAAACGTTTTCGGACTATTACACTTTGCGATTACCAAAAAGCATACCTGACTGCAGCCATCGATGGACAAAGATTTTTTATAAAGGAACATTTTTTTTTAGTAACCGACCATAAACACAGATTCCGAGTTGAAATTAATCTCAAAATCTCTTTGTATTTCCATTTAGTTGTTTTCTCAGATCGTTCTAAACGGGATTTGTTTTTTTAAATCATTTTCACTGATTTTGGTATATACCACAACGTTGCTGCGTCCAATTTTTCTGGAAGTTTCCGCAGTATTCGATCCACGAGATTTTAAACGATAAATATGCAAAATTTTCTTTTTGGAAATCTACATATTTTGGTCGAAAACGGAAGGACAGATTCGCTTTTTTCTCAAGAAATTATTACCTCACAATTACATGATCTTGGAATATGCAAATTTAGGCTATCAGCACTTAAATTAGATTTCAACACCGGTTGACATGATATTTTTGAGACACCACTTTATTTATTTATTTAAATAGATTTAATATTTTTTCAGATTAATTCAGTTAGATTTAATATTTATATATAATTTAATCTATGACTTTTAAAAGTTGTTTCACTACTTCAATATTTTTATTTCATCGTTACATATTTACACCATTTATTTCGTCTTTCTAACTCGTTTAGTTAGTTCTTAAATTGAAAACAAAAATGATTTCTATAATCTTTTAGGAAGTACTGTATGATATAAACTGTCCTTGGCATAAGTACACCATGATTCAAGCGAAGGTGACAGCAACTATCAAGAAAAAAAAATTTCGCTGTCAGTTGCCTTTGAATTCAATTTTCCAAATATTTTCAAAGTAGGGTCTGACGATTGATAGAGATTCTGACAAGTCTCTAGTAAATAAAGCAATCAAAACTACTTTTGAGTTATAGATATTTAACTGTACTTCTTAGTGGTTTAAAGAAAACTAAATGCTAAATCTGACACTTTTCTTTTATTTAATATTTAAAAAGAAGTTCGTAAGTATTGATGTTGACTTTGTTCAGTGTACTCCTCAAAGCTCAGGTGCTTGCCCTGCATTTTGTGGGGGCGTGTCAGAGGTGAAAATTTCACCGTTGGTTCTGGTTTCCTTCTCTATATGTCATGATTTTATTATTAAAAGAGTCTTCAAGGTTACTAATTTAGTGAAAATGTTACAAAGATTTTCATTTTAGCTGCTGTATTTTACTCATTCAGCTCTGAATACATTTAGTATACGTTGTGTAACTATTGCCTACATTAGTAATATTAGCCTAATGTTAGGCCATTTATATGTATGTAAGATGGAGAGTCTGAAAATAAATTTCCCCTGTTGACTGTGGTCAGAGTTGTGTATGAAAGTCAAAAATAAAATGAGACATTAACGATATGACATATCTTTATTTTTCCACATAATTAAATTACCAAATACATTCAGATATTTGAAATACCGCTTGATAAGTTTCTAAAAGCCATCCAGGAATATCTCAAGGCTTTGCATACAGAAGAATCGTTTAATAGCTTGTCCGTATGCAAAGCCCTGATGTTTTCCTGGATGTTTTTTTGCAGCTTACCAAGCGGTATGACAAATGTCTCAAAGTGCTTGGTACTTATATTTGCAAATAAAGTTGTGTCGTGTGTTTCATGTGTCATTATATTGTTTGACTTTCATTTGCACCTTTATTCACAGATATCAAGGGAAACTTATTTTCAGACTTCTCCTCGTATTTACTGATATTAACTTTATTAACATTGAAATATTTCTAGATTAATCAAATGAAAAATTAAGTTTCAAAACTTGCTATATCCAAAATTTTAAAAAATCGAGTTTTTTTATCAATGTATTCTTTTAGCGAACTTGTACTCCAAAAAACGTAAAGAATAGTTTCATTCTGTATTTCTGGCCCTGTAAAATTTTGATTTGCAATGAAAATCAATGAACGCAGTTGGAGGTTTTTCGCGTTTTCCTGAAATTTGATTTTCTGGATAAGGCTCACATCCCAAATATTTTATTAATGTTGAAATATTTGCAATTATTTTGAAATATTTACAATCTTACTTGGTTAGTAGTTCTGTTGATTTAATGTTTCTAAGTATCTCAATATATGCATAACAATGCGTTAAATCCACCAAATATTGCTTCAAGATTTAGCCAAAATCGCTTTAATACTGGTTAGCTATTATGGTATTCTTAGTTTATTCATCTGAAATATTTTAATCCACAATTTACAGTTTATATTTTTAAAATGATTTTTCTATTGCCTCTTTTATGTTTATCTTTTTTTATGGAAGTGAATCACATAAAGAGTTATTTCGATTATTTCTTTTTGTTTGACTAGCTTGGTGCCTAAAAAGTGATGCAGTGCAATGTGTACTGTTAGGAGCTCTTTCCGTAGACCATTTATATGACCAACTTCAAGCCCTACAGGTCAGTAGGATCTGATCTAACCTGTATTATTATATTTAAAAAAAATTATGTTGCTCTTATTTGCTTATACTTATGATACATATGATTTGTTTCAATTATTTCAATTCAAACAAAATTGCGTGCGAAGTTTTGTTTGAATTGCTATGAAACTGCATGCGCAGTCACAAAGCAATGAAATAATTAGTAGAAGAAATAGCAGATAAAAAATTTTCTATGTGTGTCCATTGCTATAAACTTCTACATCCATCTATTGAGGTGCGTCCATCGAAAGAGATACCTACGACACTTCCATCAATCCCATTTGTTGCGTGATCAACATAAGTTGTAACAGAAGAACCAACAAGAGACTGGCCGCGACACTTCTACCGATCTCAATGTTTACGCTATCAACATATTGTTTAAACTCGAATGTTAAGCAACATTCCATTGTCGCTGGAGCCCACAAAACAGATATTTTCTTGATATTGTATTGTTGAATAACGTTTAACTTTATTCGAATGTTGGAACAAAACAAACAAAGAAACACCACGTGTTAAAGATAAAACGGATATTTCAATAGCAACAATCACTTTGTTGTACCATTCGAACAAAGAAAAAGCCAAGTGGTTGCCATGTTCTTCAAAAACAAAACAATCCAACGAAACAGTCGGCTTGCAGCACTTCCATCATTCTTGGTCGTTACGTGATCAACATACGCTGGTCTCCACCAGTTCTTCAGACTGGTCTCTCTAGACAGGGCCAGTTGTCGAATTGCTTTACAGCCTATGTAACAGACGAAATGGGTAGGACGCCTGTCTCTAACGTGGGTTGAATATTAAGGAAATATACCGGGTGATCCAAAAGTCAGGACGAACTTTAAAAATGAATAACTCGAAAACGAATCAAGATACAAAGATACGGTTTGCACCAAATGGATGGAAAAGAAACCGGATTTTGTGTGACAACGAAAAAAATAGTTTGCCGTTGACATCCAAAAAATGACACGGTAGTGTTTTTTGCACCAAAAGATGATTTGCAAATGAAAAAATGTTGACAATTTCCAAGTCAGCTTAGTTACAGTTAATTAGTACAACAGAAAATGTTCAATGTGCTGTCCTTCATTCATAAGTGCAGCTGTGAGACTAGGCACTACACCGTTCACAGCATTTAGTAGCATTTCTTGCTTTATGGCAGACACGTTTTGGCGGATGGCATCTTTCAATGCTGCTACTGATGCCGTTGGTCGCCAATAGAACAATATTTTTTTGTTGTCACACAAAATCCGGTTTCTTTTCCATCCATTTGGTGCAAACCGTATCTTTGTATCTTGATTCGTTTTCGAGTTATTCATTTTTAAAGTTCGTCCTGACTTTTGGATCACCCGGTATATGATATCAATTATTTAATTCTCATCCATATATATATGTGTATGTGCGATATCACATGTCACGTGATTAGTCAATCAAAATGCTAGCTTTTTCAATCGAGAACACATTTGTATATTTTTTAATTGGATGGTGGACCTCCTGGTTATTCAGACAGTGTACGAGATTATCTTTAGGAACATATTCCTCGATGACAGATTGGACGTCGCGGATACAACATGCAGCTGATCAACGGTTATACAAAAGTCCTGACTTAATAACTAGTTGGTTTCTTCTTGTGGGGCTGTGTAAAGGACTCGGATCCCTTCTTATTGGTCTATTTCAAATGGACCTTAAACAATCTATAATAGTCAATAATGTGATACGTCATTTAGATGTAGCTTAGCTTGAATTTTAAACGTTTAACTGTGTCTGTTGTGTGTAAGGGTATACAAATAATATCTGTTACTGTCTGACTGACTCAAAAATATACAGTATCTTTTGAGTATAAGAGTTTTACTTAAAATATTTCTGTACAGTTCTATTACAGATAACGTAGCATTTATACATTTCCTTTATCCACAGTATGTTGGAATTGCATGCTTCTCTATGAATAACCGTGCAGCTTCATATGTCTGATTGTTTTTGTTTCCTTTCTAGCTGATCCCAAAGCTGACGACCAACATATCGACTGAAATCGAGAAGGTGCTCGACAACAAGCCAACTCGTCACCCCTTGCAAAGGTGACTAGAGGAGAGCCGGGGTCCTTCCCAGGACCTCGGCTCGCCCCTGGACAAAGAGAGTAGCATCGACCCAAACGCGGATCAACCCCCGCCCAGTCTTATGGACACCATCAGGTCAACTTGCAGTCTCCAGTGACTCTCGTTCTGCGTCATTGACAAAAAAGGATTTCTTGTTATATTTTTTGCTTGATTATATAAAAATAAGCATTTGCAAGATCTTGTGTGCTGACACGAACTGTTTCTTCAAGGAGGGAATGCTCAAATCCCACTACGCAAACGTCGGTGTTGCGAAAATACAAAGACCTCTCTGCAATAAATATGGAGATCTACTTATTCAGCCAGTCTTAAACGATATTTTTTGTCATGAAATACTGAAAGGTTTTACCTAAAATACTTGAATTTGCTAAAATATTTCAAATATCTCCAGTTAGTCCTATTGGACGGCATTCTACTGGAATTCGCCACGAAAGAAATTAAATCCAGCAATGGAGATTAGGGGCTGGCCATAAATGATGTCATGCTTAGGAGGGGGGGAGGAGAAGTTCGTGAAATTGTGACAGTTTTTCACAAGGAGAAGAGGGTGTAAGAAGAAATGTGACATTAAACATTTTGTCAAAATAAAAACATTGAAAATCAGCAGCTTAAATTTTGAAGTTATTTTGAAATTTAAGTATTTTGTATTCATAAAGTAAGGATAAAATTTAAAATCAAATATACTATTCAATTCCATTTAAAATTCCAAAGTGCTAATGTTTTCGATTGCTCTTTCATATTAATATTGTATTACTATTGTATATTAATTACAATTTTTGTTCTAAACCTTAATCTTATTTCATACAAAATAAGTTCACAAATCAGTTTTATTATTATTCTCACAAAAGTCACAAAGTTAAAATTTAAAAAGTTCAGTAATAAAATTTGGAATATGATCTACAACATAGTGCTTTATATCAGAACTGCAAGTATATGTATATGTAATATAGCGTGACATGTGACAAGGGGGAAGGGGGGTACAGTGAAGTGTGACACTTTGTGACAAAAGAGGGGAGAGGGTTCAAAAATATTGAAAAAATGTATGATATCATTTATGGACAGCCCCTTATGGTATTTTGTTTATTTCGGTGGAATTTTTAAAACGAATTCCCCAAGATGCAGCAGTATTTTTAACCGTCTGTTCTCATGATTTTATAGGTTTTCAATTAAATTAAATGTGTTTTCTTTTTTATATTTTTGAAAACATATATTGATTTTTAATCTAACAAAAAAAAAATACGAAGTTGGAGATATTTTGGTGCTAAGAAATAAAATATTAAATCTATTCTATATATTTTTTAAAAGCTTGAAGTGTGTAATTTTATATTGGATAGTAAGTAAGGATAATAAAATTTTAACTGGAAGTATTGCTAAAGATTAATTCTGGATTATTCAGGAGCGTAAATGTGTTTGTGCGCATGTGCAAGCTTCTTAATTTCCGGAGCATCAAGGAATTGACTTGAGAGTGAGTTGCGCTTCGTAATTTATACCTCGCAAACTAATAAAAATAATTAAAATTCTGAGCTTCAGGTACATCAGAAGAGACCTTGGACTAATTTCACAGAAAAATGAGCCCCGTACGTGCAGTAGTTTTCGCTAGCCATCGCAGACACACACACAAGGACAGAGCTATTTGTTCTTTTATTAGTATAAGATAAAGAAAAACAGTTTCGCAACATTTTTCTACCAAAGTTAGAAAAGTAAAATTTAATATTTTTTTTTTCTGGTGCAGTTCTTCATTAATCGTAGATAAGATATAGTATATCTCACCGCCCTTCAAGGGATTTAGAAAGACGATGGCGATATAATCCTCGTTTGGTAAACGAACAAACTTCAATAAGCTTTTCATTGAATTCAGTATACTTTCCATAATTTATTTTTTTCTTCACGCGTCCCATTTTCAATTTAATAATAAAACTTCATACTTTTAACAATTTATACGGATGAAATACTATAGTGAAATACATGTAATCTATATTTTTAGAAAATAAAATTAATTTTCAACTCAAAATCAGAGATATCTCCGAATAGTCTCCGAAAATAAGGACTTTTTTAAATGCTTGGTAGAAAAAGGTTATTTCTTAACTATATCAATTTTAAATTGATAATAACCTAAATTCTATACTTCCATTCTTTGAAACTAGGTTTAAATTGAAAGAAATTGATTGCGATATCGCGAATTTGAGATTGCGTGAAGAAAATGTCAGAGAAAAAAAAGACAGGCAAATGTTAGAAAAATATAAAAAGATTTTTCAATCATTTTAAAACACGGTGGACTGTATGGGAAAAAGAATTTAATACCATATCTTGCTAAATAAAATTCTTAGGATTTTTTTTATTTCTTTTTTCTTTCTTTTTTTTTTTTCTTTTGCGGTTTAGATTTAGAAATTTAAGCTATTTGGCCAATATAGGCAAAGGTTACATTGGTCTTACAATTTGTTACAACACCTTAATTTATCTCTATTCTGACCAATGAGAACACTTCGTAGTATTGCCAAGCAACCGTTATACATATAAACAGTTAAATGACAGGACAGTCTGCTGCATATTTTTAACAATGCGATGTCAACTTAAAGTTCTCTATGGATTATGCAAAAGAATGGTATATGGTGCTTAATGAATAGCTCAATTGGTTAACTTGGTGCTGGATTGAAAAAAGACGTTACTACACGATATCTTTAAAACGTAGTATTCGTATTTTCTAATTTGGTAATTCATACATGAATAGAAACTAATAAACTTGCATACGACCGTTTGATATTCTGTTAATGAAATAAACTTAATATAAAAATACAAATCAGGCTTATTTTAATTTGAGTTAGTCAGATTAAAGAAATTCTTTCAAAAAATGTAGGCATTAGTTGTATTGTCACTTTTTTCTTTTCCTTTTCAATGAATAATTCTTTAAAAAAATTCTACTTTCTCGTTGAAGGTTGACACTTTTTTTCTAGTGAGTTATAAGATAAAAATCATTACTCTCTTAGAATAAACATCATGTAAACCTAAATTAAGCTTTTCTAAGCCATATTTCCTCTATGTTTTTATAAGACCTTTGTCTCTTTATAACAGTGTTACTTCTTTATATCGACGCATGAAATTAGTTTTCATTTCATTTTCTATTTACATGACACAAAAGAAACTTTTACTTCTAGCATGTGTGCATATTTTTTTATATTTTGGTACAAATACTGCTGCATATTACAATTTTCATATGTTTATTTTTAAGTACAATTCGTGTATCAGTGTATTCATTACGAATGTCAACATTTCAATCATCTGAGGTTTTTAAATTACATTTATATTCAAAATTCATGCATGTTAGTTCTCATTTCCAGGGTCAATTTACTAAATTAACTGTTTCGCATATGACCACTAACTACACAGTAAACATGAGAGCTGATTCGGCGGTCCGGTAAATTACAATTCCGATGAAGCATTTATAGCAGAAAAACATATTCTCCATTTCTCATGTCAAAAAGTTAGCCAAGAGCCTTATATCAAGAGCCTCACCTCGGAACCCTAGTTTAGAACTAAAAGCAAATTTAGTGAATTTTTAAAAATAAAATTACAATTACAATATGCTTGCACTGTTAAAAAAATCCATTAAATTTACGACAAAAACTGCTGGCAGTAATGTTAACAGAAGTTTTTTCCGTAAAAATTGCAGTAAAATAGACGTAATAAAACAATTTACATCTACTTTTACTGCATTTTTACAACTAAAACTGCTGGCAACATTGCTGCAAGCATTTTTTGCCGTAAATTTAACGGATTTTTTTACAGTGTTTTTAAAATTGTAAAATTGTACAATTTACAGTATGTTTAAAATTCAATTTTAAGTGTCAATAATTTCTTTAAAGAAATAAAATTATTGATGCTATGTAATTTGTAGAAAATCCAACATATTCATGTGCTTAATCATTCTGGATATTTGTCTCTGTATATAAATGTAAATGCAAGCTGGAATTCAATTAGAAATGCTAATGCTCAATGCACACACCTTCATTGACATCAACTCACGTTTAACTTTGACGTCATTAAAATTTACAATTCTAATTTAAGTCTCGCTCGATTAAATTTACAAAATGCGCATTGTATTCGAAATGACCTGATTATACAAGTTGTACATATTGTAATCCACAAAGGGTGGGGTGCAGTAGTATAACATTCATTGATAACTCCAGGGGCATTTACTTTAAAATATATTTCTCCACATATAACCATGTTAATAATTGCCAAAGTATCACTTTATTTGTATTCAGTTTTGAAAATGTAATTACTTAGCGCATTCCCAAAACCCATGCACCGAAAGACAAACAATTTTTTTTACACTCGTCTTTGTACAGTGTTAAGTAGAGACTCAACAAAAAATATTTTTGCCTTAATTATAAATTTTTGTAAATCAGCCCCAGTCTACCATGCTCAGTCAACAGATAATAACCATGTTCAAATATCCACATAAACAAAAGGAAAAGCTATCTGTTTTTGATTTAAATGGCAAATAAAAACTATCGCAATTGGTGATCAGTAGCAATCATGCTGTGGAATTGTATGTCAGCTCTCCTGTTATCTGTTGAGTTCAATGTATATGTCTCACTGTATCAATATCATTTTCTATTGTCTACCATGAATCTAAAAAAAAAAAAAAAAAAAGAGATAAAAAGAAAGAAATTAAAGTATTCCGAGGTTTTCTACATTGCTTAATAAAACTTTTTTCATTCATCTAGTTGTAATGATGTAAATAAAAAATAGAACTTATTCCGGTGCAAAGCATGTTTTAGTAAAACAGCACGCGCTATTGAATAATAATTTTGACAGCTTTTGAGTTTAGAAAAAAATACAATAGAAAAAAATACAATAGACTATATAGAAATTTTTTATGCCCATATGCACTCTAAAAAATGTATATAACACAAAAACATTTCCAGCATTTTCTTTTACCTATTTGTATCTCAGCAATTTATGCATGAAATAAAAGACACTAATTGATTCAGTAATTTTGGCATATAAGAGGATTATCGGGCAGAAAATGTTTATTTGCTGGGATAAAAGCAAATTTTTTATTATTATATTGAATTTTGGTAAATACAAAAATAAATGAAAATTTTCTAAATATTGGTAAAACTGCCATTCAAAATGTTTGGTTGAGAATAAGTTAGCAAAGAACTGAAAATTAAGATTTAATTAAAAAAAATTAAAAGTAATATTTGTATATGTTAAATACTATTTAAAATATTAATACCTTATTCGAATTTTAATAATTATCAAACATCCGTGTAAAATTTTTAGAAAATGATTAAATGCTAGGCAAAATAGAAGAGTACATTTCAACTATGAGAGTAAAGTATGTAACAATGAGGGACCTGTTTATTTTTTCCAAAGTTTTTAAAAAGGTCGAATACAGTCGTTAGTAAATATGTATAATGCAGTATTTTTTTTTTCTAAAAAACTTTCCCATAAATTGCATAATGTTTTAAAATGTTTTAAGTTCAAATAATATATGCATTTAAAGTTCGTTTTTGAAAAAGTTTTAAAACACTATGCACTGTCCCTTTAATTGCTATTCACAGAAAAATATAGTGAATCCGCTTTTGTTTTTAATGAATCATATAATTTTATGTTGTTACATAACATAACATATTGTGTGATTATATTGTTACACGATAGGCATTATATGATGTTTTATACTTAAGATGTTATCATATTGTTGTATGGAATAATATAAAGTGATATACATACATCCTAAGTGATATAAGCTTCGGAACTGTCAGTGATTACCCATATTTTATTTCTATATTTTGGACACATTCAATGACAAATGTCTGGTAATCTATAAAACTCTCAAGCAAGTCAACTGTAAATGTCGCCAACTTCACGAAAAAAAAATCACACGATCTGAAATCAAGCTAGTTTTAGTCATTCATTGGTTCTCTTTTTACAACCTACTAGTGAATGATGTAGACATTATCTTCAATATAAACTTTGCCTCTGAATAAATTGTGTACATATATACACACAAACACACATATATATATATATATATACAACAAAGAGATCTCAAACTTCTGAAGCAATTCGTCTTTGGACTTTAATCTACCTTCTGCATGACATATCTTAAAATATTCAATTTTTGTTTTATTTTGTATAATACCTCAAGTGCTAAAGGAAGTGAACAGTAGTTGTAGTCGATTTTCGGTTTATTTTTTAAGAATGAGCTGTACAAATTATACTTTAAAATGTATCACAATTTCGCTTGTAACTTTGAATAGAGTAGATATTTAACTGTTCAAAATGATTCGACTTGATTGAGAATCATTGGCTATGAAAAGTCCCTATACAACTCATTGTTTCATTGTTTTTCAGGTATTTGCCTGTATTGTTTGTTATATTCACTTTCAAATGTCTTTTGAAAGTATGTTAAAAGAGTGCCTAAATTTAAAATGTTGTTTTCAAAGTGTGGCTAGTATGTTAATTTTTATGAGAAAATTTCTGTTAGAATGCTTCCGATCAACATGAGAAGATGTAATAGCTTTTCTCGTTAAAATCTTAAAAAGATTGTGTTTATTTACGTTCCATTTAATAAAGTTGTGTCTTAATTTGATCATTTCACTTAAAATGAACAGCTTATTTTGAAAACCCCGTAAATGAAAAATTTCAAGTTTTCTGATATTTAAAACTATTTAACCAAGCTAAAACTAGAAATTTATTTATTTATGTATTTATTTATAAAAAATGAAGAAAAGAAAAGAAAGAAAGAAAGAAAGAAAAGAAAAAGGAAAAAAGAAAATAAAGAGAAAGAAAATCCACGCGATAAAAAACGGATTTTTACATCAAATGGAAAAGTAATTTATTCATTAATAATCAAAAGTGGGTGAGAAATGAAATATTTTCATTAGTAATTGTGCAATTTGGGAAAAAATCGCCTCTGTATTTTTACCTTGTTTTAGTATTTTTCTGATATTAATGTGTTGAATTAATGATGAAAATTAAGATAATATTTTTACTGAAGTTGAAATTTATTTTAGACAGTTACAAAAGCTTAAATTCAAATGTTCATAACATCTGAACTTCAAAAAATTTCACTATGTATATATATATATATATATACCGTAAAACCTCTAAATAACGGACACCTCGGGAACGCAAAAATTGTCCGCTATTCGGAGGTGTCCGCTATTGGGAAAAGCTCAGAGATACAAAAATTGCTAAGAAATGCTTAATATTTCATCAATTGACATTTATATGTTCTAAAATCTCTATTATATGACTAATGAGAAATTAAAATTATTTTTTAAGCAATAAAACTTAAAAATTGTGTAAAGTGTTCGTGTAAAACTTAAAACACCTTTAACTGCTGTTTATAACATTCTTATTAAAAAAAAAAAAAAAAAAAAAAAAAAAAAAAAAAAAAAAAAAACCTGTTACAAAAGTTTACTTTTGTTTGTGATTACGTGTAATTTGTTTTTCAATGTGATGTTATTGGTCATTATAGAGTTCCGAGCGGGGATAGGGATTACACTTTTTGATCATTAAAAACATAAAATCACGAAATCTTCCAGGGGGGCATAGACATTTGAATGCACTGGGAGATGCCCCTCCCAGGCAACTCCCAGAATTCAACAATGGACGTGAAGGAGAAATTTCCTCTACATTAATCCGTGATCACAAAATTTGTGACACTTTGCCCTGATAAATTTAGAGACCTTTTAACTTTTTTTTTCGTCTTCTTCTTGTTAAAAACTATTTTTTCATCCGTTATCGCCGAAAATAGTGTCCGCTATTTGGAATGTCCGTTATTCAGAGGTTAAACATACAAAAATTTTGGTTTTGGAAGTGGGGATCGGAAAACTGTCCGTTAAATAGAGGTGTCCGCTATTCGGGAGTGTCCGTTATGGAGGTTTTACTGTATATACTTTTAATGGTATTATATATATATATATATATATATAAGGGGAGGGGGGAATTAAGTACTTTTCACTTAGTCGAAAATTTGCTCGGTAAAAAATGTACTGAACAGGTAAAATATTGTATAAAATACAGACTAAAATGAAAATTTAAACACAGTTTTAAGCCTTTAAATGATACCACTTGAGGTATTTCTGCATTGAACAAATCTTTCAAAACGCGAAAAGAGGGTACACAAAAAATTATTTTATAATGGATTTCTACATCAATCAAAGTGACTTATCAATTAACTTGAAAAAAAAAAAGAGTGAGCGAAAGAAAGTTAATTCTTTTTTTAATTTTTCGTCAGTTATGGGGTTTTTGAAACAAGATATTCAAATATTTCTATTAATTCTTTGTACATATTGTATAATATCTAGATTTTATATCTTTCTCTTTAAACGCGATGCTCAATGTATTTTTAAAATATACGCTTGTGTTCTAACTTCTCGGCTTAAAATGTTATTTAAAATACTATATAAATATTTTTAAGCTGTCTGTAACTTGTTTTGTAAATATAATTTTATCTTAATATGATTATATTATTCCTTTACATTCTAAATATTTAATTAATTCTTGTGTTCATTTGTTAATTTGGGAAAGTTGTAGTACAAGTTTAACCTTCCGTCTACCAGACAAAACACCCATTTATCTACGGCAACACCTAATTTTAATTCCAAACTTGCAAACGGCACCAGTAATATTTTAATATAATTTTGCTTTTATAATGAAAGCTTAAATTAAGGAATTCGTAATATCTAGACAAGTCCTTTATAAATTCCTGTGTCAATCGACAATTTCTCATTTTACCATTGACACCAGAAATATTGCTGTCGGGTCCAATGGACCCGTCTGGTAGACGGAAGGTTAAGCTTAATACATTTTTCACTTATTACACAAAAATAATTATTTTGAATGTAAAAATATTATTATTTTATTTGTAAGAAATTTAAGTTTAATTTTGAATGAGTCTGCTTTTACGAATTAGATTTTTAGTTAAAACATATATAATTTAATTTCATAGTGAAATTAAAATTGTATTTTTCTGTAAAAATTTAAGTGTAACATTTGTTTTGAATATTAATTGTAAATACCATAAAACAAATCTGAAATTCCAACTCTCAACTATACGGTTTTTTTTTTTTTTTTTTTAAATTCTATACCGAACAAACTTTTTCTTCTACGTCATGTGCATGTTTGTTTATTTTTTATTTATTTTTTAATTATTATTCAATTTTTTTTTTTTTTTTTACAATTGCATTACATATAAACACAATATACACTGTAAAAAAATCCGTTAAATTTACGGCAAAAATTGTTGGCAGCCATGTTGCCAGCGGTGTTTGCCGTAAAAATTGCAATAAAATTAGATGTAATAAAAAATATATACAGCTAATTTTAATGCAGTTTTTGCCGTAAATTTAACGGATTTTTTTTCTTTTTTTACAGTGTAAAAAACAGTCTAATCAAAAATATAAAAAGTAGAACTTTATTTAAGTTGAGAGTAAAAAAAGGATCTTTAGCATTTTAAAATTTATTACTAGAAAATTATGGATTTGATTTATGGTAGTAATTGGTGATAATTCTAATGAAAGCTCATAGTCTATTTCATTGTTATCAAATACTTGAACAAATGTGATGATAATTTAGTACTATTCAAATAGGGACATAGCATAATGTTGGAAGTTTATAGTATTTAGTCTTTTAATTTCAATTCACTGCTACAAATTTTCAAGATCTATTAAAACTAATTTGATAATTATGAAATATAATGTAAAATATTTGTCAATGTATATTGTAAAAATAATCTTTACTTAATCTTGCCGGCACTCCATGCTTATCACCGTTTTCTATATGAAAAATGTTTGTGTATAAAAACAAATTATTGATAAATACTTCACGGGATCATTGTAAAGATAAAAATGTATGTAAGTTCAGGCGCCTTTCTTTTATTTAAATGCTTAATTCATGATCAGCGTAAGATGAAAGGTTTTTAGGAACAGTTCGAGCTTTGTCAGTGAACAAAATATAGAAGAAAGACCTTGTCAAAATGATTAAAAAGGAATGGATCTGTGAATAAAACGATTTTTCACAATAAGCGACGATTCTGAAATAAATACTACGATAAATATAAAAATGTTTGGAATAATAATATAGACATAGAGACATTATTATAGCCATGGGTATATTTGGCAATAATAATGAATTCATGCCTTACCGAAGCATCAGAGTGCCTACTCCTCAGAAAATTATAGATACTCTTCTTTGTTATCTGAGCCTCCTCTCCAAAATACTTGATTTCTCCTGCTCAGAGATGAGAAAATTCAAGACTGATGTTAGTTTTCTAAAAAAATTTTGACTTTGTGCAAAATTATCTTTATATACCGGGTGGGTAAAAAGTCCGTAGAAACTTTAAAAATTCATAAAAGCCAGAAAAATAATCGAAATAAAAAAGGCTTGCAGGATTGACATCTATAGGTCACGGGATTTATTTTAAGACAGAAATAAAAAATAACTCGGAAAATATCCGACAGATGGCACTGGAAGCGTTCGACTTCGGCGAAAATATGCAAATTATTGTGGTTATTAAAACTTGCACTGCTAATCCACGATTAGTGTACGATTGAGAGCCGTGTACTTGATCAAGGATCGGTCGTTGATTCCTGGTTCATATATACTATATAATAACTTTGTATGAAATAACTTCGCCAACAAAGTTTTATCGTTTGCACTTAATAGTCTTGATCAAGTCCACGGCTCTAAATCATGAACTATTTGTGCATCAGCAGCGCGAGTTCTTATAACAGTCTCATTTGCATATTTCCACCAAAGTCAAACGTTTCCAGCGCCATCTGTCGGATGATTTTGAGTTATTTTTTATTGCTGTATTAAAAAAATCCGTGACCTATAGATGCTTACCATGTAAACCATTTTTCATTTCGGTTATTTTTAACTTCGGACTGGAAAAATATATAAAAATTTGGAGTTTATAGAGGGATAGAGAACCTTTCTGTCTACATGCCGAAAAAATGATATTACTTAAATTTCAAAATTTGAATGAACAATAAGGATACATAAAAAAGTTACTAAATCTTTTAGAGTTTTAAATCACAAGATTTTAAGAAATACACCTTTTGCATATAAACATTTGAATAAACAATTTTATTTTACTTGAGAGATGTAACGAAAAATTAAAAACAAATATTATTTGACATGTTTCGATTCCATTTAATGAGGACCATAATCATAATAAAATAAAACTTTTATTTTATTATGATTATGGTTCTTATTAGATTGAATCGAAACATGTCGATCCATAGGACAACATAGGATTCTACTTTTTCTCAATTTTCAGGGATCGAATTCATGTTTGAAGAATCAGATTCAGCTTCTTCATTTCGAAATCTCAAAAAGTTGATAAATTTATGAAGATGACAAACGCAAAAGGTTAGAAGTTTTTTATAACTTTACCTTATACATCAAAGTGGCGAAAAAGACACGGGTTGCATGCTCAGTTTCGAAGTTTCTGATTAAGCTATGTTAGTCTGAATTACAGAACTCTTATTGTGAGTTTAGAGAATTGGGCCCAAACTGCATAAATACATGGGCATCGTTTTAACTTGATTGGGCCATGCTCATTGCTCGAAAATCTCTTATAATCGGCTTAAAATATGTACACATGTGCGGCTAATGTAAGCATGACTGCCAACTTATACACATATTTAACATCATATAAACATATTAGAAACAGAAATTTTCGTAAATAATTGACAATATGTACTGTAATACATAACAGTAAATATATCTGACACTCATTTTACCAAAAAAAAAAAAAAAAATAGCGGTTTCAAACATGCTTATACGATTTAAACAGGTATAGTAGTTGGCAGCTCTGTGTAAGTATTCAAAATGTCCCTCATTGTGAGCAATCGTTTTAAAACTGCTTTTTTTCTTTCAGAATGATTATGTACGATGTTTTTGCTACTGATCAAATATGTGTGATTGTTAAAGAAATTATATTTAGATGTTACGCTCAGTCAAAAAAATATTTAATGTGGCATTTCAAGTGCAATTTATCTGGAATATTTAAATCATAATGGTATTTCACTATAATCAGGGTTGGAGTGTTCAAGAAGAAATTACTTTCTTTTGTTGTTTCATTTCTACGCCATGTTTAATCTTTAGAACAATCTTGATAAATATACTTTATTATAATCAGATATTGAGGCTTTTTAATATTTATCATTTACCAATAATTAATCCCTTAACTGTTTATTTTTTTTTAAATATAATAAATTAACTAAGGAAACATAACAGTATTCTTTAGTATATTATGGATTGGACAACTGCACCATAAATTATACTAAAAATATGTACTAAAATAAATACAGATCACTAAATGGTACACTTATATATATAAAAAAAAAAATATGTGTACTTTTTTTTATAATTGCACCATTTAGTAATCAGTATTCTTTATTTTATTTAATCAAAATGTTTTCCTGGTTAAAAGAAACGAAAATTTTTATCAAAAACGAGTGCTATCGAAAATCGCTGAGTAACAGAGAAAGGCAACCCCCTATTAGTACGTACGGTGTACGGGCGAATCAGTAATGCTTGTATTCACCACTTATTTCAACCTACAAAACATCTGTCAAACACTCGAATGAAAGTCAGGATAACATTTGATTGGACATTATCAATCGGGATTAAAGGTGAATACCGTTTGAATGTTCGACTGAGATTTTCATTATAACTCGGAGTCGAAGTAGTTGGTGAATACGAACGTTAGGGGGTTAACTCTCGGGTTAAAAAGATAAATCTTAATCACCAACACGGCAATAAACACTAAATGATACTGCTATATGCATAATTTCTATTTCATTCCCTAAATTAAAAGAAAAAAAATCGATTTCATTATTTAATTTTTGGTAACTGAATTTTTCACAAAAGAAAACAATTTCTTCTTAGAGGATTTTTTCGGTGTGTGAAAGAATTTTTCCAACCCTGTACTGTGCTGTATTCTGTATTTTTACAATTCCTTTTTTATCCGTCCATTAATCTCTTGCTGTAAATAATGGACCACTCGTAAAAGTTTGTTTTGCAGCCAGTCAGCATAGCACGTTGTTCTGAGAATTACAAATAGTCACTTTCATTTGTTTTAGTTTTTCCTTTGCTTAATTTATCCTCTGTTTTGTAAATCTGTTCTGCAAGATGCTGAATGTGATGAAAATGTCTAGGAAGAGACGAATTTATGAGTTGGCTTAATAATGAATATCAGTACTATTACTGGCAATTACAGAACAATCGAAAAACAAAATGTGACGAAGAACATTGACAATTAAAGATCAGGGCTTATAATGATTTTTTAATCTATTTTTTAAGAAATACAACTCATCATAATCGAGTTATTTAACTAAAATAATGATTCGTAATATTACTGGCAATTACAGAACAATCGAAAAAAATGACAAAAAATGTTCATAATTAAACATCAGAGCTACTAATATATTTTTTAAATTATTTAATTAAAATAATAATAAGCATAGGGATTTTTAATAATTCTTTAATGTAATAATAATGTGCATATAAATGTAATGAATGTTAATAATGTTGATAAATTTCAATTGAAAAAAGTGAATAATTTGCGAGAATTTGATAACTAATAAAGAATATGATTAATCCTGATTGTGAAGCTAAATAATGTTAAGAAATGAAACTATATAATGATGAGGATCACCATTATCAAATAATTAATGCTAGTAGTTCATTGAATTATTATAAACAAAAATTTGACGAAAAATGTTTACGATGATAAAACATCAGCGTTAACAATGACAAAAAAAAACTTTTAAGGACTATAGATTATAAGATTAAAATTATTTAACTAAAATAATAATTAATATAGATCGGGATTTTTGATAATTATTAAATGAAATGTTAATAATGTGAGACAATTTGGATAACTAATAAAGAATATAATTAATCATACTTTATAATGTTGAACTTGAATAATGTTAAGAAATAAAAATATATAATGATGAGAATCGCTAATATCGAATAATAATTGATAGAAAAGACATAAATGTAATTAATAACGATTTGAGGAAGATTGGTGAAAATAATTAAGCATCAGATTCAATGATAATAAAAATTTCCCTATTTATTAATAATTAAAGTTAATAAGATTCAAACATTAAAATAATTAATAAAAATAATGTAAAATCAATAATTGGTTCTGAAATTTAGTAATTGTTAATGAAAACGATTAAAAGAGTCTTTCAATTGTCTTAAATTTAACTGGATAAAATTAATAATGTCGAGATTTTAACAGTTACTTATAAATAAAATTAAGGTACTACTTGGTTATCCCGTCGACCAATTTCGCCAAATTATACAAATCGCTAAACCAATAACCAAATTACACATATTGACATAATTTTTATTCTAAATAATGAAAAAATATAATTAGTAGAATATTAATAAAAATACAAATGAAAAGTCGAAATAAACTCACTTAATAACGTTTCAAATACCTTTATTGTGTTTAATGTCACTGAATGTGACATTCACGGCCATCTATTATTGGCATTTAATCTTATGGTTTGGCGATAATTTTTTGGTCGACGGGATAACGAAGTAGTACCAAAATTAATAATGACTGGGAAATTTAACTTCCAAGAAGAATGGAAATCATAAGTCTTCTTAATAAATAATTTTAATCAATATAACTTTGGATTATTTATCAATAAAAAATGAAAATCTTGTTAACAATGGTACAGACCATTCACAGTAATTAAAGATCGGGGTAAATAATAAGAAGACATTCTACTAATTTAAATTTAAAAAAATTAAAGTCAGCACGTAGATTAAAAGTGAGGATGCGAAAATTATGATCAAGAATTTTACTATTTATTAAATTATAAACTTAATAATTAAACAATACAAATAATAACTAGGAAAATTAATAAATGTTCAGTAATAAAGTTGATAGTGATCAGGAATTTTGAGAATCTATATTGAAGAATACAGTTAACCATTATAGATAATATAAATAAAATTAAATACTGGTAATTATCAAATACCTTTTTTAAAGAAATTTAAATATTATTCTACATTAAAGGATGAATTTAAAAATTAACACAGTAATTTTTACTTACTAATGATTAAAAAAAAAGAAAAAGATGCAATAGTTTTAAAGAACAAATTGCACAAGGATGATTGCTTGGGAGTTAATGGTTTTGTTTAAACAAACAATTTCACAAAATTAAGGACTATAGTTAATGCAGAGTATTTTTGATTTATGTTATCAATTATTATTTTAAGGAAAGAAAATTTCTTTTTGTCAAGACCTTTTTAAAATCATATGCATAAACTAATAGGCATTTAAACTAAAAATATGTAATTTTTATTTAGAATTTTCCGAATACCAAAGTTGATTCTTAAAGAAAAAAAATTGTGCAGCATAAAACATTTTACATATTAATGTTACTTATATATTTAATTTACTATTGATATTCATTTGCTTCTAAATTTAAAGTCTGAAATATAGATTACTATTTATTTAATTTACAAGAAAGTTAAATAATCTGAATTATCGTGTGACTCTCCCTATTTCTTAATCTTGATGTTTGGACCATTTGTTTATGTATTTTTATTTTTTTTTTTTAATATGATGACATTTAATAAATTGAATTTCTCTAAAGTACTTGTGAAATGGAATTAAAATTTATAAAACACATTCAGCATTTTGCAAATTTAGCTTTAAAAATGTTTACAAATTAAGAGTTTTTCAAGAAAATTGTAAATTAATTCAACTTAGAGATTTGTTTTTCAAAAAATTTACAGTTTGAAAATTAGGTAGAATTGAATCCTAAATGTAGTTTGTAGACATCCCTGTTAGCTTATTAACCTTTTTAAAGCAATATTCTTCTTATATCGAGATATTACACAAATACTGAAATCATATGCTTCTGTAACAAATATTTTCAATAAAGTTTACATCAAATCTTTTTCCAAGTGAGTCTTTATTTAGTTTCGCAGTTTTGTTCCCTTTACAGTTATTGTCAGGATAACTCTCCCAATTTACAAGTGGGGCCAATAAATTTTATTAGTGCTAGATTGTTGCCTGGTTTGAATTTGAATGGGTTTAAAAAAATATTTGTCAAAATATTTTAAGAAAATGAGAATATTTTTTTAGCCCATCAGACTTCTTTTATAAAGGCTCTTCAATAAAATACAATAAAACCTCTAAATGACGGACACCCCGGAAACACAGAAATTGTCCGCTATTCGGTGATGTCCGCTATTGGGAAAACCTCAGAGATTCAAAAACCGCTAAGAAATGCTTAACATTTCATTAATTGACTTTTATATGTCCTAAAACCTCTGTTATACGATTAATCAGAAATTAAAATTATTTTTTAAGCAATGGGACTGAAATAAAATTGTACACACCTTTTTACTTTTTTTTTTCTCCTTAAAAAATACTTTTTCATCCTTTATCGCCGTAAATAGTGTCCGTCGATACTATTTACGACTGAGGACACTATATCCACGTAAATAGTGTCCTCCGAATAACCTTGGAATGTCCGTTATTCAGAGGTTAAACATACAAAAGTGTGGGAGTGGGGAATCCTTCTAGAAAAATTATATCAAGCTCTAACCATTCTTTGTGTGATTTCTGGTACATTTTCTGTTGCTTTTTCATTGTTAAAATTACCAGTTACGGAAGTCTGAAATATGTCATGATCAATAGAGTTCCACGAAATTTTAAATCGTTTAAATAAGAGTACGTCTTGTCCGTTTGGAACTCCGAGTGGCTTTACAAAATCTGCCTACAACGTAATCTCCAGGATGTGATGACAGCAAGCCTACCAAAGCGTTTCTTTCTTCTTTTCTGTTCCAAAAGAACACAAGCTCCTCTTGATAACCCGGAATTCACATAGGTTGTACTAAAACACATAGATTTTACTAGCTATATAATTCCTCATGACTCCAATGTTTTGTTAACAGCAAAATATATTGCTTCACCTGTTCCTGACTGAAGTTTTAAAACTGCAAGCAATTAGTTAAAATTTTTACAAGAAACAATAATTGGTAATATGTCCACAGTTTCAGATCCTGAAACGTCTTCTAAAATTTTGCCATCCCAGTGAACAGAGTCAACGGAACACTTACTGAAAAAACTTTTTTTTTTTTTTTTAATTTTTGGCTCTGCTTGTTCAGCTTTTGATTCTAAGACGCCAAATAGACGATTTGTTAACATTATAATTCGCAGGATCACAACCCATACGTTTTAGCGCTGTAGTCAAAACAATAGCTGCCTTTCTATCACTTAATTTTGCTGCATCAAGGCTTGCATCAACGATATTGTCCAAAATGTTCATTCTACCTCTTTATTTTTAGGGGGTGGATCATAGTGAGACATTAAGCTGTTTCTTTCTGATTGGAACAAGTTTCATTATTGCTTCTTCTTCAAATATGTCTGAAGAAATTGATTTATTACATTATCATTTATTAAAATTAAAGCTGAATTATTATTCTTTTCTTATTTTTATTTATTATTAAATTGATTTAAGCACTACTTTATGTTAAATTAGCTGGCCCATCGGTATTGCTCTGGCCCATTAAAAAAACGCATAAAACTCAAATATATTTAAAAATCGCTGAAAATTTTAAAAACTCAGCATGAATTTTGGAAAAAAACTGAAGCATTTGACAGTCTATACAGCCTAATGTCATACTATGACTCAATTTCGCGATGACTATGGATATGTATTATAACTTAAAAATTAGACTAAAAATGTGTCAAATTTTCTAATTTTTCAATTATTCAAACCTTGGTAGCGAATCTTAAAATTCGTTTTAAAATTCTGAAACTTTTCTGGAGGTTTTTTTTTTTTTTTTATACATAGAACAAAATAAAGGGATGCCCCATAGAAATTTTAAAAGTTCATTTTTAAGGACCACCCTAATATACAGGGTGTCCGAAAAGTCTGGAAACGGTAGAATAACTCGAGAAATACATATGAGATTCAAAAACGAAAATACACGTGTTAAATATTTTTAAATAAGCTACTCAGTGATACCAAATTTGACCTTCGCAACCGATCTTCTGAAGGTCAGAGGGGGTCCAACTTTGAAATCTTAAATTATAACCCCCATTTTTTATTGCAGATTCGGATTCTACGGACAAAAATACGTAACTTTTGTATTTGATGTTTATTTCGAATCCTCGTTTATCACGGTGTAATCGAGCATATTAAATTGACACATATTTCGCCTTTCCCAACCGGTTTTGCCTTATCAAAATCTGATTGGCCAGAATTTTGGTAGTCAAATTCCTCGTCTTTTGCAGGAATAGCGTTTCCTGAAAATCAACCGTGGCGCTTATTTCGGTAGTGCTACACTATTAAAAATTTGACCCATTTGCTGCAGCGTCACTCCACAGCTTTTATAGATTATCTCTTTTATGACCAATGAGGTGGATAAAAACTATAAAACGGTGGAGTGACGCTGTAGCAAATGAGTCAAAGTTTTTACAGTGTATAAGGCTTTTTATGTTTTTCTCAACAAAAATTTATTGAAATATATTAATTTAGTTTTCTGTTTGGATTTTTATTTTATCCAGTAAATGGTTTCTAAATAACGACCTACTTGTTTTGATATTTTAATGTGTAAATACGAACCTCCCCTCCCAAATACAAAAAGCATATCTTCAGTTTTGGGGGGCGGAGTATGTAAATATTCTGCGTTTCAATAAATTCTTTTTTTTTTTTTTTTTTTATTATTATTATTATTATTATTTAATTTAGGGGAGCGGATGGGCGTGCATGGAGTTTTTTGAATAATTTCTACAATGTAGAATATCATGTAAAGCAAACTGACCTTCCTGTTTAGATCTTATATCATATAAATATGCACCTCCCCTAAGAAATAGAAAAGGATAATTTTCATTATTTGAGGGCGGGATGTATGTATGGGTGGGCCGAAAAAAACTTTTTTTCGATTTTCGATAGTGGCGGGTGCGGAAAAGTGGCCACTGGTGGCACTCAGTTCACACAAAAAATTTGAGATTTTTTGGACAATTCCTTACCCTGCCGCAAATGGCTTGAAGTTTTGCCAAAATGCTGATTTTTGAATTTTTTTAGCAAAAAAAAAAAAAAAAAAAAAAAAAAAAAAAAAAAAAAATTTAAATATTAAATTAAGTTTTTTTGGTGATATTTATTTTAAAAGATGTAATTAATGTGCCAAATGTTTAAATAACCTCTAATTATGCATTAGTTTAGTGCTATGTTCTTTAAAAATGTACAGATTTTAACTTCTTTTACGTTCCGTACCAACGCGAAACAACCGAGAACTCCTCGCGTGGATGTCGTAGCTGCACGCCGAGTTTTACTCGCCTATAAAAATCGGCTGATTTAAAGTACATATAGCAATTAAATAATGCATTATCAGAACTTTTTTAAACATTAGATACGTTAAATATGCCTTTTCAAATAAATACAGCCAAAATAAATCTAATTTAATATTTTTAAAGTTTTTACTAAAAAAGTTCAAAAATCAGCATTTTTTCAAAACTTCAAGCCATTTGCGGCAGGGTAAGGAATCGTCCAAAAAATCTCAAATATTTTGTGTGAACTGAGTGCCACCAATGGCCACTTTTCTGCACCCGCCATTATCGAAAATCGAAAAAAAGTTTTTTTCGGCCCACCCTTGTATATTATGCGTTTCCATAGATTCTGTTGTTTTTTAAAAATGATCTATAATGGCATATGTGGGTGTATGTTTTTTTATTATTATTATTACTACAGAGAAAATATAGGACAAAATATTAAAAAATAAAGTTATAAAACATTTTTTATGCTGGCTTTGCAACGGAAGAAGTACCGTAAATTCATTGTATTTACGGAACCTGTTATTTTCCAAGTGAAATATCAGTATTTTCTTTATAAAATAAATAAAGCTACTATAAACACTCGTAATTTTGCCTTCTTTAACAAGTGATTTTCTATAAGAAAATATTCGTAGTTAGCATTTCTTAATGAAATGAAATGGAAATGCATTCTTATTGAAATTATTTCCTATTCTATTCCACTATCCTTAGAAACCCTGAAATTTTAGTTTAAGGGAGGGATTATCGGTTTTCATGATTGATTAATTGCTGCAACAACAAAATAATAGGGTAGGGAATCAGGGCCGTAGCCAAGGGGGCGCTATGGGCGGCTCAGCCCCCCCTAAAATATTTTGAGCCCCCCCCCCCCCCCCCCCTGGAAAAGATTCCAAAGTCACCAAATGAATTTCTGTTCCGAAAATCCAAATCAAATTTTGTTCAAAAATCTAATTTAGTTTTGAGAACTTTTCATAGTTTTAGAACTTTTATGAGAATGAGATAATAAATGAGAACAACATAGTTGAGAACTTTTCATAGCAGAATTACTAAATTGTATCTAAAATAAGTGTTTCTGCACTCCCTTCCTCCTATTTGTACACACGAAGCTAACATGATCTTTAATTTTGCACTAGTTATACACTCAAAATTTTCATCTCATATTCTTCTCTTTGCATAAAATGAAGTTATTACAACAGTACATAGCATAAGTACATAGTACATAGTACTTTCAATGTGAATGTGCACTAATTTATCTTTCTGCGTCAGAGAGAGGGACAGAAATTATGAGCCCCTCCTACATTCTTCTGAGCCCTCCCCTACATTCTCTGGAGCCCCCCCCCCCCTATTGTTCACTTCTAGCTACGGCCCTGCAGGGAATTTTTCAACAATTTTTGTTGATATATCACAATTTTATGTAAATGAATATGTATTTTGTTCAATTTAAAATTGTTTTTCATAAACTTAACCACTTAACGGATCAATATTTCTGGTAAAAACTTTCAAATATTGTCTAATTTAGCTTATCTTTTACAGAATTTTTAATCTTTTATCACTGGTTATTTCAAACAGAAATTTTTGCCCAATTGAATGAGAAAAATGCTCGGATTAAAAAAGGCAAAATTTAAAATTAAATTTTTCTGGTGAGATAAATAAATTATGATTGAAGCATGGATGCCCGGCAAATCATGATAGGAAAAATTACGGTTGACATGCCAAATTTCATTTTTCTAGGCCTTTCAGTATCACAAAAATTGCATTTTTAGAAAGTGTTTTTCCTGCGCTCCCCTTAAGTTCGTGGTATGGACATAAGAGAGAGTCTATATTTGATTCGGGGGGAACACCATCATATTAGTATCATTGCTTTTGAAATCGGTTCGGTAGTTCCGCTGATTTTCCGCTACAAATAAAGTAATTTTACCTCTTTATAATATAGGTATATTTATAGACTACTAATGCATTACATTTATTAAAATTATTTATAATTGGTTAATATTTTAAATTGATTGATTGGATAAAATAAAAGCACGAATGGACAAATAATTTAATATATTTCTATTAATTTCTATGGCAGAAGCATATAAAACACTTCTGTTATCAAACCAACCGTTATTGATTATTTTCAACAAACATGATTCCACTAATGCAAGAAGAAAGCTCTGGCCTATCAAATTTTGTGTTGGTAAAATCTGTTTGAGAAAATAAAATACGTATCTGATGTATTTTGTTCGATTACAATCGTGATTTTCGAGAATCCGAAAAAATGCTTAAAAAACAGTCATAATTTATTTATCCCACCAGTAAAATTTAATTGTTATTGCATTACTTAATCCGAGCATTTTTCTTATTCAATTGGGCAAAAATTTCTCTTTGAAATAACCGGTGATAAAAGATTAAAAATTCTGTAAAAGATATGCTAAATGAGACATTATTTGAACATTTTTACCAGAGATATTGATCCGTTAAGCGGTTAACTTTATAAAAAACAAATTTTGAAATGAACAAAATACATATTAATTTACAGCAAAATCATGATATATCAGCAAAAATTCTCAAAAAATTCCCCGCCTTATTATTTTGTTCTTGCAGTAATTAATCAATTATAAAAACCTATAATCCATTCCCCAAACTAAAATTCCAGAATTCCTAAGGATCCTGCAATTTCTAGAATATCAATATGATTGCATTTCAATTTCATTTGAATAAGAAATACTAAGTACGAATATTTTCTTATTGAAAATCACTTGTTAAAGAAGGCAAAATAACAAGTGTTTATTTTAGCTTTATTTATTTTATAAAGAAAATATTGATATTTCACTTAAAACATAACGGGTTCCGTAAGTAAAATTAATTTATGATACTTCTTCATCCGTTGCACAGTCAGCACAAAAAATGTTTCATAACTTTATTTTTTAATATTTTGTCCTATATTTTTTCTGTCGTTATAATTAAAAAAATATATGCACCCACATCAGCCGTATTAGATGATTTAAAAAAAAAAAAAAAAAAAAAAAAAAAAAAAAAAAAAAAACAGAATCTATGGAAACGCATAATATACAAACATCCCGCCGTCAAATAATGAAAATTATCCTTTTTCTATTTCTTAAAGGAGGTGCATATTTATCCGTTAAAAGATCGAAACACGCAAGTCAATTTGCCATACATGTTATTCTACATTGTAGAAATTATTTAAAAAACTCCATGCACTCCCATCCGCCCCCCTAAATTAAATAATTAAAAAAAAAAAAAAAAGCAGAACTCATCGGAACGCAAAATATCTACATACCCTGCCCCCAAAAACTGAGGATATACTTTTTCTATTCGGGAGGGGAGGTTCATATTTACACATTAAAACATCAAAACAAGTAGGTCGTTATTTAGAAATCATTTACTGGATAAAACAAAAATCCAAATAGAAAACTAATTTGATACATTTCAATGAATTTTTGTAGAGAAAAATATAAAAAATCCTATACACAGTAAAAACTTTGACTCATTTTCTACAGCGTCACTCAACCGCTTTTATAGAAAACGGTTATTTTACTGTGTTATGGAGCATTCTCATAGGTCATAAAAGAGATATTCTATAAAAGCTGTGGAGTGACGTTGCAGCAAATGGACCAAATTTTTAACACAGTGTAGCACTACCGAAATAATCGCCACGGATGATTTTCAGGAAACGCTATTCCTGCAAAAGAGGAGGAATTTGACTACAAAAATTCTGCCCAATCAGATTTCGATACGGCAAAACCGGTTGGGAAAGCCGAAATATGTGTCGATTTAATATGCTCGATTATACCGTGATAAACGAGGATTCGAAATAAACATCAAATACAAAAGCTACGTATTTTTGTCCGTAGAATCCGAATCTGCAATAAAAAATGGGGGTTATAACTTAAGATTTCAAAGTTGGACCCCCTCTGACCCCCAGGGGGTCGGTTGCGAAGGTCAAATTTGGTATCACTGGGTAGCTTATTTAAAAATATTTAACACGTATATTTTCGTTTTTCAATCTTATATGTATTTATCGAGTTATTCGACCGTTTCCAGACTTTTCGGACACCCTGTATATATATATATATATTCCTTTTCTTTGGTATTAACATACTTTATTGTACATTTTTGTGTTCCATTGTCAGCTTAAACCCCTCTTACTGACAAGCCCGTGTTAACACGTTCACTAAGCTCCAGTTTTTACTGCAATACAAACAATATTTTTTAAAAAATAAGAAGAGAAAAATTATAATTTAACAAATTACAACGGCTATTTGGAAAATTTTATTTTTAATGAATAAAATTTTAGTTTTATAAATAAATTCTATATTTAAAATAATAATAATAATAAACATCATTTTTATAATGATCAAAGTGTGGTTTACGTAATAGCAGAGTCCTATATTACGTACACCATGAATTAAAAAAATAATATTCCTGTACCAATCATATATAAATTTTAAACAAAATTTTAGTTTTACGGGGGGGGGGGGATTAAGAAAATGTAGGAAGGCTCGTATTTTCTCTGGCTCTCCGTGACGCAGAAAGATAAATTAGTGCATATTCACACTGTAGGTACTATGTTTCTCATTGAACTGTTGTAATAACTTCATTTTAGGCTCAGAAAACTATATGGTGATGAAAAATTCGAGTGCATAACGAGTGCAATATTAAACATCATGTCAGCTTCCTATGTGCAAATAGGATGAGGGAGTGTTGAAACACTTATTTCAGTTGCAATTTAGCATTTCTGCAATACTGTGAAAGGGTTTCAAAATTGAATTAGATATTGAACAGAATTCAATTTGGACTTTCGAAACAGAAATTCATTGTGAGTGACCTTGGAATCTTTTCCAGCGGAGGCTCAAGATGTTTTAGGGGGGGGGGGGGCTGAGTCGCCCCTAACAGCCCCCTAGCTACTGTCATCTTCAAACGAAATCTTATTTTGAATCTAGTTATAATTAATGTATGAGTTTTTTTGTCTTACAAACTAGGAAATGTGTAGATCTAGATCCGCAATTTTATTATTTTAAATTAAACAGTATGCGAAGAAGAGTTGTAAAGATAGGGCTGCCACAGGCGGCTATTTTTTAATTCTGTTTCGCACCACTTTTCCAAAACAAAAATCTTTTATATACGCTTTGAAATCTTTTTCAGGGAAAATATACCACAAAATACATTTTTTAAAAATAGTTCTGCGAGAAGAACATGAAAACAATCGCCCCTGGCATCCGGTAAAGGTGTAAAGGCCATCGAAATTCAGCTTGCGACGTTTGACGCTATTAATTTTTTCTATCATTAAGGGTGTATTTTGATTCAAACTGCCTATTTTCCGATTTATTTTTGAACTCATTATTGCTCTCAAATACACCAAACTTTCAAAATCTCTTATTTGGAAAGTACACGAGGTTCCGTAATTGTCGATTCTTTGATAAACGCAAAAAAAAAGCAATCAAAAACGGCATTTCGAACCGATTTTTCCCAAGCGGGAGATTTGAGAACGAAAAAAGGGCTCATACTCAGAAGATAATTGTTTGTAACTCAAATTCTAATGAATTGAGCGTAAAAAGACATCACACGGCACCTCATACGTCCCTTCAAGAATCCTCTCAGCAAATTTCATGTTTCTACGTTTAAAAATGTGTCTGGGTGTATTCGAAAAAACGCTTTTCCATCTTCAACAGCTCGAAATTTTCCGATACAATTTCAGACACATTTTTAAAAGTAGAAACATGAAACTTGCTGAGGGAATTTTTGAAAAGACGTATAAGGTACCGTGTGATGTCTTTTTTACGCTCAGTTAGAATTTGATTTATAAACAATTATCTTCTCAGTATGACTCTTTTTTTTTTCGTTCCCATATTTCCCGCTTCGGAAAAATCGGTTCAAAATGCCGTTTTTGATTGCTTTTTTTGCAATATGTTCTGCCTTTATCAAAGAATTGACAATCACGGCACTTTGTGTACTTTCAAATAAAACAATTTGCTAGTTTGATGCACATGAGAGAAAAAACGAATTAAAAAATAAATCGGAAAATAAGCAGTTTGAATCGAAATACACCCTTAAGAAAAGAACATGGCATGTAAAAATGAGATGAAGAATTATTTTTCTAAGTAAAATATAATTTTTCTGTATGTATCAGCTACTCGTCGTACGGCCGCTGTCGGTTTTTCTACATTCATACCTTAGCAAAAAAAAAAAAAAAAAAAAAAAAAAAAAAGACCTAAAATATCTTAAACTGCCAATAGATGACAGCACTAGCAAAATGCCGACTGTTGCGTTTGGTAATTCAGTTGAAATTCAGAATCAAAACGCTAATTTTGACAACATTTTCTAAAATAATTTTATCCATTTTGAAAAAAACGAATAGCTTTTTCAATTTCGTAGTTTTTTAGTTGGTTCGATTTCATAGTTAGTGCCATATCTGTTTCTGAATAAAAATTAAACCAAGGATATCAATATATCAGAAAGGTGAGAGTCAGGGGCCTCGCTAAGGGGGGGGAGCCTCCCCCCCCCCAAACATTCGTGAATGTTGTTACACTTGGCAAATTCACAAACTTAGTTGGCAAATTTTCTTTAAAATTTTAATAAACACTATAATATATTTTCAATTTTTGAAAGAATCGGCAAAAATTACAAAACTAATTGGGAATATTATTAACCTTTTAACAAATAGGAGCTATATTACATTTTCTAATTGTGGTAAGTTGGCAAAATTGTAAAATGAGTTGGCAAATATTGAAATTTGACTTGGCAATTTTAGGTCCTCTCCCCCCTCAATAAAAAGTCTTAGCAATGGCCCTGGTGAGAGTTTAACATTTGAGAGCATATAAAGTCGTCAAATGCATGTGAACCCTTTTTTTCCTTAATATATACAGAGAAAGTGAGACTTCGAAAAATAATTTATTCCATTTGTTCTGGCATTTTACAAATTACAATCAAGCATAGTTTATATTTGGATATTTGAATTAAATGATTGTTTTCGTGAAACTGGATGCGTTTATTTTATTTTATTTTTTATTTTATTTTTTTGGAAATAAAACTTTTTTTACTCAACATATTTGGCCCTATTTCATCTCAAAAGTGAACATACAATATTTTTTTGTCCATTATCATGTTTCTAAAAATATTAACTTCACATGCAACGTCAAATATATTTGAAATTTTATAGTTTTAATAAATGAATAATCTGAAAATAGAGTATGCATAACCATTAATTTTTGTTGCATAACCATTAATGCAAAACTCTTTAGGTATACAGTTTAGTTTTACCCTCAATGATTGAGTAGTTGAGACGAAATTAATGTAAAGGAAATTATTACGAAATAAAAAAATAGTGATTTCGTCTGTCATATGATTTTTTTAAATTATCTGATAAATGCAAGAAAAATACTTTTATTGTTTTGAACGTCTTAAACTATAAGAGTAATTAGTCATTAAAACAGTTCATAATTACTATTACTATTCTTATTTGTATAAATACTACGATGTAAATGTATTATGGTTCCTATTCCTATCTCAATTTCCGCAAGTGCTGCCACCTAGTTTGTATTAAAGTAGTTTTTTCATTTCTCTTTGAAAGTTAATATACAGTAGACGCTCGTTTATACGAAATTAGTTATTATGAACGACCGAATAGACCCGAATTTACTCACACAGTTACAATGCGATTTTTTCCTACCATTTACGAATTACAAATCAGAAAAATTTGTCTTTTGCGAGCTCTGGGTGGTTTATAGATTGCTTTTTTTTTTCTGGCACCGGTATTAATTCACCTTCTTTTTATTTATTATAAAGTATAAGCTTATTTTAAGCGTTGTTTTTTAATTTATATTTCTATTTGCATTAATCGTATTGCCCTGTCGACCTTTCCCCTTTTCCCTGGTGTTTACTTGATCTATCAAACAGGGCCTGATTAATGCACGGGCCTTCGGAGCATCGGCGCTGGGCCCACAAATCCCGTGGCTTTTTTTTTTTTTTTTTTTTTTTTTTTTTTTTTTTTTTTTTCCTTAATCAAATACTTTTTAAATAATATTGTTTTATAAAATATGAAACATAAAATTTAAATATTCTGAATGACTCAATGCAATTTAGTATTTTGAAAAATTGATAAATACTGTAAAACCTCGATTATATGTTCTTGGAATTTGCATTTTTTTGCATATAAATTATCTCACAATTTAAGTTTTTCCTTTGTTTCATTTTATATTTTGATCCCTGAAGCAAAGTGAAAGCAAAGTTTTACTGCAATAAAAAACCTCCATATTTAATTTTTCTGTAAAAGTCTTTTTCAATTTGAAAGTACCTATAATTTTCAAAATGTGCCGTATCCAGAAAATCAAATTTGGGGTAATGCCAAAAAACATAGGCGTAGGAAGTGGGGGAGCTAGGGGAGCTGTGGCTCCCCCTAGAATATTTCAGACGAGCTCAGCTCCCCCGGGAGAAATTCTCGCATCACATTGCATTGTTTAATTAAAAAAATAAAGTCTACTGTTTTTAGGAAATTCACACAATAAACAGCAAAGAGAAGAGAAAGTGAGCACACTTGGTTGTGCCTTAATCCTTTTTCTCATCATTTCAAACCCTCTCGATTGCCAGAAAGAAAGGAGGTCTTAAAGGTTTACTACAAAATACTCAATTACTTGATGCTTTTATACGTATTTATAAAGAGTTGTCTTGAAAATTGATTTGGAAGAAATTTGTAAAGACTTTGCAAGCAAACCAACAGAAAGAACTTTTACCTTTTGGCAAATGGGAGTGGGAGAAGATTTAAATTTGAATATCGTATTCGGGATCGTCCATAAACTACGTTTCTGTGTAATAAGTATACCTAATAAAAAAAATATTTTTAACTGGATTAAAGAGTTGGTGATCTTTTGGTATGCTTCTATTGTATATTCTTATGAAAAGTGCAACACTATGAAGGAAACCTCCTAAATGAATAAAAAAATCCCCACCACTAACTTTCCACAATGTACCTCGGCTCCCCCTATTTGTACAAAGTTCTTACGCCACTGCCAAAAAATGTACACTGTGTCTATTGGTTTCAATATAAACGAGGAATTTACAATATCCAAATTATAGTTTAAAATAATTACTAGACTGTCAGGGAAAACGCAATTTTTATTAATTTGGATAAGGCGAGTTTTGAAAAAGACGTCCTCATTGTCCTCATTTATTCTACATGATAAACTGTGGATCATAGATGTTTGTGAATTATACAAATGCTTATTTGAGAAAGTGGACGGTAATTCAATTTCCTAATTATACTTGTAAGTTTTTTTTTTTTTTTTTTTTTGTCAACTTTTGTTAACTTTCACCCAAACAACTTTGTCGACTCATAAAAAAAGCCTACTTTTTTTCTGAAAGCGTCACCGGGAATTGGGAGATAGGGGGGGGGATAACTTTTAGCAGGCTCTGGGCCCAACTTTAGCTTGATCGGGGTCTGATATCAATCATTGCCTCTGCAAGAACTTTGTTAAACAAAATTCACTCCTGCTAACCCATCTATGCATTCCTGAATCCACTGATTGAGTCCGAAAAAAAGTAAACGCAAGCATCGCGACTTGCTTAGGAATTCAAGAACTCTGCATTGGTCAGGTAGCATAATGAGTGTGCTAAGGAAGAAGGCGGGGATATGAAATTATGCCCCCTTCAAATATTTGAAAAAGTGTAAATTTTGACCATTCAGATTAATTTTTACGAATTATCTACGCAGATAACGAAAATCATACGTAAGTCTATAATCAACAACAGACATAATTATGAGAAAGATAATGTCACACAACAAACATAAAATGGGATGTGGTGGGTACTTTCCTCGAAATCCAATGGGGCTGATTTTTGACACATATTTTAATTTATTTTTGTTCGGAAATGCTTGAATTTACTAGGTTTTGTTATTCAGAAACTACATAATCGAAAAACGTATCCCACTTTATAGGTAATCGCAGAAGATCTTTCAGAAGATACTGCTAAATTTGATGTTTTGAGCCAAATTTCCGTATGCAATACAGTGAGAAAGATGAAAAATTGGTCATCATCTGATTACAAATACTTATAACTCAACTTATTTATCAAAAAAATGAAAATCTCATTTCAATTCCAAATCACTAAAATAGTCAGGCTTGCCAATTTTATGCTTTTATGTTTAAAGATGAATCAGAATTTTTTGATGTTGTCCAGCAGGGAACTTAAAAAGCGCCTCAGGCAGGCTGTAATATTGAAAATATTTTCGAGAATCAAAACATCAAAATTTGGAAGGAAAAAAAAAAAAAAAAAAGAAAGGCTTTGTTTACTTGGTTTCGAAAGATAAAAAGTTTGAGGCTCTTTGTCAGTCAAATCACCAATTCCCCACCCTAATTTTAAACCTATGGGCATGGAATGCAATCGTTTATTTAATATATCTCCTCGGGAAATTAAACTTTTTAACTTCCTTTCTCTCTGCACATTTTGTAAAGAGCGTCTCTCTTTTTTCTTTTTCTTAAGGCTCCTGGTCACTCAGCTTCCGAATTCTCCTCCGTAATGTTATGCCTATGGGCATTTGATGAATTTTTATATTCAAAATATCACCTCTGGAAATTAATATTTTTTGACTTCTTTTTTTTTTTTTTTTTTTTTTTTTTCAGTTTTCTCTCCTTTTCTCTTTTTCTCTTAGTTTTCAGATTTTTTTTTCTAAAAGGTACGATTAGTTTTTATAAAGTGTTAAAATTTAACTCACACTTTGTCAGTTTTTAACACATAAAATATAAAATTAAGCAATGATTTTAGAAATATTCTGAGAACTAGAGGTCTGCACGGGCCCGGGCCGGGCCGGCGGAATCGTTTCGGATTTTCTAACGGGCCGGGCCGGGCCGGCAGATTTAGAATAGTTTTTTCAACAGGCCGGGCCGACAAACAACATAAACGGGCCGGGCCGGCAAAAAAATTCAACGGGCCAGACGGGCCGGGCCGGGCCGATAAAAAAAATTTCTGGCCTGCCGGCCCGTTCTGAAGATTTAAGCAGAAACGATAAAATATGAGCTATTTTCAACGAAAATGGTTTTAACGAGAATAAGTATAAATGTGGCCATACTAGTTTGACAGCGTCAGTATAAAAATGCACAGTGCATCGGCATCGGAGAATTACATTATGTGTAACCCGTTTTAATATTTTTTTAGCTGACTCATGCCGGTCCGAGATCACGCTTACATTATTTTTCTACAAATAGACTGGCCGAACCGGTGCTAGACTTAATTATTGGCAGAAAATATGATTTGTAAAATTATTAACAGCCATAAAGAACTTATGTTAGCTTAGTCTTCGGATATATACTTCTTGATGATTTTTAAATTAATTTCTCAATAATGCGAAAGTTTGACACATTTTCTGATTAATTTTAAATTGTAAACGTATAAAAGTGACAAGCCTAACTATTGAAGGGATTTGGAATCGAATAGCGTTTTTCATTTTTGGTAAATAAAATACTTGTATAACCTTGTTGAGATATAATAGTTTCTCAAATAATTGCAGGTTTTTCTCCCTTCCCTTGCTATTGCTTCCGGAAATTCTATTCAAAACGCTAATTAAGACAGTATTTTATTTGTTTACAGTATTCTTAAATTGTTTGTATCAAAAATTGGATAACGCCATTCGATTATATAGTTTCTGAATAAAGATATCTGCTAATCTTATGCGTTTCTGAGGGAAAAAAATGAATTTAGAAATGTATCAGAAAGGAGCTTCTTTGAATTTAAGAGTGAATTTGGATTTGAAATCTATAATAAAAAATTATAGAAATATATTTATAAATCTTCTTTAATTAAACAGCTTCAAAATTAACGATGTTTTTAGCTTTCTTTCTTTTTTCTTTTATTCTAAGCCATATTAATTTTTTAATGAATCTTTCTTTATTCGAATGTCGAAAGCCTAAGAATCTAAGTAATCATTAATGTTGTTAATGTGTATTTGCTGTAAAATATACTGTAAAATCATTCCATAGATATGTATGCAGTATTCTTTAAAGAAATCTTTGTTATATGATAAAAATCTGAATTTTTTAGAAATCGTAGAAATTGTAACGGGCCAAAACGGGCCGGGCCGGGCCTAAAATACAAAAATTTAAATGGGCCGGGCGGGGCCCGGGCCGAACTTTTGAGTTTTACAACGGGCCGGGCCGGGCCGAAATAACTTTCCTACGGGCCGGGCCGGGCCGGGCCTGAAAATTCCGGCCCGTGCAGACCTCTACTGAGAACTAAAAAAAAAAAAAAAAAAAAGTGACTTTTTTTTAAGAAGAGATTACTGAAAAAAGAAGTTAAAAACATTCATTACCCGAGGAGATATTTTGAATATACGAATGCATCAAACGCCCTTAGACTTAACATTACGGAGGGTAATTCGGAAAATAAGGAACCATCAATCTTAATTCTCAAAATATTTCTAAATTACATTCTTAATTAGATATTTTATGTGTTTAAAAAGCTGAGGATCAGTGAGCACTAGCTCATTTCCTTATCGCGTCATTTGAAGTATAAATACAGGTGTAAATGCATGTGTAAAATGTAAAATACTGCATATTTATTTTGTGCAAATTATTTTCAATTTATCCATTTATACATATAATTCAAAAACCACATATACTTATTAATTGAAATTTAAAATTTAAAACTTTGTAAATAAAATGAAAAACATGCATGTAATTGTATTAAAATTGAAAAAAGGAATTCGTGTATAACCTATACCTGTCCCAGAAAAAGTCTGAAACTCCATATAAAAATAAAAATAAGTTTAAATTTTCTAAACCTAACGTTTTTCAATGGGGCAGTTATGACTGTAACAGATGATTTTTTTTTTTTTTTTTTTTTTTTTTTTTTTAATCTCCAACCCAAAGGAAGCATAATACGTAGATTATACTGTACAACGATGATCTTGTCACAGAACTGAAATTAATTGAATATAATTCAGTTTTTTACGCTGATTCCGAGTATGCTTTTTGTTTTTCTCTAGGTTTTTCAGTTTTTAAGAAATTTGCATATTTATGTTTATGTAAATTTAAGCTTTTTTGCACCATTTTATGAAATTTTAAATACAGTATGTGTCCCACTGAATTACCTTTCTATATAATGACTACAGGCTTATTTGCTTCAGGTAAATGTCACGATTTGCGTATTCTTAACCTTTATCTGTCTGTTATTAAGTCTAATTTGCATATTTTTAAATGGTGCAATGTTAACAATTATCAACTTTAAGTAGTTGCCACAGAATTGACATAACGTATTTCTAGACTAGATTTTTACGTTTATTGCAAAACATTTCACGCTCACATGTCAGTATAACCTCAGAAACAACGTTTTTGTTAAGTAAACTATACAATAATCTCAATAAAAAACAAGAAAGTCAGTCTGATATTGATTTATACCTTAACCTTTTCGGTCACTGGATCCCCAAATGGCGACCTAAATTTTATTTCATTTTATTAATGACACTCGAACATAATTACAATTTTGATATTAGAATGATATATTTCTAAGATTCAAGCTAATGCAAATAAAATAAAAATATTACTCTGAAATAAAATGCAGAAGAAATAATTCAATAATAATTATTAAAATTGCATTGATACTCGGTAGCGAAGACGTTAAATTTGCATATAATTGTAGAAAATTTGCATAAATCGTAATATGCGAATATCTCAAAAACAAGACCGCCTGAAATAAACCTAAAACTAGATTGGAGCATACGTTATCAAGCCTAAAAGAGTACTGTCAAAATGTAGAAATGTTTGCATGTTAAAATTAGGAATTTATCAGGAAAAAAAATCTTTTAAATCGGTTATCGGGAAATCAATCGTTATCGCAGTCTTTCCAGCACGTTTGCGTGGTATAGAAGAGAATGCAGTCTCTAAATTTTATTTCCCACCTGTTCACACACACACAGTGACGCGGAGAGAGAGTTTTCCAAAGTTTGTTTACGCGTCCAAGAAACACTTGAGTCAACACTTTTGGCCGAAAACACTGCTGCAACAAGCAGGTGTGTGTGAATTTCGATGATCAAAGTTTACTTCGCTGACCGATGATCGAATTTTGTCTGTCTACGGATTAAGTTTTGCTGAGATTGAAATGCTTGTTTATTCGAAAGAGAAGTTCATTATATTTAATTTTTTTTACACCTGGCCTCTGTATTCAAAGACAGTCCTGGTATTCTCAATCCCACACTGGATAGATTCGGACATATTTTTAACATATCCCTACCAAGTTGAAACAGAAATGAACTAGTGAAAAATGCTCCAAGGAGCAGTGCAAAAGCAGAATATGATTTTAATTGAGCATTAAAAAGTAATGGACAAGTGCTTCTGTTAATTACTGAGCATGAGGAAGGATAAGGGATCCCTTCTTGGCTACAACTCACTTCAATGCCAACTTTGAAAAAATCATATTTGCGCTTTTTCCATATAAAAGAAATTTGCGGTTCTTTAGTAGAATTTTCCACCGTGCTTTAGATGTTAACCAGGGGTGTAGTCATAAAAATAACATAAGATATATGCTCTAAGCAGAGGGATATTCTAGAATGTGTATACTATAAGCTTTCTTGAAAAACAGAGGGTATATGGTGTTCTATTAAAAAGTCCAGAAGGTGTACGGCGTATAGCCTGTACTACATCTCTGATGTTAACTGCACTGTTCACTCTGCACTATACTACAAATCAATTTTCTGTGCAATTATACACTTAGGGTATGCTAGGTGGCAGTGCATGAATGTGATACCTGCAGGAACTAGGTATCTGGCATTATGTCGCCTTCCTTTACATTTATGTCTAATTAATCTGCATCTTTACTGGTTACGTCTTTACACTATACATTTTTATAGTAACTGAGACTGATTTGTTTTCACGGAAAAAGCGCAAATATGATTTTTTCAAAGTTGGCATTGAAGTATGTTGTAGCCAAGAAGGGATCCCTTATCCTTCCTCATGCTCAGTAATTAACAGAAACACTTGTCCATTACTTTTTAATGCTCAATTAAAATCATATTCTGCTTTTGCACTGCTCCTTGGAGCATTTTTCACTAGTCCTTCTATTTTTCCATATTCCATAGGGATACTGCACAACTTGTTTTGTATTTTATATATAGAAAACAAAATCTTATTTGTATTGAAATTAAAAAATGCTACATACTCTAATACTCTGGTGTTACAAATTTAAAAAAAATTTTAAACAGGTTTTTCTAGACCAAAATTCTACGGTGGTTTTCAAAAAAAAAAAAAAAAAAAAAAAAAAAAAAAAATCAGTTTTTTACTAAAGTGAATAAAATAATAAATCCTTTCAAAGAATAGATTTTTCATTCAAATATCCATTATTTTTGCCAAAAACAGGAACTTTTTTTATGCAAGAGTAAAGTTTGATACAAAAACCATGCTTCTTTTTTTTCTTAATCCGTATTTATTACGGACTTATTAAAAACGTACTCCACCGCTTTTATAGGAAACGATTGCTTTACTGTGTTATGGAGCATTCTCATTGGCCATAAAGAGACATTCTATAAAAGCTGTGGAGTGACTCTGCAACAAATGGGTCAAATCCGGGCTACACTAGATACCGGGCTTGCTCATTCCTTACTACGACGTCACGAAAGGTGGCTGGCCGCTATTAAGGCTCCTATATATCGGGCTGAATCACTCCTCCATTAAGTTTCCAAAATGGTTGCCTGATTTGGCGTCTTATCGCGCAGATGGTGAGGTGAGTAAATTTAGTTACACAATTTTTCCTTCGGGAAAGGCATTTAAATATGTCGTATATGAAAGGGTAAAATAATAACATTTAGTTATGCTTTTGTATAATGCTATATTAGAATTATAAAATTATTTCCATCAATTTATGTTTATTGATATGTTTCACATGCTTATTTAAGAAAGAAAATATGAATGGAACTAACTTTAAATTTGATTTAATGTGAGATACATATATATATTCACATGTATTAGACTGATTTTATTCTTTTTTTATTTTTACTGTGAAATTATGATAAATATTTTTCGAATAAAAAAGCTTCAAATGCTAATATTCTATGCTAAAATTTAGTAAATTAAGGACACAGTTTTTACGGATTAGTCGCATATAAAGTAATTTCTAATTAAAAATTTTAAAAAGGAAATAATTAAAAAAGGAAGAATGAAATCTTTCCGCGTTTCCGGTTTCTTTCAATTTCATCTTAATTCGCCTTACTCCTCCTACATCCTAAAAGTTTCAATCAAATGCGTGAGATTTGTAGAACATTTTTTATTTACTTTCTTGCATGTTTATTACTTTAAGAGTTAAAGGAGCCCTAGCCGCTATCTGCGATTGGTACAAATAGGGCTCAAAGTGACGCATTCATCGTTTTGTACCAATCGCTAGATGTCATTCAGCCACCTTTTGTGACGTCATGAAAGGAATGAGCAAGCCCGGTATCTAGTGTTGCCTTGGTCAAATTTTTAACAGTATCAAGGGCGGCGCCAGAGGGGGGGCCGTGGGGGCATATGCCCCCCCGTCGGGCATACTTGGCCCCCCCATCGGGGTGAAAATTCAATTTCGTCGGGGAAAATATTTTGACTTTTGAATTTCAGCCCATTCAAGTTGGGTCAAAATATGGAGCTTTTTTTTTTTTTTTTTGAAAGTCTGATTGACTAAACTAATTCTTTTTTGTACATCGGTTTCTGACTGAAGTTTGATTCTTGCAATTTGAGTTTAGATAAAGCCGAATTATCGAAAAAAATCTGAATTTTTAAAATAAAAATCTACATGGATGACAGCATAGGATGATGCATGAATGACTCTATGCATGTTTATTTTTCAACAAAAAGATAAAATTTATACTAAAAATCAATTTTATACTTTTTTTTTTAACTACATTAAATTTGTGGATCAGTTTTCGCTTATTTTGGATTTACGATCGGCTTGGAAATGAAGAATTTTTAGTCCAGTTAAAATACGAAAACGAAAATTATTTTGTCGGGGTTGTCTTGGATAACAAGTAGAATGCTTCATCGTGTGGGGCAAACTGCACCTGACATGACTCGCAGTCTGGACCGGATCGGGTTGAGCCTAAATTTTTGTCGTTGAGTGTCGGATTAAAGTCGGATTAACTTTGTTTCAGGTTCGGGTTGGATGTTGATACTTATGGTTCTTGATTCGAGAAGAATTGATCTCTCAAAAGAATTTACAAAACTTATTTTAAGATGAAAAACTGTATTTGAATGTCAATGAATTTATGTATACTGATTTTTTTTACTTAAAATCTGAAATTGTTACTGAATATATATATATTTGTAAACATATTCTTACATAACTGCATTACAGCATGGATATATTTTTTCATCAGCTACAATTAGGGTTTGGTTGGGTTGAAATATTTCGGGTTCAGGTCGAAATGTAGAGATGTCTAGCTCAAATCGGGTTTCGGGTAGAAACCCGATCCTGCATCTCCTCGGAAAATTAAACTCAACTCGACTGGCGGTTTTAATCGGACCTGGCTAAAGTTAATTTTTTTTTCGGAAAGTTTAGGATTGACTTCTATTTTTCGAGTCGGGTAATTTTAATTGTTTTAGCGTATGGGCTCGATTCTATCAGATTCCTCAAAAGTATCCCCAAAATATATTTTAAAATGAAAAATCACATTATTTGAAAGTCAATGAATCAATATAGAGATATATCGATTTTTCTACATAAAAAATATAATTGATACTAGACTACTTTTCCATTATTGCTTTACAAGATGGAATTTTGTTTTTTCATACTGAGTTGGGATTGCGTTCGGAATGAATACTATTGATTTTAGAAGTTTTGTCAAGTTCGGGTTATCTATTTTTTAAAAACTGGTTCAGGTTGAATGGATATATAATTAATTAGCTCAGGTCAGGTATAACCCATTCCGCGGAGGATTCCGTGCTCAGTAAACAATCCGTGAATTGAACTATCCCCCCTCCATTGATTAGATTCTGTAAAAACAGAAAAAATTGCACTTTAATTTTGCCATTTCTACTCCACCTCCCGCAAAACATACAGAAAAAACACCAAATACCTGAAATACTCACACCTAAACAGCATGTTCGTCAAATTGCATGGGTATTCTGGCATCTGTGTTGCTTACAAGGAAGGTCTCCATTGGGGGCATACTCAGAATTTTTTGAAAAAGATACGAATTAAACTACTCATGTAAGTAATAAAGGATCAGTGAAAATTAGCGGCGGAATTACATTATTAGATATGTAAAAAAATAAAATAGTTTGGAATAATTGGCGTGAAAAGCTGAAAGCGACGCGGGATTTGGCGAGCAGTGCATTTCCTCGCCAAAAGCAGACGATTTTAACGAATCTGAAAATTGATTTTAATTGACTTTACTGTTAAAAATCTGCAGCATTTACTGCAACGTCACTCCACTACTTTTATAGAATATCTCTCTTCTGACCAATGAGAATGCTCCATAGCACGGTGAATTGACCGTGTCATACACTGTTAAAAATCTGCTGCATTTTGTTGCAACGCACTCCACCACTTGTATATAATATCTCTATTCCAATCAATGAGAAAGCTCCATTCCACGGCCAAGTAACCGTTTTCTATACAAGCAAGGGAGTGCGTTGCAACAAAATGCAGCAGATTTTTAACAGTGTATTTTTCAATTTGGAACAATTTTAATCAATTTAAATTGTGCTTTAAATGATAAAATATATTAATTTCATTTTGTTATAAGTACATATAAACGTATATGACAAAATTACACTTAAAGTAAAGTAAAAATGAAAAAACTAAAATTACTTAAACTAAACTTATTTAAATAAATTGAACATAGAAAGTTTTTTCTTTAAAAAGTATTCGAAACGTAAAAGCGTATTTTTCAAAATTTCGTTTTTTCGCCAACCGGAGATAAATTGCCAAATAAACGAAATTTTTATTATTTTTTTATGGACGTTATAAGGAGGTTCCGCCGAAATTTTTTTATAAACATATATAACTATATGAGAAGAACATTCTGTAATTTTTTCAGATTTTTCTGAGTATGCCCGTATGGAGACCTTTTCCTTGTTAGTACTATCCGTGTTAGAAAAGGAATTTAAATCCCTTTCATCTATAAATATGTAAAAATGAGAAATCTAAGATCAAAATTAAAAAAAAAAAAATCTTATGTCAGAAGGCAGAAATTAATTAAAATAATAGAAAAGATGAAAATCAAAGGAATGCTTCGGCAATGTTGAGCGGGAAATTTTGGTCCTCGCAGACCTCTAACCCGCAGCTAGATCTCATGCATAACCCGCAGTTTGAATCAGCGATATATTTATAATTGCAGATCGCTTTTCGCTGATATTAAAATAATTCACTTTTAGATTCCCAACTATTTTACAATTTTTCACTTCATTTACATTTCTCTTGGAAATTTTGTGTTAAAGTTTTTGTTTCAGATTTAAATTCTGATCTTATCAAAATTTGGAATATCACACTTTGTGCATTTGATCAATATACACTCTAAAACAAAATGGAAATTGAAGATATTTTCCCCCATTGTTTTTATTATTATTTTTATAGTTAAAAAAGTCTGCTTTAATTTGAACATTTTTTCGAAAATAAAAAAAATTAATCAATTTAATGCTAAAACTACCTGAAATCCTCCAATATCTACAGATGCATTTTTTTAATTAAAGGACTGTTTAATTAACTGTGTCACAACGCTGTGTACTAGGATTTTCTATTATAAACTGATTTTTTACTTACCTCTATTTTCTCTCAAAATATGAAAAATTCATGAATCAAATCTCAATTTTTTAAAAAATTCTACAATCAAAAGACAGAAAATTCTTCAAGTAATAGAAAAATCCGTTCCAACCACACGTGCTTTCCAGCAAATTACTGCCTGTATGTTTTATTTTTTGCGAAATGTTTTTTGAGAGTTTATAAAATAATTACATTTTCTCAAAAATGACTAAATTAGAAAATGATGAAAAAAGTAAAACGCGGTACTTATAAACTCTTAAAATTTATATACAGTAAAACCTCTAAATAACGGACACCTCGGGAACTCAGAAATTGTCCGCTATTGGGAAAACCTCCGAGATTAAAAAATCACTAAGAAATGCTTAATGTTTCATTAATTGACTTTTATATATCATAAAATTTCTACTATATGATTAATCAGAAATTAAAATTAGTTTTTAAGCAATAAAACTGAAATAAAATTTTGCACTCCTTTATTCACTGTTCATCAGATTCTTGTGAAAAAAATCTGTTACAAAAGTTTAATTTTGCTTGCAATTACATGTAATTTGTTTTTCAATGCGACATTATTGGACATTATTAAGATTTGGTCAGGGGAGAGGGAATTGCACTCTTAACTATTAGAAGCATAAAATATCAAAATCTTCCTGGGAGATATTTCAGTGCTCTAGAAGATGTTCCTCCTGAGAAACCCCTTGAATTCAATGCTTGTGGGTGGAGATATTTTCCCAGCACTCCCTCTACACTTATCTATGATTACAAAATTTGTGACAAACTGCCATGATAAGTTTAGAGGCTTTTTTTTTTTTTTTTTCCCTCCTCTCTTTAAAAAATACTTTTTCATCCTTTATTACCGAAAATAGTGTCCGCTATTCGGAATGTCCGTTATTCAGAGGTTAAGCATATAAAAATTTAGGTTTTGGGAGTGGGAATTGGGAAAACTGTCCGCTAAATAGAGGTGTCCGCTATTCGGGAGTGTCCGTTATAGAGGTTATACTGTATTTCAAAAATTCTAGTTCGATTAATTATACTTTCACATTAATTTCAAGGAAATTAGTATTTAGTACAGCAACGTGTTCAGATTTAACGAAAAAGGATATGAAAGAAATTTCAATTTTATACAGATTTTGTTCTAGCCAAGTATGTTGTTTCTTTATACTCGTATTCTTATTTAGATTTCAATCTAACGATATTTAAACTGCAAAAAACAGCTGCGGTTCACCAAAAGGAAATGCATGACTATCTGTTTTGAGTAGTTTTCAAATTCTGTTCTGCAAGTTAATATAAAACAAACTTTTCGACTGCTGGAATGATAAAGAGATCGATGAATATGTTGTTTAGCTTCAGCAAACGTATTCTTGCTGATTGGTTGTAAAAAGAACCTTTATACATCTCAATGTTGTTGTGGGAATTACTAGAAAAACATCTGCTCTGATAGTCTTGAAGGATATTTCAGAGTTACATAAGGTGCAGTTCCCTATTATCGACGTTTGTCCATTGACCACAGATATAAGGAGTTAATTCTTTTTCCTAATCTAGTATTTTTATTTAAAAATATCGAAATCGTCTATTTAATGCTTTTTTTTTTTACAAAAATTATATAATTAATAATACAGTAACCGTAAGAACAATGCTACAATGACCTTTTAAAGAACGAATCTGACTATAAAACAATGAAATTTATGACTTTGCAAATTTTGCATTTGAATTATTAATTCTACTAATTATAAATACTTTATGAGTTCAATCTTTTTACGAATGTGTGAACTATACTATTTTTCTGCAGTACATAAAAAGTTTCAAGTCTTTCATACGAGTAAGTTCAAATGATTTCTTATTTCTTTGCGTTTGTATGTAATTTGATATTTTTACTCGAGTGCTTTAATTTTAAAACTTCTTTATACGCAGAATTCGTAATTTTGTTGATAATAATAATTTAACTTTTTAAAGAAATTATGTAAGTTTTTCATTTGTATTTTTGCATTCAGTAATACATACAGCAGAGCACCCATTATTACGCCTCATATATTACGCACGACATGGATTAAACATTAATATTCCTGGGCCCAACATAAACAAGGTTTAAATGAAATTTCAGTTTTGCAATTTTCGGAACTGCGAATTTTTAAACTTCTAAATATCGCACATTTTAAATTTTTACACAGTGACATAGAGAAAAAAATGCTCTTTTAAATGAAATTTGTTTGCAAACTTTACCATAATTTGTTTTCAAATTATTAATATTTTAAAAGTTTTTATTACATTTTTTGTCATCGTGTCAACAGAAGTATTCCATTTTTGGACATTAAATATGGACCAATCACAAAACGAATAAAATAAAATAAGTTCCGGAATTCAACCAATAAATAGATTCAGATCTGCTTCAGATTTTCCAGTTCTCCACCGAGATCAACAACTATTTTCCAAATAGTTAAAAAAAAAAAAAAAAAAAAAAAAGATTAATTCTTTTTGATCAGAACTCTTCGTGTAAAACAGTTTATAACAATATCGAAGTAAAAATTCATGTTTTGTAGAAATAGAGTCAAGTCGGGTCGAGATTTTAACTGTTTTTTTTTTTTTTTGGGGGGGGGGGGAGGGGGAAGGGGCTAATATATATAATACTTGCTAGACCATATAAGCAGGACAACTTTTTAAATTTTACGCAGACTGGAACATTAATTTATTTTGTACGAACTGGGCCCTTGAAATTTTTGCCCACGCAATTTTTAGGACCTGCTCCAGCACGCGGGGACCTCTGATATATGTTATGAACTTGGCCCCCCTGTCGGGGATACAGTGCCCCCACGTCGGGCAAATTCTGGCGCCGCCCTTGAACAGTATGCATATCCTTGGCGCTATAGTTTACAGGAGTAGTACATTGTTAAAAATTTGAAACTTTTGCTGCATCGCCACTCCATCGCTTTGATAAAATATCTCTATTTTGATCGATGAGAATCCTCGATAATGTATTTAAGTAATCGTTTTCTACTTATCTACTATATCGTTTCCGTATATTTATTTTTTCAATCAGCACCAAGGTGCGCACTTTATTAGAAGACGCGCTCTATTAGAGGGCGCATTCTATTAGAATAAATACGGTATATACTTATAATAAATACACTTTGTTAAAGTACAGGGCCCCAATATTTGACAGGTATGCCAGGCATTTTTGCCATTGATGCCATTGTGCTAAAAACAAAATATAAATAAATGAAAAAAATGGATAAAATATAAATTTGGCATGGTGCAAAAAATTGCCTAATTTAAAATTAAAAATCAAATTTGACAGCCACCAGGGCTAGACACCGTGCATAATTATTCAGTAAATGATTCATTAAAAAATGACAAAAATCAGCATGTCAAAAATTTCAAAAAAATTCATAATTCGTTAAAAAATTAAGTTAAAAATAAGAGAAAAAAAAGCATTCTGTATTTTTTTTATGCTTAATCGAATGGTGTAACTGGTTTTTCTCTCCGATGATCACAAGTACCTTAGATTGATGACTGCTATTCTTTTATTTCATCTTGTAAAAAAACTGTTTAACGTAAAGCTATGAATTTTTGCAGGATTAATTAGCATCGCAAAATCTTTAAAATAAACTTTACCGCAACATTCTATCTGCAATAGAACGTTAGATATACCCATTTATGACCAAGTTTGGAAAATACGCAATTTCAGAAAAACCGCCCAGCAAAATAACGTTTTCTCGATGACTACCTCGGGATAAAAAGTTTGTCTTTTGTTTAAAAAAAAAATTAAGTTTTTATCTTTAGTAGTTTTCGAGAAAAGTGCTGTGACACAAAATTTTTGTCCGATTTTCAGAATACTCTACAGTACACCTACAGTATGCCATAAAAAAAAATAATTTTTGTGCTATGTTGTGCTTCTTGGTCAGACGAACATTTAAAAAAAATCATCAAAATTGGATAAGTATTTAGTTAGTTATTGCAAAAAGAAAAATTGAAAAATCCGTGTGCATTATCGCTCAATCATATTATTGTTGCGCGCTGCCGCGCGCACAATGATAACAGGGGGGGGGGAGGGGGGCTCATATTTTCATTCTCTCGGACGGCAGAAAGATAAATTAGTGCATATTCACTTTGTAGGTATTATATTTCTTATTAAACTGTTTGTAATAACTTCGTTTTATGTTAAGAAAATAAATGAATGATGAAAAATTCGAATTTATAACTAGTTCAATATTAAATATCATGTTCGCTTCATTTGTGCAAATAGAATGAGCGAGTGTTCAAACAATTAGTTACAATTTAATATCCCTGCAAAACTGTGAAAGATTCTCAAAATTAGTTTTTTGAACAGAATTTCATTTGGATTTACGGAACATAAATTCATTTAGCAACTTTGGAATCTTTTCCAAGGGAGGCTCAAAATGTTTTAGGGGGGAGGGCTGATCCACCTCTAGCACCCCCTTAGCTACGGTCCTGAATTGAAAAGTGTTTATGCATTCGGTTTGTCTGTTCGTCTGTCCACGTTCTAATTCCTGTAAATAAATCTGATTTTCATGCAATTAATAAACTGTTTTTAGTCTCTCCTAGGCATGTTTGGTATTGTATATCAACTACGTGGGATTAATAGTTCATTTAAGGGGGTAACCAAAACAATTCCATTACAGTATGATCTATGGGGAAAAATCGTTTACAGGGTATTTTAATGACACTGAGCGATTTCAAATGTATTGAAACTGATATGATCACTGAATTTTACTACAAAATAATTACAACAGAATGATTTGCTCATAGAATTTGTCGTTCATTTGTAGGGACACACAAAAGAAATCGATTACAATACTGCTTTTAAGTAATAATTGCTGAAAGTGAGTTTTCAATTTCGGTGTTCACTTTTAAATTTAACAGTACCCCCCCCCCCCCATTTTATTTTGCTTTTCACTATTTGTATATAAATTCTATACCTCAAATGCAGGCTTGAGAAAAATAATTCACATACCATTCTCCTTATTAGTGGCAATTGCTGAAGCAGTATTGAAATCAGGGTGTGGCCCGGGGGGGACATTCCCCCCCCCCCAGGAGCAGTAAAATGTTTCCCCCGGAAAATTTGAAATTTTGCGTTTTGAATGGTCAAAATATACAATTTCCCCCCCGAAACTCTATAATGTCCCCCCTCCGGAGCCACTGAAGTCCCTCCTGGAGAAACGTGTCCGAATTCAACACTGTGCTGAAGGGAAATTTTCAACTAAAGTATGTACGTCGGTGAATATAAAAAATTAGGGAAATTCAGTCCGCACGATAAAATTCCAATTAAATTTTATATAATGCAATTTCTTTTGATACATTCTAATTTAAAAAAAAAAAATCCTTAGAAGTATTTCCAAGAGACATTACATTTTTTTATGATATAAATATAAATAAAGCAAGTAAAAGACTTCTGAGTGTTATTTTCCTGACATATCACATTGTGATGTGTGCAAATTAAAAGATCTTCTGCTATACTATAAAATCTTTTAGATGTTTCTTTGAAAATAATGTGATTAAAGTCTTTGTAGTTATTGAGTTGACTTTTATTAAGTCATTTTTCTGGCTTCCATAAATTAGCAAATAAGACTGAACATTACATGAAATTGAAAACATGTTCCTTTAAACAAAATAAAATGTTAAATTTAAACAAGAATGTAAAAAATGTTTTAGAATGAAATTGTCATTATCTTGGCATACACATGCCAAAACATGACACATAATTACATGAAAATTAACGTATCATTTAAGTCCTTCAAAATTTAACAATTATGCAAGAAAATCCTTTATTTTCCAGTAGAAAATAAATTTACCTCTTAAACTTTTGAATTGTTTTCAATGGATACATTCAATATCTCAGAAGAGAACTACTTTTGATGTTGCTCGCACCTAGTATCGTGACCGGATGAAAATTCTTCGATAAAGATTCTCCGTTAAAATCATATTTTATATGTTTTTTGTGTTTAAATTTTTTATTTCTTTATTTCACCGCAAAAGTGAGTCAAGCTGCTAAATATGGCGCTGCGAATTTTTTATTTGGCTTGTTTTGGGCTGTGGCATTCGACTAGAGTTGTTGGAAAACTCTTACTCGCTTAAACTTTTTACCCGCCATAAATGTGAATATAGCGTCGTTATTTTTCAAAACCAAGTTCGTAGGTTTTTAGAGGGATTTTTAAACCCAATGCAATGCAATTTTTTAAAATTACTATCTTTAAAAATATATATTTTTTCTTTCTTCAAATAGCCTCGAATGAGATTATAAATAACATAAACCATTAAAAAAATATGTGAAATAAAAAAATGCAGTTGTTAGTCGGAATCATTTGATTATTTAACATTTTGCTTTTGATTCATTGTGTATAAAAAATGTTTTCTTATTTATTCTAAAGTTTGAACAAATTATCAGTCTATATTGTGAAATGTAAGATGCCGATGGGGAAGATCTCTCTTAAAAATTTTAGACATCGTATACTTCATATGCACAAAATATTTTCAGAAATAGCGCTATACTGAATACTGAAGGATGTATGCGGCAATCAGTGGTGTCATACATTCTACATAATTTTCAGAAAATTGTATACTAATGCCCCTGTTTTTCAAGTAGACCTATAGTGAGTTCTCAGTTCTGTGTTTTTCACACTCTAGCATTGGCCAAAAAGTAAACTTTCTCTACACAAAAAATGTGTTCCAGGATTATTTTTTTAACTCTATTGTTTACAGGGATCTGTTTAGGTAAAAAATAGGTCCTTTAAAGGAGCCTTCACAAAATTATTCACCTCAAAATAGAACCCTTCACAAAATCTCAAAATATGATCCTTCTCAAAATTATGCATCTCAAAACTTTTCACATAAAAATGGATTTTTTCATAGAACTTTTTCATCTCTAAACAAAACATTTCACAATCTTAAACATTTAAAAGTAAAATATGATCTGTTTTTCTGACAATTTCATCAATTTCATTGATCTGACAATTTCATGTATATATGCAAAAAAAAGTATGTATTTTACATACATATATCTTTTCAAAAATGTATAACCAAGAATCTGAATATAAAAATAATTTCAAATTCACAAAATTATGACTAGATTTTTCACACAAAGATAAAAAGCTTTTCCCTATTTCAGAAAAATAGGACCCAGGTAATATTGTCCGGCAGATCCCAGGTTTACTATTATTATTGTTTAGAGACCACTTTCTCTAACAAGCTTTTTTTTTTTATTATTATTAAAAATGAATACATATTGTTGATATGTTTCCCCGAGCCAAAATTTTCTGTGTAAAAATATTGGTTCATATGAAAAAAAAATCTTATTTGAACAGTAAAAATTTGTTGTTGCTAGCATGGCCGCATGCGTTAGTTAAAGATTAATTAAATATTGCCTAGGAATTGAATGCTGAGTCAGTAAAATTAAAACTACAAAATGTTGAACACGACGTCTTAGAATGAAAAAAAATATCGGTTATTCTGCGAAAAATGGGTATATAAATGATGAAATCTCTCTATCAATTAGTTTTATGAGTTATTATCTCCAATGCGTATCATAGTTATTATATTTTTTATACCAGTTTCAAAGCTATAATTTAAGAGAAATGAGTTTATGCTAGAATACTTCCTCGTTCTACATTTAAACAAGTTTAGAACTAAACAGTGTTGAAGAGGGAGGGAGAAGATCTTTCGAAGATGCAAAGGTAACATTTTATGATTCTGTTTAAATTGTAATTAAATTTATGGTAAAAGTTCGATTTCTTTCTTTAAAAAAGCAATGCAACTTGGATATTTATAACGAAAATATTACTTTTTCAGTATATGGTAGTTAATTTTTGATATAACATACATAAAGTAGCAGATGACATACGAGACGCTAGTCAGTTTTTGTAACTAAACCTCGAATCGAATGAGAAACGCAAAAAAATTCTTATCTGACAAAATGTAAGTCCCATAAAAATTATTCAACTGAACAGGAGCATTCTTTAGCAGGACATATATATACAAGTTCTTCAGAATGAATTACAAAATGTTATTGAATTAACAAAATATGAATTTGCGTTATAAATATATATAATGTATATTGTCGAAATTTCTCCCGTGGTGCAGACACACAGAATGATATGTTATCAAAGTCCGGGTAATGCAAGGCAGCTGCCCCGCCTCCCCTCACATCCATTTTCAGGGGCTAGATGGGAATAATCAAGATTTTCATAAAGAAGCTGCAAAAAAGTTAAGTTTTAGGGTTATCATCTATCCAAGTATTTTAATTTTCTCAGTTATGTCGTGTTTTGGCGTGTACCTAGTGCTGCCAAATTCAGTGTCACAAAAAGTTAGACATAGGGACAAAAAAGTTGACAACGGCTTCTAAAACGAGGCATAAAAAACAGTAAACCCGTTCAAATTGATTTTTTTTTTTTTTTTTTATGACGGAATTCTGTTTTAAACATGAAATTTTCACTGCCAATTCGGAAGGAATGATCCTTCTAACACGTAAACCTGTTTAAAACTATTTTCTTCTGATCTTTTTTTATATTGTTTTAGCAGGTTTTACTATACTCAGTATAACACAACAACCTTATTCAGTAAAACTTGCGAAAAAAAGAGTCGCTATGCTACACCAAGACATTTTTTTAAATAGAATTCCGTTACAAACAGGTTCATTTTCACAGGATTGTTCGAATAAAACCCTAGTCAATAAACCCGAAATAATCCATTTTAGACAGGCTTCCGTTTAGATAGGAAGATTTTAAAATATTACTTTCGATGTGACTATACAATTTTCTACTATAGACTCTGTCTTCTGTCTTCATAGGTTTTATCGTATTAAGTTTCATTCGATGCATGAAGACTAATAAAATACACGTCACATAGAAAGAAATGCAAGAAAATTTTAACATTTAAAAAAAATCGGGATTTTTAATACATTGCTCTGTAGTTTAGCGGGATAGGTCTTGAAGTATTTAAAATCGGGACACCTTACAACATTTTATATATCCTACATTTTCATTGTGTCCTAACTGGTGTGGCGAAGAGTCTCGATTCCCAGGGGCTCCAAGACCTGTCACGCGTAACCACAGCGCCAAAAATCCCGATTGAACACGAGGCACAAATGCTTTAAAATGTTTCATACCACGCTATTTGTTAGTGTGCATCGAGTGGGATACACTTACCGGGCAAGTCTTCATCAACCTTCAACCCGCTGTTCAACTCGCAGTTGAGAAACCTTTGGTTAGCAAATCTAACCGTCGGTTAATATTTGAAATTCATCGTTAACTTCAGAACCGAGATCAGTCAACCTAGGGTTAGTGAACATCAGGTTGAAATAAACATACCTGATTGGCCAAACGAATCACATGACGTACGTATCCCGTTCATGAGTTCTGTACTCACGTATCACCAATTTTTAATTACGAAGCAAAAACAAGTTTTTAAATGATACTTGTACTTAATTTTTATACAGATAAATTTCAAATTACCGTTGAGATTTTGTGGTTTTATTCGTTCCCAAAATTAGATTAAAAGATTAGAAACACCGATACAGTTACTATAAGATTTTTATTTTTACAAGATTTTGCGTGACAGTAAAATTCTTTCATAAAAGTTACTTGATGAAAAAAAATTATATTTTTTCTTTAATCATTAAATTTAATAAACGATTTTATGACCAGGCTAGCAATAGTAATTTGAATAAAAGAAAAAAACAAGCTAGTTTATTTATTTATTTATTTTTCAACGAATATTAAAATATTGAAAATACATCTATTTTCTCAAATATTCATTCTAATGTTTTTCTAACGTAAATGTAATGTTTTAATTAATTTAACTAAAGTAATTGATGCGTAAATTTTTAAATGTGAAAATTTTCGAGATAAATTTTCTGAAAAATGCTTCTAAACAAAAGTAATTATTTAAAACAAGTAAGAAAATTAATTATTATAGTGCATTATAGTTCAACGGCTTATTATTTTGCGATCACAAAATTCTTGCTTTTACGATTGCATGCTTTAAACAAATATAAAAAAGCTGAAACTGAAATGTAGGGAAAAAAAAAAAACTGCTTTTCTTTTTTATTATTAAAAAAAAATCTAAATTATGTAACCAAATGTTTCATATCAGAACTTTGTTTCTATTGGCATTCAATAGATGGCGCTACCTGATATCAAAATTTCTATGCAAACTGAAGCCTACGAAGCCTGGACACAAACTAATATAATTTTCGTTTACAGAGGTAAAATGTTGAAAAAACCCTCAAAAATTTAAGGTAACACATTCTTTCATAACATCTTTTATAATTAACATTTCGTTTACTTAATAAATTACAAACAGCTCTCTTGGAAAAAAAAAAATCCACCAATGTTCAATTCAAAACAGCCGCCATCTTTGCTTCGACTGCACATGCGCGGTCGAGTAACCTGTCTTCCATATTAAGGTTGAGTAACTCAACTTTTGTTTTGGTTTCTTGTCCGAATTCGGCAGGTTGAGTTAACGGTAAATTAGGATTCACATTCAACTGAGAGTTAAGCGCTGAACTGGCGGTTCAGGTTGATGGAGACTTACCGGGTAAAAGTTTTAGTGTTTAATGCAGTTGCGAAAACAGAACCTATCATTAACGGATTTCCTTAATCATTCAGCAGAAAGAAATATATTAATAGTACAAATATATCTGCTAATAGAGAAATTTATTTAATACGGAATATTTTTTCAGTTCCTATCGATTGTTTTTGTTGGTTTTATTGTACTTTGATTAATAGAACCTGTAAAAACGAAACTTATTTATAAAGGAATCCTGTTTTAAACATAAAAATGTCATAGTCTCTACGAAAGGAATATTAGCTATAACTGTACAATTAAAAACCTCTCCAAAACTGAATTTGCTCCGGTTTTCAGCCATTCCACTCAGCGCCGTGCGAAAGGGGGGGGGCGGTCGCCCCGGGCGTGGAGGTTTAGGGGAGCACCAAATTTATACTACTAACATTATTTTTGGCCTGTCACAAGAAAAAGTTGGAGGTGGGGGAGCACCAAATTGCGACTTTGCTGCATGCGCAGTTTTTTCTTTGCACGCCCCTGATTCCACTTTCATAGATTCTATTGTATAAAGATTAAATATTATGTTTATTTAGTATAATAAAATATATTAAGAAAGAATTTCAAGTGACCGGAGGAAAATTCCATTTCAAACAGGTTGCTGTCTTAGCAGATGTAGTTTTATGGTATTTCTAGGGAATGTGAATTTTTTACGTTAAATGCCGGATTTTGTAACAGACAAGTTTCTTACTTATAGGATCTACTGTGCTTTTATGACCCGATTTAGAATATTCCGCTTTCTTTTGTCTCCTTGTTTCGCTTTTTGCGACAGTGAATCTGGAAAAACTATTCATAAAACGTGCAGTATAATGGGGGCCAGGGCCGGATTTAGCCAGTAAACTACTCCGTGCAAAAGTAAAAAAATGCGCCCCAACACAGTAAGTATTAAAAAAAGGATAATTGGTCCTTTTTACATTTTTTTAACGAACGTTAAAATAATAATAAAAAAAAGACTGTAACTCATTTAGTAATTGACACATGAATTTTTACTAAAAGTAATTTACTTAATTTTAAAAAATAGTTAACAGGAGTAAAATTCAGACGATTTTTTTATCACCTGTTAATTTAGAGAATTCTTTAAATAATTTAGAAACAGAGCTAAGCTGTTACTGAGTTCATGTGCAATTCCAAAATATCTATCCCGTCAATCCTGTTTAAGACGATGTTGTTTGCTAGTGGTCTTTGATTATAACTTTGTAAAAACTATGTTACTCGGATGCAACAATTACTGGAAGATTTAGGAAAATTCTCATAGCAATGTACAAATTTGAGACAAAATTCATTTTGTTATCAACTTCAAAACTTCCAAAAAGTGATTTTTTTTACGATAGAAAATGGATCACTAATATTTCATCGCAAAATTCCAGGCTGTTTATAACCAATGATTTTCCATCTATTAAAATGCTTTTCAGATCTTTGCGATTGGCCAGAATTACAGAACAAACACCTTTTAGTTCATATACAAGATACAAAAAACATAAATAATTTTCTGTATTTTATTGATTTTACTCTCTCTCTCTCTCTCTCTCTCTTTTTTTTTTTTTTTTTTTTTTTTTTTTTTTGGCAGTTTAGTGCCCGTTGATTTTTTTTACTCCGTGCCGGTACACGGATTGACGGAGTATTAGCCCGGCCCTGTGGGGGCTATTATTCAAAATAATTTTGGCACAAAACCACTTAATTCAGTACTCGGTGAACTCAACGTCGATCCATTTTTCGTAATTCCGCTTCTTTATGTCTCCTTGTTTTGCTTTTTGCGACAGCGAACCTGAAAAAACTTTTCCTAAAAAGTGCAGTATAAGAAGGGGGGGGGGGGGGCACTATATCAAAATAAATTTAGCGCAAAACTGCTTTATTCAATACTCAGTTGACTCAACGTCAACCCATTTTTTATTCCAGAATGATGTCAAATTAGTAAAGTTGTATTGGATTGGATTTTTTTTTTCTTTTTCGTTTTCAAATTTTATTATTACAGTAAAACCCCGGTTATTCGAAAAGCATGGGACCAAAGCATTTTCGGATAACCAGGGTTCCATAGGATTTTTCTGATAACCGGGTTTCCATACTAGTTTTCGAATAACCAGGAGCTTATAGTGAAAACTTGTTTGATGAAAAGCTGTGATAGTAGAATATTGTTGTAATAAAAATGCTGTGGTAACGTATTACAAATTATGGTAGATGTGGTACAGGATTATACACAGTTAAGCTACTAAGATCTTAGATGATACGGCACTTTGATATATTAAATTTAGATGATCGGCATTTCCATATAGTGAAGTACAGAAAGATGCAACATCCTATATGTTGTTATTTAAAAGGCAGCGTGATAAAGCAGCATTGAAACGATGCAAAGCTGAAGAACAAAAGAAAATCACAACCTATTTTGTAAAATAATGAAGTATCGTACTTGTCTATATAATAAACAAAGTGTTCAAAATTACGCAATGGACCAAGTAAATAAGTTGACCCTGTTTATTTATTTTACTAAGAACATGCATTTTTAACACTATTTCTACCAGTGCCCAATAAAACCTTTCCAGGGCTGCCACAGGCGACTATTTTTTAATTCTAACTGGCACCACTTTCTTTGTATAAAAATCCTTAACATGCACTTTGTCAACTTTTGTAAGATAAATAAACTTCAAAATTTATAATATAAAAATATTGGTACGAACAGAATATAAAAATAGTCGATTGTGGCAGCCCTGCTTTCAAAGTTCTGATTTTTTTTATTTTGCTAATTTTGAAAACTAATAAGTATCAAAGCAAATTTCATTATACTAAAAATGATTCTGAATTGTTTTGATCTAAAACTTACAAATAAAATAGTAATCATAAATCAAAATATGTTGAAAGCCATTTTACATCGATAAAAATAGTGCTGAGAATAAAAGTTTTCACTTTTAAAAAGGACATTGAGGAATTTTAAGGTATTTCGGCTAAGCCGATTTTCGGATAACCGGGGTTCTACTGTATTATTATTATGATTACACAGACATTTCTTGTTCAAAAGTAAACTTTTGATTATTTCTTTACTTCCATTCCGTGGCCTTGATTTCTGTAACTAAATTATCCCATCGTTTACTTGATTTAACTTTTCCGGACATCCAATGTGTGAGAGAATGCCTCCAGATATCAAAAAATGGACAATTTCTAGGTCATGAACTCTTTCATTACCTTTTATAGTCACGTCCAGCGCGATCTACAAACATGTAGAGGGTCATCGCTACCGGAAAGACGAGCAGAGAAGAAATACAGCGGCGGCATTTCGAATAATATTTACGCACGCTTTTAAAGTCTGATCATTTCATTTATTTAAAAATGACACCATTCGACAATTTTTCAATTTTTTCATCTTCAAATGGCTGAGATAGTAAATGTCACTGACTCAATTTTCAAATGTACCGTGCGAAAGGGAGGGGAGGGGCGGTCGTCCCTTGCGAGGAAATTTAGGGGGAGTCAAATTTATACTACCAGCGTCATTTTTGTCCCATCAAAAAAGTTGGGAAAGTGGGGGCGCCAAATTTTAACTTTGCCCTTGTGCAATTTTCTCTTCTCACGTCCCTGGAAAATATTAAGGCATTATGAATTTATTACTACGAAAAGCTTCATTAAAGCAAAATACTAATATAAAATATACAGACAATCGAAAAAAAAAAAAATGCATAACGACTTAAGGCGTTTTTGTGTAAGGTAGATCAATTAAATTAAGAGACTAAATACATGGTCCGACTTATGCAGGGACATGCGGGGCGGGGCAGTTGCCACCCTCCCCCCCCCCCCTATGAAAGTAATCATAATTTTCACTAAAAGGTGACAAATGATTAAAATTAGCCGAAAATGGCCAAAATTTATATATTTTTTAACATTTAGGAAGTTAGTTCAGTTCTTTCCCTGCTCTGCTTCCAGTACCCTATCCATCTATGTAAAAAAATAAACAGCATCATTAGAAAACAAATTATTAAAATTTTATTATAACAACTTGGTATTCTATTGTTTTTAAAAGAAATTCATTATTAACTTTTTCCTCTAGCATGGCAAGTTAAAACAATTAATTTTAACTAATTTGAGATATTTTCTTTTAGATATCTTACAACATACGTAAGTAAGCCAAGTAAAGTTTTCAAAGAGGTACTTCTGTCACACAGCCAATCTATCTTTTTTTCTACAATTATCCTACTTGTACTTTTTCACAAAGCTATGACTATCATTTTGTAATACCCTGTATGCAGATGCGAACTATACCGGGTACAGAATTTATACATATATACAATACATATGAAGTTTAATAGCAGCACTTTCCATATTATTTACAAAAAAAATCTATAGTTAGATAGAACGGAACCCTCCAGAATGATGCTTACCTCGGGGGGCCCCATAGCCTTACAAGGAAGGTCTCTTTACTGGGCATACTCAGAATATGTTGGGAAAAAAATGCTAGTTGTACTACTTACGTATGTAATAAAGGATCAGTTAAATTTAGCGGCGGAATCGCAGTAGAAAGGTTATAAAAAAATAAAATATTTTCGAGAATTTGGCGCGAAAATATGAAAGCGACATGCAATTTGGCTTGCAGGATTTTCTCTCGTCAAGAGCAAACTATTCCAATGTATCTGAAAATTGCTTGTTAATTGTCGCTTAGATTCCTTCATTCTTCCCACCAGTTATTTTTTATTGTAAAGTTTACCTTATTTAAACAGCGTATTCTCATGATTTTTTTACAAAAAAAAAAATCTGTTTTAAAAAACCGATGATAAAAGATTAAAAATTAAGCATGAAAAATAAAAATTTTAAATTCGTCGCGAAGAGATTAAAGAGACAAGAAAGCGACAAGAATGCGAATTTTTAAAAATTCTTTTTTATTTCCAACCGATGATAAATTGCCAAATAAAGAAATTTTCATCATTTTTTACGGAAATTGTATGTGGGGTTCCGCCGAAAATTTTTTATAAACGTATGTATCTTTATGATAAGAACATTCTGTAATTTTTTTCAGATTTTTCAGAGTATGCCCATATGGAGACTTTCCTTGTTAATCAGGCCCTGACTAAATGTGCATTGCACTTATTTGCTTGAATTTTGACGCAATCTTACATACAAACACATATTTTTAGCAACCTCTGCTGCTAAAAAAATTGCTTTCACAACAAAGAAGAAAAAAAGTCCTAATTTAGCTTGAAGAATATCGGAAGAATAAGAAGTAAGGACATGAGTTATAGAATGAGGACTAGGCAGGGGCGGAGGGCTACTGCCACAGGTGAAATCCGAAATATGTGGAATGGGTGGACAATGTGAGATCCTCTTTCGACTGCAAGTCACTCAGCTTCCAAACATCCTAACTCCCCTCTGCAATGATAAGTCTATGGGCGTTTGATCTGTGTCGGTACATTCAAAATATCTCTTTGGGAAATTAATAAGTTTGACTTCTTTTTTCTGTATATTTTTCTTAACCCCGTAGTGACGAGCGACACGTATCCGCCTGTGACTTGTTGCCGCTTATCAAGCGCTATGATAAATGTCAATAGTAATAATTACAATTGACAAATAAAGTTATGTCATATATTTCATGTCTCATTCTATTATTGGATTTTCATACATCACACCTCTGTCCACAGACGCCAGGGGAAACTTATTTTCAGACTCTTCTTCATAAACAGCTATTTATTTAAATGAATTATCAGACATTAAGACAAAAACAATAACTTGGATACTTATGTCAGGGCTGCCACAGCCGGCTATTTTTTTATTCTAATTGATACCACCTTCTTAAGGGTGTTCTCAACTGCTCCGCTCAACAAGCCCGAAACGTTTTGACACATTTAAAAATTCATTTTTCAACGAAAAGATAGAAAATTGGAAGGCCTGACTAGAAAAGCACTTTCGAATCGAACTGAGTTTCCCCTTTAATGATAGTTAAATTCCCTACCGAGTTATGAGCTATTTTGATCCCGTGATCACGCGATTTTTTCCATTTCGTTGACTGGTTTTTCTGCTTTCGCAGAAAATGCGTAAAAAAACGTCAACTTTGACGGCTTGTTCTGAAATATCTATTGTGTTTACAAAAAAACTGAAAAATGAGTGCAATTCGATAGTTTCTAAACAACAACACCTAGAAAGGTTCATACATTTCCGAACGAAAGTAAATTAAAACTTATGTCACAAAGTTGTCCTTTCTGATTTAAGAACACCCTTAAGGGTACAGTGGACTTTCAAAATCGCAAAAAAATTATCAAATTGTCGAATTTTCATTTTTAGCATAAAAACATTATATGAACTCCCTGCTATTGAACACAAAAATTTTTTTTCAATTTCGACTATTTTTACTGGAATTGGAAGCATTTTTGTCCAATCAGCTGATTGTGCCACGCCCCTTTGTTTACTTTTTTGCCGATTCACATCCGTAAAATTTAGCCTAGTTTTTAGCTTTACCATACATAATTTTATTATTTTGCACTGAAATTATTAATTTTGTGATTTCGCAAAACAATACTTTAACTGTAACTTTTAATTGTTTCTTTAAGCGTTTGTTTACAATGCATTTAGAGGAATTGCCTTTTGTCCCCAATCTTTTTAGCGTAAGTTAAAAAATATTAATATATTTAAAATATTAAAAATATTTAATATATTTAACAAAAATTTGTACAATAAGAGGTATTTATACCATGAATATTTCTAGTGAAATTTGAAAAAATTTCATCAGAAAATACAAAATGTTGCTTTTGAGAAGATTTTTTAAAATTCAGATACTTCACGTCCTTTGCATGAATTACTGTTGAAGCCACATAGTTTATGTAAATTTACCATAAAAACATAAAACACTTACATATAAGCTAGAAATGATATTATATCCCTTAATAGCTGAAACTGTGTCAGTAGGAAAATATTAAGCAATTATAACCACTGTAGTTACTAAAACCTGTTTTTCTCAGAATGAATATTTTCGTCGTTTTCATGATTTCAAAATGTTCCATGCAAAATTCTTTATGCCCAATTTTTCTGATTTTTTGTTTAAAATGCTCTTTATGTATGTGTTAACAAATATTACTAGAAATAAATTTTTTTAGACGCATGTAATTTTTTTAAATTTCAGTTATATGAAATTTTTTATGATTTTTTAACAGAAAATACAAAAGAATTAAGTTAAAATCATTTTTTAAAATGTTTTACAAGTAATATGATAAAAATGCTTAATAACATTTATTAACACATACATAGAGAGCATTTTAAACAAAAAATCAGAAAAATTGGGCATAAAGAATTTCGCATGGAGCATTTTGAAATATTGCCATTTTTTGTTAATTTAAAAAAAGAAAAATCTGTATCTCAAAAACTATTAAATATATTTTTTAAAAAATTGTGAAGTAAGAGTACAGGGTCATAATATAATCATAATATATATATTATGATTACTTCCAGAAATTTTTTAAAAAATTCATTGAAAATTTAAAAAAATAGTTTTGAGAGTCCACTGTAGCCTTAATACAGAAATATTTGGCATATAAATTAACAATATTTGCAACAGAAATAAACTCCAAAACTTATATTAGAAAAGTACTGGTGTGAACAGAATATATGAATAGCCATATGTGGCAGTTCTGTTATATGATATATTAAAAATATTGTTTCAGCTGAATGGGGAGTGCTTGGTCCAGTGTTGCAGACGAATACTAAAATTTTACTTCGAATACCACTATTTTCATACGGTGCTACTCACTTGCTTTAATCGCAAAACTTTTGTAAATGAATAAAACAATTATTTCTCGATGAAAATTTTGAGATTCAAAATAAAATTTTAGTATTCTTCTGACAACACCAACTTGATCCTACTTTATTGAACTAAGGCTGTTCTGAAATTCAAAGAGGTAACTTTACGACATAAGTTTTAATTATATTTTCGTTCGGAAATGCATGAAACTAGCAGGTGTTGTTGCTCAGAAACTATTTAATCGTACCTTTTTTTCCGTTCTTTATTTTATTTTATTTTATTTTCATTTTATTTATTTATTTTTGCAAATACAATAGATTTTTCAGAAAATAGTGTCGAAATGGCCAGTTTGAACCAAATTTCTGGGCAAAAGAAGAATAACCACTGAAACAGGGATGAAAAATATGTTTGTCATGCGATAAAAAATCACTTATAACTCAAAAGGTAATATATTGATCGAAAAATGGTAAACATAGTTCGATTTTAAATCACTTCCATAGTCTTCAGTTTTATATTAAAAAATGAATTTGTGTGTCAAAATGTTTTGCGCCTTTGAGCAGAGTAGTTGAGAACAGCAGCGCCAGATTTACGGAAGGCATTCGGGGCACAGCCCCCCCCCCTCCCCCAAATGCTCATAAAAGGTTTTCCAATTATTCTCCAGAATCTTATTTCGTTTTAATTTCCAATGAAATTTTACACTTCATTCTCAATTCTATTATGTTCATGTTGTATTTTTAATAATGTTGTACCTATATTTTGTTTGAAACATCCGTTTATTACTTTATTATAGTGAATATTTTCTTTTATCCTCATCACTTTAAAAATGCATTGTATTTTTGATTCTTGTTTAATCCTTTTCCTATTATCGTCAGAATATTTGAGTGTTGGTGAGCGTGTAGCTTGCTGACTGCAGAGCCCCATAAGATTTCAAAGAATTGTAGCATTGTGTTGTCGAAAATTTGTTATAAGTTGTTACACAATTTATCTTTCCAGTTATACAGATTTCATAGAAAAAGATAATAAGCACCACACAGAGTTTATTATAAAACGTCTACTCATTTAAATTTCATAATTGTGAAATAGTTATTTAAATGTAAGTTGCTGATTATTATATTTGATTTTTTAATGGGGGATTTTTAAAGGCAATAACGGTTACTTTGGTAACTATCTTTTTTTGTTGTTGTTGTTAGTTTCCCTGTAAGTATCAGTGTAAGGGGTCCCCCGTAAGATCAGTGTACAGGGCCCCAAAATTTGTAAATCGGTCCCTGGAGAACAGCCATAAGTAGTAAGGAATTTGAAAGATCCTTCTTGCAATGTTTTCTACCGGTGTCTACGCAGTGTACATTTTCAGACAATTTGTAGCGTTTTCACAGACTCGTTCGTTGACACGTCTTTACAAAACCACCGAAGCGTTGAAAACCGTTTTGTCCGGCCGCTGGCGGCATGAAATAACATGCCCGATTGTTTCGGCTCTTCATTAAGTGAAATTAAATCAAGAATGAGATGCTTTTTTGTTTTTATGCCTCATTAATGGCATTGTGCGGTATTCTATAAAAAATCGCCATTTTTTTTTTTTTTTTTTTTTTTTTTTTTTTCATTTCTTTAATAGGGTAAAACCGCCATTACGAAGAAAAAGGGTGCTGCCTCGCGTATTTATACAGAAAGACAATAAAAATCTTTTACTATCAACATGCCGTGATGGTGGAATTAGGGCTAGGATAAGAAAACTTTGTGCCCTTGGGACTGGATTGAACGTTAAGTCTGTAAAAATTTACGTCTTATGTTAGTCAGAACGACTTGTGCTTTGTACGGGTATGTTTTTGTCGTAAAAGTTGTGGTATTAACTCTGTATTCTTATTAGAAGTCATCCAATGAGATGAAATATTAATAGAATGAAGACAACAGAAAGGAAAACTTTATTAGTCCTTAAATGGATAGATGTAGACGAGCACTAATTAAGAGGAATCATAAACTTAAATGTTTAAAAAATATATTTTTAGCTTTTTCGTCTTTTTTTAATGTTTAAATATACAGTCGACTCTCGTTAATTCGAAATCGGATAATTCGAATCTTCGCTTATTTCGAACTAAATATGAAGTCCCGAAGTTTCTAATGCCAGAATAACGCTAAAAATTTTCATTAATTCGAACTCATTTTCTCTTGACCTCGTTTAATTCGAACTAACGAGAATTCCGATTTTTCATTTTTCTCTTCTCACGGATTTCAGATCATTTGAATAACTTTCTTTCTTTGATTTTTGTGAAAATTGTTCCGAACAAGTATACATATAATTTAATACATTTGATATCCATTTTCTGAGTGCCCCGTCTGTCCATCAGTGACGCTTTAAATTTTTCTTCCATTGTGCTTGTTTCTAATAGTTTATGTATTTATACATTCTTATTTAATATTAAGTCATATTCTAATGATAACAGACGAAATAAATTTAAAAAACACTATAACATTAATTCCTTTGCAATAGTACCATATGTTTTCATTTCATATTTTCCATAATTCGAACATTTTTTGTGGTCCCGACGAGTTCGAATTAACGTGAGCCGACTGTACACACAAATCCACAAATTGGCATCTAAATTAAAGTTGTCAGGATTTACAGAAATCAGTGGCAATGAATTTTAAGGGAGGAGGAAATTGCATTTTTTGACCGTAAAAAACCCAAAATCTTAACATTTCCGGGGGGGGGAATCTCATTGCTCAGGAGGGGAATGTCCCCCCACGGGCCACCACCTGAATTCAACACTGGAACTATGTATCGCCTATCCCCTGTCTTGAAGAGTTACGTAATTAATGGATGAGTCCAAGCAAGTGATTACTGACTTGTACTTTAAAATATATCAATATGAAAAGAAAAAAAAAGTATTAAATATTAAATACTTCAATTTCCTATACCATTAATGATACACAACAACCCCTAATGTACTAACAATAATTGATTATTGTATATTCAGCGAGTAATCAATGATTAATTTCATTTGTAGCTAGGTAATTTAAGTAATTCCTGCACAAAATCGTCAGTCAAGAATGTCTAATTAATAAAACTGTAAACTAGTCGTTGGGGGCCACCGAAATACTTACCCATCATGTATATTCATACTATAGAATATGAAAATAAAACCAAGTAACAGGGAATTGCGTAAAAAAAGCATTCTAATAACTTCAAAAATGATAATTATATTAACTAACAATTTACTGCGTTGAATTAAGCGTTCCATTTCTATTTAGAAGATACCTTTGAATTTAAATTTGAATGAAATACAGGGTCATGAAAAATCGAAGTGTGGAAAACATGATTACAAATATCTCGACAACTAATGATCCGATCGACTTTATTTTTTAGGCAAATTTTATGTTTTTTCAGTATCTTTTTTAATCATTTCTTAAAATAAAAAAAATAATTTTTTTTAATTTACCTTTTATTAGAACAACTATTTCGAGTGTCCAAAAAAAAATAGTTCCGGATAGTCGAGGTTACTGGTATTAAATAGGCTTCATCCCATTCCTACATTCTACGTACATACCAAATTTCAAGTCTCTATCTCAATTTGTTCAGGAGATAGAGTATTTAAAGACACACAAACAGAAGGACGGCAAAAAAATTTTCTAAAAATATGTTTTTCGGAATCTCCAGTGTCTGAAACGTGTAAATCAGTCATTTTTTTTTTCTTTATTTTAAAAACGATTGCAAGACATACCCTATACTACGTATGATGGATAAGTAAAAGGCAAATTTAAATGTGATAATTAAAACTAGACGTCGGGGCCAAAGTAATACTTACCCATCATGGATATGCATAATATAAAATATGAAAGTAAAACATGTGTAAAGTATTTATAAAATGCATTGCTATTCCAAAGCAAAATTTAAACGTATATTTAAATATTTTTAACGCATAGTAATGCTCTATTAATAAATTGCTGATGAACCCATTTCGACAAATTATATAAAACGCCGAATCACTCAAGTAGTACGGAATTGTGTAAAAGAAACATCCTTATAACTCCAAAAATAATAATCATATTAACTAACAGTTTGCAGTGTCGGATTAAGCGTCTCATTTCCAATTAAAATACATATTTGAATTAAAATTTGAATGAAATACAGGGTCATAAAAAATCGAAGGAAGTGGAAAACAGGATTACAAAGATCTCGACAACCAATAATCCGATCGACTTCGTTCTTTATGCAAAATTTGTATTATTTTATTGCCTTTTACGTCCACTCCTTAAAACAAAAAATTTGAAAATTTTTATATACCTTTCATCAGAACGAATTTCCGGAGAGTCCGAAAAAAATAGTTCCGAATAATCGAGGTTACTGATATTAAATAGACTTCGTCGCATTCTTTCATACTAAGTGCATACAAAATTTCAAGCTTCTATTTCAATTTGTTCGGGAGATGTCGGATTTACAGTCACACACACAGACGGATGGACGGCATTTTTTTTTTTTTTTTTTTTTCCCCTAAAAATATGTTTTTCAGAATATCCAGTACCTAAAACGTGTAAATCCGTCATTTTTTTTTTTTTTTTTTGTTCAAAACGATTGCAAGACTTACCCTATACTATGTATGATAGATAAGTAAAATCAGCTAGTGCAAATGGCACCACACAGAGGAATTTTTTTTTTTTTTTCTCCAGCGCTCTTTTAAATAGGACATCAATGGTGCTAGAATTTTTTCAATCTAAGATACAAGTGCGGCAGCATTTCGAAACTAAACAATTTCTATAAACAAAGTAACTATGAAATTAAGGGTGTTCTTAAATCAAAAAGAGCAACTTTGTGACACATGCTTTAATTTATTTTCGTTCGGAAATGCATGAAAATAGCAGGTGTTATTATTCAGAAACTGTCTAATTGTACTCAATTTTCTGTTTTTTTTTTTTTTTTTTTTTTTTTTTTTTTTTTTTTTTTAAATACAATAGATTTTTTATAACAAGCCTCCAAAATTGACACTTTTGAGCACATTTCCCGACGAAAGCAGAAAAACCGGTCGAAAAGCAGGAGAGAAACGGGTGATCAGGTGATGGAAATAGCTTAGAACTGGATAGGTAATTTAATTATCATAAAATAGAAAAATAAGTTCAATTGAAAATCGCTTCATAGTCAAGCATTCCAATTTTATATCTTTCTGTTAAAAAATGAATTTGTAAATGTGTCAAAACGTTTTGCGCTTGTTGAGCGGAGCAGTTGAGAACAACCTTAAGTTAGGAAGAAAGTCTATCATTTAGAATGGGTCAGAAAAAAATGGGTATGTACAGTCGGTCCCAGTTCATCGGGTAACGGATAATTGCATAGTAGGAAAAAACAAAATTAAAAGATTTATTTGTAGGCAACGAATAAAGGATAAGTTTTCAAATAATAGAAAACTAAACAAATTTATACGGAGATTTATTAGTATTTTCAAAGGTTGTAGTTTGAAAAAAAAAAATGTATTATTTTAGTCCAAAAGCCGACACTACAAAAAACTAAGGTAGTGAGCATAAGAAAAAAAAAACCCTTTATTTTATAGTGGATTTATAATAGGATAATCTAATGATCCATGTCTGCCGTAAGTGAAGTGGTGCATAAGCCAAAAATTTATACCACCATCAGTGGTTGACTCGTAGGTTTAATACTGTGTTTGCCGTACATCGAAGATATGAAATGATTGTATGGCAAACACAATGATAAACCAACGAGTGATCCTCTAGTGGTCTTCATTTTTGGCTTATGCACCACTTTACTTACGACAGACATGGATCATTAGATTATCCTATTACGACTCTTCCATAAAATAAAAGTTTTTATTTATTTATTGTGCTCAATGAGTTAGGTTTTTGTGCTGTCGGCTCTTGGACTATTTTAAAGTTCCCTTTAATTTTTACTTAAATCACATAAATTATAATGAAAAATTAAACCATCTAAAATGTAAATAGTATTATAATATTATTTATTTGGTATAGGCACAGTTAAATGTAGAGTAGTAATAAATAATTGACTAAAATTATCATTGCAATAATTAATTTTTTTAATTACTGTGTATAAATTGTTATTGTTTAATATTTATCACATATGTGATATTGAATCAAGTAATAACATACAGTAATAACGTTAATTGCTGCCCAATTCAGAGGAACCAACTGTATTCGTTCTTCAGTCTCTTCATCTTCCTAATTTATCAGGATCATGATAAGAAGCAATGCCTGGTCAAGTTTCTAATCAATTTTTCGTGAAGAAAATGCAAGGATTGTGACCAAAATATCACTTGCAACAACCCCTTAGTCAAATCTGTTAGCAAACTTTGTCCTTATCTAATTATTCTCATATTTTAGATGTAACATTCACATCGTGTAGATGTAGATTAGATGTAACATTCACATAACGTAACAACTTCCCCTTTCTAATACGCAACCGTATGCTGCACTGCGGCACATGTTGTGTACGCTTTCCTCTCCAGGCACGTAGCCAGGGAGGGGCCTAAAGGGGCTGAAGCCCCTCCCGAAAGTTTAAAAGGATTTTGCAAAGTTAATGAAAATAAGTATAATAATAATTTAGCTAATGATAATAAAATGTGATATTTTTTTTAAATCTTCCATTGCATTAAAACTACACATATTTTTAATCATAAAAATATAAATTTCTTCAATTAAAGTTATAGCAATTCCTCATTACATCACCCATTTAGATATATTGTTCTTTATTCGTATCTACCACATAAAATAACAGTTCTCTCAGAACTCTAAAAAATATTAACTAACAATTTTTGAAATGGACATCACATATCCTATGCAGGTACATACTTTAAATTACGTCTTGTTTACTTTCTTAATTACGATTTAAATTATGCAAATCACTGCTGTCAGATCAGAAAAAATTCAAGATTCAGCCCCCTCCGAAGGGAAATCCTGGCTACGGGCCTGTTCCTCTCCCCCTGTCTTCTTGAAATGTCAGGTAATTAACGGGTGAAATCTAACAACGGGTTACTGACCCATACTTTAAAATTTGCCATATTAAAAAAAATAATAATAATTATTATTGTCAAAAACTTTACCATTAATGATATACGACAGACAATGAAACAATAGCAATAATTGCTTGTTATTCAGCGAGTAATCAATGATTATCTTCATTTGTGGCCAATTAATTCGAATAACTCTTGCCTAAAATTATCGGTAAACAATATGTATAATTAAAAAAAAAACTGTAAGAATCAGAAACTTCGATTTTCGTCGCATCAAAGACAGATAAAAGTTTTTTTTTTTTTAGCATCATTTAGGAAAGGCAGAATAAGCCAATTGCTCTCCTCTGTGTTTCAGACTTTTTTAACACCCTCAATTTTATCACCTATTTGTTAAATGTTGTCTTTTGCTTTTACCAATAGGCTAAAAGACCCTTTTGCTTAGGGGTCATCCATAAATGATGTCACGCTTAGACGGGGGAGGGGGTTCGTGATATTGTGACAGTTTGTGACAAGAGGGTGGGAGGGGGTAAGAAGAAGTGTGACATCACACATTTTGACTAAAATAAAAAACATCAAATGTCAGCAGATTACATTATGAAATTTGTATTCATAAAGTAAAGATAAAAGTTTAAATATATATATATATATATTAAATTCCTTTTTAACTTCCAAAATACCACTGTTTCCAAATTTTTTTTTTTCACATTAATTTTTATTATTATTGCATGTTAACTATGTTTTTCGTTGTAAACCTTAATCTTACATCATAAAAATTAACTACACTAATCATTTTTATTGTTCAGCTCACAAATGTCGTTAAAACAGATGGTTAAATTTTAAAAATAAAACTTGAAATATGATAACATAGTGTTTTGTCGCTGAACTGTAAGTATATGTTTATGTAATGTAGCGTGACATGTGACAAGAGGGGGGGAAGGGGGTATGATGAAGTGTGACACTTTGTGACAAAGGAGGGGAGGGAGGGGTAAAAAATACTGGAAAAATGTGTGACATCATTTATGGATGATCCCTTAATTTTTAATCATTTACCACCGGTTTTTCAAAACAGAAAAAATTCTGCAAATGAATCGCGAAAATGCTCCGATTAAATAAGGTGAACTTTACAATAGAAAATAACTGGTGTAAATAACGAATGATTCTGAGCATTTTAAGTGGCATGTATACCGCTCTCCAGAGGATTCATAATTACATGTAAATACGCTACATACAGCAAAAATAGCTTTCTGGGTATATGCATGAAAAATGAAGAAAAATTAACAGACAATTGGGTTTTAGTAGGTTTAACAAACAAACAAAAAAACAAAAAAACAAAAAAAAAAAAAAAAAAAAAAAAAAAACAGTTCCTTCCAGCAAATGCTGAAATGACGTTCCTGACAATATTGAATTCAGACAAATTTTTCCAAGAAGTTTTTCTGTGGCTCCGGAGGAAATGGAGAACATTATAGAGTTCTAAGAGTGATCAAAACCTCTCCTAGAACTTTTGACCACTTGAAAACACAAAATATCAAATCTTCCGTTCGGGGGGGGGGGGGGGGATCTTATTGTTCTGGTGGAAATCTACTCTCCCCCGGGCTACCACCTGAATTCAACACTGGATCCTGATGAACAGAATGTTTTGTGCATTTTCCGTTTTAAGGATGTATTCCAATCCGAACTGCTTATTTTGTGATTTATTTTTAAATTCATTTTTGCTCTCAAACACATCAAACCGGCAAATTCTTTTATTTATAAATTACACAATGTGCCGTGCTTGTCAATTATTTGATAAGCGCCGAAAACATTGCAAAAAATGCTGTCGAAGTTGACATTTTGAATCGAATTTTCCGAAGTAGGAGATCTGGGAATGAAAAACAGGGTCATACAGAGAAAGTGATTGTTTATAAATCAAATTCTAATGAATTGAGTGAAAAATGAAATCACACGACTTCTTATATATTTCTTCAAAAATCACCTCAGCAAGTTTCATGTTTCTACTTTTAAAAATGAGTCTGAAAGTGTATCTGAAAATTTCGACCTGTTGAGGGCGGAAAAATATTTTCCCGAATATTCTTATCCCTAATATTCTTATCCCTGCGCGCGAATACTCTCGCGAGTTAATGCTATTTCTATGGGGAGGCATTTTTCTAATAACTCTTTCGCATTTTGACATTTTTGAATAATTTCTTTTTTTTTTTTTTTTTTTTTTGTATTGGATAGCTGAGGTCCCTCTCAAGATCGCTCCTTGATTACTTTTTATATTTTGGTTGCAGATATTTTCTATAAGGTTACTTTCACCTCCAAAGCCGGTTCAGAAACTGAAAGTAACTTTATAAAAAACATCTGCGACCAAAATCGAAAAAGTAATTGAGGGACCTCAGCTATCCAATGCAAAAAAAGAAATTATTTAAAAATGTCAAAATGCGAAAGAATTATTGGAAAAATTCCTCCCCTTAGGAATTGCATTAGCTCGCGAGTGTCTTCGTGGACAGTCTAGGTCCCGAGTGAACGACTGAGCTCACCCGTTCTTGACATCGTCTCCGGTAAAAAATATTCATGCTTCTCGTATCAAGTATTATTAAGAATCACGGTAACATTTGGAAAATTCTAGCACCATCGTTGTTATTGATATCGATCTAAGATAAAGGTGCGGCAGCATCCCGATGAAAAACAATTTCTTTAAAATAGCTATGGAATTAAGTAGAAAAAAAAAGTCTATCATTTAGAATAATCAGTGGCGAGGGTGGAATGGGTTAGAACGCATCTCGTAAAAGATCTTGTCCACAGATATATTCGAACACAAGCTGGATTTTAAAAAAAAAAAAGCATATATTTGTTCTTCAATCTATCCCTTCATCCTCAAGCATCTTTCTAATTATCAGGATCATGATAAGAAGCAACGCCTGGTCAAACTTCTCGTCACATTTTCATGAAGAAAATGCAAAGATCGTGACCAAAAAATCACCTGCAACCCTCAATCAAACAAAAATTTTGATTCCTATCGACCTCCAGCGCCATCAATAATCTCATGAGTTTTAGAAAGCAAAAAAATATATATAAATAAAAAAAATAAAAGAAAAATATGAGTAACAACCCCCTAACCGCATAAGAACACAAAAGACCAGATTGGGGAAGAAACAGAGGGGGGAAATTGGGGAAGAAATAGAAAGAAGAGTCGTTTGGCGATCACGACTGAAACTGCCGGCATCCAATGGGGATCTGAGATGCTCGCATACTTTCGTGACACAAGTGCACGACTGGAGATAACCTTCTTCAGTAGGAAACCTCAAGGACAAGTTCTTCTTGGTCTGACTCACGCCGATAGATGGCGTTAGTAGTAAACAATCTTGTTTGATGTTTGTTTCAGAGTTCAAGAAAGTGGTGGGAAAATTTTCCCTTTTTTTTAGACGCTTGGATATTAAAAGCGTCTAGTTTCAATTGATAAAAAAGGGTCGTTTTCTTTAGAGAGGTTGTTTTTTTTTAGAGGATGGTGGATGTTCATATTGAAAGTTTGAAGATCTTATTTACCAGTCCTTTATAAGTAAAGAAGTTTGCTTGCTTGTAAAATCGACTTTTTTAAATGTAAGGAAGCTTTGAAATAAGTCGATTTTATGGTCGAAAATACATTCGTAGAAAAAAAAAATACTGAATAAATTTATATGCAAAATAAAAGACTCAATTTTCATTAATAAATACAATCTTTGTTTAGTTAGCCGGTTTTGAAAAAAAAAAAAATCTTAATCTTGCTCAATAATGCGAAAATTTCTGAAACATTTGCGGATTCAGTTTTAAGTTTGTAAACATGGCAGTGAAAGGCCTGACCATTGAAGTGATTTAGAATGAAATGGTGGTTTTCTTTTTCTTTTTCTTTTTTTTTAATATATATATAACTGTTAATGCAATTTCAATTTTACACTTTCTTTCATTTTCAAATCTTTATAAGATAAAATAAGTAGACAATAGATCTATCATCCCCACTTAGAAAATGAGGCGTAACGCAGGATTGTGCAAAATTTTAATTAGATTAAAGATTGAAAATTAATGATTATTTTTTTATCATGACTAAAGATTGACCGATTAAGTTTAGTTTTAATAGAACTCATAGACTTATGACCAGCAGGCACGTAGCCAGGGAGGGGGCTAAGGGGGCTGAAGCCCCTCCCGAAAGTTTGAAAATATGTTACAAAATTATCTCTGTAATAATAAAATAAGTTTTGTTTGTTTTTATCTTTTATTACATTAAAATCAATTGCATTTTTATCTGTAAAAATATCCATTTATTTAATGGACCTTATGCACGTGACGTCACACGCCAGAGCTGGCGGTATGCTAACCTGTTATTCTAGTCACTGCACCGCCAGAATGCCGAAATGCGCAGGCGCAAACATTGCTAGCAGACGATTTCAGCCTTTCTGGATACATTTTAACAGAAAATTTACAAATTTAAAGAATTTTCTAGCAAGCAGAACAACAATTTTGAATTTATATTACAATATATTAAGTATATGCTGCTTCTGCAGTTACTGTAATCTTTTATTATATCGTTTATTTGGATATACTGTTTTTTTTAATTGGTATGTACCACTAAAAATATAAATTCTTTTTAAAAAGTAATTTTTTTTATCTTTATGTGCAGTAAAATTAGATTAAGCGTAATTTCGTATCATTAAATTTACTAAGAAAAATTAAATATACATTTGGCATAAGAAAGGTCACAAAAATTTAGAAAGACTATTTTCTACATGTTTCAGTCATTGGAAAAAGGCTAAATGTTTTTTTTTTTTTTTTTTTAAGATATACAATTACACTGTTAAAAATCTTATCTTAGTCTGAACCAAATTTTGGGGCTCAATAGCTGTCACTTTAACACTAGAACCGCAGGAAAATTCTTCAAATTTTATAAAAATATTTCTCACCGGAATTTTTATTTAAAACAGTTTAAATAGCTTCTCAAAAATATTTTTGCTTACCATATATTTAGCTTATTTTATTAAGAATTTTCTGGTTCGAATGGATATCTCTTCATATGAAATTTGTAAATTTCATATGATTTTTGTAAATTTAGCGCCAGCTTGACTTAACCCCTTGAGCTCTGCTGGTAGAATTTTCTACCACATAATTTTAATTCCGAAATGTCACAATGGCACCAGAAAATTCGACCAAATTTATTTTAAAAAGATTTAAAGCTGTTTTTTTTTTTTTTTTTTTTTTTTTTTTTGCGTGTGTGTGTGTGTGTGTGTGTTTATCGTTAATCGTTTTTTTCCTTTGCAAAATACTGGTGCCAATGTGACATTTGAGATTTTGAAGAAATTTACACCCCAGAGCTCAAAGGGTTAAGATGTTGAAATCTTAATTCAATATTTGTAGCTCCTGTTGAAGTATGGTTCCAATAGTTGGAACGAGGTTGAAATAGGAAGCTCCAAATGTTGGTTTGAGATTTGACCATCTTATGGTGGCAGCTGCTGGGCACCAAAATTTGATTCAAACTAGGACAAGATTTTTAACGGTATAGATTATCATAAACCGTATGTTATTTTAGTTAACAAATTTTAGATTTCTTCAGGAAAATGTAAATAGGATTATTTCATTGTCGTGTTTTCAAAGAGCTTCAGGAAAAGAAGAAATTAGAACAGCTCTTGGACTAATATTTGAAACAATCTTATTTTGTGCAGAACAAAATAGCCACTTTACGATCGACGATGGTGATCCTCTAACGTTAGAGAAATTGGTATAAAAAAAGATTGTTAGCTAAGAGATCTTTTTGAGCAAAGTCTGGAGAGAAAGAATTGAAACGAGATATTACAAAGATCCGATAAATGCTATTTACTTCACCCCAGAAATATAGAATGAAATTATTCAAATATTCTTGGATACAGTTACCGAAGAATTAATTATCAAAATAAATATCGTGATCTAAAAATATAAAGATCTAAAAATATATGTTTTAGCTTTATTGCTGATGAAACTATGTATATTTCAAGCGCAGAACTGCTTGCCATTTGTGGTAGATATGTAAACTATTAAAAAATTCACAAACCCCAATAATTCGGAATTTTTTTTTTAGGTTTTATTCCAATAAATGCCTTTTCTGACAAAAATTCAAAAAAAGTAATATTACAACATTGAGGTTAACTATGTCTTGACATGCATAAATGCGTAGCATAGGTGTATGACGAAGCAGCCAGTAAATCTGCTCATATCAGCGGGGTCCATTCTAGAGTTCTTCAGAGTATCAAAAAATTAGATACGTCCACTGTGAAAGCAAATGGTTAAATTTTGCCTTGTCCAACAGAATGCTGATTCCCGTCATGCGAAAGTATCATGGACTTGTTAAAGCAGTGACAAAAGTTTTTGAAAATCACCTAAAGGCAAATTTAACTTTTCAAGATGCAATTGCTTCATATACCCTAGAAAAAAAACTTTTCCGCATTTGTGACACAAAACTTATCGAGAGACATGAAAGCGTATTAACTTTTGTTGAGCTACTTAAATATATTTGCATTAGTTTAGAAAATATTTCGAAAAATACATGGAATATTTCTTCTACAGCTGAAACTTTTTTAACAGACAGAGAAATAAATAATTTTCTCATAAGCCTGCCTGTCTATCAGAAAGTTTTCTGTCTGACAAAGTCATGGTGAGTTTTTCAAGAAATATTTCATAACAGGATATCGGTTGTAACTCCTGCTAAAGATGTCCTAATTGTTTTACATACATGTAGAGAAAAATGCAGTAGAAATCTTTTGTGAGACATTTTAATGTGCATCAAAACTTCGAGAAGACATCTTCCAAACTAAAATAAAGATACCATGACTAATATTTAGACGGACAACGTGTATAAACGTTCGAATTACATCCGCTGAAGAGTATTATAATATCACAGTTTTTATTCCCCATGTAGAAAGCCTTATTCATAATTTAAATGATCGATTCTTTTCAATGAAGACATTCTGAGAGATTTTACATTGCATCCTCAGGATTTGTTTCACTGTAAAAAACAAGCAAATTAGAGAGTCTGTCGCAATATTTTCAGGATAAAATGTCAATATAACAAGTGAAAGCTGAATTTGAATTAGGATGCAAAAGAATTGCTAATGTTGACACCTAAATGTTTTAGTACTGTAATGAGACGAATTACAATACTATCAAACACTTGCTGACAGTCTTACTCAGGAACGTTCCCAGGTGTAAGTTGTGGATTTGGACGAGGGGGGGGATATCAAAATAAAAATCTTGTCATGTACGTTAAAAAGTGCAATGGAACTACTCGTCAGAATCCAACCGTTTTCGAGTTATCCGCACTTGAAGTGCAAATAAAGCCGTACGTGGGAACTTCGTAGAATGCGAAGTGCCTGTCTAAAAGAGGGAAAATAACCGGCAATGTATGGGTGTGAAGGATTGTGCTTGTACCACGGGAAAAATTATTGGGAGGAGGATTAAAAAAATACAAAGAAACTTTTAACTTGCTAAAAATTTATGTACCTGCCTGTCTATTTATTTATTCATTCTCACTTCAAGTGCTGATATCTCGAAAAAAGTTGGATTTGGATGGGTAGTTCCATTTCACTTTTTAACATGCATGATGAGGTCTTTCTTTTGATACCACACTCGTCCAAATCCACAACCTACACCTGGGAACGTTCCCTAGTTAGTTGAAAGCCGAATAACAAAAGTCAGTGCTGAAAGTCTTTTTCAACAAAGAAAATAATTAAATCTTCGCCTCGAAGCGTTATGAATGACGAGAGTGAGTAACTTTGCAATGATTTCCATTCATTGGGAGATTACTGTAGATCTTGATAAGCTAATCAACATCATGGCTAAGAAGAAATTATGATGATTCCTTCTTTTGCACTAGTAAATTTACTGTACCAAGAGCATTGCATTTATAATTATTATAATCGGAGAATATGAAATACAAATATAATTTTTATAATTACATATGGCTGTAGCAATTATTTTTTTTTGGGGGGGGGGGAATAATGCATGTAATTATTTCCATTTATAGATCAATAATTTCAAGACTTCGCACGCATTGCCAGACTCTCGCACGCGAATATTAATCATGTATTTTAAATCAATTCATATTTCTTGTTCGCATTTCAATATTTTTAACGTTTTTCTCATAGGATACATGAGAATGTTCTCAAACAATGTTAGTTTGCGCATTTTAAGTTTCGCGAAAGTGTTTTCCTAAAAACTCTCCGGTTTCCGAACCGGTTTAGATACTGCGAGTTCTCTTGAAAGTCAAAAATTGCAATAGAAATTGAAAAATCAAATACGAAATAACAATATTTGACATGATTATCAAGTATCCTATGCAGGAACATACCTTAGGCTAAACCTTTACTATTTTTAAATTTTTTGCTGTAAATTATACAAATTATTTTTGTAAGAGTAAAATAAATTCCAAAATTCAGCCCCTCCCGAAAGGAAATCCTGGCTACGGGCCTGATGACCAGTGATTCTTTTTATGTAATCAATGCTTTGATTACGATTAAATCAATTCAATTTTACGCATAGACTAATGGCCAGTGATTATTTTCATGTAATCAGTGCTTTGATTATGATTAAATCAATTCAATTCTACTCATAGACTAATAACCATTGATTGTTTTGATGTAGTCGCTTGGTTTTATTATGATTAAATCAATTTTCAATCTAAATAGTCAAGCTATTTAAAGATTAATGATTAATAATGCCATTATTGCTCCAGCTTTGTTCCATTCTCCAGCCCTTTTAATTATCGATTTTTTTAGAAACTGCTCTGACGCAGCATTTAAAAAAAATTAAGTAACTACTATCATGAAAATATCAAGTTTCTCTCCCCATCAATATCATAAAAATTACAATCTCAGAACTTTTAACTTCTGCATCCACTATCCACTGGAGGTAGTGGCTGCAGCATAAAGTATATGCAATTGAATAGGAACTATTACCTAATTTATAACAATCGAATGATTGACAATATTGCTCCTATTTGCATAAAATAATTACAAAAGAACATATCATTTCTATAAAATGGGATTATAATTGCCTTTAATCCTCCATTAAATAATTTAAACACATTGCCCTCGGTTTATTTGTATAATTTGTGTGACTACGTGTAAAATCCTATGAGAAAAAAATGTAAAGTGACTCTTAGTAAGAATTTCGTAGCAATGAAAACGAAAATTTCAGAAAATAATCAGGGCGGCCATATTTAATTTTCGTCTATGTAATTAACGATTAAATTAATTAATCTAGATTGAATTAAATCATATTTATTAATCATAAGAAAGTCGTTTATATAATTACTGATTAAATTAATTAATCCAGATTGAATTAAATCAGATTAATTAATCATAAGAAAATCGCCTATATAATTAATGATTAAAATTAATTAATCCAGATTCAATTAAATCAAATTAATTAATCATAAGAAAATTGCCTATATAATTAATGATTAAATTAATTAATCCAGATTGAATAAAATCAGATTAATTAATCAAAAGAAAAGAGCAATTATTTTTTCAATTTCAATTATGATATATTGAATCAGAATTAAATTCCGTATGATTAAATATTTAATCGACAAATCAATCAGTCAATCAAGTAATTGATTAATGCCAACCCTAGCGTAACGAAACCTTTTCCCTTTTTTTTTTTTTTTTTTCTTTTATTATTCTTATTAATATTAAAATTTATGTTTATTTATCGAGTTACAAAAGACCGATTTCACGTGCAAAAGCAAATCATCTATTAAGCTGAGTAGGATGAAGCTTAGAGGGCCAGGGAAGGAAAAGGATCCTTGGTGATATTATTATTATTATTATTATTATTTTATTGTGCTAATATGTCATAAGGACTGTAGTTTGGGGGAGGGGGGCTCAGCCTACCATCTAAAACATTTTGAGCCTTTCCTGGAAAAGATTCCAAGGTCACTAAATAAATTTATGTTCCGAAAATCTAAAGGAAATTCTGCTTAAAAATCTAATTTAGTTTTCAGGCCCTTGCACAGTTTTGGCAGAAATACAAAATTGTATCTAAAATAAGTGTTTCAAGAACACACTCTCATTCTCATACTATTTGTACATATGAAGCTAACATGATGTTTAATATTGTACTAGTGATGCACTCGAATAGTTCATCATCCTATTGTTTTCTTAGCATAAAATGAAATTATTACAACAGTTTAATAAGAAATATAGTACCTATATGTGTGAATATGCACCAATTTATCTTTCTGCGTTACAGAGAGAGAGGGGGGGAAATATGATCCTCCTTCCCCTATTATTCATTTTTAGCTACGGCCCTGTATGTTATGCAAAAAGTAAATGATGTTTACTAAAGCTAAATATGTATCTCTGATTTATTGTCAGTTATTAACACATAGATATTATTCTAAACACAATTCCCCTTTTAATTTTTTTTTTCTCTATATTTATAAGAAAGTATTGAATTCTTAAAAAAATTCGGTATCTAGTTTCTGACGCATTTACACAGAGGCAGCTTTTCTAGCCTCGACAACCTGGATGAGATTTTGTTAGAACCTCTATGAATGACACTTTTTAAACAAGCTATTAAGTTTTAATCAAGCATTTTGCCTCTAAGAGTTTAGCGCTATGGGCGGTCATCCAATTGTGCCCATTTGTTCTTATAAAATTCTTTGTCAAGGCTTCTGTCCCTGCCCGCGAAGACACGCGCGAGCCAATGTTATTCCTATGTGGAGGCAATTTTCTAATAACTCTTTCGCATTTTGACATTTTTAATTTTTTTTTTTTTTTTATTGCATTGGATAGCCGAGATCTTTCTCAAGATCGCTCCTTGGTTACTTTTTAGATTTTGGTTGCAAATATTTTTTATAAAGTTACTTTCACTATCAGAACCGGTTCAGAAAGTGAAAGTAGCTTTATAAAAAATACCGAATATTCGAAAAAACATTATTCCACCCTCAACAGCTCGAAATTTTCAGACTCATTTTTCAAAGTAAACACTAGAACTTTCTAAAGGGATTTCTGAAGAATGTATAAGAAGCCGTGTGATTTCATTTTTCGCTCAATTAATCAAAATTTGATTTAGCAACTTTTTTTTTTTTTTTTTTTTTTCAATTTGACTATTTTTTTCGTTCTAAGGTCTCTCGCATCAGTAAATTCGTTTCAAAACGCCAACTTTGAGGACATTTTTTTTTTTTTTGGAATATTTTCTGCCTTTATTAAAAAAAAAAAAAAAAAAAAAAAAAAAAAAAAAAAAAAATCGACAACCACAGTACATTATGCATTTTCTAAATAAGAGAATTTGCCAGTTTGATGCGTTTGAGAGAGAAAAAAAAATGAATTTAAAGATAAATCAGTAAATAAGAAGTTTGGATTTGAATACACCTGAGGTTAGAGACGCCATATAAATAATTAAACTTTTTTCGAAAGTGGTGAGAGGAAAAAAAGTGCATGAAATATAGTCGACAAGCGAATTAACATTGTTATGAATTTTATTAGTACTATTATTTATTTATTTTTGCTTTATGTTTTTTTATACTTACGATTTAGCTTTTAAATATTTTGCTCTTATAATACCATAACAGAACAGAAATTCAAACTGTAATTCATCATTTAAAAAAATAATAATGTCAACACGGAAGTAACCAAGTAACATCGTTCTCAACCTTTTATCTTTATCTTCGTTTCGCTTTCGTTTCCGCCCATCCTAAAATTGTATTCTTTATCTTCTAAGTACTCGGCTAGACTTTTAAGGTTTTTATGTAAATATGTTTATTAAGAGCAAGAATCTGAGAAAGTGTCACACCTAGCATTATGGGGTGATTCATGACATCTCAGATTTTCTCCAAAAAATTACCAGTTGTTACTTATCTTGTTAAAAGACCAAATCCAGAATTTTTTGCTCCAAAGTTGAGTTGTTCATTTTTTATGGCCCCCCCAAAGGTAATCATGTCGTGAAAAAAAATAAGCGTTTTTTTTAAGACATGGATATTGCTATGACTCACAGCTCTTTGCGCATACAACTTGCCATGAAATTCTTTTTATATCTAGAATGTAAGAGGGTTGAACTTTATATAATAGATGTAAAACCCGTGGCAAGTTTTTGCCGCAAGGTCACAGAAGGTCACAAAAATATTCATTTTTGCTGTTTTTTTTTTTTTTTTTTTTCATTTTTAAGGACCCTATAACAGCTTGCGCGTTCCACTTGCCATGAAAAAAGAGGTGGCAATTGAAAGCCATGCATTAGCACTTTTAAAAAATGTATATATAATTGAGGCAAGTTGTATGCGCTTTTAGTTACAAAGTGCCAAAGTCTGAAAAATGTCATTTTTCACCAATATTCAAACTGTTATAATTTCTTGCGGCAACAACATTTTGAAATAATTCTTTTGCCATTGTTTTATTCTATTATTGCCCTTTTCAAAAAAGTAAGCTCCGTTGAGGCAAGTTGCTTTAAAAAAATTTAATGTTTTTTTTTAAATATGGCGTTTTTCAATAGTCAGAGCTATTTTATTATTTGAAACAACTTGACTGAATAACAATATTTTATGCATTTGTTTGTCTATATAAATTGATGTTCTAATATACTGTGAGATATATATGATGCTAATGGCATTTATTTAATTATAACCCTTTCGAGTCCGATTTTTTTTTTCAATTTTAGAAAAAAATTACTTTTACTTTAATAATATTGATACTAGCTATCCTAATAGATTAATTAGAGTTTAACGAATATTTCATTGTCTGAAACATAACAAATGTTGTTTTCTGCACTATTAAATTCATATTCATGCAACAATAAGGCTAAGGAAGAGTTTTTGGAGAGGGTTTAAAAATATTATATTGCAACAAGTTAGTGACATTACAACTTTCTAATACTTTTCAGTGCTTTATTACACATAATTCTTTCAGGAAAGTAACTTTTATTTTAAGTTAAGAAGGAAATACATTTAAAATAAAATAATCGCAAACAATACAAAGAAAATTAAGCAAATATTTATTATTATTACTAAATGCCTTAACATTAATAAAGTCATATAATAAATTCACAGACGCATAATAACATTGCTACATGTAATTAATAACAAAAGTATTTCTTAAAAATAATAATACTCAAAAGACATGTATAATTAATGATACACCAGCTCAGAAAAGGTTAAAACGAAAATATTTGACATTTACAAATTACAACTTGTAATTAAAATGCAAATATAAATACAATCAGCCAACACTGTTAGAATTTTTGCAGAGTTTTATCATCGAAGATATAACCATTCCTTTTAAGATATCTCAAGATGTCTTTTAACCCTTATGGGATTTTTTTTTTTTTCACTTATGGGAAAAATAAATTTTCTTTAACATTAATAGCTATCCAAGTATATTAACTGAAATACCTGAATAGATTACTATAACTGTTAAAAGGTATCTTCAGATATGTTACAAGAAAGTTATATTTTTGATTTTCTTTTCTCGTACTGATAAATCAATGGAAAAATATTAACAGTGTTGGCTGATTGTATTTATATTTGCATTTTAATTACAAGTTGTAATTTGTAAATGTGAAATATTTTCGTTTTAACATTTTCAGGGCTGGTGTACTATTAATAATACTTGTCTTTTGAGTATTATTATTTTTAGGAAGTACTTTTGTTACTAATTACATGTAGCAATTTTAGTATGTATCTGTGCACTTATTATATGACTTCATTAATGTTAAGACATTTAGTAATAATAATAAATATTTGCTTAATTTTTTTAGTATTGTTTGCGATTATTTTATTTTAAATGTATTTCCCTCTTAATTTAAAATAAAAGTTAATTTCCTGAAAGAATTGTGTAATAAAGCGCTAAAAGTATTAGAATGTTGTAATGTCACTAACTAGTTGCAATATAATATTTTTAAACCCTCTCCAAAAACTCTTCTTTAGCCTATTGTTGCATGAATATGAATTTAATAGTGCAGAAAAGAACAGCATTCGTTATGTTTCAGACAATGAAATATTCGTTAAACTCTAATTAACCTATTACGATAGCTAGTGTCAATATTATTAAAGTAAAATTTTTTTTTCTAAAATTGAAAAACAAAATCGGACTCGAAAGGGTTAAAATTAAATAAATGCCATCAACATCATTTATGCCTCACAATATATTAGAACATCAATTTATAAAGACAAACAAATGTATAAAATATTGTTATCCAGTCCGTTTCAAATAATAAAATAGCTCTGACTATTGAAAAACGCCATATTTTAAAAAAACATTAAATTTTTTAAAAGCAACTTGCCTCAATGGAGTTTACTTTTTTGAAAAGGGCAATAATAGAATAAAACAATGGCAAAAGAATTATTTCAAAAAGTTGTTGCCGCAAGAAATTATGACAGTTTGAATATTGATCAAAAATGACATTTTTCAGACTTTGGCACTCTGTAACTAAAAGCGCATACAACTTGCCTCAATTATATATACATTTTTTAAAAGTGCTAATGCGTGGCTTTCAATTGCTACCTCTTTTTCATGGCAAGTGGAACGCGCAAGCTGTTATAGGGTCTTAAAAATGGAAAAAAACAGCAAAAATGAATATTTTTGTGACCTTCTGTGACCTTGCGGCAAAAACTTGCCACGGGTTTTTCATCTATTATATAAAGTTCAACCCTCGTACATTCCAGATATGAAAAGAATTTCGTGGCAAGTTGTATGCGCAAAGAGCTGTGAGTCATAGCAGTATCCATGTCTTAAAAAAACGCTTATTTTTTTCACGACATGATGACCTTTGGAGGGGGATAAAAAATGAACAACTCAACTTTGGAGCAAAAAATTCTGGATTTGGTCTTTTAATAAGATAAGTAAAAACTGGTAATTTTTTGGAGAAAATCTGAGATGTCATGAATCACGGGTGTGTCACTCTCTCAGATTCTTGCTCTTAAGTTTCTTCGTGATTTTTAAACTTTGATTTTCAAACATTAAAAAATTCATTATGTAAAACTAGCATACGCAGCCCGCCGCGTTTTTTTCTATCTTGCTTTTATACCTCTGGACCGAGTTGGCGCATTGCCAAGATTTGCTTCCTCTGGACCGAGTTGGCGCATTGCCAAGATTTGCTTCCTCTGGACCGAGTTGGCGCATTGCCAAGATTTGCTTCCTCTGGACCGAGTTGGCGCATTGCCAAGATTTGCTTTCCCCTGTGCCTCAATTAATTATCCTCGGAATTCCTTTTATTTATAGAGATTTGTGTGAGGGTATATTTACTGTATGTTAAAATTATAAATAACTAAAATAAATCTACATTTGATAAATTTCTTTGCATTATACCATTATGAAAACGGAGTTCAGAAGGTCTATAGTTATAAAAAACTTCATTTACAGAGGTACAGCTATTTACAAAAGTTCAGAAAAAAGGTTTAAAGAAGTTGAAGTAGCTTTTTACAATTTAGAGCTGAACTAAGTTCTGTCCGCAGTCGCAGTATTGTTAGTACCGCGCGTGGGTCACTTTGTAGAGTACGGTGTACTCTAATCAGTGACTCGCGCTTACCAGAGACCATGTACAAACAATACTGTGGACAGAACTTAGAAAAAAAAAAAAAGAAAAGAAAAGATATACAGTACGGTGTACTATATATTCACTGTCTAGAGAGATTTCGTCTCCGTTTCCTGTCCTTAGCTACCTGGACAGAACTGAAGAAGGGTCAATTATGAATATTTTAATTTTTTTTTTTTTTTTTTTTTTTTGAAAAAAGAATATGTACTTCCTGAATGAAAAAAAGATCCTGGAATTTTAAAATTTTATTGACCAAATTTTCTTTTTGATTTTGTAGAATATAGGAAATTTGTTATTTTCGAATTAAACCATAATGAACAACAATAAATAAATAAATAAATAAATAATAAACATATAATATCAATTTAATTTTAAATGCTTTAAGTGATCAATTAAAAATAACATAAAAAGATTATAGTTTGACATGTTTCATTGCTCTTACGGCAACTTTTTCAAAAACAAATAAATGATAGAAAGAAATTTCTCGAAATAAACAGAAAAACATAAATCACGTGAACATGAGCATATAAAAATAAAACTGGAAATAAACATGAATAAAAATAATTGTGAACGTGAAATATTACAAATTATCGTCTTAAAAATCTTTGAAGCATTTCCTTCCAAATTTTAGGTAGCTCCATGGAGGTAAATTCATTGCAAACATTGTCTCTACGTATGAAGATTTCTATTGATTCTCTTATGATTGATGGAAAATATGATCTAGAAGGGTATATTATTCTGCTATTTTTAAAATCTATTTGTTATGGTTCTTTGCTATATAATCTTGAGAGAGCCGTAGTTTTCCTGTTGTATTTGATGTCTGCTACATATTCTTTAACCCTACTTTTAAGTTTTCTACTTGTTTCACCAATGTAATATTGTTTTGTTCCATCTTGTTTTGTGAATGGTATTTCATATACGCCAGATATTTGATGTGTTCTATTGGATCAATTTTCCTACATATTGAGTTTTTTTTAATTTAGCAGACGGTTTTGCAACTATGGATATATTATATTTATTGAGTTTGTATTTTAAACGTTCGAAAAATCGAGGAAAATATAAAAATAATAATAAATAATAAACATTCCAAAAAATTTTAACAGCTAAAAAAATAACTAATGTAGGAACAATAACTACCTATATTTCAGTATTTTCTAAAATGCACAAAAAAGTGTTGTTTTAAAATAAATTATTATAAGACTAACATAAACAAGCAAATATCTGTTTGCTAAAATCGCAGAATTTAAAGAAGTATAAAGCGTACCCCTCTTCACAATTGTTTCCTTCAAATCCATTGAGTCTGCCCGTGATTGAAGAAACACTTTTGTCAAATATTTGAGAATTTATGTTTCATTAAAAATACGAAATGATCGTCAAAAATGACGAAGGATTGGTAAATTGTCAAAAGGTTTTTTTTTTATTTTTTATTTATTTATTTTTTTTTTTCTTCTAGGTGTGTGCCAATGGATTTTTTTGTCGGTTTTTATTTATCGTCGTTATTATTTTGAAGTTAAATATGATATTCGATTATTTTGATATTACGAAAATTTTTCAGACTGAAAAATAGCGTTATATTGGGAAACTGTTTTTTGACATATCACAGCTTTTTATTTAAGAAGTAAAACTTTTGAAAGACATTTTTTTTATATAATAGTAATAATATTTAAAATTCCAAATCTTCATGCCAATATTTTCAGATTTAAGATCTACCAAATTTATAAAATAATAGGAACTTTTTATAACCTATGGCAAGATTTTTGTGAAGTTGTTAAATCTAATAATGCATTTAATTAATCTATTGTAAGTTGTTGTTGTTTAATAGTATAATTATATAATACTAATTATTAAAATTGGTATGTAGTTTTTTTAAAATTGAATGTAAGTTTTTTTAAGTTTATGATTTTAAATAAATATTTAATTATAGACTTCCTGAATCAGTTATTACATTTATTTCTATTGTACAGGTATTTTCTACATTTGTGATAAAAGTAATTATTAGCACTAAAAAATAAAACATGATATTTAATCACTGAAATAAAGTGTTTATTATGCCTAAAGTGGAGTTTATAGATAAAATTGTTTTAGTATATATTTTTTAAAGTTCATAGTATCACTTATATGATATAAGATTAAATGTATTTTAATAAATTAAATAATTACTTTTTACATTAAAAATGTTTTTCGAACAATAATATTTTTTCTTTTAATATTTAAATCTTTTTTCATATTTTCTAAGTCAGTCTTTTCAAATAAAACATACGAAATCTATTTAGCTCACATTCACAAAATATATTATATACGGGAATAAAATAAATTAAATTGAATATGGCTCATCGTGTCGTTTTATAAATAAGCGTTGTATTACATCTGTTTTTGAGTAATAGCGAAAGAAAATTCAAAATCATGATTAAGTTAGGAATATGCTTAAAAGAAAAATATATACATATTCCAGCGAATTAAAAAAAAAACTTAAACTCTATGTTCATATATAATAAAACACTGACAAATCATAGCATATAAAAAAATAACATACACATTCTTAAAACTTAGATCAAGTTTAGAATAATAATTAAAAATATGTCAGTTGATAAATTGATGATATGTCAGTTGCATTATTTTTTAAGTGGAAAAATTTAAATATTTTAGAGCAATAGCACTGCAAAATCGCGATACTTTGCTGAAAAGTATGATAAAAAGATTTTCTATTTCAGAATAATAATAATAATATGCAATGTCACGATGTTAATTATATAACGCGCATTCATCTATTATGCAGTCATTAATAAAACTTTAATAGTAACTAAAACAATAAACCATAACGTTTGATTAGATTTAAATTCACTAACAAAGAATACAGAGATCAATATTTAAAATTTGAATTACACATGAAAAAAAAAATAAATAAATAAAAGAACATAATCAACGTACATCACAGGAATTTTTAAAATACTATACAACTTAATGACAATGAGTAACTGAAAAGAAAGAAATAATATTAACTGATTGACATTTTGATTAATTACTAGTCCTTACGGGCATTTTAAAATTATTGCATATTTATAGGGCATGCATTGAAAGAAAACACAAGGGATAAGATTGGAATAAAATATTTTATTTTATTTCTGTCAGTAATCTAATTTAATTCATATGTGAGTTCTTTTTTTCCTTGAAATTCCATTACTGTTAGAAACTATGAATTAAATAAATATTGGCAAAAAATATTTTATTCCATTCTTTACCACAAATGTATCTATTTTCATTGCATGCTTTAACAGATTTTATTCTTTTAAAATGCTCATAAAAGCAACATAAAAAAAGAATTCATTCCATAAAAAAATGAAAATACAATCCCATGAAATAGTGACTTATTCACTCTTACCAGGAGGAAAAAAACGCAATAGAGTAATTATTCACTCCCATTTAGTGTGAAAAGTCCCTTTCTGGTAGTGACTTTTTTCTCTCAGAAAATTAACAGTTCTGCTTTAGATCAGAGTAAATAATCACTCTTAGAGTATGGGCATATTTTGACTTTGCGATAAAGTGATTATTCACTCCTCCTATTATATTGTGTTTTTTCTATTTATTTTTTAAGGAGCTTAATGTTAATTTTAAGTATACCGACCATTATATACCATTGTATACCGACAATATTTGATGAAATAACGGATATTTACTATCAGTGCCTGTGAAGTCCCGCTGAATTTTCTATTTCTTGTTCCATGGCTATACATCTGTATCAGTGTTAAATTCTAGAGGTGGCCCGGGGGAGACATTGCCCCCCGGAGCATTGAAATGCCCCCCCCCCGGAAATTTTGTTTGTTGTGAGTGTAAAATTGTGTTTTCAATGGTGAAAATGAGCTATTCCCCCTCCCCCCGGAACTCTATAATGCTCCCCCCCCCCCTGGAGCCAGAAATATCCCTCCAGCTGAAAAGTGTCTGAATTCAACACTGCATTTATTTTCTTCTTAGCATCCATGTCAATTTTGTTTGCATGTTAATTTGCTTTTTTTATTTATTAAGTTTTTTTTTTTTTTTTTTTTTTTTTTTTTTTTTGTGACAACGTCCATTGAGCGACCAACTCCCTGAATGGCCATTTTTTTCATGGAACGTAATCCCATAGACACAATACTAATTTTACTTTCATTCAAAGACCATTTCAATTAAATTTCCTCCATGAGCGACCATTTTTTTCCGAAAAAAATGAAACAGATTCCGTTTTATTATTTATTTATTTATTATTATTTTTTCTTGGTTGCCTGAAAAAGTTTTATTAGAAAAATTATTTCAGATAGCGCATTATTAATCAAACTTCTAAACTAAGTTTGCGTTATTTTAATTCCAATAATTTTTAAGTGTTTAATCCTCTTTTTGCATTTAGCTCTGTTGACGAACTATGAATGACGGTCAAGAAACTCTTCTGCCCTATTCTGTCAGACAATTGTAATTAAAAAAATAAATAAAAAATGGATAAACTAATAAAATTGTCATTAATATATATATATATATATATATATATATATATATATATATATATATATTTTTTTTTTTTTTTTTTTTGCGTTAAAAAAGAAAAAAAATACATTTATTTACTGAACTTGGAATTAAAAGTTATAAATGATAAAACCGTAAAATCACAACAAACGTCAATATTGTTATGTTATAACATTTTTTTAATTTTACAGTAATTAATTGATATAGTTACCATTTGTTTTATTACTTAAATTTTTACATTTTTTTTAAATATATAATGTGAAAAATAAATTTTATTAACATTAATTGTTACCTTTTTTGAACAACTAAAATCTAGATTTAAGCATCACATCCATTAAGAGACCACTTTTTGGAGCGACCTATATTTATTGAAACGTAACGTGGTCAGGGACCGATTTAAAATTTGGGGCCCTGGGCTGAGCACAGATGCTTTTGGGGCTCCCCGTGCACCGGTACTTACACGGAGATTGAGACACACACAAAAAAAGATAATAAATAATGGTTATTTTTAAAATAACCGTTACTGACTTTTAAATATCCATTAAAAATTTAAATATGATAATCAATAACAACTTTCCTTTAACCCCTTAACGCGCAGTGTTGCCGGGTCGGCAACACCTAAAGTTTCCCCTGTTTAGAGACACAAAAACACCGTGAATATTTCAAAAACTACTCTAATGGCTACTTTAAATCTTTCTTATGAGTTCTAGATGGCAGCACCACAGAGATCAAACTTTACTGTTTTTAAATAATAGGTAAAATGTTTTACTGTGATACGCGCTTCACAGCAATGCTCTTCTCACTGCGCTTATCAATGCTTTACTTATGGGAGGTTCGCCACTTCGGCAACAGCTGTATAATTAATATGGTTAGTGCAATCTTTACGAAACAATGCCTGTGTACTCCTCTAGGCCTAAATAGATTGCCTATTTTTTTTTCTTCTTTAAATTCCAACTTTAAAGAGTAGTGCGCCGGAAAGGGTTAAATAATTATTTCACAATAATGAAATTTAAATGAGAAGATATTTTACAATAAACTGTGTGGTCAAGGACCGATTTAAAATTTCGGGGCCCTGGGCTGAGCACCCGTACACCGGTACTTACACGGGGATTGAGACACACACAAAAAAAGATAATAAATAATGGTTATTATTAAAATAACCGTTATTGACTTTAAAATATCCATTAAAAATTTAAATATGATAATCAATAACAACTTTCCTTTAAATAATTATTTCACAATAATGAAATTTAAATGAGAAGAGATTTTACAATAAACTGTGTGGTCAAGGACCGATTTAAAATTTCGGGGCCCTGGGCTGAGCACAGATGCTTTTGGGGCTCCCCGTACACAGGTACTTACACGGGGATTGAGACACACACAAAAAAAGATAATAAATAATGGTTATTATTAAAATAACCGTTATTGACTTTAAAATATCCATTAAAAATTTAAATATGATAATCAATAACAACTTTCCTTTAAATAATTATTTCACAATAATGAAATTTAAATGAGAAGAGATTTTACAATAAACTGTGGTGCTAATTATCGTTTCCTATGTCAGTCTGTATATCTGGAATGATAAAGTATGCAACAACTAATAAATTTTGGCAACACCAAACTATAATTTCTTAAAATATCAGGGGTCTCTAGCAACACTCAAATGTCAAATAACCTGACAATAACAGGAAAATGTTAAACAAGACTAAAAATACTCTTAAAAAAATAATAATAATAAAATATTCGCTAAAATAAAGGAATAAGTGGATGTTTCAGACAAACTATACAACATTATAAATATAGAATAAGAACATTATAGAATGTAGAATGAAATGTACAGTTGCATTAAAACTCCATCAGATTTTTAATAATAATCGAAAAACTTTCAGCAGCATTTGGGGCCCCCCTGAAAATCAGGGGTCCTGGGCCTGTGCCCCGAATGCCCTGCCGTAAATCTGGCTCTGAACGTGGTCGCTTTAGGGATGTTTTACTGTACTTTTATATGTGTGATTTCATTTTAGTTATTTGTATACATATATACTTGCTCTTTATCTAACGGTTATATTTCATATAGACATAAAAGAAAAATCAACTATACACACCATGCGCTACGCATCTCTTGTGTGCTCACAAACAATATAGTTGCAAAGTAGACGTCTTATATGCTTATGTTTCATTAATTAAAAAAAAATACAAAATTTCAAATTTAAATTTGATTGTATGTTATATTTTAAAATTCTTGTAATTGTTTTCGCTTCAATTTTGTTGCGTTATTCATTTTAATTATTTTAACTATTATTTTTCATAAATTTTCTGTTATTTATTTTAAAATTTTAATATTAAATTTGTCACATATTTAGAATATGCGGGCTTGCTATACCTTGCGAAATCTGTTGCGAAAATGAAAGTTTTCTTAAACATTTTGAAGTAAATATGCTTCAAATGGGCGTGGATTAATTAATTTCTTTAGAAAGCTTTGAATTTTGAAATTAATTTCTGGAAGATTTCGTCTTTAATAAGACAATGTAGAACTCGTCAAATTTTGACGATGGAAAATATTTAAGAAGAATTTGCTACGTTTGTCATGCAATTACCGACTTGTTTTTTTATATGAATGATTTTAGAAACTAAGAAATCCAGTATTCCAGACAGCAGACAGTTTGCTTTCATTTTGAAAAAACCTTAAATGAAACCTTAAATGAAATTGAACAAATAGTAACGAAAACCTGGCAACGACTTACATTTTTTTCTTTTCTTTTCTGAAAATGATGCACTTTTTTTTTAATATCACGATTTCCAACGCAACTTTTTCTTTATTTGTTTAGCTGGTTAGAAACAACTCTTGGCAACAGTCATAAACTTTCCTTTATTGTTTTACTAGCTATACTTTTTGAATTCACGATACCTTATTAAAAAGAATACAAACAATTCGCGGAAAGGCAATTGAACGCGCCATACACCTTTGTTTCTGCTTAATATTGGCGGGAAGAATATTACTTTGTAACCAGCATATGCACCGAGAAATAAATTACGTGAAAGAAAATACAGCAGAATCTGTGAAAAGGAAAAAAATGACTGTCAGAGAATTCTGCTTTAAGAGGCTACTTCATTCAAATGAAAAGACCTATTCGCTAATATTAATCCCATGGAAGAACTCTATAAAGATATCTCGGTTGCATTTTAATATTTTTAAACGATCTTTTTTTAATTGGATAGCTGAGATTGATCTGTATGCAGGCAGTTTTTTTAGTTTTTTGATTTTATTTACAGATATTTTTTATAAGGATGCTTTCATTTTCCGAACCTGTTTGAAAAGTGAAGGCACCCTCATAAAAAATATTTGCAACCAAAATAAAAAAATAAAAAAAACGGCCTGCATTCAGATCAAGCTCAGCTTAGAATAAAAAAAAAGAAAGAAAATCATTTAAAAATATTGAAATATGAATGATATGTCTTAATAAATTTCTTCCATAGGATTAGCATTAGCGAACGGGTGTTTTTATTTAACTGAAGTAGTCCCGTCTCAAATTTCGCTCGCTAATGTTTTACTTGCGGGCAAGAGATGCATTCTTATTTAACCCTTTCGGGTCTGATGTACTATTAGTAGTACATCTTTTTTAATGGAGTATTATTTTGTTTTAAGAAATATTTTTGCTACTATGTACATGTAATAATGTTAGTATATGTCTATGCATTTACTATATGACTTTATTTATACTTAGGCATTCCGTAATAACAATAATTAATATTATTTGCTTTGTTTCATTCTCTTTGCGCCCTTTGCGAATCTTTTGCTTTAAATATATATTTCTCTCCTGATATTTAAATTAAAAGTTACTTTCCTGAAAGAATTATGTGTAATAAAGCGCAAAAAATATTAGAAAGTTGTAATATAAGTTAAATCTTACTGTAGTACAATATTTTCTAAATATCTCCAGAAATTCTTCCTTAACCTATTGTCATAAAAACATTAATTGTAAAACAACAACATTCGTTATCTTTCAGGCAATGAAATAATCTTTAAGTACTAATTAATCTATTTGGATAGCCAATGTTAATGTTATTAACGTAAAAGTAATTTTTTCTAAAAAGTGAAAAAAAAAAAAAAAAAAAAAAAAAAAAAAAAAAAAAAATCGGACCCGAAAGGGTTGAAAATCTCTCATGAGAAATTTGACATTTTTAAAGGCACATGGAACAAAAAATGGTTAAAATTTTTAAGTTATTAATTATCGGCCTAAAAAATATATCTAAATAACTATGGACTTGATTATGGACCTACAGATAACGGCGCTGGAAGATTTTAAAATAACATATTTTAAGCATTGTGAGTGTATATATATTTTTCCGTATGTATATACCGAATCACTTGTTCGGTTAACGATCACTTTAACTGATCGGTTCATAAACTGAACAGTTCGTTAACCGATGACTCAATATATTAGAAAAAAAAAAAAAAGAAAAGAAAAGAAAAAGAAAACAGGCAGACAAATTAACTAGATTTTTGATCAAAACGAATTCGAAACGAAACCATAAGCAGAACGAGATATTTGTACAACAACAACAACAACAACAATAATAATAATACAGAAGAAAGAACATTTAAAAAATTGTACATTCTCGTTTACTAGAATTAGGTTAAAGATAGGAGTTTTTTTGGAGGGAGGGAGAGGGACGACTAAAAAATGTACCCTTTTTCTTTTGTTTGATTAATTATTTTTTAGCATTACTTTTATTATCTTAATGGAAATTATATTTTAATTTAATGGTTTTGTTTTAATAATGATAACAATTTAAATTAGGGCTTCTCTTCAAACGTTAAATACGGACATAACTAAAGGGGCGGGGGAGAAATGAACATACAAAGGAATTTTATAACAGGCTTTTCAGGAAATCGGTTCAAATATGACTTTTTTGGAGGGGAGATGAAGGGAATGACAACAAAATGTAAAAAAAAAAAAAAAAAAAAAAAAAAAAAAAAAAAAGGTTTTAGTGTTGTCAGCCATTATTTCAGTGTTCATTTTATTTCAAAAATTTTACTTTAATGATTAAAAGAATCGGCCATTTTACAGCATACTTGAGTTTGGTCTCATATGTGAAGCTGAATAGGACAGTCACTCTCTGTATAAGGGATTTTGTAATCACCAGATCGATTAACTAGTGACTAAAAATATCTTTGACACTCTCTTTCCTCCCACCCCCTATAGCCTATATGTGTGCAGGGCCATCGCTAGACGTGAACAATAGGGGGGGGGGGTCAAGAGAATTTAGGGGGGGCTCATAATTTTTTTCTCTCTTTCTCTGATGCAGGAAGATAAATTAGTGCATAGTCACATTGTAGATACTGTGTTTGTTATTAAACTGTTGCAAGAACTTCATTTTATGCTGAGAAAAGTATATGATAATGAACATTTTGAATGTATAACTGGGGCGAAACTAAACATCAAATTAGTTTCATATGTGCAAATAGGATGAGTCAGTGTTGAAACACTTATTTTAGATACAATTTAGTAACTCTGCAAAACTGTGAAAGGATCTCAAAACTAAATTAGATTTTTGAACAGAATTTCATTCGAATTTTTGGAACAGAAATTCATTTAGTGACCTTGGAATCTTTCCCAGGTGGGGCTCAAAATATTTTGAGCCGCCCATAGCGCCCCCTTAGCTACGGCCCTGTATGTGTGATGACCAGGGCTCTCGCTGCTGCTCGCCAAATCGCGACAAAGTATTCTATTTGGAAAAAAAAAAAAAAAAAAAATCAGGCTCACCAAATAGCGAGTGCTCAATTTCTGATTTTTTATGGCCGTATCCCAGTACAGTTGAGATTCTTATCCGCGTTGCTGAACAGTTGATGTCACTTTTCATTTTAATCGCACCTTGCCATTTAGGGGAAGATGGGAATACTTAAACCACTTTTTAAATTTTAATTTTTTTAAATTTTTATAATTTCTTAGAACAAAATAAAATATTGAAAATGAAAATTTGATATTTTTTCTTCAACTGAAAACCATTTTCAATTGATTTTGAACTTTTTTTCTATGTCTAATGAATTTTTACTTCTTAATTTACATCGTGGCTCAAGTATCCCCATGAGGGGGATACTTGAGCCATGGTGAAGGGATACTTGAGCCAGTGCGGGAAAATGCCTACAAAAGTAATTTTTTTCTCTTTATTTTTGCACAAATATTTTACAGAATGATAAGTTTTGATACATAAAGTCCTCCAAAACCAATTAAGAAACAAAGCTAGTAATGCGATCATTTTTTGTTGTTATAACTGGTAGTCGAAGAATCACTTCAATTTGAGTTATATCGATGGTAGCAACATCCTCAGTTGGGGGCCATTTAAATTTGGAATCTGCAATTCTTCGAGCAAATTTAACTTTCAATTCATATTCTGAAATATTAAGCACTTGTCCAACAAATCTTTTTACAGTTTTCTTTCCGGCATATTTTACTAGCAACCAATCATCAATAGAAGGATTTCTGTTCATATCATCACCATCATTGACAGAATTTTCATCTAATGATATTGTCTAATGATATTTATTTTAATGTAATAAAAGTTAAATTATAAACTATGTTTACATTTATCTAGACAGGATATTTTGTTAGTCAAAATGAAAAATAAAATGGATATTTTCATTAAAAAATATACATTTTTAAACATTATTTTTTAAAGAAAAAAAATATAAAAAGTTATTCTCCCTTTTATCCAGAAAAAAATTATTAGTGAATATAAGGACGTAATTTTATTTTTTGTTTGTTTCACCCATGTCTAATTTCCTAGTAGGGATGGTTGAGCCATGGCTCAAGTATCCCCATTCTCACTAGCTCAAGTATCCCCAATCTCACTAGCTCAAGTATCCCCATTACTACTATTTTTATTTATCATAGTTTTACTAAGTAAAACATGCAGCTATTTGAACTATTTTAGATTAAAAATACAATTGAAGATATATTTATTAAATTTATCTATATTGTTGCAACTTTAAGCAAAACTTTGATTACGAAAAAATAAAAAAAAACATGCACCTAAATATTTACTTCAGATATGGAAAAAACAACTATTAGTCACCATACTTTCAAAATGGTTCCATGATATGTGATTTCTTTTTTACATGTTCAGGACTATAAATATGTTACCATATTGGCAGTTTTAGAAAGAAAAATTAACCAACTATACCCCTATGCTCAAGTATCCCCCACTCTCCCCTACATTGCTTTGTTTATAGAGATACTAACTCAAAACCAATTCAGTTAGCAAAAGCCAAAGACAGAAAGTGTTACAAGATAGGTAAATTTCTATTTTCAGTTAGTTACAATCTATGCACCGGTTTTGTGCCAGAAAAACACAAACAAAATTACTCCCACCAAGCGCCAAACAGAGAATCTGGTGTTGAGAGTAGCTTTTATACTATTTACCAGTTGTGTGCGAAGTATTATCCAGACAATTTTTTTTTCTTCCAGTTAAAATTCGAAATCTCATAGCATTTTTTAGTTTGTATTTTCAAAACGACAAATCAGTGATAGCTGATTTTAATTTTTATTTAAACTGCTAAAAGAATGAAGCATTTATACATTTAAAAGACATTTAGAATGTATTTATTTTTACTATTTTATAAGTTATTACAAAACATTAGGTTATTTTAGAACATTTGGAAAAAAATGGCTATAATAAACAAATACATTTTCCAGGGTTTTTCGTCGAATCTGCTTTGCTAACATTTCTTTTCATTAGACTACTGTTGTTAGGCAAATTACTAATGTTTGTCAAAAGCTAATGAGAACATTGTTGATGATATATTTCTGAGATTTGAATTGCACGTGCTTAAGATGGACATCCTCCTCCTCTTTACCCTGTTGGCAAGATTAAGAACAAACACAGGTTCAAAATTCAAGGAATCACCGATAACACTATTTTCCCCATGTATGGATAGCTTCAATTTCCCGAACAAATTGCGCTGAGCAGATGCAAATACTCTGGGCTTAAGTCCAAGAAATAAGCTTTGTGTTACTCACTGGAGTAATAGAATCTATTCATTAGGTGCCTTCAAGATAAAGGAAGTGGACTGTTTATCTAAACACTTCATGAATGAAAACTGATTATAGAACATGAATCACAACTTATTCATTCAAGAAACCGAGTAAACTATACTACGCTGGTCAAGATTGATTTCTTAAAAGATAAGTTTATTATCGGTTATCGGCAGGGTTTAGATTTTTCGGAATCTTGATGAAGTACAAATAAAAAAAATATCGGATGGATGTTGAGGGAACGATTTATTTTAAACAGTGACCACCAAAGTGAGTTAAGGGTGTATTTCGATTTAAACTGCTTGTTTTCCGATTTATTTTTGAATTCACTTTTTTTCTCAAACACATCAAACTCGCAGATTCTCTTATTTAGAAAGTGCACAAGGTGCCGTGAAGGTCGATTCTTTGATAAGTGCACAAAATATTGCAAAAAAAAAAAAAAAAAAAAAGCAATCAAAAATGGCAATTTGAACAGATTTTTCCGAAGTGGGAGATCTGGAAGCGAAAAAAAAGGGTCTTCCTGAGAAGTTAATTGCTTATAAATCAAATTCTAATGAATTGAGCGTAAAAAGACATCACACGGCACCTTATACGTACCTTCAAAAATCCTCTCAGCAAATTTTCGAAAATTTCGAGCTGCTGAAGGAGGAAAAGCATATTTTGGAATACACCCTTAAAAAGTATTCACTGGAAATATCGGAAACTTTCATTTAGAAAACTTCAACGTTCTACAATGGTTGCATAAAAAAAAAAAAATATATATTTTATTTTATTATGTTTGCAAATCCACATTAGGGGGCAAAGTGTTCAACATTAACTTTCTTTCTTTTAAAACTGTGGTGATTTAGATATAGGAACTAAAGGTCTGCACAGGCAGAGATTTCCAGGCCCGAGTCCGGTTCAATCCATAGAAAAAAAATTCGGCCCAGCCCAGCCCAGCCCAGCCCAGCCCGAATGAAAAAAAAAGTTGGTCCGGCTCGAGAGTTAAAATTTCGGCCTGAACCCGGCCCGGCCCGAGTAAGTTTCTACAGAACATTGATCTTTACTCTTACGGAAGAGTTCAGACCAAAAAAACTTATTGTAGTCCTTTTTTTTTTTTTTTTTTTTTTTTTTTTCCATGTTTATAATCTCCATTTATGCAGAAGTGTCGTAGGCTGCGATATTTAGGCTTTTCATGAACCTTTTTTTCTTGTATTTAAATGTTTCAGTTATCATTAGTATTATTAATCCATATTCCATGTAAAGGAGATATAAAAATCTAAAAAAATGGTATATGTTAAAAGTAAAATCTTCTAAGACGGAATCGCATTGGAAAGAAAAAAAAAAATACGTTTGATACCCTTCTTAGCAGATGTAAATGTTTAATTTTTTTTTCCCTTGCGTATTGTTGTATTCATTTTGCATGGATGAACAGTAAGAAATTCGCAGTTTTCAGTTTAAAAGAAAATATAACCATAATCATGTTTTTACTTTCTTCTATCTTTACAAGAAGAAAGTATTGGATTCATGAAAATTTTCGACTTCCGGTTTTCGACAGATTTATACGTTTTAGAAGGTCCTGAACACGTTTTGACTGTTTTTAGAAAATGTCTGTCTGTGAGTCTGTCCGTCTGTCTGTGAGTCTGTGTGTCTGTCTGTGAGTATGTCTGTCTGTATGTGACAAAAAATTTGTGGGCGCTCTATCTCAAGAACTAATGCTCGAAATTTAATAAAATTTTATATTCAGTGAAACCTTGATATGAATTAGTGCCTATTGGTTTTTGGTGAAAATTGGCCTGCAGGTGGCGCTACTATACTACGTTTTTCATGATTTTCAAGATTGCTATATCTCAAGAACTTATGCACAGAATTTCACCAAACTTCAGATTCTGTTACCCCTTGATATAAATAGACGCTGATTAAGTTTTGGTGTAAATTGGCCAGCAGGTGGCGCGGCTATGCCACGTTTTTCATGGTTTTCATGATAGCTATATCTCAAGAACTAATGCACAGAATTTCACCAAACTTCAGATTCCGCGATACCTTGAGATACATAGCCGCTGATAATGTTTTGGTGCGAACTGCCCAATAGGTGGCGCTGCTATGCTACATTTTGCACGATTTTTGTTATAGCTATATCTCAAGGACTAATGCACAGAATTTCACCAAACTTCAGATTCCGCGATACCTTGAGATATATAGCCGCTGATAAGGTTTTGGTGTGAACTGCCCAATAGGTGGCGCTGCTATGCTACATTTTGCACGATTTTTGCGATAGCTATATCTCAAGAACTAATGCAGAGAACTTCATCAAATTTTAGATTCTGTTACACTAGAATATATAACATAATTAGACGCTGATTACATTTTGGTATTAACCTTGCAACAGGTGGTGCAGCCATGCTGCATTTTGCACGATTTTTCCGATAGCTATATCTTAACAGCCAACGTACAGAATTGCATCAAACTTCAGATTTTGTTACAAAATGACATATAACATAATTACACGATGATTACGTTTTGTTATAAATCCTTCAACTGATGGTGCTGCTGTGCTATATTTTACACTTTTTTTTAAACTAGCTATATCTCAAGAACTAATGCACAGAATTTCATCAAACTTCAGATTCTTTTACACCATAACATAATTAGACGCTTTTTTACGTTTTGGCATAAATTGTCCAAGATATGGTGTTGTTGTGCTACGTTTTGCAATTTTTTTGTTATAACTATATCTCAAGAACTAATGGACGAAATTCCATCCAATTTCAAATTCTGTTAGGTCTTGTCATAAATAGATGCTTATTAGGTTTTAGTATAAATTACCCAACATGAGGCACTGCTAAGCTCATTTTCTCAGAATATTAATTAAATTTTGCGTTTTAGGCTTTTCGGATACCAGAATCTCATTAGGCTAGGTCAAATGTTCGAGGAAATTCGATAGTGGGTAACTTTGAGGTCACCACGTTTTTTTTTTAAATATTAAAATGTACTTATGAGATAGAAGAAAGTTTTGGGATTGACACATCCAACTAGTTATGTATTTAACTCTATTTTAATAAGCCTAGTAATCTACGATTTTGCAAAAATTTTTGGACCAACGCAATTTTTACCGATTTATGGATTTTCATACGGGATGATTCAACCGGAACTGATTATTTTGGTGCTTGAAGACTAAAAAAAATGAAATTAGTTTCGCCTTTGTACAGAAAAAATACGTTAGGCCCGGACCGATACTCCTGGAAAAAAATTAAGGCCCGAGCCTGGCTCGAAAATACTACTGACTAGGCCCGGCCCGGCCTGGCCCGAATGCCGTTAATGGAAATCAGTCTGAACACCGGCCCGTGCAGATCTCTAATAGGAATACGAATCTTTTATGGGGTGGTTATAATCTCATATTATGTTTAAAGGAAAACATGCATTTTTCAATCATTAAACTTTGCCATTCTAATACGATTAAAGCTTCAAAATGCTACCGCTCATAAAAATCATGAACTTCTTTAAAGAATAAGTACACATAATAAAATAAAACTAAAGAGAAAGGATTATTATTATTATTATTATTTTGCTTTTTATTAATGCAATTTAAAAAAATGCAACCCTACACCACATAGTGGCACATACTCGAATCAATTAAAATTTTACCACTTAAATACCTAACTAGTTTTATAATTCAAAGGTTTAAAGTCTTAATTTGAAATTATATGTTTTTTTATTTATCTACATACAGATGCATTGATTTTTAAAAACATTATAAAATGTTTTTATGCTGCCGCATAAAATTTTAAAAATAAATTCAAACAGTACACAATTAAATTACATTTTAAAATTCTTTCACAAGTAAAATATACGTTGTTTAAATGTCCCATCATAATTGAAAGTATCATTTTTAGTATAAGTATCCTATTTAGTGTATAGGGTTTATATTAGGACTTATGAGCATATTGAGAAATCATGCTAGGTCATATTTTTCGAATAGCCCATTAGTGCCTTGCGTCCCTTTTTAGGGACGCTTATGAAAAAGGGCAAGAAAACACTTTTCACACCAGTAAACAGAAAGATAAATAAACACTATTTTTCACGAGACAAATTCCTCAATAAATTAAGATAAAAGTTATTCATCTTTTAAAAGTGGTGGGAAACTCCAAATTTTAATTTTAATGAAGAAAATAACTTGGGCATTAATGGGTTAAGGGCCGTCCATAAATGATGTCACGCATGGAGGGGGGTTCGTGAAATTGTGACAGTTTTTGAGAAGGGGGTGGGAGGGGATAAGAAGAAATGTGATATCACACATTTTGGTTAAAATAAAAGCTTTAAAATCAGAAGATTAAATTTTGAAGTTACTTAGTAAAAATGAAATTTAAAAAGTTATGTAATCAGTCCATTTCAAATTCCAAAATGCTGCTACTTTCAACTGTTCTTTCACACTAAATTTTATTATTATTGTACATTAGTAATGTTTTTTGTTGCAAACCTTAATTTTATTTCATACAAAATAAGTACAAGAATCAGTTTTATTGCTATGCTCACAAATGTCATCAAAAACACATAGTTGAACTTTAAAAACAAAATTGAAATATGATTCATAATGCAGTGCTTTGTTTTTGAACAAGTATACAGGGTGAGTCATAAATATCGAAACAATAGGCTATCTCTTTAAATATTGCCCATAGACCCATACTTCTAATTGCAAAAATTCATAAAAAAAAGTTGGATTTTCTTATAAGTTCCAACTCCATAGAGGGTCCATTTGAAAAAATACGAAAATTAAATTTTTATACGGCCCCCGTAGGACAAAATTCCCAATTAGGAAATTATTCCTTATACATTCCTAAATTGAACAACAACAAAAAAAATTTCATCTCCATATCTAAAAATCTGACAGAAATTTTAAAATCCAAAATTCTCCAAAATTCGTGACTTACACCACTTAACCATGCCTGTAAACGAAGAATTTTTATCGCGTTTTGGGAGCAGATGAGGGATCGTCCACAAATTGTGCATTATTATATGTCGGTTTAAGACAGCGCCTCTTATTTGGACATAACAAAGCAGCGTATTGAATTAAATCTAAGCTTGTTTTCAAAATATGTTTGTCAGGTTCCTAGAAGACATCTGCCCTGAATTAGAAAGGAATAACATTTCCTTATCTGAATATTTTATGTATTGTGGGTTGTGTATCCGTGAAGCTCGAAATACCTTTCTTTCTTTTCTATAATAACGAATGACAGATGTTGACACAGGTGTGCAGATGACGCACTCGTTGATGAATGAAAGTGATGACCACGGGGCATGGCTTAGCTGTCATTTAGTATTGAAGTGATGTGTAAACAGTAGATGTCATGACTCAAGGTTGGTATGCGGAATTGAACCAATGGAGGAACTCTAAGATGCCCTGCTGGGGGAAGGAAGATCTCTGACAAGGTCAACTCTGGACTGAGAGGTTAGAAACAGTTCTCGCTTGGCGTTGAGACCGATAGGTCGCTCAGGATTTGTGGTCCTGTTGGATAGTGTATATTTTGAGCGTGGGACAAGGCGTCCCGGTGGATAGTGTTATAGGCCGAGAAGTGAGGCCGAGTACCCTTGTGTATTGAGATTCTGCGGTAATCTCTGATAAAACGTATCCAACGTGCGTTGAGTGTGAGGAAGAAAGTGTAAGTTGAACGGTACACAACCAACGTTTATTGTAGTTAATTTAATGTTGAACCGGATCATCTATATCCGAGTTGTAATTGTAAATAGTTGTAAATATTGTTTCTTGTGTACATATCTATATCTTAAATAAACTGTTAGTTCAGTTCATTAACAGCGTCAGTGTTATTTTACCCAATCCTCACAGCAGGTGACCGATATCACCCATTAATATCGGTGGTGGCAGCTAAAACTACCTAGGACATTCTTCGAAGTTTGGTGGACTGAGAGGAGCGTCCGACAAATTGCTGGCAGCGTCGGGATAGAATCGCCTGAAACCAGTGACCAGCGAGCCGTGTTGCAGTCTGTTAATGCCAGAGTATCCAGTGGAATTCTTGTGTAGTCGTGCCATATCGTCGAGTATGTGCTAAAGCATCGTGCCGGATCGTCGATTGTATGCTAAAGTGTCGTGCCGTATCGTCGAATGTGTGTAAAGTGTCGTGCCGTAGCGTCGAATGTGTGTAAAGTGTTGTGCCGTATCGTCGAGTATGTGCTAAAGTGTTGTGCCGTATCGTCGAGTATGTGCTAAAGTATCGTGCCGGATCGTCGAGTGGGTGATAAAGTATCGTGCCATATCGTCTAGTGTGGACTAAAGTGTTGTGCGTATCTTTATTAGAAAGAACTAAACTGAACTGTGTTGTGCCTGATTATCGCTACATCGTGGAGCTATCTGGGAATAGAAGAGTACCCCACCAAATAAAGTATAAGGTAAGGTGTTTTGATCATTCATTTCTTCTGACATCTCGAACCAAATTGTATTGCTGTATAATTAATAGTAATTTAAGTAAATTGTCTATGTAATTTATGTGCAATGAAATAATTGTGTTCAGATAGGTGTAAAGAATTAGTAACCATATTGCTATTGTTTTAAAGAAAGGTCATAATAATTTGAGATGATAATGATATGCTATTTATAATGATATTAGTGAGCTAAATTAATGTATTAAATCTAAACTATTGTTAAAGTAATTGTTAAATGAAGCAATACTGTTTAAATTTTAAGAGTTACATTATCAAAATTCTAAGCAAATGAAGATTTTAATTGGCCAATACTAGTGAGAAAAAAAAAAAGGCTCAAAAGAGAGCCATAGTGAAAAAAAAAGGCTCAAAAGAGAGCCATAGTGAAAAAAAAAGGCCCAAAAGAGAGCCATAGTGGAAAAAAAGGCTCAAAAGAGAGCCATAGTGAGTAAAAATAAAAGTAAAGATTTTCAGTATATTTGTTTTAAGTGTGAGAACCAATATTGAATTCGGAAATATTTTAGTGAGGATAATTGTAGAAATTTATATATGCATGTTGTACAATTTTTCTTTATGTGGATTTCTTGATTGACATCAATACTTCTATTCAATATCAACGTATCAGTATGATTATGTAAATTGTATGTTGTTATCTAAGTGTATACATTGAGACCTATATTGCATAGTAATCAAATCGAATTACTCTTTTACCTTTTGTTTTATTGGAAGTATATTGTGTGATATCAATGGTTGAGAAAAATTAGAGTATTCAGTAGGTTAATTAGAAATGAAATGTATTGATTATCTGAAGGGTATTAATTAGTATAATAAGTGGAGAAATATCTGTACTAAGTTAGAAATTTAGGAAATATTAAGTTGGTAGGTTTAACTATTCTTGTGGGGTGGTAATAACAATCGGTGAAGGTATGGCTTTCTTATTAAAACTAAAAAAGGTTGATCTTCAGGGGATAGCCGAAGAATTGGGTGTTGAATTCACGGAAGATGATACCAGAATTCAGCTTAGGAAAAATATAATGGACAGTGATGAGTATGACGAGGGGGTTATTCAGGAATTATCAGACACTATTGTTGCAGAACGATTAGAACGCGAAAAATTAGAACGCGAAAAGTTAGAACTCGAAAAGTTAGAAAAACAGGAAAAGTTAGAAATGGAGAAATTGAGGATGGGACATGAATTAGAAATGGAAAGGCTCAGAGTTCAAGATTCAGCAAATAACTCTAATGGATCTAGGGAATCTAGTAATGAAAGTAACATCGAAAAATTGATCAAAAGTGTTAAAACTCTATCTATCAAAGTACCAGAAGGGACTGAGGGATGGAATTTATTTTTTAACAGCTTAGAAAGGGCATTCAAAACTAAAAATGTACCGGAAAACCAGCAGGCCGAAATTCTACTAAATATGTTAGGAGATAAGGCGGATAATTTGTTAATTTATACCACTACGGAACAAATGGAGAATTATGAGGAATTAAAGGAGTTAGTCCTAAGGGAACATGAGCCAACCCCGAAGGCATGTTTAGAAAATTTCCGGAAAGCTAGGAGAAATCCGAACGAAATCCATGTATTATTTGTATCGCGTTTAATAGCTACGTGGGAAAATTATTGTAAGATTAGAGGTGCTGACTCTTATGAAAAGGTCAACCAATTAATAGTTACGGATAAATTAGTAAGTACGTTAGATGAGGATACTGCGTCATATATTGGGTTAACTCACCAGGGTAAATGGTTAGAAGCTTCTAAAGTTGCTAGAGAATGTGACCATTATTTTGACCATAAAAATAAATCTTATGCAGTTACGTATAAAAGTTTTAAATGCAAAGATAAGTATGTAAACAATGAAAAAATGAGGCCGAGGGAGGATAATAAATTTAGTGGTAGTTGGAGGCAAAATGGTAGTAATGAGTGTAATTCTTTTCCGGATAGGAAAACAGAGTTTAAGAAGACGAATGATGCTTCAGGGCCTAAATGTTTTAAGTGTGGTTTGAGAGGTCATTACCAACGTTTTTGTAATAAAGTGGGTAATGAGGGAACTAATAATGGCAATAAAGGGCGAGACCAGAAAGCAGGTGTTCATAAGATTATGGTGAAAGAAAATCAAGAGTTACCTAATGGGGCTATTGTGGCTAGAATATCGGCAAAGGCCGAGCAGAAAACTAATGTTATTGGTGAGAAATTAAATAAACTTGAGAAAATTGAAGTTAGTGTTAATGGGCAAAAAGCAAAGGGATTGGTTGATTCTGGATGTGAGATTAGTGTTGTTCATAAAGATTTAGTACCGGAAGAGAAATTAAAGGGAGCGGGTAGTATTTATTTACAAGGGTTATTTGGTGAAGCTGTTAAATCACCGTTAGTTAAACTACCGCTAGCTATTCCGCAATTCGGGCAAACTAATATTATTCATCAGGAAGTACTTTGCGCAGTAACTGATAATATTAATGAGCAAGTAATTTTACATCCCGAGGTGATTAATGAGTTGTCAGGTGTCAATCTTGAGGAGCCATTGATAGAGTCCGAAGAATTAAAAAGTTCCGAAATTATTATTGATAACTCGAATGAAAAGGAAGATGTAAGTAACGATAGCTGTAATGTTTACGTAATAGACGCGAGATCGCAAAATGTACAAAGTCAGGATCCAGAAAAAACTGAAACGGAGGAAAATAATGAATCTATTGTTAGTAACTCAGATATGTTTAAGAAATCCCAGTTGGAATGTAAAGAATTAGAGAAAGCTTGGGAATTAGCTAAAAAGGAAAAAGGGGATTATTATATTGTAAACGGATTATTGTATCATAAAGAGAAATTGTTAGGCGAAACTATAGCGCAATTAGTAGTACCCAAGGTAAGAAGGGAAGAAATCTTAAAATTAGCGCATTCATCGGTATTTGGAGGGCATCATGCAGCCAAGAAAACGTTGCAGAGAATAAGGTATTCTTTTTATTGGGAGGGAATGGCAAAAGAAGCTAAACAGTTTTGTGAATCATGTTTAGAGTGCCAATTAACTAGAGGGGTTAAAGTAAATGATAGAGCTCCTATTTCCCCAGTGTCGCGGCCGGAACTTCCATTTCAGGTTGTTAATGTTGATTTAATTGGGCCTATTGATCCTAAAAGTTCACAAGGGCATCGGTATATACTGACTTGAATTGATCAGCATACCAGATGGGCGGATGCGATCCCTCTAAAAAGTTTAACTGCTAAAACCGCGTGTGAGGCGTTACTTCAAATATTTATGAGAACAGGAATTCCTAATGTAATTGCCTGCGACAATGGAACCAATTTTACTGCCGACTTAACGAAAGAATTTGAGAAAAGGTTAGGTGCTAGTCCAAGATTTTCGACTCCACAGTATCCACAGTCCAACGGACTTGTGGAACGATTTAATCAGACTCTTAAACGTATGCTACATCATACGATTAGGGAAGAAGGAAAAAAATGGCATGAACAAATACCATTTATATTATGGGCGTATAGGGAAGTCCCAAATTCTACGACGGGAATCGCACCTTTCCAGTTATTATATGGTAGAGCGCCGGAGGGTCCGTTATCGATTCTTAAGTCGTCATGGGCAGGAGAAAATAAGGGAGCGCAGTTAGATACTACGCCGATTCATGAGTACTTGGATAAACTTAAGAACCGCTTAGAAAGAGCCGCAAATGAGGCAAAATTGTCGTCTGAGGTTCAACAAAATAGAATGGCGTATCATTATAATTTAAGGTCAAAAGAAAAAACGTTTGATGTAGGCGATAAAGTTATACTCTTAATCCCCGATTCGACTAATAAGTTATATTCTAGATGGCAAGGGCCGGCAACTATTGTAGAAAAACGAAACCAGCATTCGTTTATTGTTGAGTTAGCCGACGGGAGTAGGAAGCATGTGCACCAAAATAAGATAAGAGAATTTATCGCTAAATGTAATATAGTTAATATTGTTTTCGAAGGTGATGAGGAATTTGGAGAAGTTGGGGAAATTCCTATTTTGAACCGGGATCAAGAGATAGAACGGGATATTGAGAGGTTTGAAATAAAAGGGCTATCTAACAGTCAAGTCAAAGATTTAAAGTCCATTTTGAGGGAAAATAAAGAAGTGTTTATGGGTCCTGTACGACCAGCGGAAGTAGGGGAACATCGTATTGATCTGAAACCGGGTGTAGAAGGGAAAAAACCAAAGTTATATAGCGTGCCGGTAGCTTATAAAGAGGAAGTGGATAGGCAGATTCAGGAGTTATTAGAATTAAATCTAATCGAACCGTCGAATGCTGAAATTAGCCATCCAATTGTTTGCGTTGCGAAAAAAGATGCAACTGTCAGAATGTGTATTGATTACAGAGCTTTAAATTCTGTAACGCAGGTTCCCACCTTCCCGATGAAAGATTCCCAAGAAATTAGGTATACCACAGGGGCGGCTAAATATTTATCTTCAATAGATTTATTGAGGGGTTATTGGCAAATTAAAATGGCTGAGGATTGTAAACCTCTGACAGCTTTTACGACGCATAACGGAACTTATCAGTGGCGTACAATGCCTTTTGGATTATCAGGGGCTGCTGCTACGTTTCAAAAAGACATGAATGAGGTTCTCCAAGGTCATCGGAGGTATGCAGAAGCATATATTGATGATGTCGTCATTTTCTCCGATACCTGGGAAGAGCATTGTGAGCATGTCAGGGCTGTCATTGAAGAGTTGAAAAATAGAAATTTTACGATTAGACTAGACAAATGTAAATTTGGAGAGAAATTGACTAAGTTTTTAGGTCATGTTATTGGGGGTGGAACTCATGCACCTGATGAGGAGAAAATCGGAGCAATAAGGGACTTAAAGAGACCAAAGACTAAAAAGGAAGTTAGATCAGTTTTGGGATTAATGGGATTCTACCGATCTTATATTCCAAATTATGCTGAGATAGCTATACCTTTAACCGAATTAACCATAGGAAATGTCAAAAATACGGTACCATGGGATGAAAGGGCAGAAAAAGCATTTAATACTCTTAAAGATGAGTTGTGTAAAGTGACGAGTTTGGCTACACCTATCGTAGGCCGGGAATATCAGCTTCACGCCGATGCTTCCGACCTTGCAGTAGGATGTTGTCTTACTCAAAAAGATGAAAAAGGTCAGTTTAAACCTATAGCTTTTGCCAGTCAGAAATTGTCAGGGGCTCAGCGTGCTTGGCCGAGTATAGAGAAAGAGGCTTGGAGTGTTCTCTTCGGGTTGCGGAAGTTTGAAAAGTGGACTTATGGATCTCAAATTGAGGTCATTACCGATCATAATCCATTAAAATTTCTCACGGAAACAACCCCAAGGTCGCCCAAACTCACTAGGTGGGCTCTAGCCTTGCAACGCTGGAACCTGAGCATTTCTCATCGTCCCGGAGTTCAACATTTGAATGCTGATGCAATTTCGAGGCTACAGAGAAAGAGCTGGGAAGAACAACCAGTTACTAGCCCATCAGTATCAATGTCAAAATAGTAGACAACCTTAAAGGATGTCATCACATGTCTAATTTTTTTTTTTTTTGTGTGTGTAAATATTTTTTTTTTAAGTTTTGTGTTTATAATAGTAAATTAGCATGTGTATTGTTTATGCAATAGTAGTATTAGTATAAGGTTCAGTAGAGATGTCAGTAGAGAATGTTCAGACACCTGAAAATGCCTATGTAATATTTAGAATGAAGAAATCTGCAAAGAGACTATTGAACTCTTCCTTAATATTATTATATGTTTGGGGAAAATTAGCCCCTAAGAGGCATATTTTCCGCTAAGGTGGGGGGTGTCAGGTTCCTAGAAGACATCTGCCCTGAATTAGAAAGGAATAACATTTCCTTATCTGAATATTTTATGTATTGTGGGTTGTGTATCCGTGAAGCTCGAAATACCTTTCTTTCTTTTCTATAATAACGAATGACAGATGTTGACACAGGTGTGCAGATGACGCACTCGTTGATGAATGAAAGTGATGACCACGGGGCATGGCTTAGCTGTCATTTAGTATTGAAGTGATGTGTAAACAGTAGATGTCATGACTCAAGGTTGGTATGCGGAATTGAACCAATGGAGGAACTCTAAGAGGCCCTGCTGGGGGAAGGAAGATCTCTGACAAGGTCAACTCTGGACTGAGAGGTTAGAAACAGTTCTCGCTTGGCGTTGAGACCGATAGGTCGCTCAGGATTTGTGGTCCTGTTGGATAGTGTATATTTTGAGCGTGGGACAAGGCGTCCCGGTGGATAGTGTTATAGGCCGAGAAGTGAGGCCGAGTACCCTTGTGTATTGAGATTCTGCGGTAATCTCTGATAAAACGTATCCAACGTGCGTTGAGTGTGAGGAAGAAAGTGTAAGTTGAAAGGTACACAACCAACGTTTATTTTAGTTAATTTAATGTTGAACCGGATCATCTATATCCGAGTTGTAATTGTAAATAGTTGTAAATATTGTTTCTTGTGTACATATCTATATCTTAAATAAACTGTTAGTTCAGTTCATTAACAGCGTCAGTGTTATTTTACCCAATCCTCACAGCAGGTGACCGATATCACCCATTAATATCGGTGGTGGCAGCTAAAACTACCTAGGACATTCTTCGAAGTTTGGTCGACTGAGAGGAGCGTCCGACAATGTTGGTATTCTACATTGCAGGTCTGCATGGATCGAAATATTCAGGTCCGGTCCCAAACCGACCCATAGGTAAAAAAGTTCGGCCCGTCCTGGAAAAATGCTAAAATCGGAGCACGGACTGGCCTGGAAAAAAGTTTAAATTATAGCCCGGCTCAGCCGTGAATTTCTACATAGTTTTTTACTTCAGTGTGGTTAAAAATTGTTTCGTATGGAGAAGTTCTGACCAAAAATATTTATTACAGCTTCTTGTTTTTTATATTTATACTTTTTATTATTTAAGAAGCATCGAAAGCTGTGATATATTTATTTTATCAATGAATCTATATGTAAATGTTTCACTTATATTTTAATACCATTACTCCATATCCCATGCATTGGAGACTTTGAAAAATGTTATACACTAAGACCTTTTTAAGACAGAATCACGTAGGAAAGAAAAAATACGTTATAGACAAATAACCTTCCTAGGAGGTGTAAATGGAGTTTGTTTTTCTCTCTGGTATTATTGTGTTTATTTTGCACGGATCAACACATTATCCGTTTAAGACAGAATTCCGTCATAAGCAGATTTTTTTGACTGGTTTATCGTATTTAAGTTTTTTGCCTTTAAATATACTATTCCTTAAAAAAAAATGAATTTTTAAGTTTTTTTTTTTTTTTTTTTTTTTTTTTTTAAGCTATTGCATAGCTTTTATCGCGGGCTTTGAGCGCGGTGACCGAATCCAAAAATTCCGTAACGCGAAAAATCCTAACACATCCGTAACGAAAAAACCTAACACTCGGCTAATGTCGTTTCCGTTCGGAAAACTTCGGGACGGTATCCTTCGGTAGACTTCGGCAGACATTGACGTGGTGTTTATTAGATATTAGGATATCAAGTCTCAAACTTATGTTTCTTATGATCTAATTTTCATAGCGCGGCCAAATTTTGTTTGGTAATTTATTATGAGACAATGTTTATTTTGGTGGTCTTATTTATTTTGGTGACAGGAGACCCCCCCCCCCCCCCACCGTGAGGGTCGAAAAATTTTAAATGCGTATAACTCGCGATCTAATTTTCGTAGCGCGGCCAAATTTGTCTGGTAATTTATTATCAGACAGTGTTAATTTTTGGTGACAGGAGACCCCACACGGTGAGGATAGAAAAATTTAAAATGCTCATAACTCGCGATCTAATTTTCGTAGCGCCGCCAAATTTTGTTTGGTAATTTATTATGAGACATTGTTAATTGTTGGTGACAGAAGACACCCCACAGTGAGGGTCGAAAAATTAAAAATGCTTATAACTCGCGATCTAATTTTGGTACTTGGCAAAATATTGTTTGGTAATTTATTATAAGACAGTGTTAATTTTTGGTGACAAGAGACCCCACGGTGAGGGTCGAAAAATTAAAAATGCTTATAACTCACGATATAATTTTCGTAGCGCGGCCAAACTTTGTTTGGTAATTTATTATTAGACAGTGTTAATTGTTGGTGACAGAAGACACCCCACGGTGAGGGTCGAAAAATTAAAAATGCTTATAACTCGCGATCTAATTTTCGTAGCGCGGCCAAATTTTGTTTGTTAATTTATTATGAGGCAGTGTTAATTTTTGGGGACATTAGACCCCCCACGGTGAGGGTCGAAAAATTTAAAATGCTTATAACTCACGATCTAATTTTCGTAGCGTGGCCAAATTTTGTTTGGTAATTTAATATGAGACTGTTAATTTTTGGTGACAGGAGACCCCCCCCCCCCCCACGGTGAGGGTCGAAAAATTTGAAATGCTTATGACTCGCGATCTAATTTTCGTAGCGCGGCCAAATTTTGTTTGGTAATTTATTATGAGACAGTGTTAATTTTGGGAGACATTAGACCTCCCACGGTGAGGGTCGAAAAATTTAAAATGCGTATAACTCACGACCTAATTTTCGTAGCGCGGCCAAATTTTGTTTGGTAATTTAATATGAGACTGTTAATTTTTGGTGACAGGAGACCCCCCACGGTGAGGGTCGAAAAATTTAAAAGGCTTATAACTCGCGATCTAATTTTCGTAGCTCGGCCAAATTTTGTTTTGTTATTTATTATGAGTCAGTGTTAATTTTTGGTGACAAGAGACCCCCCCCCCCCACGGTGAGGGCCGAAAAATTTAAAATGCTTATAACTCGCGATCTAATTTTCGTAGCGCGGCCAAATTTTGTTTTGTAATTTATTATGAGTCAGTATTAATTTTTGGTGACAAGAGAACCCCCCCCCCCCCACGGTGAGGGTCGAAAAATTTAAAATGCTTATAACTCGCGATCAAATTTTCGTAGCGCGGCCAAATTTTGTTTGGTAATTTATTATGAGATATAGTTAATTTTTGGTGACAGGAGACCTCCACGGTGAGGGTCTAAAAATTTGAAATGCTTATCACTCGCGATCTAATTTTCGTAGCTCGGCCAAATTTTGTTTGGTAATTTATTATGAGACAGTGTTAATTTTTGGTGACAGGAGACCCCCACGGTGAGGGTAGAAAAACTTAAAATGCTTATAATTCGCGATCTAATTTTCGTAGCTCGGCCAAATTTTGTTTGTTAATTTATTATGAGATATTGTTAATTTTTGGTGACAGGAGACCCCCACGGGGAGGGTCGAAAAATTTAAAATGCTTATAACTCGCGATCTAATTTTCGTAGCGCGGCCAAATTTTGTTTGTTAATTTTTTATGAGACAGTGTTAATTTTTGGTAACAGCAGACCCCCCCCCCCCGCCGTGAGGGTCGAAAAATTTAAAATGCTTATAACTCGCGATCTAATTTTCGTAGCGCGACCAAATTTTGTTTGGTAATTTATTAAGCTATTGCATAGCTATTATTGCGGGATTTGAGCGCGGCGGGCGAATCTAGGAATTCCGTAACGAGTAAAATCCTAACACTCCGGATAACGACGTTTGAGTTTGGCAGAATTCGGCGCGGTATCCTTCGATAGACTTTAGCAGACATTTTTGCATAAGTTGATAAAAAATGCTATGCAATAGCTTTACCGCGGCAGTCCCCGAGTGCCACACATATTTTTTTTTTTTTTTTTTTTTTTTTTTGTAAAATAAAAGCGATTAACAGCCTCTCCAGGACGATGAAAAGCCTGAAGTTGTGAGAGCTAAATAAAAAAAAGACTTAATCTGCATCTTAGAAAATGCATTCTTTTAAATAACTGACGAACATTTAAACAATATACGCTTCATTTTCCTACATAATGAATTTCCCCCACTATTTCTTGCCATTAAATTATTAAAAGTTAAAAATTGCTAAAAAAAAAAAAAAACTTGAAACGCGTCATTTTTGATTATTTTACACTAGTTTTGTTTTGGAAAATTTGAAAAAAATATTTACTTTTGAAAATAAAGGATTTTTTTTAAAGTTATATTATTTTTTCAATAAATATTTATAATTGTTTTAAAATTAATATTGAAAAACAAAAACCCTGGAACAAAACTATAATCAGATTTTCATCTTTAATTAAATGGAAAGAAATTGAAATCCGATAAAAAAATGTTTCGAGTTATAAAGATTTTTAATTATCTCATTTAAACCAGTACTAATCATGTGAAAATTTTATAAATTGTATAAGAAATTTTAGGATGTGTTTTTCTTAGCAAATTATATGGCTTACCATTACAAAAAAAAGGAAAAAAAATCAAAATTCTAACTCAAAAGATAGATTTTTATAAGTTTCCTAGAAATGTTAAACTAACATTGTTTTTTCATTTGCGCACATTTCAATTTGTGTTTAATCCCTTAAAACCTGATGATTTTTTTAAACGGCTATAACTTCGCGGGTTTTAATGATATAAAGATGCAACTTTTTGTGTCTTATTCAGGACTGGATAAGGAAAGTTTTCCTAATTGGGATTTTTATTCTACGGGGGCCGTATAAAAATTTAATTTTCGTATTTTTAAAAATAGACCCCCCATGGAGTTGCAACTTATCTTATCAAAAATTTCACTTTTTTAAATGAATTTTTGCAATTGGAAGTATGGGTCTAGGGGCAATATTTAAAAAGATAGCCCATTGTTTCGATATTTATGACTCACCCTGTATGTACTATGTAATATAGCGTGACATGTAACAAGAGGAGGGGGGAGGGAGTTTGGTGGAGTGGTGACATTTTGTGACAAAAAAGGGAAGGGGTGTCAAAAATATTGAAAAAAGTGTGACATCATTTAAGGATGGCCCCTTAGATGTTATTTTGAACGAAATACTGTATGTAAATATTCTCTAAAACTAAACTTAAGCGTAACATTTAATAATAGATGTAATTTTCAATTGATAGCAACAATTACTTTTTTAAGTTTGATTTTTTTCAAAATCAGCTTAACCGCGCCCCTAATTTGCCCGTACGTCATACGGTCAATATGTTTTTGCCAGTCATGATTTGTACGTATCACGTACGGACATCTAATATTCCAGTCATTATTTATTATACTTACTGAATTTTTATTGTAAATTTTGCATATTTAATCCGAGCATTTTTCTGGTTCAAATAGGCAAAAATTTCTGTTTTGGAAAAGATTACAAAGATTAAAAATATTGTTTAAGACATGAAAAAAATAGTCATTATTTGATAGTTTTTTCAAAAATATTTATCAATTAAGGGTGTATTCCAATCCAAACTGCTTATTTTATTTTATTTATTTATTTTTTTTTTATTATTATTGATTTTTAAATTCATTTTACCTCTCAAACGTATAAACTGGCAAATCCTCTTATTTAGAAACTACATAATTTGCCTTGCTTGTCGATTTTTTCATAAAGGCAGAAAATATTTCAAAAAATGTTGTCAAACATGGCGTTTTGAACCGAATTTTCTGAAGCGGGAGATCAGGGAACGAAAAGAATGGCTGAACTGTGAAAATAGTTGTTTATAAATCGAATTCTAATGAATTGAATGAAAAATGAAGTAACACGGCCTCTTATATATATTTCTTCAAAAATCACCTCAGCAAGTTTCATGTTTGTAGTTTTAAAAATAAGCCTGAAAATGTCTCAAAAAATTTCGAGCTGTTGAGGGTGGAAAAATATTCTTGGAATACACCTTTAAGTGATTAAAGTGCTTTATTAACTATTTGGAAAATAGTTGTTGTCCTTGATAGAGAACTGGAAAATCTGAAGTATATCTGAATCTTTTTATTGGTTGAATTCCGCAGCTTACTTTATTTTATTCGTTTTCTAATTGGCCCATGTTTAATGTCCAAAAATGGAGTACTTCTGTTTTTTATTTTATTCGTTTTCTGACTGGTCCACGTTTAATGTCCAAAAATGTCTTCTTGTCGTTTAATGTCCTACTTCTGTTGCCACGATGACAAAAAAAGTTATAAAAACTTAATAATAATAATAATTTAAAAACAAATTGTGATAAGGATTTCAAACAAATTTGATTTTAAAGGTCATTTTTTTTCTCTACGCAACCGTGTAAAAATTTAAAATGTGCGACGTTTAGAAATAAAAAAAATTGTCAGTTTCGAAAATTGTAAAACTGAAATTTCATTTAATATTTGTTTAGGATGCGTCCGGAAATATGAATGTTTGATACATGTCGTACATAATAGGAGGCGTTCAGAAGTCAGTCTAACTCCATCCAATAAAAATGCACATTGAATGATTAAAGTTTTATATCTATAAACTACTGTTTTTTTGTTTTTTATTTATCATTGGCCTAGGAATAGGAATGTTTAATGCATGGAGTATACGTAATATAGGACTCGTTATGACCATCCTAAAAAGGATGTTTATGATTATAATTAATTTATATACAGAATTTATTTGTAAGCCTTTAAAATTTTAGTCTTTGAAAATATCATTTTGCAAATAATCGTTGTAATTTGTTAAATTACAATTTTGTTGTTGTTTTTATTTATTTATTTATTTTAATTTTTTTGTTTTTTGAATCATTTTTACCAAGTCTATAGAAACATTTGAAATGTTGAAAACTTCGCTTTCAATATATTCTAGAAAACAGATTGTTGATGAAAACAAAAATGTTAAAAGAAAAATACGGTTAGCTGAAGGTTGGCTTCTCTTTCCCCTTAACTTCATCATGTGAGACTGAAGATGCCAAGTGAATTATTCACGGTGAAGTGGCAATAGCCTGCATTTTCTCTGCCCGTTTCCAACTTATCAACTGAAGTACGTTGTAAGCTATCGATAAGACGGGTCACGCCAAATACTCGCCCATGATTCTGACTGTTGTTTATCAGATAAATGCTGTTTCTGAAGGGGGCCCCCACACACTCCAGAGAGCATGCGTGGTCGAGTTTTTCAAGTAGGGTAGATAAAGTTGCCATTTATTACAGTTATTTACTCGGTAAATTTACTTCGTGAAGTAGACGATAGCATAGAATTCAGATTTGTGCACCACCATGTTTTGTTTACGCTTTACGTGGTAATTGTTTCTTGCTCTGTTAATATCGGCTAAGTAGTATTTATTATCTTGTAACTGTCTACAACTTACGTTTGTTATTTATTAAACAATTATGACTTCACAGCAGTAAGAAATGTATGATTCACCAAAATATTTATTGAGACATCAAATTAATTGAAATTTTTAAAGAAAAATATTGATATATTCTAAGAATTCGGGGCCCTAATTGAGCCGGCAGTGAATATGCTAGCTAGAAATATGATGAAATCAACATTAAAATTCATGGGTTCGATTCCATGTTGTTCGATAGGATTAGAGTACACAATATTCGTATACATAAGAATTGGGGCATTTCCTCTCCAGAAGTACTCGCTGAAAACAGTATTTCGTCCAACGTACTCATCAACGTTAAAAATCTTGTCTTAGTTTGAACCAAATTTTGGTGTTTAGTAGCGGCCACTGTAAGATACTGAAATCTTGAACCAATATTTGGAGCTCTATTGAAGCATATTTCCAATATTTATAACGAGTTTGAAATAGGAAGCTCCAAATGTTGGTACGAGATTTCACCATCTTATGGTGGCAGCTGATCAGCACAAAAATTTGGTTCAAAATAGAGTAAAATGTTTAAAAGTGTAATGCGCCCAAAAGTGGCATTCCTTTCCAAAATGCTGACTAACTAGGAAAGATCCCCCAACTACCAGATCGAGATTTTGTCGACAGCGGTGTCATTGGAAAACTCCTCTTACTATGGGAATGGCTGATGTACAGTCGACTCTCGTTAATTCAAAATCGGATAATTCGAATCTTCGCTTAATTCGAACTAAACATGAAGTCCCGAAATTTTCAATGGTAGAATAACGTTAAAAATTTTCATAAATTCGAACTCATTTTCTCCTGACTTCGTTTAATTCGAAATAACTAGAATTCCGATTTTTCATTCTTTTTTCCTTTCTCACGGATTTTAGAACATTTGAATAACTTTCTTTCTTTGATTTTTGAGAAAATTGTTCCGAACGAGCATACATATAATCCAATGCATTTGATATACACTTTCTTAATGTCCCGTCTGTCCACCAGTGACGCTTTAAATTTTTCTTCCATTGTGCTTGTTTCTAATCTTTTAACTAGTTTATGTATTTATACATTCTAATTTAATATTAAGTCATATTTCAATGATAACAGACGAAACAAATTAAAAAAACATTATAACATTAATTCCTTGGTAATAGCACCATATTAAGCATGTTTTCATTTCATATCTTCCATAATTCGAACTTCGGATAATTCGAACATTTCTTGTGGTTTCGACGAGTTCGATTTAACGAGAGCCGAATGTATTTCTGCCATTTATGGATTCCTCCAGGTCGCTAGCTCTGCAGGGAAGACACTCTGTGTTGTAAAAAAGACAGCTTACAGTACAGTCATGTAACCCTGTTATTGAAGTTGATAAAGATTTCCTGTTCCCTCTAGTACGAAAAATAGGATTATGACCACATTTTCGCAATTATATATAACTAATTGGGCAACACTGACTTGGAGTATGCTTTAACCCTTTAAGCGTCCAGAAAAAAAAATACATTTGTCTTCATAAAATAGTAGTTATTAAAAAGTATTCTCATGAGAATTTTATTTGGTATCCTTACCTATTTATTTATATCTTTCACTTAAAAAAATTAGTTTCAGTATCGATTTTGTGTTAAATTAGCCTTTAATTCCAAAAGTTACATGACAGAAAAAGCCGATTAGGACACTTAAAGGGTTAAAGAAAATCAAAAATTTCTCGCCCACCTTCGATGACAGGCGTCGCTATGTCTCCCCAGGAAATTAATATTTTTAACTTCTTTGTGTGTGTGTGTGTATATTTGGTCCAAAATCTCATTTTATTTTTTCTTATTTATTTATTTATTTTTCAAATTCCTCTCCATTTTTTTTTTATAGTTTATAAAATATTTCTATAACATTTATTTAACTTTATTTCAAGTGTGAAATTTTACCTTACATCTCGTCAGCTTCATTAAAATTTTAACACGTTAAATATTAAATTAAGGTATATTTTAAAAATAGTTTGACAACCAAGAAGAAAAAGAGACATCCTTTGAGAATCCTTGGAAATCATTTTCCTCTAATTTCTTACTAAAATAATCTTTTAAAAATATTAAGGCATTTTCGAAAAAAACCTCTAAAACATTATCTTTATATAAAAAAAAGAATTGCATTTAAAAGTTTTCATTAAAAAAATCCATTAAATATTTTATTTATTGCTTAGCTTTAGAAAATTATATTTCAAACCAAAACATCAAAATTGATTACTAAAAAAAAAAAAAAAATATTTCTTTGAAATGAGTATAGTTTTTTTTCCTCCACTGAATCATAAAAGACATCCTTTGAGTACAGTAATTTTACTTACCCATGATACGTAGTATTGGGTAAGTCTTGTTCTCGTTTTAAAAATAGATTTTTTTTTTTTTTTTTTTTTTTTTTTTTTTTTTTTTACGGATTTACATTTTTAGACATTGAAGATTCCGAAAAACACATTTTTAGAAAAAAAAAAAAAAAAATGCCGTTCGTCTGTGTGTTTGCCTGTCTGTGTGTGTGTGTGTGTGTAAACGCTCTATCTCCCGAACAAGTTGAGATAGAGACTTGAAATTTTCTATGTACTTAATATGTAGTAATAGGACGAAGCCCATTTAATATCAATAACCTCAATTATCCGAACTTTTTTTTTTTTTTTTTTTTTTTTTTTTTTTGACTCGAAAAATTGGTTCTGATGAAAGGTACATAAAAATTTTCGAATTTTTTTATTTCAAGGAATACACGTCAAAGGCAATAAAATAACACAAATTTTGCTAGAAGAACAAAGTATACCAGATTATTAGTTACCGATATATTTACAAACATGTTTTCAACATTCATCGATTTTTCATGACCCTGTATTTCATTCAAATTTCAATTCAAAGGTATATTTTAATTGGAAATGAGACGGTTAATTCGACGCAGTAAACTGTTAGTTAATATGATTATAATTTTTAGAACTATGAGGATGTTTCCTTTACGCAATTCGGTATTACCTGAGTAATTTGGCGTTTTATATAATTTGTCGAAATGGGTTCATCAGTAATTCATTAATAGAACTTAACTATGTAAAATAAAAATGTTGAAATATACGTCTATATTTTGTTTTGGAATTGTAATGCATTTTATAAATAGTTTACACATATTTTATTTTCATATATTATATTATTCATATCCTACATCCATGATGGGTAAGTATTACGGTGGCCCCCAACGACTAGTTTAGTAATTATTTTTTGTTATTTAGTGGTTTTACAGTTATTTGGTAAGTTTACAGTCCAGTGTAAATTTATCAAATAACTTCTCTGTTCTTTAAGGGTTGTTTTGTTCATTCAGCAGGACTTGACTAATGCAGGGCATGCGGGGTAGTCCTCTCCCCCCCCCACACACACGATTTTGGGAGGGGGCTCCTTGAAGACATATACAAATTTTCTTAAAAAATAGTCAAAAGTGAACAGATTTTAATTTAAAATGATTTTGAATTTGTGGTATTTAATTTCTTTCATGGAAATTTTACAAAGATTTTTTTAACTATATGAATTTAATTAAAATATTACTGTAATCTTACGCATCTCTTATTTGTTGCTTTCTTTTTAAGCGAATTTCTCATAATAAGAAACTTTATACTATATTACTTTAGTACACCATGAGGAATGCCGTAACAACATAATAATTATTGAAATTCATTGCTAATTATTATTAAATCCATACCACCACTTGTTTTTCCATATGATGGAATCGCCCAGATTCATGAAATAATGCTTCAAATAACTGTATTAACGTTGTAATAGCTGACATGTATATTTATGTTCCTGCAACCGAAAAGAGAAAAAAATGTATTCTTTGTTTCAAGTTATTTTTCTTGCGTTCTACTGTATATAGATATGAATAACATTTAGTATGAAATATATATAGATACAATAAATATGAAATTACGTTTTAAGTTACTTCCACATAATACACGAAATTTTTTAAAAAATAGAGAGGATGAGGGGGCTCGAATAATGTTTGCCCCAGGACCTCCCCCCCCCCCCCCCCACTATCGAAGCCGAGCCCTGTCATTCAGTTGAGATTTATGGTCTTTTACTTGTGTCACATTATTTATATGTCACCCTGTAATTTTTTTCAAGTATAAAACATTTAATAACACGATTTTATTTTATTCTCTAGAAGTTTAAGTAAAATATTTAGTACAATTGTGTTAAATGTTCGTTTATTATTATTATTATTATTATTATTACTATTATTATTATTATTATTATTATTATTAAGCGTTGTACAAAAAATAAATAAATAAATAAATAAATAAATAAATAACTGCTTAAGTGGCTTATTTATTTTAAAATTTTATTTAGAAATATTTTTCAAAAATTGCGAAATTTGTGATTTAACACATACTTACTGTTATTAAGCAACAATTAGGATAATATTTTTTTAAATAACAACATAAACATATTGTATGTTATCAAAATTTGATAAAATATTAAATTGGATATTATCATTTTACGAGAATTTTCAATTTCACTTTACATTAATTGGAATAATAATAATAATAATAATAATAATAATAATAATAATAATGAAGTACTTTTTATTTTTATTTTATTTTATTTTATTTGGGGGGGGGAGGGGACATATAGAATGTTTTGCAATGCCATCTGAAATTTAACGAATTTAAAGCAGTAAAATACACAAAATACTTGATTAATACCTACTTGTTCCTTTAGAAGATGTCATTCATGCTGAAATAAATCGTGCATACCTTGTCTATCAAACCCGCTTTTGCCGATGAGGATCATACACATCTCTTATTCCTGTATAACTACTTTTCCAGCTACAGCAATAATAGGACTGCGAAAAAAAAAAATATGGTTAGATAGATAATAAAGGATAAATTCCGGCTCATAACCCTGTCGGGCCTAGTGTATAATCTGGTGTATTAATAGTACATGTCTTTTCATCGATTATTTCTTTGTCTTAGCAATTTGTTAGTTACTTTCTACATATAGAGATGATAGTATATGATTATGCCTTTCTTTTCATGACTTCATTTATGTTTTATCATTTAGTAATAACAATAATAATAAAAGTTTGCTTAATTCTCTTTGCACAGTTGGCGATTCCTATATTTGATACATATACAGTCGACTCTCGTTAATTCGAAATCGGATAATTCGAATCTTCGCTTAATTCGAACTAAACATGAAGTCCCGAAATTTTCGATGGCAGAATAATAATAAAAATTTTTATTAATTCGAACTCACTTTCTCTCGACTTCGTTTAATTCGAACTAATTAGAATTCCGATTTTTCTTTTTTCTTTTCTTTCATAAGGATTTCATATCCTTTGAATAACTTTCTTTGATTTTTGTGAAAATTGTTCCGAACGAGTATACATATAATCCAATGCATTTGATATCCACTTTCTTAGTGTCCCGTCTGTCTATCAGTGACGCTTTAAAATTTTCTTCCATTGTGCTTATTTATAATCTTTTAATTAGTTTATGTATTTATACATTCTAATTTAATATTAAGTCATATTCTAATGATACCAGACGAACTAAATTTTAAAAACACTATAACATTGATTCCTTTGTAATAGTACCATATTAAGCATGTTTTCCTCTCATACTTTTCATATTTCAAACTTCGGATAATTCGAACATTTCTTGTGGTCCCGACGAGTTCGAATTAACGAGAGCCGACTGTACTTCACTCTTTAAATTTAAAACATAATTTACTTTTCTGAACGAATCATGTATGATAAAACGCAAAAAATATTATAAATCTGTAATATCGTTAAACCTGTTGTAATAAGATACTTTTCAAAAGTCTCTAAAAACTCTTCCTTAGCCTATTATCATATAAATATTAATTGAATAGTACACAAAATAAGTACATTCGTTGCATTTCTGACGACAAAATAATCTTTAAATATCAGAAAGTCTGTTTGGATAGCTGGGTTTAACGATATTAAAGTAATAATAATTTTGTTTTCAAACAGGAAAAAAATTCGAACCCGAAAGGGTTAAAAATAAATAAACAAATAAATAATAAAAACCTTGAGCTGATGCCAGCCCGAGCCTAATAACGAATGCAATCATAGAAAATTGTACATCTTAAAATTGTTTCAAGATTAATTATCTCATTTAGAAATCTCTTCTTAAGTAGAAGGCAGATAAGTATTTTAAGATAGCTTTAATAAACTTTATTTTACTTATAGTAAAATAGTAATACTTATAGCAAAACAGTTTTAAGATAGTTGTACTACTTATCTGCCATAGAGGCCAGATAAGTATTTCAAATATTGCCTCATGACAACGTTTCGTGATTTTCGTGTCCCTAAAAATCTATTTAAGTTAGCAAATATTTCTTTAAATTCTAAAAATCTGTTTAAATTAGCAAATATATTTGAATTGCAAATTAAATATTTAATTGCAAATTTATTTTTAAATTGCAAATTCTGTTAAATTAGAAAATATCTGCTTAAATCTAAAAATCTGTTTAAATTTCTTACTTATGCCCAGTTACTGACAGATATCTATTAAAAAAAAATCCAAGAGTCCAAATCCAGCGGAGATACTTTGTACAAAAATCGATACTTTTTCAGTATAGGTCCTTGGCGCTTTTTAATAAATGGTGGAGAAATTCTGGCTTCAGAAAGTGACATTTGTTACCAAATGTTATAAACGGCAGTAAAAGCAAACCTGATGAGCTTTTCTGATAGTTTATCCATGTATATTTGAATACATAAATATTTTATTTATATACATTATTATTATTGTTTTTTACATATTTCAATATGTTTCAATATATTTCTGTTTGTATTTGGAAATAGATTATTGGCTTCTTTATATTAAATAAATTGAATTGTAGAAATATTGAAAACATTAAATGTCGAAACAGTGAAAAATTTGCCAAACTTTCTTCTCTCGCCTTGGTCACTTTTCCTATTTCACCAAGATCTCTAGATTGGAAAAGTAACCAAAAATCCAATCAAATTCCTTTTCGGTTGCCCGCCTCATCTGTATTAGGTAAGCACTGTTTTTATTTTTTTATTTGCATGACGTCTTCATTGTTTTAAACCTTTCAAGTTGGTTTTTCTTTTCTTTTTTTAATTTTGAGAGAGAAATTACTTTTATTTTAATAATATTACTAGTAACTATCCAAATAGATTTCTTGGAGTTTAACGAATATGTTGTTGTCTGAAATTTAATGAAAGTAGTTATTTTGCGTGTTATTCAATTCATATTCATTTGACAATAAGCTAAGGAAGAAATTTTGGTAACGACTGGAGAATATCGTATTACAACAGAATTTAACCGAATAGTATAACTTTCTAATTTTTTTGATTTTATCACTCATGATTCGTTCAGAAAAGTAATTTATGTTTTAAATTTAAAGGTTGAAATGTATGTTTAAAATAAAAGAATATCCAACGGAGAATTCAGCAAACTTTTGTTGTTGTTATTATTATTATTTATTATTTATTATTATTATTTATTATTATTATTATTATTATTATTATTATTATTATTATTATTATTATTATTATTATTATTATTATTATTATTAAATGTCAAAGCATAAATGAAATCATAATAAGAAATGCATAGACATATAATACCATTACTTCACGCAGATTGTAACAAAAGCAACTGTTAAGACAAAATTATACTCGATGAAAAGACATGTAAAAAGTAATAGTATTTTAGACCCGAACTAGTTAACTGAATTAATGATCTGTGTTTCTTTTTATTAATTTTTGTGTAAAAATCGTTTAAATATATTGTAGAAAAAGAGAAAAATATGTCATTTAAACAAATTCTTATGTATTTTTATCTTTTTTAGTGTTTGTACTTAAAAAGTAAAGACGGGACCATTATAAGATCACGCTTGTATCTGTCTATCTGTCGCAGCCATTTTAGTCGTAAACTATGGAACGTAGAAAGTTCAAATTGGGGAAAGTAATAAAGAGTATTAACCCATACATTCACATATTACCGTGTATAAAAACTAGAATGATGTCATAAATGCTTCATATAAAAGAACAGGAACGAAAAATCTTACATCAGACGTAGATTATGAATTGCTTTCCACCGCTTACAGAATATTATTGGACAATTTCCATTTTTCATAAAGTGAAATGAGATATGTAAATGATAAATTTAAATGAAATGAACAACAAACGATTTTACCCAACCTATCTATAATGGAATCCTGTTTTAAATGAAAAATTTCATAGTTCCTAAGAAAGAAATAACATATAACTGTAATTGCTCAAATTGGAAACCTTGGGGAAACAAAATTATGCTTGGGTCTTTATAGATTCAGGTTTCAGAGATTATACATCGTACATTTTTCTGCAAAGAGTAAAAAATCATAATTTCGAATCTGTATTTAAATAACACCTACAATAGTAAACACCTACAATAATAATAATAATAATAATAATAATAATAATAATAATAATTAGTTAAAACAAATTTTATAGTTTTTTACAAAAATATCTTTATCGATCCAACATTCCTTTAGAACATTCTTATCATAAGAGGAAAACTTAAATTATGTTTTCGCACAATCAAGTTAAGATTGGGTCAGTTATTTGAAAACAAATAAATCAACAGGGGAATCGACACAGCACTTTATAAATCTGTAACCCGTTTATTAAATATACTCATTAATTAAATTTACAAACCACATGTCATTTAAAACACTTCCCTTATTATAAGTGTTTATCCCCGTTCCAAAAGATATCAATTTACAGTAACTAGCGGCACCTCTCCACGTCATAAAACACTTTAAGCCTGTCACTTTGGGATTTTAAATCGTCCTTTTTTATTATTATTTTCGTTTTTTATTTATTTTTTTTTTCCAAAAACTCACGTCTAACCTGCCTCCTTACAAGGAATAAAACAACTCAAATACCTGCCGTGGCTCCAAAAATATTCCCCTAAAAAAATAAAAAATAAATATAAAATCTTAACAAAGGTCACCTTCGATCCGTTTCTTGCTAGAGAATATTGCTAGATCGTCGGGTGGTCTTTTTCACGATGGCAACAGAAAGGTTCCTACAGGTGAACCCTGCAACCCCCCCCCCTTTTTTTTTTCATCTTCGTGTTCTGAAATGCTAAGTACAGGTGTTAGTTTGCGTAGCTTGTTTGTAAGATTTGGAGGGGGGGGGGGGTATGCCTATACATATACATATATTCTTGATTTTGAGGGAAAAAAGAGGAGGGTAAAGTCATGGAGTTAAAAGATTTTGGAAGTACCTGTAATTTAAAAGGGGTCATGGAAATTATTTAGGTTGTATTGTCCAAGGATATATAGAGGTAGGGAAAGGGGTCATGGGTTCATGACTTTTTAGAAACAAGAAAAACCCATTAAAACAATGCATTATTTTGTGTCTGGAGAACTACACTAATATTTTAAAAATATTTCGTCACATAAACTATTAGAAAAAACATAATGCCTTCAATCTCACTCCTCGCCTCAGGAAAAAAAAAAAGTATTTTTAACTTATTCAAATTTAAATATATCATGGGCGAAACTAGCCATTTTTGGACCCGGGGTAAACATGGATTTTTGCGTCCTCTCCTCCCTCCCACCACTCCCCCACAATAAAAGTTATAAACTGCAAGTAACCTATGCAGAAAAAACAAACTTTTAAAATTAATAAATTAAATAATAGCAAAAAATATGTAAACAACGCTCCCAAAATATTACTATTAACTTAAGCTTTAAGAACCTACACTTGTGACTTGAAGAAACATAATTGCTAACATTGAACTTTGCATATTAATAGTTTTAAATGAATTTTTTTTCTTTCTTAGACTAGCTAAGTAACTCTAACCGAGTTAGTTTTTACTTTTTTTTTTTTTTTTTTTTTAATTGTAGATTTTTTAAAAATAAAGCTACTTTTACTTTCACAAATTTGAAAAGGGCCCTCTTATGGGTTAAACATTAGCTTGCGAGCTCCTTTTTATTTTATATACACACACACATGCATATATATTCGTATGAAAACGACAAAAAAACTTCATTTGGCGCCCCTCCCCCATTAACCTTTTATTCTGGCGTCCGGAGCGCATTTCTCTCTCTGCACCCTTTCAGTTTCGGCGATGAGATATTTAATTAGAATTCGAAACTATTCTAATATTGTTTTTGAGCGGTTGGGTCTCAAGTTGGTTGACGGAAAAAAAGTGACTGGAAAAAAAGTTACCGGAAAAAAGTGACAGAAAAGTAAGAGAGGAAAAAATGAGACATGGAAAAAAATGACCGGAAAAAGGTGACAAGGAACTGATAAATATTAAACTTGTTGATAAATAAATGCTAAAAATTAAAGTAGTAACAAAGTAAGTAACAATGTAGTAAGCAGTAGTAACAAAGTAGTAAGTAAAGAGTGTATTTTTTAAGTTCTGATCAGTGGAATTAGTACATTCAGATAGTAATAGAATAAATAATGGGGATGTCAAAAAACAACATGTTATTATTGATGTTATTCTTGCATTAAAATAAATATTTCTTTAATTATTAACCTTTAGGTGTTATTAAATATTAAACTTAGTTTCATTAAGAAGAATTTTTTTAAAAGATGAAGCATATTTTAATAAATGGTAGTAAATTAATAAAAAAAAATCGTAATATATAAATAAAATTAAACATAAATTAAATAAATATATAATAATAAAGGTAATAATAAATATAATAATAAATATATTAATGTAATATATTATAATTATAAACAATAATAAAATTATAATTATATATAATAATTTATAATTATATAAATACATTATTTGCATAATATATTTATTATAGTTATATTTCTATATTTTATTATTAATATTAATATTAAATTATATATTAATATTTTATTATATTAAATTTATTTTTTTACATTTTATTTTATATTTGCGTACATATAATATAAGCTCCGGTCTGAAATCTAAATTTTGGTATAAAAATGGAGGCTAAATAGACAATCTTGGTTTCCTTAATCCTCTGAGCGTCTTGCGAAGGGCAAAATTGTAATGTTGTTTTTTCTGCATTTTGTTTTAAATGTTAAAAATTATGATTCTTTAGACATTATTGAAAAATCTTATCTACGAGTATGAAAGTTATCCTTGAGATCATTAATCATTGTCCAGTGTAATTAAAAATCCATTAAATCAACTAAATTCTATTATTTTAAATATTGCTTGGATTGCAGTGAAACCTGGAGCTTAGTGAACGTGTTAACATGGGCTTGTCAGTAAGCTTGCTGACAAGTAAAGTTTTTTCATGTTTTTATGATAGAACCAATTAGAAATTGATATTGATTACCCAGAAACAAAAATCATGTTTGGTGTAATCATTGAGAAAATTAGAAGCAGTCTACTTATCCTGGACTTCCTAAAACACAGTTTACAGTAAAAATAAAAACTAAATAAATGGAATGAAGTGAGACGAGAAAAAAAAACTCCCATGAAGAATTTAGTGACAAAGGCATCGGTTCTGTTCGACTTGTTTCTATTGAAGCATACCCTATGGAAATCGATTCCTTTTGCTGGACAATGCAGTCCCCTGCTATGTTTCGAGAATTCGGACATGATTATTGAAGGCATCCCTTGATCTACGACTCCCGAATACATCCTTTCTCCTCTCATGCTTTTCCCCAAAAGTCATCTGTGGATTATCTGCCTAGGAATGCGCCGGCATAGTATATGCAGCTGTATGTATCCTATAAAAGAAGTACAAGATTAAATATTTTGGTACAATGATATAGGACACAAATTACATTTCTGGCTGAGGAATTACTTTTTGTGCGGATAGATTAGATGTTATTTTTGTTTGACGGAAAAACGCTGTTATAAAAAAAAAAAAAAAAAAAAAAAAAAAAAAAAAAAAAAAAAAAAAAAACTCGCGAATTTATTGATCTTCAAGATGCAAATTAGTCCTCTTTTTTCAAATGTTGCCAATTTAGCAGAATTTTATTATTACTATTATTATTATTATTATTATTCAGATATGTGATTCAGATATATTATTATCATTCGGACTGTGATCAGTGGCGTATCCAGACTTATCATTTCGGAGGGGGCATACAGTAAAAATTTCTGAGAGGAAATCGCAAAAACGTTAACATTTTCACTTTAAACAGGTTTTAATCATAGCAGGTAACATCTACATTATACAATCGAACCTGCTAAGATGGAATTGATGGGAATGGATTGTCGTTTTAAGCAGGCTTTCGTCTTCACTAGTATAATTTTTACGGCATGTAAAGAAAGTCTGCGTATATCGGAAACTTGGCTGAAACTATTGTTTTGTGGTCTCTGCGAAAAGTCACTTTTCTAATTAAAACCTGCCTAAAACGGAATATTTTTCAAGTTCTTTTTAAATTCCATCTTAGCAGATTTCCTTACACTTTGATAAACTTTCGCAATTTAATTTTGTTTTCTAGAAATTTCGGAGGGGCTGCAGCCCCATCAGCCCACTCCCTGATGAATACGCTACTGATTGTGATTAAATAATTCATTTAAAATTTTCTTTACGCTTTGGTATGCTAACAATATTTTTTACACAAATATGGATAAGAATACTTTCTTCCTATATTAAAAAAGTCAGATTATAATAGTAGTCATTATTAAAATTACTAAATGTGATTTTAAAAACTGGGTTAGATAGATATATATTATATATTTCTGTTAAAAAAATTGTTTTAGTAGAGTAAAAAAATATATATTTCTGTTGTTTTATTTTTGGTTGCAACATGTTAAATAATAAAGCCGTGTTGGACGCTACATTTATTTTCCTTTATTATTCCAGCCGGTCCATAAGAAGGTACAATTATTTAAAGTGAAATACAATTAAATTTAATCTAAAAATACGTGAAAGAGAAAATTTTTGACAGTAAATGGTTTTACTTGGTTATCCCGTCGATCAAAAAACTAACGCCAAAATGTGAGATTAAATGCCAATAGTTGATGACTATAAATGCCGTATTCAATGACATCAAACACGATACACATATTTAAAACGTCATCAAGTGATTTTTACTTCCTCTTTTTATTTGTATTGTTATTAATTTTACACTAATTTATTCGTTTTTTCGTTATTTAAAATAAAAATTATGACAACATGTATAATTTGGCTATTAGTTTGGCGATTTTTATAATTTGGCGAAATTGGTCAACGGGATAACCAAGTAGTACCCAGGAAACATATAAAGAACCAGGGTCGTAACTATCATGATTTTTTTCGAAAATATAAAAAACATCTGATATTTTCAAAATAGCAAAACTGTTGATAATAAATAATTTGAAAAATAATATAAATTAAAATCTAAAACGTATTGTACTTAACATGAGAACTTATACATTATTCTAAAAATGCGTTTTCTTTACACCCCCTCCTCTCCCCCCCTTTTTTTCCTTTACTTAAAGTAAAATTGAAGATCAACTAATTGAAAACAAAATGAATTTGTTATCATACAAATTTAGATTTAGCTTCAAGTATAAAAAAAAAGAAAGAAAGAAAAAAAAAATGAGAAATTTATGAAACAAAATTTTAAATACAAAAACTAATTTTTTTTTTTTTTTTTTTTTTTTATTGAAAAATTTTAACACAATGCAAGCTTTTCTTATTTTGCATTCCCTAACACGTCTTACAGTGTAAATTCGACTGAATCAAAACCAGAAAAGATTATTTTCTAACAAAACTGTGTATAACTGATTAGGGACCATCCATAAATGATGCCACACGTTTTTTTCTATATTTTTGACTCCCCTCCCCCCCTTCGTCACAAAGTTCACTTCAATCCAACTTCACTTTCCCCCTTTCCCCCCCTCTTCTTACACGCTTTATTACATAATGTCACGCTTTATTACATAAACATACACTTGCAGTTCAGAAAGCACATACTTGTAATTCAAAGCACTAAGTTTTAGACACATTTCAAATATAATTTTTAAACTGTTAAATATGTTTTTTAACGATATTTGTGAGCTGAACAATAAAAATGATTTGTGATTTATTTTGTATGAAAAAAGGTTTACAACAAAATAATAATAATAATAATATAGAATAGTAATAAAATATTAATATGAAAGAGCAATTAGAAACAGTAGTATTTTGGAATTTGAAATAGAATTTAACATATTTAGTTTTAAATCTTAATTTATCTTTATGAACACGAAATGTTTTAATTTTAAAATAAATTCACATTTCAGAATTCAATCTGCAGAATTTTAATGCTTTACTTTTAACCAAAACGTGTGATGTTACATTCCTTCTTACCCCCTCCCACTTCCTTGTCAAAAACTGTCACAATTTCATGAACCCTTCCCCCCTTCAAGTGTGGCATCATTTATGGACGGCCCCTTATTTAAATAAGACATTTAATCTTTTAGTGGCTGTTCTGAGTTATGTTCCACATAATTATTAATTCTGCTCTTAAAAATAAGGACTTCAAATCCAAAGCTTGAAAAGGATATTTGTTTTCTTCTTTTTAAATGTATATTCCAATCCAAACTGCTTATTTTCTGATTTATTTTTAAATTAATTTTTTCTCTCAAGCGCATCAAAACTGGAAAAATCTCTTAGAAATTACACAATGTGCCGTGCTTGTCAAATTTTTAATAAACGCAGGAAACATTGCAAAAACGGCTGTCAAAGTTTTCGTTTTGAACCGAATTTTCCGATACGGTAGATCCGGAAACGAAAAAAAAAAATGGTCATACTGAGAAAATAATTTTTCATGAATCAAATTCTAATGAATTGAACGAAAAATGAAATCACACTTTTTCTTACACGTCTCTTCATAAATCACCTCAGTAACTTTCAGTTTTTCATTTTTAAAAATGCATCTGAAAATTTCGAGCCGTTCGGGATGGAAAAATATTTTTTTGAATACACTTAATTCAAATTGTTCTTAAATCAAAAAGGAAAACTTTGTGACATATGTTTTAATTTATTTTTGCTCGGAAAATCATGAAAATAACAGGTGTTGTTATTCAGAAACAGTCTAATTTCACTCAGTTTTCTGTTTTTTTTTTTTTTTTTTTTTTTTTTTTTTTTACATACGCAATAGATCTTTCATAATAAGCCTTCAAAGTTGACGTTTTTGAGCACATTTCCGGACGAAAGCAGAAAAACCGGTCGAAAAGCAGGAGAAAAACGGGTGATCACGTGATCGAAATAACTTAGAACTGGATAGATAATTTAATTATCATATTGTCAATCCATTTCAAGTGGTCCAGCACTGGTCGCTCGACCATTTTTAAAAAATCTGAAATTTTTTGTACAACAACCCTAACATGATGGAAGTTCAAAATGACCGTTATTTTAATTTTACTATTCTTTGTTTGCGCATGGCGGCCATCTTTGTTTCATAGCGTTCAACGATTTTCTCAGATACTAGGATACACAAAATTGTAAATATCTTGTCTTTTATTTTCACAATTGAAATGGGGTTTGCAGCATTTTGTTCAGAATAAAATAGGCTAAATATATGATGGTAGAATAATTTTGGAAAATAAAATTTTACAGGTGAAATTTTAGCACAAAGTTTAAGATTTTTTCCAAAATCTATCCGTTTGCAAGAGGAAATTTTTCATGCAAGGAAAACTGTCACACTTACACAATTTTTTCTACATATAGGTCAAAAGTGCGAGTACTCATACACAAAGTCCCAGATCTGGGAGTTGATTTCTCTTTGCAAAAACAATTCCGAAATTCGTCAAAAATTTCAAAAATCGCACTTTTTAGGCTTTGATATCTCTGGTGGAACACGAGATAAAAATCTGAAATTCTGACCTTTGATAGTATTTTGTAGTAGTGTTATGTACAAAAAATTTCAAACAGGAGATTTGACTATAAGCTGAGATACGGTGATTAAAAAATGTTAAGAAATGAAATTACGAGTACATTAGGAGAAATGAGATTAGTCTCATTTATTACAATATTTACACAGAAAATATCGTTTGTTGAAAACAGTTTAATAATAAATGTTTAACTTACAAAGATACTATATATGCTCAACAAAGAGCTTAACACTATTTATGAGAGATGTTATGAGTTCGACCAGTTACTGTTGTCAGTCCATCAGGCTGTTCTTTCTCAAAATTTTATTTGAAGTCACCCAAGTCTTGTCATCCCTTGTTAACTTGAATGAAATTCTCTAGGTTTAATAATTGAAATCATGTCAACTCGATCAGTTGCAACCCATTGTCTGAAATTTACTTTTCCTGAAATGTGTACCGAGTAAAATTGTTGCAATAGCATTTTTAGTAGGTTTGTTCCTCTGAACAAATAGTGTATTGGCTTAGCATACATTCTGAATTGTTTAAATCACACAGATGCATTTGAAGAAGATATTTGTAATTAACATTTAACTTTGTACCATAAATAGTTAATTTAAAATTTTGGAGGTATGAACAATTACATAGAAGGTTACAATAGTTTGGCAGAATTGTTTTTACATATTGTCCATGTCATATCTCAGCTTGTAGTCGAATCTCCTTGAAATTTTTTGTACATAACACTACTACACAATATTATCAAAGGCCAAAATTTCAATTTTTTATCTCGTGCCCCACCAGAGATATCAAAGCCCAAAAAGTGCGATTTTTGAAATTTTTGAAGAATTTCGGAATTTTTTTCGAAAAGAGAAATTAACTCCCAGATCTGGGACTTGGTGTATGAGTACACGCACTTTTGACCTATTTGTAGAAAAAAATGTGTAAAGTTGACAGTTTCCCTTGCATAAAAAATTTCCTCTTGCAAATGGATAGATTTTGGAAAAAATCTTAAATTTTGTGCTAAAATTTCACCTGCAAAAATTTATTTTTCAAAATCATTCTACCACCGTACATTTAGCCTATTTTATTCTGAACAAAATGCTGCAAACCCCATTTCAACTGGGAAAATAAAAGACGAGATATTTATAATTTTGTGTATCCTAGTATCCGAGAAAATCGCTGAACACGATGAAACAAAGATGGCCGCCATGCACAAACAAAAAATATTAAAATTAAAATAACGGTCATTTTGAACTTCCGTCATGTTAGGGTTGTAGTACAAAAAATTTAAAATTTTTTAAAAATGGTCGAGCGACCAAAAAAATATTTTCTGGACCACTTGAAATGGATTGACCCCATAAAATGGAAAACTAAGTTCGATTCGAAATCGCTGCCGTAGTCAGGCATTCGAATTTCATATTTTTCTGTTAAAAAATGAATTTGTAATTGTGTCAAAACGTTTTGCGCTTGTTGAGCGGAGCAGTTGAGAACACCCTTAAGGGTGTATTCCGATCCAAACTGCCTTTTTTCAGATTTATTTTTAGATTCATTTTTGCTCTCAAATGCACCAAACTTTCGAATTCTCTTATTTAGAAACTATACAAGGTGCCGTGATTATCAATTCCTTGATAAATGCAGAAAATGTTGCAAAAAATGCTGTCAAAAACGGCGTTTTGGACAAAATTTTCCGAAGCGGGAGTTCTGCGAACGAAAAAAAGGGTCACTCTGAGAAAATAATTGCTTATAAATCAAATTCTAATTAAATCAGCGAAAAATTGCATCACACGACACCTTGTACGTCACTTCAAGAATCCCCTCAGCAAGTTTCATGCTTCTACTTTTAAAAATGTGTCCAAAATTGTATCTGAAAATTTCGAGCTGTTGAAGGTGGAAAATCATTTTTTCGAATACACCCTTAAGGGTGTATTCGAAACACAGGGTGTTTTCGATTCAAGGGTGTATTCCAATCCAAACTGCTTTTTTTCTGATTTTTTTTTTAATTAATTTTTTCTCTCAAACGCATCAAAACTGGCGAAATCTCTTATTTAGAAATTACATAATGTGCCGTTCTTGTCGATTTTTTGATAAACGCAGAAAACATTGTAAAAAATGCTGTCAAAGTTATCGTTTTGAACCAAATTTTCCGACGCGGGAGATGCGGAAACGAAAAAAATGGTCATACTGAGAAAATAATTTTTCATAAATCAAATTCTAATGAATTGGGCGAAAAATGAAATCACGCAGTTTCTTTTACATCTCATCATAAATCACCTCAGGGTAATTCCATGAGCACATGTCGTGTAAGTCACATATTACGATTTTGGACACCAATATTTTAGAACGGAAAAATGTGACTTATTTTATCAGAGATATTTGAGGCGTAACACCAGTCACAGAAAAAGACCCGGATGATAATGTAAAGTCTATGGGAGCGTTCTTTTCAAATATCTCGTTCAAATTTTAATATTTTTCATGAGTTTTTTTTCCCCATAGGATAGCTGAAGACGATCTACAATCGGCCTAGTTTTTACTTTTTCGATTTTGCTTGTATATTTTTTAAATTATGATAATCTCAATTTCAGAACCGGAACCGGTTTAAACCGGTTTTAAAATTTAGATTTTTTTTTTTTTTTTTTTTTTTTTTTTTTTTATTGGAAACCAAAATTAAAAAAGAGAAAACTAGGCCGGTTGTGGATCGTCCTCAGCTATCCTATGTTTAAAAAATCATGTAAAAATATTAAAATTTGAGCGAGATATTTGAAAAGAACGCTTCCATAGACTTTACATTATCATCCGGGTTTTTTTTCAGTGACTATTGTGGGGCCTTAACTGAATAAGGCCATGAGAATTTTTCGAAAATAATGGTGATCAACAATTTAGCAGTTACTAGAGAAGTGACTTACAAGACAAATGCTCGTGGAAATACCCCTCAGTAAGTTTCAGTTTTTTATTTTTAAAAATGGATCTGAAAATGCATCTGGAAATTTCAAGCTCTTGAGGATGGCAAAATATTTTTTCGAATACACCTTTAACTATAAAAGCCTCTGATGGAGGCAAAAGTTTCGTATCTACAGAATAATACCATCAGTAACAGTTGGAAATTTCGTTTACATTTGTTTTGTCTGAAAATATCAAAAATATCCTGCATAGTGATATCTGAAAATAAATATCAAGTGTAGAGAATATTAAACATCTTGATATTTTGAAAATAATATTAAGTATGCGATAACATCGAAAGTATGAAACATCTAGATATTTTGAGAATAAATATAACATATTAAGAAAATCGAAAATATCAGAAAACTTGATATTTTCAAAATAAATATCGGATGTATATCATGATATATATCACCGAACTGTTGATTTATATTCTTTTGATATTAACCCCTTCGCGACGTGAGCCTTTTACGAAATTTTTTATGCTTTGTCATCGGTTTTTAAAAACAGAAATTTATGTTTTATTAAAACGAGAAAATGTTCCGATTGATTGATAAAATTCCAGTAAAATTTTACTGGTGGAGATAAACAAGGATTATTAAGCTTTTTTGCAGCACGTATACGTGTCGCTCGTCCCCAAGGGGTTAATCAACGAACCCTGTAAATAACATCTCTAAAGTTCATTTAGACAATTAAATAAGTAAATAATCCCAGTTCCTATGGATCATTATACAAATCACGTTTAACGATTTGAGGGATAAGCTATTGACTCTGTAATATTGAATTCTCTAAAGAAAATAAAATTATTTTAAAATAAGAAAAGGCAATTTTTCAAACATTTTGCCTCCAAAGTTAAAAGTTTCATCAAAAGTTTCTGGTGAGACTCTCGTTTAACCCTTCAGCTACCGAATTATGAATTCATGAAAATTTTACATTCTAAAGCATTTTACGTAAATTGTTTAAACTAAATTAAAAGAGTTACGTAATCATTTAATAAATATTTGAAGGATTTTAGAAAGATTTAGAAGGATTAATTAAATTTGAATTTACAGGGATTTTGTGCAATATCTAAAACCCCAACCAAATCTTTTATTTTAAACTTTTTTCTTAGTATTTTGTAAAATTATAAAATGTACAAATATGATATTTTTACAATATAAATATAGATATATTTCCGAATTGAAAAATCCCCCCCCCCCTCCCTCAGCACCAAGAAAGCTGAAAAAATGCAAAGTCAAAAGAAATCTCCTTTAAAAAAAATAAATAAATAAATAAAAATTAAAAAAAAAATGTTTTGTGTAACCAATAATGCTTTTGCAACAAAATAAAGTAATGTGTCTGTAACTCATTCTAAACAGTATTACAAATAACTGACGTATTAAAAGAATTTTATAATAAGTAATTTTAATGGTACTTATAAGTACCGTCGGTAGATAAAATATTAAATTAGATGGCATAAAATAAATTGCACCGTCCTTCAAGAGATTAATGCAAAATCCCACGACTTTTGTCCATTGCCCTGAAACACGTCTTAACCAGGTCCTATTGGTACATCTAATATTTTCACATACAAAACGCAACTCGGTTACAAGACTGACTATGACCATTAATTTGTTGAAATGCATTTTCTGCTATGGTAAGTACTTTCAAACTTATTTTAAATTTAGTGTAACTGCGTAGTGCGTATTCCATGGATCGTATGCTGAGCAGCACGACATAATGTGCTTACATTACCACATATGACAACAATTGTAGAAAATGAATTTTTTGGGGTTTTGGTGTTGTTTATATTGCTTATCTCATCTATGAAAAATTGAAATTTCTTAATGATTTTCTATTAATGTTGGAAAGTGTTTTACAATCTATGTCTCATGCATTATTTTTAGTTTTTGTTGTGTTTGTTATTTTTCTTCTTATTACTTATTAATCTCTTTGTATCGGTGTTTAAGACTGAGAACATGCAGTATTGAGAGCCCATACTACTGACTGAAAAAGATCCGGATGATAATGTTAAGTCTATCGGGGCGTTCTTTTTAAATATCTCGCTCAAATTTTAAGATTTTTACAGGATTTTTTTCCCCCGTAGAATAGCTGAGGACGATCTGTAACCGGACTAGTTTTTACTTTTTCAATTTTGATTTCAGATTTGAAAAAAAAAAAAAAAAAAAAAAAAAAAATACTTTAACTTTCCAAACCGGTTTGAACCGGTTCTGAAATTGAAACTATCATAATATAAAAAAATCTAAAACCAAAATCAAAAAAGTAAAAACAATCCCTGTTGTAGATCGTCCTCAACTCTCCTATGTAAAAAAACAAAAAAAAAAAAAAAAAAAAATCATGCAAAAATAAATAAACTTCAAATAAATAAGTAAATAAATGAATAAATAATGAAATTAATCAATAAATCAGTTAAAAATGGGTAGAGGGAAGAAACTAAATTATTGGGTGGGCTCACGCCCCACGGGCCGATATAAGCTGGAGCCACTGAAACAGATGGTAATGGACCATTGTTTCATATAATGTACTTAAATAAAAAGCAGGTAAAGTTTAAATAAAAGAAAGAAAGAAAGCAAAAACTTTTATTTTACCAATGTTATTGAACTTTTCTTGACTAAACTTATCATTTTTCATATTTGATTATTATTAAGTAGAGTGCGCTGTTGTTAATAACAAAGGAGCCGAAACAACTCGCAAAGCAATGCCTTTTATAACAAATAATTTTTTTACACTTCATAATAAAATATTTAAATTAAGTATATTAGCCAACCAGGAGTCGGAATCGGAGACGAAGAAGTTAAAATTTCCGGAGTCCGAATCGACCATTTTTCCAACCGACTCCGCAGCACTGATCACAACACCAGAATATCGCAACCATACAGCTTCAGAACAACAAAATATCACAACTGAAAATTTTTGCAGTGCAGCAATGTTTTTTTTTTTTTTTTTTTTTTTTTTTTTTTAACGGATATAATAGCTGTGCATTATTTTTTAGAAGTAACATAAAACAGATGGTAATGGACCATTGTCTCATAATGTATTTAAATTAAAAGCAGATAACGCTAAAAAAAGAAAGAAAGAAACCAAAAACTTTTATTTTCCCAGTGCTATTGAACTTTTCTTGACTAAACTTAATCATTTTTCATATTAGATTAAAGTAACGCGCTCTTATTAATAACAAAGGAGCCGAAACAACTCTTAAAGGAATGCCTTTTATAACAGATAATTTTTTTACACTTCATAATAAAATATTTGAATTAATGCGGAGCGGTTATTTACTTAACCAAAAAATAAATAAATAAAAATAACCGCTTATATGAAATTACGAATTGTTAAACTTCTTCATAACGATTTCAAAATATGTAACTCATTATATTTTGGGAGAAAGTACTTGAAGTTAAATAAATGCCTTTTATAAGAAATATGTATATATATATTATTTACAGTACATAATAAAATATTTAAATTAATGCAGAGTGGTTATTTGTTAAACAAAAAAAAAAAAAAAAAAAAAAAAACATTTATATAGAACTACGAATCGTTATCAAAATATGTAACTCATTATATTTTGTAAGAAAAGTACTTGAACTTATATAAACACTCGTTATATGAAAATGACTTTGGAAAAGCCGAATTATTTGCAGGTTAAAAATCATGCGTTGCTTAGGACTTTCATGCAACGATTGTTTTCATAATAAATCATACTTTTGCTTCTTATTAAGACGTAATGTGGTATTCACCTTTCGTGGAATTTTTGTCTGCTTATTATTCAGTTTTTATAAATATTTCTGTGCAGATATACAAGATTTAACGAATGTATATTTAATAAAAAAAATTTAAATAATTTCTTATATTTCATTTTTTAAATAAAAAAGTAGAGCTAAATCAACGAAGAGTAACAATAAATAACATATGATTTTCATTCTATGATGAAATATTTGTATTCGTTGTTTATTTAACAAAAAAAGAAAAAAAACTTTTATATGGAATTATAAATTATTAAGCTTCTCGGTTAACGATTTCAAAACATGATTATATTTCGAGAGTAAATAAGTTATGTTACATAAACATTCATTACAAGAAAAATGAATTTAGAAAAACCAAATAATTTGCAAATTAAAAAATCATGCATTTTTTTTTTTTTTTTTTTTTTTTTTAGGACATTGGTATATTATGCGAGTTATGACCTACGGAAAAATTCGTTTACTTTCTAAAAAATAGATTTTTTTTTTTCTCTCTTAGCGAATCAAGTGAAAGCTATCTTAATAAACCATTTTATTTTGCGTCTGTGGAGAAATAATATGGTATTTGACTTTTCTGGGAATATATTTTCGCTTATTTAGTTTTCAAATACTTAGATGGAAAAAGAAAAAAAAAAACGGATGTTTCACAGAAAAAGTTATGGTGTTTATGCCTTAATTCGATAATGATGAAAACGAACTTACGTTTACAAAAATAATGTAAATTAAGTAAAGCAAAATCACTGGTGTGGGTCACTTAAGGAATATATTTAATTCAGGGCCGTAGCTAGAAGTGATCTATAGGGGGGGGAGGGGGGTCAAGAGATTGTAGGGGGGGGGGGTCATAATTTTTTTTTCTCATTCTGACATGGAAAGATAAATTAGTACATATTCACATTGTATGTTTCTCATTAAATTGTTGTAATAGCTTCATTTTATGCTAAGAAAAGTATATGATGATGGAAATTTTGAGTGTATGACTAGTGCAAAATTAAACATCATGTTAGCTTCATATTAGAGATGTGTCATTTGTTGAGGAACGATTCCAAAGGAACGGTTCCGGCGGTGGAACTGAACGAACGATTCCTGTCTGTAAAAAGGATTCGTTCCTTTTCGGAACGATTCCAAAATGAAACGGTTCCACAGACTCGTTCCGAAAAGGAACGGTTCCTGGGACTAGTTCCGAAATGAAACCATTCCGAAAAGGAACGATTGATCAGACTCGTTCCGAAAGGGAACGATTCCTCGGACTAGTTCCGAAATGAAACCATTCCGAAAAGGAATGATTCCTCGGACTAGTTCCGAAATGAAATCATTCCGAAAAGGACCGATTCCTCGCACTCGTTCCGAAATTAAACGACTGGGAAAAGGACCGAATCCTCGGACTTGTTCCGAAATGAAACGACTCCGAAAAGTACCGAATTCTCGGACTCGTTCCGAAATTAAACGACTCCGAAAAGGAGCGAATCCTCGGTCTCGTTCCGAAATGAAACGACTCCGAAAAGGAGTGAATCCTAGGACTCGTTCCGAAATGAAACGACTCCGAAAGGACAGATTCCTCGGATTCGTTCCGAAATGCACCGACTGCGAAAAGGACCGATTCATCAGATTCGGTCCGAAAAGACCAATTTCTTGGATTCGGTTCGAAATGGATCGATTCCGAAAAAATCGGTTCTTGTTCTTGTAGATTGACCAGTTTTAATAAATTAAAATACGCTATTTTATTTTAAAATAAGATATATTTTGATTTATTAAAGCAAAGTGTATTGCCCAAATACCCTTCGAATGTGTATGAAAAAAAAGCGAGGGGGGGGGGGAGACGAAGAAAAACGAAATAAAGAGAAAAGAAATTAAAGTTGTAGGAGGGGATAAACGTTTAATAAACTACAACTGCGCATTATATCCTCTTAAATTTAATGTTTAGAAAAATAGAAGTATATTATTTTACTTCATTTAAGTTATTGTCTATTACAAATTACTTACTGTCGTCTGTGACTTAATTACAATACTATCTGACGTGTTCATGCAAAATTGGTCTAAAAGAAATAATTTACGAAGTTGATTTTTTATATCTGAGTGAAAAAAATGCACCAGCTAGGATTCGAATAGAGAACCTAAACGTGCTTTATCGATTGAGTACCAGGATCCGAAGGTAAGGGAACACCATATAGTTTTAGATACATGCACTAATACTTTTTCTAATTGGTAAATATATCATACGAAATGGTATGTATATATATATATATATATATATATATATATATATATATATAATGAATTTTCAAGAAAAACAAGATTAAAAGAAAGGAAAAAAAAGGGGATTTGAAACGGTATAATATAAGAAATGAATAATATAAGAAATACATCATCATGTCACAAAAATTGCACTTTAATGGTATAATAACTGATTTTCGATTATTTTAATAGTTACGCACTTTTATGTACATTTCGGTTTCATGCTATTTTTCCTCAAGTATAATTTGAATTTGAGAATCTTCTTTGTCAAAAGAAAAATAAGACCAGCTAATAGCGCTCGCTCATGTATCATTTTATAAGTTTGGCGTCTTGTTTTTCTCTCCTGAAGAAGATGATTAAAAAACAATCTTGAAACTTTCGAAGATTGTTTTAATCAACTTACACTGAGGTTTATTACATAGAGGAAAATGTGTTTGAACAATAGTCCAGGCAGAGACCGTATTGGGTCTCTACCTAGCAAAATTCATGATAATTCTAGAAAAAGGCTTTTTTATGTTTTTTAATTCGCTAAATCCGAATTTTCAACTTCCCACCAAAATTTTCCACGGCAACTCCCCTACAATTTGGTAAAATACTCACCTCCTCCCCCCCCCCCCAAAAAAAAAGTTATTTAAGAAAAAAATCAATTATTTTATCGTTTTAGTAAAAAAGTATGCAGAAATTTTGAAAGTATACAAAATTTGCAACAAATACGATGCATGACTAAGACGTAAGATGAATGGGAAGAGGGAAGCCTGCCTCTCAAAATGCGCCGCGGCGCTACATCCACTACGTTATGCAATTCCACTTAAATTCCTCAAATCTGAGACAAATATTAAGAAGGACCACACAAACTAGTTTAAAATTACTGTAAAACATATTCAAAGATGTATCAGTATGTATGGATGCTTCTAATATGCACGCATTTAGTAAAAACCTCTAGAAGTAAGTAATTTTAACAATTTTAAATTAAATTAAAAGATTTATTAAATTAGATTGCATTAAATGAATTTAATGGATATTCTTTTGTGTCACCTATAGGCGACATCAGGACTGAGGAGGTTAACCAATCGCATGATATGTCTTCGCTCTCCCGTTACTCCTCCGATTTTTTCCTGTAAGACTTACTTTATGTTTTGGGATCGCTGAATCCGAATTTTTAACTTCTCACTAAAATCCTCCCTCAAGAAAAGAAAGAAGAAAAAAAAAAAAAAAAAAAAGAGAAAAAAAGAAAAGAAAAAGAAAAGGTAAAATGATACCCAAAATACGTTTAATTTCGGGTATTATAATAAAAAATATTAATGACTTAATTAAATTAAATATTAAAAATTATTATTAATTAAATATTAAAAGTTTTTGGAAAAAAGGAAATTCAGAAAGCAGGCAAAATTTGCTACAAAAAAGATACGTGACATCATGACGTAGCATGAACTTGGAGGAGGGAGTCTGCCTCTCAACATGCGCTATGGCACTGTATCGTCTGCAGCCCCGTGTAAAAGGGGAGGGAGGGGTGCGACGGGGGCGGTCACCTCGATCGCGGAAACTTATGGGGCGCCGAAATTATACTACCAACGTTATTTTTTGGCCTGTCGCAAGAAAAAGTTGAGGAGTCCCCCCCCCCCCCAACTTACTAGGGTAGCGCTAGATTGAGACTTTGCCGCGGGTACAGTTTTCTCTTCGCACGACCCTGATCGCCTGAGTCAAGGCAATAGAGACCATATAGGGGCTATACCTAGCAAAATTCATGGTAGCTCTAGAAAAGACTTATTTTATGTTTTGTGGATAGCTGAATGAAAATTTCTCCCGGCAACTCCTCCCCTTCAAACACATGCACACAAATTTTGGTAAAAGCGGAATTGCATAACTTAGTGCACGTAGCGCTGTGAGACAGGCTCCCCCCCTCCCCCACACACACACACTCCATTCATCCTAAGTCATAATGTTATGCATCGTACTTTTTTGAAAATTCAGTCTACTTTCTGAATTTCTAGATAATTTTTCCTCAAAAAATATAAAAAACCTGTATTGGCGATTATTTTACTTTTTTTCTGGGGGGATGGGTGGAGAAGTAAAAAATTTGGATTCAATGACCCAAAAACATAAAATAAGAATTATTGAAAGTTCGGAGGAGAGAAAAAGCAAACGATGCTCCTCCTCACCGTTCATCCTACATCATAATGTTATGCATCGTATTTCTTGGAAATTTTGTCTGCATCTAAATTTATAGATACTTTTTCGCTAAAACAGTAAAAAATTGAATTTTTAAAAATTTCTTTTGGGGTGCATTTTATTAAAAATTGGGGGAGAGGAGTTGCCGGGAGAAATTTTTGCTGAGAAGATACAAATTCGGATTCCCTGACCCCCCCAAAAAACACAAGCGAAGGGGTCGCGAAGGGGTTAAGGGTGTATTCCAATCCAAACTGCTTATTGTCTGATTTATTCTTAAATTCATTTTTGCTCTCAAACGTTTCAAACTGGCAATTCTCTTTCTTAGAAAGTACACAATGCGCCGTGTTGCGAAAAATATTGCAAAAAACTGTTGTCAAAGTTGGCGTTTTGAACTGAATTTCCTGAAGAGAGAGATCTGCGAACGAAAAAAATGGTCATATTGAGAAAGTAATTGTTTATAAATCAAATTCTAACGAATTGAGTGAAAACAAAGAAATCAGGCGGCCTCTTATATATCTCTTTAAAAATCACCTCAGGAAGTTTCACGTATCTACTTTAACCCTTTCCGGCACGGGCAAAATCTGTTAGTAAAATAAAAAAATATTGACTGACACCGGAATTCACAAACGATTTTTTTAGATATTTTGAATTCCTTAATTTAAGCCTTTGTTGCAAAAGCAAAATTTTACTAAAGTGTTATTAATGCCGTTTGCAAGTTTGGAATTAAAATTAGGTATCCCAGACCGGGCACAGTGTGCCGGAAAGGGTTAAAAATGTGTCTGAAACTGTATCGGAAATTTTCGAGCTGTTGAAGGTGGGAAAATATTTTTTTTGAATACACCCTTAATTCCTAAATATATGGACTTCTAGGAATTTTCTCGAAATGGGCAGACTCCGAAATTCCCAATTCCTGAGCAATCGTACTGAAATCTGAAATGGACCAACTTGGAAAACAGCCGGTTACGAGGACCGATATATAAGTTAAAGATTACGTTAGGGTGAATTTTGAAGAGGAAACAAATCATAAACCCCGATATCAAGTATTAGATCAATAAAGAAATTTCCTACGCAAAAATAATAAAATAAATCGAAGGTCATTTGACGACAGATTTTGGAGGGGAAAGCAATGATTACATTGAAAATCTAATAGACCGCCGCAACAGCCTGATGACCAAAACCAAAGCTACAGTAAAATTTCATGGATAAACTATAGCGATAAATGAAAGGTCAACCAAATGCAAATTTTCAAGAGCAATTATGCTTAATACAATAAATCATAAAGTCAGGGAATACTTATATTATGGGGAATAGAAATAACTATGCTAATTAATAGCGCACACAGATGAATAAAATGAACTCTTAAAAACAAAATGATCTGTCCAAAATATTTAAAAATTAAAGCAAACGATAAGAAATGATATGAAAAAAATGAATACGTAAGAAAATAAATTAGTTATAAATAATAAATATTAGGGATTGCATGTCGCTCCGAGATCTGTTATCCCTGTTTTCGGATTCGTTCCCTTTTTCGTAAAATAGTTTCGGATGCGTTTTTTTCTCTTGGCACCTTTTTAAAAAAATCCATCTTATTTTATCGGATTCCTTCCTTTTTACCTCGAAGTTGATCCTTTTTTTCTCGGATTCATTCCATTTTTATCGGATTCATTCCTTTGATTACAGATTCGTTCCTTTTTTTCTTGAAATCGTCCTTTTTTCTCGAATTCGTTCCTTTTTCTCAAAATCGTTCTTTTGTAGGAATCGTTCCTTTTTTTCTTGAAATCGTCCTTTTTTCTCGAATTTGTTCCTTTTTTTCTTGAAATCGTCCTTTTTTCTCGAATTCGTTCCTTTTTTTCAAAATCATTCCTTTGTCGGAATCGTTCCTTTTTTTACGGATTCGTTCCTTTTTTTCTTGAAATCGTCCTTTTTTCTCGAATTCGTTTCTTTTTCTCAAAATCATTCCTTTGTCGGAATCGTTCCTTTTTTCGAAACGTTTCTAATAGGAACGAGTCCAAAGAACTCGTTCCTTTTGGTGAACGAATCCGGCTGGAACGGTTCCTTAAAAGGAACGATATTGCCCATCTCTACTTCATATGTTCAAATAGGATAAGGGAGTGTTGAATTACTTATTTTAGATGCAATTTAATAACTCTGCAAAACTGTGAAAGGGTCTCAAAGGTGAATTAGATTGTTGAACAGAATTTCATTTGAATTTTCGAAGCAGAAATTCATTTAGTGACCTTGGAATTTTTTCCAGGAAGGGGGAGGGGGCGGCTCAAAATATTTTAGGGGGGGGGGGCTGAGCCGCCCATAGAGCAACCTTAGCTACGGCCCTGATCTAATTATTATTAAAGTGTTTTACAAAAGATATATATATTTCTTGCCTAGTCCTAATCTTTATGTATCAGAATACATCTTCAAAGTTTCAAATTATGTTTTTTAGAAAAAAAGAAAAATACAAAATGTTATCTTCCTCTATGCTCTAATAGTGGGCTTAGTAAAGTTCTGATTGAAAAAAACAAGCAAAAAAAGAGGGCGATTTACAATAAAGGTTATGGCGATTACATCTTAATCCTTTAAAGTCCGATTTTTTTTTTTTTTTTTTTTTTTTCAATTTAAAAAAAAAAAATCATTTTTACGTTAACCGCTTCCCTTATTTGCCCACATATTATACGCGCAACGTGTTTTAGCCAATCATGATTTCAAATCGTGATATATCATCTTTACCAGTAATTTTTAACTATAAATTTTGTATTATTTAATCATTAAAAAAAGAAACAGACGGTTCGGTTTACAATAAAGTTTAAGGTGATTATATCTTAATTCAATGATGATAGAAACGAACTTAAGGGCATTCTTAAATAAAAAAAGACATCTTTGGGACATAAATTTTAATTTATTTTTATTCGGAAATGCGTGAAACTAGAACGTGTTGTTATTAAGAAACTATAAAATGGCACTCATTTTTACGGGTTTTTTTTTTCTTTTTTTTTCTGCAAACGCAATAGATATTGCAGAACAAGCCGTCAAAGTCGACGTTTTGATTTACATTTTCCGAGGAAAGTAGAAAAATCAGTCAACGAAAGGGAGAAAGACGCGTTATCAAAATATCTTAGGTCTCGGTAGGTAATTTAATTATCATAAAATTGAAAATTGAGTTCGATTCGAAAGCGCTTCCATAGTCAGGCCTTCCAATTTTATATCTTTCCATTAAAAAATGAATTTGTAAATATGTTTACAAAAAGCATACAAATCAAGTAAGGCAAACGCACCGAGTCGCTCTCCCCCCCCCCCCCTTCACCCCAATTTTTAAGTAAAGTTTTGAAAAAAAAAACTAATTTACGTACATAAGTCGAATCACATTTCTGACAGTATGTTGGAAAAGGATTTGTAATCAACAATAAGAAAATTAATAAATTTTATTTTCCCCATCAGAGTAAAGAATAAGTTAAAGAGGATTAGTAATTATAACATCAGAGGATCTTTTCTGGACGTTCTGATGGCATCGAATAAATTTTTCTTCTTTATCTGTTTGTTTAGCATTGAAAAGACTAAGATGTACTGAAGGTGACAAAACAGTTCTCACTTAAAACTGATCAACTAAATTATTTGCAATTATGCATGGATCACTAAAAAGTAAATAGTTTGGTCATTATTTTAATGAAAAACAGGGTTGTTCATTCAATTGAAATGCACGAAATGTTTGAAGAATATGCAAAAAAAAAGAAAAAAAGGGCATTTAATCTCTTTTACATAAATGAAATGTTCCCATTAGGTGATAACTTTCAATAGGTGTGTCATGGCACATTAGTGCACCATGAGAGGCGTGGAGTATCACAGGACTCGGTATAATTACTTTTACCAGCGTTTTACTCCCTAAAAGTCAAAATGAGAGATAGTGAAGTGGAAAAGGAAAATTGTCGGGACATTCGCGTGTATTACTTGACATTGGGAGGTAAATATTTCGCCAAGTACTGAATTATAGAATCAGGACACTTTTTTAAACACCGGGTTTATGTAAAAATTTAAATAAAGCGGATAACTATATGAACTATTTTCAATGGATACATCAGAAGTATATGCCTTTTATCAAATCCAAAGGCGACACTTTATGCAACATTATGTTGTTGTTGTTGTTAACGTATGCCTGATGGGCAAGAGGGGTGCTGGAGCTTCCTTCGGACTGCACCCTGGGAGTAGGAAGTCAGACTTCTGCACCAAAATGTGTTCGGCTATGTCTAAATAGAAGGCAGCACCAAACAACGCCATCTCCTCAAATTCGATATGTCTCTGAAGGGGAGAGAAAGTTTTTCCAAATACCCGTCGCAACTGCTATGACCGACTATAGAACTTTCAGAACTCCTTTATTTAACGATCGCTTACACTGCATACACTCGATGGGTCTTTGGGGATGAATCGAACCTAGGACCTTTCAGTATGGAGTTCAGTGCTATGACTACTAGGCTACCACGTCCTATGCAGAAATTTTTATTCACTTTTGTTCGGAAATATATGAAACGGTAGATGTTATTTTTCAGAAATTATGTAATCGAAAGGCGTTTTCTGGTTTTTGGTAAGCAAACAAACATTTTCAGTAAAGTTCTATCAGGATTTTACAAATTAACAAAGTATCATTTCTTTAAAATGTAACTTTAGAAATTCTACATTTCACTATAAAATGAGGTTTTGCGTTGCAGAATTATATCATTTGCAAACATTTTTTTAGCAATTATATACTCTTAAAGTAGCTCTAAATATATATATATATAGATATAGATATATATATATATATATATATACTGGGTGATTCATAAAGATGGAGTCCATAATCTATTTCCTTATATATTGCCCCCTAAAAACATACTTCAAATTGCAAAATTTCATTTTAAAAAAAAGTGAAAATTTTTATGGCATACGTTGTTATTTCTTTAGAGAGGAGGAGAGGTTCTATTTGAGGAAACACAAAAACTAAATTTTTATACGGTCCTCTGTATGGTAAAATTTTCAATTAGAAAAAATTTGCTAATCCAAATTTGAATGAAATGCAAGAAAATTCATTTTTATCAGCTTCCCTAATTTGCTCGTACATCATACGGTCAACTTGTTTTTGCCAATCATGATTTATTATTCTCACCAGTAAAATTTTATTGTGAATTTTGCATTCTTTAATTCGAGCATTTTTCTGATTCAATTAGGCAAAAATTTCTGTTTTAGGAAACCGGTGATAAAACATTAAAAATTCTGTAAAAGATTTAAAAAAAAGGGATTATTTGAAACTTTTTTTCTCAAAAATATTGATTAGTTAAGTGGTTAAATCTGTAAAACGAAATTCCACTGCTCAAAAAAATTAGGGGATCAAGTAAAGAAGTTAAGAAAACTGTGCGAGACAGCCATGGATGGATAGGATGGATAGCTTAGGATGGATAGTCAATGCGCAATGCAGAAAAAAGACACAAAAAAATTTGCAATTAAGCTTTAATTCTTTGAAAAGATGGAATACACATGAAAAGATGATTTAAGACTACAGTTTGGCTACATGTAAATGATAAAAAAAAAAAAAAAAGTATTGTTTAAAAATGATACAAGATTTTTAATATGGCGTGTGATCTCCTCGAGCAGTTAAGGCTGCTGCATACTTGTTTTCGATGGATGAGATAGTGTTATCGATAAGACACTGAGGAATACTGTTCCACTCCTCAATAAGCGCAATCTCCAAGACTCGGACAGCAAAAGGAGGCTTTGGTCTCGCAGCAATGCGACGTTCGAGCATTTCGCAAACACGCTAGATCAGATTCAGGTCAGGAGAGCACGCTGACTATTCCATGTGCTGTATTGTTTCAACTTCAAGCATGTTCTCCATAAGAGGAGCTGTATGAGGTTGGGCATTGTTATGCTGGAAAACAAAAGAATCTCCAATAGCTGCAGCGTAAGGTATGACATGAAGTCTCAGTATCTCATCTGCATACCTTTGGGCCGCCAAAGTACAATTCCGAATGATATGCAAGTCCGTACGTCCATTTATGCTGATTCCACCCCATACCATCAAATCATCTCGTCTGTACAGTTACCTTTCACGAACGAATGTGGGGTTATTTCAAGTGAACCTATCCCTCCGTACCAAAACACGCAGGGTGTCGCATTCCAGACTGAAGCGTGACTCGTCTATAAATAGTATTAAATTCAGACACTTTTCTCCAGGATTGACTTATACGGCTCCGGTGGGGGGGAGGACATTATGGAGTCCCGGAGGTAAATTTCACTTTTTGACCATTGAAAAACCAAAATCTTAAACTTTGCGTCGGGGACATTTCGTTGCTCCGGGGAAGATGTCCCCTCCCGGTCCACCCCTGAATTCAACACTGTCTGTAAACATCACTTGGCTCCAATCACGTTGCTCCCAATCTCGATTTTCAGCAGGCCTTCCTCTTCGTGCCGCACAGTGCCTTGATGTCAAAGTAATGCAGACCATTGTCCTACGTGCATAGAGACCTCCCTGATGAAGCCTATTATGTACTGTTTGGCTGGACACTCTTCGTCCTGTTGAAAAGAGCAACTTTCTTTGCAGCTGAGCAACATTGTCTGTTCTGTTTCGACGAGCTATTGACAATATATACCAGTGATCAGTTGCTGTAATGGCGCATGACCGACCTTGCCCTGGTCGACGTCAAACATTCCCAGTTTTCTTTTTTTTTTTTTCTTTTTTTTTTTTTTTTTTTTTTTTTTTTATATCGATTCTACAGCCTTGCAACGACAATTCTGACGACTCCAACAGTGACCGCGACACTTCGTTGTGTTTGCCCAAATTCAAGTCTTCCTATAATACGCCATGCTGAGCAATCGAATTCCACAGTTAAGGCCGTGAAACAGGTGTATCTGCAACATGATTTTGCCCTTATGTTCTTTCTCTGGTTTTTAACATTATGAACTTGGCATATAAAGTTTGTTTCTTCTGTTCCTTGCTAAGCTTTAAATTGGGGATGATTTATTTTATATTACTTATCGGTGTAAGTATTTACGTAATTTTTTTTAAACCATGCGTTCCTATAACTGTTTTGAGCAGTGTAGATATTATAATGCAAAATTCATGGCTTAATCTATTTAAGCATATTCTGAGCGATGTAATATTGATGTATTTAGAATGCAAGATAGGAATCATCTACAAATTATACGATTTTAAACATCGATTTAAAAGAATTCTTCTTCTTTGGACATAAAATAGCAGTGTATAAACTTTACGTTTAACATTTTAAGGTCTAAGCTATTTCAACCGCATATCTTCCTCTGTGCTGAGAGCATTTGGTACTTTTCATGATTTGTTAAAAAACTACTTGGAAGTCATATATTTTAGCAGTTTTTTATTATAAATTTCAAACTGTTCTAGTTCAAAGAACTAATCAAATAACTTTTTAAATGTGCTAAAATTTAATATTTAATGAAAAATTATTGAAAAAAAGCATGTTTTTATTTTTATTTTTAAAAGAAGTTCCGCATAAGAAAACATCATTTTTAACACAAAATTTCACAAAGACTTGAATAAAAGTTTACCCAAATGTTGTACAAATATCTGAAAATATATTTGTACACAAACATTATACCGGGTGTCCCAAAAATGATTGATGGATTTTAAAATTCAATAACTTGCAAATGGTGACAACTATTTAAAAAATTTTTGCAGGAGGGTTATGTATAATGTCAGGAGTTTTTTTACTGTAATTTTTTATTTTAGTTCGCATCTCAAACAATAGGTGGCGCTGACGGCGATTGAAGGCCAGGTCGACGCTTCCCTCAGCACTGATCACTTGGCCTTCAATCGCCGTCAGCGCCACCTATTGTTTGAGATGCGAACTAAAATAAAAAATTACGGTAAAAAAACTCCTGACATTATGCATAACCCTCCTGCAAAAATTTTTTAAATAGCTTAAAATTTTTTAAAAAATCCATCAGTCATTTTTGGGACACCCGGTATATTGTAAAATTTATTTTTTGTGGTACATTTTAAAACACAAAGAGCAACACAACAACACGACGTTCACAACAAGTTCGAATTAAACTCTGATTCTAAATTTTTTTTTTATATACTTCCTTCTGTCTTTCTTCAACTACTTTTTTTTTTTTTTTTTTTTTTTCAAAATAATTTTTTTTTTTGGTAATTTCTGAAAAGAGACTGGGAAAGTATATAGGATAACTTGGTGTTGTACAAGATGTCATGTCACGAAGTTTTCATTTGCACAACCGCCGAAGAGAAAAGCCGCGCCGCTCAGTTGTAAGCAAGAGGGTTCACTATTGATAGTTTAATTTCCGTTTGCGTTCTTTTTACAATTTTTAAATGGTGCTTTTTTATTGTTATTTCGTCTTAACATTTCTGGTAAGTGTTCAAAATATTTTACGTGACATAGAAAAGAATCGAGTTTGTTGATCCTTTTTATTCTTCTGTAACAGTTTCTCGAAATTTCCATGCAGGGAGTTTGAATTCAAATTGCAAACGCGTGTTCAGTTTACAGAGAGGAGAAGTAGAAATGAGGACCAAAAATACTAGTGGGGTGTCCAGATTAGAGGGTGTTCAGGATACAGAGAGTTCGTCTTTTGTTAAGTCTATACAGTTTCTCCGGGGACCCAGAATGTGTTCATAATACCGAGGTGTTCATTTTAGAGAGTGTTCAGATAGATTCCACTGTGTATGTGTGTGTCCGTATTTTTTCACAAAATTAATTCTAAATTATTTTTTGCAAACAATGTATCGTCACAGCTGCACAACTGGGGGGGGGTGGGGGGATATCATTCGAATGTAAAAACCTGTGCCATATAATTGGAGGGTGCGGTATAAAATCCACAAAATTTGCGTGATGTAATTAATGAATGTTTCCTTATGATATGTATAGATATATTATGATTGCTAGAGAGCAATTACCTTTTTTTGTGTTACATATGTTCGTTTATTTCCTTTTTTTTTTTTTTTTTTTTTTTTTTTTTTTACTTACTTACTTACTTAATGTTGAATCAGATATTATTATTATTATGTGAATATATTTATATACTTCTTTATCCCATTGCGTTACTGAGAATAATAGAATTAAGTAGTAAATATATATGTGTAACCTCTTCAGATGTGTAACGTTAGTCGCGGCATAATAAGTTGGACTCGGGAGCCTCTTGTTGGTTCGAACTCTTTTATTTAGCCGCTCAGTTTACAGATGGAACCGCGAGTCCGGTCGGAGGTCACCCGAGCCATTTACGTTGATTATGGAGAGTTACGAGTTTAAGCAGGAACCTCAAAACTGCTAAGTCTCTCGTTTTTCGCGCATACTCTTGCTAATATGTTGGAGATTGTAATATTTTCCAGCAGGGGGCAGAGTTGTGAATTAGGGAGGAACATTTAATTTAATTGGTTCATTAGCTTTTGATTGATTTGTGGTCAGAACCCGTACAATTCCGGGGTCGATGACGTATAAGGCCCCAACCACAAATGGCTGCAAAAAACCCTTAGCTAAACAATTTTAATTTTAAAGAGCATCCAAAAATGATATCTGAAGGTAATAAATGTTAGGCTGGGAAAGAAAGTTAACAGGGGTAAAATAGCTTTAAGTTCTAGAATTAAAGTTTAAAATATTGCTTCAGACTTTAACTTTAGAATTTTAATTTTAAGTTTAAATTTTAAAAAGGGTTGTGCATATATATATATATATATATATATGCATATACTGGTGTGCAAAAATTAAGGACGAGATGTTTTTAAAAGTTCTGCAAATCAATACAAATTGTACCACAATATCGTCGAGATAAAAGAATATGGAAAAATTGAAACAGTATTTCCAAAAAAAGGATACCAAAAGATACACACCCGTTCTGCCTTTTCGTGCCACTGCTATGTTAATTTCTCCATTTCGTACTTAATTTTTGCGCACCAGTGCGTACATAAATAAATATATATGACGACCTCAGAAGTCAAGAGGTACAAGTGAAGAAAATTCGAATAGGAGTAAATTGAGTTTAAAGATAATTGACGTTAAACTAGAACATAAATAATAATTGATTAAATTGAAATAGGAAACTGCCACTTGTTGCACTGTAGTCTTTAAACTCTTATTTCAATAACTGTAAAAAAAAAAGGTAGAGGACTTTTTTTAATTTATAATTAATTAATATTGATTATTATTCGGCAAAAGTGGCTTATAATTAGTACGCAGCATACAATTAGAAAATCATATTTCTTTACCAAAAAAGAAAAAGCATTTTTCCCGATCATCTGTGCACTTAGTAAATTTTTTTTATCAATTTTGTCTGTTATACACTTAGGCTTCCGGGGTCTTCATATATAATACTGTGTCTTTAATTAGTTCAACCTAATTGTACCGCCCATTTTAGGTTCTTGATTTTACTCATAGTATTTTACTTAAATACTTTTGTCAACATGTGCAAATATTTTCTTATATCTTTCTTGCTGTATCATTCATGGTAAGGTTGGATCTTCTCTTTTAATATTCTTCTTTTTTTAATCCATTTTATCTTTTATCTTGTTTTTTCTGGATTTATTGTAGCTCAAATTTTCCATTTTTTAGCTTGTTATGGATAATGCAAGAATGAAACCGTACATGTTATTTGTAGAATTCAAGGTAATTTGGGCATGATGATTTTGCCATGATTCTACAAGTATTTCCATACTTCTTGTTTTACATGTCATGAGAATCTGTTTCAAGGAATTTCATGACGGTTTATACATGATTATTAATTTGCAAACAAGTTTATGCACAATTTGTTCATTCACATTTGTAGATCACAATTTGTATCAATTCATAATGATTTTATATATATATATATATATATATATATATATATAAGATGAATTTCCGCTATGAATGAAACTGTTAAAGTTCATTCCGCTGAAGTTGAAACAGCTGTGCTACTGTGTTACAGGCCATGATCTCGTTCAATTCATTTAACAATTAGCAATAAATTAAAGCTACGAAAGATATGCATGCGAGTATTTCGATTAAGTTACTATGCAGGAGGGCGATGTATTTTTCAGAGAAACTCCCCAGTTATTTTATGGGTTGAGCATTACAGCCTGGTGAGTTGTAATTGAAATCTGACATCTCCTATAGGAACTCATTTTAAAAGACCTTTTTATTGACCGCAAAATGCCGGTCTTTAAATTTTATCCAATAACTACCTATAGTGTTACTCTTTTTTGGGGGGTGGGGGGAGGGGGTTATAATATATAAAGAAAGTGTTGAAATTTTTTTGCGGCATTTTTTTTCCCTAAACGAACTTATAGTCGTAATTTCAAGCACAAGGTGGAAAAATACTTTACAGAAAGGGTGTCTTTTGAGTTCCTCAAGCCGCTTTTGATGGAAAAGAAATTTCCGCGAAGACTACACTAAGGCTTCGTATGTATCACATTTTCAAATTCTGCAACGAGAAGCCATGAATTATTTATTTTGACGTTCTTTTACAAAAGAGTCTGTAGTCAGTTGTGCAATTTTTATTGATTTTCAAGGGTTTGGAAAACACACACACACACACACACATAAATAAATCTTAGCGTAGGTAGGTGATAAACATATCAGGGACTCTATTCTCTTGCAGCACGACAAAGATTTCCTACATCAAATAAAGCAAACAAAAGAAAGCCGCTGCACAGTTGCAGAATATGATCTTTTAGCCTCTAACAGGACCTTTAGATGTTATTATTATTACATATCTATATTATAAAGGCCAAACGTATCTGTGCGTAACGCATATGTCATTTTGCGCATGGCAACACTTTCAAATTTTAAATGAATTTCAGTATTGCAATTTTTGCTACTAAAAGTTTTTAAACTTCTTAATGTTGCACATTTTCAATTTTTACACCATCGTGGAGGGAAAAAAAATGTACTTTTAAATGAAATTTGTTTGAAAGCTGTATCTTAATTTGTTTTTGAAATATTAATTTTTTTGTAGCTTTTAATACCTCTTTTCTAATCGTGGCAACAGGAGTACTCCATTTCTATTAAAAGCAAAGGAAAAAAGGGAAAAAATTGAGAGCTGTATCTTTATGTTGCCATTTTCTCATTAAAAGAGAAAAAATAGAAATTTAAATATATTCTGTAATAAAACCCGGTGAATTTTGACTTCATTTACAAAATTTGATTTACACGTAAAAGAATATCGACACTTTAATATCTATATTTCAGCTAATAGCCCATTGAGACTTCAAGTTTCGAATCAAAACTGTCAAATTAAAATGCTAATTTTTTTAAAATGTGAATACAGATGTCAAATGTACATTTGTAAATTTTGATATGGTGAAAATTATGCCGGGTTTAGATTTCACGGGAAAAAAAAATTCTATGATTGAGTCAAAGTTGAATAAATTTTGCTTTTTATCATTTTGGAATACTAGCATAAGAACCTTAATTGATAACTTTATCATAATAACATTTCTTTATTATTTTTTACTGCTTACATATACGATTAAAGTTTGATTTTAACAATTCCTACAACTGCGTTTTATAGAAATAGTATTTTGTCAATTTGACGATAAATATCGTTAGACTAAGAGTTAGGCGTACTAATATAAAATGCATTTTTTACTATAACAAATTTTGTTGGTTTATTATAAGTTAATGAAACAGTTCCTTCTTAAACATTTTCTTTCGTCAAAATTTGACGGGTTCTACCTTGTAATTAATAAAGAAAAATGGTAAAGATATTATAGTGTATCCAAACTTTGTATAAAAACGTTAACAAACTTCAAAATTCCTTGTCGTTTAATTGTACTATTGTTTTTATAACGAGAAATCCCGTGTTCTGGTGGGAAAAAAATGATTCAATTGCAATATACCTGCTAAAATAGAAACCTATCAGAAGAGAATTTTTTTTTTTTTTTTTTTTTTTTTTTTTTTTTTTTTGTCGTTAATTATTTTGTCTTCAGTGTCTTTAAACATACACATGAAACATCTACAAAGCATTTATAGTATTTTATTTTATTTTATTTTATTTTTATAGACAATAATATTTAATTTACATTCTCATTTTAGAAAAAAAAAAAAATTGTATGTTCATTCTTCAATACTGCAACATAGTTTGAAATTTTAGCACTATATAAATCTTTATATTAAATGCGATTTTAAATAAAGAAAAAAAATAAAAACATTGATTGTTTAACACATCCAATTTATTTAAATTACTTGTATTAATTTAAAGGATAGAAAGATATTTACATCCTATTTCGGCTTGTTAAAATATATATATATATCAGGTATTTGTACCCTATATGGACAGGGCTCTCAATATGGACACCCCTAATATTTTTAAAAGTAATAATTTTGATCGAGAAATGGCTAAACATTTTCGCGAAGAAAAGCAGTTGAAAAGATAATTAAGTCTGGAAAGTGTAAAAAAGCGCTCTGTTCGCCATTGAAGAGGAAACTTGTTATTTCGAGATGCGCTGATCTTAATTACGTGTAAGCTTAAATTCTTATTAGATATGGTAAAATTACATTAACTGTTGAAAAGTGGAGTATTTTAGAAAGCTAATGAAACATATTTTCGATTGCTATTGCATATTTTGCTTAAAATAATTTTCCTTATTCATTTGGTACAAGATTTAGTAAAACTACGCCCGGTTCCCAATACGGTCAGCTTATGTCCCCATCGACTACAACTGTAAGAAAGAAGAAAATTCAACGTTGCCAAGCAATAACTTGAAAAGTCATCAAAGTGGTAAAATCTTTGTTCAACAAGATGCTATTTGAACAATCCCCCAAAAATCTTCCTCCAAAAAACCCTTTCAGAAAAATAAAAAGAAGCCACCCCCCCCCCCCAGTAGGATATCTGTTGGGGAAATCGTAGGTACCAATGGTATGACTTCCTCAACAAAGGAGAGATGGTACTGCTTCTTTTGCAGTATTGATGCTTTTTCAAACATGCGGCCATGCATCACATGTGGCAGATCTGTTCATGAGGATTATGTGGGACTTACTGCCCATGGTGAAAAAGTTTCTATTTGTCCATGCTGTAAGGACTGAGTAATAACAGATGTAAATTTGCAGACAGATGCAATAAAGCTAAGAGAAACCAACAATATTACTTCATAATATTTACTAGTAACTAAGGGGCTTTGCATGGGTCTTCGAAGGGTAAAAACCGAGAATGTCCCCCCTCCTTTCTAAAATGCATGTTCTGAAGATATTTACTGCCCCCCCCCCCTCCTCCTCGGAATACTTTAAGATACATTTTTTTAATTCCCTCTCCTCTAAAATCTCTTGTAAAAGGGGCTCTTCCATACACAATGTGTAGAAAGTCAATAAGGAAACACCTGTCCATAATAGGGACAGGCAGTTCCTTATATGGACACTTATAAACATTTTTTTTTATTTTATCATTTAAATTAAACCAGAATAATTACAAGGTCGCTAATTTTAATAATGATAGTCAATAGTCCAAGGATAGTGGTCACATATTTTTGGAGCCCTATGACTTGTACATGGGGGTGAAAAAAATACATTTTCCTTAGGGTGTCCATATTGGGTACAGGTACCTTATATATATATTTTATTATTATTATTATTATTATTATTATTTTGTGTGTGTGTTTAGGGGGGGGGGGTAACTTTAAGGAAGAAATTCGGAAAAACCTGCTTTCTTAATCCCCTTCATGACGAAAGACTGGATCGACGGAGAGTTTCATTTAACGTTTCTTTTAAAAGAACCTATACAGTAATTAATAAATCCAAATTGTTAATTTATAAATGCTAAATTTTTACATAGATGGTAGCACCAATAGATTTAATTTTAAGATATTTATAAATGGAAGTTATTTATTTTAATCAAATAAAAAATGTTCAAATCAAATTATTTAAATAAAATCCAAAATTCGAATTTTTTTGAAAATCCGCAGTTTAAAAAAATAGCTGAGATATAAATATTATTTAAAATTTCTAAAAACGAAAAAAAATTTAAACTAAATTTAAAATGTTGAAACATAAATAAATCGCAATAACTTTTAAAGGACAAAAAATTGAATTCCAAAAAATATAATGAATGTCATTGACAAATAATAATAATAATCATAAACCCTTAAATCGGTAAAAAATGCGAAATTTCTTTTAATTAAATCTACTTTAATATAAAAATTTTAACTTCTAGTTCCAGGGGCAAACTCAAAACTTTCTGTTTACTAGCTAGATGCTTTATCTCCAAGTTATGGTGTCTACACGTAAAGCGTTGAAAGTAACGTTCTCGTTTAAAATTTAAATCGCAAAAATGAGCGAATGACGTTGAAAAAATTAATCAAATTAAAATGATAGACTATTTCAAAATTTTATGCTACGAAATATCCAGATGTAAGTGCACAGAATTTGAAGTTTCTGATTTATACAGTTTTTTAACCGACTTCAAGGAGGAGGTTATGATTTCGACCTGTATGTATTTGTTGTTCACGCATAACTTTCGTAAATATGAACCGATTTTGATAATTCTTTTTTTGTTTTAAAGCGTATGGGGCCCATGTGGTCCCATTCAAATTTCATAAAAATCTGTTGATTAGAACTTTTAAAAAAATTAAAACATTAAAATTCAATATCTTTTCGAAGCAATCGACCAATTAGAAACGTTCATTTTTCATGTTTTTAAGTTACACTTACATAGACACACGATCTTTTCAAAGTGTGAAATCCTAACTGGACAAGGTTCACATTTATTAACAGTGTACACTGTAAAGAAATTGACCCTTTTGCTGCATAATCACTCCCCCGTTTTTATAGAATATCTCTCTCTTGACCCATGAGAATTCTCCACGATAGGCTGAAGTAATCGTTTTCTATAAAAGCGGTGGATTGACGATGCAGCAAAAGGGCCAAATTTTTTACAATGTACACTGTAAAAATTTTGATCCTTTTGTTGTATCTTCACTCCCCCGCTTTTATAGAATATCTCTCCTTTGACCCATGAGAATGCTCCGTGATACATTGTTAAAAATTTGACCCATTTGCTGCAGCGTCACACCACAGCTTTTATAGAATATGTCTTTTATGACCAATAAGAATGCTAAATAACACAGTAAAGTAATCGTTTTCTATAAAAGCGGTGGACTGATGATGCAGCAAAAGGCTCAAAGTTTTTGTAGTGTAATGGGGACAAAAGCGTCTGTAAAAGAAATATTTGGGAATAAAATGCTGTCACTCTCTTATAGAGGCAGCCAGGTATAGGTAATGAGTTTCAGATTCCTCCTCGAATACGCCACCGCTCATTTCCGATTACAGTGTCACTGTAAAAAATATGACCCTTTTGCTGCATCGTCACTCCCCTGCTTTTGTAGAATATCTCTCTTTTGACCCATGAGAATGCTTCGTAATTGGGTGAAGTAATCGTTTTCTATAAAAGCAATAGAGTGATGATACAGCAAAAGTGTCAAATTTTTTACAGTGTAGGATTCCTCGATATGAATATGACGACACATGTAGCACAGCATATAATTGGTTGAAACGATTCTGACCAAAAGGAGTCACCAAGGATCTTGTTGAGCGGGCAATTTTCGTCAATCTTGTTAACTTCTCATACGAGTACAATCGAATTCTTCCAGGAAATCATCATCAAATTCCATAATAAAAAATGCCTGGCAATGCAATGCACTGTTAAAAATTTGCAACTTTTGCTGCATCGTCACTCCATCGCTTTTATAGAATATCCTTATTTTTATCAATGAGAATTCTTCATAATGCATGTAACTAATCGTTCTCTATATAAGCGGTGAAGTGATAATACACTTTTTAAAATCTGCTGCATTTTGTTGCAACGCACTCCACCGCTTGTATATAATGTCTCTACTGCGACCTATGAGAATGCTCCTTAATACAGTAATAAGTAACCGTTTTCTATACAAGCGCTTGAGTGCATAGCAAAAAAATGCAGCAGATTTTTAACAGTGTACAGCAAAAGTTTCAAATTTTTAACAGTGTAGTTGGGACAAAAGCGTCTGTAAAAGCAATATTTGGGAATCAAATGCTGTCACTCTCTTATAGAGACAGCCAGGTATTGGTTATGAGTTTCAGATTCCTCGTCGAATCGCCACTGCTCATTTCCGATGCCATTACTGCCTGTATAGGTATTAGATTGTTGCTGTTTATCGATTGAAGCATAGTGCGATTTTTGCTAAAATCTTTCTTTTTACTTTTTCTGAGTGAAGGGGGAGTACTTTTGACTGACTACACTAGAAAAGCATTTTACTATACATTAATATATGAAGTCATTTTGCTGCGTGCTCATATATGGAAGCACTATGTCGCGCTCTTATGTGTAAGGAACTTTACTTGATGGATTGTCACCTTTTGATACCCACTTTCGATGACCGTAGGATTCGATACAGACTAAGATTTCATAAATGCGGTAGCTTTTCGAAGTGGAAGATCTCGTCTGAAAAAGTTACCATACAAAGAAATTCTTAAGATTCACAACGATACTAACCGATATTGTAAGTGGTTTCAGAAAAGTTGACAACCAAACAGTGACAAGTAAACTGAATACATCAGAACTTAGCAAAGTGCGTACATTAGTAATGCATTGCAAAGAGCTATCGTGTGCCAGTACACATAATTATGTATTACGGTATGCATAACTAAAAAGTAGGAAATAAAATAAGCTTTTTAAGAAAAAAATATCAACCGACTTCAAAAAAGCGCTAAAAAGAATTAAATAATTCTTTAAAATTCTCTAATGACAAAACGTTATCCAATAAGCACACATCGGATATCAAGTACCGGCATAAAAAACGGTTAAATTTAATATGTATAATTTAATATCCACCAAACATAGATTTTAGAGATAATATTATTTTACAAGAGATGAATTGACATATTTATGATTTATTTTATGAATATATACATATAAAAAGTAATGAATTACTTTTTGAAGTTGGTGCCAAACTATTTGATGTATATTAAGAATTGTAGCTAAATTATGCCTAGTACCATAATTAAAATGGGGATAATCATTATCGATTGTGATTGTTTGGCACCAACTTCAAAAAGTAATTCATTACTTTTTATATGTATATATTCATAAAATAAATCATAAATATGTCAATTCATCTCTTGTAAAATAATATTATCTCTAAAATCTATGTTTGGTGGATATTAAATTATACATATTAAATTTAACCGTTTTTTATGCCGGTACTTGATATCCGATGTGTGCTTATTGGATAACGTTTTGTCATTAGAGAATTTTAAAGAATTATTTAATTCTTTTTAGCGCTTTTTTGAAGTCGGTTGATATTTTTTTCTTAAAAAGCTTATTTTATTGTGTACGAACTTTGTGACGGACAGATGGACAGAGGACTGAGGCGAATAGGGTTTCGTCCGATAAACGAAACCCTAAAAATGAAAATTTTGAAATTTTTGACATTTTTAAGAGTTTTGAGGTCTATTAAAAATGTATTCCAATCCAAACTGCTTTTTTTTTTATATTTAGTTTATAAATTCATTTTTGCTCTCAAACGCACTAAACTGGCAAATTCACTTATTTAGAAACTACACAATGTGCCGCACTTGTCGATTTTTGGATAAATGAAGAAAATATTGCAAAAACATGCCGGCAAAATTGGAAATTTGAACCGAATTTTCCAAAGTGGGAGATCTGAGAACGAAAAAAATGGTCATACTGGGAAAATAATTGTTTATAAATCAAATTCTGATTAAATGAGCGAAAAAAAAATCACATGGCCTCTTATACTACATCTGCTTAGAAATCACCTCAGTAAGTTTCAGTTTGTGCTTTTAATTATGAACGTGAAAATTTATCTGAAAATTTCGAGCTATTGAGGATGGAAAAATATTTTTTCGAATGTACCCTTAAACAGTATACAAAATAAGTAATTTTTTATGAGTGAGTTAAAATATATCTTAAAAAAGAAAAAAAAAGAAAAAACCTACAGCATGAGCTTTTTTTCACTTGATAAACGCGGAGAGTGAAAGAAAACAATATTACAACTTTTTGTTACAATAGGCTCATTAGTACAGTGAAAAATATGCGTCTCTATTTATATTTATACGAAGCTTAATTACGCAAAATTGTTTTTTAATAGAGTGAAATCGGTCCAGCTTAAATGCAAACAAAGAATGAAAGCTACAGTTTATACGAGTTAATTTTAATATCACGTGAATTCAATAGAAAATTACGTAAATGGAACAGTTGTCTAAAAAATGACATTGATAAAAACAGATTTAATGTGCCATTATAAGTAGTATGAATCACTGCTAATTATGAACACACAATCGTATCTATTTCCTATTGCAAAATGCAACGCGCAACCACCAGTGGCGCAACTACAAGTGTAACAAGGATGATAAATGATGTGACCCCCAGGCTCACTAGGCCCTCCGATAACCTTTAACAAGAAATATTTTCTGCAACCGTGCAAACAATTACTAGTCATTTTGCATCTGATTTGTAATAAACATTTATTTTTCTTTGTATTTTTGCATGTAGAATCCGAATTCACTATCAAAATTTTTCTGTCATGTAAGGTTTTTACAAAATTTAGAATTTAATTTTCATATACATGGTAAAATGCGTAGTAAAATGCAAATTATTATTCATATTTTGCAGTCAAATAATAAGTAAATGAATGAATCTGTAGGTTAAAGTTAAAATTTATATTTGAATTCATTCTGCTGCAAAAGTAACTATGAAAACATTTACCACTGTCGCATAGTTGGGCAAAACCCCAAAAATATGGCCAAATCTCGAAAAATGAAGTTGCGAATTAGGGGATTTTAATTATATAGTTGGCTAGAATAATGTTTGGAGAGTCAGAATCTGTATTTTTTTTTTTTTCTTTCTTTCTTTCTTTCTTTCTTTTTTTTTTTTTTTTTTTTTTCTTCGCCCTTCAATCAGCATCATTTCAAAAGTGATGCTTGAAGGAGCCTTATTTAGAGCGAACAAAAACAGCAAAAGAACAGTTCCTCTAAACGAGCGCTACATTTTACCATATTATCCGATTTTAATGAATTAAAATGGATTCACACTATGATAGTGCATGCTTTATTTGCATGCATTACAAATTTTAATTAAGCGCATAAAAATTAATAATTTCACAGTTATTTTTTCAATCCGAATCTTAAGGAAAAACTCGACCCAGTCCGTATAAAAAAGTATTGGCCTGAGTGGACTCCTATAGAACATTGATTTTTAAGTCGATTTGGTTAAAATTTCGTCTCGCACGAGAAGTTCTAACCAAAAATATTTGTCTTCAGATTCTTTTGTTATGTTTATAATCTTCATTTTTATAGAAGAATCTCTATTTTTTGTATGTAAATGTTTCTGTTATCATTAATATTGTTAATCCACATTCCATGTATTGAAGTGTTAAAAATCTTTAAAATGTCATACAGTAAAATCTTCTTGTAAAATAAAACGGAATTGCATTGAAAAGAAAAAAAAAAAAAAAATACATTGTAGACAAGATCCTTTCTTAGCAAGTGTAAATGTATATATATTATTTTCTTATGTATTAATACTATATTAATTTTGCCTTGATGAACAGGTTTTTAAAATAGGATTCCATCATAGGCAAGGTCTTTTACATACGTTTCAATATATTTTAGTCAGTCTATATTTTAATAACCGTAAAAATCTATTATATTTACTATTATTAAAATAATAATAATAATAATAATAATAATAATAATAATAATAATTATAATAATAATAATAATAATAATAATAATAATAATAATTATAATAATAATAATAATAATAATAATAATAATAATAATAATAATAATAATAATGTTTAATTGTAGAACAATAGCTATTTAAAAATGTATGCATTTTTTGCACATATTTTTGAGCCAGGCCTAATTTTATATACTGACTTTTTAAAGGACCAGGCCACGAAGCGACAATGATTTTCATACAGGCTGAGTCAACACTAGGACTGAAAAGTCTGCGCCGTGAAGACTAGCAATGAAACCAGTCACGGCTAAGTACAAAAAAATAAGTTAAGCTTTGTAAAGTTTCCTTTAGGAAAACAGTAAGGTCCATGCCTTCAGAAAATTTATGACCCGGGCCCGGTCCAAATGCCGTGAATGAAAATAGACACGAGCCCGGCCCGTGCAGTTTTGTGCAACAGCTTCGTGCTCGTATTAATTCACTGTTTGTGTTAAATAATCAAGAAAACATTTTTACTGATGAATATTGTGTTATCGCTTTAATTCAAACGGTCAATTTTTCTTGAATATTTATTTTACTTTTTGTAATCACATAACTGTTCACTGAAAAAAATGGGTTCCCAAAATTGAGTAAAAAGTACTCAATTTTTAAGTACTTCACATACTCAAAATAGCTCCGATCCAAAAGCTCTCAAAACTGAGCAACACATGTACTCATTTTTGATTCCGTGGTTGTGTTCAAACATAAATCATTATTATTTGCCCCCTGAATTTACAAATTAAAGTGAAAAGTATGCTGGTATTTATTTCTTGCTCAAAATTATGAACAAGAAACATTTAATTGATTATTTATTAAGAGAAATAGTAAAATTATAAGTAAAATACCCAAATCGAACATTTTTATGACAAGAGCATTATTTGCAAGTATGCTTTAAAATTATATTAAAATACTGTGCATAATTTAATATTTACATTAATAAGCATCTTTTATGCCGCCATGAATGAAATAGAAATAAATACAGGGTAGAAAATTATTGTTTGTTTGGATTCGATAACATATGATGTTTGAAAATTGAGAAAGCAATGTGTTCATTTTTGACCCAAACATACTCAATTCGATATGAGTATACATCGACTTACTCATTTTTTATTTATTTTTATTTTATTTTATTTTTTTTTTCAGTGTCTGCATATAACTAATGTGACGTGATTGAGAGAATCTAAAAATTCCACAGAATTCAGCACCCTAAAATTAGTTAAATGCACCCATTTACGAGCCAGATGCAAAAAAAAAAAAAAAAAAAAAAAAAAAAAATCGAAAATTAGATGTTAAGCGTAGCAAATGAGGTTTGTTCGTACTATAACAAAATTTTAAAGATATTCAGATCTTCGTGCAATATTATACAATACTTCAGATGCAGAAAAGTAGCCAAAATTTTTTTGTGTATCCCCTTAAATACTATTTGTTTTTCATTATACAGGAAGTAACTTGTAGTAAACTTCTTCAACGTATATCAATTTCATAAAATGCGAAATAGTTTAATATAATTAATACGCTTCCTAAACACTGTTTCCACCTATACTGTTATGTAATGAAATACTTTTGTGAGACCCTATAAATGACTTTGTACAGAATGTACAATGTACATTTTACAGAATGTACAATTTATTATATACTTCATAGACGCACATCAATTTTATTATGTTCAACGATATGTTTATTATGTACAACGGAATAATTTTGATTGACCCTGTAATCAAACTATGCATCCGATTTTCATAAAATTCGAACTGACTCGACCAGATTTCACAATAATTATATATTTTAAATATCAAACGATTTGGTTGGGTAGTTTTTGCTCTATTATATGCGTGCAGATGGACACACGGACGGACGGACTGGACGATGATTTTAGGTGCCACGTATTTATATAATATTGAACGCACCTAAAAAGGCGTTTATTCCATTTCCCACATATCTAAAAAGTTTTATCAGTGTAGAAAATTTCACATTATAATTTTTTTCTGTATTTTTTTTCTTCTTTTTTTTTAATCACTACTATCGTACCCCGATAAAATTTCGCTACTTATTATGGGCTTTGACTTTCAGTAACAGCATAAATGCTTTTATTTTCCTAGAGATATGCCTCAAAAAGCGGAATTTTATACATGCTATATCACACCTTATAGTAAGTTACGCCTACTGAAATATCAGAAAATTTATTTTTTTTCATAAACCACCAGCACTAATCATTGATCTCAATAGCAGCGACATACTTACGAGCACTTACTGAGTGCTCCTTATAAAGTTTCAGGTAAGCAACGTAAGCTGATGGCAAAATGATTTTATTGCTCTGAATTTTCTCCTGTTATCGGATTTTAAATGTGCTTAAATCGTAAAAGTTCAAAGAGAGCAATAAAATCTAGACTATGTCTCCATAGATGAGCAATGCTGACTTTTCTGGATAACAATTGTTGCGTAGGTTTTTATGATCAAAACAGAAATAAAGGTTCCAGGGAAAAGAACTTGGCTCTTAAATGTGTTCTCCAATTCTTTGATTTATTTTAATGTGACTTCATGTTGAATTTCTCTCTCTTAACATTCGACAATGTTTCAAAAAATCTGCTGTATGCAGTGGCGCCAACTTATATGGCCCGAACCCACCCAATAATTTTGAATCATAACGTTCTCATTTTCATTGTTCTAGTTATTTATTTCATTATCATTTTATTATTTTTTTTCCCTTAGAATAAAATTTATTTTGCAAATGACCATGCATTTTAATTTTCCGATTGACACCCATAAATTCCAAATGACTGAAATGTTTTACCCCATGTTCAATTTTCTGCTAATTCAATTTATAATCATGTCCATGTTCATAATATCATGGCGTAACAATAAATACCAGTGTCTCTATAAGAAAAAACGCATGAGAATACAATTTAATAAAATTGCAACTTTATTAAATCATGATATTTTGACATAAAATTCTCATCTTTCACCATCTGTCAACCCTTCAAAGAATAACAAACAAACTAGTCGTACCATTTTATCAAAATATTTTTGAGCCAACCCAATATTTTTCAAAAGTTCGCACCATTGGCTGTATGTATAGGTGCAAATTCACGGTCACCCTTTTTTTTTTTTTTTTTTTTTTTTTGCTTTGGCGACTAACTTATAACGTTTAAGTCGCCATGCTTCTTATAGAGATGCTGCTTTTTTCGCCTATTTATTTTCGGAATTTTTTTACCTTACCAGTTTTATGATTTTACCTCCGTTACAACTCCGAAATTTTTACGTTTTTCTTTTTTCTGATTCTCCAAATCAAACAATATGAATAAACAAGAAGCCACATTTCCGCGAAATCGAAAATTTATTGTTTTCTTCTAAAAAACTGCGATATCCGTGGGAAGGGGTAAAAATTTTTGTTGTGCTCCGCGAAATAATTCAACAGAAGTGGTATACCACAGTTAGTTTACGACTCAGGAAAAAAAAAAAAACAGCCGAGAAATGGATGCATTTAAACCCCACTCATTAAATTTGTAGCTCAGGGATTATTCAGATATGGGTGATTCTCCAATAAGTGGGTAATTTCACTCATTGATTTAGTGAAAAATAAATATCAAATTTTAACCAATATTTTTTAATAATTAGATACAACATATGCTACTGAGTAATAAACAACACTCCGGCATAAACTTTAAGCGTTATATATATATTTTTTAAATTATTTTATAAATTAATTTGGTAATCAATGTCACTACTGTCCCCAAGATAGTTGTTTACTTTATAAACCAGGATTTTAGTAAAATTTATTTGAAAAATATGTATATTTTATTAAAGTGTATCTTTTTATAGTAAAAAAATATAATGTTTAATATATCATCTGTCATAAGTCTGAATATTTTTTAAGTTTTAAGAATAAGATTACATGAATGACATTTACATGGAAAGAAGTGATATACTTTCAAAATTTTTCAGTTTTGAACATTTTAACAATTATAAATTATTTAACATCTATTATTGTTTTACTATTTTAAAAGTTGAATAATCTTTTAGAAAAAAATAACCAACAATAAGATAATGAGTAATAAGGTGAATTTATTTGGACAAAAGTTTTAGTTAGAAAAAAGTGTTTAAGTACGAGAAATACTACTCATTCTAAAATTTATCATGTAATTTGTCGATTGTAAAATATCTTGAAGTAACTGGTCGAGGGGAAATATTAATAGCACAAAAAATTTCATTTTTTGGAACATCCTGGATATCTGGTGTATTTGGCCAATAGAATCGGCTTCCATTCCTTAGCATAAAGTTTATTTTCAGGATGTCATCATTTATTTCTTCAATTAAACCTGTTAAAAACAAATGTTGTAATAAGCATTATGCAAAAATAAAATATGTTGATAAAAATTTTAAATAATAATTTAATTCTAAATTATTATTCAATAATATATTATTATCTAATTAATATTATCATGGTTCAATCAATAATTTAAAACTCACCAGAAAACCTATTTTCATCATTTACAACTGCAACCCAAGTTCCTACACAAATATGTTCACTTTGTGAACAAGGAGATGATACTTCAGTATCTTTATAATCATTGGACATATCCTTAAAATAGGGAGATAAGTCTACAAATGATGATTTTGAACACTAATGTTTACATTTTTCATGTGTGTCACATGTTAAACAGCTTAAGAAACGCAGTTGAAGTTTAACATTTTCAAACTTAATCCAAGTGAGCTGATGCAATTTTAATAGATTTTGAGTAGATGGTATCACTGTATTCTTTGTCTTCAAGTCATATATAGTATTAATATATGTTTCGGAGATTGATTCCTCAAATAAATAATTTGAAAGGGGACAGAAATGACATGGACAGTAGTGACAAAATTAAGAAAATTGCTTCTGTGTACATAGTAAATTAGGCTTAGTAAGACTGCAATATGATATTTTGTACTATGTAAAAGTATGTTATATCATGACAAAATAATAAATAAATAAAAACAATAAGAAGGACAGTTTAAGTAGGGGACAGTAGTGACAAGTAATAAACATATTCTTATCTTTCTATCCATTTTGTAGCTTGTAACTATTGTTGAAGTCCTTAGAATTGTGTCATGTGCTTTTCTGGGCAATTAAGATGGCTCTTTCTACTAAATGTACCTGTTCACCAAATTTTATCATGCCACTTGGTGGTCATTTTAGCTGTTTTATACACGGGGATAGTAGTGACATAAAAACTGAGAGACAGCGTTTCTCTGACTCAGAATAAATGTAAAATTATTTTTAATTTACAATAAAAATACTTTATTATGTACTTTGGAGTATAAATTTTTATTTTGGGTGGTAAAATTGTTAAAAATAGTCTGTCATTACACTTAAAATTGTTCCAGAAGATCAGTATATGAGGTGAGCGCCGAAACTAGCCTTTTTTTGCAGACGGGGCAAACATGGATTTTGGCGCCCACCCACCCCCACATATATGCATTCTTTATATCAAACACACCAAACAAAATCTTAATTTGGCGCCCCCTTAAGCTTCTGTTCTGGCGGCGCCCGGGGCACGTGCCCCCTCTGCCCCCCTCTAGTTTCGGCTCTGTGAGGGACAAGGGACAGAAGTGACAAATTGAATGTTTAAAATACTATTGCAGTAAAATTCAAAGTTATTTTCTCGAAAGTACTTTTTGAAATTGTAGAAATACATTACAAAATACATTTTATGCTTAAAAATAACTATATGAATGACAAAAAACAGCATGTAACCCTAAGGGACAGAAATTACTCACTTATCGGAGAATCACCCATTTGTTCTTACAGGTAGACACTAGATATCGGCATCCAATCCCTCTACAAATTAGCAAAATTCCTCGAAATATTAATTATAAGCAGAGTTCCGCGAAATCAATTCGTCAATATATCGAGAAAATAAATCGGAAATTTTTACTATTGGTCATGAAGTTTGTAAAAATCGTCATGGAAAAATCCGTCAAATTTCGTCGATCGCTAGCCAAATAAAATCATGAATTTCATCAATCGTTCACGAAATTAAACCGCAAATTTAGTCAATCTGTCATAAAATAAACCGTGATTTTAAGTCAGTCGGTTAATAAAAGAAAAAACTATGATTTTTGTCAATCAGTCAATAGAAAAAAAAAAAAAAAAAAAAAACACAAATTTTATCAATTAGTCAAAGTGTAAAAAAAAAAGAAAAAAAAAAAAAAAAGAGGCACAATTTATTATTCCGTACCCCAAAAAACTGTAAAAACCAACAACTGAAAGTACAGTCGAGTCTCTATATAACGAAATCCACCGTTCCAGTAAAAAATTCGTTATATAGAGAAATTCGATGTATAGAGAATGATATTAAAAATCGTATTTAATGTGTGAAATTTGAACAAATATTATTTTTGATCTTTTAAATTAAGAATTTGAAATGTTTAAAAGTAAATATTAACCTAACATTTTATTTATTAATTATTTATGCTGTTTCAAAAAAGTGAATAGACATTTATTTGAAAGCTTAAAGAAAATCAAACAAGGAAGACTTGCATTAATTTCAGACGAAGATATCTGTAATTTTTTGTTGTTTTGATTTTAGAATTGTTACGCTCTCAAAAAAAAAAAAAAAAAAAAAAAAAAAAAAAAAAAAAAAAAAAAAAAAATTGCTTAAATTTTTGCAAGGAATGAAAAATTTTAGTTAACATTTTCCTCCATTTGAAGGCCTCTCTTATGTGCCCCCTCATTGATTCCTCTCTTATATGTGTATCAATCCAATTGACACTGTTTTGAGAAGGATGTGGAAAGGTGTGTGAGAGGTGGGATGAATTCGTTGGATTTAAAGAACCAGGAGAGAAGTAATAAAAATAAAAAAATAAATAATAATAAAAAAAACCCCTCAACACTGACGATAATTTAAAAATAGGTGAGGGAAAATTGATTCCATATGATTTCGAAGCTTTTCAAAACTGAATAAATTAAGACCAATTTATGAAAAAAATCGTTATATGGAGATAGATATTTCGCTATATAGAGACTGTTTTTAATGTAATCATGCGAAATGGGGACCATTCCTACTAAAAATTCGTTATATAGAAAAATTCGACGTATGGAGTTTCGTTATAGAGAGACTCGACTGTATTTAATTTTGTCAATAGGTAGGGAAAAAAAACGGGAATATCGTCCATTTTTTCGGGGTCATTTGACAAAATCTGTGGGAAATGATTACAATTCTTTCACAAAATTCACGGTTTTCCTGCAATATTTTGGAGAAATCCACGTTGTTTTTGCTATCCTTTGAAAAAAAATTTCCGCCTTTCTTTAATAAAATCTGTCCCCCCCCCCCCACAAAATTTGCGCTTTTTTATGTTTTGAAGAAATTTGCGTTTTTTTAGCGATTCTTTGATGAAATTTGCGGGTTTTGCAATCCTTTGACGAAATTCGCATTTTTTTTCAATCCTTTGGCGAGATTGGCGATTTTTTTTTTTTTTTTCTGCGAACGATAAACGAAATCCTCGATATTTTTTATGTCTGAATTTTTAAAGCGGAATGCTGTATTTTTTTTTTTTTTTTTTTTTTTTTTTTTTTTTTTATAAATTTGAAGCAGAATTGTCCTTGTCTTAAGTTTTTTAAAAGATAATTTTTCTTGTGTGTTTTTCAAAAACAAGTGTTTGAAATTGTATTTTAATTATTGCAGTACAAAATAATGATGCTCATGCATTCTGGTTTATGTTTACATACATATGTGTGGTACTCTTGTAGTTATAGGACAAAATGAAAATACGAAATATTGTTTACCTAATATTCTCCACTACCGTGATTAATAAGCTTCTGCATATTCCTTTTTAAACTATATCTAGTCCAATTTTATATTCTGAACTTTACGTAGTTTAAAATTTATATGACACTTAATTTATGCCCAAATTAAAAAGAGTGTTGTGATTAAATTAAATTCAATGTATTAGTCTATATGTTTTTGTTGTATTTGTGTATGCATTTAAAAAATTGTTTTTCACTTCGAATTCTAGAGTCTAATATTCCCCATATAAATATTGTTGCTTTTAAGCAATTCTTTTTCAATGTGGCGACTGGATTTTTTGGGTTTAGGAGCCACTGGCTAATTAAAAATTTGATGAACCCTCATCTATAATGTACACAAATATTTTTATAATTTTTTTCTTCCGTTTATTTCGAGCCAAAACTGTCTTTTGTTATTATTATTGTATACTTAAATTTATTTTCCTGGCAGGTAAATGTAAATGAGTTTCCTGGAAGTATTGCTAGGTGCTTCAATTTTCAGGAGTTCCTTCGATTTTCAGGAGTTTCCAGGAGTTTCAGGTTGATGCCAATAATCCCGTAGTTGCATAATATACAAATTCTTTGTATAAATTTAAGGTATGATAAAACTTACTAGTAGAATCTAGATTCATCTTAAACAACATACAAATGTGAAAAATTACATAAATGTTCAAAAACACATACATCATTTTATAAAAACGTTTATGGAAGGTGTTTAAAATATACAAAACTGTATTTTCATAAAACCAAGCGCTTTCGACTAAATACTTGCTCATCATCAAGGTAATGGGTCATTTCGTTGTTTTTATCACCATGTATTGTGTGTTTTGTGTATAATCTCGATGATGAGCAAGTGTTTGCTCGAAAGCGCTTGGTTTTATGTAAATATAGTTTTGTAACACCTTCAGTAAAAGTTTTTTATAAAATGATATATGTATTATTGAACATTTATATAATTTTTCACATTTGTATAAATCCTTTTTATTATTTATTTATTTATTTATTTATTTATTTATTTTATTTATTTATTATTTTTTGGTATCATGCTGTTTGTTATAGTATGGATTGAGTGAAATTTAATTCAATAAACGTTAAAAAAAAAGAAAAAAAATTAACAAAAAAAAATCTACTTATAATAAAATTTGATCTAGATCGTGTGTAAAATGATGAAAAATAAATACTTAAGTACAAAAAATAATAAATAAATAAATAAATAAAAATGGATGTTTATTGCATCCCCATATGAATTTTATTTGCATTCCACCATGCATTATCATTAAGTGTGTTCGTAATTATGTAAATATGTAGCACTTACAGTCGTCGTTCAAGCCGTCCGTCTGTCCGCATGTAACAACGTAAAAATTACCCAATGAATCGTTTGAAATTTAAAATATATAATTATTACATAACTTTGTCGGCTGTAAAGTTCAATTACAGGGACAATCAAAAATATTCCGTTACATTACAAGTCAAAGGGAAAAAATAATTTCAAGTGAATTTTAATGATATTACAATCTTTTTGAACACAATACAAATTCATATGCATCTATGAAATATAATGTTAAATTTTACTTTTCTGTACAATCTATGATGCAAAGATTATTTTGAAATAATTTACAGGGTCACACAAAAGTATTCTATTACATAATGATATAAGGGGAAACATTGTTTAGGGTACGTTTTAGTTATATTAAACTATTTCACATTTTGTGAAATTGATATACGTTGCTGAGGATTAGTACAAGTTAATTCTTGTATAATAGAAAGTATTTTGTATTTACAGGGACACACAAAAGATTTCGGATACTGTACTGCATCCAAAGTACTGTCTATTTTAAAAACTTCGTTATAGTACAAACGCATCTCATTTGCTACGTCAGACGTGCAATTTCCGACTTGTTTCTAATTTACATTAAAAGTGTGAAAAGTGTACTAAAATGACTTACAATATAGTTTTTACATTATATATAATTTTTATGACAGTTGAAACTCTATACAAATGGGTTTTATCAAAATTTTAATTTTCGAAAACAAACCTTTCCCATGATGTACGTTATATGATACACTTACACTGCGGACAATAGTGTTGATTGTTCCAAAGTATGGCACTCACTGCAATCTATGGCTGATGTACTTTATAATTCTATGTGACATATATATATTTTATTATTATTATTAATTAATCAGGGCCGAAATTCACCTTTTTTGCACCTGAAGCAACCATAGATTTTGTTCTTCCCCCCTTTCAACTGGAAGGTGAATTTACAAATAGAATTTTACTAATTTTCTAATAACTTATTTTAAAATTTAAAATATGTAATTATAATATATGTATGCAATACTGAACTGCGTAATCTGCTTTATCAAATATCGATTCTTAAAAACGGAATCGAAAAAAATTCCGCTTTATACAGGATCCTAGTAATAATTCCCTACCATTCTACGATGCTATTGCTCAGGCATGCCCCCTATAGAACGATTTTAACAATATCATGCTAAACATAGACGTGAAAAATAAATAAATAAATAAATAAATAAATAAACAGAATTTTCATTTTGTGTCCCTTCGTTCTGCCACATGCCTCCTCTTCCACCCCCTTCCCTTAGTTTCCGCCCTTAAATCAATGTTATGTATTTTAATTAGCATTAAAATAATAATTTGTTATACATATTTTACATTCAATTGTAATAGAGCACAGCGTTTTTTAAATTAAATTTTAAAATGCATAATGATTAAAAAAATATTTTCACATTTTATTTATCATAGGTTTACAGTGAGAGGTAAGTCTATTGTTAATTATTTCATTAATTATTTTTTTTATTTATTTATTCATACATATATTTGCATTACATACCTCCCATTGTTTACATTTAGATTCATTTACATATTAACTGTTCTTTATTTTGTAAATGTTTTTCAAAATGATTATTTATACTTTTATCTATGCATGTATTATTTAAATATATAAATACTTTTATAAATACATCCAAAGTTATTCAGACAATACCATTAAATAAACCAATGAAACCAGTATTTTTACGATCATATTATTGAAAACAGTTGAAATATTTTTTTAATATTTAAAATTTAATTAAAACATTTAATTTTTTATTCATTAGAATGTTTGAGTGGATTTATATAATTGTAGCTTTTGTATAAATACAAATCTAGATTAATTTCGCTATCACAGTGTTAATTTGGTTTTATAAGGTTATACGAAGAAGAAAAAAGGGGTGGGCTATTACAAAAGTATTCATTTTTTTTTTTAATTAGAAATTAAAAACAGCTTTTCTTTATATATTTTTTTCCTTTATCTTTTATCTTAAAGAGAAAAAGGGAGGAGTGAAGAAAAAAAGAATACCTAATTTTACGAAAACCAATTATTTCGCGATGTGAACAAAAATGAGTTAATTATCTTTAAATCTAATCAATGAAAGTATTTAAAAAAGCGAGAAATGAGGAATCCGAGAAAAAATAAAGAAAAACCATCTAAACATAACACAAACAGACACACAAACCCTCAAGTGGGGGATGGGAGAAAGTAATTTTTTGATATCGAAAGAATCAAGGCGTGGAACAGCAACTTTATATTTTTAAGAAGCTCGTAATAATGCGGTATAAACCAACGTAGACAATGCGAGGCACTACCCGTACACAGCGATTGAAAGTGATTTAAACACCCATTTGTTTCTTGAGTTCCGAAAGAAAAAAGAAGGGGGGGGGGGATCACAAAGCGAACAACAAAAGAACCAAATTTGCGGCCGAATTCCTGCCCGACAGGTCTTTCCCTCTGTCCGCTGACCCCAGGTGGAAAGGGTCAGGTAGGGAGGGAGAAAATAACTAAAAAAATAAAGAGCGCGGTGGAGCTAGTGATGCGACTAAACGCTAAGCAAGTATTCTTTCCAAGGATCTTTTCCGAGTTTTTTTCCCTTTATGTTCTACCTTTCCCCCAGCCTCTCATAATAATCCCCCTGAAGACCCCCTCAGGCGGGTCCGGTCTCCTTCCCATGATCCCTCACGGCGGAGTATCTCAGATGAAGTAGTAGCAGGTAGAATTGGTAGAATCAGACTTGGAAGTAAGGTTCTGTTCTGGCCTTGTGGCGTCACTTTAACAACATGGGTTGCAATTTTTGGCGATGAATCGCCCGCGCGGTCGTTGAGGTTTGAATTTCTAATAAGTGGATGGTTCACGGACTTAGAGAGCAGTTCTGTTTGTTTCGAATTTCAGTCGGGAACGGCCAACTTATCAATGACAGGTATCGTTTTCGTTTGCAATTGTTTGCAGTTGGATGGTGGCGTCGTTTATAACGCTTTTCAACATAGTTTATGAATGTTAATGAGATTGGATCATTTAGCAGGCTTATATACTCCGTCTGTCCGTCTGAATTTTTACTCATGCTGTGATTCTTAACAAAAAATAAAAGAAGAAAAGGAAAAACAAGAAATTTTGAGATAAATTCATAATGTCTTAACAAATTTTCTTTTATATTTTCATAAAGATTTAAAAAAAAATGTATACACTATGTACTTTTCCGAGCCGCTTTGATTCTTAGAAATCAAATATATTGTTAAAACTGGAGTTCCCATTTGAAAAATTAAAATTAAAACAGTGTTTAATATGTAGACGACACCCTTTTAAATCCCCATAAAATTGTAATAAACATTTGTGGGTTAAATTTTTTTTTTTTTTTTTTAATTTGTGTATTATATTTATCTTTTTTATTTTATTTTATTTATTTATTTATTTTTACATAACAGTGGGTGTATGTGGACATAACTATTGATAAAACCTCCATTGAAACCTTGTGCATGCATTTATAGCCTCATTTAATTCACAAAACATTCAAGATAATTAAATTCAAAACATTAGTTTTACTTTCTCGAATGAAATTTATGTTGATACAGCGCTGCGTATAGAGGAAAGTAGCGGTAATAAGGGACCAATGGGGAAATAGAGAGGCAAAAAATATAATAATCATTTTTATGGTAATATAGAAAAGGGTTTTTGCAATAATAATAAATAAATAAATAATCAACTTTAATAAAGTTCTGGCATTTTATTTATTTATTCTTTTTCAAAATTTATAGTCCGTTTTCGATTTAAGCGGGTCCGGGATACATTTTAAAATAATTTTTATTGAGTTAAAATTTTGAATTTTTTTGTGATGGGTAACCATATTATTTGTAAACAAAATCTCATGATAAAACCTCTCATATTTTTTTAAAATAATTTTAAATTAAAAAAAAATATTAAAAAAGTGGGGTAATTTAATTTTTTTTTATTGAAATGAACAGAAATATAAATTTTAATCAGGATTTTTAAAAACAATAGAACAATAATTAAAAAAATATTAAAAGAAAAATTTTGAAAAAAAAATGTAACTTTTATTTTAAAAAAATCATATTTCCAATAGTATTTTTTTTTTTTCAAATTTGTTGAATTAGAATTAAAGTAAAATAATTAAAAAAGACATGTTCCAAGTTTAAAGCTTTTATCTAGAACGGTTCTTTAGTTATAACAATTTAAATCTGGAAAACTGAAAAAACCCATCATAAACAAAAACACATTTTAACGCGAAGTCGTTTCTATGTTTCTTTTACTTTTTCGATTTTGGATGTAGATATTTTTCGCAAAATACTTTTATTTTCGGAACCGGTTTTAAAAACGAAAGTAACTTTATAAAAAGTGTCTGCAACCAAAATCGAAAAAAGAGCGATGGAGAGATAGATCTCATAGTTATCCAATGCATACATATAGAGAGAGATAAATATAAATATCGAAATGCAAACGAGATGTTAAAAATAACTTTTTCATAGGATTAGCATTAGCTCTTGAGAGACTTCACTAGCCGGGAAAGGGTAGTTGCGGTATACGAGCATTAAAATTTTATTGGCTCAGGATATACAAGACAAAAACTTGGCGACCCTGTTATTATCATTAAACTGAGGTTTGTTTACTTACTTCAACCGTTTAACACTTTATCTACTGACGGTACTTATAAGTACCATTAAAATAACTTATTATAAAAATCTTTTAATACGCCAATTAGTTGTAATGCTGTTTAGAATGAGTTACAGATACATTAATTTATTGCAAAAGCATTATTGGTTACACAAAACAAAATTATTTTTAAAAGGGTGATTTCTTTTGCCTCTGTATCTTTTCGGCTTTATTGGCGCTGAGGGAGAGGGATGAGGATTTTTCAGTTCGGAAGTATTTCTATACTTATATTGTAAGAACATCGTATTTGTACATTTTATAATTTTACACAATACTAAGAAAATAATTTACAATAAAAGATTTGAGTGGGGTTATAAATATTGCACAAAATTCCTGTAAATAATGCTTTAGAATGTAAAAATTTCATGAATTCATAATACGGTAGATAAAGGGTTAACAGAACTTGTCCAGGCAAAGGGGATAAATATTATTACAGTAGAGCTCCGATTATCCGAGTCGTTCGGGACCTAGGCGGATCCAGTTAATGTAAAATCCGGAAAATTGAAAAACTTTAAAAAACGGCTAAGGCAATGCTTTTTAGGCAACTTTCCTTAACAAATTCCAGTTTCAGGACTGGCAATTGTAATAATTGGCATATTTTAGAAGTTATTTTTCTAATTTTTTTTTTCCTACAAAATAGGTATAAATTTTTACGTAAGAAGTATACATAGGAATTATTATACAGGGTGATTCATAAAAGATGGGCAGAACTTTAAGGGGTTATAGTACACTTAAAGACAAATAATATTAAATAGGAGACTAATGGTCCCAGACGTATTCCCAAGGAGATAGGGGGCATTAAAGTTTAGGGTCCGAAATTTCAAATGATTATAAAAAATGGAAAAATTGGTCAATTCGTTTGCGGTTTTTGCAAAAAATTTTCTTTATGCCAGTATTTTCTTGAAATAAAATTTTAAAGTTCAATTTCAAAAAATGCCGATAGGGGGCGCTTTAGACTTTGGAATAACAAACAACTATTTTTTAACGTTATTTTTTGTATTTCTTTAAATGATTTCGAAAGCTTAGACTTAAACTTAAATTTTGATCTAAAAACCTGAGTCCTAACGAGTAGTTAAGTAGCGTAAACTGAAATTTGAAACCCTTCTCCCCCCAGAACAAAAATCAGTTATTCCCGATCTTGTGTCGTAGATTAGGCTCTAACTACTGCCGCGTTTTGCTAAAATTATTCTTTATGTCAGTATTTTCTTGAAAATAAATTTTAAAGAAAATTTTCAAAAAATTCCGATAGAGGGCGCTTTAGACTTTGGAGTAACGAACAACTATTTTATACCGTTATTTTTTGTGTCTCATTAAATGCTTTCTAAAGCTTAGACTTAAATTTTCAGCCCAAAATCTGAATCGTTAGACGTGGTTAAGTTTCTGGGGAGAGGGGTTTGAAATTTCTACTCCTGAGCACAGTTCAGTTTACCATGTCCACACATTGTGTGCTGTGATACGAGGTAAAAAGACACAAATTAGGATTATGTTACCAAAGCATATTTATTAACATGTAATTACAATAAATGTTCAAAATTGTGACCACCAGAGGTTATGCACGCAGAACAACGACGAAGAATGGAACGGCGAACATTCGCGAAAACATCAGGCTTTTCGAGCACTTCCCCTACAGCGGCGGAAAGTCTGGCGACCAGTTCCTCGGGGGATTCAATAGGTGTCTCATACATAAGAGCCTTCAATTGCCCCCAAAAAAAGAAATCGAGGGGTGAAAGATCTGGCGAGCGAGCAGGCCAAGCAACAGGACCACCTTGACCAATCCATCTGTTCGGAAATGTGATGTCCAGATAGTTGCGGACGTCTCGTAGGTAATGGGCTGGCGCTCCATCGTGCTGGAACCACATGACCCGCCGGATGCGTGGAGGAACAACGTTTAACAGGTCTGGCAGCACATGTTGCAGAAATGTGAGGTATGTTTTACTGTTGAGGCGTTCAGGAAGAAGGTACGGTCCGATTAGGTGGTCTCCGAGGATTCCTGCCCAAACATTGATGGAAAAGCGTCTCTGATGAGCATGTGGATACGTAGCATGTGGATTGACATCCGCCCATACATGTGCATTGTGTGTGTTAAATGTACCTTCACGTGTGAAGGTACATTCATCGGTGAAAAGCACAGTTCGTCCAAAATGTGGATTTAGCGCGTTCTGCTGCAGAAACCAGAGGGCGAATTCAATACGATTTGGATAATCCCCTGGAGACAGTTTCTGGACTCGTTGCACATGAAACGGGAGCAAATGTTCATCCTTCAGTACCCTCCAAGTCGTGGACTGTGAGGTATCCACCTGCCTAGCCACTGTTCGTGTACTTGTACTTGGCTGCGCCGCTACTACATCCAGAATGGCTTCTGCAACAACTACTGATTCGTCCTTTTTTGCACGACCTGCATTCGACCGGGAAGCGAGAAATGATCCCGTCTCACACAACTGTCTGTGCAAGCGCTCGAAAGTTTTGCGGTTAGGCAACCGCCTGTTGGGAAATCGCTCTCCGTACATTCGTTGTGCCTCTGCACCATTTCCATCTGCCGCTCCATAAATTAAATGCATCTCAGCCTTTTCCTTATTCGTGAAGGGCACCATCTTCCGATTCATTACTACAGCGACTTACACTTGACTCACCGTTCAGTGGTTTTTATGCCTGAATCGTGTCGAAATTTTGCATACGTGTTCTTCTTCTTCCCCATTTGACATTTGCATACTTTCTGTCTCCTTCTTCACCCGGTGACTAGCGTCAGGAATGGAGCTTTAACGTTTGCATGAGCGACGTTTCCAACTGTGCCAGTGCCTTTATGAGTGAATTCCGACTATGCAGTCCTTGACGAAAGTTGTATTTTTGCCTCGTATCACAGCACAGAATCGTTGGGCATGGTTAAGTAGTGCAAAATGAACTATGTTCAGAAGTTGAAATTTGAACCCCTTCCCCTCGCTACTGAACCACGCTCAGCGATTCAGATTTTGAGCTGAAAATTTAAGTTTAAGTCTAAGCTTTAGAAAGTATTTAATGAGACACAAAAAATAACGGTATAAAATAGTTGTTCGTTACTCCAAAGTCTAAAGCGCCCTCTATCGGAATTTTTTGAAAATTTTCTTTAAAATTTATTTTCAAGAAAATACTGACATAAAGAATAATTTTAGCAAAACGCGGCAGTAGTTAGAGCCTAATCTACGACACAAAGATCGGGAATAACTGATTTTTGTTCTGGGGGGAGAAGGGTTTCAAATTTCAAATTTCAGTTTACGCTACTTAACTACTCGTTAGGACTCAGATTTTTAGATCAAAATTTAAGTTTAAGTCTAAGCTTTCGAAATCATTTAAAGAAATACAAAAAATAACGTTAAAAAATAGTTGTTTGTTACTCCAAAGTCTAAAGCGCCCCCTATCGGTATTTTTTGAAATTGAACTTTAAAATTTTATTTCAAGAAAATACTGGCATAAAGAAATTTTTTTGCAAAAACCGCAAGCGAATCGACCAATTTTTCCATTTTTTATAATCATTTGAAATTTCGGACCCTAAACTTTAATGCCCCCTATCTCCTTGGGAATACGTCTGGGACCCTTAGTCTCCTATTTAATATTATTTGTCTTTAAGTGTACTATAACCCCTTAAAGTTCTGCCCATCTTTTATGAATCACCCTGTATATATATATATATATATATATATATATATATATATATATATATATATATATATATATATATATATAATTACACTGTACAGTACATACATTAAAACAAAATCATTATGATAGGGAAAATAAATTCTTGAAAGTTTTTTGCTGAAGAAAAGGGGAGTTTTCGTGGTAGAAAAAAATTTGCATGGGACTCTCGCGTGTTAGAAGTGAAAATTCTGGGATTCTAGAAAACATTGATTTTATGAATTGCTCTCTTTGTATTTGTTTCCGGTTTTATTATTTCTTGATTAGGAAATAGTTTTTTAACGTTTTAATCTTGTGGCATCTTGCTGAATGTACCCAACCGCGCCTAAAGGAGTTTCACTTAAAAATTTTTGGAGAAGTCGGGGGGGGGGGGGGGATATATATATATGTGCGTATGTCACTATTCCTGTATTTTTATAGACAGCGAGTAGCAACAACATAAATTAAACTGGGTGTGATTATCAGAAAAAGTACTCAATTGCGGCAAATAACTCTTCTTTAACCCTTTCATGGGAAAGGCAATTCTGCTGCAAAAATGCCCAAATAATCAATTTACACCGCAATTTACGAATAAATTTATTTGAAAATAATTAATTTTTTTTAATCTATATTATGCTGCCATGAGCTACTTTTAGAGATTAATTAAAATGCAACTCCCTCTATCGACGATATCTTTCCGAATTTTCATGCTATGTTGTGACTGCATTTTTTTTTAAGAGTTGCTCCTTGGCTTAAATGTTAAATTATGTAAAAAAAAAAAAAAAAAAAAAAAAAAAAAAAAAAAAAAAAAAAAATATTGTTTACGCATGTGCATGTAAAAATTAGTTCATACAACTATTCATATTTCATAAAATATTTAATTTAATTATATTCTGAGTGCACTATATTGTTTCTAATATATTTTGCCAATTTTTCTGAAATTGGTGTTAAATTTGGTTGAAAATCCTGGTTTGGTTGAATATTTTATAAGCTAAAAACATGCAAGAATTTATTGAACTCTAAAAAAAATCACTATATCTCCATGAATTACGTGATATTCTTGCAAAAATCAGTGGACATGTCGTACAGCATCCACATACTTGTATTTTGCAACGATAAATCATTTCGTACATTTTAATGTTCAGGATAGTCCCAAAGTTTAATTAATCATTATTATTTTTTTTATTATTTGTCAGCCCACTAACTGTCTTCTTTATAAAATGGACGTTGAGAAATATGAGGTCAAGCATAATCTTTATAATTCTGAAGTTTCAGAAGAATCCGATAAGTATTTTTTTAAATATTCGACAAAATGTCTAAAATTGAAAGTGCTATGTTATACCGTAGGTTTGATAAGATTTTTTTTTTTTAATTTGAATTATGCACTAATTTTATCGTACATATGTTAAATGTGCATATTTCGAATTGTTTTAATCATTGTAGAATATGTACAATTTGAGAATAGGGGTACTTAATAACTTCTCAGGCAAATATTTAAAAACTAATGAATGAACAGTTATTCATTCACTGGGATTTGTCTGTGTTGCAGAAAAGCAAGGTCCTTATTTCTTATTCTTCTATTCATTATGTACACTATCTGGCCAAAGGTGAGCGGCCACTTGCGATTTTTGACGTTTTCTTAATTAACTAAGAAAATGTTTGAGGAATTATCCTGAAACTCTAGGTGTGTAAACAAAATAGTACGGTCATATATTTTCCCGAAGATTTTTTTTTTTCGAAACCTCGTAAGGAACCGCCAATAAATTGAAAAAGAATCAATATTTTTTGGGTAACCTTGCCTAAACTAACGTAGCAAGAGCGTTCAAACTGTAAATTATGATTAAATGACTTATTGTAATAAAGTGTGTTCATTTTTATAATGATAAGGATATATATTCGTAGAGAAATTAAGGCTTTCATAAAAACAGTCCCAAATTTTGCCATGTTTTTTGCTTATAACTTGCAGAATTCTTAATATAAAAAATAGCTCTTCTCAGAAAACATGACAAACAACATTATACACAGTATCATGTAATCATAATCAAAAAATGATAATTGTATGAATAATGAGCACGTTTACAAAATAATTTTGCACTGCTCATGCATGAGAGCAGTTAAAATATAATTTTCGTAATGTGTTAACAACTTTTATGAAAGTCTCCAAAACACAGCTTGAAAATTCTAAAAATTATCATAGAGAGAGTAAGCTCAAAATTTGTTGTTCCCCAAACAGAAGCAAAAAGATAGGGGATGTATCCATATATCCATTGTTTAGTGTCAATACAGCATGCATAATATTGAACGCATTACTGTATTTGGATATAACCCCACATCTATTTGCGTCTTTTTAGAAAGAACAGATTTTGACTTTATTCTATCGACGATAATTTGTAGAATTTTCAAGCTATGTATTTGAGATTTTCAGAAATGCTACTCCTTACATTTAGCTAATACATTATGCAAATTATATTTTGATTCCTCCTACGATGCGCAGTGCAAAATTATTTAGTAAACCTGCTACATATTCATACAGTTTTTATTAATTTTTAATTTTGATTACCGGGTATTATGTAGAATTCTGTTTGTCATAATTTTTGATAAGAACATTTTTATGTTAAGAACTCTGCCAAATGTAAGCAAAAACTTGGTAAAATTTGCGACTTATTTTTTTTTTATTTTATTAAAACCTTAATTTCTGTACGAGTATGCATGTTATCCTCATAAAAATGAGCCAGTTTATTACAATAAGCTATTTAATCATAATCTACAGTTTGAAGGCTTTTGCTGCTTTAGTTTTGGCAGGGCTATCCAAAAGATATTTGTTCTTATTCAATATTTTGACGGTCCCCTATGGGATTTTGCGAAAATATTTTCGCAGAAATGTATGACTTGTACAATTTTGTTTTTACACCTGGAGTTTCAGGATAATTCCTCATGTATTTTTATAAATATTTAACAAAACGTTAAAATTGCAAGTGGCCGGTCACCTTTAGCCATACAGTGTGTACAATAAATTCACTCAATGGACAGAAAACAGCCTTTAACCAATATTTGAACACAAGCGTTCATTTACTGAATGCTTTTCCTAGTGAATGATGAACTGTTTGCACTGTTGTTATACACACACATTTTTGAAGATAATAATTATTGATGTGTTTCAAATCTTATTTTTTCGATGTTTTTCGATGACTGATAGAAATATTCTTACTAATGATCGAGAAGATTCCTCATAAAGGAAAAATAGAAGGTTCAGTATTCTACAGAAGACCTTGAAAATGGTGTACCAGCTGTGAGGTCAGGCCAGCTGAGTTTGAAAAAGACAACTACCTCTTCATTTTAATATTCTAAAAGCAACGTTGTCTATGACACTGCGAGAAAAAAAACAATTGAAAGTAAGCGTATGGGACATTGCCTGTGTTGTCCGTTAAAGAATAAAAACTCCTTGAAGACAGAAAAAGTTGAAACGAAGAAATTTGATTTGCAATGGGTAAAGATGAAGTAAAAGGTGATGTTTAAAATGTTATAGAAGTCCTTGAAAATGCTGTACCATCTATGAGGTCAGGTCAGCTGAGTTTGAAAAAGGCATCTACCTCTTCATTTTATTAGTCCAAAAGCAATGTCGTCTATGACACTGCGAGAAAAAACAATTGAAAGTCAGCACATGGTGCATTGCCTGTGTTGTCCCTTGTCCGTTAAAGAATAAAAACTCTTTGAAGATTAAAAAAGTTGAAATGAAGAAATTTGATTTGTAATGATAAAGATAAAGTAAATGGTGATGTTTACAAGGTTATGAAACAAATAGAAAAAAAAAAATCCAAAAGAATCATTGATGATTCTTTTTCTAAAACAGCATCCAAGGTTGAAAATATGAAGTAAGCATCATGACACTATGTCGATCACAGATCCACAGCATAGGTGCAGTTTCACGGAACTCAGTTGCCATCTGGCGACTAAACTTTTTGACTTGGCGACTAATTTTTGGCGTCTAAGTCACCATCCTTTGGCGAATTTTGCATTTTTCTCCCGATCATTTGACAAAAATTGCGTTTTTCCACAATCCTCTGATAATAATGCTTTTTTTCTCGATTCTCTGGCGTAAATCGCGGTTTTTTTTAGCTATTCTCTATCCAAAATCACGTTTTTTTTTCCCATGATCATTTGACAAAAATCGCGTTTTTCAGCGAACCTTTGACTAATATCGGGTCGTTTTTTGCGATCCTTTGATAAGATTAGTTGTTCTTTTGCGATGATTAACGAAATTCGCGTAGTTTTTACATTGTTTCTTAATTTTTCTTAGAAATTAAGCCCTGGTGGCGACTGGAATATTTGGGCTTAGGACCACTGGTTCCTTAAAATTTTTGGGTATCTGCACCTATAGTCCACATGCAGTGGAACTGAAATTGGTTTGCAGTAAATGATAAGATTTGATATTTTAACGATCATATAAAAGGCATAATAAATATAACTGAGCATATTTTTGCAACGTCATCCCGTTCATCTGTAGTTTGTTTTATTACTGAAATGGAGAAACAGAATCAAAGAGATTTCGAAAAATAGAATCAGGTTTTTTTTTCTCTCTCTTTTTAAAAAATCTGCAACTTATGATTAATTCCCAAACTTGTAAGTGATAATAATTTTTCAAGCTAATTACGTATCGTTCTGGATATTAAAAAAAAATACCGTAATTTAGTAAAAACATCTTATAAGTTACTTGTACATACTGTAAAATAAATAAAGAAGTATGAAATTTAATTGCTTTTTAAATTTCTGATTTATAAACGATTGATTTATAAACGATTATATACTCAGTATGATCCTTTTTTTTCGCTCCCAGATCTGCCGCTCTGGAAAATTTTGTTCAAAACGCCAACTTTTACAGTATTTTTTGCAATTTTTCTGGATTTATCAAAACATCCATAATCACAACACATTGTGTAGTTTTTAAGCAAGATAATTTGTCGGTTTAATGCGTTTGAGAGCAAAATGAATTTAAAAACAAATCAGAAATTAAGCAGTTTATATTTAAATACACTCTTAAATATACATTTACTGGTCAAACTACCCTGTTATATTATCATGACTTGTTATTAATTTGCAGGATAACCGTTGTTAACGGACACAAGGTTTTATTAACGATGGCACAACAGCGGAAATGATATGATTTAATACACGGATGAAATTTACACAGACTGATTGAAGAATTTACGTTGATAAGTCCGCTTCTGCAGATATCCGTTCTACGCGTAGGTTTCTTGAGCTGCACTCTAATATATCATAATGCGATGCCCATCGAATCACTGCGGCTCAAAACTGCCCTGCAGACCGGACAGAAGATAAGCTGCACAGTGAAATCTCCTACAACAGTTACCTCCGAATATCGATCATATTTTAGTGTTACCAAATCACTTCCATGGAAATAATATTTCATCAAACCTCTGAACAACGGCCACTCCGCAACATTTTTAGGGTTCCATTACTCTGACGAAACCCTGTTCGTCTCCGTCCGCTGTCTGCCTGTCACAGAGCTCGTACACAAAATTTTTACAACTCAGAGACTTCAAATTTTGTGTACTTACAGCTGAATACTTCGTGTCACACCACAAATCATAAAATTTCAGAAAAGTCTTTTATTTTAATTAAATTAATTTTTTCAATGTCATTCGCTCATTTTTGCGATTTAAAAAGAGAAGCTCAATTTGAACGTTTTGCATGTAGGCATCATGGTTTTGGGGGAAAGTATTTCGATAGTAAACGGAAGGTTCTTAGTTTGATCCACGATACGGGAGCTTGAAATTTCATCCTAAGATAATTTAATAAGAAGAAATCTCGTATTTTTGGTCAATTTAAGAGTTTATATTATTAGGTTTCGTTCATCTGACATTCATAATATTTTTTGAAAATAATTTTCTTTCCATATAAAAAACTTTTGCGATTTATTAATTATTCAGCATTTAAAATTTAATTTTAAACTCCTTTTTTTTATAATTTTTAGAAAATTAAAATTTTATTTATCTCCCCGTTAATTTTTTTTAATTGCGGATTTTTGAAAAAGTTAGAAATTTGGATTTTATTTAAATGATTTCATTTGAACATTTTTAATTTGATTAAAATAAATAATTTCCTTTAATATTTATTTTTAAATTAAATTTATGGTACTACCATCTATGTAAGAATTTAATAGTTATAAATTAATATTTTGGACTTATTAATTAAAGGATAAACTGTTTAGAAAGAAAAATTAAACGGAATCCTCTGTGCGATCTGCGATCACTTACCCACTTCTTCTTTTACTTACCCATCATACGTAGTATAGGGTAAGTCTTGCAATCGTTTTGAAAATCGAAAAAAAAATTTTGACGGATTTACACGTTTTAGATAGTGGAGATTCCGAAAAACATATTTTTAGAAAAAAAATTTTGCCGTCCGTCTGTCTGTCTGTAAACGCTCTATCTCCCGAACAAATTGAGATAGAGACTTGAAATTTTGTATGTAGTTAGTATGTAAGAATGGGACGAACCCTATTTAATATCAGCAACCTCGATTATCAGGAACTATTTTTTTCGGACCCTCGAAAAATTCGTTCTGATGAAGGGTATATACAAATTTTCGAAGTTTTTTTGTTTTAAGGATTGGACGTAAAAGGCAATAAAATGACACAAAATTTGCATATAGAACGAAGTCGATCGGATTATTAGTTGTCGAGATATTTGTAATCCTGTTTTCCACATTCTTCGATTTTTCATGACCCTGTATTTCATTCAAATTTCAATTCAGAGATATATTTTAATTGTAAATGAGACGCTTAATCCGACGCAGTTAATTGTTAGTTAATAGAATTATTATTTTTGGAGTTATAAGGATGTTTCTTTTACGCAGTTCGTACTACTTGAGTAGTTTGGCGTTTTATATAATTTGTCGAAACTGGTACATCAGCAGTTCTTTAATAAAGCATTACTATGTATATTAACACTATTTAAATTTTGTTTATGAATTGCAATGCATTGTATAAATAGTTTTCACATGTTTTATTTTCATATACATATCCATGATGGGTAAGTATTACGGTGGCCCCCAACGACTAGTTTTACGCTATGTTTTAACTACAATTGCGATTTCGAAGAATGTGGATATGGATTTTCTTATTTGACGTCTTTGCAATTTTTCTACTAATCTCAAGCAAAATCCGGCTGGGGTGACGAAATTTAAGAGAGTAAGCCGTTGTCATTTGTACTCTTTATGAATCGTGAGATAATATTTCGTGTCAATGTATGTTGCACGTGGTTTTCACTAAAAGAATGATTTCATTGTGGAATTTTTTAACTTTAAGTGATAAATTGAAAGTTTTCCAGGACAACAAAAGCAACATTGGAAGAACACAGTGCAGAAAATTAGTTGAAATGTACGATTGCGGTAAAAACCAAATAGATAACATTCTGAATTTAAAAAAATAAAAAATAAAAAAAAATAAATAAATAAAAACTTTTATTTAGAAAAGACATTTCAAGGTGTAAATCAGGCATTTAAAAGTCGAAGAATTAACTACTATGATACTGATAAGTTGCTTTTGGAATAGTTTTCGAACAACAAAGACAAAAATATCACATTTTCTGCATCAAAGTTGCAGGAAAGTGATCCAGAAATTACAGAGAATCTGAGAAATTAAAAATTTTGCGCTCACTCAAAATGATCACGAATTTTACTACAAATCTGTGAAAATGATTATGCATTTAAAGAAAAAGATATCTTTTTTTTTTTTTAAAAAAAGAAAAAGAAAGAAAGAAAGAGAAAAGCAACTGCAAATAAGTTATTTCTTTAGTATAAAATAATAGTATGTATCTTTTAACTGTAAAAATAATTTTAGTTTTGATTTTAATGTAATATAATTTTGGCCTTTTAAAATGTACAACCTTTGAATAACGGCAACCTCTGAAGTACGGTCACTTTATCGTGCTCCCAGTGGTGATCGTTATTCAGAAATTCTACTGTATTTGGAAATGGATTCTTTTGTGCCATTTTGTGTTCCTGTGTTCCTTTCGGCCGTTCCAAAGATGTATCTGGAGTGGTCTGATATTTATTATATTCAGACGGCCTAAAATACTGTTAGAGTTAAGATCTTGGTTTAAGTTATATACTATCAGATGGAAAGTTTGAAGTGGAATTTTTTTAGGTCTTAGTAGTTCGTTAAAGATTTTCATGAGATGCAAGCTGCATCGTTTTTCTGGGAAATCGGAAACGTACAGAAATATTGAGTTTATTAATAGCGCGTTTTTGAGTGAAGGCAGGCAAGAGTTTTTTACATTATCCTCATAAACTCTAATGACATTATTTCCTAGATGCCCTACAATTATTCATCTTATTTACCTATTGACCGCTTAAGGGTGTCCTTAAATCAACTTTGTGACATAAATTTTAATTTACTTTTGTTCGAAAATGTATGAAATTAGCAGGTGTTGTTCAGAAACTATCTAATCGCACTCATATATATATATATTTTTACTTTTTACTTTTTCACGCAATAGATTTTTCAGAATAAGCCATCAAAGTTTACGTTTTGAACGCATTTCTTGACGAAAGCAGAAAAACCAGTCTTACAAAGAGAAAAAAAATGTGATAATTTGGTCGAAATTTCTTACAACGCGATAGGTAACTTAATTATCATAAAATGGGAAACAAAATTTGATTCGAAATCATTTCCAAAGTCAAGCCTTCCCATTTTATATTTTTCCATTAAAAAAATGAATTTTTAAATGTGTCAAAACTTTAACGCTTACCCAAAAGAAACACTATATTTATTAAGATTTTCCACAGTTTCTAGTGAGAACAAGTAAATAAGAACAATCAATGTTGCAGTGGGCTTTTTTTTTTTTTTTTTTTTTTTTTTTTTTTAAATCCATATTTTTTGATTGGCATTACCTTTTTCAAATAGTAAAATTCCCCTTATTCTTTCATTAATTAATATGCCATTTAATAATTCGAATTTTACTATTTCAAACAAGTCGGAAATTGCACGTCAAACGTTAGGAAATGAAGTGCGTTCGTGCTATAACGAAGTTTTTAAGATATACAGTACAGTAATCGAAATCTTTTGTATTTCCCTGTAAATACTATGTGCTTTCTATTGTACAGGAATTAACTTGTAGTAAACCTCAGCAACGTATATTAATTTTATAAACTGTGAAATCTTTTAAAGTAATTAAAACGCACCTCAAGAAATGTTTTCCCCTATACCATTATGTAATAGAATACTTTTGTGTGCCCCTGTAAATTAATAAAAAATATTCTTTGCACCACAGATTGTACAGAATGTATATTTTAGTACATATTTCATAGATGCTTATGAATTTTATTATGTTCGAAAGACTGTAACATGGTTAAAATGGACTTGAAACGATTTTTTCCCATTGACCGTCATGTAACGGAATATTTTTGATTGTGCCTGAAATTAAACTATGCATCCGATTTTCATAAAATTTGAAAAAACTCGACAAAATTATGTAATAATTATACATTTTAAATTTCAAACGATTCGGTTGGGTAGTTTTTGCGTTGTTATATGCAGACAGACGGGTGGACGGACAGATTGAACGGCGACTACAGGTGTACATATTTACGTAAATATGAACGCACCTAAAAATGGTGACAATTAAGAAATCTGAATTTTAAAAAAGTAACCCGCTGGAAACACTGAGAACGATAATGACAATAAGTGATAACGGCAAAGGTATAAGACTGAAGAAGATATTGACGCATGCAAATCAACTAACAACTTTAACAATATTTTCTTCTATAATAATTTCAATGCAATATTTATTGGTACTACTCTGTTATCCCGTCAACCAAAATACTATCGCCAAATTATAAGATTAAATGCCAATAATGAATGATTGTAAATGTCAATTCAATAACATTAAATACGATACACTTGTTTAAAACGTCATTAAGTGATTTTTATTTCGACTTTTTATTTGTATTTTTATTAATATTCTACTAATTATTATTATTATTATTATTATTATAATTATTATTATTATTATTATTATTATAATTATTATTATTATTATTATTATTATTATTATTATTATTATTATTATTATTATTATTTATTATTTAAAATAAAAATTACGTCAATATGTATATTTTGGCTATTAGTTTGGCGATTCGTATAATTTGGCGAAATCGGTCGACGGGATAACAGAGTAGTACCTATTTATTCGTAGAGTTTCCGCACCTTTTCTTCCATCTTTTTTGCGCCAAATGTAGAAGATATGAGAGCATGTAAAAATTAACTCTTTATCTACCGACGGTACTTATAACTATCATTGTTGCAAATTTAATAAATAAACGTATTTAATCAGTCTAATAATAAAAAGTTCTTTTTCTTACCACACAATATACTTTACTCGATCTAATTTAGATAGAATAGAAAAACAGTCGAAGTTAAATACTTAAAAAAAAAATTGGTAACTTTCTTAATCATTTTCATAGGCATATTTTTTTTTCTTTTTTTCTTTAAAAAAAGTTATAGGAAATATTTTCGACGGTAAAAGCGTTTCCATTTACAGAGAGGTTTGGTTTGGTTTGGTTTATTTTTTGTCGTCCGATTATCTACGCTAGGGATATAGGACCAGGGGGGAGTGCCCTTCGTGGGGGTCTTTCTAAGGGAACCTAACCCGTATTTACGCAAGGTTCGAAGAAAACCACGAAAACTCCGAACGGTTAGGCCGACAGCCGCGATTGGGCTCGAACCCAGCACCTGCCGTCTACCAGTTGAGAGGTCCATTCCTCTCGACCACTGGTGGGGCCCATTTACAGAGAGGATCATAAAAAATTTAAACACATTTCTTTTATAAGAATTGTAATATTTCCATACGAGTATTTTCGGTTAATTAATTTGATTATTTTTGTAACTATTTTACAAAATAATTATAAATACCGATATATTTAATCAGTTTCAATGAAAAAACATTTCTAAATTTCACATTATTATTATCTAAAAATTCCAGTATATCTTCAGTTATTAAATAAGACAATTATTGATGTGAAGCCATTTCTTGATATAATTCGGTAGATAAGGTGTTAAACGAGAAGGTTCCCCCCCCCCCCCCTCCACTTCAGTAGAATTGATTTTTCTCAATGAAACATTGAGAGTTAAAGGAGAATTTTATTTTTGATAAAATAACGTTAACATTTTAGTCTAAAAATTATTAAAATAGAAATTAAATGCACGGAAGTTTTAATCATTTGGAAATATGTTTTAAACAAAGAGAAGGAAATTAATTTGCATTCTTCAACGCACTATGAAATATAAAACCCTGTATGTTAATAAATAAGTTTAGGATGCAATTTACAAAGCTTGTATCATATACTGGGTGGTCATAAAAAAACTTTGCTAATATATGGAGCTCTAGCGGCCAGTCCGTTCAACCGATCGAGTTGAAATTTCAGATATAGCTATTCAGAGGTATGAACTCGAGATTCTGTGAACGACAACAAAATGACGCTCGCATGCGAAAACCCTAAAGAGTGTTGGAACGGTATGGTTATTGCAATAAACGGACGCGATATGCTCGCACAAAATCAGCTCTACGAACGGCCCCAAAAAAACACGACCAAGGCGCACGAAGAAAATTTTAATATGACAGAGACAAAATACTAATCACGGAACGTCGTTTGCCAGATAGTCATCGTAGAAAACGGATAAAAAGCAGGGGGGGGGGGGGGAATGTTAGTTCTTCAGTCTGAGCTCGCAGATTCCAACAAAATGACTTCGTTCGGGGTGAGTTGGTAAAACTATTATTAAAATGAGATGAATGTCGCGAAAACCTGGCGCGTTTAAAGTCGAAACTTTCGCCAAATACGTGGCCTATGCATTTCACAAGCTCTTCGTGATTTAGTAATGAAATTCGAAGAAATTGGCTGCACCTGTGATAGTCCACGATCTGAGGACCAACTGTTCCTGAGGATACTATTATGGAAGAACATCACATAGTGACCAGAGGACGCATGCAAACTACTAAAGGTGCATCTCGTGTATTTGATATTCCAAAATCAATGGTCTTAAAGTTACTGCGCTCTGTAATCCGCATGTTTCTTTATCGGTACCAGCGAGCTGATATTTTGGAAATGAGAGACTATCAACAACATATAGACTTTGTTAATGAATTTCTTATTCAATATGATGGAGATAACGATCGACCTCTTCGCATATTATGAAAGGACGAGGTACATTTCACAACTGGTAAGGTCAATGGCCTCCGCGATCCCCCGACTTCACTCCTATAGATTTCAGGTTCTGGGGATACCTAAAATCTAGAGTGTACATGTGCAATCCGCAAACTTTGCAGAATTTGAAAGTTTCTATCAAACGTGAGATTGCAAACATCCCTCATGTGATGTAACGTTCGGCTGTATTGTCCACAGTCGTCACCATGCAATGTGTAATTGCCTGTGATGGCACCCATGTGGAAAATGAGTAATCAAAATAAAATTTTTCTCCGAACTGTATTGTAATCAGAGATTAGTATACTGACTCTGTACCATATGCAAATTTACTCCTTGCGCCCCAATCGTGTTTTTTATGGAGGGGGGGGGGGAGGATTCGCAGAACAGTTTTTTGTGCGTGTTCTTGCTATACACGTACGGTCTCAACGCTTTTTACGGTTTTCGCATGCGCTGAGCATTTTGCGATGAAAAAAAAGGGTGTTGCCATTGGAAAATTTCGAGTTTCTGTAACTATAACCGTAACTGTGAGCGCCATTTTGTTGCCGTTCTGAGAATCTCGAGCTCATACCTCTGAATAGCTATATCTGAAATTTCACCTCGATCGGTTGAACGGACTGGCCGCTAGAGCTCCATATATCGCAAAGTTTTTTTTATGACCACCCTGTAGATATACCTAGTGTAACGGTTTCTTCTTATTTATTTTTTATTTATTGAGTAGACATTTTATCACGTTTTATTCAACTGCTTTCTTCAGATTCCAGGACACAAATTGCTCCTCTAACATTTAATTACTTTGCCTAACACTTTGCCTTCCTTATTATTACTTCTCCTTCAGCAAAGCAATCTGCTATGAAAGTAAAAATTTTCGGCAATTGTTATTTTTATTACAAATTATGAATGTAAGAAAAACGGTGCATCATTATTGTTGGTTTTCTGTTATCTCACTAGAATGCAGCACGGTTGGGTTCAACCTAAGTGAACTGAACCCGAAAATTCGGCTTAAAATCAACCTGAACAATAATCGAAAAAAAAATGGACATATATATATATAGATAGATTAATAGATATTCAAACATATATTTTTTGTTGTTGTGGTTCATTGATTATTTTTCCAATAAAAAAATATTCATATTCATTGATAATTTTTTAATTAATTTTCAGCAGTGAAATTTACACTTAAAAGTAAGTACTCGATTTATCATATAGCTAAGCGCAAAACCAAAAGAATGAAAACTGTCCAAATCGAATGTTCGAGCGTAATTTCACTGTTGAAAATTAATTGAAAAATTAATTAAAAATTATTTATGTGTTTGCTGATGTTGGGTTTATTTGTTCCGCCGTTGGAATATGTAATCATGAAGACCAGGGCTGTCCAACGCTGCGCCCTTTGAAGGTTTTTTGGCGCCCTTTCAAATATTTTCTGTTATTAAACATTTTAGCGGTAAAATTCCATTATCCTTTTTTAAAAATCATTAATATTTTACCAGAGATATTTTTAAAACCTGTGTTTGGCATGCTGTTGGCTTTCCATTGTACATTAAAAAACAGAAACATACTTTGAAAATTTAATCACGCATAAATTTGCAATTTTTACTTATTGTTTATATAGTGTAATTATGATAGTTATATTTCTTAATAGTTGGAAATATCTCTTTTTAATACTTAAGAAGTAAGAGAAAAATAAGTGTTTTCACCTGCCCCCCTTCCTCTTTGAAGATATCTGTGCATGAAACCTTTTTTTTTTTTTTTTTTTTACTGTTGTCACACTGGATCACTGGCTGTTTTAAATGAAGGATTAAAGGGCTTAATTTTTCTTTCTTAACTTTTGAAATTTTTGAGGATTTTTTTTTTCTATAATTTTGTTTAGAAAAAAAATAATAAACAGCGCTGAATGATTTCCATCTATGAAAGCGCTTCCAGACTATCCCTCTTTAGCCACCCACATGGTTTTGTCACTATCATGCTTGTCTGTTTCTGTACTTTTCACAAAACTAATCCATACCTTCAAAATAAAGCAAATCGTTTTTTTTCACATCCTAAAAGAAACCTAGCAGTATCTCTGACTTTCATATTTATTTATTTGATATTATTGTCATTATAGACGCGATTAAAATTTCTGGCGCCTTACCCTATAAGAATTTTTCGTATAGAATTATCATTAAAAAAATAATAAATGTATAGTTTGAAATTTGATACGCATAACTCCAGAACTGTAGGGATCTTTTGTTGACCGCTGTTTCATTTGCATTATGTTATAGGCATGCGTGTATACTAATACTATAATACTACGCGATATTGCCACATGTTTTCAGTCGCGTAAATAATGACGCCTTACATTATGTGCCAAGAGCCAAGATGCGTCCCTGGTTACTGAAAGGGTGGACAGGTCTGATGAAGACTATTCCATCTTGTGCTGCAGTTGCAGTCTTACCAACATATGTGAGTGAGTTCAATTTTTCAATCTATTGGTCTTACGCTTAGTTATTAATTTGATAAATCACGTATCAAATATTTAAAAAATATATATTCAGTACTTCCTTTTGAAAATTTGAGTCAATCAAAAGCGAAACGCAACCCGAAACATTCAAAGTCAACCCGACGCAAACCCAGCAAGCGGAAAAAAAATAGTGTCAGTTTGACCCGTTTGGGTTACGAAAAATTTAATATATACTTTTAAATAATATTAAAAATTTAATCATTTTTATAATTGTAAACTTAAGATTGCTAAAATTCGAGATTTTATTTTATTTTATTTTATTTTTCGAGTTTTGTTTTGTTTTCTTGTAGAGTTAAATTGTTAAATAAATTATCTTTTTTTCGCATTCATTAAATAACAATCAAATATAAACTTTTACATTATTTTCAATTTCTTGTGAAAGCAATATCTTTAATATATGTCAACTTTCTGCTGACCGACGTAACTGTCTGTGAGCAGATTTTTTGTACGGAAGCGGACATTGATATTTGGCATCAAATGTTACAGATGCATCTTATTAACAACAATAAATCACAAACAAAAGCGCTTCCTCTCGCGTCGCGCATAATGAATAAGAGCCTCGATCCAAAACAAAGCTCAATGAAAAATTTCGCATTCACTTCCCAGTTTATTTTGAGACCCTATTCATGGTCATCCTCGACATTTTAGAATATCGCCTGTCGCACATGTCTTCTTCTCCAGTTTCGTGTTCCATTGATCATTAGCAATACATCTCAACTCCTCTGTCACACGTGAAATGTGAAATCGCGACGCGCGCGCGGGAAAAGGAGTTATTGTGATTGCGAATAAAAACAAACTCGCTGGTCCACTGATGAATAAAAGCATTATTCGCAGACGAAATCCGATTAAGGCGGTGAAATTATTAAAGATGTCAATGGATGGACAAAGTTTTCATTCATAAATTCGATCATGGCTTAGGCGAAAAGGAAAAAATATGTATATTGCAGGAAGCTGATGTAGTATTTCCACTTACTAGATCAGTGGACAGTAAAGCACTTAATGCATTGATATTGATATTAAGTGGTAACAATTAAAAGGCATTTGTTCAGTTGGTAAAAACACATTGCCACTTCCGGCCACTTAAGGGGAAAATATGAATGGGTTGTGATTTGGCGGAAATCGTAGTATACTCATGTGTAAAAAACATTGTTTCCTAATTGTTTTTACACGTGGTTTAGTTTTGATTTCATTTAATAAATTCAAACACACAAGTCTTGCCTGTACCCATCTGGTGCAAATCATTTGTAAGGAATCCTTTCATGTCAAATTTTACTTATTTTTCTCTTCGCAGTTATAAGGTACCAATCCTATCAATTGATATTTTGAATAGATAATATAAATATGATGTCGCGAAGCAGCAGCATCCAAGTAAAGACGTTCTTCTCAACTCGGTGTAAACAGAAAGTAACAATTCTCCCACAGCAAGAAATTCATAATTCATTATTTCCTACACTTAACACAGAATGTTTTTAATTATATGAAAAGTACGTGCAATTTAACGAAACTATGAGACTATGAGCAATTTAACTCGAAGTTTTGCCTACGTTGAGTTGAGTAGACACTCAAAAAGCCATTTGATAAACATATGCATATTTATCATTAATCTTTTACTTTCATTTAGCAGAAAACTAAGGAAATAGTTGAGAATTCCTCTATTGCCATCATAGCTTTACCGTGAGCCACTTTTTAATTAATTAATCTATAAAATAATATAATAATATCCTAAGTCATGTAACTGTCATCAATTTCCGGGCTGATCGCTTCACTTTTTATGTGCCAAACGTCCATTTCGATGCTTTTATGTTGATCAGGTACAGGTAATAAATCGCCAAATCTTTTTCCATCGATATCATTTCATTTAAAATATAAACTTATCACTCATTTCATTTATAATAGATAACTTTCATTTCAGAATGTTTAAGTAACAGCATGTTAAGTTTACTTTTGATAATTTATGAACAAATCTCAGATTAAACACTTGAAATTTCAGTTATTTTTACAGCCTTTCAATAGCTAAGGAAATTTAATGTTATATATATAAGGATCATGGTCATATAATTACTGGTAACCTGAATATTGTTAATGATTATACTCTAATTAATGGGTTATGGCACTAAATTTCGACTTCCATCCACACTTAATATAACATCAATAATAAAGCAATTTAATTATGATATAGACTTATTTATTTATAAAATTTCTATTACATATAATAAACCTATCGCTTATTTTCACCAGTGGAAATTATTGGTTATAGATAAGTTAACTCAAGAACTTGATAAAAATGTATCAGAGCTAATTAAAGTGAATACTCGTCACATTTTCCAACAAATTAATAAACTGCAACAGAATTTCGTAATTACTTATATAGATAAATCCCAAAATAACTATGCTATTATTTGTAAGTCTTATTATCACAATCTTTTAACATTATCTATATCCTCTAATAATTCTTTCGATAAAACTAATGATGATACCATTGTAAATAATCGTAAAATTAATAGTTTTTATAAACTCTTAAATTTTACAGCTACTAACTTTAATTATCCTTATTTAGTGCTAATTCCTAAGTTTCATAAGAATCCCATTAAGTTTAGAACTGTTACAATAGGATGTAATACTTATAACAATTATGCCAACAATATTTTATTAGATATTTTAAATCAGATATATAAACTTACTATAGCGAAAGATAATACACATTGTATCAAAAACAGTTATCAACTGGTAAGCATAATTAAAGAACTTAAAAGTGTTAAAGACATAAGAACTTATGATTTTAAAGATATTTTTAATAATATCAATCTCGTTGACCTTCATAATATCATTAATAAATTATTCATACAATTTAAAAATCAGTTAACTCTTCCTAATTATATGGATGAGGCTTATTTTCGCACATTAACTAGTTTCATTATAAACAATAATTTTATTTTACAAGATAATATTATATATATATATAAAAAGTAGGCATTCCTCAAGGGGGCTCTTCGTCAAGTATTTTGTCCGATTTATTCTTATATTACTAAGAACGCAGTTATTGTAATGAACATCTTTTTATGTTTCGATACATTGATGACATCATTTTAATTGAAACCACTAATAGTGTTAGTGCTTCCTTTCCTATAATTTATCCCACTAATCTGGAACTTACGGAAAACCTTTTATCAAACAATAGTATAAACTTTTTGGATTTAAAAATTACATTAGTGAATAACAAATTAATAACTGATCTATATGATAAACGTAAAGATTTTAAATTTAAAGTTAATAATTTTACTCATTTAAAATCCTGCCTTCATAATTCCTTCATTCCTTAATCACTTGTTCAGAATCAAAAGTTTATGTTCCCCTCATCTTATAAATAAAAACATTAAACAATTAATATATGATGCGATAAATCATGGATTTCCTAAGAAATTTATTTACTTTTTAATACACAATTAATTCTTTTACTACTTATCATTTGCAGTAGGATGTTTATTGTGAGTTACTTTTAACATATTGCGCATAAAAAAATATATCAATAAAAATATAAAAAATATAAAAAATACACAAAAAAATAAAAAAAACTATAAAATGTGTTAAAAATAAATTAATAGGTCGGATGGGTGGGTAGATGTTAGATTAAGGAGGTTGGGCGGTGCTGCTGGAAAAAATATACGCGCTTATGATAATATTTATATTAAAAAAAGGTGTTGGCGGTAAGAAAATGGTGCAGTGCAACAATAATGTACTGTTCATTTATTATATATGGTAATGTAATGTTATAGCATTCCTTGTTTATTCCTCTGGATTTAATATGTAATGTAATTTGAGGCTAATCAATGGTTGTTTATTTAATATAATATTTTATTACTTTTACAACTTTTTAAATTCTTATTTTAGTTATAAAGGTAAGCTATACTTTGATGGTATATTATATAATAATATAATCAATTATTAATTTACCTATTTCTGCTTTAAATAAGGTTTGGCACTGCTTATGTTAGTTGGTTTTAATTATGGTTTAAACCATATGTATATTTTATAAAACCTCTAGTTATTTTTTTCCTCGACAATTACTAAAGTTATTTCTCATTTTTATTTTACTTTATTTTATTTTATTTTTTTCTGAATAAATTCTGACTTCTAATTTTATACAGGGGGCCTTGGTCAGTTTTATATGTATAGGAATAATTGTTAACTTAAAATAATTTTTATAATAATAATTATTATTTTTATTATAAAATTCTACTTAATCATCTGTTTATATGTTGTTTACTAATATAATAAAAATAGATTACAATAGATTGTATGATTATTATTATTACATCCTCTGTAATTTTTTTTTTTTTTTAATTATTTGAAAATTATAAAAGATATTTATTTTTATTTTATTTTTATATATTTTTTCTCTCTAATTTCCGATTTCTAATTTTATACAGTGGGACTTGGTCTATTTTTTATGTAAAGGGATAACTGTTTAAATAAAAAATAATATTTATTTTTCTTCTAACATCAACTTAATCCACTGTAGTTTGGTTACTTACAAATAGATATTCGGTTGTTCCCAAAAAACCCTAGTTTAAACAAATAAAAAATACTGTTTTATTTATTTATTTATTTATTTTTATTTTATAAAAAAACGAAATGTTTTTTCCAACCCTGTATTATATATAAATATCGTAACTTGTAAGATTTTGCTTTTACAGTTAAATATTTTTTTGCATTATTTAATTGTATTTAGCGACTATAGATGGCGACACTTATGCTTAAGTAGTCAATCTGAATTTATCTATCTCACAGGATAATTTTATCGATATCAATCAATTCAATTAATTCTATAATTATAATTTAAAACTAGTCGTTGGGGGCCACCGTAATACTTACCCATCATGGATATGTATATGAAAATAAAACATGCGAAACTATTTATACAATGCATTGCAATTCATAAACAAAATTTAAATATTGTTAATATACATAGTAATGCTCTATCAATGATTTGCTGATGTACCAATTTCGAAAAATTATATAAAACGCCAAACTACTCAAGTAGTACCGAACTGCGTAAAAGAAACATCCTTATAACTCCAAAAATAATAATTCTATTAACTAACAATTAACTGCGTCGGATTAAGCGTCTCATTTCCAATTAAAATATACTTCTGAATTGAAATTTGAATGAAATACAGGATCATGAAAAATCGAAGAATGTGGAAAACAAGATTACAAATATCTCGGCAACTAATAATCCGATCGACTTCGTTCTATATGCAAAATGTGTGTTATTTTGTTGCCCTTTATGTCCATTCCTTAGAACAAAAAAATTCGAAAATTTTTATATACCTTTCATGAGAACGAATTTTTCGAGAGTCCGAAAAAAATAGTTCCGGATAATCGAGGTTGCTGATATTAAATAGGGTTCGTCCCATTCTTACATATTAACTACATACAAAATTTCAAGTCTTTATCTCAATTTGTTCGGGAGATAGAGCGTTTACAGACAGACAGACAGACAGACAGACAGACAGACAGACAGACAGACGGACGGCAAAATTTTTTTTCTAAAAATATGTTTTTCGGAATCTTCACTATCTAAAACGTGTAAATCCGTCAAAAAAAATTTCGATTTTCAAAACGATTGCAAGACTTACCCTATACTACGTATGATGGGTAAGTAACATGTAATTAGTATTAAATAGTTTAACTATTATTATTATGTTAAAAAAATTATTTGTCTACTTATATTTTGTAATTAATTATTTTTGATATTAGTTATTTAAATATCTATTATTAATAAAAACTATTTTACTATTTTAACTTGCACATTAACTGTCTAATGTGGCTGAATGCAAAATTGTATTGCTATCACATGGTCGAAATTGATATTTGTAAGCTAACCTACTATATAATTTAATTTGTCTAATTATTTCCATTTGACATGATTTTTCTATTTAATTTAATCAATGTTACTTCAATTATATTATTATTTTCTATTTCTTGTTCTCAATGGAAATTATGGTTGCGATTGATAATTGTAAGTTATCTTTATAAATATTTAATTACAGTTTAATTGTTTTTCTAATATTTTTTCTTTGAAATGGTTTTTCTATTGCAATTACTATGTTGATGATTCTATTGTGTTCTTGTTATTTTTCTTGATATTTTTCTTTGAAATGAGTTCTCTTTTGCGATTAATCGGGCAATGTGGAAATCATTTTTAGGTCTATCCTGATTTCCATTCAGAAATTAATCGCAATTAATGTGGCTATTTAGTATTGCCCTTGATAATGAGCTAAATACCACATTTTCAATTTTATTTCTAATTCTGACAGCTTCTCTGTGTGATATGGTTTCGCATTAACAAATTTTTACAGTAATTGATGTTGATTTGTAGTATTATCTAATGGTTCTATATATATATATATATATATATATATATATATATATATAGAACCTATATATTATTATCTATATTATCCCATTATCTATATATATATATATATATAGCTGCTAACAAACTTATATTAGTAATTCTTAATCAAATATATAATATCACAAAAAAAAGTGATAATACACATTGCATAAAAAATTGTTATGAACTGGTCCATATTATGAAAAATCTTAAATGTATAAAAAATATCACTACCTATGATTTTAAAGATTTATTTAATAATATCGATTTATCGGATTTACATAATATCATAAATGAGCTTTTTAAAAAATATCAACACGAGTTGGATATATCACATAACATCGATTCTGATTATTTTCATACCTTAACTAATTTCATTATCTATAATAATTTTATCATGCATGATAACAATATATATATTCAAAATGTTGGTATACCACAAGGTGGTAGTACATCTAGTGTATTATCTGACTTATACTTATATTACTATGAACGTCATTATTTAAATAATACAATACATTTATATCGATATATAGATGATGTGATTTTAATTGATACTGATAACATCTGTATATCTCAATTCCCTGTTGATTATCCTTCTAATCTAGAACTTTCAAAAAACCTACTTTTTAATAATACAATCAATTTCTTAGATATTAAAATTATATTAAAAGAGAACACATTTATAACTGATATTTATGACAAAAGGAAAGAATTTAATTTTAAAGTTAATACTTTTACTAATTTTAAATCATGTCTTCATAATTCTGTATATCGTAATATAATACTTAACCATTTATATAGAATAAAATGTCTATGTTCTTCCCATTTAATTAATACTAATATTAAAAAGCTTGTATATGATGCTATAAATAATGGTTATCCTAAAAAATTCATATATTCTTTAATTTATAATTAGATATTACATGATCTTATAATTAATTCTTTGCGAAAAAAATGTATAAAAAAATTATAAAACATAAAAATAATAATAAAAAATTAAAAATGTTAAAAAGTAATAATATATATATATATATAGGTTGGTTGGGTGGGTAGATGTTAGAGTACGGAGGAGGGTGGTGTTGTCTGGATAAAAACGCAAAGGTTAATTATTTATTTAAAAAAAAATTGAGAGTGGGTTATTTATTTTAACATCATTTTTAAACTGTTTAATTTACACCAATATATGGATATTCGTCTAGTTATATCTATAGTTAAATAGCTATATTTTAATTATCAAATTATTTTTAATGTTATTGATATAATTTTTGGTATTATTATTAATAATATTATTACTATTTTAATTTTTTATTTATTTTTTTTTAATTTTTATTATCCTATATTAAGATAATGAGTTTTTACCATGTAAAATCACAATAAATGTTACTGATTAAAGTAACAATAATGTATTTTAAGTTCTTTATGTCCATTCCTTAGAACAAAAAAATTCGAAAATTTTTATATACCTTTCATGAGAACGAATTTTTCGAGAGTCCGAAAAAAATAGTTCCGGATAATCGAGGTTGCTGATATTAAATAGGGTTCGTCCCATTCTTACATATTAACTACATACAAAATTTCAAGTCTTTATCTCAATTTGTTCGGGAGATAGAGCGTTTACAGACAGACAGACAGACAGACAGACGGACGGCAAAATTTTTTTTCTAAAAATATGTTTTTCGGAATCTTCACTATCTAAAACGTGTAAATCCGTCAAAAAAAATTTCGATTTTCAAAACGATTGCAAGACTTACCCTATACTACGTATGATGGGTAAGTAACATGTAATTAGTATTAAATAGTTTAACTATTATTATTATGTTAAAAAAATTATTTGTCTACTTATATTTTGTAATTAATTATTTTTGATATTAGTTATTTAAATATCTATTATTAATAAAAACTATTTTACTATTTTAACTTGCACATTAACTGTCTAATGTGGCTGAATGCAAAATTGTATTGCTATCTCATGGTCGAAATTGATATTTGTAAGCTAACCTACTATATAATTTAATTTGTCTAATTATTTCCATTTGACATGATTTTTCTATTTAATTTAATCAATGTTACTTCAATTATATTATTATTTTCTATTTCTTGTTCTCAATGGAAATTATGGTTGCGATTGATAATTGTAAGTTATCTTTATAAATATTTAATTACAGTTTAATTGTTTTTCTAATATTTTTTCTTTGAAATGGTTTTTCTATTGCAATTACTATGTTGATGATTCTATTGTGTTCTTGTTATTTTTCTTGATATTTTTCTTTGAAATGAGTTCTCTTTTGCGATTAATCGGGCAATGTGGAAATCATTTTTAGGTCTATCCTGATTTCCATTCAGAAATTAATCGCAATTAATGTGGCTATTTAGTATTGCCCTTGATAATGAGCTAAATACCACATTTTCAATTTTATTTCTAATTCTGACAGCTTCTCTGTGTGATATGGTTTCGCATTAACAAATTTTTACAGTAATTGATGTTGATTTGTAGTATTATCTAATGGTTCTATATATATATATATATATATATATATATATATATATATAGAACCTATATATTATTATCTATATTATCCCATTATCTATATATATATATATATATATAGCTGCTAACAAACTTATATTAGTAATTCTTAATCAAATATATAATATCACAAAAAAAAGTGATAATACACATTGCATAAAAAATTGTTATGAACTGGTCCATATTATGAAAAATCTTAAATGTATAAAAAATATCACTACCTATGATTTTAAAGATTTATTTAATAATATCGATTTATCGGATTTACATAATATCATAAATGAGCTTTTTAAAAAATATCAACACGAGTTGGATATATCACATAACATCGATTCTGATTATTTTCATACCTTAACTAATTTCATTATCTATAATAATTTTATCATGCATGATAACAATATATATATTCAAAATGTTGGTATACCACAAGGTGGTAGTACATCTAGTGTATTATCTGACTTATACTTATATTACTATGAACGTCATTATTTAAATAATACAATACATTTATATCGATATATAGATGATGTGATTTTAATTGATACTGATAACATCTGTATATCTCAATTCCCTGTTGATTATCCTTCTAATCTAGAACTTTCAAAAAACCTACTTTTTAATAATACAATCAATTTCTTAGATATTAAAATTATATTAAAAGAGAACATATTTATAACTGATATTTATGACAAAAGGAAAGAATTTAATTTTAAAGTTAATACTTTTACTAATTTTAAATCATGTCTTCATAATTCTGTATATCGTAATATAATACTTAACCATTTATATAGAATAAAATGTCTATGTTCTTCCCATTTAATTAATACTAATATTAAAAAGCTTGTATATGATGCTATAAATAATGGTTATCCTAAAAAATTCATATATTCTTTAATTTATAATTAGATATTACATGATCTTATAATTAATTCTTTGCGTAAAAAATGTATAAAAAAATTATAAAACATAAAAATAATAATAATAAATTAAAAATGTTAAAAAGTAATAATATATATATATATATATATAGGTTGGTTGGGTGGGTAGATGTTAGAGTACGGAGGAGGGTGGTGTTGTCTGGATAAAAACGCAAAGGTTAATTATTTATTTAAAAAAAAATTGAGAGTGGGTTATTTATTTTAACATCATTTTTAAACTGTTTAATTTACACCAATATATGGATATTCGTCTAGTTATATCTATAGTTAAATAGCTATATTTTAATTATCAAATTATTTTTAATGTTATTGATATAATTTTTGGTATTATTATTAATAATATTATTACTATTTTAATTTTTTATTTATTTTTTTTTTAAATTTTTATTATCCTATATTAAGATAATGAGTTTTTACCATGTAAAATCACAATAAATGTTACTGATTAAAGTAACAATAATGTATTTTAAGTTATATGTTAATATGAATGTTATCTCTTAATTCTAATTTTAATCATTTTATTAATTTAATTTTATGTTAATATCGATTATTAATTATTTTTTCCGGTTCAATTATATTTCCATTCAGCTTTATCTTTTTTGTTTGTTATGGATAACTATTATTTTTACTTACTTTCAACTCCTTTTTGTAAAATATTTTTGTTCCTTGTTTAATAATTTGGTTTTTGTGTGATGGTAGTCCAAATTCGTATTGTTTTGCTTTTTCATGGCAAATACGAAGATGAAACCACACACTCCATTTGTAGTTCCAAAGTATTTGGGACCTGAAGATTCTGCTTTCATTCTACAAATTTCAATTGTATTCATATTATTCTTTTTTCCTTCCATGTTCAATGTGTTATATATATATATATAACCATTAGATAATACTACAAATCAACATCAATATGTGGAATAACTCGTTAATGACAAGTTATATCAAACAGAGGAATTGTTAAAAATTGGAATAATAAAGGAAATGTGGTATTTAGCTCGTTATTAAGGGTAATGCTTATATATATATATAAGACAAATTCGTAACAGCAAAAATGTACGAAATGTTATTAAGATCATATATAATTCTTGATTTCTCCATCAGAATCTATGGATTTGGGGATGGATTGAACTTGAGCAAGTAAATTAATTTAAGAATGAAAGTAACATGATGCAAAGCTTAGCATGCGTTTCAGGAGACCAAATTGGTGGCTAGAGGCGGTTAGTTTTATAATATTTCTGCATTTACAAGCTTTGTAGAGTTTATTGCTTGTAGTAAAGACAGGTGTCTAAAAAGAAAAGAAAAAACGAGTTATCCGCCAAAAAACATCTTCGTATAACAAAAGGTGGAAAAAAAGGCAGATGGCAACACAGAAATTGGATTTTTAATAAACCTAAAAAGCGTGCACGATGTTATCTCTCTCAAGAGGAGCCATGCATCATCCTTTTTACGATACAGACGTATTTCGTTTAGTTATGCTGTTACAAATGCGAGATATTTTGTAATAGTAATAAAAGCAGTAAGCAATTATATCACTAATGAAAATTAAATATTAATAATAATTCCATGTAGGGAAAAAAATCCTGAAATGCATGTTTAAAGAAGGTGGGTAGCAATTGCGCTGTGCAACAAAAATCTTTCCTGCAATTTAAAAATCTTTAATTAATTCGATCGTAGAACATTAAGGGACTACTTCAGTCAAATGAAAAGACCTGTTCGCTAATGTTAATCTTATGGAAGAAGTTTATAAAGATATTTTAGTTGCATTTCTATATTTTTAAATATGTATATATATATATTGTAGGCTGTTTTGGCTGTTAGTTTTCTGGCCGTTTTAGTGCCGTAAAGGTTTTCATTATATACAGGGTGCAATATGTTATCTATCGCCGACTTTTAATTTCTCAACCGTTGGTCATGAAATATAGTTCCTGTTACAAAAGCGTTTTAAATGAGGTAAATATTAATTATTTGGCATTGTTCAAAGTAGAAAATCAGTTTTATAAAAATTACGAAATCTAACTTTTTATATGGTCCCCCAATCCCTCTAATTATATTTAGTAAAAGTTTACACATATCATAACAGATATAACACAAAAAAGTTTGATTTATGTACTACAAAAATTGACATAATTATTAAATTTCAAAATGTGAGATTTTTGCACATGATTTTGTCTTTCATTGAGGGAACTGTTAAAAAATGAATTAAAATTATTGAAGAACGAAATTGGGATGCAATGTCCTTTCTACGCGAAACAACCTTTAGCCGGTATCGCTAAATCGGGGTGTCACCAAAGAGGATTATTTCATCTATTATTTAACTGACTTTTAGGGGTCATATTACAGAAAGAATGAAATTAAATAGAAAAATAAATATCAATTTATTGGGGTATCAGAACGGTCTACACGTTATTTAAAATTATAAATAAACAAATTATTCTGGATTTTAAATTAGAATATAAGAAATTTAAAGAAATATATCAATAAAATACATTTTAGATTTTTAAATAAATTACTTGTATATAAATTTTGTAAACTATTTTTATTACTTTTATGCTTTTTTTTATTATGTTTCTCAGACAGCTCTAATAACGGAAATGGGATTTGAAGATGTTTTTATTTATTAACGAAAAAATCTTTAAAATGTAATTTTGGAGCATTTATGGGTATTATTTCAAAATAAAATATTTTTGAGATTTTTTTTTTATGGTGCCATCTATTAGGAATTTATATAGCGTACATTAAACGTCAATAGACGTTGTTTTGTTAAATATAAGTGTGCTGTCATTTATGTAAAATTTTATTAATTAGAAATTAGCAATTTTGAATTATTAAATTAAGGATAAAGTGTTTTAAAAGAGATATTAAACTAAACTCTATGTGCGGTCTGCGATCACACTTAGTCATTTGTTTTTTTAATACCGCATTGATTAAAGATTTCGTCAAACAAATTCACGATTTCATTGTTAATTTTACAAAAGAAACAAAGGCTCGACAAGATCAAATAAGAATAAAGACCTGGCGTGTGTAATAAATTAAAATAAGTCCGACCAGGACTCGGGCATCAAATCATGCCCGGATCCAGTGGCGCCAACTTATATGGGCCCGTAGTGTTTGAGCTCACCCAATAATTTTGAATTCTAGCGTGCCCAATTTTCATTTTTCTATTTATTTTTCTCCCTAGAACAAAATTTATTTTACCAATGACCGCACATTTTAATTCTCCGACTGGTACCCATAAATCCAAAATGACTGATATGTAAATATTTAACTTTTTGCTGTTTCAATTTGTAGTCATGTTCGTGATATGATGATATTACAATAAATATTAGTGTGTTTATGAGAAAAAAAGCATGAGAATATAATTTTTTAAAAATTGCGACTATCAAAACATGATAGCTTGACTTAAAAGTCTTATCTTTATCCAGCTGTCTACCCTTCACATAAAAACAAAATAGTTGTACCATTTTACCAAAATATCTTTGAGCCCACCCAATATTTTTGAGCCAACCCAATATTTTTCAAAAGTTGGTGCCACTGCCCGGGCCCTTGTTGACTTCTACCAAGACCGCCTTGATGTTCCAGCCCCTCTTGTATAGAAACTAAGTTCGGCTACATCATTAATGAATGCGACATTGCATGTGTTACACATTCTTCTCTTATTTCTTAGTCAGTCAAAAGATTTCCTGACCGGACAAATTACTAAAATAAAAAATTTAAAAAGTTGCCAACGCTAGTTGCTTTCTCTTTACTTTCTTGATTAACTGCTATCCAAGAGAATTTGTGCATTTCATGTTATTGAAAACTTAATTCTCTTGTATCCAAGTCATACGAAACAAATGGAACAGAAATTTGAGACTTGAAATAAATAATTTGAGTAAAAAGAATGGGTTAGTATTATATGCAGGTGTACTGTTAGTAAAACGACCACTCCTAGTTTTTTCTTCGTCTCTTGTTTACTTTGCAGTTGGATGACTATATATATAAAATCAAGCACCTGGTTCGTTAAGAGAAATAAATTGTTTTGTCTCTACTTTAAAAAAAAAATCGCTGATTTTTGTCTTTAAGTTTTGAAAAATTTATGCAAGCCAAATCACTTTATTAAAATCTATAATTATTATTAAAGGCAGAGCGGAAATTGGTGAATGAAACATCCGCAATGGGTACGCTATTGTCAGCAAAGGGTTCCTGTAGCAGATGGTAAATGAAAGTATATTAGAAAACAATCTTAAAACAGGATGTTCAAAGAATTAAAATAGCATAAGACGCAACCAGGATTTACAAAAATTATCACCTGCGTTGACCGCAAGAGAAGAGGAAGAGGGCAAGTTTCCAGACCTCCACGATAAACCCCTCCTCCCACCCCATATTTTGAATAAATTTAAAGCTGCTCTTAAATCCAAAGAAGCTAATTCTTGATACATTTCTGAATATATTTTTGTTCGGAAAAGCATACAGTTACCAAATGTTTTTCTTCAGAGACTATATAATCGAACGACATTTTCCATTTTTTGGTAAATGCATAAGATATTTCAGAAAATACCATCAAAGTGTGTGTGTGGAGGGGGGGGGGGGACTAAATCTAAATTGCGACGCAGCAGCGCTAGAAAGTAAGGAAAATGTCATCACATGACAAGAACCATTCATAACTCAATAAGTAATTTATTTATTTACGATTTGGAATAAAGCATAACGCATTTGAAAACTATATTTCGATTATTACTATGAATAGTCGTTAAAATATGCATTTTTTTCTGAAGCCCTGTATTTCCATTCAGAATTTACGACAATAATTAGTTATTTTTGAGAAATTTTCTGCGACCTAGTATAGGATCTACAGAATTTACGCATAGTAACTAATATACATTTTTTAATTAAATGTAAAAACGTATAGCACAGCTGGAAATGCACCTCCAGCAATTATTGTTCCTGAGTTCAATTATTGCTCATTTTCTTCTACAGCCAAATTCTTTTGTGTGTTCCTGTAAATATACGACAAGTTTTATGCACACCATATTCTACAGTAAGAACCTTCTAATACACCTTAGTGATATGTGTCAATTTCAATAGATTTAAAATACTGCAATATCATTAAAAGACACAGCTATCGATTTTTTTCCTTTAGATCTAATGTAACTGAATTCTTTCGAGTGGTCCTGTAAATGAACTGAAAATAGTACACACTACATTTTCAATACCGAACACGCTAATCCCAATAACTATGTAGATTTTACGGCAAAAGAACTACATTTAAGCGAGTAAGAGCACGAACAATTCAGACAGACAGATCGAATTCGTAACACTTTTCAACCATGTTGGAAAGTGTTAAAAATGGAAAACGCCATTCGATTCCGAATTGCCCGATAATCACGATTGACAAACTTTATTATGCTTTTACGTTTAAAAAATAAGCCAAAAAATGTATCAGAAAGTTTCGCAAAGTTGAGCAGGGAATTTGAGAACCGCCGTAATGCCTTTACACATTACGTGTGGCTGTTCAAAACTGTTGATGGAAGTGTGCCGTGAGATAAAAAAGTTGAAAAACACTACTCTATAGGTCAAGGTACCACTATAAATAAATACGAGCTTTGTTTGGTAAACAATATGAATTATCAAAATCAGATACTTATTCCGCAGAGGTAATTTAATCGCTTATGATAAATCTGAACGTATATCAAAATTCCTATGGGAGAAATGTACTGAAGGATCCGTGTAAATATTTTTAAGTTTTAATGAGCAGTGTAATTGAGATATTGTGGACAGAAAAACGATGCCGATAACGCGATCGATGAAAACAAGTTCAGTTTATTTAAGTTAGCTTTTTTTATGCAATTCATTTTTATCATTAGATAATAAAAATTGGCTGCTCCTTTTTGTATTTCGTAATTTTCTCTCAGCATGTAAATTTTGGCTCTACGTTTTTATATAATGTACAAAAATATTAATATTATTTAATGCAGTTTTTTTAATTATTATTTGCGATATATTTTTGCCAGTCAATAAAGAATAGCATCTAACGTGAGAGTTCAATATATTATCAAATAAAAAATAAAAAAGGAAGAAATAAAGAAAAAAAAGTTGAAAAAATTTGTAAGAAATAACATTTAACAACAACTGAGATATTTTATAACACAAAAATGCTATCTGGTGACGGCGTAATTGTCTCAATAAACATAGAGAAATTTTCGAATTTGCATAGAAAATATTTGCTATTGTAATTTCAGCTAAATCTTAGAGTAATAATTGGTTAATTTTATACAACTCTGTGCCCGTGAGCAGACGCCAACTTATATGGGCCCATGGGCCGCGAGTCCACCACCCAATAATTTGATCTCTCCGCCCAACCAGTTTAAACTTATTTAATTCATACTAATTAATGTGTTTAATCATTTAATCAGTGAAATGAAATTTAATTTATTAACGCTCTCAAAATAGTTCTATTTCAAAAATAATAAGAGCATTAATTAGACTTACAAGAGTACTGAAAACTTTTTCAGCAAATCGTCACCTGAGAATAATAAAGCTCTATTTGTGTTCTATTTGTATGCGTAAAAAAATGATTTATCGTTATAGATAAGTTCTATTTGTATCTAAGAAAGCCTTTTTGCATCAAAATGATGTTATACATATTTTACATATGACCTTACAATCATAATATGTTAGGTCATTATATTATTAATAAGGTCAATTATATTATTTTAATCCAGAAATGCCTTTCTAGATACAAATAGAACTTTTCTATATCGGCAAGTCCTTTTTTTTCAAAAACACAGATAAAACCGTATTATTCCTAGGTGACGAAATGTCAAGTTAAATTACTGACGTAAACAAATTTGCAACACATTTTGTCATTTGTTTTGATTTCTTGAATCGATAAAGCATTTAGATGATTAAAATGTATGCTTTTCTTGACATTTGGCTTTTTGCTCTTTCAATGGTTAGCAATTCCAATGTTTTTAAAAATAAATATTAATGCATTTATAAGGAAGAACTAAAGATAATATATTTAATAAAATAATTTATAAAGTATAAATAAATTAAAATAATTTAAAAATTTGCTTAGAAAAAACAATTTAATTTCGAATTATCATCTTTAGTCATTCGTCCCTCCCCTCTTTTTTTTACACACATACACACTAAAAGGAAAAAAAATATATACTAGTATGTGATATTTTACTCAAAAAATTTTGAGCACACTCGTGATTGCCTGTGAGTTATACTTTTCAAAGACATAGTCGATGTCGCCGACTAGTACGCTATCTACCAAATTTTGGTGCGAGAGTGAATTACATTTTTCTTTAATCTTAGCTCAAATATTCTAAAATATCACACCAATATTATAATTGTAATACTCTGTTAATGTAGCCATTATTGAAGCAATATTAGATAACACATAGCACTTCATAATCTCAAAATATCGCAGTGATTAACTTTTGGAAATGTATAACCAGGATTACCTTTCTGATATTTACCAAATGTGATAAATTATCGGCATAAACAATGTACACCTTTTCAAAGAAACAACAGTTTTGAGGAATTCTTGCAAGGATTCTGAACTTGAAATGTTTTCTTCAATAAAATGCAACTACATAAAGAATGAAATACAACATTTTATAGGACAATAAAAATATTATAATATTTTTATTCCTTTCTTATAAAATGTTGTATTTTATTCTTTATACAGTGATTTAAAGTACAAGCCTTCCCTCTTTTTCAAAATGCAACTATTTCTTGCATTTTCGCTTCGCATTGCAAATAATTTCAGTGCAATGCCAATTCTTTCAATACTAATTCAATGCGAATTTTGCTTTCTTCAGTATTTATATTACACAATAAATGTTAACAATTAAAATCGAATAAATTCAATATTGTACAAATATGGGGGTTTCATACTAGAAGTGTTTAATGTTCTAAACTATTCCTATATTAGAAGATTGTTACATTACAAATACTTAATTTTTAAGAGGGTTTTCGGGACACATTTTAAAATAATTATTGAGTTAAAATTTTATTTATCGAGTCTGTAAAATTTCATTTATGGAGTTAAAACTTTTAATTTTTTTTTTTTGTTGATTAACCATATTATTTAAAAATAAAATTCCATAATAAAACTTCTCAGAATTTATTTTTATACAAATTTAAAATTTATTATTTATAAAAAAAATGTGGTGTAATTAAAAATTCTTATAATTCGAAATATTTGCAGAATTTTATTTTTTTAGTATTGAAATAAACAAAAATATACAAATTTTAATTCTGATTCAGTATTTTTAAAAGTATAAATTTAAATAAAAATTTAAAATATTTAAAATAAAAATGTAAGTAATAAATGATGTTACTTTTTAAAAAAAAATCATATTTTCAAAAGTAAATATTTTTTTTTTCAAATTTGTCGAATCAAAGTTAGAGTAAAACAGTTGAAAAAGACATGCTACAAGTTTGAACCAATTATCTTTTAAGGTTCTTATTTTATAACAATTTAAATATGAGAAATGGTGAAAAAAACTCACCATGAAGAAAAACGCATTTTCTCAAGGAGTCGTTTTCATGACAACTATTGCTTGAAAGCTAAATTTTGAAATCGAACCAAAACGAAAAAATTAACATTTCTTTTTCCAGTTAAGAAAGAAACATGATTTAAACGTGATTTAAGCAAAAAAAAACTTTTACTGCAATATATATATATATATATAATCTTATTTAATTTTGAAGATTTTTGTGCCCCGGATTCTCCTAACCCTTTCCGGCGCGGCATCCCTAATAAAGAACACCCAATTTTAATTTTACTAGCACCAAAAATATTTAATTAAAATTTTCCTTTTATAACATACCTGAAAATAAGCAAGTTTGTATTTTATAATGAATTCGTTTATTAATTCTGATTTAAGTTAATTATTACAAATAGATTTACTCCAGAAAAAATTAAAGTATGCTTTACTGTACAAAGTAGAAAAAAAAAAAAAAATCAATATATATTAGAAGAATAGAAGAAACAAAATAAGTTCATTTTATGGTTCAATCATATCTAAGCTATCCCAACCCCGAAATTCTAATACGGAACTATAACATTTAAGATCAATATTAATAAAATGCCATACTACTGAATAATATTGTAATACGGCATAATTTGTTATGTCAGCTTGATGTATAATTAATTAATACACACAGTGGGGGTATAGAGATCAATGCAGAAAAAGAAATATATATATATATATATATATATATATATATATACATCTAAAAAATTAACAGTTGCTGTTTTTTCATTTAAAATTATGTTCTTATTGTAGGAATTATTTTACGAAATACAAATCTTTGTGGCAACACTATTAAATGGATAAATCATTTGATTCCTATTTCGTTCAAGATTTTATTATTATTATTATTACTATTATTATTATTACTTAGTTGCAAAACTTTTTTTTGCTTCAAAATGTTTAAAAAGAAAAAGAAAAAAGCGCATTTTTATAATTATTTTATGTATAAAAAAGCAGAGAAATCTAACAACGAACTCCATTTACCAGCTAAGGAATTCATCAATAATTTATACATTTATTTATCCATTTGTATTGCGAGGTAAAGTGGGGGCTTAAAAAATCCACATGGGTCAATCCATTTCAAGTGGTCCAGAAAATGATTTTTTGGTCGCTCGACCATTTTTAAAAAATCTGAAATTTTTTGTACCACAACTCTAACACGACGGAAGTTCAAAATGACCCTTATTTTTAATTTTACTATTTTTTGTTTGTGCATGGCGGCCATCTTTGTTTCATCGTGTTCAGCGATTTTCTCAGATACTAGGATACACAAAAATGTAAATATCTCGTCTTTTATTTTCCCAATTGAAATGGGGTTTGCAGCATTTTGTTCAGAATAAATTTGGCTAAATGCACGGTGGTGGAATAATTTTGAAAAATAAATTTTTACAGGTGAAATTTTAGCACAAATTTTAAGATTTTTTTCCAAAATCTATCGGTTTGCAAGAGGAAATTTTTCCTGAAAGGAAAACTGTCAACCTTACACAATTTTTTTCTACAAATAGGTCAAAAGTGCGTGTACTTATACACCAAGTCTCAGATCTGGGAGTTGATTTCTCTTTAAGAAAAAATTCCGAAATTCGACAAAAATTTCAAAAATCGCACTTTTTAGGCTTTGATATCTCTGGTGGGACAAGAGATAAAATTCTGAAATTCTGGCCTTTAATAATATTTTATAGTAGTGTTATGCACAAAAAAATTTAAGAAGGAGATTTGACTACAAGCTGAGATATGGCATGGTCAATATGTAAAAACAATACTTCTAAACTATTATAATCTACTATGTGTTTGTTCATACCTAAAAATCTTTTAAATAATGGTTGATGATGCAAAGTTACAAAGATCAACTTCAAATTCTGCTTAAATCGTTATTTAAATAATTCAGATTGTATGCTAATACAATGCACTATTTGTTATATGAACAAAACCTACCAGAAATGCTATTCGTCAATTGCAATGGCCCCGAAAATATATTTGGTTAATTGACCGTTTTTAAAAAATCTGAAATTTTTTGTACCACAACTCTAACACGACGGAAGTTCAAAATGACCCTTATTTTTAATTTTACTATTTTTTGTTTGTGCATGGCGGCCATCTTTGTTTCATCGTGTTCAGCGATTTTCTCAGATACTAGGATACACAAAAATGTAAATATCTCGTCTTTTATTTTCCCAATTGAAATGAGGTTTGCAGCATTTTGTTCAGAATAAACTAGGCTAAATGCACGGTGGTGGAATAATTTTGAAAAATAAATTTTTACAGGTGAAATTTTAGCACAAATTTTAAGATTTTTTTCCAAAATCTATCCGTTTGCAAGAGGAAATTTTTCCTGAAAGGAAAACTGTCAACCTTACACAATTTTTTTCTACAAATAGGTCAAAAGTGCGTGTACTTATACACCAAGTCTCAGATCTGGGAGTTGATTTCTCTTTAAGAAAAAATTCCGAAATTCGACAAAAATTTCAAAAATCGCACTTTTTAGGCTTTGATATCTCTGGTGGGACAAGAGATAAAATTCTGAAATTCTGGCCTTTAATAATATTTTATAGTAGTGTTATGCACAAAAAAATTTAAGAAGGAGATTTGACTACAAGCTGAGATATGGCATGGTCAATATGTAAAAACAATACTTCTAAACTATTATAATCTACTATGTGTTTGTTCATACCTAAAAATCTTTTAAATAATGGTTGATGATGCAAAGTTACAAATATCAACTTCAAATTCTGCTTAAATCGTTATTTAAATAATTCAGATTGTATGCTAATACAATGCACTATTTGTTATATGAACAAAACCTACCAGAAATGCTATTCGTCAATTGCAATGGCCCCGAAAATATATTTGGTTAATTGACCGTTTTTAAAAAATCTGAAATTTTTTGTACCACAACTCTAACACGACGGAAGTTCAAAATGACCCTTATTTTTAATTTTACTATTTTTTGTTTGTGCATGGCGGCCATCTTTGTTTCATCGTGTTCAGCGATTTTCTCAGATACTAGGATACACAAAAATGTAAATATCTCGTCTTTTATTTTCCCAATTGAAATGAGGTTTGCAGCATTTTGTTCAGAATAAACTAGGCTAAATGCACGGTGGTGGAATAATTTTGAAAAATAAATTTTTACAGGTGAAATTTTAGCACAAATTTTAAGATTTTTTTCCAAAATCTATCCGTTTGCAAGAGGAAATTTTTCCTGAAAGGAAAACTGTCAACCTTACACAATTTTTTCTACAAATAGGTCAAAAGTGCGTGTACTTATACACCAAGTCTCAGATCTGGGAGTTGATTTCTCTTTAAGAAAAAAATTCCGAAATTCGTAAAAAATTTCAAAAATCGCACTTTTTAGGCTTTGATATCTCTGGTGGGACAAGAGATAAAAATCTGAAATTCTGGCCTTTAATAATATTTTATAGTAGTGTTATGCACAAAAAAATTTAAGAAGGAGATTTGACTACAAGCTGAGATATAGCATGGTCAATATGTAAAAACAATACTTCTAAACTATTATAATCTACTATGTGTTTGTTCATACCTAAAAATCTTTTAAATAATGGTTGATGATGCAAAGTTACAAAGATCAACTTCAAATTCTGTTTAAATCGTTATTTAAATAATTCAGATTGTATGCTAATCCAATGCACTATTTGTCCATATGAACAAAACCTACCAGAAATGCTATTCGTCAATTGCAATGGCCCCGAAAATATATTTGGTTAATTGACCGTTTTTAAAAAATCTTAAATTTTTTTGTACAACAACCTTAATATGAGGGAAGTTCAAAATGACTATTATTTTAATTTTAATATTTTTCGTTTGAACATGGTGGCCATCTTTGTTTCATCGTGTGCAGCTATTTCCTCACACTAAAGTTTGATATCTCTTGTGTGGCGCGAGATAAAAATCTGGAATTCTGGCTTTTGATAGTATTTTATGGTAGTGTTGTGCAAATTTCAAGAAGGAGATTTGACTATAAGCTGCGATACGGTGATTAAAAAATGTTAAGAAATGCTATTACGAGTACATTAGGAGAAATGAGATTAGTCTCTTTTATTACATACACAGAAAATATCGTTTGTTGAAAACAGTTTAATAATAAATATTTAATTTACAAAGATACTATATATGCTCAACAAAGAGCTTAACACTATTTACGAGTGATGTTATGAGTTCGACCAGTTACTGTTGTCAGTCCATCAGGCTGTTCTTTCTCAAAATTTTATTTGAAGCCACCCAAGTCTTGTCATCCCTAGTTAACTTGAATGAAATTCTCTAGGTTTAATAATTGAAACCATGTCAACTTATTAGTTGCAACCCATTGTCTGTAATTTACGTTTTCTGAAATATGTTCCGAGTAAAATTGTTGCAATAGCATTTCTAGTAGGTTTGTTCATCTAGACAAATGGTGTATTGGCTTAGCATACATTCTTAATTGTTTAAATCACACAGAAGCATTTGAAGAAGATATTTGTAATTAACATTTAACTTTGTACCATAAATCATTAATTTAAAATTTTGGAGGTATGCACAATTACATAGTAGGTTACAATAGGTTTTCAGAATTGTTTTCACATATTGTCCATGTCATATCTCAGCTTATAGTCAAATCTCCTTCTTGAAATTTTTTGTACATAACACTACTACACAATACTATCAAAGGCCAGAATTTCATATTTTTATCTCATGCCCCACCAGAGATATTAAAGCTTAAAAAGTGCGATTTTTGAAATTTTTGACGAATTTCGGAATTTTTTTCTCAAAGAGAAATCAGCTCCCAGATCTGGGACTTAGTATATGAGTACACGCACTTTTGACCTATTTTTAGAAAAAAATGTGTAAGGTTGACAGTTTTCTTGCATGAAAAATTTCCTCTTGCAAACAGATAGATTTTGGAAAAAATCTTAAATTTTGTGCTAAAATTTCACCGGTAAAAATTTATTTTTCAAAATCATTCTACCACCGTACATTTAGCCTATTTTATTCTGAACAAAATGCTGCAAACTCCATTTCAATTGGGAAAATAAAAGACGAGATATTTACAATTTTGTGTATCCTAGTATCTGAGAAAATCGCTGCACACGATGAAACAAAGATGGCCGTCATGCACAAACAAAAAATAGTAAAATTAAAATAAGGGTCATTTTGAACTTCCATCATGCTACAGTTGTTGTACAAAAAAATTCAGAATTTTTTAAAAATGGTCGAGCGACCTGTGCTGGACCACTTAAATGGATTGACCCACATGAATGGTGTTATTTGCGCAAAACGCATTTAATACTTATTTCGAGAATTGAAGAAGGTGATTACTTTCAACTTTCTAATAAGGATCATTTCAAGAATTAAATGAATAATAGCAATAAAAAAGAGGGAAATAAAAAGTTAAATTTAGCAAAAGCAACTAAATGAAGAGTAAAATTAAATCCTTTCTATTTTTAACAAGTTGAAAATTGCACGTCAAGCGTAGCAAATGAGATGCGTTCGTAGTATATTTGTACTACACTATGTTGTCTTTTTTTTTTTTTTTTTTTTTTTTTTTTTTTTTTTTTTGTAACCGGAGATCTTTTTTCGTTAATATTAAGAAAACTGTTCCATACAAAAATGTGAAAATCGATAGTATTATCAAGAATTATTTGTAAACATGCGTACGGCGTTTGTAAACATGCAGACAGTTTTCCAATCGAATAATTATTTTAAGACCTATTTATTGCTAAACTTGGCCAAAATCGTTCCATTATAAAAGTTTTATAGGAGTAATGCATAGGAATTTAATCATTTTTACATTTTTAGATAATTTTGTACGTTAGAAATTTCCAGTGTGCAGACTGTATTTTATTTTGTTAACTTGATTAGTCTTTTGAGGATTTGTTTCCATTTTAAATTCAAATTTTCATTATTTCGAGAGATATTTTTTACATTTTAGAAAATGATATTACTTTAAATTGTTGGCAATTAAAAGCATTGCAAAGAATATTTCCTTCAAACTAAAAACTTAATTATTTGTGGTTATTATAAACAAGAAAAAAAAAACTTTCAATATAGAATTAAATGTTTTAGTGTTAATGAAGGAAAATATTGAAGATTGTGTCATAAGAATTATATTCACATTTGAATTTTAAAAAAGAATGAAAATTTTAAAATAAAAATTCTTAATTAAAAGGACAAATACAGTTCAAAATAATCGAAATTTCTTTCTTTCTTTTTTTTTTTTTTTTTTTTTTTTTTTTTTTTTTCACTAAAAAGTAAATTTTTGATTCAACTTGAATCAAAAATAAGTAAATAAATATAATAAATGAGCAAGAAAGCAATAATGCTTTTTTAATATTTGATATGCCTTCGAATGTAAAATTACGTTTTTGATTTTTGTTTTGTATTTTGTTTTGTTCTTTTTTGCAAGAAAAATTTTAAAATGATTTATATCATTTATCTGGTTCTTTTTAAGGTGACTAATCTATAATATGATCGTTTGGTAAGAAAATTCATTAAATCAAATTAAATTAAAATGCAGTCGTTAAACAATAATTTAAAACTATAATTACCACTACTGACTATCAACTCCTAATCCAAAATTAACCAAACAAAACAAACAAAAAAATCAGAAAGAAAAAGAAAAGAATTAAAAACGTAGCTGATTATGGCAAAAATAAATAAATAAATAAATAATAATACATAAATAAATAATAAATAAATAAAAGTATATATATATACTGGGACATAAATATTAACTTTTTCATTGTTTTCGCAAGTATTGACTCTGTTAAAGTGCTGAAATTTATTTATCTACAAATATTTAAAAATGCTAATAAAAACGCATCTCTAAATTCATACCAAATTCCGATTTTTCTCCAGGAGAATTTCATAATAAAATAAATAAATAAAGAATAAAATTTCGAAAGAATCAAGTTATATATTTTCTTTTCATTTATATTATCATTATTATTACATAATAAATTTATTTATATGTTGATCCTATGAATTTAATGACGCATTTTAACGAAACAGTTGAAATTTCAGTGATCTGTCAAAAATACACAGTACAGAAATAACATTTAAGTACCACTGTTTCTGAAGAAAAATATTTTGCAAAATTTCATCTCGGGATTTATAGCCAGAATTTTGCTTTCCAAAAAAAGTGGTACTGAAAATAATTTTGGTACATCGCATATAAATGAGAGGTCACTGTATACTTTTAATAAATTTAGATGTTTAGATATATTTGAACTTTTAGATAACTCATTTTTGTTGATTTAAAGTAAAGTAATGTTATTCTATGCTTAAAAGCAACTACTTTCATTTAAAGAGTGTGATTTTTTTTTTATAACAATATATTTAGCAGGTTATATATACATTATTATTATTATTTTTTTTTTCATAAAATAAAATAAATGAAATAGATGGGATTTTTTATATTTTTTGCCTCAAATTAGAGAAAATTTGTAGTGATATTGTCTTACTAGAAAAATTTAAATTAAAAACTAATTCCTGTACATCGCGTATAGGTGAAAAGTGACTGTTTATATTTAATAAATTTAGATGATTAGATATGTTTAACAATTTATAAACTTTTAGATAATTCATTTTTGTCTTATTTAAAGTAAAATAATGTTATTCTATGCTTAACTACAACTATTATTATTTATAGAATCATTTTTATAACAATATATTTTGTTGGTTTTATATTTTTTCGTAAAATAAAATATATGAATAAAGCATATAAGATTTGATACTCTGCCTCAAATTAGTGAAAATATTTAGTGATTTTGTCTTATTGGAAAAATTTAAACTGAAAATTAATTCCGATGATGAGATCCGATAAATGAGAAGTCGCTGTATATTTTTAATAAATTTAGATGTTTAGATACGTTTGATAATTTATACACTTTTAGATAATTTTTTTTTTGTTGTTGTTGTTGATTTAAAGTAAAATAACGTTATTCTTTGCTTAACTACAAATATTGTCATTTATAGAATAATATTTATAATAATATATTTTGCTGGTTTTATATTTTTTCATAAAATAAAATAAATAAATAAAATAGTTGGGATTTTTTACATCCCCTCCCTCAGATTAGGGAAAATTTCTAATGATTTTATCTCATTGGAAAAACTGAAACTGAAAATAAATTCCGGTACATCGTGAATAATTTAGAAGTCACTGTGTATTTTTAATAAATTTAGATGTTTAGATATGTTTGACAATATAGATAATTTAGAAAAATCTTTTTTGTGGTTTTAAAGTAAAATAATGTTATTATATGCTTAATCAAAACTATTGTCATTTAAAGAATATTTTTTATAACAATATATTTTGCTGGTTTTATATTTTTTCATAAAATAAAATAAATAAATAAAACATATAAGATTTTTTACATACTCTGCCTCAAATTAGTGAAAATTTCTTGTGATTTTGTCTCGTTCGAAAAATTGAAACTGTTTAATTTATTAGTATAATAGATAAAAAATATAGTATTACGAATTAAACGTATTATAATTTCTATTTATTAGTATAATAGATAAAGAAATATAGTATTACGAATTAAACGTATTATAATTTCTTAAAATGCCACCAGATTCCTTATTTCATTACTGCTGCAATATAATTGATTAAAATTATATGTGTTTTTTAATTTTATTAAAAAATTTTTGAAAATATATAGATTTAGTACATTTAATTTATGTATTGACATTATATTTCATGGAAAATTCTACTATTTATGTATAAATTATTAAAAGGTGTCAATATATTATATGCTAAATATACTAAAATAAAATATTTTAATGCTCTTTGATTTAGATTTTGTCATTTTTATGTTAAATATTAATATATCAGCCTTTTTAATTCGAATAATTTCAGCGGTTTAAGCACGTAGTTCGATTACATGTCTGTTAAATCTGTGTTTTATTTATGATATTTCTTTGTTTTACTTATTTATAGATGAAATTTTAATTTCTTTATGGAATATTATTCAGAAACAAATGCTGAAGTAGATGATACATGTAAAATACTACTTGAAAACTTTTCCGAAAATTAGTGGCAGCCAAAAAAAACTCTTTTTAGAAATGCTTTTTTAAATCTCATAAATTTATTGGTTTCTAAGAGGTACTTGAAAATAGTGCATGCTTTTTGGAATCATGAGAACCGCGAAAGAGATTATCTTGTATATTTAAATTCGTAGTTATATTATATAATCTTATAAAAAGAGAAGAAACATATGTCCCCCCCTTCCTCCCACTGAATGCAATAAACTACAATTTAAATAGTCAAAAAATCTTCCATTGATAAAATAATTCAAATTATTACTTAGATGATTTTTCATATACTTTTTATGTGATCAACTACGCTGACTTTGTCTCCTTTTTTTAAGGGGGGGGGGGCTTTGTGGTCTTAAAAAAAAAATTAACGAAATTTTAATTTGATTTCTAACTTTTTTTTTCCAAGATATCAATTGTAAATTTTTAAATTCACATAATTTAAAGAAATGTCATGTCTTGAAATTAATATCACGTTTAAAATGAAAAAAATTTACTAAAAGACGTATATTGCTCACAAAAGTTAAAAATTTCAAACTATTAAATAAAATTTTAAAGTCTAAAAATTTGTCTCTTTTGACCCTGATGATGACCGCAGAGTAGCTGAAACTTGTCTGCTTTAGACTTACTTTTATATTTTATTTTATTTTGAAAGTTTTAACTTTTGTGTTTAATATACGCTTTTTAGTAAATCTTTTTTATAATATATGTGATTTTAAAATTCACGTTTAGCTTTTTTAAACAATAGTAAAAAATATGCGTAAATTATTTTAAATTTGAATAACTAAAAAATCATAAAATAAGCCTTAAAAATTTTATGAAACAATAGAAATCCGCTATAATGCTAATATAATAAAATACAATAATAAACAATCTACTTAATTTCGAGATTTAAAAATAAGAAGAAGAAAAAGAAAAACGAAATTTTATCCAAAAATAAATATTACGCAAGACGTGTAAAAACAGTTAACAATTAAAACAGTAAGATTAATATTATTCAATAGAAAACAAATCTTTAGATATATATTCACTTATGTCAGATTTCAGACACTGAAAAAACATTTCTTAAAAAAAAAAAAAAAAAAAAAAAAAAATTGCTCATTTTTTTAAAAGGGGAGGAGAGGGGTGATATTTTTTCAAAGAATCTTATAGCTTAATCTTCAAAGAAGAGATAGCAACTGGATATTTTTTAGTGGCATTCAGAATGTTGGTTTGTGAATAAAGTCAATGTAAAATCCAAAATATTAAATGATTCGTAAAAAAACATATTAAGAAATAAAGTATTTATCCTTTTAGAGTATATCAAGTTTAAAAAACTTTTCCAATTCAAAAGCCTCCTTCAGTAAAATTATCCGCAAAATAATAAATAAAGCAACAACCGAAATTAAACCAAACTCAATTTGTAAAATGTAAAATTAAATAATTTTGTTTAAACTGCTACCGCAGTCTACAAGAATTAGGAATTGCCAATTTTTTTTATTCTAACAAATTTAATTTACTACATGTTTTGTCTTTATCCGCGAGTTGGGATAAAGATACGACGGCGACGATTCATGGTATCTAAATTTATAATAATAGGTGTAAATTTCGCGAAATGTTCAGATATTGAAACCGTCAACTCATTAGACACACAGCATCATAGAAATTATATCCGATTACTTTTATAAACATCATCATCAGCAACAACATCAACATGTTGTTGCTCTTGTTGAACAACAGAAACAACAAATATTTTCAATTCACTTCTAGATATAGGTCTTCCCCAGATATTTTTATTACTATTATCATTATTGTTTTCTGTCAACTGCTTCGGTCTGATGATAGTTTCCAGAAATTGGCCGTTTAAATGTAACGGAATACCTGATTTTAAATAGTGTAACTTTACATTGTAAAAAAAAAAAAAAAAAATTCCATTAAATTTACTGCAAAAACTGTTGGCAAGATTGCTGCCAGCAGTTTTTGCCGTAAATTTAACGGATTTTTTTTTCAGTGTACATTGTAATTTTATTTTAATTTAAAAAATAACCTCAAGACTACAAGATACATGTAAAAAATGCTTGTATTATCAGCTTTGCAATTTCTTTTTATTTTTTATTGTCGCAAAACTAATATAGACCTCGTTTAACATTCATCTACGTTATTTACAATAATGTTATTGCTGTTATTTTTAAATATTACTATTGTTTTTTGCGCTTTTATCTATCTCCAGCCTAGACCCATATGTGGTTATTTAAAGACTCGCCCATTCGCCAATTTTATACGATTTTTCTTTTTTTTCTTTTCTTTTTTTTTTTTTTTTTTTCTTGTGCATGACTTGATTTTCTATTTTCAATTCCCAAATTTTATCAAAAATTCTTTGACTTATACACAAGTACACGTTACTTTATTTTCCTTAAGTAAGTTATTCGGCGCAGTTCTCTGTATCTTGCTCTGAAAAAGAAAAAAAAAAAAAAAAAAAAAGGAAAAATTATTTATACACAATTCCCAGCGCCTCTTGGTAACATTCGGATATGCCTCGAATTTGAGTTACCAACTGCGTAAAATTTTGGAAAAATATAATAATTTTACCTGTTTTGAAAACAAAAATGTTTTTTTAATAGTGTATATAATTTAATTATATACGATTATAACATTTAATTGAAATGTTATTGTTCTCTTTGATTAAAATTCTTGACTCAAATATGTTGCATTAAAATTTAAATTGAAGGAATGTATTTTTTTAATTTCCTTATGTATCTTTAAAAATTACTTTCAAAAGATGTCTTTGCATAAACAGTTTCATTTTGTTTTTATCAAAGTAAAAAAGTAATAAAAATATCAAAATAATAAAACTGTTAGATTTATAGAAAAAAGTATAAGCAATAATAAAATAAATAAATAAACATTTAATATTACTATCATCTTAAAAGAATTAATAATCTATAGTCGGTATTTTAATAATGCCTTCAAATTTTAATGAATATATATATATTGGATGTATTTATAAAAGTATATATATAAAATCAAAACGAAAGCTTTAATTATACTTATGCAAACAATATAATTTTCAGCCAACAAAACCTTATCTCATTTTTTAATTATTTAATTGGATATATTTTATATTATCTTTAAAAAAATATTAACTAAAAATTAACATTTATCAAAATTTTAGGTACACGATTTATTTGTCTCGCTTCCAAAGAAAAATAAACATTTTCTACCGCGGATCTTCTTATCATTTTTTGGCAACTAAATGAATGTTTCTCTTTTCTGATTTTCTTTAATTGGCTCGCATTTCTAGAGGGAAAGATTTTCTCATATGGTCCTTATTTTATTATTATTATTACTTCCCTATATTTAAATCATTATGCCTGTAAAAGAGCATACTTAAAATTCATATCACAGCGAGCCTCCAGCTAAATTAGTGTGTCCCGCAGCGCGCCAAAAAATTCACCTTTGAAACGTGCTTGGCGACGTTGTTTTCCCCGCCTCAAATCTGTGGCAACCTTCGTTAGTCCGTTGCCACCTGACGCACAATAGTTGGCAGTCGAGTTTTCTCTGCGGAAGGAGGTCCTTACAACGAATTATTTTGCAACAACTTTTTTTTTGTAACGTTTTTCTCAAGCTTGGATACTTCCTTGCACTTATTAATTGGTGGAATCCAATCGAAATTTAAAGTGCATCTATTGATAAAAGTTGGCATTTATGCATTTTTGTGCTTCATTCCGTTGAATTTTCCGAGTGACTTTAAGGAAACACAGTTTTTCTTCCAAGACTTTGTGCGTCTCGACTCTTTTTACCTGGGAATTTGAGTAACAAGTGGCTTTTTCGGATGGACTGCGCGTGTTTCGTATGAGATAAAACATGCGCATTGGCCGATTTCATGGTATGTTTATATACAAATTTATTTTCCTTTTAAAAATATTTACTCTTTTTTTTCAGGGGGGGGGGGGAGGAAAGAGACTTATTCAAAATGTAATCATAGTGGCACAAGAAAATTAAATACATAGATAAACTATGTGAATAATATATTATGTGTAAGATTTTATAAAGTCCATATACTTTTTGAAACTTAAATGGATTATATTGTAAATCTTTAATGAAATGGATAATTTTAATTTAAAATAAAATATAAAAATATGAAAAAAATAGATGTTATTTGTGAAAAAAATTGATCAAAACAAATTATTATAAGTAAATTTAAATTCAAAATTATGATTAATTTTCTGGAAAATACTATATTTTTTAAGATTCAATAGTTTAATACAAATAATTTTAAACATATACCATTATTCGTTTAAATTTACTATTCTTTTTAAAATGAAAAGTTAATATTGCATTTCCTTTTGAAAACACATTTTTGTTTCCTTTTATTTTTAAAAAAGAATAAAACTTAGTATTAACTAGCAAAAAAAAAAAAAAAAAAAAAAAAAAAAAACATGTTTTTATTTTTAAAAACAAATTAATCTATATTAAATTTAAGTAATTTAAATAGTTTTTAAAATTATAAAAGTGATTAATATTTTATCACTAAAGATTTATCACTAAAGTTTTTAAGATTTCAAAAACTTTAAAACTTAAATACATTATATTATAAATCTTTAATGAAAAATATAATTTATATTTAAAATAGAATATAAAAAAAATGTAAAGAAAAAAATAATCATGTTATTTGTAAATAAAATTGATCAAAATATATTATAAGCAAATTTAAATTCAAAATTATGATTAGTTTTCTGGAAAATAATGTATTTTTTAATGTTCAATAGTTTAATACAAATAAATTTAAACGCATTTCATTATTTAATTAAATTTATTTTATTTTATTTTATTTTATTATTTTTTTAAAGAAAAATTAATATTGCATCTCCTTTTGAAAACATATTTTTGTTTCCTTTTATTTTTTAAAAAAGAGTAAAACTTAGTATTAGCTAGAAAAAAAAAAGTTTTTATTTTTAAAAACAAATTAATCTACATTAAATTTAAGTAATTAAAATAGTTTTTAAAATTATAAAAGTGATTAATATTTTATCACTAAATGAAAGAACCAACTAATTTCGTAATAACTTCTTAGAAAAACGTTTACTAACCTTTCACGTCAACGGGGTTTTTTTTTTCTCTTTTTTCAATATGAACACAATAATCCTAATAATACCAGTAATAGTAATTAATAACAACTAAAGCAAATAAATAAATAAATTGAAAATAAATCAATAAGCAATAAAAATAAATTGAGAAATGAAACAATAATAATAATTTATCTTTGTGATATCAAAGTAAAAATACTTTAATATAAATATATCTACTTATAAAATTGAATATAATTTCTAAAAAATTATTCTTACAATTTCAAATAGTTTAAATGGTGTTTTTTTTTTTTTTTTTTTTTTTTTTTTTTTAAAGCATTGTTAATTTTTACTCTAGGATATTTTTTCCTCGGTACATCTTTCTTTCTTAAAAATAAATAAATAAATAAATAAATAAAAAATACACAAAGATTAAATAATTGGTAATTACTTTTAGATTTTTTAATGTAACTCCTAAAATATTTTTTTTTCTTAAAAAAAAAAAAAATAAAATAAAATAATATAAGAATCATTATAAGAATTAATATTATAAACTTAAAAAACAAATCTAAAAGAAAAATTCCTTTAAAAAAATAACATGTAGCTTGATTACATTGTGATCTAGTATTTTAACATTAAAGCATTATAATAAAATGTTTACAATGTGGTTTTTAATTAGTCGGTCTTTTCATAAGTTTTGTAATTTTCAATAAGAATGGTCTCTGTAATTATTTTTTACTTTTATAATTTGCAAAAAACATCACAAAAATAAATAATGATTATTATCTATGATCAATCATTTATCACCTTTTTAGCAATTATTTTTTATTTAGGCAGTTTTTTTATTTTATGTTTTCGCTTAAACAACTGTAATCATTGTAATTTTTCCTTTTTTAATTACATTTCAATGAAATACTTTTAAGTCCTAAATTAGTTTTTCTCATTGGTGCAAAATCTTCAGTCTCAGGACTGATTTCAGTCTTAAAGAGACTTTCGACTCATAATAAAATCCACTTTTCTTACTTAAATAATACTCATTTTTACTATCAAGAACTTTTAATCACTTTCTTTTATTGTAAAGGATCAAATTTTAGCCAAAGAAATATTCTAACCCATTTTCATTTAGTTATTTCCAATACTCAAAAAAAAAAAAAAAAAAAAAAAAAAAAAAAAAAAAAAAAAATCAGTCTTGGCTTGGATGCACTTGCACCCATGGCTTTTCTATTAATATACTTGTTTATCATGTGTTTAAGTATGTGATATATCACAAAAATTAAATACCCGGAAGAACTGATAGTTATTGTTCCATATTGATTATCAGAAAACGTTATCTTTGTAACTTTTTGTTTATGACACGCGATTAAGTTTTTGTGTATCTTTGACATTTATCAAGCTTTATAAAGAATTTACAGTTTTCTCTTTGAGAGAAACATATTTAGTTTCTTTATCGTGGGGAAATCTTGCAATTGACGTTTTATTTACTTTGACTAAACTGGTTGACTTTAAACCTTACATATTATTCAAGGTCTAATTCACTTATACTGATAACTGAAATAGTTTGTTTGGAAACCGCTGAAAATAAATGCATGGCATAGTATTTAAACTGTAAAACTATTCATTACATCACCCTTAAAAGTTGAATTTATCTTTGTTATATTATACCTTTTTTTTTTTTTTTTTTTAAGTTCATAATGAAAAAAGGGTGAATTTGCTAGTGAACTAAAGTACAAAATTAGCACTAGCCACCGGCCACAACGCCAGTAAATGAGAAAAGTGGCTATTGAAAAACTGACTATCAGTGGCCACCTCCCGGCTACTTTTTCATAAGGAGAGAATAAAAATTTCTGGCATTTCATCAAGGCTTCTACTTTTTTTTTTGTTCCAATATATTTATATTAACACATTTATTTGGGCTATTCAGTTTTACATTAATACTTATAGATAGATTATACTTTGGATAAAATTTTTACTGGTTAGTATTTTTAAATAAAAAAGTGTCCACTAGTTTAAAGAAAGTGGCCACTTAAAAAACTATTCTTACCGGCCAGTGGTCGCTAATGAAATTTCCCCAATTTTGCCCTATATCTGAAAGATAATGAAATTGAGATAAAAAGCTATGTAAAAAATTAAAAAGTTTAATTTTCTTTTCTTCTTACGACTCTGGACACTTATTACAGTTAACTCTGAAATCCGCACACTTAGCGACTGAAAGTTTTGCGGATTATAGATAATCTTTTTGTTTACGTTTTATTTTTTAAAGTTTGACTATCAATTAGGAACAACTGCATAAAAATTACAATGGAAAAGAGAAACGTAATGCTACATCGGTATGTTATATTTAATATAACTAAAATTAAAGAAAATTTAAATTGCATATAATATACATTTTACTGTTTATTTATTATTTTAAGCATTCACACAACACAATAATAGTTTTAGTTTTGGTTTGTTGTCAATAAATTTTTTTCTTTAGTCTATGAACAGTCATTTCTTTTTGCTCAATATAAACTTTTGTTTCACAAGAAAATTTGTTTAATTGTTTATGACAATTTTCATTGTTTACATACTAATATGCAGTGCGGAAAACAGAGAAATGCCGATTATATATTGGCCGATTTCATAGAGTTGACTGTATGATTATAAAATATAATGTTATGTTGTGGAGATGAGGTCTAGAAAGTTTTCTACAGAGAAAATATGCAACATAATTATTGAAACACACTGAAACTCTGAGATATTTTCTCTGTGTTATCTTTAATAAATTAATTTTCTGTGTTTTGTTTACATTATTGTACATTTTTTAAAACAATAAAAAGAAAACATATAGACGGAATCTACTATAAGTGCTCTACGCAGAAAGTTACAATATAACATCAAATCTGAGACATTAACACTAAAATGCCTTAAATCTATGAGACAATTGTTCTGCACCAACTTTAAAAGATTAGTTTTCTTCTTTCATAATGTTTTGCATTTTAATTTTTCATATAAAAATATGTTATGTGGGAGGAATTTAGAAAGCTCTCTACAAAGAATTAGTAAAAAAATAAACAAATAACTGTGTTTCAAAAGTTATATGTATATATAAATAAATACTGCAGAAGAGTTATAGATTTGTTTTTTAAAAAGTAAAAAGAGAAAAAGAAAACCTGCAGAATGAAATTAGTTTGTAATTGAAGGTAACTGTGTGCACATACACACTCAAATCCTATTATTTTAATATAAATAATTATTATCTGACTGAAGTAAAATAAGGTGTTTATTAAGTTGGTCATTTCTACTTGAATAATAAAGTAAGCAATGTTAGTTAAAATAAAAAGAAATACTTGAAATTACTTGAAACTGTTAATATTTAAACGTGGGTTTAATGAATTGCTAATGTTAATCAATTAATGTTTATTAAACTATATTTAATTTAAAGATATTTATAAAAAGTAATCTAATTAATTTTGCATGAATTTTTTTAAGTAATTGTGAATTTACTGGTTATTAATCTTTTCATTTTTTTTAGTTATTATTTAAAGTAGGATAATTAACAGGAATAACTTTGAAAACGATGCATTTAGTCTACAATGTATTTATTTTATAAAAAGTTGTTAGCCATGTATACTACAATGTTTTAAAGAAAGTAATAATAATGATTTTCAAATGAAAGAGTAATTTTACTTTATGTAATTAGTTATAAAGTGAGTTTATTTCTCAAATTTAAAATAATAGCCTATGTTTTTCTAAATATTACTATTTGTCTAAAGTTCATAAACTATGACGAATGAATATCATTCCTTACTTTAAAATTCTGCGTAAAAGTGCTTATTGCTCTTTCCCGCTTTTCATTTTGTTGCTATTCTCCAATTTTTGAAAACAAAGAAACCGAACTTTGGAAGAGGGTGCTGTGTTCGTTGGTATAATTTTTCAAAATCAATTGTCTCTTTTTATATCTCAGTTCTGTTTCCATACATTTCATAATTCTGAATAAATTATCCTTATCTATATTTCATGTATGATAATACCGAAGTTCTATATTGACTTTATTTTTTCATTCTCATTTTACCGCAAGAAAAAAAATCAATTATAAATGTTCTATAGATTCATCTAGTCTTCCGTTTATACAATTTCTTACCAAAAGGTTTTTCTAATGGGTGAGTTTCAACTAAAAATATTGAAAAACAAATGTATAATCTTTTAACTGATTAATAAAAATTTTAAAAAATATGCATTCATTAAAAAAAAAAAACTTAATTGAATCTTTTTACTCATTTTACAATAAGAAAGAAAGAAATAAAAAAAAAAAAAAAAGCCATGTATGTTTTTGTCGTATATAAGCATATATATATATATATATATATATATCATTTCTATTATATTCAATTTATTTATCTGTTTAATTTTATGTTCAATACGTTTTTTTCTATTAAATTCAAATGTTCATATTGTTTACAATTAATGGTCTTATATATTATTATTATTATTCATTTAGCTGATTAATACTAAAAAAAAAAAAAAAAAAAAAAAATGAATACTTTAAAACCCATAAATATTTAAAATCTAATATTATAAATATGAAAAAATATGATAAAATAAATTTTTTTCATTATTATGATGTCAATTATTAAAATATTTATGCATTAATAGTATGTTTGAATTGTTGCATCATTAATATTTTCGACTGTTTTGCCGGATATACATATAGAAAAAATAGTTGAGAAAATCAATAAATTGTAAAAGTATAAGTCACTGTATTTATTTCTTGATTTTAAGAATATTTATACATAAATAATATTCATTTTTGCAATTCGTATTTTAAATATAAATGCAACATATAAGTCTGGTAACATAGGTTACAAATTTTTACACCTGTGTAAATCTTTCAATAGATTTGCTGTTTAAGTACATAATATTAAGCTTTGATTTCTTTACTTTAAGATCTAAATGGCTACAAAATGTAATTGATGTCGTCAAACTGTAAAGAAAGAAACTATTTCGCTAAAAAATGAAAATACGAGTAAAATTAAAATGACCAAATAATGTTTTCAATATTATTAAATTATTATTAAATATTTAAATATTACTTCTTAATTTGTAGATTTAAAATTATCTTTTAAATTTTGAAACACTTACCTTTAAAAAGCTCAAGTTGAAAATTAATTTTAATCTGAAAGTTACAAATATTTATTTTATGGATTGTGCAAATTTCTTTTTGATTTTAGGTATTTTAACAGCGTAAAAAGCAAACATGTTATCAATTAATATTTTCTTGGTGTGCTAATATTTGCTAACATTTGCTGTTGATTTGAACTATTTAGTAGAAAAAAAAAAAACTCTAGCGCATAGTTTTAATTAAGTATAAGTGTCAAAACTTAGTAATGCATCAATGAAAGAATTTCCATAAGTAACTTAGTAATAAGGCTAAATGTTTATTTTAATTTAAATTATGTTTCAACTTTCACTAAATGTTACGAATCAAATTTGCTAGACTTATTTTTCTCGATGATTTACCCGAGTTCTTTATAATTAGGTTTATTTTATTTATTCTTTTTTTTTTTTTTTTTTTTTTTTTTGGGTCTATTTATGCCCATTGTTCCAAAAGTGGCAAGTTTTGATGGTTTCGGAAATAACTTTAATATTTTTCTGTAAGAAATGGATTAATTTTATGGTGATTATTGTATTGGGATCCCCATTTAATGAAAAAAAAGTGAAAATTTTCATAAATTTTGTATTTTGTGTTCAGAAAACTCCCACCTACAAAATAAATAAATAAGTCCTGGATGTCGTTTTAAAATTTTGGGCGTGAATAAAGTCCAGAATGGTTATGTCTTTTATGATATTTTCAAGCTAAATCACATTTGTTTTTACAATATGTGACTATTCAAATGATTATAGAAACAACCAGCGGGGTGCTAAAAAAAAAAAAAAAAAAAAAAAAAAAAAAAAAAAAAAAAAAAAATTGCGTCCGGAGCGAAGTTTTAACTCTCCATCACCATTTCTCTTCGTGACAAATATCACAAAATTGAAAAGTGTAAAAACACAAATAAATTTTATTGAATTGAAATTTTATTGAATTGATTGAAATTTTATTTTATTTTGAAACTTTAACAGGTGTAATTTTAACAAATAATATAGAAGAACATTGTACTTATATTTAAGCAAAGAGGATCAAGAAAACATATGTAGGAAAAATGTATCTAACAGTATTGTATAATTCCAAGAAAGAAGCAACGTGCTATTTTGAGAATGTATGTTTTTTTCCACAAAAAATCCCAATATGTTTACATGCATAATTTTTTTACAAAAAAAAAAAAAAAAAGAAAAAAAGAAAAAGAAAAGAAAAAAGAAAAGAAAAAAGAATAAGAAACAAACGACGATGGTAATATAAATTTGGCTCCCCCTCAATTTTCGCTCCCGGGGCGATCGCCCCCTTTGGCCCCCGCTTCGCATGGCTCTGGAATAACAACAAAAGTACTTATAATAAATACCTGTTATCATTTTATTATTCAGGGATCTGTTTAGGAAAAATTTGAGTCTTTTAAAGGACTTTTTACTTTTTTTTTACCTTGAAACAGGACACTTCACGAAATATTTTCCTCCCCAAACTCAATCGTATACAAATTTTATAATTTTAAAATGAAATCTAATTTGCGAGTAAATAGCTGAAGTCATCAAATAAGTTATTATTTAGCTAATTCATGTATAAATGTTTTTCTTAAAAGTAGCCAAAAAGGAATCTAAATATAGACTATACCATGAAAAACAGACAAACTGCCCTGCACGTGATACTTACATAAATGTTTATATATAAACTAAAATATAAAATATGCATTAAAAATAACCAAAAATCTCTAGCTTTTCGTATTAGCATATTGTTTCAATTTCAAGATACAATAGTATTGTTACAACAGCAGGAATGCATAGAGAGAAGCTATTCACACGTGATATGGATTTTTTTTTTTTTTTTTTTTTTCAAGTTTAAAAATATCTACATTTTTATCGCAGACCGTTTTTAAAAGGTTTAAAAAACTTCACACTTTAAATTGCGGATCGTTTAGGTCCATTCCATGAAAACGAGGAAAATTTCCTGTGTTTGACTCTTACTTCAATATGTATATATATATATATATATTAACTAAAAAGTTGTTAAAATGCAAATTATACATTTAAAGTAACAAAATACCATAGATTTCAATATTCGGATAGTTGTTTTAATTTTAGAGCATAAAAAAAAAAAAAAAAAAAAAAAATACATAAACTGGCGCAAACGTGACATGGAAATGGTCTATGTTCCAATAATTTCGAATTCACAAAACTATGAATAGATTTATTATTGATTTTAAAGAAATGTCAATATTTTTCTCAAAAACTGGACCCCCTGATTAAAGTCTGGATAGTCTCTTGTATTTTTGGAAATATTGCTATTTTTCGTTTGTACTTTTTAATTGATAAAAGAGAGAGAGAGAGAAAGAAAGAAAAAGAAAAACGAGATTATTAGTTTCAAAAACCATAATTTTTATTAAATACTTTTCTATCTCTATGCATTCAATTTCTCTCTTTTTTTTCCACACTGAAATTTCGGCATTTGCATTTATATTCAGAATTTCTTAAACTGTAAATGTTCGTGAATTTGTGCTCAACTTTGCTAGGTTGCAGTCGATATTAAAATGTGACATGTTTTATATTGCATAATATTAAGCATGATTATTTGCTGGAGTAACTGTTATTTTTTTACGTATCATCATCAGAAAAAAAATCCAATCGGAATATATATGGACTAAAAGTTTTATGAAATAATGTATATGGGAGAAATATGTTTAACTTACTTAAGAAATTATTACAAATTGCATGATAAAAAATTAAACATATGTCGTTGTAATTAATTAAAAAGAAAGAAAGAAAACTACACTTATTTTTTAATCCATTTTATCTATATATTTTTTATTTCGATTGTCATTCAATAAAGTTTTTAATTTGCTCTTTTATTTAAAATGCTAATTATTTTCTTCAATTTACTCTTCAAATAGTTACAACTGAATTTAGCATTATAAACTGACTAATATATTTTCTAGTATATTCCTCTCGCAAATGTTGTCAAAGTGTTTATGTAAGATTTCTGTTTTAAAAAAATGGTGCGAGATAGAATTTGAAAATTGTCGTCGGTGGCAGCCTTGTATTTATAGAATCTGCACAGTGCGGAGTAAATTCTTAAATTTAAACTTGAACAATTTTTTTGTAAATAATTTTTTGTCTATCATATTACAAATAGTTTTTTTCTTAAGTTTTCAAAATAGTTTAAGGAAAATGCATATAAATTTTAATACATCTCATACAATTGCGATTGTAATTGAATGCATTGCTTCTGTTTTCCATGTTTTATGTCGTGCATTATAGTAAGCAAAAAAAAAAAAAAAAAAAAAAAAGTTGTTATTATTATTAAATTATTTTTAATCAAAGCAGCCTTTCTTTTCTTTTCTTTCTTTTTTTTTCCCAACTATTTTAATCTTTTATAAAACAACTCAGATTCTTACCCAAATATTAAAATACACCATTTTAATCACAGGAAAATTATAAACAAAATTAGAACATACAAATAAAAAATATATTGACTAAAAGATGCTTTTTTTTTTTTTTTTCATCTCTAATAAAAAGAAAATTACACACTTTTTATAAATATTGCCATTTTCGAACGTACGTATTCAAACTTAACTAAAAAAAAAAAAAAAAAAAAAAAAAAAAAATCGGACTTTTGCTTTTTTTTTTTTTTTATTTTACAAAATTTATAATGATTATTTTAGTAATAATGATGTGAAACTGCTTCAAGTGATAGCTAAAAATTTGGCCTGAAAAAATTAACGCAGTATCACCGTCTGTTGAAAATTTAATGAATTCAATGAACAATTTATATCAAATGCCGAGTTTAAAGAAGCTGCAATAAATAACATTGTTTTTTAAAGCCCATTATAAATATATTTGATTTTTGAGTATTTTGCAGATGAAAAGGAGTAAAATATATTTTTTTAATTTTTCCTAAGCAAATGGCAATTTAAACGTTTTGCTTATTTCTAATTTGTGAAAAGTACTGTGAAATATTTTCAGTAAAGAGTGTAGAAAAAAAACTTTCAAAATCTTTAATAAAACTGTTTTTTCTAATTTTAGAAGGAAATGAGAAATAAATAAATAATGGTATTAATAATAAATGGTATTGATTCTTTAGTCAAAATATCATTCATGATTAAATATATTATAATTTGAAAGTTGTCTAATTCACTATATTGCATGGAAATACACGAATAGGGGGAGAAAATATGAAATTTAAATTAAAAATCTACAAGTTTTACCATGATAATTCAATTATGGACATTTTGAACCAACATAATATTTTACCAAAATTTAATTAAAACATTTAAAATTTTTCTTCAGCGAATGGCAATTTAAACGTTTCGCTTATTTATTAAATTTTGAAAAATACTGTGAAATATTTTCAGTAAAGAGTTTAGAAAAAGAAGTTTCAAAAACTTTATATTTAACAAAATTGTCTTCTTTAATTTTAGAAGGCAGTAAGAAATTACTAAGTAAACAATATTCATTCTTTAATCAGAATATCCCTCATGATTAATTATATTATAACTTGAAAGATGTCTATTTCTCTATGTTGAATGGGAACACATGAATAAAAGGAGAAAAATATACAATTTAAATTGAAAATCTGCCAAGTTTTACTAATTCAATAATTGACATTTTGAACTAACATAACTTTTCATAAAAATTCAAGGCTTTCTTTTTTTCTTTTAAGAGAAAATGACTTAGTGTTCACAATTGACTCGATTGTGAAACATTTAGAGACAAAATGACAGCTGTGATTTAATATTGAAAATAAGATAAAATAATTCTTTCTTTTCTCTGCGAAGCTCCAAAGTTTTCTGAATGTTTTGTTCGGTTGAAGAAAATTAAAATGAAATTCCACATATCTCTGAGATGAACTGTTATCAAAAATATAAATAAATAAAGATAAATATCATCTATGCTTTTATTCCTGTTTTTTCCTCGCCAAGGAAGAGTAAATAAATAAAAAGTCATCTGCTTCCTAATGCATTAAGTACCAATTAATTTATCTAGTGCTTTCATATCGTTGCAACAGAAGCTTTTAATTTAACCGGCTTTGTGGCAGCACTTGTAGATTTATTTTCTTTAATTCTTGTTTATATTATTTACTTTAAGACTAAAGTAAAGAATAAATATTTAGTTTTTAAAGATTTTTTCACTCATCTAGTTTTTAGAACTGTTGTTACTACGTCTTTAACAACATTAGAAACTTTACAATTTTGCTACAAGATCTGGCATTTTGCAGTATTGGATAGTTTAGATAATATTCGATTTCTTGTCTTCTTCACGTCAAATTGTGTTTTATAAGATTCTTATTTAAGAATAATACAAACATCGCTGAAAACGTTTGTGCTGCACGGTATATGTTAATTATTTTATAATAACACTATTCCAGGGAAACATATCATGTAGGAATATTTTATAAATAAAAATTTAATGAAATACTAATACTAGACTAATAGAACCTTAGTTCTACTGTATATTGGATTGTGTATTTATATATTTTACCTTTATAGGAAATCAGCTGTTCATCTTTGACTTTGTCTTATTTTATAAATTGTATTTCCTTAATTGCTTGAGTAAAAAAAGCAACAGTTGTCGCAATGTTAAATATCATTGCCAAATGCTTGGAAACGCTTAGTAATACTTTCGAACTTCTCACGTTGGCATCAACTCAGATAAAATCATACGTCATACCGATTAATTACTGTTATGAAGAAAGATTCTACATAACTTTAAATATAAACCATATACCGTAGTGATTTACTTCTGTATGTTTTAATTAGCCGTTATTTACTTTCTGTTTTTTCTCCCCTTTAACAGTTATATAAATAACTGTGAATTATAATTTAAGAACAACATAAGATTTTTACAGCAAGTATAAGCATGCATATGCATTTGCTTGTACAACACGAAAACGGTAATATAGTAATATATTGCAGGTCTAATTATCCCGACTATGTCTTTTGGATTTAATCCTAATATGCAAAAATATGGATTAATGGAAGGCAATCTTTAACCCGGCAAGACGGACATCATAAAATGTAACACTAGGACAGCCATGGGGTGTCAGCACGCCTCAAACGTATTAAACGGCATAAAAAAAAAAAAAAAAAAAAAAAAAAAAAAAAAATCTTTAGAATTTGATGTGTTAATGAAATTCATGATAATTATTCTTTTTTTTTTTATGAAAAATGATAACTTAAATGTTAAATTTTCGTTAATTTTAAAAATTAATAAAAATAAATTTAAAACTCTCAATTTTGTTTTGATTATTCGAAAATATTAATTTTTCTCATACTGTAATTAATAATGTTTCTTTACAATTTTTATCATAATAAAATTATGCATTATTTTGGATAAGAATAGTGAGAATTATTTTCATAATAAAATAGGTGTACATGGACCAGAAATTTTAGATTTTGAGTATCTGCACACCAAAAATCGTTCTAGAAGGCTAAAAAAAAAAAAGAATCTGAATTAGTTTTTTTTCATACTCCACGTACAGAAGTTAATCTTGGATGCAGGTGCTGATAGGCCTGACCACTTCGGTTTATAAAGAGATGCAGCTGATGAATATGTTCAGGCATGGGGTGTCAAAATACCCCATGCCGGATTTAAAAAAAAAAAAAAAAAAAAAAAAAAAAGATTAAGGTAACTTTTAGTTTCACTGTACTTTAATGATGTTTATGCACACAAAAATTGATGCAGTATTGAACCAATCTAACATCTAGAGTCAAATTTCTATCGTAATAAATAGTTTTTTCTTTACTTTCTAAAAGTGTTTTCTCCTTTAATTTCGTCGCGAATCTATTCACTTTTTATCGTCATATTATTTTAATTGTGTTTCATTTGTTACTTAATAATTTTTATTGACTCAAAAATTAATGCAATTTTGAACCAATATAAGTTAACATCTAGAGTCAAATTTCATTAAGTTTTCCTTTACTTTCCTTTAAAAGTGTTTTCTCCTTCACTTTCGTTGCGAATGTGTTGACTTTTTATCGTCTTATTATTTTAATCTTTTTTCATTTGCCACTTAATAATGTTTATGCACACAAAAATTAATGCAATTTTGGACCAATATAAGCTAACATCTAGAATCAAAATTCTATCGTAATCAGTGTTGTAGTCGTAAACAACAAAACGAAACGGAGGGCATACGCTCAAAGCAAAAGCTATACCCTAGAGTGTATATAATATAGCTTTTTGGGAAACAGAGGGTATACTTAAAATCCAGAATATACGGCTTTTAACCCCGTATACCCTCCACTACATCCTTGATTGTAATGAAAAGAAAAAAATCCTTTACTTTCCTTTAAAAGTGTTTTCTCCTTTACTTTAGTTACGAATCTGTTCACTTTTTATCGTCATATATTATTTTAATCGCGTTTTCATTTATTACTTATGTAAGAATAACATAATAATCGCCGTTGCAATACTAAATGTCAACGCCGAATGTTTGCGTAACGCCATGGCACTGACTAATATTTTTTAAAGTTGAGCTTCGGAATCTACGCTGATGAAATCATATCCGATAATAATCAACTATCATTATGAAGAGAGAAGCCTCTGTGCACTGCCAGAAAGAAAACCATTAGCGAGCGTTGAATGATAAGTTGAAAATACGCCATGTCAGTGGAACGACATTCGTCGCGGTTATGGGTATATTGTTCTCCTAACTGAATTTATTGTCAGCAAAAATGTTTCTCGCTGTTGGGAATATTGTGTCATTGTGCGTGATTTACGTCGGAAGAATTTACTGTCCTTTGAATGCCAGTCCTGACGTTCGCTATTCAGTGGCATCGGTTTGAATTTTTGGGGGAAAGAGATAAAATGTGACATTCTTCCTTTTGTATATCAGCCATGCAATCGGTAGCGATACTGTTTAATTTTTTCTTTTAAACTTTTGAATTAGGTCTTGTAGTCCCTGGGAAATGAAACTCTATATAAGAAATGCAATCTTCGATAGGTTTTGAGATAATAGTACCAAAGGTCTGTCCAGACTTTTCTCACAGGGTCCTGTTTTTGTGAAATTGTGAATTTTTTTCTTATATTTGTGAAAATTCTAGTCAGAATTTTGTGAATTTTAAATTATCCATGTCTTCAGATTCTCTTTTTCATTTATAAAAAACTAAGTAATATGCTCTTTGGTGAGTTCAACTACTTATTTACAAGCCAGATTTTATTATTAAATGATTAAACTTGTGAAAAGTTCAATTTGAAGGTGAAAAAATTCTGTGAAAAGTCTATTTAAGAGACAAATAATTTTGTGAAGAGTCCTCTTTTGGGATAAAATGTCTTGTGAAGAATCTTGTTTGGGGATAAAAAAAAATGTGTGAAGGTTCCTTTAAAGGACCTAAAATGTTCCTAAACATATCCCTGAGCATAGTTCATTGAATAAACCTTAACAGGCATCTTAGGAACTAGCATGAAATGTAAAGCTGTATTCCTATTACTTGCCTTTTGAATATTGTCTTTCGGTGTAACACTATCGATGAATCTATTTGAATTTGTTTTTAAAATATAGAATGCATTTCTTCTTTTTTTTGTGTGTGTGTGTGTTTGTTAGAAGATATGCCGGCTGCTACACTATTTAAATAGTCTTTTTGGATTTAAAATTTTGAATTAAGTTTTCTATTTATAGTACATTTAATTGCATTAACTCTTTCAGGGCAAACTTCTCGCATAAGATGCATATGGTCTTCATATTTAAGTACTATTATTTCTGAATTTTAATCTTTGCGTTATCTAATAACAGAATTCTTGTCACTTAATAATACTAAGATTATCAGTGGCGCCAACTTATATGGACCCACGGGGCGTGAGCCCACCCAATAATTTGATATCTCCATCCACCCATTATTAATTGAGCCGCCCCCGATATTTTTGTATTTGTTCAAAAATTTTTTGAGTCTACCCAATATTTTTGAAAAGTTGGCGCCACTGAAGATTATCATTCCAACATAGCGATATTTAAAAATAAATATGTACAGAACACTGTATATGAGTATAATAGCGGCTAGGAATAAGAATAAAACGTAACAAATACAATTGAAGGCGTTAGTTTCAAAATTCGCCATATCCCGAAAATTAAATTTTGGAAAATCCCGAAAATTCTCTGAGCGCATCCATTGGTTGTCATTGTAAACTAAAGTTTTGCAACGTCAGAAATAAAAATAAAACTAGGTTTTTTTTCTTTTCGATACAGGTTCACAAATTGAATAGACTGATAGAGAAAATTCGATTTTTTTAAATTTTGGATAAGGCGAATTTTAAAACTCGCGTTCGCCAATTAAATTCTTGTGGCTTTTTATTGTTAATAATGATAATATTACAATTCATTACATTAATAGCATTTCAGAATAATAAATATTTAGATAAACAAAAGTGTTACAATGCAAGTAAATCGAAAACATTTGAGAGAAAATCGTTCAACTCTTAAGCAATAATAGAACCACTTCGGAAATAATCTTCAAATCGAAGTTGTTTTGATTTTTCATGGTAGTTGAAAATCGTTTTATTTATTTTATAACATCAAATCTAATTCGATACTAACGGGGGATTTTTTTTTTTCGATTTGTGTTTTTATATTTTTTCTTCTCCTAGTTCAATTTGGTTAAGCAATTAATCTAAATTCGGTTCCCTAAATTGGAATGTGCCGATAAACAAAAACGAAAACAAATTGTCGTGTAAGAATAACAGGGTTACATATATTGCGAAAGAAATATTTCAATGATTAAATTGGAAATTTAATTTTTTTCTGGAAATGTTGAAGTGTTGAGGGGGGGAGGGGGCAGTTTTTTTTCTGGGAAAATTTAAATTTTTTAAAAGAATTATTTTTTACAAATAAAATCTTATCTTGGCACACATAAAATATTACACTTATTTTAAATTTGTGTATAATACTCTTTCTCCTTCATATGAATAGGCAACGAAAAGAAATAAAAATGCTTTTACCATTAAAATTTTAATCTTTTTAGTCACACATAATATTTTTTCTTGTTTAATTTAATACCATTGTCTGTAATATACTATTCAATTATTTAAATGGCTGTTTCAGCTGAACGTAACTACTTTAACATTCCGTTAAAACTAATTTTAAAAATAACAACAACGCACCCAGTAATTTCTGGAATTTTGATTTATGTACCAAGAACGCAATATTCCAATTATTGTAGAATCACTAAGTTGATAGTTTTTTATATTAAAAAATAAGCAGAAGTTGTACAGCAGATGGATTTTTGTATGCATGTAACTTATATAAACTGCTGACTGAAGATCCCCCACTCCCTCTTTTTCTTTTTTGTTGCAAAGTTCTGTGTATATACAGCCAAACCTCGTTAACATGAACACGTTTAACATGAATTACTTTTAACATGAAATTGTTTTCACAGTCCCCTATAAAAATGGATACAAAGATTTGATACTGATAACATGAATTACTGTTAAAATGAACAAAGTTTTGATTCCCCTTGAGGTTCATGTTAAAGAAGTTCGAATGTATATTTAAGAATCAAGTTATGTGAGATATCGTTTAACTGGAACAGACGTTTTATTGGAACAAAGTCAAAAAGAATATAAAAAAGTATCGTACATTTTTTTCGGATAATTTGGTCAGCCATTTTATCGTGACAGTGTACCTTTTCATATTAAAAATAACTTGCGTAAAGATAGAAAAGAATAAATCAGTTCATCTGATCACTATGATATAATATAAAAAATTGTTCATATAGTTATGAATAAAAATGATTTTTCTCCTAGATACTGTATTACAATATCTTCGTCCCTACCATTTTTCATATTTATATAATTTTGCTTGACTTCCTTTTCAATAAGAAAATTAGCATGTAATTATCTATTTTCTAAATTAATGTTTTCATGGGAAACACTGAAAATAAAAATAAAAAACTTTTCTTTTTTAACTTTTAGCCGCTATCAATGATAGTGGTACCGAGCGATTCTCATGCCTCAATATATTATTGATGCTGGAATTGATACAATAACAAAATAATAATAATAATAAAAATATAATAATAATAATAAAGAAAAGCATAAAAAGGAAAATATTACCAAACATGAATATACTTCTAAAATATATTTTCTATTATCATTTTAAAATCGGCTATAATATTTTTTTCCGGTTCATTTTCTCCACTAATAACCTTAACGGATGTATACGAGGGGGGAAAAAAGATAAAAAACTTAAAAAAGAAGATCCTTATACCAGTATGAATGTACCGATGGAACGAAGACCCTCTTCTTTTGTAAAGTTAACTAAAAAGACATTTTTTTTCCAGAACATCGATTGTAATTTGATATTAACGAACGAATTTCTTTTCTTCTTTCGTAAGGTTAAAAGTGCTTTCGGCCAAGTAATCAATCTAAACTTTATTCACCTTAATTGGAATGTGCTAAAAAAGAGAAATTATCGGATAGAATAACTGACCACACACACAGAGGAAGAAATATTTTCGACGACGGCCTTATCAAATACTTTAATTTCAACTTGTAACTTTTATCGATGAAAACGATACGGAGAGATTCCTATGCCTCAACATATTATCGATACTAGAATTAATTTTAATCATTCGCGTTACACGTGCGTGATCAGTTTTCTCCTTTTGCCGGAATCATGAATGTGGAAAACAGAAAGAGGTTGTCGTAATTTGACATTCACCTTCAAAGTCTGTGAACTTAGATGGAGCCCACACGTTTTTAATCCCGCCAAATCAGAAAAAGGGATATTATTCGCGCAAATATATCGCTTCTCGATGTAACAGATATTTAGCTGTGTGTGGGTTTTCAACATCACGGCATTTAGAGTTAATGTCCTTGTTCGATTCACCTACGCCTTTATCGGGTTTTTAGACCTCTCGTATTCGTTAGATTCACGATATTTAATGTTTTTTTTTTTTTTTTTTTTTTCTTCAATTTGCTTTGTTTCTCTACTGTCGACAGATTTTGCATTTGGTGTGATTATAACACAAATCCATCTTTCGGCTACATTTCGCGCCTATGCTTCAAAAGTGGTAAAGCTCAATTGAATTTTTTGAGTTAGGGCTTCCACCAAGTCCTTGTTATTTATTTTTTATTTAAGTTTGTACTGAAAAAAAAAAAAAAAAAAAAAAAAAAAACGCGATTTAACTTTGGTTGGTACACTTGAGCGTTAAAAACTTGTGAACATGTATGTTTAATTTTCTGCTTAAAAATAAGTTCTAGAACAGCCAATGAAACATGCTTGTTAAATACAATCAGAAAATCTCTACTGAATAACTTAAACATAGCTTTCCATCATTCTTGCATATTTATGATAGAATAGCCTATATCCTCAGATATTTTTATTGTAAAACTTCCATGTGCGAATCTCTCTATTATAATTCACCTGTAGATTCGATTGTTTCTAAATTCGCCTTCTATTTACTATCAACTTAACGAAAAACCAAGTTTTTGTTATTTATCTTTCATTTAACTCTGGTTGGTACACTCGAGCGTTAAAAACTAGTGAACATGTACGGTTAATTTTCTGCTTAAAATAAGTTCCAGAACAGGCAGTGAAACATGCTTGTTAAATACAAATCAGAAAATCTCTACTGAATAGCTTAAACATTGCTTTCCGGCATTGTTGCATATTTATGATAGAATAGTCTACATCCTCCAATATCCTTATTCTAAATCTTCCATACGCCACACACTCCCCATTTCAGCCCACTTGATGCTTCAATTGCCTCGGAATTCGCTTTTTATGTACGTTCAACTCTGCTGAAAACAAAACCCTTGATACTTATCATTTATTTAAAGTCTGAACTCGAAAAATGCAGTCAACTCTATTTGTCGATCTTTCCAATCCTGGAGATAAGCGAACGTTCGGCAAACATTACTTGTGTTCTATGACTGGAGCATTTTTCGTCTACCCGCCAAACGAAGTGGATAAAATTCCACTGGCACTGTTTACCCCTGAGATCTTACTGATTTCAAAAAATGTTTGCTTTCGCGTGCGGGGATTTCTTTTTTCTTTTTTCTTTTTTTTTTTTTTTTTTTTTTATTCTAAGTGTTTTTCCCAAAATGCCTTGGAGTAGTTGATAAAGGAATTCTTAGAAGCAGGAATCTGTAATTTCTATGATATGCTTCAATTGCCGTCTGCTATGGATTATATTTGTTGATGGTTCGGTGATATGTTGGATGCTAAACTTACGATTGCATCTCTCTTCCCTATTCTTCGATGAAATATTTAAAAATGAAGCATTTTAATCCTTGTAAATATAAAATATTCATGTGTTCTTCGTGCAACTCATTAATTATCCTCGGCTCAGCTGTTTTATTTGATTCTAAAATATTTTTAAAAATCAACCTTTATCCTTTCCCTCCGCTGCGTCAGTACTTGGCTTATTCTTTTATTTCCTGTTCCTGTTCCTCGCTGAAATATTTAAAAACGAAAAATTGTATCTTCTATATATTATATAAAATATCCGTATTTTCCCGTGCTACTTTTTAATCTGCTTATTATTTTAAAAATAAAATTGTCTCTATATAAACATCAAAATTTATTTTTTTTTTCCTAAAATTTTATTTGTAAATATTTTCTATTCTATTTTGCCTTGCCTAGTATGATTACACATTCAATTTTCAAAATACCCGCATGTTTCACACAATTTATTAATTTTGTGTACATCGTAGAAAAATTAACTTTTCTTACGATTGCATTTTTCTTCCCTATTCTTCGATGAAATATTTAAAAATGAAGCATTTTAATCTTGTAAATATAAATATTCATTTGTTCTTCATGCAACTCATTAACATTTGCATTATTCCTATAATATTTTATCTGTATTGAGAGATGAAAATGTTCCCCTTATCAGGTTTTTTATTTTATTCTAAAGTATTTTTTAAAACCATCCTTTATTCTTTCCCTCCGCTGCGTCAGAGTTTGGCTTAATCTTTTATTTTCTGTTCCCGTTCTTCGGTGAAATATTTAAAAAAGAAAAATTGTATCTCTACATTGTTATATAAAATATTCGTACTTTTCCGTGCTGCTGTTTAATCTGCTTATAATTTGAAAAAAATAATGTATCCATATAAGCATAAAAATTCATTTTTCTCCCCTAAATATTTTTTATGTTTCTCTTCCAAATACACTTCTTTTTATAAGCATTCTCCCCTGTTTTTTTCTCTCCCCATTTTTTTCTGTATTTATTTGCTTGTACGCATTCTGAATCTTGCCATCCCCCCCCCCCGCCCCCCGTACATACAAGATATACAGAAAGATACTGATGTTAATCGAACATCCTATCAAATAATTTCACGATACAAACTATCAATTAATGTTTGCCTAGAAATTAAAAAAAATAATTTTATTATTAATACTAATAGCGCATTTCATTTTTAATTCTCAAGATTTAAATTATTTTTATTGACAGAGTGCATTTTACTAATTTTAACTAGTGAAAATAAATCTAACTATTTAGATTTATTTTCACAGTGATTAAATTAAAAAACAGCGATTCGTTTAATTTCAAAACCACTGTTTTATGCATTCTGTTTATCGCTTACTAAAATTACTTGTTGAAATTTCCCATTATTTATCACAAATAAGTGGGTAAGTTTGACCTTAAATCGCAAAGAGGTTTCGTTTAATTTTTTTTCTTTCAAAACAATTAATCATTTAATTTATAATTATTAAATAATTGCATAAATGGTAGTACTAGTAAATTTAATTTAAAAATAATTATATAAAAAAGTTATTTATTTTAATCATTAAAAATGTTCAAATAAAATTATTTAAATAAAATCCATGAAATGAAATTTAAAATGCTGAATCATTTATAAATCGCAATACTCTTTTAAAATAGAAAGAAAATTGTATTCCAAAAAATATTATGAATGTCAGTAATGAAAAAAAAAAAAAAAAAAGAAAAAGATATAGACCCTTAAATTGGCAAAAAATAAATAAATGATAATAATAAATAAATAAATAAATAAATAAATAAAACAATTTTTTAATTAAATCCATCTTAAAGTGAAAATTTCAACTTGCAGCACCAGAGCTCGAACTAAGCAGGTGTGTAGAATATGTCCGATCCGGCGATCTAGGATCGGGGGAAATTTTAATCAATTGGGGAAATTTTGCAGAAACATATATACTTGATTTTAACAACAAATTCCATAATTTCCAGAGATTGAAAAAAAAAAATCATTACAATTAAAAAGAACCGTATGGCAACCTTCGCAAAATCGATCTCAGAATAGTTATTGTATGTATCTTATATCAAGGGTGATTCTGGATGAATTTTCAGACAATTTAAAACATTCCATTCAAAAAAAAAAAAAAAAAAAAAAATCGGTCATCAATATGAAAATTCGGACATAAAAATCCAAGAATCTCAAAAACTAAAGATTTATCAAAAAAAAAAAAAAAAAAAAAAACGCGAATTTCGTCACAAAATAATCACAAAGTTTATCAAAAGATCGTGAGAAAACCACTAAGTTTTGTTAAAATGGGCTAAATAGCCGCGATTTTTGACAAAATATGGCAAAATAATAGTCGCAAATTTCCTCAAAAGATCTCAAAATAAAAGCGATTTTCATCGAAAGCTCCCCCCCCCCCTATGCGCGGGCCTTCTACTATACTGTAACCTTTCAGAACTATTGCTGTGAATTTCAGTTTTTTTTCCTACCCAGAATCATATGCCATATCAGAATCATGGCCAATCTTCCATTATTCTGATTAGTTGAAAAATAATGGAATAATAAATTTTCTATACCTAAGACAATACAGTATTTACCTATAACATATCGCAAAATTTAAGGAAATTTTGACATGGATTGGGAGAAATGTTGGGAATAGAAACATTTTCTGCACCCCTGAACTAAGAACCTTTTGTTTGCTAGCGAGATGTTTTACCTCCAATTTATTATGCCTACACGCAAAACGGGTAAATTAAAATTCTCTTTTAAAATTTAAGTTGCAAAAATGAATGGATGACACTGAAAAAATTAATTTAATTAAAATAAGTTTTTTTTTTATGATTTGTTGTGTGACACGAGGCATTCAGCTGTAAGTACACAAAATTTGAAGCTTCTGAAGTATACAATTTTTGTGTACGGACTCTGTAACGGACGGATAGGCAGAGGACAGAGACGATTAGAGTTTCATCAGATAAACGAAACCCTAAAAATAATTGAGAAAAATTATAATTATATTCTCACCTTCCAATGTTATAATTTAAATAGTAAAAGACACCGATCCAACAAACCAATGATCTAATTAACACCAGCTACTGTTGTGTCATTATCTTGATATATGACCGACCTCATTATTGAAATTAAGTAACTTGTTGAAGTCTCCGTTACTTTACACAAAAAATTCAAAATAGGAAAAACTATAATTACCCGTCCAACCACTTGAAGAATGCTTATTGTTTAAACGCATAGTCAACCTCAAAAATATACCATTACAGTAGTTGTTAAACAACTTTAAATGGAAAATAGAAACTTACTCGTCTAGTTTAAGAATCGAAAACTTGACAAATAACCTTGACAGTTTTACAGTTTACGTTCGAAATAAAATAACGAACTTCGGCAATCGTTTCACCTTGAGGAACGGATACAGTGAAAGGCTGGCCTGAAAAAAAAAAGTTTTAAATAAAAGTAAATTTTTATCTAAATGCTTTTCTTTTTCTTATTTTAGGAAAAAAAATAGTTTGGGTCGTGTTGCGCGAAGACGACATAAACGTAAAACACCCGTAAAATGGTCGTAATTAATCTGTGTTTTCAGGAAATGTTTTTTCATTTGCTTTGTGCTGTTTGTTTTAATGTCTTCGTTCGTAGTGAAAGCGTTATTAATATAATGAATTTTATTTTTAATCTCTGAGTACTTTCAAAATATTTATGATATCAAATACCGAGATTTTCCTTTATGTTTTTTTCGGACATTTGTTTTAATTACAAATTAAATGTTTGTTGCTTTATTCGCTTTGTATCTTTTTCTTAGCATTCCTTTCGAGTGGAAAACGTTACTATTATGTACTCTTTTTTTAAAAAATACAAAAGTACTTTCAAAATGTTTAGGGTATCAAATATCTAGGTTTGTTATTTTGATAAATTTTTAATCATTGTTTAATTCACTTTGTGACTTTTGTTTATTGTTTTTCGTGTGAAATGAAATTAAAGTCAATTACTAATATTTTAAAATTTAATTTTAATACATGAATACGATTGTTGTATCAAATACTATGTTTTTGTTAAAAATTATTTTAGTTACAAACTACAAATTTCGTTATTTTATTTATTTTGTGTAGTGTTTTGTGTTTGGGATGAAAGTTGTAAGTGTTAAGGATGTTCTTAAATCAAAAAGGGAACTGTGTGACCTAAGATTTAATTTATTTTTGTTCGGAAATGCATGAAACTAGCTGTTGTTGTTGTTCAGAAACTATTTAATCGCTCTCATTTTTCTGTTTTTTTTTTTTTTTTTGCAAACGCAATAGATCTTTCAGAACAGGCCATCAATTTTGGCGTTTTGAACTGCATTCCTCGACGAAAGCAGAAAAACCAGTCTTACAAAGAGGGAAAAATGTCTTTGTCAAGTGATCGAAATCGCATAACTCAATAGATAATTTATTTATCAAAAAATGGAAAATACTGTTCAATTCCAAATCGCTTCCACAGTTAAGCCTTTCAATTTTATAGCTTTTCGTTAAAATATGAATTTGTAATTGTGTCAAAACGTTTTGCGCTTGTTGAGCAGAGCAGTTGAATAGCCTTAAGCTCTTATTATATTTCGTTTAGATTTTAAAATATAAAATTATAAATTAAGTATATCTTTCAGAAATATTTTGTTAGAGGGGTTGAGTTGAAAACCTCTGCTTTAGAATAAGTACAGCCTTCTGTGCCTGTGAGGAACTTCGTTTAAATTTCTTCCCCGTCTCCGCGTCATTTCTTTGGAGGAGGATTTTCCCACCGTTCGAATAATAGAGAAGAAAAAAAAAAATTCTTAACTGCAACTCGTGACTGGATCCCGTTTAGAATGGAACGATTAACTCTGATTCATGGAGAATTTCGTGATGTTGCTTTATAGAGAAGGATTTTAGCAGCAATCTTGCGTTGAACTCTGTATCAAAATAAGCAATTTATTTATTAATGTGTTTTTTCCTTTATCTGGCTTGGGCTAATTCATTTTATTCAGGAACGTCATCGCATGAATACTAATTAATCTTATTATGTAAGGCAAATAAGGATAAAAAGAAAGAAAAGAAAGCCGATTATATACTTTAAAAGTAATAATAAAGAAGTTTTGGATTATTCTTGCCATATTTCTGTCAGTTGTATCCATATCTTCTGTAAGTTCAAAAAATACTTTTAAGGGGGAATATTTTTAAGAGGAATATTTTTTAGTATATTTCCAAATTTAAAGAAATTACATCTAGTGTATTTCGAAAAAGTTTTTATTTTTTATTTTTTTATTTTTTTTTTTTTTTATTATTTTTTTTTTTTTTTTAAGGAAAAGGGAAAAAGTAAAAAATTGTAACAGCTCATTTTTAATTTGTTAAATTTGGTTTAAAAACAAGTTTTCAATTTAAAAAAAAATTGCTAAAATTTTCTTTTTTTATTATTTACTAGCGGCCTTCGCCCGCTACGCTGGTCGGTTTATCTAAAGAAATCTTGAAGAAGTAGTTAGATAAGGATCAGACATACATTAAAAAAAAAAAAAAAAGCAAGTCGATCATTCAAAAAACGTTGGGAAATATCAAATATTTACTGTAATATTTTAAGAAAAACAAAGTTTCGAAAAAAAAAATTAAATCGAAAAAAAAATTACACTGACATATTAATGCAAGGAAATTTTCCCAGAGAGAAAATTCGCCTTGAATACAATATTTCAAATTCTTTTAATTGCTTATAGGCGTTAATGCCAACATAGTGAAAAAAAATTCCATGCTGGGAATCGAACCCGGGCCATCAGTATGGCGCACTGAACTTCTACCGACTAAACCACATGGAACGACAGCCAGCTTGAAACTTTCTCATACTTAAGTAGACTGGCGAAAACATAACGATAGCGCGTTTTAAAATCGCACAGTGACATCTATTGGATTTTATATGTACTAAAAAACGTTATGTACTAAAAAACGTGAGCAGCGCACCTAATAGTTTCTTTTGTTTCTTTTTGTTACTTTTTTGTCTGTTGTCCGATTTTGATGAAACAAAGCCTATACACTGCCCGGGAGTGTGCATTCTTCATTAGTGAAAACCGCATAAAAATCCATTCAGTAGTTACGAAGATAACCTCGAACAAACAGACAGACAGACAGACAGACAGACAGACAGACAAAAAATTAAAAAAAATTTTTTTTGTGTTTCATTGGTTTTCTTTTATCGCCCTGACTCCATTTTTGTCAATTATCTTCAATGTACAGACACACCGGGTCCTACTGTTTTATTATATGTATAGATTATCTTTGGACATTATTTTAACCTTACACTGTATACCAGTTTATAATACTTTTTCAAAACTTATTCATCCGGGTTGCATTTGAATAAATGTTACAATATGCTTTGTTTGTCCATAATAAAATAATTATGCTTTACGTAAACGTACTGAGGTTACAATTTGCACTCCAAGCAACAAGTTTTGTAACAATATCCTCTCCATCCTCCCCTTTCCCCAATTTATTAAAAATACGGAAAAAAGTCCGTTACTTAGATTTAAGGCATAATCACTTTTGAATTTTATTTTTCCGATTGGACAAAAAAACTGCTTTTTGCCAAGGCTTGAAAAAAACTAGGTTTATACCAGTAAAAACCTGGGGAAAAGCGTTAAAAACTGCAATAAACTCTCTCTTCAAATTGGGTTTGCTGTTATAGGCCGAATAAACCAATTCCAAGGACATTGATAGTTAAATTGTACTAAAATTTGTACAAACTACGTTATGTAACAATTAATATTTGTAAGAGTTTGGTTTTATTAAAATGATTAAGATTTTTAAGTGCGGTAAAAATGTACTTATAATCTTTCTTTTCATTTTCTTTTAAGTAAAAATCAAGTTAACTTGTCTTCCTTTTGCTAAATATAATAAATATTGTAATGTGAATTTTCATAATAATAGTTATGGCAAGTTTTAGGTTTATTGATGATAAATGTACAATAATATATTTGAAATTTTGAATTCTTCCTTGCAAAACGTGGATGAAAGTTTACCGGACCTTTTTATATTCCTTAAGACCACTGTTTTCGTATAGTATTCTTTTAACTACCTAATCAGAAATTAAATTAGGTAAATAGTTTTGTAGTGGTATTTTATGATGGTATAGTGTCACCTAGAAAACTTTCACCCTTGGAAAAATGAAAGAAATTGGCAGCTAAATTTTCATAAAAGTGACAAAAACAATCAAACTAACAAGTTTTTTCAATTGTGGTTAAAAACCCTGGTAAAAACATGAGTATTGGCAGCTTCCGCTAAGAGATCCCTGGTTCGGTTATTTTTTTTTACCAGTTGGAAAATTACAACTTATCTGATTTATTTATCAATCGGAATAGTGTTTAAGATAATCAATATAAAAAAACATAAGTCATGTGACTGTCATCAACAGTTCCAAGCTGACTGCTACAGTTTTTAAATGCCAGACGATCATTTTGGTACTTTAATGTTAGCCAGGTGCAGGTGATAAGTCGTTAAATATTGTTCTATCGCCATTATTTCAGGTATATTAAAATCATTCAAGTCGCATTCATGTGACTGTCATAAAGAACTACGATTTGATTCCACCGCTTTTCATACGCAAAGTTTTGATTCAAATATCAAAATTGTTCTTTTTTAATAAAACTACATAAAATTTCCCATGATCGCAAAGAATTCTTCATACTTAAGTTAGTCCATGTGTAATAACGCCAATAGCATTATTATTATTATTATTATTATTATTTTTTTTTTTTTTTACTCAGCCAAAGTAACAATATTTAAATTAGCATTTTTTTTTTTTCCCGCCAAACCAAATTGGTCACCCAGGGCGGCTAGTCTAGTGTAATCAGTTTTGCATGAAATGACAGCCTAAATGTATTAGCGTCATTAGTAAAAATGTGATCTCCTCTTTGAATATTCGATGTTAAGTACATAATTTAATTTCAAAAATTAGTCACGGAAAAAGCAAATTTGGAATTTCTAAAATTAGACATTTGTATTTGATATGTGGCATAAATATCGATAAATACAGGAGAAATATATATATAAAGTGAAAATACATTTAGTAAATGAAAATGATGCAATAAAATCAATAAGCATAGACTTAAAATTTTGCAGCAAATTACCCAGTCATTCGACCGTTTAAAAAAATTACTACACAATTGCAATTTTATTTAACTTTATTATGGGCCATTATGTATTATGTGAATAAATTATGTTAAAAATAGATTTAAATTACTTGTCGAGAGACTGGGCAATTATCTAATAATTTTTAATAACACATTTATTTGCATATATTTTATTGAACTGAAATAAATCTACCTTCACAGTATATATTTGTAACATGCTCTTTAACACTTCTAGCGTAACAAAAATATAAACTAAACTGCATTTTTCTATGCTTTTCAGTGTTGCGCTGATTCTTATCATCTTATCACAAAGTTCATCTTAATGTTTAACAATTTTTCAACATTCTAAATTGAGAAAATTTTATTGAACTGACGATGATTAACTCTTTTTTTTAGTTTTTATAAGTTAATACAAAATGCTTTTCAATTACCTAGAATCTAAACCGAAATTCCGTGAATACAAACGATAAAAATTATATATCTATTTGAGAGTAAAGTGTAACATAAAAAATATGTTTCACATGAAAATGACGAGATTAAAAAAATCCTTAGAATCAGTGCCGCTAACCCTTCGTTCCCTCTTAAAATTACGATGTGTGAGTGCCACTTTGTTCACTTACAAAATCAACTTTTTTTTCCCCCATAAAAAAAAGAAAAAAAGAATTATATCCCATCCATTTATATTACTTAAAATTATAAGGTTAATTCAACGTATCATTTTTCAAATGAGTGAACTAAAAAAACCCCTTAAATCCATCAAGCTTGCCTTAGTGGAATTTTACCGTTTTAAGCAACCTTTAAAGATTACGGCATCTTAATCGGATTTGACCGGAACATACTATTAACTTAATGAAATACCTGTTGACAATATATTGTCTTTTTCTCCCTCTGCTTTCCCTTCTATTCAGTCACCGGACCACGAAACGACGCGATTTTTCATGCTTTGCCACCACCAACTACGAATTGTGGTTAACTAAAGTGAAAAAAAAAAATCTCAACTTTTCAAAGAAAACAAAAGAACTCAAAAATCGCGATGTGCAAGGTTGGTCAAGCTAAAAGCCACGGTTTAGTACAGTCAGGATTCCGGTAGAGTAAGTAACTAAGTTGCAGACGATTTTTCAATGTACTCTTCTTTAACTTCTCGCCTGCTTTTATTTTATCCGACTTTATTTTTGCATTCTTGTTTTGCTCTCTTTAACTTCCTGGTTAATTGAGATTGCTTCACTGTAACTGTATGTTCTTATGTCATTGTTATTATTTTTTACCATTTTGTTCGATTTCAATGTCTTGTCCAATCTAGATCAAATTAATAGAATTAATAATAATAAAAAAAAAACAATAAAAACTGAAAAATATTTTTCAAGCAAAGAGAAATTCCGTAACTGTATATTATGCAAATTAACAACCGCTTTAAATTCTTCATTGAGAGGGCACGTGTATTATCAGAACTCAGTCTTTGTTTCCTCTCAGATTCAAAAAGTTCGAAATAGCTAATTTGTCTATGTGTCTATTGTGTATTTGTCTATACACAGTGCAGAAATGTTCAATATTAAGAATTTGAATATTATATTGCTGAGTTTTCGTATCTTTTAATAACTTTGCAATTATTAATTTAATTGTATAAGCAAGCATAAATATATTGGTATCTAGCATGCGTTACTCTGCAAAGTTTTCCATACGTATTTTTTTAAAACGATAGATAAGTAATTTAATGATGAATGCAATTTTGTTAGCTTTTAATGTGTTTAGGAATAAAAACTGGTTTTTGGTTCATATATAATATCGAGCCATATTTTAGCATCTGACGTAAGATGCTTTCATGATAGATTTTCTTGGCTCTTGAAAAATCAAGTTATATGGACTTTGTTCCAATAATATATCACAATTAGCCCATTTCTTATGCTTTTTGTTCCAAAAAAAAAAAAAAAAAAATAAAAAATAAATAAAAAAATAAAATAAAATAAAAATAATTGAAGTGTTTGGTTAAATTTTTGTTCTGTATTTTTACCATTAATTTATACTGTTGTTAAGGGGACTCAGGGGTTGAAAACTTTTCAAAAAATCGATTTTTTTTTTTTTTAATGATCTAGTTTGATTATTCAATTAATTCTTAACTCAATGCAAAAAACCGCATAAAAGTATTAGCATTTTTAACGGAGTTATAAGCATTTATGTATCAATACTTACATAGCCGCATCCATATAATTTCAACTTTAAGTCGTGTTTTCTCAAAACTTGATTTTTGACGACTAACACCAAGATTAAAGAAAAAAAAAAAAAAACTTTGATGGAATGGCTTAATTTTTTTTTTTTTTTAGATTATGAATTAAGGATATAACTATCATTTTATAAAAACAGTATTAAAAAATCTCTCAAAGTTGAAAATTTAAAAAACCCTAAAAAATACAACTTTTTTTCCATTAAAAATACTCAAAATATTAAACTATTTAAAATATATTAATTCATAATCTAGATAATGACGTTATATACATGCAAAAAAAAAAAAAAAAAATAAAAAAAAAATAAGCCATTCCATCAAATAGTTTTTTTTTTTTTTAAATCTTGGTGTTAGTCATCAAAAATCAAGTTTTGAGAAAACGCGACTTAAAGTTTAAATTATATGGATGCGGCTATGAAAGTGTTGATACATAAATGCTTATAACTCCGTTAAAAATGCAAATATTTTTATGCGGTTTTTTGTATTGAGTTTAGAATTAAATGAATAATCAAATTAGATCATTAAAAAAAATCGATTTTTGGAAAAGTTTTTAACCCCTGAGCCCCCTTAAAATATCTGTTAAGTAGCCCTCTGAAGCAAAACTGCATACATACCATTTTAAAAGGAAAGTAATATTTTAACTTCTTTTGTATGTGTGCTATTTTTGAAAGATGTTTCTTCCTTTTTATGCGACAAAATATTTCTAGATACAGTCGGCTCTCGTTAATTCGAACTCGTCGGGACAGCAAGAAATGTTCGAATTATCCGAAGTTCGAATTATGGAAAATCTGAAATTAAAATATGCTTAATATGGTACTATTATAAGGGAATTCATGTTATAGTGTTTTTTAAACTTATTTCGTCTGTCATCATTAGAATATGACTTAAATTAGAATGTACAAATACATAAATTAATTAAAAGATTAGAAACAAGTACAATGGAAGAAAAATTTAAAGTGTCACTGATGGACAGACGATCAAAAGGATATCAAATGTGTTGGATTATACGTATACTCGTTCGGAACAATTTTCACCAAAATCAAAGAAAGAAAGTTATTTAAATGATCTGAAATCCGCGAGAAAAGAAAAAGAAATGAAAAATCGGAATTCTCGTTAGTTCGAATTAAACGAAGTCAAGAGAAAATGAATTCGAATTAATGAACATTTTTAACGTTATTCTGCCATTGAAAATTTCGGGACTTCATGTTTAGTTCGAATTAAGTGAAGATTCGAATTATCCGATTTCGAATTAACGAGAGTCGACTGTATGTACATAATTATATATTAAAGTGTTAAAATCTAGTTGGAACTGGAACTAAGATTTTAACACTATGTATTTTAGAAATATTTTGTCATAAAAACAAATGTAGGAACATCCTTCAAAAATAGCATACAGGAAAAAAAAGTAAAAAAAAAAATATATAGATAGATAGATAGATATTTGTTGAGGATAAATTTTAAAAATATGAATGCTTTCCAAACCATGGATTTAATATTATAGAGGGGATTTTGCAGTTTAATTCAAACAAGCCTTAAAGATAAACTTACAGTAAGCATAGAAAATTCATGGAAATATGGAGAACAAGTTTTCCTATTCAGATGTTTATTACATAATTTACAAACAAAATTTATTTTCCATCAAACTGCTAATAATTTGCGACAATTAGACACAAAAATTTTTAATGGTTTGGAAAAAATAAAAAGTTAAATTTTCTTGCATGCATTGTATCCTAATGAATAGCATTTATTTTCAATTTGTCATAAACTAAAACTGTCAAAACCACGAGAGAGGAAGAGAAAAAATAGAAAATCCTTTTTATTTATTTTTTAATCATTTTCAAAACTGACGTCCGCCACGCGACTTAATTACCTTTCCGAAAACCTACGCTGCAACAGATTCACCTCCAGCCCACACTTGTGAAAATCACCGTCACGTGGACATCGTAGAGATGGGTGTAGTGCATTTTTTTTGGAGCGATGGACAAGTAATAGCTTTCAATGTCGTGGAATATGAAGTTCATCAAGGGTGGATTCTGTCTTATTTTTTATACGCATTTTAGGATCAAGTAAAGTTCAAAAAGTCGGGAAGTATGAATTGTTAATAGGCATTGTCAGTTAATTGAACCGTTTATAGCAGCCATACTCAATCTTTTTTTTTTTCTTTTCTTTTCACGCGGGCTGCAAGCAGAAGTTTCCGACTTTAGTCGGGCCGTAAGCAGAAGTTTCTGACTTAAGGCGGGCCGCAATACACTTATAAAAATGTTCTAAATAAATAATTAAAATAATAGTAGTCTAACAATGCAATCTGAAAAAGTTAATGTTATCATCAGATTTGTTGCGGAGGAGCGGAAGAAATATCACCAAAAAATTTACCACCACTTACCCTCTTCCAAATAATACACTTAATTGTAGATTTCTGTTACAAATGGTGTCGCAAAATCTGCCACTTGAAAATGATACTGTGCTTTCGGTGCCAGTTTTTTCCTGCGACAAAAATTCAACCCCCCAAAATAGTTATTAGGTATGTAATAGATATGAAACGTAATATTATAAAGTCCAATGTCCAATATTTTCTTCAATAAATGCATGTTTTTCTCAATGAAAGAAAAAATAACTGAAGAAATATATAATCCAAATTTAATTTGGCATGACATTCTTGAAAAAAAAAAAAAAAAAAAAAAAATACGTGTGGCACTCGGGGACTGCCGCGGTAAAGCTATTGCATAGCATTTTTTATCAATTTATGCAATTATAATTAATTATTTATTTTTTTATGCAGTTTTTTTTGTCTTTGATATTAATTCAAGTTAAACATTTTGAGCGTGATGACCGATAAAAAATTTTTTTTTCTTGTATTGAACAAATGAGAAATTAATATCGTTTAAAATATTTTTATTATCCTACAATACATGTAGGTTAATCAAGAATTTTTATCATTGAAACTATACGTTTATGGTAGCTGAAATAAAAAACATAAGTTTAAGACTTGATATTCTCAAAATATCTTAAAAATACCGCGTCAATGTCTGCCGAAGTCTACCAAAGGATACCGTGCCGAAGTCTGCCAAACTGAAGCAACGTTAGCCGGAGTGTTAGGTTTTTTTTCTCGTTACGGAATTTCTAGACTCTTTCGCCGCGCTCAAAGCCCGCGATAAAAGCTATGCAATACCTTAATAAATTACAAACACAATTTGGCCGCGCTACGAAAATTAGATCGGGAGTTATAAGCATTTTAAATTTTCCGAACCTCACCGTGGGGGTCTCCTGTCACCAAAAATTAACACTGTCTCTCAATAAATTACCAAACAAAATTTGGCCGCGCTACGAAAATTAGATCGCGAGTTATAAGCATTTTAAATTTTTCGACCCTCACCGTGGGGGGGGGGGGGGGGGTCTCCTGTCACCAAAAGTAACACTGTCCCATAATAAATTACCAAACAAAATTTGGCCGCGCTACGAAAATTAGATCGCGAGTTTTAAGCATTTTAAAATTTTCGACCCTCACCATGGGGGGGGGGGGTCTCCTTTCACCAAAAATTAACACTGTCTCATAATAAATTACCAAACAAAATTTCGCCGCGATACGAAAATTAGATCGCGAGTTATAAGCATTTTAAATTTTTCGACCCTCACCGTGGGGGGTCTCCTTTCACCAAAAATTAACAGTGTCTCATAACAAATTACCGAACAAAATTTGGCCGCGCTACGAAAATTAGACCGCGAGTTATAAGCATTTTAACTTTTTCGACCCCCACCGTGGGGGGTCTCCTGTCACCAAAAATTAACACTGTCTTATAATAAATTACCAAACAAAATTTGGCCGAGCTACGAAAGTTAGATCGCGAGTTATAAGCATTTAAATTTTTCGATCCTCACCATTGGGCGGGTCTCCACTCACCAAAAGCTACATTATCCTACCTTGCTTTATCTTAAGATCTTTATATAAGTTTGAGACTTGATATCCTCTAAATATCTGAAAAATACCGCGTCAATGTCTGCCGAAGTCTGCCGAAGTGAAACGACGGTAGCCGAGTGTTAGGTTTTTTCGTTACGGATGTGTTAGGATATTTCTCGTTACGGAATTTTTGGATTCGGTCGCCGCGCTCAAAGCCCGCGATAAAAGCTATGCAATAGCTTAAAAAATAATAATAATATGTGTACATTACTGTACACTATTAAAAATCTTGTCCTAGTTTGAACTAATATTTGGAGCTCCTGTTGAAGCATAATTCCAATGGTTGGAACGAGGTTGAAATAGGAAGCTCCAAATGTTGGTACGAGACTTCACCATCTTATAGTGGCAGCTTCTGAGCACAAAGATTTGGTTCAAAATAAAGTAAAATGTTTAACAGTGTAGGACAAAACAAAACTAGGGCATGATTACTATCGGGGCACACTTACACCAATATATTTTAACAAAAAATATCACTTTATCTAATCGTTGTATGCATAGAAAATTTCTGTTATGAATAAAGTAAAATTTTTTGTTTCTTTTTACTGGTGAGAATGTGCCACGTTTATAATCAGGCGCTGAATAGGACTACATGTAAAAGAAAATTTTTGACTCAGAAAATGACTTTTGACATATTTTTCAGTTAAAATCTGCTCTGTTATACGTAATTATCTTCTCATGAAAATATATAAAACGACGCTGAAGATCATAAATACTTTTTTATGTGCATTTCAATTAATTGTATAAATATTGATTAATGATTACGTTAATTGGGCCGCACATGAAGTACCGCCAGGCCCCAGGTTGAGTATGGATGGTTTATAGTCATAAGACACAAATTTTAAAAATCGGCACTTAATGTATGGAGGATACCTAAATATATCAAATTGTCAATGAAGAGCGGTAAAAGCCAAAATTTGACAAAACTATCTGCTGATAATTACTAAAAATTTTTCTACTACATTGGAATATGTAAAAATATTTAAGTCAAGAGTTTTTCAAAATGTTTTCAGACACACCAAATTCGTCATTTCATGTCTTAAGATGCCACTCGAAAACATCCGGTTGATAATGTTAAGTCTATGAAGGCGTTATTTTCAAATATCTCACCCAAAATTTAGTATTTTTACGGGTTTTTTTAATTGCATAAGATAGCTGAGATCGATCTACAACCGGGCTAGATTTTACTTTTTCGATTTTGGTTTCAGATTATTCTTAAAACATTACTTTAAAAATTTTCGAACCGATTCTAGCCCGGTTGTAGATCGATCTCAATTATCTATGCAAAAAGAAAAAAAATCATGTAAAAATATTAAAATTTAAGCGAGATATTTGAAAATAACGCTACCTTAGACTTAACACTATCATCCGGGTATTTTTGAGTGACTCGAGTGGCATCTTAAGAGCCCATACTAGTGTATACACTACACTAGCATGTAAAGTATCATTGAACGGTCAGTTATATATAGGTTAGAGTCGAAATCTCAGAGCAACATTTAGTGTATATTTTCACGATGGTAAATCAAAGGTAGCTATTTTGAATTTTTAAGAGTTGTAAAACAATGTCTGAAACATTTGCACATTTAGAAGACACTTAAAATACACTTATTTTTAATAGTTTCTGTATCGCATAGTCAAATTTCTATTTTCTGGGTAATTACAAAGAATTAGATTATTTTACAACATATTAAAAAAAAAAAGGATACAATAGAAAGTTAAATACAGATTTTCCAGTGTTTCACGCTGAATCTATTTTAAGACATTTATTTTCATTTGGCTACTGTTTTTTAGTTCTCATTCGCCAAATCTTTAATGTTGGTCAAAAGCAAGCGAGAACTATGAATCTAACATTTAAATAGATGTAATAATTTATTTTCTTAAAAAAATGCTGTTTACTTGCCCCCCCCCCCCTCCCCTCAATCTGACATAACGGAAGGTAATTATTCCAAAACAACACTATTATTATAAATTGTCGCGCAGTGATGTGATTACAGAAGCTCATGCGTGCACTCTGTGATTAATACAGTCCAGTTGTTGGTGCCAGCGAAGTGATTTGAGATTTGGTGGTCATCTTTTTTTAGCGAAAGTTCAGAAGAAAAAATATTTACTAAACGATGTTTTGTTTTGAAATACAAAGGTCAGAAATTCAAATTTATTTATACATGTTTCCTCTTACAGTTTAAAAGAAATATTTTGGACCTCTGGTCATTGGTGCAATTTGAAGCTGCATGCATTTTGACGATAAAATTAAGCTATAATTGTATACATATATTTAATAGAAAATTTAAAAAAGGGAAAATGAGAATACAAATCATTTAAAGAATGCAACTTAAATTTTGCCTGTGTCTTATCAGTAATTAAAACTCATTTTTAATATTTTGACTTCCATGGGACATTTTTTTCAATTTGATTAATTTTCAATATTCAGAGAAAAAGCATTTAATTGTGCTCCACCTAGTTTAACACGAATATTATAAACGTGACAAGGGGCACGTGTGAAACATAAATTAGAAAACACCTTTTGGAACCCACGCGAGAGGAGGGTTTGTGTGTTCGACACTGTGAAGCAGATGATTTCCGGCGTTGCCACTGTGAATGGGAGAAAATACACGAATAATATTTTAACTTTATTTTCTTTTTCTTTTAGAATATCATTACAGACGATCCGTCTGCTCTTAAGAAAGAACTTTTCGGAATGAAATTTTGTTATGGTATTTAAAGTATGTAATGCAGCGATTTTTGTTTTTAGGATTATCTTGCTCTTCGATCCATATTCATCTGCTTATTTTTTTAAATCCATTATATTAAATGCATAAATTTTGATAGTTATAGATAGTAAAGTAATAAAACTTCAAAAAATATCATAAAAAAAGTAAAAAAATAAAATAAAAAACACATAAGACGCGTTTCGAACTAAAAATTTTAACAGCTCGTCATTAGCCGAAGTAAAAAAAAAATAGGGTTTAAAAATAAAGAATTGTTCTAGGGACATGGCTTTTTACAGGACACAATTATTAAGAAAGTTATTTGAATAACAATCAATGGAATTTATCTAAAATATAAAAATTGCATTAAAGAAAAATATCTTTCAAATATATTTTCCAATATTTAAATTTAATTTTGAAACAAAACTTTAGAAAATATAGCAATACAAAGTGTCGGGACACCAAAGGGTGCTTTATTTTTGGAATGACCCATAAAAAGAAGTCACATTTTGAATATTTTTTCCCAGACTTCCAAAAGCAATTATCAAGTAAAAATCTTTTTTTTAATCAGTTACTTAATAAAAATATGTATTTTTTTTTATTTATTTATTTTTTTTTTAATCACTAAATTACCTTTTTAACAGTTATTAATGTATTATTCAATCTTTTAATGTTCTTATGTTTTTAAAACAAAGTAAAAATGTCATTTATGGGCTCTTAAAAAAAAAAAAAAAAAAAAAAAAACTGTTACATGGAACTTTGCTGTTAAAAGTTACTTAAAATAATCTTTTCGTATTATTTTATACTTTGCCGTTTTCAAAAGTTGGCATCTACGGAATTGTCAATTTATTGAAAAGTGGCACAAATAATAATAAAAGTTCTTATTAATGAATGTGAATATTTATTTTACTAATTGTATATAATTTATTCTGAATTAGTATATTTTCTTTTTGCAGCCTAACAAATTGACATTAACTTGGGACTTTATATATGAAGTTTTCATAAAATCCCCTTTCCTAGGATCTGCCTCTTTGTTTAACATGCTTGATTATTAATACAAACCATCGATATTATGACTGTTTTAGCTTAAAAAGTGTTCTAGAAATTTTAGAATAAAACGACGTCCACCGCATGTGAATACAATTTACTAGATCTTAAGAAACAACACTTTTTAAGTTTTTGTTTGTGGTTTTCGCACCTTCTATTTGATTATCAATTATCCCATGTACGCCCCCCCCCCCCCCCAAGATTTTTCTTATTACTTTCTTCCATCTTTACAACAAGAAAGTATTTGATTCGTGAAAATTTTCAAATTGCGGTTTTCGACGGATTTACACATTTTAGAGGTCAGAGAACCCGAAAAACATATTTTTTACAAAATGTCTCTTTGTGAGTTTGCCAGTCTGTCTGTATGTGACATAAACTTTAACTTTGTGGGCATTCTATCTCAAGAGCTAATGCATGGAATTTAATAAAAACTTATATTCAGGTAGCTCCTGATATAAATTGATGCTGATTAATATTCGGTGTAAATCGCTCAACAGATGGTGCTGATAGACTGCATTTTTTACGATTTACGCTACAGTTGTATCTCAAGAACTAATGCACGGATTTCGATCAAAGTTCAGATTCGGTTAGTCCTTGAGATGAATTGATGTTGTCTTCATTTTGGTGTAAATAGCAACAGGTGGCACTGCTATGCTGCATTTTCACGATTTTCAGAATAGCTCTATCGCAAAAACTAATGACGGATTTCGATCGGTCGTTTCGTGTAAGCAGAGTTTCCGGGTTCGTGCCTGTGAACCTGACCCGTAATTAATCCTATCTCGCACGAATTTCTCAAACCAAGAAATTTTATTGTTTGGTCTGATAACATACGCAAAAGAAATATACATTATTATTATTATTATTATTTTAATAGTGATACGAGTAGAATTTAAAAATAGTCTTCAATGGCAGCTTTGCATATGTTACACCATGGGATTATATTATATTATCAAATTTTGTATCTTTTTTTTTTTTTTTTAATTCTTACATTTACCTTTTAAAACAGAAACTATTTATAATTGTTATCTAAGAATCTAAAAATAAAAGCTTGTATTGAAAAATATATTTTCTACTTTTGAAAGCAATAATTTTATCAATGCCTTTCGCGTTAAGTTAACCTAATTTCCCCCTACTAATTTATTACTGCTTTTCTGTACACAATCGGAGTGCTACCGGTTAGGCAACAGCAGTCAAAACGCTTTGTCACTGTTGCCATTCATAAGTTGATAGTAATGAGGACATGCCAGGATTAAGATCGTCTAAAAGAGATAAAAATATTAAGTTTTTAACCCCGTCATTGTTTTCATATTATGTTAACTTGTTAAAAATACTAATCGTTTGTTTAAAGTACGTTAGCCGATATTGTATAATAGGAAAAGGTTATTATATTGAATATTTTGAATCGTTTCTCATCTAAGCATCATATGAAATTATTTAAACTTTTTTTTTGCGCAGGTGAAATTATTGTCCATATTTATAATTAAAGGAAAAAATAATTTGTTAATTAAGCCTTTCAAGCTTTGATTAAATCTTCGGTACTTACGTATTAACGCCACCGCAGCAAAAGTTGCGCTAATGCGCCAATAAAGAGCAATTTTGTTGTTCTCACGTGCACGCAGTTATAGTTTAGATTCATTGTTGCTTTGTTTTTTGCTGATTTTTGACGATATTTTTTAGTGCTACGAAAATGTGTATTTGGGATGTACCAAAAAGAGAACAGGATGTAATTTTATTTTTTCAGGAGCGATGACACAGGAGTTGAATCTTATATAGGCCCATTTTCCAACGAAATCCGATTGACTACTTTGTTTTTAAATAAATTTTTTTGAATTATGGAAGTATTTTGATTTTAAATAAAGTGTTTGATTTTATGATTTCTCGCAAAAATTTTAAGTGTAGATTGGCGGTACTTAAAAACCGCCAAATCTGTAGCTGCGGTGGCGTTAATAGGTAAGTACCAAATCCTCTTATCAAGTTCCATTGTAAAACAACCGCAACGATTTGTGCGTATTTTTTTTTTATTTACTCATCTTTTTCATCAGAAACTCCTTCGCTATCACGATTTTAATATATAAAACAAATTTTTTATAAAAATAGTCGTAGCTTGGGTAGCTCGCGGTTTGCAAGTTGAAGACCCCTAATCTAAATCTTAAATACCTGGAAAATGCTTAAAAGAACCGTGTATTTATTTCTATTCATTGAACACACCTATTTTTATAACACAGAGTGAAATAATACTGATTTCTAGAGATTCGATAGCGCTTCTTGCTATATTCCCCCCTAAAGATTTTACGTTTTGTAATTTTTTAACGCAATTCTTAACCAGTCTTTAAAAAGTCCTTGTGTTTATAATTTAAATACGTCAGCATCAAATGAATGTATAAAAATGTCTCTTGTATTTTGATATATTTTACGTTCAACGTTCAGAGGGGGGAAATAACATTTGACTTCATAACCTACTTTTCGTTTTGTAAATAACAAATTAAAACGTGCAACTTATCAAACGCTTATTTTTAACTTTTGGTGAAGCAAGATTTACTTTTTTTCATTCTTATTGCTATGTCATCTAATACCAGTAACTTTCATTAAAGAGACCTAGTTTTCGCTTTACGAACTTTTTACCCAGAGTATCTGATTAAATGGCTGAATTTCGGCTTACATATATCTTGGGTGTGGTTAAACCTATTTAGAAGTAAATAGATAAACGTATGGAAAATTAAGAAATAAAAGAAACTGCTATGTTAACGAATTTATAAACAAAACTTTTAAACATAATCGGGAACAATTAAATTTCCGACTGTTTGTCGCAGTAACAAGGAAATTGATGTATCTTTCCTAAAATTTAATCCTTTGAATTGTAATCAGGGATGTAGTGGAGGGTATACGCCGTATACCCTCTGGATTTTTTAAGGAACACCGTATACCTTCTGTTTCTCAAAAAGCTATTGATATATATGCTCTAGGATATACGTTTTACCTTGATCGTATACCATTTGCTTTGAGCGTATATCCTCTGTATTTTCTACGATTACACCACTGTATACAGGGGTATACGCCGTATACCCTTTGGATTTTTCTAAGGAACACCGTATAGCCCCTGTTTTTCAAAAGAACTATAGTATGTACAACACTCTGGGGTCAAAGTTTTTAGACTAAGAACCAATCTTACAAGAATCTTAGTATAAGAACCTTGCTCTAGAGTATACTCTCTTCTTTAAGTGTATGCTCTCTGCTTAAGGCGTATACCGTCTACTTTTTTTACGACTACACCTCTGACTGTAACAGAATGCGAGAGACCTAAAAAATACTTTATGATTTTAAAGTGAAACCAGCTCGGTGTATATGATATACGTCATATATTTTACAGTCATAAGACGAGAAACCATATCAGACACGTCCTGTATTTTAAACCATGTGAGAACAGCGAGAGAAATGATTTGGATTTTTTTTTTTTTTAAATGCTTTAATATTTGAAATAAAATTTCTCATCAAACAATAACAATTTAAGCATTGGATAAATTATTCGAATTGTGGGTTTAGAGGGCATATAAATTTCTCAAGGCCACCCTGCACTGAGATATAAGTTTTGATGTTTTTACTCAACATAATAATGTTAATAATAATAATCAGACAGTCTAAAAACAAAGCAAAATGCCCAAGGTTGAAATTCGCAAAACACGCAGACATCAGGGGTACAGAAAATGTCTTCCAACATTTCCTCCAATCCATATGAAATTTTCCCCAAAATTTTAAGACATGTTACAGCCTACATACATTCTGTATTACCGTAGTACAGAATTTTTTTTTTCCAAAATTTCTCAACTTATGCACGAGTACAGTACATATTATTCTAAGAGCAATTTTCTGAAATTCGCCATACGTATCTTTTTATTTGTAGTGAAAAAAAAAATTATTTCGGCGAATTATGTAATTTATTGTTAAAATCAATTGTATATTTTTCTGCAAAGTTTCCTCAGATGACTAAAATTTCCCGCAATCCTAGATCCCCAGACTGGACCCCTGGTGTAAACTGGATTTCCCTAGTTGAAGATGAAATTAGGTTTGGTGGGCAAATAAAAATCTGAAAGTCATCCTGTGCTGAAACATGAGTTTTCATGTTAATGATCGACATAATAATAATAATAATCAGAATGGCTGTATTCTCGAAACAAAGCAAAACGACCAAAGCTAAAATTCGCAAGAAATATCACGCATTACACCCTACCTTGCAGTAGTTTGAAACGCCCCTTTTCCCTTGCGAAGAACACGGTAGACATTTGTAATTGTCCACGCTTGAAAGAATGCCCATTCTAGACAACTTGGCAGAAAGGCATGTATATGGCCGATTCGGAGTGGAAAAAAGAAATAACAGTAGAATGAAAAAGAGAGTCTGAATTTCATTTGTTCTTTTTTTTTCTTTACTAAATTCGACGTTCATGGAATAAAAGTTAGAGGTGCAAAAATGGCGGTTGCAGAAGAAAGTATTCGTATTGTTTGTTTCTATCAAATTATAACCCTTTGTTTAGAACTTTGAGAAATTGCGTTTCTTTGTTAAAATGGCTGCTACTTCCATTGTTTCCTCTGCGTGAAATGTGTTGCCATTCATTGTTTTTATATTACCTTTAACAAAAATTCAAATAGAATTTCCCTTTTTTGCTCTTTTGTCTGTGGCAATTTTTACCATCCATAATTTCACGAATTGGTAAAAAAAATCTGAATATATTTTTGTTCGATAGGAAATCCTATTTGTGCTGCAGTGGATCAAAAAAGTTACTAAAGAAATGTTATATTGATCACAAAAATCTATAAATTGTATTACTTTATGTATATATATATATATATATATATATATATATATAATATATATGTATTCAGTTTCAAAACTTTTGCTTTATGTTACATCGTTTATTTATTTTATTTTATTTTATTTATTTTTTTTTTTTTTAGGGGAAGGGGAAATCGAAAAAATACTCGAAATTCTAAATACAAAAACTTTGAACGGTTTGCAACATACACCAATAGGATGCACTAAATTTTATATTAAGGGGTCTGCATTTTTAATTTTGTATTCACTCATTGTTGACTTGCAGTGTTACCAATGTAACTCGTTTTTCAATTCAAAATATCTGACAGAATTGTTTAACAGATTCTCGCTTTTTCTTAGGGCAGACACTTCGTGATTCAATAAACAAAATATTATAGCACAAAAATTTTAATTGGTATTTTGATTAAATGAAACTAACTAAATTCGTTGAGGATTATGATGCTGGTGATGGGTCAACAAAGTGTTAAGGGGCTACTTCAGTCACATTAAAAGACCCGATCTCTAATTCTAATCCTATGAAAGAAATGTAAAGCTATCTCGATTGCATTTCAATATTTTAAACGATTTTTTTTTTTTTTTTTTTTTTTTTTTTTTTTTTTTTAATTGGATAGCAGTGATCGATCTGTACAAAAACCTATGTTTATATTTTTGATTTTGATCGCAGATTATTTTTTGAGGATGCTTTCACTTTCGAATCCGATTGCTAAAGTGAAAGTGTTTTAATTAAAAATGACTGTAAACAAAATCGAAGCAGTCAAAAAAGTAATCGATCACCATTCAATAGGAAAAAAAAATCATTTAAAATGTATAAATGCAATCGAGGTGTTATAAATTTCATCCATAAAATTAGCATTAGCAGCCGGGTATTTTCGTTTTGTTGAAGAGGCCACTTAATGTACACCATTCGAGATCTGATGAATTTTGGATATTTTTCAATTCCTCCGTAATCAGCCGTAACTATTTTTAAAAGGCTTGTGTTAAAAATATAAAGTGTATTTTTAAAAAATATTGCACATAATGATGAGCAAAGTAGAGCTGAAATTATCTTCAGCTAAACGCCTAAACTGTTTACCAGCTATATTTTATTTTTGCCTTTACGAAAACCTGCAGGCGTATATAATTACATATCAAAAAACCGTTAAAAAATCATTTACCACACAGGAAGTTAAATGGGACCGAATACTACTTCGTCAGTGTCCTTCGTCTTCACAGATAGAAATAACCCCTAACTACAAGATTTTATTTTTTAAATACAGCTGTCTAAAAAAAATATGAAAACAACGATATCTCTCCTGCGGTCTTATCCCACATGCGTTACCTCCAGCTAAGATGCGTGCGGATCTTCTTCAGCCCGGTCTTCCTGAAACATATGATGGGGATGAAGAGTTGGATCAGGATGATTTAAGAAAACACATGGTCTCGAAAATGTCCAAAAGAGACGCAAGGGAAAAAAAGAAAATAGAGAAGACATGTGATATTAAATCGCTACCAACTTTCAATCCCTAGCAGATTTATATATAAAAAAATTTGTTGTTATCATTATGAAGGACAACCAAAAGAGAAAAAAAAATTGAGTAAAATGTAACTCATTTCCGTTGTAAATAGCCTTATTAACAGTCTTTCACTGCAATTTAAGTCTCCTGTCCCTGCTAGCGAAGACACTCGCGAGATAATGCTACTTCTGTGGAGAGGTTATTTTGTAATAGCTCGATTGCATTTCCATATTTTTTAATAATATTTTTTGCCTTGGATAGGCAAGATTCCTCTCTATATCGTTCCTTTTTTACTTTTTCGATTTTGGTTGCATATATTTTTTTAATAAAGTTAGTTTTACTTTTAAAATGAGTTCCGAAAATGAAAGCGTCATTTAAAAAATTACTGCAAACAAAATCGGAAAAGTAAAAAAAAAAAAAAAAGAGCTATGTGGAGAGAGACCTCAGCCATCTAATGAATAAAAAATTATTAAAGTTTCGAAATGCAAACGAGTTACTAGAAAATAACCTCCCCAAAGGAATAGCGTTAGCTCGCGAGTGTCTTCGCTCGCAAGGACAGGAGTCTTAAATAAATATTTCCGTTAAGTAATAATAATAAAAAGATTAATATTAAAAAGAAATTTTTTTCCAATATATTAGATCTTAGTGATATAGAAAAAATGGCCTCGACCACTGAAGGAAATTTGTTAAAATTTTTTGGTAACCTAATCACTGTTTCACTAGTGTCACAAAAGTAACAAAATTTTGATTTATTATATAGACAGTCAAACTGCTTTTTGTCACAAATTAGATGTGTTATGTGAGTGGAACCTAATGAAATTTAATGGGTTATATCAACTTTTATCTTAACTGCATTTTTTAAAATGATTGGAAGTATTTATAGAAATTTACTCGAATGGTCACAAAAGTAACGAATGGGTGTTCCCATGTGTCACGGAAAATTTTCTCTAATCCTCGTTTTTAATTTGCGCATATCGTTCATGAAGAACGGGTTAAACCGTCATTTCCAAACCTCTGGCGATTTCACGGCTCACAAAGAACTAACTGATGGATCAAAAGACTTGGCTGGTTATCTTGCCTACTAAATTTACCCCGAAGTCAGTGTAACGTGCCACTTAATCCCTAGTAATGAGACGAACGCTTACGTCTGCACTATTTCAAGATAGCGTGGACTGTTCTTAAGTTTGAAAAATAAATGGCGATATTTTTTGTTTTCATATACGAGTATACGCGCAAATGATGTAGATGTGGACTTATTCACTTCTCATATTTGCTGTGATGAATTTCCTTTGACTAGATTTCAGCTTAATAAAGTTTTTTTAGAGTGTATATGAATATAAGCAGCGATATGGTTAAGAAAATTTAAATGTCTTTTAAATGACTCTTCACAAAATAATTTAGCTTAAAACAGGACCCTTCACAAATTATTTATCCCCAAACAAGATCATCCACAAAATAATGTACCTTAAAACAGGATCTTTCACGAAATTGTTTATCCACAAACAAGACCCTTCACAGAATAATTTATCTTAAAACAGGACCCTTCACAAAATAATTTATCTTAAAACAGGACCCTTCAAAAAATTGTTTATCCCCAAGCTAGATCCTTCACAAAATTTTTTTATCTTAAAACAGGACCCTTCGCAAAGTTGTTTATCCCCAAGTTAGATCCTTCACAAAAAAACTTTATCCCCAAATAGGACACTTTCACAAAACATTTTTATCACAAAACAGGAGTCTATCACAAAATTATTTGTCTCTTAAATAGACCTTTCGCAGAATTTTTCCACCTTCAAATCGAATTTTTCACAAATTTAATCATTTAAAAATAAAATCTGGCCTGTAAAAAAACAGTTCAAGTCATCAGAAACATTCTACTTAGCTTTATTACATATGAAGGATAGAACCTGAATACATCGATAATTTAAAAGTCACAAAATTATGACTAGAGTTTTCACAAATATAAGAAAAACTTCACAATTTCACAAAAACAGAACTTTTCGAGAAAAGACAGACCCCTTGCAAGAGTACATGCACGATTTGCTTATATTTACTTAAGAAGGCTAAAAGTGACCTGAAGACAAAGTCTTTAAAAGCTATTATACAGAATTAATTTATTAACCCGTTCGGGACGAGCGGCACGTATACGTGCCGCAAAAAGACAAAAGAATCTTTGTCTATCCTCACCAGTAAATTTTTACTGTAAAATTTCCCTAATTTAATCCAAGCATTTTTTTTTCTTTTTTTACTTAAGCCACAAATTTCTGTTATTAAAAACCGGTGACAAAACATTAAAATTTTCGTAAAAGGCTCCCGTCGCTAAGGGGTTATTTTGTAAAAAGCTGTTTGCTCAACCCTTCACTGCTCGTGTGTCACATCTGGCACATCCTAAAAACACTGATTCCCATTATGTACCATGAATTTGGACAATACGATCACAGTAACTGATCAAGAACATCCAAAGAATGGAATGAAACTTATTTTGTCCATGCCAAATGACTGTATTTGACAAAAAATTAAAATTTGTTCTTTGGAAACAAAAACATTTTCGATCAAGCTATTAAGATAAAATTTATTTTTATTATTTTTATTGAATACTTAAAAATATTAATATAAATAAAGTTGCGGAGTACTAGGCAGATAAAATAAATTATTTTAAGCCCATTTAATTGTAAAATATAGCCATACATTATTTGAAAATTCGAATTGTGTATACAGGGTACATGCCATAAAATATCAAATTTTAGCTGAAATTTTAAAATTAAAATTTTTTTGAACTGTTTTTCCTGTTATTAGATCAATACCTAGATTTCAAATATTTTTTTCCATAAAAATAGAAAAAATCTTGTAGTGAAGGGTTAAAAATTATCACTCAAATTATTTAATTGTTCTTCTTATTCCTATTCCAATTATTCCTTATTATTTTCAAATCGTTAACCAAAAAATTCTTTTTTGCAAATTTTACGAAATTGCAACTTCAATTCATCCTAGATCTTTTTGACAGTCGTGTCGTTTTTTTTCAGTGACAAATAACCAGCTTCTTGGTAAAGTTTTTTTTTTTCATGTACTGTGTTAGAGAAGAAAATAAGAGAGTAACGCAAGAAAATCTCTCTTAATCGATCTATCATCCAATGACACGAGGAATTTTTGGGTCAGAAAGTTCATAACTTGTCTGTTACTTTCAACTTTTATTGTCAGAAAAAGTATAGGAGAGAGGGAGGAGAAACAGATAAATTTATCGTTTTAAGGTCATCGAAGATTTAAGTCTCTACGTTAAAGGGATTCCAATTGCAGTGCTTTAAATGTCACGATAAAATTGCGAAACAAGCGACCAAAATTATATAAGTAGACATGTTTTAAAAACAATAATACCATTGATTTAGAAAGCGCTTTAAGGGACTGCTTCCCTCAAATGAAAAGACCCGTTCGCTAATTCTAATCCTAAGGAAGAAATTTATAAAGATATCTCGGTTGCATTTTAATATTTTTAAACGATTCTTTTTGCATTGGATAGCTGAAATTGATCTGAATGCAGGCCGTTTTTACTTTTTTGATTTCGTTTACAGATATTTTTTACGAGAACGCTTTCATTTTCAGAACCGGTTTGGAAAGCGAAATCACCCTCGTAAAAAATATCTGTAAACGAAATCAAAAAAGTAAAAAACGGCCCGCATTCAGATCAATCTCAGCTATCCAATGCAAAAAGAATCGTTTAAAAATATTAAAATGCAACCGAGATATCTTTATAAATTTCTTCCATAGGAATTTCTTCCATTTCTTCCATTAGCGAACGGGTCTTTTCATTTGAGTGAAGCGGCCCCTTAAGGCTGTTCTTAAATCAACAAGTCAGAAATTGCACGCCTAGGGTAGTAAATGGGGATCGTAGTTTTATCTTAAATATTTTTTTTTCATTTGAGTGGAAGAATTTTAAATGCAGATCCTACAAAGGTCATGCATGCACTACAAACTACACGTAAATCGTTAAAATATATGCGTTAAAAAAAACATACATACATATATATATTAGAAATCACTTTTAAGATTTTCCTGATTTCTAATCAGAAATTAATCGTAATTGCTGTGTCTACTTGATACTATCCTAGAAAACGAGCCGAGTACCACAGATTCCAATAATTTGTATTCTTCCAATATTGATAACTCCTTGTCTCATTTAAGTTTGTTATTTATTTGGTTTTTATTTATTCATTATAGATGTTGAATAGTAGTATTATATGATGGTTATATATATATATATATATATATAGCTTGATAAACGTATATTTCCTGAAATGAATAATTAATATTTCATTAACTGTAAAAGTTTTTGTTAATTACAGACGCATTAACTAAATTTTCCGTCAAATCTACATTATAAAGCAAAAACATACCTGTGAGTCACACTAATGTCGTATTGACGGTGGGAATACTTGACCGATAAATTTCGCTATCACTGCATTTTCTTCTTCTTCTTCTTCTTCTTTTTTTTTTTTTTTTTTTTTTTTAACTTCTAAACGTCATATAATTTTGACTTACACATTCGAATAATAAAAAAAAAAAAAAAAAAAAAACATATTATTTAAAATGCTATTTGTTTAAGAACTGCATCTCAATTTGTTGATTTTTTATCTATTTCTATCGCGTGTAGCCCGATCACAGACGATTAATAAGTTTGTATTTAAATCAATATAAATAGTACACCGTTAGGTTTCATTTCATATTCTGTAACAAAATTAAAAATTCATCAGTAATTGAAACACAAATGTAACAGACATATAATCGAACTATATACTTGACACGGAAAAATTATTAGCATTGAAAAGACTGTTGTAAAAGTGAAATCGTTAGCAATTTCTTCGACTTTTGGCATGTGACTAATACGAAATTTAATAGATTTCAAGACTACATTACTGCTATTTTTCGTATATAAAGGCTTTTTAATGTTTTTAATGTCCAATCTAAAATTATATATTGCATGCAAAAAGTCTATTCGAATTGGGGGGGGGGGGGGTATCCACCGACATTCGTAGAAATTTGGGGCTTTGAAGTCCTTTCGGTGATATTAATATTATTTTAATCGTCTACAATCGACTTTTTTTTACATTTGGGGACTCTCTGACTCCCAGAATCCGATTATTCGCACTCGTCACATATAAACACGCCACTGAGCCTATCAATTTCCTTGTGATAACCATGATCCCTTAAATTTTTTTGTGTACTATGCAATAGAAATAACAAAATAGAAAATTGCAACTATGAAAACTTCTTTTGATCGATCTATCATCCAATGACATGAAGAATTTTCCGGTCGTATAGTTAGTTCATAACTTGTCTCTTACTTTTTAATTTCATCGTTGAAAAAGTTCGAGAAGAGGGGGAGAATAAAAAAACAGATAAACTGATCTTTTTGAGGTCATTGAAGATAGAGTTCCATCATGTCCCCCAGTGGCTTACTTCCTGTGTGATGATTTTTTTTCTCTCTCTCTCTAAGTTGCGACCTTGTTCCCGAGGTGATTTTCGTTTAATTTCTTTTTATTGTTTTTATGAACCGTTTTGGGTAACTATTATAGCGGCGGCATTGAAGTGGATATTTACTTGCTTTTTTAAAGATATTACACCAAGTTACGTGTTGTACGACGTCATATTCATTCATTCATTCGCCGTGTGATTGTGCGAAAAATTTACGCTTAGGCAATTAAAACCATAGAATGGTAGCTGGTTTTGTTATCTTTGTTTAATGTTGATATCCTGTGTTCAAGAAATATCCTCTTGTTATGACATATTTCATTTAAGAAGTAATTCATTGTGGATAGTGGATGTTTAACGTTGAAAATGGAATATATCAAAGGTATGTCAAATTGTTAACTTTAATTTATTTGAATGTGATTAATTATACTGATACTCAAATATTACCCACAAAATTTATAATACTTTGATATAATTTTGAAATTAATAAAATAAAATCGATATCAAATTATTATCTTTATAATTTCTCCATATAAATCAAAATGTACATATATTAAAGATCTTCATAAAGTAAAATAATAAAAAATAAGTAAATTAATAAAATAAAAAAAAATCGACAGAATTTTCACCACAGATACGTATAATTTAATAGTCAATTTATTTTATTTTATTTTGCAAAAGTTTTATGTACAATATAAAAGAAAAATAATTTAAAAATAGGTCAAACTATTTTTAAATTTCTTATCCTCAAATCCCCTTTATCATTATTATTTTTTTTTTTTTTTTTTTTTTTTTTTTTTTTAAACAATATAAAGACTCTTTAATATGTAGGGTCTTTCTATAATTATTTAATTATGTATTTTAATTATTAAAAAAAAATAGACAGAATTTTCACCGCACACACGCACAATTTAATAGTCAATTTATTTTATTTTATTTTGCAAAAGTTTTATGTACAATATAAAAGAAAAATAATTTAAAAATAGGTCAAACTATTTTTAAATCTCCTATCCTCAAATCCCCTTTATCATTATTATTCTTTTTTAACCCTGTGAGGGGCAAGCAATTGCGTTCGTGTAATTCTGAATTCCCACCGGAAATTTGTAAAAAAGTTATATGAAAAAGAGGAAAAGCAATTTCACGACTGTTTTCCACCAAAGTTAGAAAAGTGAAATTTAATGACATTTTCTTGTGTAAATCTTCATCAATCGTAGGTGGTGTATAATGTATACCGCCAAAGACTCTACAATATATAGGGTCTTTCTACAATCGATTAATTATGTATTAATAAAAAATCGACAAAATTTTCATCACACACACGCACAATTGAATAATCTATTTTATTTAATTTTATCTTATTTTGCAAAAATTTTATTAAGTACTATATAAAAGAAAGATAATTTAAAGATAGTTCAAACTAGTTTTAAAGTTTTTATCCTCAAATCCCATTCATCATTATTATTCCTTTTTAAACAATATAAAATCTCTTCAATACATAGGGGTCTTTCTATAATTACGCATTTATAGGCTTTAAAAAAATTATGCGTTTTTTTTTTTTTTTTTTTTTTTTTTTTTTTCTATGTGCAGTCGTAGCATTTTTTCTATTTTCATTTGCAAAGGTAATTTTATCTTTATATCCCCTTCTCCCACAAAATAAATAAATATAAACAGATAAATAAATAAATAAATAAAAAATCATAGATTTGATAATTTTAAGTAATTGACAAATCAGAATATAAAATAATAAAGTGAAAACAAAACAAATACTTCAATTTTTGGTATCTATGTGTTGGTAAAATATGTAACAGAATATCGAATTAATAGATTTTAGATTATAAATTTGAATTTAATATACATATATTTTTTAAGATCCTGCTTTTTATATTTTAATTTTAAAAACCAGGAAGTGAATCTTGTATGTACCACATCTTAAAATGTCGTTTTTTTATGCATTCTTATGTTTATGCGTTTTGAAATATGTCACAGGTGTAATGTTAACGAAAAAGGAAAAGACGCTGACATACATTACAGGAAATGAGAGTGACTTTAAAAAATAAAAAAATAAACAGAGTGAAAAAAAAGAACTTAGTGTGAGAAAATGTATTTTACTAAATCTGAAAGTCTGTCGTTCATTAATTTTATATATATATATATATATATATATATATATATATATATATAAGAGCTTGTAGCGACAGTTACAGCTGTAAAATTAAATAAATAAGTACAAAATAAAATAAATAAACAAATATGTAAAGACATAGCACACGTATTTAAAAAATATATTATTTCTGGAGATTATACTATTTTGCAATTATTTAAATTATTAATGTTATAAATTGAGTATTATTATTATTATTATTATTATTTTACATTACTTTCTTAATTAGCTTTACATTTTACAAGTTGTGTAAGCCTAAGAATTTTTTAATTATTTTTCCAAAATTCTTATGAATATTTTCTTTAACCCTTTATTTACCGATGGTACTTATAAGTACCATTAAAATTACTTATTATAATATTCTTTTAATACGTCAATTAGTTGTAATAATGTTTAGAATGAATTACAGATAAATTCCTTTATTTTGTTCCAAAAGCATTATTGGTTACACAAAACAAAAATGTTTTTAAAAAGATAATTTGTTTTGCCTTTGTATCTTTTCAACTGTCTTGCCGCTGAAGGAGGAAGATGGGGATTTCTGAATTCGGAAATACTTCTATATTTATATTGTAAGAACATCATATTTGTACATTTTATAATTCTACAAGATTTTAAGAAAACAACTTAAAATAAAAGATTTGAGTGGGGTAATAAATATTGCACAAAATCCCTGTAAATTCAAATTTAATTTATCCTACACAGATGTTGAATATTACTGTGATTTTACAGCTGTGTATAAATCTGTAATAAATCTTTTTAGTATAAAACTTTCAATTTTTTTAAAAATGTTATTATATTTTTAAATGTACAAACATATGATAAAAATCGAACATTATTAAATCATAAACTGACCGCTGGCAAATGTAATATTGATAAAAGGTATTTCAGTTTTTCCCCCTCCCTTTGCTGTTATCCGTTGAAAGAAACCTTGTCCATGCAATACTGATCTTGTAAGTCCAGTTATTTCTGGCTGCAAGTTAGATGCTTCCATTGCTGCTTGAACGCGTACATATGTTCTGTACTTTTACAGATAAATCAAGATAAATTACAATAAATCGGAACAATGTTATGTCTTGACTGTCTTTGCAGTTTAGCTAAGTTTTAGAGTTTTGGGTAATATTTTAGAAAAGATTTCTTTTGTTCAAAACCTAATGGCTTCAACCATTATTTTAAGTGTGTTAAAAGAGAAATTAAATCCATTCCAATAATTATAAAATACAGTGTGTATAATTTATTTGGACCCCCCCCCCCCCAAAAAAAAAATAAATAAATAAATAAATAAATAAATAAACACAACATTTAATTGTAACATTTAAATTTATAACATTTAACATTTTCAACACAAGATTTCTAAATAAAAATCAAATCGAATTCATTTCTATTCCTATGTTTTGAGAATCAGTAGTTCATCTGAATTAATATTTCATATTGCCGGTGATGTTGTAGTGTTGACTCTACAAAAATAGGACAGCAGGGCGTGAATTTTTCAAAAAGGGAACACTTTTCTATAAAAAGGGCACATTTTTTCAAAGAAAGAACACAGTTCTAAAAAAATGGCACACTTGTAGTTTGTTCACAAAAAATATTTTGAAGAACTGATTTGTTTGGAGCCCCCTAATAGAATTAGCGATATTTTCCTGGGGTCAAGTGAATTACCACAGGTCACGAAGGAAGTGTTAAAAAGGGACGCCGGGCGCATAAAAGAAATGAAAAGGGCTGCCGGGTTCTGCGCCCTTCTATAACGACTTAGAGTCAACACTATGTTGTTTCTCAGCTTGCTTTTTATTGCAAGATTACTCTTTTAATCTTTTCGTTTTATACAAAACACTTCTTGTTATTTTTTTTTTCTTTTCAATTTTCCCACTCCTCCGCAAAATTACGAAATAATACATAAAGGGCAAATTCAAGGTTTACATTTCCCCTTAATGAACGTGAGACCCAAACTTTAATGTTTATGGTTCATAAAGCGATAAGTGGCGTCTGACGTCGTTCGTTCCCAAAGGCCCATCGTCAAAGGCAGTCCGTGAAAACGGGGTCTTTTTCTTTTAACACAGAATATAACGTACCTCCTAACAACGATTATGTCAGGGCGCGCTTTTTTTTTATATTCTCAGGAGTCTCGGCTTTCACTTAAACGTCTTCCCCAAGTTGTCCCCCCCCCCTCTTCCATCGTGCTAAAGATCATAGGGACATTAGATCAGAGAAAGTGTGATCTTTAGAATGCTGATAATATCGAAGCACATTCCAAAAGGACAACGATTTCCATTTGTTGAAATGGAATGATTAAATGATAGATAAAAACGATAATTGAAATCTGATCAGTCGCGAAATTGAGGTCCGATGGGTATATGTAGACTTGATTGCTGATTGAAGGAAAAAACTATAATTGCTTAGCAATACTTCTTTATTACTAATTGGGGGGGGGGGGGATATAGTTGATGAACGTTTATTAATGTTTAGACATTTTAGACGGCCTTCTTATATGTTTAGTTAGAATAAAATGTACTTGGCCTATAAAACGAAATTCTTCCAAAAAGACTCAGGTAACAACGTATAACATGTTGCATTTCATATGCTAATAGTACAATATAAAATTTGTAGTTTGTTAAAAAGAAAAAAAAAATCAGCAATGGAAAACTTTTGATAATTGTAACCTAAAACCTAATTCTATTATATTAAAAAAATAGTAGCCGTTTAAAGAAAGGCTGTATATATATATATATATATATATATATATATATATATATATATTATATACAAAATTAAAGTAAAACAATTTGATAAAACGTGTTCTAAGTTACAGCCATTTATCTTTAATGGTTCTTGACTTGTAACGATTTCAATACAATAAATGGTAAAAAAAAGAAAAAAAAAAACATCTTTTTTTTAATTAATCGGAATAATTTACTTGGAATTCTTATTGGAAAACATGAGCACATATTTATTTGTATTGTTCATACAAGATTAAACAAATGTTGATCCCCTGTTATCCTGATGGAGAAAAAAAAAGTTAGAACGGCGAGCACGTATTTGAATTTGCCAATATTCATTATTATCATGAAGATAATGTGTTATTTTCTAATGTGTCATATGAAATTACTGTTGCATGTTATTGCAACACAGACACCCCCTCCCCCTCAAATATATAAATAAAATCAAATTACAACACAGTTACTTTTTTTTTTTTTATGACTGACAGAGAATTCGTTGAAATCTTTGCAGTTTTTTTTCATGAACAACTCTACTTAACACTCCATACCAAATGTTAAAAGTGTAAATCCCTTCTAAGTTCTAATATGCAGTTTGAGGGGGGGGGGGGAGAGAAAGAAAGAAATAGAAAAGGAGAAAGAAGACGAAAAATAAATCGCAGATTCATTGAAAGATAACATTTTGTGGTTTTTCATGGAATTTTAATTGAATACTAAGAAAGTAGTAAGGTTAATTTATATAAGCAGGTTCAACCACAGTCCTATTTTTTTCTGTGGTTGAGACCCTAATGTGAAATGCAAATTAGGAAATAACTATTAATCAGCTAAAGTTGATTTTTCCCTTAGCAATCTCTTGACCGTTCTGTTCTATTTATTAGAAATTGATTGGAAAACAATAATAATAATAAAAACAAGTAATAATATTTTTTTTAAATATTCAGGTGATATTTAAACATGGAAATATTTGTGTAGATAATCAAAAAATTTTCTAACACTATCTTTCGACAAGAAAATGAAAATAATAAAATCAACATAAAAAGGTTTCGAATCAATTTGGTTTCAAACATTTAAAAATTTACCCTGCTCAGAAAAAATAAATAAATAAATAAATAAGATATATATTTTTTAAGCTTTTATTTTTTTAACAGTTTCAACACTTCCTGAGATATCTTCGCATCTCTGGGCTTACTTAAAATATTTTATAAAATATTTTGTGACTGTTTAATGGCAACTTATTTCACAGCATTTCGTGACAACATGCAGCCAATTGTTCTTGATATTTACAAAGTTAATATTTGAGCAATATTACAATTTTGAAAATTTTCAAATACTTCTTTTTCTTTAATTTGCTATTTTAAATCTTTAAATTTGCGGCTCTAAAGTGGTGAATACGATCGTAAAATTCTTTCATATTTTTAAATGATTAAAGATACTTTAAGATGGAATTCGTTTAAATTATTCTTCTAAAATGAAAAGTAAATATATATATATATATATATATATATATAGAGAGAGAGAGAGAGAGAGAAAGAGAGAGAGAGAGATAATAACCATTATACAATACTACTATTCAACATATACAATGAATATAGAATAACCCAATTATAATTAATAACAAACTTAAACAAGACAAGAGGAGTTAGCAATATTGTAGCAATAACGAATTATCGGAAATTGTGGAACTTGATTCATTCTCAAGGGTAATACCAAGTAGACACAACAATTACGATTTATATTATATTGCAAAAATGAAAATATGAACTTTAAAAACTAGCCTTAATGCGGTAGATGCATATTGAAGAGTTAACTATCCTCAGATTTAACTATTCTTAAAAGCATAAATGTTTAATTTAGATAAAGTCCAACTAAGCAATTAAAACGACAACCAAAGTTTTAAAATATACAATTATACTATCCTTTTCATTGTCATATGTGTATTTTTTCCTCGAATTAGTGGGAATTCCTCCAATCATTAGTTTATTTTATTGCGAATTTCCGTGTTCATTTTATTTATGAATTCCAAGAATCACTATTTTATTGAAGAATTCCCTAATTACTATGTCTATGTGAATGAACTGTTTATTCTAAAACCTGCTCGTTAACTGCTAAAACCTGTTAAATAAAATTATAGTTAGAAAATGGAAAGAAGTGTCAAAATCAGGATAATATGGATGATCGGTGAGATAATGCAAAACACGTGAGTAAAGGTGTTTTAAATCATTCCATTATAGACCTTAAAAATGACTTACTCAGATCTGCAAACCTTTGAAAATGAGAAATCGTAGCACACAAAATTCAAATTAATCTGGTTGGTTGGTTGTTCGTTGTTTTGCGGCCTTTTTTTTGGGGGGGGGGGGGGGACATCGGTAAAAGGAATAATGTTTCAGTCTTTCAACTCAATACAATAATTTTTTTTTCTTCTAAAAGTTTTTACCCAATTTTAGTTTCTTTTGAGCCTTTATTATTATTATTATTATTATTATTATTATTATTATTATTATTATTATTATTATTATTATTATTATTATTATTCGAAAAAAGAGCCCGGTTCCAATTTTTCAGTCCAGCGCAGTAAATTTTCAAGAAATTCGCGATTTTTTTCTGCTATCCTTTTATGAATTTTGCATTTTTTACCATAATTCTTTGACGAAATTCGTGTTTACTTTCGTGATATTTTAACGAAATTACCAATATTTTTTCCTGAACATTTTGCCGAAATTCGTGGTTTAATTCGCAATCAACGAATTTATGCGCAATCGTTTGACGGAATTCACAGTTTTTTTTTATCAATTAATGATAATACCTTTGTTTCTGAGATCTTCGACGAAATACCCGATATTCTCCCACGATCTTTTGAAAAAATTCTCAATTTTTCCCAAGACCGATTCACGAATTAATTTTGGAAAATTTCATAAAAGAAAAAAATTCTCGGATTTTCAAGAAAATTTAAAATATACTTGCAGAAGAAACGTAGATATGTAGAAGAATTTGCAAGAAGGAAGGGGGGCACTGCAAATAATTTTATTATACAGATCTTTCCTTTTTTGAGTGTAAATCGAACGATTCCACACATTATTTGAAACCCTTCCCCTCGAAGACACGCCCCCCTCTTTAAGAAACTATTAAAATGGAGTCCCTGTTTGTAAGGAAGGTAATTCCTGTATATATATTTGCAGAAACACAATTCAGTCGTGGTTAATATCCATTAAAAGGATTTTATGTTAAAAAGTTTGTTTTATAGCTCAGATTTTTTTTCCCCCCTCTCTTGAACATACACTGGTGTCCAAAATTTAAGCATAATTGGTAATTAAGTAATTATTTTTAAGTAATGAAAGAAATATGAATCGGAATGTGCTGAAACTCCAGATGTGTAAGCAAAATAGTACGCGTTACATATTTTCGCGAAGAGTTTTCCCCGAAATCGAACAGGCGACCGTTAACAAATTGTAAAAGAACGAAGATCTTTTGGATAACCCTATCAAAACTAATGTAGCAAAAGCGTTCAAACTGCACATTATGATTCATTGGCTTATTGTAATGTACTGTGTTAATTTTTACAAGGATAGCATGTATACTCGTAGAGAAATTAAGGTTTTTATAAAAACAGTCCTAAATTTTTCCAAGTTTTTTGCTTATAATTTGCAGAGTTCTTATTATAAAATAATGTTCTTTTCTGAAAATATGACAAACATCACTGTACACAATACCCTGTCATCAAAATTTAAAAATAATAAAAATTGTATGAAAAATGAGTATGTTTAGTAAATAATTTTTCATTGCGCATGCGTCAACGATATCAAAATGTCATTTGCATATTGTGTTAGCTAAATGTATAGAGCAACTTCTGTAAAAGTTTCAAAAACATAGCTTGAAAATTCTGAAAATGGGAGCCTATAGAATCAACTCAAAATCCGTTATTCCTAAAGGAAGCAAAAAAATCAGGGGTTTTACCTAAATATAGTTGTACGTGCAATATTGTGTAGGCACTAAACAATGGAATATGGATACAGCCCCTCATCTTTTTGCTTCATTTAGGGAATAAAGGATTTTGATCTCATTCTATCAACGATAATTTTCAGAATTTTTAAGCCATGTTTTTGAGACTTTCACAAAAGTTGCTCTATACATTTAACTAACATAATATGCAAATAAAATTTTAATAGCGTTCACGCATGCGCAGTAAAAAATTATTTAGTAAACCTGCTCATTTGTCATACAATTTTTATTATTTTTTAATTCTGATGACAGGGTATTGTGTACAATGATGTTTGTCATTTTTTCAAAAAAGAACACTATTTTATATTAAGAACTCTGCAAATTATAAGCAAAAAACTCAAGACTGTTTTTATAAAAACCTTAATTTCTCTACGAGTATACATGCTATCCTTGTAAAAATTAACACAGTACTTTACAATAAGCCAATTAATCATAATGTGCAGTTTGAACGCTTTTGCTACATTAGTTTTGACAGGGTTATCCAAAAGATCTTCGTTCTTTTTCAATTTGTTGACGGTCCCCTGTTCGATTTCGGGGAAAACTCTTCGCAAAAATATGTGACGCGTACTATTTTGTTTGCACACCTGGAATTTCAGCACATTCCGATTCATATTTCTTTCATTACTTAAAAATAATTACTTAATTACCAATTATGCTTAAATTTTGGACACCAGTGTATTTTGGCTCCGAATTACCATTTAAAAAATTTTTTGGAAATGAATACTTTAAAATTTCGCATCAGAACCACGCCTGAAAAATATGGTGTGTGGATTAAAAATCGCAAGTAGAAAAGAATATGAGTTTTTTTTTTTTTTTTTTTTTAACATAAAATTGTAATTTAAGATCAATCTTCGTATCATCATAGGTTATAGATTCAAATAGTAATTACTATGATTTGCACAGAAAACTTTTTCACTGTTTTAACACTTTTTAGAAATTATCGAAGTACGCATATTACCTTTGGTCATCTGATTTGTTAAAAGAACAGTTTGTTTCAGTGCGCTTGCGCGAGTGCACATAAACTATTAGGCACAGGATTAAAAAAAATTGCAATGAAAAACGTACAGTTGTGTGTTAAAACAAATGTATATTATAAACAATAAGTTTAGTGGGCCGTCTTCATACTCAAATTGTGTAAAACCCGATTTTTAGTTAAAAACAAAATTTTACCGATGATGTTGTTCTTTTGAAGTTTTCAGATGTTGATACAATTCCAGTATAAAACCGGCCCCTAACAACGTAAAGGTATTTTTTTTTAATTATTATTTATTTAATGAACCGTACGTTGAAGTACTTACATATAAAAAATTCATATCTGTAATTTTAGTTAGCTTATTATTTATTTATTTATTTATTTATACTGATATGCTTTTAGATTTCGAAATAATTTTGACCAAAAAATAAACATGCATCAAACATACTCATATCCAAATGGTACACAACAACAATATACAACACCTGATTTTCAATTCGAATACCAAATTTTACCAATGGTGTTTCTTTAAAAAGTTCAGATTTTTATACAATTTCAGTATGAAATTGATGCGTAATGACTTCAAAGCTTTATTATTATTATTATTATTTTAATTTATTTGTTTATTTTTTTCTTGACCAACTGCACATTGAAACATATATGCTAATCAACAGTTTCCTAAGATCAAACAATTATACTTCGAACCAGAAATTAATTTAATTTACGAATTTAAGTAAATTTCAAATGACTAACTTATCAGCTCTTAATGCCAGATGCATTTCCTTAAACTAACTTTCTGGTTCAAAGTGTATTTTCTTAAATTTAAAAGAACCAGAAGTTGGCAACTGTGTTCAGTAAATATTAATACAATTCATATCTATATTTTTAAATTAGTTTTTTCTTTTTATTTCATTTATACTGACGTTTTCCAGCTATCGAAATAGATTTTGACTAGAAACTAAACTTTTCAAGATTGTGTGTTTCGAGACATAACCTATTATATCAAATATCAAGAAAGTTCTCGAGAAATTTGAAAATGGTGGAAGGTGGGGGGTTCTCAGAATCTTACTTAAATGTTAAAAATGAATTTTTGTAGGTTTCTTAGTCTGAAAACATAAGCTCAGGATAAGGAGATTTTTTATTATTATTATTATTTGACTTGATGATGTCTTTAAAAAATATTATATTGATTAATGTAACTAAAAAATTTTGCATACACTAAAATAAGTTTGAAATTTCTTGCCAAAAAGAAAGCTAGCTTGGCTGTTCTTTTTCATACTTTAAGGAAAAAACTGTTTAAAAAAATCTCATAATTTGTGATTTTTATTTTTTTCTACGAACGACGATTTTCAAAATTTTGTGAATATTTTACATTTATATTAAAAGATATTTCTCTTTTTCTCTTTTCTGGCTGCTTTTATTATTATTATTATTATTATTATTATTATTATTATTATTATTATTATTATTATTATTATTATTATTATTATTCTTTCAAATGTTAATTATTATATAATTTCAGTTTTAAAAATCTTTCAAAATTCTCTAATTTGTGACTTTTATAGTTTGATTATAAATTTTCTTCTACATATGTTGCAATGTTTCCCTATCATAAACATTTTCCTGTTATTTCTTGACTTTCTACCTCCTTGAAATTTCCTTGAACCAGCATGAATTATGACCCATAATGGTCTAATACCGAACACGAAAATAAGAAAAAAAAATAAGGTAATAACAATGTTCTTATAATAGCTTTAGGTGCAACGTTTCTGCAGCTATTTTGTAGTATAGCACCGCACCCCGCTTTTACCAAGGGAGGGTTTGCGGCTGAGCTGAAGGAGGGGCTCATTTAGGGGGCTCCGTGACCCCTAAAAGGAGTCTCTCTCTCAGGGATCACGGAACTTACACGTCCCAATCTTGAATTTGCCGTGAGATATTCGCTTTTTTGTGTCGTACTCACTGTGCCTCTACCCTTTCAAGTAATACTAGTAAGTTATGCTTTATGAAAGTGGAATGATCCACTATTTCCCCCCACTTGTCGTGTTCTGTGTGTTTTTTAGATGCTGTTTGAATGCTTTCTCAAGAATGTCTGGGTGAATTTTGAGTGCATATTTTAAAATAAAAACTGGTGAATACTAATGTGTTTCACACAGTTCGCAGTTTTTATATGCCCTAAGTGCTGATCGGATTAGTCGACGACGAAGAAAAAAGTTATATAAAAATAAATAATTTATATTTAAGCCGTTGATTTTGAATGTGGAGCAAATCCATTTTATATTAGTGCTAAATATTTAATTGTTTGCATTTAAATGGGATTAAAAATATGTAATTATTATAATTTAATTACACCTATTTTCTCACAAGTTCTTTTTTATAAATACATTAATATCTATTATAAAAAGTGCAAACTACTAATAGTGAAAAGAAAAAGAAAAAAAAAAACTAAATATCTTACAAAAACATGCAGTTTAATCATGTATCTGCTTTATCAGTTCAAGACATTAAAACAGATGTCAAAATATGCAGGGAATTTAATTATAATCCACTGAAGGGGTGCTTTTAGTTCTCCTGTAAGTTTAATTAATGTGCTATTTTTCAAACAAAATTACCTTTTGAGAACGGCAACATAATCAAATTCCATTCAAGAATTAATTAAATATATAACGAATTAAATCAAATGAAATTAGATGGGTGGAATGATAAAATTTTCGAATGAACTCGCTGGTCTATATAACTTAGCACTACTACACTAGATAATTATGTAGAAAAGAAAATCAGCTAAAATAATTAATAAAGTTTTTAAAATAGCAGTTAAATATAATTATATTTTTATATTATAGAAAAGGTAGATTAAAAATTTTTTTCTCTGTATTTTTTTTCTTTTTAATCAAATCTCTAAAGATTACGTTAAAAGAATTTAACGTATCAAAAACTTTTAATTACTGTGTTTACATAAAGTAGTATGCTGTTCTGATATTTTGCAAGCATTATCACTTTTAATACTGTTAACCGCCGATACATATATTTGTAATTCTTTAAAAAGTTACAAAATAAATAAATAAATAAATAAATAAAAAGTAAAGATAACTGAATTGGTTACATCAGATCATATTTATAAAACATCAGTAAGAATTTCTTATTACCAAAAATAAAAATAATAATATTAATATATGTAATAATGTATTTAGTAATGTAATTATATGTATGTGTAATATGTAATTATATGTAATTATATGTAATGTAGTTTGTAATGTAATTATGTATTTAATATATGTAATATAATAATTAAAAATAATAATATATGTTTACATCTTCTTTTTTGTAGGGGTGCAGAACACGTTTTAGTCCCAACATTTCCCCCAATTCACATAAAAATTTCCCCAAACTTTTACGATGTATTATAATAGACTTACACAAATTCTGTATTACCAAAGAATAGATTTTTTTTTTCAAAATTTTTTCAATGTATGCGTGAGTGATTTCTGTGTTGAGTAATTATGTAATTCATTGTTAAAATCAATATTTTTGTGCAAAATTTCCCTAGATGACCTAAATTCTAAATTTCCCCCGATCCTAGATCTCCGGATCGGACATATTCTGCACTCCTGCTTTATTTATTTATTTATTTATTTATTTATTTATTTTGTTGTGCAGTATTGTATTTGTAAATATTAATTTTTCTTTTTTCTTCTTCGTTTCAGGTAAGTTAGTCATGTCGTACTTTCAGAAATTTCAGGTAGATATGTATTTACCATAGCAATTTCCTCATCTTTTTTTCTTGCTCGATTAAAAGACTTTGTTCTAAATATACAGTCGGCTCTCATTAATTCGAAATTGGATAAATCGAATCTTCGCTTAATTCGAACTAAACGAGAAGTCCCGAAATTTTCAATGGCAGGATAACGTTCAAATTTTTCATTTATTATAACTCATTTTCTCTTGATTCGAACTAACGATAATTCCAATTTTTCATTTTTCCTTACTTTCTCACCGAGTTCAAATCTTTGAAATAACTTTCTTTCTTTAATTTTTATCAGACTTGTTCTAAACTTGTGTACATATAATCCCATGCATTTAATATCCTCTTTCTCAGTGCCTCATCTGTCCATCAATGACACCCCCCCCCCCCTTCTTCCATTGTGTTTCTTCCTAATCCCTCAATTTGTTTATGTACTTATACCTTTTAATTTAATATTAAGTCATATTCTAATGATAACAGCCGAAATAAAAAATAAATAAATACTGTAGCATTATAAACATTTTAATAAAAATTTTAATTTTTCTTAAGAAAGGTGTTATAATAAAAATAAAATACATTGACATGTTTCGGAACCGTCAAATAAGTTCCATAGTCATAATATAAATAAAACAAAATTTCAAAATATTTCTCGGTCAATACAAATGACACGCGACAATGAGATATAAATAGCAAAAAACACGCGCTCTATTGCAAAAAATTAAATTAAAATTTTTATTAAAATGTTTATATAAAAGGTGAATGTTTTAAAATCTGATGATTTAAAAAATCAATTGGATTTAATTAACTTTTTATCATACTATAGCATTAATTCTTTTGTAATAGTAGTAAAAATGTTTTCCCCTCACACTTTCCGTAATTCGAACTCTGGATATTTCAAACCTTTCTTGTGATCCCGACAAGTTCGAATTAACGAGAGCCGACTGTATTTTGTGTTTTATATGTAGATATGCATTTCTACGAGTGAATCTTAGATATTCCACGACACTGCAGCAAAATCTTAATCTTTGTTATCAATCGAATCAATTTCTCATATAATAATAGGGAATGTATTTATTTTATAGAATGTATTTCAGATTTAATATCAGTAAACTGATTAAAAGTTCTAAAGACTTTTTATTAAATACTTCTTTCAGAATTATCTTTCTTAACGGTCTATTTGAAAACTTTTTACTTTAAATAATATGTAATATTAATATAATTAAATAATGACATTAAATTATATATATATAAGACCATTAACAGTAAACAATATTAACCATTTGAAATTAACCATTGAATTTAATTACTTATAGCACATTGAATATGGAAGGAAAAAAGAATAATATGAATATAAATGGAATTTGTAGAACCAAAGCAGAATCTTCAGGTCCCAAATACTTTGGAACTACAAATGGAGTGTGTGGTTTCATCTTCGTATTTGCCATGAAAAAGCAAAACAATACGAATTTGGGACTACCAACACACATAAAACCAAAATTCATTAAAGAAAAACCAAGTAATCTGTAGTGGATATGGAGAAAATAAAACAGTTATGAGCTATAAAGTAGAATAAATCCCAAATGCACTACCTTAACCCTGATATCGCACGTGGTAAATTAAAACATGAAGTATTCATATATCATATGACAGAAAAATGGAGATAATAAAATAATAAAAACAAAAAACCACTTATTGTACATATCATAATATTAAATTAATAAATTAATTAAAATCAGAATAATATAATAACAGAAAAATTAAACCATACACCATAGTTTACCCTATTATTATTTAATTCAATAAAATTTATTTTGACTATGCTAGGTTGAACTCAATATCTTATTTAAGGAAGATTAAAGATTAAAAAATAGCTTATTAAGAAATGTACCCTATACATTTAGTAGTGATATAGTACACTCATTTATTAAAAGTGAAGTGCGATTTAATAATGCAAATGATTAAAATTATTAATATAATAGATATAACTAAACGATAATCCATACATTGGTGTTATTTAAACTCCATAGAAATTTTGTACCAAATTAGCCAAATAAATTTCCCACTCTCAATCTTTATATATATATATATATATATATATATATATATATTAAATTAACCTTTATATACAGGGTGATTCATAAAAGATGGGCAGAACTTTAAGGGGTTATAGTACACTTAAAGACAAATAATATTAAATAGGAGACTAAGGGTCCCAGACGTATTCCCAATTAGATAGGGGGCATTAAAGTTTAGGGTCCGAAATTTCAAATGATTATAAAAAATGGAAAAATTGGTCGATTCGTTTGCGGTTTTTGCAAAAAAATTTCTTTATGCCAGTATTTTCTTGAAATAAAATTTTAAAGTTCAATTTCAAAAAATACCGATAGGGGGCGCTTTAGACTTTGGAGTAACAAACAACTATTTTTTAACGTTATTTTTTGTATTTCTTTAAATGATTTCGAAAGCTTAGACTTAAACTTAAATTTTGATCTAAAAATCTGAGTCCTAACGAGTAGTTAAGTAGCGTAAACTGAAATTTGAAATTTGAAACCCTTCTCCCCCCAGAACAAAAATCAGTTATTCCCGATCTTTGTGTCGTAGATTAGGCTCTAACTACTGCCGCGTTTTGCTAAAATTATTCTTTATGTCAGTATTTTCTTGAAAATAAATTTTAAAGAAAATTTTCAAAAAATTCCGATAGAGGGCGCTTTAGACTTTGGAGTAACGAACAACTATTTTATACCGTTATTTTTTGTGTCTCATTAAATACTTTCTAAAGCTTAGACTTAAACTTAAATTTTCAGCTCAAAATCTGAATCGCTGAGCGTGGTTCAGTAGCGAGGGGAAGGGGTTCAAATTTCAACTTCTGAACATAGTTCATTTTGCACTACTTAACCATGCCCAACGATTCTGTGCTGTGATACGAGGCAAAAATACAACTTTCGTCAAGGACTGCATAGTCGGAATTCACTCATAAAGGCACTGGCACAGTTGGAAACGTCGCTCATGCAAACGTTAAAGCTCCATTCCTGACGCTAGTCACCGGGTGAAGAAGGAGACAGAAAGTATGCAAATGTCAAATGGGGAAGAAGAAGAACACGTATGCAAAATTTCGACACGATTCAGGCATAAAAACCACTGAACGGTGAGTCAAGTGTAAGTCGCTGTAGTAATGAATCGGAAGATGGTGCCCTTCACGAATAAGGAAAAGGCTGAGATGCATTTAATTTATGGAGCGGCAGATGGAAATGGTGCAGAGGCACAACGAATGTACGGAGAGCGATTTCCCAACAGGCGGTTGCCTAACCGCAAAACTTTCGAGCGCTTGCACAGACAGTTGTGTGAGACGGGATCATTTCTCGCTTCCCGGTCGAATGCAGGTCGTGCAAAAAAGGACGAATCAGTAGTTGTTGCAGAAGCCATTCTGGATGTAGTAGCGGCGCAGCCAAGTACAAGTACACGAACAGTGGCTAGGCAGGTGGATACCTCACAGTCCATGACTTGGAGGGTACTGAAGGATGAACATTTGCTCCCGTTTCATGTGCAACGAGTCCAGAAACTGTCTCCAGGGGATTATCCAAATCGTATTGAATTCGCCCTCTGGTTTCTGCAGCAGAACGCGCTAAATCCACATTTTGGACGAACTGTGCTTTTCACCGATGAATGTACCTTCACACGTGAAGGTACATTTAACACACACAATGCACATGTATGGGCGGATGTCAATCCACATGCTACGTATCCACATGCTCATCAGAGACGCTTTTCCATCAATGTTTGGGCAGGAATCCTCGGAGACCACCTAATCGGACCGTACCTTCTTCCTGAACGCCTCAACAGTAAAACATACCTCACATTTCTGCAACATGTGCTGCCAGACCTGTTAAACGTTGTTCCTCCACGCATCCGGCGGGTCATGTGGTTCCAGCACGATGGAGCGCCAGCCCATTACCTACGAGACGTCCGCAACTATCTGGACATCACATTTCCGAACAGATGGATTGGTCAAGGTGGTCCTGTTGCTTGGCCTGCTCGCTCGCCAGATCTTTCACCCCTCGATTTCTTTTTTGGGGGGCAATTGAAGGCTCTTATGTATGAGACACCCATTGAATCCCCCGAGGAACTGGTCGCCAGACTTTCCGCCGCTGTAGGGGAAGTGCTCGAAAAGCCTGATGTTTTCGCGAATGTTCGCCGTTCCATTCTTCGTCGTTGTTCTGCGTGCATAACCTCTGGTGGTCACAATTTTGAACATTTATTGTAATTACATGTTAATAAATATGCTTTGGTAACATAATCCTAATTTGTGTCTTTTTACCTCGTATCACAGCACACAATGTGTGGACATGGTAAACTGAACTGTGCTCAGGAGTAGAAATTTCAAACCCCTCTCCCCAGAAACTTAACCACGTCTAACGATTCAGATTTTGGGCTGAAAATTTAAGTCTAAGCTTTAGAAAGCATTTAATGAGACACAAAAAATAACGGTATAAAATAGTTGTTCGTTACTCCAAAGTCTAAAGCGCCCTCTATCGGAATTTTTTGAAAATTTTCTTTAAAATTTATTTTCAAGAAAATACTGACATAAAGAATAATTTTAGCAAAACGCGGCAGTAGTTAGAGCCTAATCTACGACACAAGATCGGGAATAACTGATTTTTGTTCTGGGGGGAGAAGGGTTTCAAATTTCAGTTTACGCTACTTAACTACTCGTTAGGACTCAGGTTTTTAGATCAAAATTTAAGTTTAAGTCTAAGCTTTCGAAATCATTTAAAGAAATACAAAAAATAACGTTAAAAAATAGTTGTTTGTTATTCCAAAGTCTAAAGCGCCCCCTATCGGCATTTTTTGAAATTGAACTTTAAAATTTTATTTCAAGAAAATACTGGCATAAAGAAAATTTTTTGCAAAAACCGCAAACGAATTGACCAATTTTTCCATTTTTTATAATCATTTGAAATTTCGGACCCTAAACTTTAATGCCCCCTATCTCCTTGGGAATACGTCTGGGACCCTTAGTCTCCTATTTAATATTATTTGTCTTTAAGTGTACTATAACCCCTTAAAGTTCTGCCCATCTTTTATGAATCACCCTGTATATATACAGGGTGTCCCAAAATGTCGTTTACAAACTTAACATGCTGGTCTGTCATATCATGCTGAACAGTATTAAATAGGAAACTAAGGGTCCCAAACGTCTTCCAAAGGAGATATGCGCCATTAAAGTTTAGGGTCCAAAAATTCAAATGATTATAAAAAACAGAAAAATTGGTCGATTCGTATGCGGTTTTCACTAAAACTATTCTTTATGTCAGTATTTTCTTGAAGATAAATTATAAATATAAATTTCAAAAAATGTCGATAGAGGGCGCTTTAGACTTTGGAGTAACGATAAACTAGTTTTTACTATTATTTTTTGCATCTCATTAAATTTTTTTAGAAGCTTAGACATAAACTTAAATTTTTAGATAAAAATCTGAATCGTTAGGAGTGATTAAGTAGCGCAAACTGAACTGTGTTCTATGAGGGTGGGGAGGTTCAAATTTCAAATGATTATAAAAAACGGAAAAATTGGTCGGTTTTCGCTAAAACTATTCTTTATATCAATATTTTCTTGAAAATAAATTTTACAGATATCTTTCAAAAATTCTGTCTGAGGGCGCCTTATACTTTATAGTAACCAACAACTATTTTTAACCGTTATTTTTTGTATCTAATAAAATGCTTGTAAAAGTTCAAACTTAAATTTTGTGCTCAAAATCTGCATCGTTGTGAGTAATTATGTGGCCAAAAATTGAACTGCGTTCGAGGGGTGGGGAAGGTAACATTTCAACTCCTGAACACAGTTCAGTTTGCGCTTCTGAACCCCTCCTATCGATTTAGATTCTGAGCACAAAATTTAAGTCTAAACTTTTGCAAGCATTTCATTAGATTAAAAAAAAAAAAAAAAAAAAAAAAAAAAAAAAAAAAACGGTTAAAAATAATTGTTGGTTATTCTAAAGCTTAAGGCGCCCTCTAACGGATTTTTTAAAATTTATCTTTAAAATTTATTTTCAAGGAAATATTGACATAAAGAATAATTTTAGCGGAAACCGAACCGATCAATTTTTCCGTTTTTTATAATCATTTGAAATTTGAACCTCCCCACCCCCATTGAACACAGTTCAGTTTGCGCTACTTTACCAATCCCAACGATTCAGATTTTCATCTCAAAATTTAAGTTTATGTCTAAGCATCTAAAAAAAATTTATGAGATGCATAAATTAACGGAAAAAAATAGTTGTACGTTACTCCAAAGTCTAAAGCGCCCTCTATCGGCATTTTTTGAATTTTATCTTTATGAATTATTTTCAAGATAATACTGACATAAAGAATAATTTCAGTGAAAATCGCAAATCAATTGACCAATTTTTTCGTTTTTTATAATCATTTGAAATTTGAACCTCCCCCCGCAATTCAGTTTGCGCTACTTAACCACTCCCAACGATTTAGATTTTGAGCTCAAAATTTAAGTTTAAGTCTAAGTTTACGGAAACATTTAATCAGATACAAAAAATAGCGTAAAAAATAGTTGTTCGTAACTCCAAAGTCTAAAGCGCCCTCTATTGGCATTTTTTGAAATTTATCTTTATAATTTATTTTCAAGATAATAGTGACATAAAGAGTAGTTTTAGTGAAAACCGCAAACGAATCGACCAATTTTTCTGTTTTTTATAATCATTTGAATTTTTGGACCCTAAACTTTAATGGCGCATATCTCCTTTGGAAGACGTTTGGGACCCTTGGTTTCCTATTTAATATTGTTCATCATGATATGACAGACTAGCATGTTAAGTTTGTAAACGACCTTTTGGGACACCCTGTATATATATATATATATAACCATTAATTGTATTACAATATATGAACCATTTGAATTTATTAGAAAATTACCACATGGGGAAAAATTAAATAAATAAATAAAATGAATACAAATGGAATTTGTAGAACCAAAGCAGAATTGTCAGGCCCCAAATATTTTAGAACTGCAAATGAAGTGTGCGGTTTCATCTTCGTATTAGCCATGAAAAGGCAAAATAATAGGAATTTGGGGCTACCAACACACATAAAACCAAAATTAAATGAAGAAGTAACATCAAAAACAAGGCACACTAAAATTACTAAATTGGATATAAAAATGAAAAGGGAAGGAAAAATAGAAATAATTATTGTACACATAATATTAATAAATAAATTAAAAACAAAGTAATGTGATAACAGAAAAAATAAACCTTATTTAAAACAAAACATTTAAAACAAAAACATTTAATTTGACTATGCTAAGCTAAACACAATATCTTATATTATTTAATGTCTCAGAACCGCATTTTCTCTTTCTTTCCAGAGCTATGGCTTCCGAAAATGCAACTTAAAACGCCAACTTTGACAAACTTTTATGAAATATCTTCTGCCTTTACATCAAAAATGGGAAAATCAGCTCGATTTATACATTGTTTTTGAAAAAGGAGAATATGGTAATTTTATGTGTTTGTGAACAAAGTGAACTAAAGAAAAACGTGTCAGAAAGTGGACGGTTTAGATTTGAAAACAGCTCCAATTTATGTTTTAAGTTTTAAAATTTTACTGAAACCGCTGGCTGACAATCAAAGAAAAAGATTTTTTGCAATTTAATTTTTGTTTGGTTCGTATTCTTGGTTTTATTTTTCATTTTTGTGAGAATGATCCTGTACAGCGTGCTCACTAAAGTCCGTTGTCACCCCGAATAATTTCTGAACAGTGAGAGTTATAGACATGAAAGTGAGGTCCTTTAGTAATGTTGCCATAAGCCACAGAATGAAACCGCTTACTGCGCCACCTGGTGGAAAACCGTGGACTTAGCATTCCTATATTGAAAACACTATGAGAAGGTGAAAATGTGATTTACGAAGCTGTAGAGCATCACCGATTTAGTTGAAAAGACATCGTGTGGATATTAGTGCGAAGAATAGAACGATTAAATCGCGCATTTCCTTACCCTGTGACGTAAGAAAGCTTGAAAGGAAGGAGAAATGATTAGCTTTTTGACAAATGTGCATTACACTGTAAAAAATTTCACCTTTTTACTGCATCGTCACTCCACCTCTTTTATAGAAAATGATTACTTCAACTTCACCCTATTATAGAACATTCTCATGGGTCAAAAGAGAGATATTCTATAAAAGCCGTGGAGTGACGATGCAGCAAAAGAGTCAAATTTTTTACAGCTGAATGTGAGAAGTTTGAACATCCCAAATAAAGGTTTGTTGTTATAACTAGCTGTTTTTCTGTTCTAAGTCACATCACAATGTAGGAAATCACGAAAAATCAAATACGCGTTTTGACCGTTCGCAATAATGTCCACAAAGTGTATTTTCGTACCGAATCGATGATGCTGTATAACTTTGTAACTCACTTTCTTCCCCTATCTTTTGCCGTTTTGAGATAGGAATGCTAACTCCGCAATTTTCCGCAAGTTTCCACCAGATGACTGAGGATAGGGTTTTTTATTGCTATCGGGAAAATAAAGCAAAAGAAATACATACATATAAATATATATACAGGGTGAATCTAAACTCTTGTACAAAACTTTAAGGGGTGATAGTACACATCAAGACAAATAAAATTAAGGCTCCTGTCCCTGTCCTCGAAGACTCTCACGAGCTAATGCTATTCCTATGGGGAGGTATTTTTCTAATAACTCTTTCGCATTTTGACATTTTGTATTTTATTTATTTATTTATTTTTATTCATTTATTTTATTTATTTATTTATTTATTTATTTTGCATAATGAAAGTGAAAGTAACTTTATAAAAAAAATATCTACGACCAAAATTGAAAAAGTAATCAAGGAGCGATCTTGAAAGGGACCTCAGCTATCCAATGCAAAAAAAAAAAAAAAAATAAAAAAAAAAATAAAATAAAAATAAAAATAAAAATGTCAAAATGCAAAATGCAAAAGAGTTATTAGAAAAATGCCTCTCCATAGCCATACGAATAGCATTAGCTCGTGAGTGTCTTCGCGGACAGGAACAGGAGCCTTAAATGGGGAACTAAGGGTCCCAAACGTCTTCCGAAGGAAAGCGGCACCATTAAATTTTAGGGTCCAAAATTTCTAATGATTATAATAAACGAAAAAAATTGGTCGATTCGTTTGCGGCTTTCTCTAAAACTATTCTTTATGTCAGCATTTTCTTGAAAATAAATTTTGAAGATAAAGTTACAAAAATGCCGATAGAGGGCGCTTTAGACTTTCTAGTAACGAACAGTGAAAATGATTTGAGGAAATAGTGAAATAAATGGGGCCTCCGTGCCCGTGTGGTTAAGGCACCACACTGCTAATCACTTGCGAGCGTAGGAGGATGTGGGTTCGATTCCCGCTGGCTCCATTGCACACGTTCGTGTGGAAATCCCGGTTGTATTTATCTCGTGTTGTACATTTCTTTGCGCGTATTTCGTCCCCCTATTTTGACGATTATTTATAAGCGACTTTTATGTCAAGCACACAAATCAGATGTATGTGTTCAATAAAATAGTAATTAAAATAAAAGTTAAATGAGTTCCAGATGCAATTTTGATTTCAAACTCATGGATTTTTAACTCCTTGAGGGGCGATGGGATATAATATAACACATCTAATTTTAGTTCAGATTTGCACAAGAAAATTTTATATAAGATTTTCGTTTATAACATTTCTTAAAAAGAACTAAAAAACTGCTTTCTCTAATTTTGAAAAAAAAAATTTCCAAATTTTCGGTTAGAAAAAAAATAAAATAAAAATTATAGATACACAACTGCTTGCCCCTCAAAGGGTTAAGTAATTCTACTCATGTTCACTTTTCGAAACAAGGATTAAATTGAAAAATTCGTTCCTGCACAACACTAATATTAAATAATTATTTACGAAATTATGATATTAGATACCATATATATATATGGGCTAAATTTACGAAATATTGTAGCAAATAATACATACTTAATATTACTTTGTGATAGTGCAAACATAGTATCACTTGTGCAAATGTGTTCTATTAACTTTTCAGCAAGTTTAAATTGTAGTTTTTTTTTCTGATTTCTGTCAAAAAGAAAAGTAAGATTTAGTTGTATCCATACATGAATAAGGTGTAAGAAGAAGCACTTTACCCAGTCTAATGGGGAATAAATATTTTAGATTTTTTTTAAACAAAAAAATATCAAAAGCAAAAATATTTTAACTTTTTACAAAAGTCACCTTGCACGCATCAAAATTACTTCCCAGATACATTTCACCTTTTACAACCCCTTACGCACCTGTTAACTCGCTACTTCAACGCCCCGAATTCTCATGTGCCAATTGAGGTTAACAGAAAACTTATATAAAAAAATATGGAATCAAACTATTCTCCCTCCACTGCGAAAATGTACCTACTAAACAAGCGATGGAAAAAGAACTACTGCGGTAGAAAAAAAATCCAGTTTCATCATATCTGAGAATCCTGCAAGGAACTGTTCCCAGAGTTGTTCTACGAGAACGGGGTGATTAGCTCCCCCCCTGCCCCCCTTTTTCGTTCGAAGTTCTAAAACCGGTTTAAGGCTGTTAAGGGGTGATAGCCTCATGTTTTATTTATTTATTCGCCTTTCCCTCCACACTCTTGCAGCTTGAAGGGATACTTAGAAGCCCGGTAATGTGTAAGAAGTATGTATGGAAAGTAGACAAGATATTTTCACCGTGAGTTGATGCCTGTAAAAGAAAAAGTGCCAACTCTGGAACCCAAGACCATGTGGGGATATAATTATTTCATTCATTTTAGAAGTTTCACTTATCAGGATTACTTTTTTCTTTTCTTTTTATTGTTATTAATTCACTTCGATTACATTGCGGTGGATGTGTAAATGTAACTAAGCAGCCTCTCTCGCTTTACCCACATTATCATAATTGTTTACAGATCTTATAATATGAATGTGATGCTTATGTAGAGGTAGATTTTAAGCCGTTAAGCTTAAGAACTATGCTGTTAATGTACTTGTTTTCTCTTGGAATTATGTTTTCCTGGAAGTAGACCCTGAGTTTTACATTAGGAATATATATATGTGTGTTTATATATATATTTAATTTGTTGAGTGCCAGTCTTTACAACTCATCATTAGCTATGGCGTATTAATTTAAATATCTACAGTAATATTCACATGTCGTTCGGTGAAAATTATTCTTTAAGATTTATTAGAACTTTATTAGAATTTATTAGATTTATTAGAACACTAACTTTGGGAGTACACGTTACAGAGTCATGGCATACCCTGGGGTTATACGCTTTTTGAATTTTTGTCACCACTACTTTACAAAAAGAAATCTTCTACTTATTTTATCGCAGAATTTGTAAAAATTGCCTATTATTGGAAAAGGCGACGATAACTATTTAGAAGCATTTTTATTTTCACGACGTAAGGTGCAATAGACAAACTTATGAACATATCGCTCTCCCGCAAGTAAAGCGATACATCTCACAGAAATTCATTTTGCGTTTTATTCCACCAATAGGCCTATTATAGGTGTCTTCTTTCTAAACAAAAGTTTCATAAATGTAGTTATTCGAAAAATCCACTTTATTACTCTAATTCGTCCAAGAACCGACAGTGCAAAAGCTGAAGAAAAAACCCTTCATTTCATGGAAGAGTAGAATTTGGGGAATCTAATGATTTGCCCGAACTCAAGTGGTGCATAAGTCAAAATTTAGTACTGCTACTAATTGCCCCGTAGATTTATCATTGTGCTTGTCCTACAACCAAAGGTATGAAAACATGGAAAACTGGAAGCAGGAAAACACAATGGTAAACCTAAAAGGTAACCACTAGTGGTATTAATTTTTGGCTTGTGCACTACTTCACTTCCGGCATTACATGGATGACTAGATTCCTCTATTCTTCTATAAAATAAAAATTGTATTTCTTCTCGCGCTTGATACCTTAGGTTTTTGTTGGCTCCTGGACTATAATATGTTCATCTGTGACCACAGAAGAGGTAGATTGTGTGGGGAGTTAAAATTATCCAATCTTCATCCAAACCTCATCCTATGCCTTCATTCTTAAGGGTTTTGTGTTTTTTATGCATTTTTGATTGCAGAGCTAAGTGCTATAATTTCATGTTACAGTAATGCCTTGCAAATTTTCTTTCGCCTCTCCTGTGAAATTTACTTTGGTCGAGATGTGTCACTTTTCTTGCTGGTGAACCAGGGCCGTAGCTAAGGGGGCGCTATGGGAGGCTCAGCTCTCCCCCCCTCCCCTGAAAAAGACTCCAAGGTCACTAAATAAATTTTTGTTCCGAAAATTCAAATGAAATTCTGTTCAAAAATCTAATTTAGTTTAGAAAACTTTTCACAGTTTTGAAGAATTACTAAATTGTATCTAAAATAAGTGTTCCAACACTCCCTCATCCTATTTGTACATATGAAGCTAGCATTATGTTTAAACACTAATTTTGCATTTAATTTTTCCCCAGTTATACACTGAAAATATTCATCATCATGTACTTTTCTTAGAATAAAATGAAGTTATTACAACAGTTTAATAAGAAAAATAGTACCTACAATAGAGGTCTGCACGGGCCGGGCCGCGGCCCGAAGCCCGAGCCCGGCCCGGCCCGCGGGCCGGGTTCGGGCCGATTTCCAATAATGGCATTCGGGCCGGGCCGGGCTCGGGCCTTACTTCTGAAGACTCGGGCCGGGCCGGGCCGGGCCGGGCCTAGTCACTAATCTTTCGGGCCGGGCCGGGCTCGGGCCTTAATTTTTTTTCTGGACGGGCCGGGCCTAACTTTTTTTTCCGTACGAAGCCGAGACTGATTCCATTCTTCCTAGTTTTCATGGACCAAAATAATCAGTTCCTATTGAATCTTCCTATATGAAAATCCTTTTCTCGACTTTTTATAAATGAGTAATATTTGGCTTTGTCCAAAAATGTTTGCAAAAAAGGCATATACTTTTAAGCCGTCATTATTCTACAATTAAACATTAGAATTTATTCCTTTTAAAGAATCGTAGATTACCAGGCGTTTTAAAATAGAATTAAACACACACACACACAAAAAAACATGATTATGACGGAATTTTTTTTAAAACTGAAAACTGAAAGTTTCTTTTAAAGTGTTCATCCATGCAAAATGAATACAACAATACAGGAGAAAAAATATATTAAACATTTACATCTGTTAAGCTGTTAAGAAGGGAATGTTTTTTTTTTTTTTTTTTTTTTTTTTTTTTTTCGTTCCAAAGCGATTTTGTCTTTGGAAATTTTACCATATACCGCTTTTTCGACTTTTTGTCTCCATTACAGGGAATATGGATTAATAATACTAGTGATAACTGAAACATTTACATACAACAAACAAAGATTCATTTAAAAGCGTAAATATCGCAGCCTACGGCACTTCTGCATAAATGGAGATTATAAACATGAAAAAAAAAAGACTAATATAATTTTTTTTGGTCAGAACTCTTCCATAAGATTAAAGATTAATGTTCTGTAGAAATTCACTTGAGCCGGGCCGGGTTCGGGCCGAATTTTAAACTTTTTTCCGAACCGGGCCGAGCTCGGGCCGAAATTTTAACTTTCGGGCCGGGCCGGGTCGGGCCAATATTTTTTTCGTTCGGGCCGGGCCGGACTCGGGCCGAAATTTTAACTTTCGGGCCGGGCCGGGTCGGGCCAATATTTCTTTCGTTCGGGCCGGGCCGGGCCCGGGCCGAAATTTTAACTTTCGGGCCGGGCTCGGGCCTGGAAATTTCGGCCCGTGCAGACCTCTAACCTACAATATAAATATGCACTAATTTATCTGTCTGCGTCAGAGAGAGAGAGAAAAAAATTATGAGCCCCTCCTATTGTTCACTTCTAGCTACGGCTCTGAGGTGCGCGATGTGCGAAACATCTGTTTTGCATAAAATAAATTTGCTTACAAAAATTAATTTGATAATTCACTTAAAAAAGTAACTAGATGATTAAAAATTTTAATTCTTAAAACAGTCAAAATAAATTCAAGAAAACATGACTTCCAAAAGTAACAGTTTACAGTTTGTGAAAATGCAGATGAATCGTGATGCCAAATGAAATGAAGTGATTTGATGAAATATTTTGAAAACAAAACATGGCTGTTTGCTGCTACAGAAAAATTAAAAGAAGGTTAAAAAATATAATGTTCTAGGTAAATTTTAGAAAAGATAAAAAATAAGCTGGAAACAAACAAATCAAAATAGATTTACAATTTATTTATCAATATCGGGACGCCAGTATAATTTACTGCTTTTCAGCAGAAAAATTCCCGTAAATTCCCAGAAAAAAAACGGAAATTTTTCCGATTAAAAACAGTGATTTGTACTGACGTCCCGATTACCAGTATAATCTCCGTAAAATCAACCTTTTTTTAAATAGTGTTTTCCTGTTCCCAATCCTGCATGCGTTCATGCTTTTTGATGCAGGTAAGCGTAAAGGAAAATCTACGAGTCAACAACTAAAATCGGGGTTTTCGATGTTTTCCACCAAAATGAATATATATATATATATATATATATATATATATATATATATATATTACATTATATCCATATATTCGTAAACTATAGCAATTGATCATTTCGTGTTGAATTTTATTTTACAGAGTGATCCCAAGTATTTACTATCGGAACCGGTTGAAATCGATTCTGAAATTGAAACTATGATAATATTAATAGAATATAACTAAAATAATATATATATATATATAAACTAGGCCAGTTGTGGATCGCCCTCAGCTATTCTATGCAAAAAAAAAAAATCACGTTAAAATATGAAAATTTGATTGAGATATTTGAAAATAACGCCCCCATAGACTTAACATTATCATTCGATTCTTTTTGAGCGAGTCGAGTGGCCTCTTAAATTTAAATTGGTGAGTGGTAATAAAATTTGATTTAGCTGGGCCTCCGTGGCTAAATGGTCAAAGCACCACGCCGCTAATCGTGAGGTTGTGGGTTCGAATCGCACTGTCTCCATTGCACGCACTCTTTGTGTGGAACTCCTGGTTGTATGTATCTTGTTTTGTAAAATTTCTTTGTGCTATCTCGTCCCTGTATATTGACGATGACTTAGAAGCAGGCTTCATGTAGAGCACACAAGTCAGATGTATGTTGTTCAATAAATAAATTATTTAGCTTTTATTTTCATCAATTCAAACTGACAAGGAAGGTCTCCATTGGGGATACATTGGGTCTCCATACTCAGAATTTTTTGAAAAAAATACGAATTAAACTACTCATATAGGTAATAAAGGATCAGTGAAAATTAGCGGCGTAATTACATTATTAGATATGTAAAAAAATAAAATAGTTTGGAATAATTGACGTGAAAAGCTGAAAGCGACGCGGGATTTGGCGAGCAAAGCATTTCCTCGCCAAAAGCAGACGATTTTAACGAATCTGAAAATTGGTTTTAATTGACTTCACTGTTAAAAATCTGCAGCATTTACTGCAACATTACTCCACTACTTTTATAGAATATCTCTATTCTGACCAATGAGAATGCTCTATAGCACCACGTCATACACTGTTAAAAATCTGCTGCATTTTGTTGCAACGCACTCCACCGCTTGTATATAATATCTCTATTCCAACCAATGAGAAAGCTCCATTTCACGGCCAAGTAACCGTTTTCTATACAAGCAAGGGAGTGCGTTGCAACAAAATGCAGCAGATTTTTAACAGTATATTTTTCAATTTGGAACAATTTTAATCAATTTAAATTGTGTTTTAAATGATAAAATATATTAATTTCATTTTGTTATAAGTACATATAAACGTACATGACAAAATTACACTTAAAGTAAAGTAAAAATGCAAAACTAAAATTACTTAAACCAAACTTATTTAAATAAATTGAACATAGAGAGTTTTTTTCTTTAAAAAAGAAACCAGATACGAACCTTTCCTTTTTTCGTAAAAGCGTATTTTTCAAAATTTCGTTTTTTCGCCAACCGGAGATAAATCGCCAAATAAACGAAATTTTTATTATTTTTTTACGGACGTTATAAGGAGGTTCCGCCGAAATTTTTTTATAAACATATATAACAAGAACATTCTGTAATTTTTTCAGATTTTTCTGCGTATGCCCATATGGAGACCTTCTTTGTGAGATGAAAGGCTGTACTCATATGCTATTCACGAATTTGCTTCTCGCGTTCTGCAAGATAATGTTATGTTGAAAAATTATGTATAACTAACTCATTAAAAGGATTATTTCTTTTAACATTATAGAAGTAAATAAGTTGGAAATTGCACGTGAAGCGTAGTAAATGAGGTGCGTTCGTACGATAATGAAGTTTTAAATATATTCAGATCTTGCTGTTACAATAGAAGGTACTTTAGATACAATACAGTGGTCGAAATTTCTTTTGTGTTTCTGTAAAAATACAGGAAGTATCTTTTATTACACCTCAGCAACGTATATCATACGCTATATTATCTGTTTTCTTATATACAGGAAATAATTTGTAGTATTCCTCATCAACGTATATCAATCTCATAAAATGTTAAATAGTCAATTACAATCAAAACGCGCACCAAAAAATGTTCTCTCTAATACTTTTGTGTGGCCTTATAAATCAATAACGAATGTTTTTTGCACCACAGATTGTGCAAAATGTATATTATAATACGTACTTCATAGATGCATAAAATTTTTATTGCGTTCCAATGAGTGTAACACCATTAAAATGCATTTTAAAATTTTTCCCCCATTGATCGTAATGTAACGGAATACTTTTGATTGTCCCTGTAATTGATCTATGTATCCGATTTTCATAAAATTTGAAATGACTCGACAAATTTATGCAATAATTATATATTTTAAATTTTACACGATTACAATACATTTGAAACTTTTTTCCGCATTGACCGTAATGTAACGGAATATTTTTTATTGTCCTTGTAACTGATCTATGCATCCGATCTTCATAAAATTTGAAAGGACTCGACAAAATTATCTAATAATTATATATTTTAAATTTCAAACGATTCGGTTGGGTAGTTTTTGCGTTGTTATATGCGGACGGACAGACGGACGGACTGAACGTCAACTATAAGTGCTACGTACTTACATAATTACGAACGCACCTAAAAGAATCCCGTAAATAAAGAAAAGAGTTAATGGAAAACATTAATGTGCTGGTTGAGAAATTACTAAAACACAACGCAATAATAATGACGCAAGTCAGTCATAATGACTGTTAAAACGATTTTTGTTTTGCTTACAGTATACCCAATCAACAGTTTCATTTTACCAGGAATTTTAATTAGTAACCTTGTTTCGCCTATTTCTTATTATTCGTTGCAGATTATAGACAATGAAAGAATTCAAGGAAAGTAGTTATTCATAATAGAACATTTTTTATATGATTGACAAATATTAATCTACATTTTGATTACATTAATTTTCGCAGAGCTCATATTATTTTTCTCAGAAATGTGTGGAATGTATCTTTTAATTTTGAGTTGGTGAGAATGTTTTCTTTAGCTTTTGTTTTCATGAATTCAAGCTGATATCAAAAGATGTATTCGTGTGCTATTCACGAATTTGCGTGCCTTGCGTTCTGCAAGGAACCATGGAGAGAATATTGTTTTGTCCGAAATTTTTACATAGCTATATTTTTATTTTTATGCAGGTAGTTTTCATTTTCATATCTTTAAAATTCAGACAGAGCTACTGAAAATATTTAAAGTACATTAAACGTATTTTTGAAAATATATATCTTTTAATAACTTGAATGTCATAAATCTCATATATTCGTGAATATATCATTGTAAAAAATATATTTATTATAAATTGAAAAAAATAATAATAATAAATTTAAGAAAGAAAAGTATAAGCTTACTTAAAATGTTAATAATCATATGTGCACTCACAAATACAAATTATTTAAATAAAATCTGATATTTAAAAGATTTAGCGGAGATACAAATAAAATTTTTAATTTCTAAAAGCGAAGAATATTATTTAAAATGCCAAATCAATAATAAATCGCATTTTTTTTTTTTTTTTTTTTTTTTTTTTTTTTTAATAGAAAGGAAATTAAATTTCAAAATATATTATGAATATCAGATGAATGAAACATAATAGAAACTCTTAACCCTTTCGCGACGGGAACGTTTTATGAAATTTTTAATGTTCTGTCACCAGTTTTGAAAAACAGAAATTTGTACCTTATTAAATCGAGAAAATGCTCCGATCAAATGAGGCAAATTTTAAAGTAAAATTTTACTGGTGGGGGTAAACAAAGATTCTTAAACCTTTTTGCGGCACGTATACGTGTCGCTCGTCCCCAAGGGGTTAAACTGGCCAAAAATATAAAATTTTAAATTCATCCTAGGATGAACATTTCAATTTCCAGCATCGAGCATTGAACTAAGAGCTTTTTGTTTACAAGTGTGATGCTTTACCTCCAACTTATTGATAAACTTGACATTAAAGTTCTCTTTTGTAATTTAAATCGGCAAAATGAACGGATGACATTAAAAAAAATTAATTTAATTAAAATAATAGAGTTTTCAAAATTTTATGATTTGTAGTGTGACACGAGGTATTCAGCTGTAAGTATGTAAAATTCGAAGTCTTTGACTTATACAGTTTTTGTGTACTGACTCTGTGACGTAAAAACAGACTGAGGACAGAGACGAATGGGGAACGAAACCTTTAAAAAAAAAAAAAAAAAAAAAAAAAAAAAAACTATTAGTCTTTGACATTTTTCTTTATGATTCATTCTTTTTAAATGTTGTATTACGTGCTTTACGAATAGAGTTGAGTACAGAAATAAAATATTGCTTTGAATCCCTTCAGGAATTATGCTGGAAATTCTATATCTTTACAGAAACTGGAACCTTGGACATTTTTAGAAAGTTGTCTTCAAAATATCTTTGGAATCTCTCCTCGGAAAATATGCATGCAGACGAATTACTCTTCAAAAACACAAAAGCAGCTCAACTCTACTCGCAAAGTATTTTCCAATTGGTTTCTTCTTGTTCCCCAGTCACGAAAAAATAATTCCAAAAAAAGAGAAGGGACCCTTTTCTTCTGCAGGAGAGAAATAGGGAGGGTAGACACGAAAAAAGAAGGGAAAAAAACTAGCAGAGCAATAAATATATAAAAATATCAAAACTAAAAAATAGAAAAATGGACGGAAAGAAAAAGTAGTCACAGCATGGAATTCAAAATTGAGCCTCTGTTAGAAAATGCAGCTTCTTCGCGTTGGCATCCACCGGGGTCATGTAGATTTCCCCTTGTTTGATGAGACTGTTCTTTGTTTGTTGTTGCCTTTTTCATGCTTTTTTTACTTTTGAGGGTCAGAAAAATTCTTTTTTTATCATTGTTATCCTCTTCTTACATCTCTAAGTTATGGTTATTACCAGAATATTTTCTTTAAAAATTCCAACAGTACATATATTTTTTAAATGGTGATAAGTTTGAAGATGGCTTTTGTAAAACAGTCATACATTTGTGCGACGCCATGGTTATGTTTTTTTATTTTATTTTTTTTTAATTCTCTTGTTAGTTTCCCGAGATAGTAAAATAAAAGTATTCTGTGGTTGTTTGAAGGTCGGAAAATTGGGGCTATTATTTTTGAATTATAATACTTACATTAGTCAGGTTTTTCACGTCGCAGAGGTTTTTTTTAAAAAACCTTTTTAAAGTGCGACAGAATATTGTATTCAAAAATTCTAACAAATATGTTTTTTTTTTCTCTAAATGTTGATACAGTTGAATACAACTTTTGTAAAACAGCCATACATTTGCGCTATGTTATATTTCTTTGTTTTAATAAATTACCGTGTTGTTTTCCACGATAATAATAGCAGGGACGATGCAACTTCTGATCATATTCTATTCTTAATGATGTTTTCTAGCATACATATAATCCCAGCATACATATAACCGCACAATAATAAACTAGCATACTATAATAAACTAGCATACATATAATCCATTCATTTGATACCCGCTTTCTTTAATATTAAGTCATTTTCTGATTATAACTGTCGAAATTAATTTAAAAAATACCATAGCATTAATTCATTTGTTATAGTACCCCTTGAAACATGTTTTCCGCTCATACTTTTTATAATTGGAATTCTGGAGAATTCGAACATTTCTTGTGATACCGACGAGTTCGAATTAACGAGAGCCGACTATACATATATATACAAGTGAGAAAAAGGAAAAAACTCCCTTAAGAATTATAAAGAATAGACAGAAAAAAAGAAGTTAGTAATTTCCTTAGGAGATATATATTTTAATACTCACGCATAGAGATGGGAATGCTCGGAAAAAAACCGGAAAAATTGGGAAAAAAACCGGTTTTTTTCGGGTTTTTTCCGAAGGCTTATTTTTCAATTTTTCCGAACTGGAAAAATTGAAATTTCATTTATGAAATAATGTAGTGAAAATTTTGTAATAGCTACATTCTCATAATTTTTATTTTATTTATTTTTATGTTGAGTGTCTCACATGAAAATTTTAATGTGGGTAATCTGATCTCTGGGCAGAAATCTGTTTGATAAGACTTGAAAGGATCCTTCACATTTTTTCTTGTTTGAAACACAAGACCCTTTGGAAAATTTCTCTTGAAAATAGACATTCCAGAAAAAGTTTAATCAACAAATTGAATCTTTCGCAAGTGCAATAATTGAAGAAAAAAAAATCTCATGCCACACAGCAGTTGAATCTTATTAAGTTGCATATATGTATGTAAATAACCTTATTAAAAATGTCTAAATAGGAACCTAAATATGGTAATAATTTCTTATTCAAAAATTCTGAATAAATTTTGTACAAGTATATACAAAAAGTTCACAATTTCACAAAAACTTGATTAAATGAAGAAAATCTAGATTATGTAATTAAATGCAACTTCTCTTTTTAAAAATTAATTCATGTGTAAAATTATTGCAATAATATACCAATTAATGGAAATGATAAAATTAAAAATTCAACATAAAATTTTGAAGTATGCATTTATTACTTTAATCTATCTTTTCAAGAAGTAAGTATTGAATTTGTGAAAAATTTGACTTCCAGTTTTTGGTGTATTTAAACGTTTTAGAAAGTCCTGAACACGTTTTGATGGTTTTTGGAAAATATCTGTCACTCTGCGAGTCTGTATGTGACAAATTTTATGGGCACTCTATCTCAAGAACTGATGCACATAATTTCACAAAACTTTATATTCAGCTACACCTTGATGTAAACTCGAGATGTTTAGTTATTAATGTATATCGCCAAACCGATGGCGCTGCTATGCTGCATTATTCATAATTTCTACAATAGTTCTATCTCAAACTAATGTATGTACTTTTATAAAATTTCAAATTAAGTTAATCTTTGACATAACTTCGTGCTCATTACTTTTTGGTGTAAATTGCTCAACAGATGATGGTGCTATGCTGCATTATTCATGATTATCGCAATAGCTTTACCTCAAGGACGATTTTTTTTTTAAATCAAACTACAGCTTCAGACAATTTCTGATACATATTAATGTTGTTTAGTTTTTGGTGTAAATAGGCCTATAGGTGGCACTACTATGCTGCATTTTTCAAGATTTCGTTATAGCTGATTAATTGAATGTTTTTTCAAGGTGTTGAATCTAAAATTGACCTCCATAATGTACAGCAATGCTGCAAAAACATGGGCATTGGCATTAGAAAAGTACAAATGCGATGATAAAAACTCTCCATATTTTATTACAAGTAACTATGTTCCAAATTATAATTTCCCTCTTGATTAAACTTTAAATTTTTGTAGTTTTCTAAAGCACAGTAAAAGTTTATCTCTGTATGTAACTGCTTTTGTTAATTCCTCAAATAGTGAGTATTTTCTATTTGTAGTGTTCTGTTTTTATAACTTTTGAGTTCCACTCTTAGAAATATAAAATTACCATGTGGAAACATTATTGAATATGGTTTCTTACTCAAGAATAGAATACCAGATTTTAGGGTAAAAGGAGAAAAATTACATTTAATTAAACTTATATATATATATATATATATATATATATATTTCTGGTTTCAGTGAGTAAAAATCTAACAGTCAATAAATCCTACGCTATTTTTTAGTTGCAGACCTGAGTAAGCCAAAGTAAAACTTAGTTTTGTTTGAATTTAGATTATAAAACTAAATCAAAACTTTTTTGAGTTGAGATTGGAAAGCTGTACCAAAACTAAACATATTTTATAAAGGAAATGTAATTATAATTCTAAGAAAAAAAAGTAATAATGTAAAAATATACATTTTTTAAACAAACAATGGAATTTTTAAGCTATTGCATAGCTTTTATCGTGGGCTTTGAGCGCGGCGACCGAATCCAAAAATTCCGTAACGAGAAATATCCTAACACATCCGTAACGAAAAAACCTAACACTCGGCTAACGTCGTTTCAGCTCGGCAGACTTCGGCATGGTATCATTCGGTAGACATTGACACGGTATTTTTCAGATATTTAGAGGATATCAAGTCTCAAACTTATATTTCTTATTTCAGTTACTATAAATCTATAGTTTCAACAATAAAAATTCCTGATAGAATGTGTATAGAAAAGAATCGTCTTAAGATAAAACAAGGTAGAATAATGCAGCTTTTTGGTGATTGGAGACCCGCCCAATGGTGAGGATCGAAAAATTTAAAATGCTTATAACTCGCGATCTAATTTTCGTAGCGCGGCCAAATTTTGTTTGATAATATATTATGAGACAGTGTTAATTTTTGGTGACAGGAGACCCCCACGGTGAGGGTCGAAAAAGTTAAAATGCTTATAACTCGCGGTCTAATTTTCGTAGCGCTGCCAAATTTTGTTTGGTAATTTATTATGAGACAGTGTTAATTTTTGGTGACAGGAGGACCCCCCCCCCCCCCATGGTGAGGGTCGAAAAATTTAAAATGCTTTTATAACTCGCGATCTAATTTTCGTAGCGCGGCCAAATTTTGTTTGGTAATTTATTATGAGACAGTGATAATTTTTGGTGACAGGAAATCCCCCATGGTGATGGTCGAAAAATTTAAAATGCTTTTATAACTCGCGATCTACTTTTCGTAGTGTGGCCAAATTTTTTTCGGTAATGAGACAGTGTTACTTTTGGTGACAGGAGACCCCCCACGGTGAGGGTCAAAAAATTTAAAATGCTTATAACTCGCGATCTGATTTTCGTAGTGCGGCCAAATTTTGTTTGGTAATTTACTATGAGACAGTGTTGCTTTTGTTGACAGGAGACCCCCCCACGGTGAAGGTCGAAAAATTTAAAAGGCTTATAACTCGCGGTCTAATTTTTGTAGCGCGGCCAAATTTTGTTTGGAAATTTATTATGAGACAGTGTTACTTTTGGTGACAGGAGACCCCCCACGGTGAGGGTCGAAAAATTTAAAAGGCTTATAACTCGCGATCTAATTTTCGTAGCGCGGCCAAATTTTGTTTGGTAATTTATTATGAGACAGTGGTACTTTTGGTGACAGGTGACCCCCCCCCCCCCCACGTTGAGGGTCGAAAAATTTAAAATGCTTATAACTCGCGATCTAATTTTCGTAGCGCGGCCAAATTTTGTTTGGTAATTTATTATGAGACAGTGGTACTTTTGGTGACAGGTGACCCCCCCCCCCCCCCACGTTGAGGGTCGAAAAATTTAAAATGCTTATAACTCGCCATCTAATTTTCGTAGCGCGGCCAAATTTTGTTTGGTGATTTATTATGAAACAGTGTTAATTTTTGGTGACAGGAGACCCCCCCCCCCCACGGTGAGGGTCAAAAAAGTTAAAATGCTTATAACTCGCAATCGAATTTTCGTATCGCGGCCAAATTTTGTTTGGTAATTTATTATGAGAGAGTGTTAATTTTTGGTGACAGGAGACCCCCCACGGTGAGGGTCGAAAACTTTAAAATGTTTATAACTCGCGATCAATTTTTGTAGCGCGGCCATATTTTGTTTGGTAATTTATAATGAGACAGTGTTAATTTTTGGTGACAGGAGATCCCCCATGGTGAGGGTCGAAAAATTTAAAATGCTTATAACTCGCGATCTAATTTTCGTAGTGCGGCCAAATTTTGTTTGAGAATTTATTATGAGACAGTGTTAATTTTTGGTGACAAAAGACCCACACGTTGAGGTTCGGAAAATTTAAAATGCTTATAACTAGCGATCTAATCTTCGTAGCGCGGCCAAATATTGTTTGGTAATTTATTAAGGTATTGCATAGCTTTTATCGCGGGTCTTGAGCGCGGCGAAAGTATCTAGAAATTTCGTAACGAGAAAAAAAAAAAAAAAAAAAAAAAAAAAAAAAAATCCTAACACTCCGGCTAACGTCGCTTCAGTTTGGCAGACTTCGGCATGGTATCCTTCTGTAGACTTCGGCAGACATTGATGCGCTATTTTTCAGATATTTTGAGAATATCAAGTCTCAAACTTATGTTTTTTATTTCAGCTACCATAAACGTATAGTTTCAATGATAAAAATTCCTGATTAACCTACATGTATTGTAAGATAATAAAAATATTTTAAACGATTTCTCTTTTATTGAATTAATTCTCATTAGTTCAATAAAAGAAGAAAATTTTTTGTTATCGGTCATCACGTTCAAAAAGTGTAACTTGAATTAATATAAAAAAAACTGCATAAATAAAAAATAAATAAATAATTATAATTGCATAAGTTGATAAAAAATGCTATGCAATAGCTTTACCGCGGCAGTCCCCGAGTGCCACACGTATTTTTTTGAATACTGATATTGATAATAATGACAAAACTGCAATAATTTCTTTAAACTAGCCAAACTGCAGAAATATTGGTTCAGGTTTTTACATTAGGTCAATTGGTAGTTAAACATGTAACTGAAAAATCATTTCAACAGAGATATGATATAACAAACAATAGCATTTAATAAAAATTGTGGGAAAAAAACTAAACTTTTAAAAGCAGGCTTTGCTACTTTCTTTTTATTTTGTAATATAAAGTGGAAAAAAATTTCATTTAATACATATAAATGGGAAAAAATGTTTATTATTTAATAATTTCTAAGCAAAAATAATTTATTTGGGAGAAACAGTCATGAAAAATCAATTTTTCCAATTTTTCCGTTTTTTTTCCGAAAAAAACCGGTAAAAAACCAGTTTTTTTTCGCCACTTATATTTTTCCGGAAAATTTACATCTCTACTCACGCATCCCAATTTCATATATATTTAACATATTAGCGATGATAATTTGAAATCTCACTGGCCAATACTCTTAACTTTTTATTATTATTGCTTGGAATGTAGATGATATATTTTGAAATTTACTTTGTAAATAGAGATGCATTTATGTCATGGATATGCTTCTTTTTTCCCTTTCTTTGCTTCATTAAGTTTTCGTTTTTACTTTATCTTATGCAATAAAAATGTTTGGTAATTGCTCGAAAGCACGGACTTTGGTAATATCATAGTTGAACCATCATGCTTCATTGAAGCAAATGTTTATTAACCCATTGTGAGTCATGTAATTTAAAATAATAAGCTAAAACTTAACGTAAAAACTTCATTAAAAAAAAAATCTTACCTCGTTATGTCGATTTTATTACAATAAATCTTAACATAAAATGTTGATAGTTTTTTAAAATCTTATCGCTTTGCCTATTTTCTCGTTATGTCTATTTTATTATAATAAATGTTAACTTGTAAAGTTGATATTTGTAAAATCCCATTTTGTTATGTCTATTTTCTTATAGATTTGAATAATTTTTTTTTACATATAAATTATATACATAGATAAAACAGTCAAGTGGAAACTATTTCGCGGATCCGCAATTCTCCCTCCCCCGTTCTTTTTTTTATTATTTTTATAATTTTTTTCCCTCCGCTTATTTGCTGATGATTTTGTTTTATTTCTAGAATTTTTTAGAGACCCTTCAGCACACTTTAAAAATCTGCAGCAAATTCTTCAGTCATTCACCCGTTTGTATGGTAAATGTTATTTTTTAGCAAATGTATAATCCGTATGTTAATCATCGGTAAAATCGGCTAAAATACATCATAAATGTTCTCTTTATAATAGCTTATACGTCCTAATTTAATATGGACTTACCATATTTTAAAAACTTTTTCTATGCCGTGAATTTTTTTTTTTTTTTTTTTTTTAATAATAAATTGTATGAGCTCTGCAAAAACTTTTAAGATTACATTCATTGACTACGGTTACGGTATTAAATAATATAGTTTACCCTTATTTGACTTTTCAAAAGTCCTTAATTCGCTAAAAGATTGGTTTATTGTTGGGCCCGGTAAAGTTTAAATGAAGCCTAAAAACTTTTAATAATTTGTAAACTGAATTTCAATTTAAATAGCTAATTTGCATTTAAAAATATTACTTTAAAAAGCGATAAAAGAAAGTATTAAACTTAATACTTCAATCTGTTTATTCTAATTTGGGAGTCGTAAAATGTAGGGCTCGAACCTCCGGTAGCCTATGAATTAATTAGGCCATACATACATAATTGTTAAAAAAGGTTCTACAGCTCGACGAATCTAAAACACAGCATTAATTTTTGGCTTTGTTTTGTGAGTCATATAATTTAAAATAATAAGCAATAACTTAACGCAAAAACTTTATAGTTTTAAAAATCTTACCTCGTTATGTCGATTTTATTACAATAAATCTTGACACAAAATATTGATATTTATTTTTTAATCTTATCTCTTTGTCTATTTTCTTCGTTTGTTAATATGCTAGTTATAATAGGAGGCATAAGGATCTGCCGCGAAAGTGTTCGTTAAATGAACATGTGTTCGTTATCCGAACATAAAAATCTCTTGCGAATGTGTTCGTTAACCAAACTGTTCGTAAACCCGAACAGTTCATTAACCGATCATCCACTGCATGCGAAGAATTATTTTACGTAAAAGTGGGTCGCGTACCGATAAAGGTTGGGAATCACTGCTCTATAAGGTAACATAATTCATATTTTCTTGAATGGGGCATAAAGAGAAGCATCTCATATGTTCGTTTAACTTGAAATTCGTTGCCTCTCAGAATTGAACAGCCTTTTGTTCTCTTCCCGAAAAGAAAAACCTTGCTGAAATTCCTGGAGAGATGTGAATAACCGTTATGCGCAAACTTTTCAACGCAAATGAGTCATCCAACAAAACGCACTTGGTATCCACTAGCAGTATCATACATTTGTCATTGGGGAATAGTTTTTTCCATTCTTAGCAGAATAGGACTGCATTGTGAAAAAAATATTTTTGGAAAGATGAACTAATGCATTTTCCTTCTTCAGGAGAAGGAACGTTCTTGAAACATTCTTTTGTCTTCTCTTTTGGTTTCAGGGTTCGTAAAAATTCCGACAAATCTGGAAGTCCTCTAGTTTTCTCTTGGAAAGAAAAATAAATGAAAAATAAGTTTTTCATGAGAAAAACGAAGACTTTAGCAATTTTTATAGAACTAGAAACTGATCGTAATTGATATAGTGTAGAGATCTGCACGGGCCGGGTTCGGGCCGATTTTTATTAACGGCATTCGGTCCGGGACGGGCTCGGGCCTTACTTCCGAAGACTCGGGTCGGGCCGGGGCTTAATTTTTCCCCGGAGTATCGGGCCGGGGCTTAATTTTTCCCCGGAGTATCGGGCCGGGCCTAACGTATTTTTTCCGTACGAAGCCGAGACTAATTTCATTCTTCCTAGTCTTCACGGACCAAAATAATCAGTTCTTGTTGAATCATCCCGTATGAAAACCCTTTTCTCGACATGGCCAAGTCTGTTCATAAATCAGTAAAATTTGGCTTGGTCCAAACATTTTTGCAAAAAAGACATATACTTTTAAGTCGTCATTATTCTACAGTGAAACATTAGAATTTATTCTTTTTAAAGAATCGTAGATTACTAGACGTTTTAAAATAGAATTAAACATATATTTAAAAAAAAAAAAAAATGATTATGACGGAATTTTCTTTTAAACTGAAAATTGCAAATATCTTTTAAACTGTTCACCCATGCAAAATGAATACAACATTACGCGAGAAAAATATATTAAAAATTTACATCTGCAAAGAAGGGAACGTATTTTTTTTTTTTTTCTTTCCAATGCGATTCCATCTTAGAAGGTTTTACTTTTACCATAACCATTTTTTAGAGTTTTATGTTTCCATTACATGGAATATGGATTAATAATAGAAATGATTACTGAAACATTTACTTACAACAAACAAAGGTTAATAAAAAGCGTAAATATCGTAATCTACGACACTTCTGCATAAATAAAGATTATAAACATGAAAAAAAAAAAAAAAAAGACTAAGATAAGTTTTTTGGTCCGAACTCTTCCGTAAGAATAAAGATCAATGTTCTGTAGAAATTCACTCGGCCCGGGCCGGGTTTCGTGCCGAATTTTTAACTTTTTTCCGAGCCGGGTCAATATTTTTTTCGTTCGGGCCGGGCTCGGGCCTGCAAATTTCGGCCCGTGCAGACCTCTAATAGTTATTACATGCAGGCAGTGCTGTAGTTGGAAAAAAAATATCTGTGAGAACCCGCCTTTCCTTGTTGCTACCGGAGTTTTGCTAATCCAAAAGCCAATTTAAATTGTTTAGCCAAAAGCCGACTTTCTATAAAATAACAGATATAATTCTTATATTCACATCTTTATAGTATTGTAGTTTATTTTCATCCAATAAGGATAGGGCAGCTGATGTCAAATAAACTTCAACGTAATAAAATTGCTTTTTGGGGATGCATACTGTAACTCAAATCTTGATTTCAATTTCTTATCAAAAGTAAGTCTTTTTTAATAACAACGTCACCAAGTTAAGGTAACAAATTACTTGCAGGCAAGTTTAATTGTAATATTCCTTTTTTTAAATCCATGGATCCGTTTAGGGGGTCCGGTGACCTTGTTTTGATTAACAAAGTCGTCCGTGGAACCAGGGCCGTAAATCCCGGGGGGGGTTTGGGGGGGTGCAACACCCCCCCTAGGAGAAATCAGTCGGAAAATTCCCAGATCTATCGGAAAAAGTATGTTTAGTCGGAAAAAATGGTATTAACCAATAAAATCTTATAAACTGGAAAATCATTCGGAAAACTTCCCGTTCCATCGGAAAAGGCGTGTTTATTTGGAAAAAATAGCATTACATATTATCCTATAAAAACTTATAAATTGGAAAAACAGAAAAATCAGTCGGAAAAATTCTTGTTTGATCGGAAAAAATGTTCTTAACTTATAAAAACTTATAAACTGGAAAATCATTCGGAAATTTTCCCGTTCCATCCGAAAAAGTGTGTTTAGTCGGAAAAAATAGTATTACGTATTATCCTATAAAAACTTACAAATTGGAAAAAGGAAAAATCAGTCGGAATTCTTGTTTAATCGGAAAAAATGGTATTAAGAGCCCACAATAGATCGTCCTAAGCTAGCCTATGCAAAAAAAAAAAATCATGTAAAAACATTAAAATTTGAGCGAGATATTAGAAAAGAACGCTCCCATAGACTTTACATAATCATCCGGGTCTTTTTGCGTACTTTTTCTGTGACTATTGTGGGCGCTTAACCTATAAAAACTTATAAATTGGAAAAACGAAAGTATCATTCGGAAAATTTCCCGTTCCATCGGAAAAGGCATGTTTAGTCGGAAAAAATAGTATTATCCTATAAAAATTTATAAATTGGAAAAACGAATAAGTCAATCGGAAAAATTCTTGTTCGATCGGAAAAAATGGTATTAGCCTATAAAAACTTATAAATTAGAAAAACGAAAATATCATTCGGAAAATTTTCCGTTTCAATCCGGAAAGGCATGTTTAGTCGGAAAAAATAGTATTACGTATTAACCTATAAAAACTTGTAAATTTTTAAATCGGAAAAATTCTTATTCGATCGGAAAAAATGGCATTTACCTATAAAAAAATTATAAATTGGAAAAACGAAAATATCAATCGGAAGTTTTCTGTTCCACTGGTAAAGGCATCTTTAGTCGGAAAAAATATAGTATTACGTATTAACCTATAAAGATTTATAAATTGGAAAAACGGAAAAGTCAGTCGGAAAAATGCTTGTTCGATCGGAAAAAAGTAAATTTTGCCGAAAAAAAGGGTATTAATCTATAAATATTTATGAATTGGAGAAATATTTTTGTAGTTTTTAATTAAATAAGAAAAACAAGTTAGATCGAAGAAAACCTATAAAATTTTATCCTCAGTCGGATTTATTTCCGCTTGCAGTTTCTGGTAAGAAAAATAAGAAAAAAAAAAAACAATTTAGGATGAAGAAAACAAATTTATTCTTAGCCGGAACTATTATTAATTAATTTAACTAATTGCTAATTTACTATTTACTTTAATTTACTATTTAATTAATATAACTTATTAATATATAGGATTTTATTTTTCTGATAAAACTATTCAGAAAAATTTTGATTTGTCAAATATTGTGTTCTCGGAAACTTCGATATGACGAAAAAAAAAAAAAATATTCTTGTACATTTTCTAGTAATGTTAAAGTTATACCGTTAATTATAACAGTGATATTTGAGTAAAACCTTGAAATTCCGATTTTTTTTTTTTTTTTTTTTTTTTTTTTTTTTTTTCTGTGTCTTTTGACTTGGATATATCGAAATCTACTTGTATTTTTTTACTGTTGGAAAGTTTTTAGTTTAATCTCGAAATTTTAAGATATACTGATCGAAGTGAAGAAACTTCTATTTTTTTTAACCTAAACTTTAAATTTAATTAGAAATATGTATCACGGAATTTAGGTGGTATGCGATGAAAATTCATTTATAGAAATACAAATATTTGGTATTTTTTCATATCAAAATCTGGATTTTTCCATTCTATTCAAATTTTACCTTTCATTGAAAATAATTATAGTCTCATTTTTTCCTACTATCTAAATTTGTGTTTTCTTTTTATTTTATTAAAAAATAATAATAATAATAAATGCGAAATTGTTTATACTTACTTTTTTTACGTAATTTTTGATTGATTTAAAAGATTGTTTAAGAAATTTATATGATACAGGATGAAAATTGAAAATACCCAAATACAGTAAAACTTCCATAACGGACACTCCCGAATAGCGGACACCTCTATTTAACGGACAGTTTTCCAATCCCCACTCCCAAAACTTAAATTTTTGTATGTTTAACCTCTAAATAACGGACATTCCGAATAGCGGACACTTTATTCGGTGATAAAGGATGAAAAAGTATTTTTTAAACAGAAAAAAGTTATAAAAGTAAAAAAGTCTCTAAATTTATCAGGGCAACGTGTCACAAATTTTGTTATTATTGTTAAATGCAGATAAAGAGTCCCTCCCCCCCCCCCCCCAATTTTCAGTGCTAAATTCTGGGGTTTGCCCGGGAGAAATAATCTCCCAGACTATTGAAATGTCATCCATGAACATTTTGAGATTTTATGCTTTTAAAGATCAAAAAGTGTAATCCCTCCCTCCTCGCCCGGAATTCTACAATGTCCAATAACATAACACAGAAAAATAAACTTTTGTAACAGATTTTTTTCACAATAATTTAATAAACAGTGGATAAAAGTGTGCACAATTTTATTTCAATTTTATTGCTTAAAAAAAATTTAATTTCTGATTTATTATATAATAGAGGTTTTAGGACATATAAAAGTAAATTAATGAAACATTAAGCATTTTCAGCGGTTTTTGAATCTCTGAGGTTTTCCCAAAAGCAGACACCTCCGAATAGCGGACAATTTCTGCGTTCCAGAGGTGTCCGTTATTTAGAGGTTTTACTGTACTTTGAATTTTCATATCGAAATAATCTGGATATTTTACAGCCTATACGAGTTTACTTCTCTCAGAAGTAATACTTTCGTTAGCTTTTTCCTCTGTCAATTGTATTAAATTTTTTTTATAGTTTTATTATTAATACTACTTTTTTTAGTCAGAAAAATTAGTTGTAACACCAAATTGTTACGCTGCTTTTAAGTTAGTCGTTAGAAAGAATTAAAACTTATATTAAGAAATCCCGTATTTTTGACAATTTTTGTCTCTGAAATATTCCCCAAGCAAACAGATTTCAATTTTACTTAAAAGAAAAAAAAACCGCCAAAGAGATTTTAACTGAATGTTAAAAAATAGAAAGATAAAACTAAAACATTGTTTTCTCTTCAACGTAAAGCTTGGGCACCTAAATGACTGGGCGTTGCACCTCCCTCCCTATGTGTCAGTTACAAAACAAACTGCGCCTACGTTAACTCTTTGTTTAAACCGTTGGTATTTTGGCTCATAGTACGAAATCATTCAATTAAAAAGTGTTGATGGGAGAATATTTTGGTATATAGTTACTAGTTCAATATTTTTTTTATCAGTTATGCCCGCACCTAATGTAAGAGACAAAAAGTGCAATGTGGGTTATGTAATTATATTATTTTCGATAGTGATTACAGGAACACACTTAATAAACAAAAGCATGCTGATAAAATTTCAGCCCATATACATATACATTGCCACCTAGACTAGGTGGCCTAGTAGTCTAGGTGGCAATGACATATACCGTTTTGCATTGTTGGAGCTCTAAAAAATCGTTTTGAAGTAAGCTAGCTATTTTATTACAGAAAATTTTAGATATGTAAAATGTGTAAATAACTGAATTGTTTTCATATTTAAAAATGAATAATTTAACTTATTTTATTTAGTTATTATTTTTTTATTATTTATTTATTTATTAAGGGGGCAGATATATTATTTAATAACTTGTAAAAATGTACTGTTACTCGATATATATAATTTTTTTTTTTTTTTTTTTTTTTTTTTTTAACAGTTAGTATCGCAATTCCCTGACTATTTGCTAGTTTTGTTATAAACTGGAGATGACAAGCTAGTTGTTATTTAAATTTCATGAAATTATTATCATTTTTAACTACATTTTTTTTTTCTTTCAATATATTTGCCTTCTTTTTGGCCAACCATTTTACAATTTGCAATTGCAAGTCAATGTATTCGGTATTATACACGAAGTTAAAATTGTATTATAGATCTTTTTATGTTTTATAAATTTTATTTCATCATTATTTAAGAGTAATGTAGTATTTTAATAAATTTTTGCCTACATGGCTTTTCATTTTTATTATCTCAAGGTTCAACAACTAAGAAAGTTCATTTATTTTTTGAAGTTCAAATGTCAATGTATGTAAAATATTCTATATTTTTAAAACTTTGTTATAGTACAAGTATAATAATTTTGTCTCCCTGCATAACAATATTTTGATTATTATTTTATGGATAGATTTTTTTTTTTTTTTTTTTGTGTGTGTGTGTGTATATAGATAAGAATCAAAATTTAATCATTTGAAACTTGAAAATAATTTTAGGCTTGGGGGAGGATAAAACAGCGCAACTTTTGACTGTTTAAAGCTAATTGATGATTAAATGGATCTTTAAACCTCTTTTGCAATTTGAAATTTTAAAAAGGCATTTCAACTTTACTGGTACATTTTTTGTGCCTGATGTGCCGGTGTGTCTGGGGGGTAGATGAAAAAGGAACCAGAATTTTACTTTTGGCTTATGCATTTCGTTTATTTGTTTGGTATTTTGCGCATGTTTTCTCAAGGAGTCAGAAAAACTATATACAATTGCCTTATTTATTAAAAAATTTGACTATAATTTGAAAACCCTTTGAATTCCTGAAAATTTACTTACTCTGCTTTAATAATTTATTTGTTATTTATCTATATATTGCATCTAATATATTTATATGATGTATTTAATTATATATTTTATCTAATGCCGGGCAACAACGAACGGGTCAGCTAGTAGAGATAGCTATAAATATATAAAATAGTTTGTCTTGACAGACTGATAATCAACGCACACCCCAAACTACTGAATCTAGAACCATGAAAATTGGAGAGAAAGTACTTCTTATGATGTAAACATGCACTAAGATGGAAGTTTTGAAATTACCCCCCTTAAGAGGGACAAGCGGGGGGAGGTCAAAAATTCTGGAACAAATTGCCGTATCTCAGCAAACATTTAAGGTAGGAGCGTAAAATTCCAGAAAATAAATCTACTTAAAAAATTATTAAACACATAATCCAGTGATTTTAGAAATCTCACTATAAGGGGGTTTAAAGGGGGGAGTCGAAAAATTTAGAACATTTGGCACATCTCAACAGTCTTTTCAAATAAGAACGTGAAACAGCAGAAAATAAAATTTTTAAAAACTAATTAAATGCATGTTTCAGCAATATTTTAAAATTTACACCCCCGAGGAGTTTAAATGGGGGTGGAAAAATTCCATATTTTTTTGTACATATCATAGGAAAGCCCTCAAATCACTCTTTCATATAATAAATCTTTCTCCCTCTCCCCCTGCCCCCTCTTATCCTCTATTGGGGAAAATTTTCGATCTTTTTTAAAATTGTAACGTTTTATCATTTTAGACCTTTTTTTTTTTTTTTTTTTTTTTTTTTTTTTTTTTTTTTTTTCGGGGTCTTTTGATAAATATTACTTATAATATATGAAAATTTTATAGTTAGGGGAAGGGTCCATTCTGGGAGGGAGGACAATTTCCTAAATTTGGAATACATCTCTCTTGTGATATATCGTTGTATTCCTATTTTGCCCTCACGGGCAACCACTTTTCTAATTTTAGCCAATAACTTTCATGTGATATATTGCTGGAAAGCCCTTTGACTGCTTATTCGTATTATGCACGACTCGTGTCCCTCTCGGGTGGAACGGTTATTGTATTCCATCAGGAGATCGCCTAATAATGGGGAAAATATATTATATAAGACTAATAATAACATAAGATTATTTGACTATCTCGATACACTAACAAGGAAGGTCTCCATTGGGAGCATACTCAGAATTTTTTGAAAAAAAATACGAATTAAACTACTCATGTAAGTAATAAAGGATCAGTGAAAATTAGCGGCGGAATCACATTATTAGATATGTAAAAAAATAAAATAGTTTGGAATAATTGGCGTAAAAAGCTGAAAGCGACGCGGGATTTGGCGAGCAGTGCATTTCCTCGCCAAAAGCAGACGATTTTAACGAATCTGAAAATTGATTTTAATTGACTTCACTGTTAAAAATCTGCAGCATTTACTGCAACGTCACTCCACTACTTTTATAGAATATCTCTCTTCTGACCAATGACAATGCTCCATAATACGGTGAATTGACCGTGTCATACACTGTTAAAAATCTGCTGCATTTTGTTGCAACGCACTCCACCGCTTGTATGCTTGTATATAATATCTCTATTCCAACCAATGAGAAAGCTCCATTTCACGGCCAAGTAACCGTTTTCTATACAAGCAAGGGAGTGCGTTGCAACAAAATGCAGCAGATTTTTAACAGTGTATTTTTCAATTTGGAACAATTTTAATCAATTTAAATTGCGTTTTAAATGATAAAATATATTAATTTCATTTTGTTATAAGTACATATAAACGTATATGACAAAATTACACTTAAAGTAAAGTAAAAATGCAAAACTAAAATTACTTAAACTAAGCTTATTTAAATAAATTAAAAATACTTTAAAAAGTATTCGAAGCGTAAAAGTGTATTTTTCAAAATTTCGTTTTTTCGCCAACCGGAGATAAATCGCCAAATAAACGAAATTTTTATTATTTTTTTACGAACGTTATAAGGAGGTTCCGCCGAAATTTTTTTTATAAACATATATAACTATATGGGAAGAACATTCTGTAATTTTTTCAGATTTTTCTGAATATGCCCGTATGGAGACCTTCCTTGTAAGTCATAATTATCTTGCGAATTATGATATATATATATATATGTATATTAGTCTTCATGTTGACCATAGTACTCGGAAATTTTCCTTCTTGGAGTCGGAAATTTTTGAGCCGACACCCCCCTACGCGATTAGGGTGGTTTACGCCCCTGCGTGGAACAAAAAATTTTAAAACCTTTACTTTAAAATGTGGTTGAGCAGCATTGTATAGATAGGTATAAATGAAAGTGATCTGTTATTACATAAAAAATTTCTGCACGATGTAGACTGATGCAAAGAAAGAAAGAAAGAAGAAAAATAACCACCCTTTTCACTTCATTAAGGAAACAAAAGAAATATTTTCGCGGGAAAACGCATTAAAGCTGTTTGCGTAATGTGGAAAACGCTCTCGAAAATGCTTTTGCCCGTGATAAACTCATCAGGCGGTCAAGGTTAGTAAAAGGCATTCGAATCCAAATAACTTCGAGGGAGTTGAGTCGAGAAGTCGAAAATGCAAAGAGAAAAATGGCGACCTTGAGCATTAACGGTCGGAAACAAGTAAAAGAGATTGCTATCATATCACATTTTACCTAAAATCTGTCAAAATTTTTTGTTATGTAACTTTGAAATCACTGTTTTTATTTAATTCTTTTAACCTGTGAAAAATGATGATAATAATCTCTCTAACTTCGAGTTATCACGTTTCTGAACCGGATTTTTTGGGGGTGCTGAGAATTGGAAATGAGAAACAAGCTCAATGAAAGTCCTGGACTCTGGACATGACATCGCGGTTGGGATTTTAAAATGTAGCCCGTGACATAAAAATTGCTTGTTTAGTTATTTATGTGATCACTGCAGATCAAAGCATTTTACTGAAAGGTTTTTTTTCTTTCCCCTTCAACCGCAATAAAAATATTTTGTAAGCCTTTATCTACTGAAGGTACTTATAAGTACCATAAAAAGTAACGCATTATAAAACTCATTTAATATATCGATTACTTGTAATACAGTCTAGAATGAGTTATAAATACCTTAATTTATCTTTTTCCAAAAGCATTATTGGTTATACAAAAAGAAAATATCTTAAAAAGGATGATTTCTTATGCTTTTGCATTTTTTCAACTTTCTTGGCGGTGGGCGAAAGGAAAGGGATAATTTTCAAATTAAATTTGGAAATATTTCTATACTTATGTTGTAAGAACATCGTATTTGTACATTTCTAATTCTACAAAATACTAAGAAAAAAAAAATTAAAATAAAAGATTTGAGTGGAGTTATAAATATTGCACAAAATCTCTATAATTCAAATTTAACTCATCCTTCTAAGTCCTCTAACCCTTCTAAAAGTTTTTAAATGATTATGTAAATCTTCTAATGTAGTTTAAACAATTCATGAAAAGTTTTAGAAAATAAAGTTTTTGATGAATTTATAATTTAGTAGATAAAAGGTTAAATGATTGATTACTTTAGAATAGGTGGATATGTTCCAATACATTTTCTTTTTATCAGAAATTATTACTTGCATGTTTCACCATCTACTCAACATACATTATTACTGTAGCAAGTGATAAATCAATAAAATACCTTTGTTTTGTGTGTCAACTACTTGCATCACGAAAACCTCATTTTATAATACTGTAAAATTTAGCATTGTTACAGACCGATTCATATAAAGGAACAATCTAAAAAAATAAATAAATAAATAAATAAATAAAAAATCATTTATGTGGGCACCGAAAATGTTATAAATTTATGCTAATTTCGATACAAATGCAGGTTCACACGTTATTATTATTATTATTATTTTCTTTCTTTTCTTTTCTTTCTTTCTTTCTTTCTTTCTTTTTTTTTTTTTTTTTTTTTTTTTTTTTTTTTTTTTTTAAGGACTAAAGTAATGTTTGTAGTACATTTTCGTATGTAAAGTTAAACATTATGATAGTAATGCGAAATTTATAAAATAAAATAAAATAAAAAAATAAAACACCATGGAAGTTCTTGTTTATACAAGTATTAGACTAAACGAGAAAAAAAAATGTAGTACAAATGCAGACATATCCAAGCAGTTTAATGTAGGTAATTTTTACCAAAAAAAGAAAAAAAAAAAAACAAGTTGGAAATTGCTCGTGACGCGTAACAAATGAGGTGCGTTCATACGATAACGAAGTTTTTAAAATATTCAGATCTTGATGATATAGTAGACAGTACTTCGAAAACAGAATAGTGGTCAAAATCTCTGTGTTCCTGTAAATATACAGGAAGTAATTTTTATTACACCGAAGCAACATATATCATGTTCATAAAATGTGACATAGTTTAATATAATTGAAACACGCTCCAAACAATGTTTCCCCGTATAGTATTATGTAGTGGAATATTTTTGTGTGGCCCTGTAATTTAATAAGAAATATTCTTTGCATCACATATTGTACAGAATGTATATTTTAGTATATAGTTGTCTGGATAATACGCAATGGTTAATTATTATCTATTTAAAAAAAAAAAAAAAAAAAAAAAAAAAAAAAAAAAAAAAAAAACTTTACACATAGTATTAAAGTTTATGTTTACCTAAAAACTAATATGCATAACTTAAAAATGATCAAGTTATTGAGATAAGCTATGGTTGTCTATTGTATTTGTCTTAAAGAAATTATTTGTAAAATATTAGAATAGAAATTCTTCTTGGAAACTCTTAGCTAATAAATAATTTATTTTTTTCCTATAATGGAGGGCAGCACCATAAGCATATAATTTAATTAATATATTAATCCTTTAGATGGCAGAACTAAAATAATTTTCCGCTAGAAGTTGTAGTAATATATTCGAGCTAATTAATTAATATAGTAATTTTGATAATTGATTTAAAATAAAAATATAATATTTCTAATAGTAGCATCTATTTTTTTTTTCTAAATATATTATGAATTATATAGTATAATATATGTTTTACTAATTTTTATAATTATTGTTACAACTTTATTTTATTATCTATGTGATTTATACTATGACCATAACCGTGATTGTTAGTAAGTCACATGTAGTTTGTATCTGATTGCACTACAAATCTTACTAGGATATGGGTAATGGTAAATTATCTTAGTATATATATCTTTTTTTTTTAATGGAATAATGTATTATTGTTATTTTGTCATATTGATTTTATTTTCTTCTATGTGTATCTTTCTACTAATTTGTCATCTGAATAGCTTCCAGCCAGTCGGGTGTATTGTGAGTCGAATTCTTAGCTTTTAGCACGACTCATAACAGAAACTGGTTGGATGTTTTTGCTTTTTTGTTAAACTATACACCCCTAATGAAGTAGTTTAATGGAAAAGCCTTCTACTGCCTTTTTATCCATTTATCTTTCATTATTTTGGTAATCTGTCTTCTATTTCACTTCAAACTTCAACTGTTTTCAATAAGATGATTGTAAAAATACTGGTTCCATTGGTTTATTGTATGGTAATATATGAATTACTCTGGTTATATAATGTCCATTTATCCACATATTTCTTAGTAATTTGGTAATCTGCCTTCTATTTCTCTTCAAACTTCAACTGTTTTTAATAATATGAATGTAAAAATACTGGTTTCATTGGTTTTTTTTATTGGTATTGTCTGAATAACTTTGGATGTATTTATAAAAGTATTTATATATATATATATATATATATATATATATATATATATATATATATATATATATATATATATATATACTTCATACTCTCTTAAAAAGTCAACCACAAAATAGCTCAAGTTGAGCTGAAATCTACTCATCTCAATGTTGAAAGGCAACTCGAGTTTAAATAACTCGAGTTTTAACCAATTTAAATGAAGTTGAGCTATTTAAGAAACCAATTTAGATCAAGAAGATTTAATCGTTTGAAAAACAACTCTTTTATGATCGAAAAAATTACAGCTCTTTCATGAGAAGTCAAATCAGCTCTTTCGTTTTAAGAGTGTAGGTTCATATCAATTTTATTTTGTCCGAATGAGTGTAACACCATTAAAATGCATTTGAAACTTTTTTTTTCCCATTGACCGTAATGTAACGAAATACTTTTGATTGTCCTTGTAATTGATCTATGCATCCGATTTTCATAAAATTTGAAATGAATCGACAAAATTATGTAATAATTATATGTTTTAAATTTCAAACGATTAAAATGCATTTGAAACATTTTTCCCCATTGACCGTAATGTAACGGAATCATTTTGATTGTCCCTGTAATTGATCTATGCATCCGATTTTCATAAAAATTGAAATGACTCGACAAAATTATGTAATAATTATATATTTTAAATTTCAAACGATTCGGATGAGTAGTTTTTGCGTTGTTATATGCGGGCAGACAGACGGACGGACTGAACGACAACTATAGGTGCTACGTATATACATAATTACGAACGCACCTAAAAAGGACAGAAAGGCATGCATTTGGTACTATGTTAGCAGTGCCGTACGAAATGGGGGGCGAAGGGGGCGGCCGCACCGGGCGCGGAATTTCAACGGATGCTAAATTTATATTGCCAATGTCATATTTGGCCTGTTACAAGAAAAAGTTTGATGGAGGGGGCGCTAAATTGTAACTTTGCCCCGGGCGTAGTTCTCTCTTCGCATGCCCCTGTATGTAAGTGAAGGCTTTATATAGAATAATATTGGGAAATATGTTTTGACTGTATTGAAAATCGTTCCCGAAAAGCCTCTTGAGGCTTTTGCGTGGAGACCCCAAAAGTTTTTACAGGAAATGTTGTATTATTGAATTGGAGCATTCTGAGGATTTAAAAGAACAGAAGTTTCTCTAATATAATACTCGTACGCAGAAAGTCGGAGACTTGGCAACTATGCTACTATGCACACGGTTAATTTGTAATTACCTGAAATTAGCTGTGTAGTTGTTGATGAAATTTAGTTTGATTCGTTCGAAAAGTATAAGAGTACTTCTTTACTTGCCATAATGCTTTTGTTTGAGAATTAGACGGTTTTAAAATTTACTTAATCACTGGAGAAAAAAACTAGTACTTTTAATAATTGATTTAAACGTTAATTGTGATTCCTAATTTGATCCTTAAATCGATCCGAACGCTTTGAAAATTTTGCCAATATATTTATCAGAAATATGAATTTGTTTATTCTAGTTAAACTATTTTAAAACGTATTCACATCAACTCAATGACAATAAACAACTTGAAATACAATACTTAAGATTGTAAGACTTTTAGAAAAAGATTCATTCTAAATTAAATTCTTTTAAAAAAAACGGAATTAAAATGGTAAAAAAAATGCTTCTGTATTGAAGATAATTCTGTCCCAAGAGAAAATAGGTGCAGAATAATTAAAGGGACACTATCGTTGAGTTTTTGCTTAATCACAGGGAAATGACCATTGTCTGCTTTTACCTGTCATGTGATTACTTAAAAGACTTTCCCATTCGCCGGATTATCTGCGAATTTTTTACTACTTCGTGTATGAATCGAACTCCTATTTTTAGTTCCCAAATTTTGTCTAAAATTATTCAACTTATAGTGTTTACTTTAGAGGAAAGAAAGCCGCCTGGCGGAAATTTCTCTCTCCCCCCCCCCCCCCCAAAAAAAAAAAAAAAAACACGATTCTAAATAGATTATTATTTTTTTTATTTATTTATTTCAAAATGGAAACACGTCTAATAAAAAAGCAATTTTTTTTCTCCAAAATGGAAAAATTATTCGAAAAAAAAAAAAAAAAAAAAAAAAAAAGACACGCTTGTACTTTGTTCAGCAAAAATTTTTGAATTGGTTTGTTTAAAGTCTCCTAAAATTTGCGATGTTTACCACGGGGCGCATAGCAAGTGTTAAAAAAAGACCGCCGGGCGCATAAAATAAATAAAAAGGGCTACCGGGCGCTGCGTCCCTCTAAAACGGCTTAGGTCAACACTAATTTATACACGAGTATATACGGGAAATAAAACCGTCAAACATCTTTAAAATCCCATTTCTCTCTGTCTAACTACTTGACATCACGTTATACCACATTCCCCTTTTATTACGTCATCCCAGACATATTAGAAGGTTACACGGAATAGAACATTAATACTTTTATTTAAATTTTAATGTATCAATAGCATTTCTCAGCAGCCCCCCCCCCCCCTCCCTTGCTCCCTCAAAGAATAAAATAAAATGTTGAGGTTTTCCTTAGTTGACAATTTACGCATTAGGGAAAATTACATGAATTAAAAACTTTTCCTTCGTCGAAGGAAGGATAATAAGTAGCTCCAGTCATCTTGTTATACGAGAAGGTCCATTTTGTTTCTTCTCGCACAATTTTCGTTTTCCTCGTTTGTTTTTTTTCTCAACTTGTAGAGGGGAATATATAAGGAGTATAAACCGCGATTAAAAACTATTATTTTGCGGCGTGGGAATCGAGGAACATCCGTCCCTGCGGGGCCTCACGCACGTGACCACGTGACATGGAGACAACCAATCACAAGCGCAAAGACGGCATGACATCATAAGTCAGAAATCTTAAACTGTGATTTTCGTGCTGATTTCTTACGATGTTTCGTGAGTGCTTGAAAATTGTCAGTTTTGTCTTTTTACAGACGATGAAGGAAAAAGCCTCCCTCTCCCTAAAAAATCTTAACAATTTAAAATATTGGTCATATCATGTTTCACTTATATGTTACAACTTTCAACTACTATTATTCTAACAATAAAAACCATAAGTCACTGACAAGTTAATAGAAATCTTTTAGTAAATCTAGAGCTGTTTTTTCTTCCTTCGGAATATGGAACATATTATCTTTTTTTTTAAATACGCTAAGTAACACATAACATAGTATTTGTGATAGTTTATGCACACATATACATAATTAGTGTTACGAAATGATAAATCAAAAATATTCGCTAAATAGAGGTGTGTGTCCATTATGGTAGTTTTATGGCGATAGATTTTTAACATTAAAAAAAAAAAAAAAATAAATAAAAATAAAAAAATAAAAAAAAAATAAAAAATCGAATTAACCGAATCGAGTCAAAACCCAATCCGATCCACAATGGGAAAATATGGCGCCAACCCGATCCGAATCGAACGGTGGATCGTCCCGACCCGATGCAGAATTCTAGAAAGGACATTGTTAAAAAATATAGGTGAAAATTAAGGAAATATTAGAGTCAGATGAAAACATATTATAATAAAACCTGCTAAGATGAACCATTCAAGGGACCACAAAAATCAATTTTTGTAAAGTTTCCTTCTTAGCATGCCGCGGGGATCGATTTACAAATTTGGGGGCCCTGGGCACAGACGCTTACGGGGGCCGCCTTGCATCGATACTTACTAGGGGATTGAGAAAAAAAAATGAAAAAAAAGTTATTAAAGTAACTGTTATTGTCCTTATCCGTAAAAAATTAAATATGATTATCAATAACTTACTTTCAAATAATCATTTCACAATTATGAAATTTAAATAAGTAGACTTTTATAATAAACTATGTAGTGCTAATTAACCTTTCCTATGCAAGTCTATAGATAGCTGGAATGATAAAGTATGCGATAACTAATAATAAATTTTCGACAATACTAATCTTCAATTATTTAAAATATTATGGACCTCTACAACAACCCGCAAGCTACGTCCACCAACACTCAAATAATCTGACGATAACAGGAAAAGGATTAAACAAGAATTAAAAATACAATACTAAAAATACAATATACAGTAATAATACAATAATTTAAAGTTGTAAAGACAAAAGAAGATATTCACTGTAATAAAGTAATAAATGGTTGTTTCAGGAAAAAATATACAACATTATAAAAAGACAATATGAACATAATAGAATGTAAAAGGAAATGTAAAATTTCATTCGATATTAAAAACTACATCCGATTTTGGATAATAATTGAAAAACCATTAGCAGCATTTGGGGCCCCTGAAAATAAGGTTAGCTGGTCTTGTGCCCCGAATGCCCTGAGGTAAGTCTGGCACTGAGCTTATAATAATGCACTTTTCACATGCATCTTTCAAATTCACCTTTCTTGTAATAATTGTCACATTCTTTGCCTGAGAACCAAAACCTTTTTCGTACATAATGGGATTCCGTTATAAGCAGGTTTAATCTATTGAAATCACGAATATATATAATACGCATCTATGAAATTCTAAAAATGCCCATGAAATTTTGTAAAATGCTAATCGAATATTATGTACAACATTTTACTTAATTAGAGTAATTATCTTAATTTAAAATATCAGTTGCGCCATCTGTTTCATTTACGTGACATATATGTCGTCGTCACGTTTGTTTACGGAAATACGGCTGACACTGTTTTGTTTTTTATCGTAGGAGTGTTGAAAAAATTAACAACACCAAGCTTTCAGTAATGCATCGCTTTTTCAGCATGCTACACCAGACGTTTAAAGAATCCCACACATGAGAACTTGAAACTTCTTTTTTTCAATGTTCTTGCCCTCATTTATATCTTCCAATACACAGTAAGTGTAGGCGTTCCTAAAAGCAAAAAGAAGGAAAAAAACACTTAAACGCATCTTTTCACCGCCATTTGAGTCCTTAATTAGAGACAACAAATCGTCCTATCAGAAGCAATTGTTACTCGGCAGCTTTGTCTTCTTGAGGAATAGATGGCGCTGTCATATTTTGTTCATTTCATTCTTACAATATAGCAAAATAAATACAGTAATCCCGAAACATTCCCGAGTTTTGATTATTCACGATATAAAACAATAAAAAACATTCGCAATGTTTTTTTTTCTCCCAACATTTATGTTTAAATAAAATAAATCTCCATAAAGTTCCATTCCATAACAGCACTCTCTCCATTAGTTATAATAATAAAATATCTAATTTTCAAGTAAAACAAGTTCTCTTAAAAGAAAAACTTTAGCATCAAGATTTTGAAAAGTTTTTATTAATGTTTCGAATTTAAGTAACTAAATATGATCTTGACCTTTCATAGGAAAATTTAATTTTTCACAAAATATAACAAATTTTACAAAATTAACTTTTATTTTAAGTAAAATAAACCCCAAGAAAAAGAAGAAGAAAAATCCTTCATCGACTCCTGCGACTAAATACTGTTAATTAATCCTTTATAAAAAGCAATTACACCTTCGTGATGAACAGATATGCGGTATCATTTTATGCTTACAGTTTCTTGCAAGTATTATAAATTATGCTTTTAAATGTAATAACGAGAAGAAAATTTATTTTCTTTTAACAACTCTTAAGTTTTAAATATATTTATCCTCACAAACATACATAATATATATGCATTGATGGGCTGTTAATGTTCCTACCCATGCAATGAACATCTGCACTTATTTAATTCTGGAAGTTAACTCTCATGTTGCCGTAGAAGATCGAAAGCTTTTGTTCATGAAAACATCTGCTTGTGTGAAAGGTTACATATTTATTAAACTCTCTGGAAAATAATGTTTTTATGAGCTTTTAGTGCCTTGAATAATCACATTCAACAGGATGTAATGTGGAAAAAAGAGAGAGAGAGAAAGAGAAATCTTTTGTAGACAATTGTTTATAAGTTTTATACACTGTGACACCTTTACATAAATATTTTCTTATGTTGGAGTGGGGTGGAGGGGATCTTGTATACTCGTCCAAAAAAGAAGGTGGGATCGAGAAAGAAAACCCAATAAAATTGTTACATAGAAAAACGAGATTAGGCATTTGATCGAAAATTGCGTCAATTTTTATTTTTACACTGATAAAAATTTAAAACTTTTGCTGCATCATCACACCATCGCTTTTATAGAATATCTATATTTTGACCAATGAGAATGCTCCATAATACAGTGAAGTAGTCGTTTTCTATAAAAGCAGTGAAGTGACCATGCTGCAAAAGTTTCAAATGTTTAACAGTGTATGGAGAAAAAAAAAAAGTTATGGTTGAAGGCAGTGTTCTCGCTGTCGCTCGCCAATGCGCCAAATTGCGACTAAATTTTTCATTTGGCGAGTAAACAAGGGATTAGATTCGCCAAATTGCTAGTGCTGAATATTTGCTTTCTCTTTTTCACCTTTTTCGTTTTTCATACATATGCATATATATTTAATATATAAATATTTTTAATACATTTATAGCGGATAGTTGAATTAGATTAATAACAATAGCTGTCACAGTTATAAAAACTTGGGTTATTTTAGAACATATTGAAAAAAAGGGAATACATTCAAGAATTAAAGGATTTTTGTTCTTTTTTCTTTTCTTTTTTTTATTTTTTTTTCTTTGTGCTACACGGCGATTATATTTTGCTAATACTTTTTTCATTTGGCGAATGTTTTTTATTTTTAATTAGCCAAATTACTAACGTTGGTCAAATGTCAGCGAGAACACTGGTTGAAGGGGTCATCTTCATCTCGAAATTGTATGAAATTCTGAAATTTTCAGTATAATTTTGACATCAGATTCGACTTTTTCGGTAAATTTTACTTAAAATACCAAACTCGAAGTAGAATTTCAAGTAATTTAGTATTTATGAAGATTTAAAATGTGAAAATCTTAATTTAAAACTGTATGCAATCATTGCAAAACAGATTGCAATACGGGTAATTTTTTAAGAATAACTCAAGAATTACCTGCCGGAATGAGCTGTTGTTTTAGATTAGTATATGTTTGAAGCTCCGGATTATCTATTTTTATTACAACGTAAAAAGAAATTGACTTTCATGACCTAAAACGTAATTAAAAAAAAAAAAACATTATTATAATTATGGAATTTATTTCATACATGTATGCAAAACCTTCAATCTCAGGATTGATTTCGGTTTTGGAGAAATGTTTTTGGTGGTAAATTCTATTTTATATATTTAAATTATAGAATTTTTACTATCAAGAAGTTTTATCGGCTTTCTTTTATTTGGATAAATAAATTTTTAACATTAACGCATAAGACTAGACGTCCATTCTAATCCATTTTCATTTGGTTATTTCTAATACCCAGGATTTCTAATCTTCTGCCTTAACCACTTAACTGATTTGACCGTACGTCGTACGGGCAAGAAGAGTTTCCTTGATCCATCACTAAAAGTAGTTTTGATACTAATGTTTTTTTCTTTTAATTACAATTTCATACCATTAAATGGCAGAAATGTTTAGACTTTGTGTTTATCCCATATTTTCAATTTATTGCACGTAAAAAAAAAAAAAAAAAAAAAAAAAAAAAAAAGAATAAGGTGACTACAGAAATTTTTTACTTATAGTAAATTGTACTCTATATACTTAATTTATAGCATTCTTAATATCAAGAACATTTAATCACCTACTTTTATTAACTACACTTTCTTAATTTTTAGACATAAGACATAGAAATAATCTAGACCATTTTCATTTCGTTATTCCTAATACTCAGGGCTCTTTTTCAATCTTGGAGAAATTGTTAACTGATAGTACATTCTACTTTATGTACTAAAATTATAGCATTTTTACTATAAAGAATTTTTAATCATTTTCTTTTATTGTAAGAAATCAATTTTTAGCCATAAGACATAGGAGTCTCATTAGTCCATTTTCATTTGGTTAGTCCTAATACTCCGGATTAATTTCAGTCTTCGAGATATTTTTGTACTGACAGCTAATTCTACTTTATATACTTAAATGATAGCAACTTTACTACCAAGATTTTTTTTTTTTCAATCACTTTCTGTTATTGTAAGAAATCATTTTTTAAGCCGTAATACATAAGACACTTGTGCAAGTCTTCTACGCCTATTTTCATTTGGTTATTTTGAATCCTTTAAGAAGAAAAGCTAATTTATTAGGCAGATACATAATATAAAAACACATTACAATGCATGCGAACATATATACAAAAGTACATGCATACATGCATGCACACATACACTACAAATTATCCTCCTCAGTCCTGAGACATATATTAGGAAGGGACTCAAAAACCTGTTAAAAATTACTATAAATCCTCTTCAGAGATGTGTCAGCCTATATATCAATGCTTATGATATGCACGCATTTATTTAAAATGTCTAAAAGTAATTTTAACAATTCTAGAAGCATATTCATTCATTTAAAGAGCATTCATTAGTGTCTCGTACACTGTTAAAAATCTTGTCCTAGTTTGAACTAAATTGAGGCTAAGCAGCTGCCTCTGTAAGATGGTGAAATCTTGAACCAATATTTGGAGCTCCTGTTGAAGCATCATAGTTCCAATAGTTGGAACGAGGTCGAAATAGGAAGCTCCAAATGTTGGTACGAGATTTCACCATCTTATGGGGGTAGTTACTGAGCACCAAAATTTGGTTCTAACTAGAGCAAAATTTTTAACAGTGTACAGGCGACATCAGGACTGAGGAGGTTATTATTATTGTATTACAAATTACAATAACAAACACGGTTTAAGATTAAATACATAAGGGTTAGTTAACTAATTGGCATAGTGGGATTAGCACAATAATATGAAAAATATCAATATCAATAATATTCAATCAATATCAATAATATTAGAGTTGTCGGAACAGAAATGTTCTGCGATGTGGATATGAATAGAGAAATTAAAAATCTGTTAATGGACGACGCATCAGCGACGCGTAGTGAATATCATTACGCTCAGAGCAAACAAATGTGCATCCAACGTGCAAAGGGGTGAAGTTTTTTTTTTTTTTTTTTTTTTTTTTTTTTTTTTTTTTTTTTTTCCGTCATTGCATATGCAAAATCTGATGACCATCTATTAAATGACTGGTTGTGTATTAAATCCTGCAACCTAAAAAATAAAATAAAATAAAACCCCTGTAAACGAATACACAACTTTAAAATGCAGCTATCCCCTTTCTTTTTTTTACCCGGGTATCGAATAGTGAAACAGTTTTGTCTGTTCAATCCTGATTTCGCCGACTTTTGACAAGGCCACACAAATTGTCCTGTAAACGTTTCTAACATATCAGGTGTTAAATTTATAAAGGTCAACCAGGCAATTCGATCGTTGTTATGTCTACAACAATTTAGAAGCCTGCTCGCCAATCGAGATTTTGACCCGTTTGGGGATCTTTAAATGTGTTTGGGCTATTTAGGTTATAGAGCAAGTTTCGTTCATTTTTTCCAAGTTGAGTTGAGCCTCGCACGTGCATTTTTCCTCCGCAGAAGGTTATTCTGATAACAATACGAAAGCCAAACATTAAGCAGGTGTTTTCAGAGATCTAGTATATCAGTATGACCTTCTTCAGTGGATGTAGTTTGTTCTTATTTTTAGATATCATTGTTTGAAAGCATAACTGGATGAAAAAATAAATAAGAAATCGTTTAAATGCGTAATGAAAGATCATCATTTTGAGATATAACTAAAAATGCCTATTTGACTGCGAGTTTGTTTTGTAATATTATAGACTGAATTTACTGAGTAGCTTTTGATTCTTTTCCTTTTTTATCGCATAAGAATGATACAGTAACAAAAAGAAAGGTGGAAACTGATTGAAAACATACGTTTATGGATACACATGAAAACGAAGAAATGAATCCATATATGCATATAAATACAAACAAATGTTTACTCACGTAGGAAGCTGCGAAATAAAATTTTAAATTTAAAGTGAGCAATCATCATAATTTTCTAATAATTCAATTTTTACAATTATAATACCTCCTTAAATCGCTAAATAATAATAACAAAAATAACATCAGTAAAACCCAAGAAAAATAAAGAATATTATCTATAAATAACTAGATCTACGAAGGAAAATAATGCAAGTTATAAATTTATTGTGGTAAAGTTAGGTAAACTTAGTATTATTTTCTTATTTTAAATGTATGGCTCTAAAAACAGCCCTTTTTTGTTGAAATTTGGACAGCTTAACATCTAGCATTTTGCTTCTGGTTTGATTACGAAAAGTGTAAACACTTCATATATCATAAATTTTCTTATACTCTTATCTATTAATTATTAAATAGAAATAATTTATTAATGTACTTTATTTTCTTTTTTTTAACTCTAGGTATAACCCAGGCATAAATTTTCAGCCTTTTCTTTTATTTTTGTTTTCTTTTCGTTTTTTATATATTAATACTACATGTGCTATTGTTAGACTTTTTTCATGGCTCCCCTATGATATGCTAAACAATTTACTTATATACAAGGAGTGTAATAGCTATGCTACTAAATACCCCATTAACAAAATCTACTGTTCACGTTCAAATAATGTATATGGAGTGACAATGGCGGAAATATTTTAATAACAGTTTCCAAAGATGAAAAAAAGGAATGGTTCTTTAATGTTTCCATTAATAAAATAAAATAAATAGCATCGTTTTCTCTGGGTTTAAAAAGGTGCGTGTGCTGCCGGTGAGAAAAAGGAACTTTTATTTAGGGCGTGTTTTGTATTCTTAACCTCTTCAGACCTGAACACAAAAAAACTCTACAAATATATATTTATTGCTTTTGCATAATCGAAATGATACCATAGATGAGAGAAAAAGGCATTTTTATGAAATCAGTACTTTAGGGGATTGGTAATTTAGTTTTACAAATATAGGTATAAAAGTACTAATCCCCTTCGAACATCAATTTAACTATCAGTAATATAAATTTACGCAATAACAAAATTAAGGTCTTTAAACAAGTAAATGATCAGCAAATCCTCAAAAAAATTTTATTGTAATGCATTTAAGTTAAATAATCATGAATATTTCTTACTTTCTTTTCCACAATGTCTTGAAGGTATTTTCGAAACTCGGATGAAAATAATATTTATTTTATGAGGTAATATTTATCATTGCTGACATTTATTAGTTTTTTTTAAAGCAAAAAATATTCAGCTGTATAGAAGTAAAGTAAAAATGCAAAAAATTCGAACAGTTTAGTTTTTATGAGGAAAAGAATGGAGGTAAACATTTATGTACCTGGGGTCTGAAGAGGTTATGGAAAATTTTCAAATTCCTCAGGACAAATAAAATGATTGAAATTCTTGAGTTTTTAACCATCGGCCTAAAAAATGGAGCTAATAAAGAGCCTAAAAAATATAGCTAAAATAGAGCTCGGCCTAAAAAATTATAATGCTAAATCAGTATAGACCTAACAGATTATGGTGCTGGAAGATTTTGAAATATCATATTTTAAGCACTGTGGTTCTGTGTGATATACATTTATAAAATTGCTACCTCTGCTGTATATTAAATATATATGTATATAAGATAACATAAATAGAAAAAAAATCATAATGAATTTTTTATTCAAAATGAAAAGATTCCTTAATATAAAATATCAAAATGTACTTTTCAATGTGGTAATTTTGTATTAAATTCATTGGTTCATACATTGTTTTACAATTAATGGTATTACATATGCATACATATATATACATATATATACATATATATATAATATATATATATATATTATATATATATATATATATATATATATATATATATATATATATATATATATATATATATAGTATATTAAATCACATATTTATGCATGATTAGACGATATATTGCTACTCTTAATGGAAATTTCATATTAAGTGGTATCAGAAACCTACATAGTAGAAATCTAGCTGACAGTACACTAAGGTTATACGCAACGCAGCAATTACCTTAGCGCACAATATTTATAAAATTGTTAAAAAAAAATTTTAGCGACTGATGTTATGTATTAAAAAACATATATAATACACCATAATAGGAAAAAATTCATAATGAATAATCAAAATGAAAAGATATCAATTATCAAATATCAAATTTACACATTCATTATATATATGACGACCTCAGAAGTCACTGGGTACAAGTGGCAAAAATTCGATTTTTAGTAAATTGAGTTTAAAGATAATTGATTTGATAATTTGAACATCAAAATAAGAAAAGGGGAAAGGAAATTTAAAATTTAATAACAAAATACAACTTGAAAATACTGTATTTATATATTATTAAGTTTTATACTCATCAAGTAACTATGAATGTTTATTGCGCTTAAATGTTAGCTGCTGAAAAATTGGCGGCAAAAACATTTATACTACTATGTTCACACAACAGTCTTCGCATCATCAGCTACTTATTACCTCTCAGCAACTTCATTATTACCGATTGAAGTACACGAAACATTGTCTGGAAATACTTTTGTTAAGTTTTTTCGTAACATTTCATCCGCATGACCAATGTTCAAACTTATTTTTATTAAATTCATTATGCTATAACTTTATTATACTTCATGTCCTCCATATTGTACTTCATGTCATATAAATATGTCATCATTTTGCTAACTATTTTAAATACTCTTTTTTTAATTTATTGGGTTGGGGAAAAAGTAATTTCGCTTTTTTTGTACTTTTCAAAGTGAATTTATTTATTTAAATTTAAGAAAACTAATCAATAATATATGTGCTGTTTTGCTCGATGACCTTTTGCTATTTTTCTGGTAAAACCATAATTTCGTCACTGTAGAACTTCCGAGATTTCTGGGCGAAAATCTGAACAAGGGGATTTTCACAAGCTTCTTTTGAAGCCTGGTTAACACCATTAAGAGAGTTCTGCAGAGAGCGGAACAAATGATAATAGGTTGGAACCAAGTCCGGACTATACGGTGGCTGCATCAAAACCTCCCAGCCAAGCTCTCTCAGTTTTTGCCGCGTGACTAAAGTTGTGTAAGGTTTTGTATTGTCGTGATGGAAGACAACGTCTTTTCTATTGATAAATTTTGGCCGGGATTTTTTAATCGCTTGCTTCAGTTGCATTAGTTGTTCACAGTAGATAGTTGAATTAATGGTTTGGCAAAGTTTGAGTATCTCACGATGGATAATTCCCTTCCAATCCCACCAAATACTCAGCATCATCTTCGTTGGCGTCAATCCGGGCTTTGCCACTGTTTGTGAAGCTTCTCCGGGCTTCGACCATGATCTTTTTCACACATTGTTGTCGTACAGGATCCATTTTTCATCACTTGTAATCGTTCGTTTCAAAAATGGCTCGATTTGTTCCTTTCAGTAGCAATTCACAAATGGAAACTGTCCATTAAATTTTTCACTGCAAGTTCATAGAGAACATAAGTATCGAGTTTGTTTTGGTATTCAATCTTATGTTAATGGTTTAAAACTGTTTTATGGTCAATGTTTAGTTCCGTAGCAATGTCGCGGGAAAAAAATGTGTCTGTCTATCTCGATTTTTTTAAAAATTTCATCGAATTTTTCTTCGATAGTTCGGCCAGGGCGAGGTAAATCTTTAATATCGAAATTTCTGGAACGAAAACGAGCAAAGCAATTCTGACACTGGCGTTTTCTTAAGCACTGACCACTATAAACGCCACACAATTTTCGATGAGCCTGCTCCGAATTTTTCCTTTTACGGAGGTAAAAAAGCAAAATGGTGGGGAAAATGATCTTCTGGGATCTTCATTTTTAAAATGCAATAACTTTTGTCTGATTAAAGAGATAACGCTACTTTTATATCTAGAATTTTGTAGAGAGTGTTACCTTTCAATAGTATGGCTTAACTGAGTACGTGTTACTCGAGATATGCGACTTTAAATCCATCTATTAACGAAAAAAACGAAATTGCTTTCTCCCCAAACCAATATTATGTAGGGGGAACTGGGGTACATTGATACAGTTTTTTTCTAAGATTTTTTTTGGTGTCAAGAAAGTAGAAAATTCAAGTTTTTTTTTCATGAGGTGACAGCAAAACTTGTGTAGTATGTTATAAAAATGTACAATCATTGTTTTATGTAGTATTTTTGCATGTAATTTTAAAAAAAATCAAAAAAAGTCATTTGTATCAATATGCCCCATCCGCGGGGCAGATTGATACGTTTAAGCAAAATGACGACAAAATAATACCAATGCATATTTTTCATAAAAAATGAGTTAGAAAACCATTTTATATTTATTTATAAAAATTCAAATCACCCACAATTTATTTTTAAGTAATATTAAAGCAATCAAAATTAAATATATTATGACTTGATGTTCTGTCTGTTTCTTGTCTGATTGTTGGCTGTGGTAACTTTGTCATATCTAGCACTTCAATCCCAGCATTATCTTCTTTCTTATGAAAGATGAAAAAATTACCAGTTTTTCTGTTTATAAATAGGTTCATAAACAGAAAATAAAGGATAATTATATTAAAAATTCTGTTTATAATATAAGTATCATTTTCTGTTCTGCAGTTTGTTTCTCTTACTTAACATTTCTCATGTCGAAAATACTTTTTTCTCTGGAGAATCGATATAAATTCGAGATTTGCCAGAATGCCGTCCTTTTCTTTTATTAGTTCTATTAGCACTAGATGCTGGGTAACTAGTTCCTACGTCTTCTGTTTTCAAAAATACTATAAAATGCTCTAATATAAAGAAATTAGAGCTATTTCACTTCAATAAAAACTAATATTAGAAATTTTTCGTGAAAAAAGGTTGGATTAAGGAGTGTATGGTAAAAAAAATAATAAAAGATAATGAAAATATGAACTATTAAAGGATTTAGGCTGTATCAATGTGCCCCGTCATAAACTGTATCAATGTGCCCCATACAGCGATTTTGAATAAAATGAGTCTCAAATCCAACACTTCACAATATATCTAACAATAAATAATGAGGAACTGATAAAGAGTAGCAGTACTTACCAGGGAGAGTATTCATTTTGGTTGAAAATACTGGAACAGTTGTATAATAGCATTTCAATTGTACAGCTCAAATTTACTTTTGAACAACAAAAACAATAAATCACCCGTCCCATTTCATCAAATTGCTGAATCATTCCAAGATTTTCTATATGTAGTTGAATACACTAGCATCACCTTTTGGAGCTGTTGTGAAACTTCCTGTAATGACCCTGTGAGCGGTAGAGGGGGTGTATCAATGTGCCCCATGTATCAATGTACCCCAGTTCCCCCTATGTGTGTTGCGGCCCACTAAATGTCGCTAACATTTGTTTGCGGCCCGCTGGAAAAAGGTCGAATACTGTTGCACTAAAACGAATAGAAGATTAAACAAGTTGGAAATTGTACGTGAAGCGTAGCAAATAAGGTGCGTTCGTACTATAACGAAGTTTTAAAATATTCAGATCTTGCTGATATAGTAGAGCGTACTTTTGATACAGTATAGTGGTCGAAATCTTTGTGTTCCTGTAAATATGCAGGGAGTAATTTTTATTATACTTCATTAACGTAATATCTTATTCATAAAATGTGAAGTAGTTTAATATGATTAAAACACGCCCCAAACAATGTTTCCCCGTATAACATTATTTAATGGAATACATTTGTGTGGCCCTGTAATTTAATAATAAATATTCTTTGCATCCCAGATTGTACAGAATGTATATTTTAGTGCATACTTCATAGATTCATGTCAAATCTATTATGTTCAAATGAGTGTAACACCATTAAAATGCATTTGAAACTTTTTTTCCCCATTGATCGTAACGTAACGGAATACTTTTGATTGTCCCTGTAATTGATCTATTCATCCGATTTTCAAAACATTTGAAATGACTCGACAAAATTATGTAATAATTATACGTTTTAAATTTCAAACGATTAAAATGCATTTGAAATTTTTTTCCCCATTAACCGTAATGTAACGGAATCCTTTTGATTGTCCTTGTAATTGATCTATCCATCCGATTTTCATAAAATTTGAAATGACTCGACAAAATTATGTAATAAATATACGTTTTAAATTTCAAACGATTAAAATGCATTTGAAACTTTTTTCCCTATTGACTGTAATGTAACGGAATCCTTTTGATTGTCCCTGTAATTGATCTATCCATCCGATTTCCATAAAATTTGAAATGACTCGACAAAATTATGTAATAATTATATATTTTAAATTTCAAACGATTCGATTGGGTAGTTTTTGCGTTGTTACATGCGGACAGACGGACAGACGTACGGACTGAGTGACAACAATAGGTGCTACGTATTTACATAATTACGAACGCACCTAAAAAGTGAAAGCTTAATTCTTTCGAGTTCGATTTTTTTTCCATTTTGAGAACAAAATTACTTTTATTTTAATAATATTAATCGCGGCTATCTAAATAGACTTACTGAAGTGTAAAGATTATCTCATTGTATAAAATCTAACAAATGTACCTATTTTGTGTACTATTCAAGTCATATTTATATGATAATAAGTTAAGGAAGATTTTTTGGAAACATAAAATAAAAACATAACACATGGCAATTCCTTTACATATAAAATAAAGGAATCGGCAACGATGCAAAGAAAATTAAGAAAACTTTTATCATTATTGTTACTACTAAGTGTCAAAGCATAAATAAAGTCATAATAGGTCAGAAATGCATAGCCATATATAACCACTCTTAGGGGCGTACGAAGAGAAAACTGCGCCCCGGGCAAAGTTACAATTTGGCGCCCTCCTCTCCTAACTTTTTCTTGTGACAGGCCAAAAATGGCATTGCTAGTATAAAATTGGCGCCCTCTAAGTTTCCGCGCCCTGGGCGACCGCCCCCTTCACCCGCCCCCTTCCGCACGGCGCTGACCACTTTACATGTAGAAAGTAATAAAAGTGATTGTTAACACAAAATAATACTCGATGACAAAAACATTTATTAACAGTACCTCAGAGTCGAAAGGGTTAAAGAATGTTGCTTTATAATTACTTTAATTTATACAACCGACAAAATGCTTTGTTTAGAGCAAATCACTTTATCATTTTTCTCTTTTTATGCATTTGTAACAAAGTAAAACAAAAACCAAATAATAATAATTCCAAAACAGAATAATTCCTTCGCCTTGAACTAAACATGAAAATTCCGTTTGTAAGCGGCCATTTCTTGGTGTATTTAGATTTCCATTTTAGTATAAAATTTCGTTTTGTTATAAACACAATGGGAATGAAATAAATTATAGAAACATCTTCAATAAATAAATAAGTAAAATGATATTAAAATGTGTGCTGTTCTTTAAATAAGAATAGCTGGAAGAATAAAAATGAAAGTTGCTGGTATTTTTCCGAATATCTTTAATATTTCTTCGGTAATTTTATTAAAAAACTATTTGTTATTTTGTTGAATAACTTTAAAAGTAGTTTTGGATATAGTTTAAAAGAGTTTAGGATTTTTGTTTGATATTCCATACTTTATCTTTCATAAAAATTCAATGATTTATATATTTATATACGTAATTTACATTCCACGCAGTCCCCCCCCCCCCCCAATAAAAAAGTAATAATAATGAAATTAAATAAATAAAAAGAAAAGTTTGTTTCCTATACTACATTAAGTGAGAATATACTTTATACTCATACTATTATTGAAAATCAGTTTAATAGAAATACATAAAAGAATATACATTCCGCGCAGACGCCCCCTCCCCCCCCCCAAAAAAAGTAATAAAATAATAATAAAAGTTTGTTAACTGTACTACCTCAACGGAGTATAAGTTTTATATTTAAAAATTATTTTTTAAATATTTCTGGTGTAGAAAATTATATTACGCAGAAGCAAGGAAGAAAAACGTAATTATGTAATGAAATTAAAAAAGAGGAAAAAGGGTAAATGAAATTCATTTATTTACATTAAAAATCTATTTATAGTAAATTGTATGAATAAAAGCATGTCTGTTAATTTTTAGCCTTTTACTAATTTGTTATTTTTCCTTTACAGGTAAGCTTACTTCTCTGTTCTTCTTCATTTCACATCTGTACGTAAAGACTATTCTATATTTAACTACAGTAAGGTAATACATTATGCAAATTTAAGTTTCAACTATCATTTATTAGAAAAACATTTATATTTCCTCATTGCTATCCGGAAAACTTATACTGCTCATTGCTAGAAATTTAATTTTAACTTTATGTTTCATGTCAGAAAGGATATTTTAGAAAAAAAATATTTAAACGTTTGGAAAGTGTCATGAAAAAATAATAATAATAAAAATAAAATAAAATAAAATAAAACTTCGATTTTGTTAGTTGCTTTGCCAAACAAAAACTAATTAGTAGTATGTTTAATTAAATGGTACAGATGTCTTCATGTAAGAAAAGATTATTTTTAAAAACTTTTTTAAAATAAAATTATTAAAAGATGGATATTTATTTAAACATTTAAAAAGTGTCATAGGAGAATTAAACTTCACTAACTATTTTTATTTGTTGCTTTTACTGAACAAAAAATAATATAATTGCCTGCTTAATTAAATGATATTGTTCACATTGACATGATTTATAATTTACATACTTGAAATGATAAAGTTAACCTCTTAAAAAAAATTTAAATTAAAATTCAAAAATTTAAAATTTAAAGTCCCATTTAATATTCTTTTAACTTTAATAATCCTAATGTTTAAAGCATTTTGCCCCTGATAACTTTATTTTCTAACAACACATCGTATTATTTTTAAACATCATTTTCGGATGCTCTTTAAGATAATAAAGTTGACCTAAACGCGATTCTTAGCTTTTGCCCTAAGTATAATTGTTACAATTATGTAATACTTAAGGAGGTCCGGGACACATTTTAAAATCATTTTTATTTATTAAATTAAAATTTTGATTTTTTTTATGGTTAACCTTATTATTTGTAAACAAAACCACATGATAAGATTTCTCTTATATATTTTTTAAAGTTTAAAATTTAATAAAAAAAGAGTAGTGATTTTAAATTGTTAAAACTCAAAATATTATTTGTAATTTTTTTTTTTTTTTTTTTTTTTTTTTTTACATTTAAGTAACCAGAAATATTTAAATTTTAATTTTGATTCGACATTTTAAAAAATATTAATTTAAGTAAAAATTAAATATTTAAAGTAAAAATTTGAAAAATATATATATATAACTTTTATTTAAAAAATCATATTTTCAAAAGTAAATATTTTTTCCAAATTTGCTGAATCAAAATTAAAATAAAATAATAAAAAAAGGCATGCCCTAAGTTCCAATATTTGTTTTTAACGGTTCTAGAGTTACAGAAATTTAAAACGGAGAAATTGTGGAAAAAAACACATCAGGAAGAAAAACGTATTTTCACAAGAAGAAATTTCCATGACAATTATTGCTTGAAAGCTGGATTTTGAAAACAAACCAAAACAAAAAGATTAATATTCCCACATCTGATTAAGATAGAAACATGATTTAAACGTCATTTAAAAAATAAAAAACAGAAATTTTTTTAATGCAACATTTTTTTTTTTTTTTTTTTTTTTTAATAGAAAATTGGAAGATTTTTGTATCTTAAACTACGATAAATTTTTACTTCTAAAGTCTTATTAGGAAAAGAAAAGAAAAATGTCATGTTCAATATTCTGAAGTAGGAAGTAAAAATTTGCTGTAAAACTGATTGTCTTAAATAAAAAGCACTCTCCAAGACACATTTCAACCGTTTTCGTTTGCTTGCGCTAAAACACTTATTAGAAATGCTTTTTGGAGACGTCATTCTTTTTTTCCTTGCGTCTTTGTCATTTCGTATTATTAGTCTTTTTGGGTCATGTACTAAACCTATCCCAAATTGAGGACAAATCTTGCGCGCCGTTGGGCAGTTACTTCTATAAAATGCTTTTTTGTTCGTTTGTTTTGGAGTGCTGTTTAGTCGTTTGTTGCTGGACTCGCGTGTCACAATGCTGATTCCATTCTTTCTCCACTTTTTGATAACGAGGGTGGGGCATAACTAACTTCCGGAAATTGTTATTCACGTTTTGACAAATGTCAAAGTTTCAAAAGTAAATACTTTTGACTATTTGTTTCGTCTTATTATTTAATCAAAATAAATCAAATTTATTTTGATTTTTCTTTTCGAATTAATGTGGTGCTCAATTTTGGTAATTCATTGTTTTCGTCAAATCATTCATCATAATTAAATACGCTATATTTTCTTTGACTACTTTCCTATCACAGTTTTAATTGGTTATCTTCAAATTAAACTCTGGCATCTCATTCCCTAAGAATCATTGCCTACCGTGTAACTCTTTCTTTCTTTCTTTCTCTCTTTCTTTTCTTTTCTTTTCTGTTTTTTTTTTTTTTCTTTTTACTTTTTTCTATCTGCAATAGAAGAAAGTATTGTAATCGACAGATTTACACGTTTTAGGGGTCAGATATTCCAAAAAACATGTTTTTACAAAATGTCTGTTTGTCCGTGCGTCCGTATGTCGCCATTCTACCATCAAAAAGCGTATGAAGATATGCATAGAATTGAACCAAATTTTTTGTGAACGTTTTTGGCTGCGACAAGCAAGTTCTCCTTCAATTTTGAAATATTCCGCCGGAAGGGGGCGCTGCAATAACAATTTTTGTGTCATTTTCAATATTGTATCGACTAAAAGTGTATGAAGTTATGCATCGAATTAAATCTAATTTTTTGTGTAAGTGTATGTCTATGGCTAGTTGATCCTCCCTGAATTTGAAAGAAATCCACCGGAAGGAGGCGCTATAATCGCGATGTCTGTGCCATTTATATTATTTTACCATTTAAAAGTATTTGAAGTTATGCATAGGACTGAACTAAATTTTTTGTGTATGTTTTTTTTTTTTTTTTTTTTTGGGGGGGGGGGGGTATGGCGAGTAGATCCCTCCTGAATTTGAAAAAAATCTGCCTATCGTTCTACTGTTCATCGGCTCGTGCAGACATGGAAACTCATTTTTACTTCGATTAATTGACTGAAGCAGAAATTTAAGATGCAAATCATAGCTGGTATAGTATTGAATTAATAATATTAACGGGCTTTTAAATAACAAAATGTACGTATGAGAAAGAAAAAAGCTTTGGGATTGGCACATCCAACTAGTTCTTGATCGTGTTCCATGTTATGCTAAACTATACTCGCAATATTTCTCTAGGAAAACTCGGGAAACGTTCAGTCCTTGTTTCTGTTGTTAAGAATAAAAAATATCTGAGTTGCAATTATCAGTTATTCTTTGCAGACTGTTAAATATTGCAGTACAGTAGACTCCCTAATTTACGCACATAATTTACGAATGTAAACAATGTAACATTTATTTCAGATACAGACACAAAAGTTGACCTCTTTAGTTTTATAAAAATTCCATGTGTATTTTAATTTGTAATTTTTGTTAACCCATAAGTGCCTGAATTATTTTCTTCATTAAAATTCATATTTTGCATTTTCCCACCACTTTTAAAACAAGAATAACTTTTATCTTAATTTATCGAGGACTTTGTCTGGAGGAAAAAAGTATTTATTTATCCTCCTTTTTTCTGGTTGAAATGCGCTTACTTGATTTTTTTTTTTTTTTTTTTTTTTTTTTTTTTAACTGTCCCAAAAATGGGACGCTAGGCACTAATGGGTTAATATTACTGAATTCGTGTTTTTTCATGAAAGAAAAATAGATTTATTTCTGAAAAAAATTCTTAAATTTATTTCTATTCTTTTTTAGTTATTAAGTCAGGCTAAACCTGAAATAAAACTTCCTTATTTTACGATTTTTATGTGAATTAGTCATGTACCTTTATGAGGCAAGTTTCATTCAATAATTTAAGAAAAATACAGTTCATCATTGTAATGAATATTTAATCATACATTATAGATTATTAACTTGACCATTGGTTTTAATATTTTACTCATTTTAAAAATTATCTAAATCTTTATTATTTTCGTTTATTACTTATTTTAATATTTTATTATATTGTAAGCATTCATTACAGTTTCTATTGCATTATTAATTACATTAAAATTACTGTTTAAAAAATGTAAATAAAGCAATGACCAGAAATACGTAAAATTCTAAAATCCGCACAATCTCTGCTCCCAAGCTGTGCGAATTTGAGGGAGTTTACTGTATTATGCTCGATGCAATTTGAGATTTGTACACTGTATTTAAAATAAATAAATAAAGACTGGCGTATCTTAATCTTCAAAAATGTACTATAATCGAAAACGAAAATATACAATAACCTCTTCAGAGCCACCCAAGGTTCCGAAAAAGTGTTTCTTTATCTTTAAAAACCTTAAAAAATTTTTCATTTTCGAAATTTAAAGAAGAATTTATAAAAATAACTTTTTATTAGTTGCTAGGTATTTCGAAAACGTTTTTCTAAGTAACTTTTACAGTAGAATAAACTACTGAAATTTGAATGTTCTTTTTTACGGATACTATCAATTCTCAGGTACCGTAATTTCGCGTAGATATGCCGCAGCCAAAACAATTCATTTTCGATCCAGAAAATCCATTCAGTAATTTAAAAAATATATATACCGCGATACGAAATGATACATTTTATTTTTGAAAATTTCTGGGTCGAAACAGAATAGTTTGAGCTGCGGCTTATCTATCCGAAATTACGGTAAATGTTTTGTGTATTCAGAAAGCATGTTTAACAGACAAACACACTAAATTAACAACATTAACATTGATGTAAAAATTAACTTTTTTAAAATAATTGCATTTACAAATTTAGTTGTGCAGCTGAAAATATTTACTTGAGAATTGATAGGATCCGACAAACAGATTTTACGGGTACAGAGAAGTATTTAATACATTGTTAAATCTCTAGGAAATACTTCCGAAAATGACATGCAACTAATAAAAAATTATTTTCATAACTTTTTCTTTAAATTTCTAAAATATATACACATTTTTTAAGTTTTCTAAAGATAAAGGAACACTTTTCGGAATTTTGAATGACTCAGATGAGGTTATTACATATTTGAGTTCGTGACTGGGTATTTCCATGAGCACTTGTAGTGTAAGTCACATTATTAGTAACTGCTAATTTGTTGGCCACCGAAATTTACGACAGGTTTGCATGTATTTTTTCAAATAATGAAATATCTTTGATGAAATAGGTCACATTTTTCCGTTCTAAAATACTGGTATCCAAAATCTTAGTATGTGACTTACATGACATGTGCTCATGGAAATGCCCGACTATAGTACATTTTCGTAGATTGAAAAACATCCGTAATTATTTACAGGCACGATTAACGTCTGAAGTTAAGGAATGCACAGTAACAATTTAGGAACCCCTGGATCATTCCCCAATCATTCAGGAAAAGATTTCAAAATTCCACATACATGGAAACTGATAAATACAACAGATACTACTATTCTTGAGAATGCCTTATCTAAGTTCACGCATCTCATTAATAAACTTTTTTTTTTTTTTTCAGGCCACTATATGCTACAGAAAGAGCATATTTGTAGTCATTTAGTTCTTGTATGCTCAGTTATGCAGGTGATTTCTATTAGTAGCATATGAGTTGATCACATTCAGATTTCTCAGTTAGATAAGTTTAAAATAGCGCGGAAATAAGACAAACTTTATATTCTGGAAAAACAAAAATGGGAAAGGAGGTGATATTTTTCACTCATTTTATTGGCACGATTAAATTTTTGAAGGAAAGGTCGTGCTTCACTTGCTTTTTGGTTAATCATGCTCTGCTACTGTACAGCATAAATTGCCGGTCAAGTGGTCAACCTAACGCAGGACTTCTAGTGTTTAGTTCCCAAACAAGCTAGGTTCTCATTTTGTTGACTTCGAAAAGTTGAGTGAACTTTGGTACTATATTTGTAACTTGGTAGCGCGACGCGCTGACCATTAAGCTGTTGGTCTTTGGTTTTCTTCAAATAAATTAAAAATATCTTAGTTGTAATCACTTATTGTTTATTAATTTATTTGTTTTTAATATTTCTCTCATACGATTTCATCGTCTCACTAAACCGCAATGTATGTCTTATGTGCTTACCTTACCTTAACTTCTATAGGATACTTTTATCCGAATTTCCTCTTAGATAATTTCAGAAGAGTGTTGCACACTGCCTCTCTTTTGGTTACAAAGTAGCATCCTTCTTGCCCGTCATCCAAAAAACTAGCGCTCTTTATGCCTCTCAGAAAAAAAAAAGAAGTGCCATTTCTCTTTTTACCATTATTATTATTTTCATAGACAAAATTGACTTAATGTAGCGTTAAGAAGAGCGGGTTATACCAAAGACAATTTATTGGCTGCATTATAGTCTTGTCTCTATACTGATAAAGCATCAAAGATTAATAACCAGAAATTGAAAATTCTATAGGAATAATTTTTTTCTCTGCACCAACCTTTGAATTTATTGTTGGTCAACATTTCACCATCATTCATCTTCAATATCAAAATTCACATTTCCAATAGTTCTAAATTAATCCCGTAACTCTGTGTAAAACTTAACAACTTAGTAAGTATCTTTGTAAACTTAACTTCTCTTCAACAAATGCTAACGCTTTAACCATTTGACATAAGGGGGAATTTCATATACTTGAAATTATTTTGTTTGAGACCTTATTTTCGTCCTGTAGAAAAAATTGCACAGTTGCTGAGATTGAACGTATATTACCCTTAAGTAAGTCCTCTTATTTAATTTATTCTATTACTCAAGTATTTATGTTTTTCTAACATCATAATCATAAAAAAACCCCACAATATCATAAATGATATATTTGTTGGCCTATGCTATTCGTCGTATAAGCCGTAGAATGACCTATATTTGATTATTCAAATTTGGGTTATGGAACGTTGAAATCAAAGGAGAAAATCTTGCAAGATAAAAGTAAACTTTTGAGCTTTTGACATATCTGTGTGTGGATCTATCAGGGAATAACCTTTATTTGTATCCTGAATCAAACAGAATCTTTTCAAGTTTCAAAAAAAAAGTTTTACAATCGATTCGAATACTAAGTTCTCTTCTCCTACCTACCTGTACATTTGACGGAAAAACAACATGCCCGTCAAAAGAACATCCTTTTGTCCACCTGAAGATACCTGGCGAAAATTACCAACAAACAACTCCAACTTCGGCTCGTTGCCCTCTGGTGGCCGACACGTAAAGGTCACCGTCCCTCGCCGTGGCAGGATTGGATGGTCTACTATCATGAGATCTATCCTGCCAAGAAACGGAACCGAACAATGCAGTGAGACCAGTTCTAGCAAGTGGACAAGGGCTTCATTAAGAGGCAAAATGGTAATTTTGTTGCACGGCTAGATGTTGGAGCTCTTTCAGATCAATTTCGCTTCGTTGTTGTTTAATGATGTGCGCTTCGTCGAGAGAAGTATAGGCTTTCTTTGCCAGTGTGGCGCAGTTCAGAGAAAAGACGTGTATTTGATCCCGACAAGAAAATTTAATGATGTTAATGAATAATAATAGATTCTTTAATTTTCAGGCCTTTTTTTTTCTTTCATTCATCTTATCAGTGCCGGAAGTACATTTCCACTGAAGGATTAAGGAGATTTTCAACCTCTTGTTTCTTTAATCTGGAAAAAAAAAAAAAATAAGAAGGAAAAAAAAAAGCGATAAAAAGAGAAACTAATATTTATTTGTCAAGGGATTTTTATGTAAAGTAACGGACATTGTTTGATATAGATTTTCATTGGGAAAGGCGTGGTAATTATGTGGTCTTAAACCTGTTTATAGCGATTTCGAAAGATTGAAGTCAACTGATGGTTTTAATTTTTTAGGAAGTACTCAGTTGGATAGATGATTTTTAGTTTCATGGCATGAAACAAAAAAAAAATAATAATAATTATGAAAAATGAATTTGATTTGATGGCAGTATATCAATTTTCAAACAAACAAACAAACAAACGAAAAAAAAAAAAAAAAAAAAAAAAACAGACGATTTTACGGAAATTGCACTGGTAATCGGGACGCCAGTACAATTTACTGTTTTTTAACGAAAAAATATTTCGATAAATTCCAGAAATTTATCGTTTTTTTTCTGTAATTTTCGGAAACTTTTCCGTTAAAAAAACAGTAAATTGTACTGGCATTACCAGTGCAAATTCCATAAGATCGTCTTTTTTTTTTTTTTTTTTTTTTTTTTTTTTCCCCTACAGTGTAGAGGCATTCGTAATTATGTAAATATGTAGAACCTATAGTCGTCTTTCAATCCGTCCGTCTATCCGCATGTAACGGAGCAAAAACTACCCAAACGAATCGTTTGAAATTAAAAATGCATTATTGTTGCATAATTTTGTCGGGTCATTTCGAATTTTATGAAAATTGGATGCATAGTTTAATTACAGGGACAATCAAAATTATTCCGTTACATGACGGCCAATGGGAAACAATAGTTTCAAGTGCATTTTAATGGTGTTACACTCTTTCGAACATAATAAAATTCATATGCATCTATGAAGTATACACTACTAAAATATACATTCTGTACAATCTGTGGAGCAAAGATTATTTGTAATTAATTTGCAGGGCTACACAAAATTCCATTATATAATGGTATAGGGGGAAACATTGTTTTGGACACGTTTTAATAATATTAAATTGTTTCACACTTTATGAAATTGATATACGTTGCTGAGGTTCACTAGAAGCAGATAGTATTTACAGGGATACACAAAAGATTTTGAATACTTTACTGTATCTGAAGTACTGTATAATATTACATCAAGATCTGAATATTTTAAAAACTTCCTTATAGTACGAATGAACCTCATTTGCTACGCTTGATGTACAATTTCCAATTTGTTTAAAAGCTATTTTAGGATATGCGCGTCGTTGAGAGCCCCCTCCCTCCGAGCGTGGCGCATTCATTAAATAAACATATATTTTATTAAAACTCTTTAATGGTGTTAATGAATAATAATAAATCTTTAAATTTTCTTTTTAATTATTCGTTAGTCTTTTTTTTTTTTTTTTTTTTTTTTTTTTGTCAAGATTATAACTGGAGGATTAATAGAGTTTTGTTTCTCCTCTTGTTGGGCTATTCACATGAAAACACCTCTTCGCGAATGTTAATCCTGTAAAGAATTTTTTTTATTAATGTCTAGTTTGCATTTCTGTATTTTTATATTATTATTATTGATATTATTTTCATTCAACAGCTGAGATAGATCTATATAAAGACCATTTCTTATTTTTTTCAATTTTCTTTATAAGATGTTTTATTGGGAATAGTTTCCCCCTTGAAACAGGTTCCGAAAGTAAAGTATTCGAATATCGTTTAAAAATCTCCACATTTTAAACCCTGTACCTTAGCAAGCTGCCCGTTTAAAATAATAATAAATAATAAAAATAATAGATAATAAAAATTTTCAAATTTTAAATCTTCGACCTAAGTAATCTGCCTGTGTTAGATTCATTCCATGAAAAACTGACAACGTGTCCCGCGCGCGACACCGTAAATACCTCCAGAATTTGCGATATTTTCCCAATATCAATTGAATTGCCATGGGGCGCATAGGAACTGTAAAACGGGCCGCCGGGGTAGCGGAAGGGTTTAAAAGAACCTCCGGGCGCTGCGCTCTGCTAAAATGACTTTGAGTCAACACTAGGTCATAAGTTATACATACATAGATATATAAGTTAAGGACTTATAAGTTTTAAAACATAAACTACACATAAAACATAACCAAAAACTGTAAATTTTCATATTAACATGATTGTTTTAATTTGAAGATATAATAACAATATTAAAACAGCAGAAATATATAGAAAATCTGTACCACACCTGACATGGGAATGACCCCTATAAACGTATTAATTTCTCTAATTTTTAACGTGGACATGACCTCAATGTCGCACACTGATGTGCAATCGACAGATTAAAAATGACGCCCTTTTATGTAACGATAAATATTTAATTAAAAATCCCTATCTATTTAATGTAAGCCTTAATTATCGATTCTTTTTTTTCTCCCAAATATAAGGTAAATATGATACCCTATTTTCAATATTTATAATCGGCAATTTACTTGAAGAAAAAGCTATTTTTTTTTTTTTTTTTTTTTTTTTTTAAAAAGAAGGAATGAAATTGAAAAAAGGGATAATCTTGTTGTTTATGCATTGATGAAAAGTAATTAGCACATCGGTTGTAATTGATACAGGATAATGAATGTTAATCACTTTTCTTGTTTTGATTTCTGAATCCAAACTTTTCCTGTTTTAATTTTCATTTCTCGTTTTTTCCCCCTTAGTTTAATTGAATAATGATGATTTAACGATTAAGATGACCTTTTTTAAAGAATGATTTTAAACTCCGATTCAAATATTAGCATTCAGGGTCAAGCCAGTATCAGTTTTATTAACTTCCCTATAACGTTTATAGACAGCGCGACGAAACAGAATGAAAACACTTTATTTAACAAATGTATAATGCATTTATCTTTTTTATTTTTTGTTATTGGGAAAACAATTTGACCACGAAGGAACTGATGTATTTGCTACTTTAAAATATTTCGGTATATATAGGTATAGGTATACAAGAACTTATAAATTTTTAAAACATAAACTATACATAAAAAAATAACCAAAAACTTTAGATTTTTGTATTAATATGATTGTTTTAATTTGAGGATATAATTACATTGTTAAAACAGCAGAAATCTATAGAAAAACTGTACCACATCTGACATGGAATGACCCCTACAAACGCATTCAATTCTCTAATCTTTAATGTGGACATTGACCTCAATTTCGGACACTGATGTGTAATCGACTTATTGAAAATGACGCCCTTTTATGTAATGATAAATATTTAATTAAAATTCCATTTCTTTTATGTAAGCCTTAATTACCGATTCTGGTTTTTTTTTTTTTTTTTTTTTTAAATCTTCCTTTTTTTCAAATGTAAGATAAATATGATACCATGTTTTCAATATTTATAATCGGTATTTTACTTAAAAAAAAAAAAAAAAAAAAAACGAATTTTTTTTTTTTTTTTCGAATAAATGAAATTGAAAAATAAAAAAATAAGGATAATCATGTTTATAAATTGTTGAAAAGTAATTAGCACATCGGTTGTAATTGATACAGAATAATGAATGTTAATTATTTTTCTTGTTTTGATTTCTAAATCCAAACTTTTCCCTGTTTTAATTTTCATTTCTCGTTTTTTCCCCCCTTAGTTTCATTGAATAATGATGATTTAACGATTAACATGACCTTTTTTAAAGAATGATTTAAAACTCCAATTCAAATATTAGCATTCAGGGTCAAGCCAGTATCAATTTTATTAACTTCCCTATAACGTTTTAGACAGCGCGACAAAACAGAATGAAAACACTTTATTTAATTTAATAAATGTATAATGTATTCGTCTTTTCTATTTTGTGTTGTTGGAAAGATAATGTGACAACCAAGGAATTGATGATTTTGTTATTTTAGAATATTTCTCTATAGAGAGTGGAAAGTAATGCCAAGCTGTTCGCTCAAATCCAAAGAGCTGCTCTCTGACACATTTTTAAATGCATTTTTGTTCGGAAATGCTTGAAATTGGCAGGTGTTTTTATTGAGAAACTGCAATCAAAAAAACATTTTGCTCCCCCCTCCCCTTTTCTATTGTTCTTTTCTTTATTGCGTGAACGCAAAAGATCTTTCAGAAGATGCTATCAAAGTTAGTGTTTTGAGATGACAGAATTACAAGACGTGACAGCGAGAGAAAGGAGACAAACCTGTCACCACTTAACAAAAATAGCTTCTAACTCGATAAGTATTTAAATATCGAAAAATGGAAAACGCTTTCGATTTCAAGTAGCTTCAACAGTCAGTTGTACCACTTCGGAGTCATTCATTACCTTCAAAAATGAGTCACGAAGTTTCACGTTTATTGAGCAGAGAATTTGATAGCCTCCTTAAACAGTCTTGTGTTGTCTGAAAATGAATTAAATTGCTTAAAGTACAAAATTCCAGAATTTTTAGAAGTCGCGAACAAAATTATAATGCTATAAAAAGAAGTCTATGCGATTTTCAGATTAATACTCAAGTGTGATAGAGGATTTTATATGACATTACTTATTTTTAAAACACACGTTAGGGATTGACAAAAAGCAAATAAAAATCAGTTAAGTAGTTTAAATGATTAAACCAATTTTCAAAATAATAAAAACATTTCCGAAAATTACAAGCGAAAAAAATCTCAGCTTAAGTTTCCACACCTAGTAAATTTATTATTACAAATCCTTTAAGCTTGTATTTATTATAAAAAAAAAAAAAAAAAAAAAAAAAGATCTTGTGCGGCTTAAAATCAGGGATGTAGTGACGGGTATACGCGATATACCCTATGGATTTTTTAAAGAAACATCGTATATTCTATGTGTTTCTCAAAAAAGTTATAATATATACACTCTAGGGCCAGGGTTGCCGGCTTTTAGCCGGGCCAAAAAAAGCCGGCCGGTTTTTTTGTTTTTATGCACTTAAAAAAAGCCGGCTAAAATTGAAAAAAGCCGGCTTTTATTTTTAAAGTGTTAATTTGCATCGAATCCATATTAAATTTGGATTGATTTATTTTTAATACATTTTTAATAATGTACTACTAAAAAAGTTATAAATTTCTATTTAATTTTTCAAATAAATAAGTCTTTAACTGCTAGAAGTCAACTGTGAAGGCATTATGTCTGAAAAATATAAATCTTGGAAAAAAGAAAATATATTCAAAAAATGTGTTTTAAACTTCTATATTTCATAGTTCTACTTATCTTACACATTTTAAAGAATTATATTTAATGGAATTATGACAAAATTAGTGTTCCCTCTAGATATAAAAAGGACATGGTGCTATTCACTAAAAAGGGCACTACTGCATCATAAAAGGGCACTTTTGCAAGAAAAAAAATTGTTATTGCCTTTAGAAGGGGAAAAAGAAAGCAGCAAAATACATAATTTTTAAATATGGTAAATCAAGTAATATTAATTCCGAATGATTTTATGATATAAAAATTAGAAATACAATTAAATTAAAACATGATTGAATAGTTTCATGTTCATTTTCTTAAAGAAATGAAAAAATTCTATCATTTTTGGACACACAAATTTAGAAATACTACGGAATTAAAAAAATATTTATCAAAAATCTCTGGGTAAAATCAGAGGTGCATTTAACTACTTTTAAAAAGGGCAGGGTTCATTTTGTAAATTTGAAAAAGGGTAGGGTGCTGCACCCTTCAAAAATGGCCTAGAATGAACACTAATAAAATGAAACTCATCAAAGCATTCATGGAAACATTGTTACAGGACAATATGTAAAGATTAAGTCATAAAATGAACAATGTTGAAAGAGAAATTAGGAAGGATTCAGTATTTGAGGAGAGTTTAATATATATAATTACAAAAAATTAAACAACAAAAAATGTTCTAATAAATTTTGTTGAATTAAAATTTTGAATAGCTCTTTGTTATTTAAAAGTGCATATATGCCCACTTGCATGAATGAATATATTCATGCAGATGCTAATTGAGAATACTGAAATAAATTGTGAAATATAATATTATATATTATGAAATATACATAATTCAAAATACAGTAGACTCCCTCAAATCCGCACAGCTTGGGGGCCAGAGGTTATGCGGATTTTAGAATTTTGCGGATTTCTGGTCATTGCTTTGTTTACATTTTTTAAACAATAATTTGTGTGCAATTAATTGGTGCAATCGGAACTATAAAGAATGCTTAAAATATAATAAAATATTAAAATAAGTAATAAACTAAAAAATAAAAATTTAGATAGTTTTTAAAATGATAAAATACTAATAACAAAGGTCAAGTTAATAATCAATAGTGTATGATTAAATATTCATTATAAAGATTAGACGTATTTTTTTGAAAAAAATATTCAACAAAACTTGCCTCATAAAAGTACATTACTAATTCAAATCAAAATCATAAAATAAGGATTTTTTTTTTCAAGTTTAGCCAGGCTTAATAACCAAAAAATCTTGATTAATGCATAAATATATTTGGTAAGAAGATTGTGATTACCAGTAATACCAGCAATATCTTGAATTTTTTCCAAAAAAAAAAAAAAAAAAAAAAAATATTCTTTCATGAAAAAAACATGAATAGAGTATTATTAAGAAAATTACAAAATAAAAAAATATATGGAATTGATGCAAAACTAAAAAAAAAATAAAATTTTGTCCTAATATCTGAACTGAAAGTTTCATTGTTTACATCCATAAAATATGTGCGGATTTTAGAGAGTTGTGGATTTCTGGTTTGCAGATTTGAGGGAGTCTACTGTACTGTTTTCAACAGTGAGAAATGGTGTTTTTTTAATGTATGATTTTAAATGTTTATAGCGAATAAAACATGACATTTTAATAACTCTTAAAATTAGTTAAGTAGTAAAACATGTAACTAAGTAACCTTTAATTTTATAAAGCATTAAAAATAGAAAAACAAGGGTAGGATTAAAGGTCAATGTAAATCAGAAAAAGCACTTGGTATGACCATTTTATAATTTAGCTGATATATTTGCAATTCTGACTATAAACCACTAGCAACTCCATCAATGTGTTATTCTAGTATTAATGTCTTCATTATTGAAAACTTGGGTTATAACCCAATTTCTCATAATGAATCCTAATTAAAATCCCAATTTTTCATATTAATAAATAAATCTATTAAACTCAAAGTAAATTAAACATCATTAAAATTAGTTAAAAGACACTTAAAAATGTGTTGCTTATAATAAAAAGGCTTCATTGTATAAAAGCCAATTATGGCCAAAAAAGGCCAACTTTGGCCAAAAAAAGCCGGCTAAAATCAATAAAAGCCAACCGGCCTGGCTTTTTTTAATTTCAGCCGGCTTTTTTGCAACCCTGTCTAGGGCAGGGCTGTCCAACGCGGCGCCCGCGGGCGCCATGGCGTCCTTTGAAGATTTTCTTGGCGCCCTCTTGAAGATCTCGTGTTTTTAAACATTTTAGAAGTAAAACTCCATTATAAAGAATGCTTTCTTTAAAATCATTAATATTTTATCAGCGATATTTTTAAAATCTGAAGCTGTTTTCTGAAGTTGAGAGCTGTTTAATTTGAAGGATATAGAGGCTCGATTTTTCTTTCTTGACTTTTGAAATTTGAAAGTTTTTTTTTTCTTTCTTCTTTTTTTTTTCTATAATTTTGCTTAGAAAAAATAACAAACAGCTCAGAATGATTTCCATCTACTAAAGTACTTCCAGATTATCCCTCCTAAACCACCCACATGGTTTGGTCACTATCATGTTTGTCTTTTCTGCTTTTGTACTTTTCATAAAACTAATCCACTCTTTCAAAATAAAGCAAACCGTTTTTTCACAGCCTAAAAGAAACCTATATCTCTGGTATCTCTGATTTTCATATTTATTTATTTATTATTATTGTTATTATAGACGCGATTAAAGTTTCTGGCTCCTTACCCTACAAATATTTTTGATATAGTCTTCTCATAAAAAAAAATGTATAATTTGAAATTTAATACGCGTAACTCCATAACTGTAGGGGTCTTTTGTTTACCGCTGTACGATCCATTTGCATTTTGTGAAGACGTCCGATTATACTAACTAACACTATGCGATAATATTGCCACATGTTTTTAGTCATGTAAATATTGGCGCCCTTCGTTTAGTGCCAAGAACCAAGATGCGCCCCTGGTTACTGAAAGGTTGGACAGGCCTGCTCTAGGGTATACTCTTTGCTTAAAACAAATACTCTGTATTTATTTTTATTTATTTATTTATTTATTTATTTATTTATTTATTTACGACTACACCACTGCTTGAAATACGCACGAATCTTGAATAATAATTTTTCCAGTTGTTAATTATGCCATTTTTTTATTATTTTCATTTAATGTCTGATGCATAATAATAATAATAATAATAATAATAATAATAATAATAATAATAATAATAATGACAATAGTAATAATAATAACTTTTATCTGGACTAGCAATTCGATTTTAATTAGCTTCAACAGTTAGGTCTGCGAATTTTGCACCGTTACGTTTAAAAGTCTCTCGCTGTATAATTAAAAAAAAAATCTAAATAGATTCTAAATATACGCATTTGTTTCATTATATATTTCATATCTATGTATAGTTTAGAGTTAAAATATGCATTTTTTCAAAATGTAGAAATATACTATAACAATAATAATAATAAGATTGCTAGAATACTGAATCTGGAGGATAATCATTTAAAAGCGAAATTCTAAATATTAATTTTAGTTAAATGCATGTCTGCGAATATCGCGGGATGGGCAGCGAAATGATTAAATAAGTCAGAAATTTCTCCATAAAAGTTTCCCGTTGTTAAGCAGGGGATTTGAGGACGACCTTAATGGATTTAGTTAAAATCATTCTATAATTAAAAGTGTATTCTAAACAATATTCCCCCCCCCCCTCAACAGCTCGAAATTTTCAGATACATTTTCAAACTCATTTTTGAAAATAAAAACATGAAACTTGCTGATATGATTTTTGAAGAGAGCTATGTGAGAAAGATGATGTGCGATTTCATTTTTCGCTCAATTAATCATAATTTGATTTATAACAATTATTTTCTTAGTATGTTTTTGTTGTTGTTGTTGTTGTTGTTGTTCTTAGATCGCTAGCATCGGAAAATTCGGTTCAAAACGCAAACTTTGGCAGCATTTTCTGCATTTTTATAAAAAAAAAAAAAAAAAAAAAAAAAAAAATCGACAAGCACGGTACATTGTATAGTTTCTAAATAAGACACTTTACCTGTTTGATGCGTTTTAGAGAAAAAATTAATTTTAAAATAAATCAGAATATAAGCAGTTTGGATTGGAATACATATCACCCTTAACGAACCATGCGCTTACTTATAATAATGATTGTAATGGAAATTTGAAAGTTATAAATCTTATCTGGATAACTATGAAAACAGTCAATTACAAAAGTATACAGCCTCCTCGATTTAATATGAAAGGACTTCTTACATGCAATTAAAAGTTGAAATGTTAATATTTTGATAGCCATTTACTGATTTGAATGCGCCACTAATCGCCTGTGGAGGCATTATAAAATGGATTAAAAAAAAAAAAAAAAAAAAAAAGTTTAACTGTAAGAAAACTGACAGAATTTCAAAAAATTCATTTTGAGAACTGTGAGTGCTGTAGTAGGCATGAGCTCGGAATGGAAAATTCCAGGAACCGGAACGGTATTTTTAAATTATGGTTACTAATTTTACTTTTCAAATATAGACAAGTTTATACCTGACCATACAAAAAAAATTAAAAATGCATTCAAGATTGTAATTAATAATTTTTAAAAGTTACAAGAAGTTCACAATAAGCTATATATCCCTCTAAGATAGGAAGATTTCCTGTTGAAAAAAAGTTTTGGTGTTTTCCCCTAATTAGGGGCTATACATATATAATGCTATCAACTTTTTGGTAATTTCGGATCCCCTCCTCATTTTTTTATTATAAATTAAAATGATTGTTGCGAAAATTTGAAATATAATGTCATTACTCACAAGCAATTAGCAGCCGTAACAAATAAATAAATAAATAAAAACAGGGTACTCCTTAAATAAAGGCAGAGTGTAAACACTAAAGCCATTAATATTCATGCCTTGGGTAAACGCTATATCTATATTTGAGAAACAGAAGGTTTACGAAGCTCCTTTAAAAATCCAGAAGATATACGTAGTACACCTCCGTATACTATAGGTCAAAATTGGGAAATTTCATTAGTGGCCACTGGCCAATAAGACTAGTTTTTCAAGTGGTCACTTTGTTTAGACTAGAGACCCCTTTTTTATTTAAAAATATTAAGCAGTAAAATTTCTATAAGAATGAATATAAAACTGAATAGTCTAAATAAATATGTTAATATAAATAAATTGAAACCTAAACAAGTAGAATCTGTGATGAAGTGTAAGTAAATGGTATTCTCTCTTTGTAAAAAAGTGGCCACAAGGTGGCCGCTGACAATTTTTAACTGGCCACTTTTTCCTATTTACTGTCCCTGTGGCCGGTGGCTAGTACTAATTTTGCCCTTTACCTTATACCCTCCACCATAGCCATATTCACAAGCTGTGAAGTAATGAATTTTCCTTTCTATATCAATAAAAATTCTGAGTATTTACTCTTTTGTAATTATCTCATTTGCAAGTTTCAAATTTATTCAAGAGTCTGATTACAATCTTTCTTCTATTGGACATTACGCAATGAATATCCTTCGAATGATTATCATGGGGCAGCGATCTATTATAATTCATGGTGTAGACACATTTATTAGAAAAATGGAAAAAAAAAAAATCACTCGTTTTTTCCCCCCAAATTGTACTTCAATAGTCATGCCTGCAAATTTCATGCGTTTCGCATAAAAATGAATTAATCTGAATAAACAGGCAACATGTAACACTTCTCCTTTATAAATTTAAATGACTGTTACGAAAACTTTGTATATGTATTCTATCATATGCTATAAAATGCATTTCAACGTAATGTGTTTCTTATCATTGAATTTTTTTTCCTAAGCATTTACTCTTTCGTAATTACGTTTCATTTGCACGTTTCAAATTTATTTTCTTCTCAAGTTACAATTTCTTTCAAACTGTACATTGAAATAAATTCCTGAAAATCTTTGTCCGATTGCAAATGACCACTTTGTTATACAAGAATTAAACGTGTTTTTATTCAATTGTTTAGATAATTTTCCTTTCAATTTAATTGAGGCAGAATGCGGCTACTATAGTAAGTGGTGGAATGGTGAAAACCTTGAAGAGTCGGATTTAATTTCTTTTCAATTACCTTGACATAAAAAACGTTCGTGTTTCAAATTCGAATTTCAGATCCAGTGCTCAAATTTACTCAAACTGTGTTATAGCTCAACTGGTGTTGCCAGGTGTCCCGGTCTAGGCGGGATATCCCGATTTTCATGGGGCTACCACAGGGCCGTTGCTAAGGGGGCGCCAAGGGCCGCTCAGTCCCCCTAAAATATTTTGACCGCCCCCTGAAAAAAATTCCAAGATCACCAAATGAATTTCTGTTCCGGAAATTCAAATGAAATTCTGTCCAAATATCTAATTTACTTTTTAGACTCTATCATATTTACTAAATTGTATTTAAAATAAGTGTTTTAACACTCCCTCCTCCTATTTGTACATATGAAGCTAACATGATGTTTAATTTTGCACCAATTATACACTCAAAATTTTCATCATCATATACTTTTCTTAGCATAAAATGAAGTTATTAAAATAATTTAATAAGAAACATAGTACCACCTACAATGTGAATATGCATTGATTTATCTTTCTGCGTCAGAGAGAGAGAAAAAAAATTAAGCCCTCCCCCTCTCCCCTATCTGGCACTTCTAGCTACGGCCCTGGACTACCAAAACGTATCGCGGGACGCCAATAGTCCCGATTTTCCTCGATGAACAAATTCTTTTAAATCTCTTTTAACAACTTGCTCTATGTTAGCTCTCATCGAGTAAAACTTAATGTAGTAAACTTCTAAAGATATAACCTGTCTATAACGGAGAGAATTCATAGTGCCTTCTAAAGAAACACCTTACAATTCTAACTCCCTAGATAGTAACCTACTTAAAACGGAATTTTAGCGGATTTTGGCGATTCTGTTGTTACAAGTTATACTGTACTTTTAAAATTAAACCTTTTGTAAACGGAACTGGTTAAAAAGGGATTCTGTTTTAAAACTAGCAACTTCATTCACCTTTTCTACTATAAGAAACTATAGAAATATAACTCTAAATAAGAATTTTGCATGGGGCCCTAGCAATTAAGCTATTACAGATATTACGGTATACAATGATTATGTTATTTATTTAATTATTTATTTATTTATTTATTTATTTATTTATTTATTTATTTATTTATTTATTTTTTTGTATAATAAAACCTGCTTAGGTGGATTGCAAGAGATGGGAGAAAAAATTTGTTTTAAAGTGTAATATTGTTCTTGTCGTAAGTGCGACTATATTTTTATTAGAAATCGACCGAAAATTCGTTTTCATTTTCGGTCCAAAATCTGAGTTTCACCGAAAATTCTTTAAAAAAAAATATGGCTGAAAATTCGGCCGGACCGAAACTCAACCGAAACTATCAGCATCCCAAAAATCTCGTTTCTTCCTTCAGAATTTTCAATATTATTCATTGATTTGATCTTTATTGAATCAAATGGGACTGTTTATTGCTACGAGCTTGATTGTTTATAATTATCAGTGGTGACTGACTCAAGACGTGAATGCAAAGTATAAAGCGAGCAATGCGTATAACTAAATTTTTCCACATGCTCTTTAAAAGGATCCTTTCAGTTTGAAATTGCAGAAGTTTTTCGAATACTTTTTTTAAAAGTCCTAGCCTAAGTCCTAGCGTAGATGACAAAAAATGATTATAAGAGATAAATCGAATTGTGTATACCTAAAACTAAAATATTTTTTAATTAAATGAAATTCGTATGATTAGAAGATGCTCTTCTGTCGTTGATAAATTAATTACTTTTATTTTATATGAATAAAAAGTTTTGGATTTAAGGCACATGAGCGACAACTTAGGCAACACGTATAATTAATTAATAGCTATGTATGGTTCATAAATACGCATAATTAGTTACAAATTATTCATATTTAATAAATATATATAATTAACAATTATGTATATTTATGTATTCATTAATTAGAATTTAATCTTAGAATAATGTAGAATTTAATTAATTGAAAAAAAAAAATGGACATTTTCGTTTCGACCGAAAATTGGAAGATCACTGAAATTATGTTTCGGTTTCGGCCTTAAAAACCTGTTTAGATCGATCCTTATTTTTTACGATTAAGGCGGGATTCTGTTATAGGCAAGTTCCGATTTCATGAGTATACTGTAATTTTTTTTTGTGTGTGCTGATTTAGAAGTCGCAGCACCGCTTTATTGACACTGGACATAGCAACACTAAGCACAACCTGCTTTTCTGTTTTTCACATAAACCCCTTCCGAAGAGCTTCTGAAAAACAAGAAAGAAAATTATTCGTCAGGCATAAACTATGAAACATTTTCCGACGCTTCCAGAACACAGTAACGGAACTTCACCATTTAACCCCTTCGCGACGGGAGCCTTTTATGAAATTTTTAATCTTTTGTTACTGATTTTCAAAAACAGAAATTTGTGTATTATTAAATGGAGAAAATCTTCTGATTAAATAAGACAAATTTTACTGTTAAGGACAAACAAGAATTCTGAACGTTTCTTGCGGCATGTTTACCGATCGCATGTCTCCAAGGGATTAAGGCCCATGTTCCTGCCCGCGAAGACATTCTCGAGTTAATGCTATCTCTTTGGGGGGGGGGGGCTTTTTTCTAATAACTCTTTCGCATTTTGATATTTTTTAAATATATATATGGATGTATTTTAAAAGTATTTACATATATATATATATATATATATATATTGCATTGGATAGCTGAGGTCCCTCTCAAGATCGCTCCTTGATTACTTTTTCGATTTTGGTCCCAGGTATTTTCTATAAAGTTACTTTCACTTCCAAAACCGGTTACGAAAGTGAAACTAACTTTATAAAAAATATCTGCAACCAATATCGCAAAACTAATCAAGGAGCGATCTTAAGAGGGACTTCAGCTATCCAATGAAAAAAAAAATTAAAGATAGGAAACCAACAATTATAAATGCACAAATAGTGTATAAAAAGGTAGCAAACAACTGTTTCAAATCTACTATCGGTATTCTTCATCAGTGCAAAACTCAGCGAGCTAGAAAAAGCAAAACTGAGCCAACTTGTGCATTTATAATCGTTGGTTTTCTATCTTTAAACATTTTTGCACAAACGCTTTATTTACTATTTTAATGCAAAAAAAAAGAAAAAAAAAAATATATATATATATATATATATATATATATATATATATATATATATATTTAAAAATGCGAAAGAGTTATTAGAAAAAATGCATCTCCATAGGAATAGCATTAGCTCGCGAATGTCTTCGCGGGCAGAAACAGGGGCAAAAGGATAAGGTGGAAGAAGATATCTTAACACTTTCAGGGGCTAGGCATTTCTTCCACAAAAATGTAGAAATAATTTATTGACACCTCCAATTTACGATTTTTTTTTTTTTTTTTTTTTTTTTTTTTTTTGAAAATTTAGCTAAAAGCTGTTCTTTACGTATATTATGAAAGCAAAATTGTACTGAATAATTTCCTATGATACTTGGCAGATTGGGAATTAAATTTCAGCGTTAGCACAATTCAAAACCGAAAGAGTTTTGAAAGGGTTAAGTTTTCCCTTAGAGGGAAGGGTTTTCCCTTAAAGGGTTAAGTTTTAAGAAAGGGGATTTTCTCTGAAAGGGTTAAGTCAAGAGTTTGGAAAACGCATATCAACTGAAAATGCACTTTCAAAAAACATTCGTAGATTGCAGTGCATCTAATTCTTCGCGTAGCTCTTTGTATGAATTTATTTATATTCTAAAAACACCTAGTCTAAGCATAATTCACCTAGACAATGCATAACTTATGCATAACTCGGTAAAGATGTATCTTAAAACAATTCACACTCATACATAGTAATGCTTGCGAATTATTTTACGTAGCCCTGTATATAATCTATACAACTTAAACACATCATGCAATACACAAAAAAAGTAATTAAACTTAAAAACGCATACCAAAACTGAAAATGGATTTCCAATATTCATCGCTCATAAACAGGACTATAAAGAAATTTTTTCTGTGTTCCTCTAAATGAATGATAAGTATACTTTACACTCCAAAATATACAATATTTTGCTGCACCACACAAATTTATATCGATTTCAATACTCGCGATAGTGTAACATTTATTAAAGTACCTCGCAAAGGATTTTTACCGATGGACCATAATGTAATGGTATTCTTTTGTGATACTCGAGTCTTTATTGCCCCGAATGCATAAATTCATTTTTTACTTCAAGGAAATCTCAACTTTAAAATAATTAATTTATTTTATGATTTTCTTCACGATTGAAATAAATAAATATCAATCCAGTGATGCTAATAATAAATCGGAATTGTTCTAATTATCCATTCAGGAAACAATAATAAAGTACTTCCTTAACGAATATATATGTGTTCTTTCAGTGCAATTCACTTGTTTTTGCCATAATTGTAATGGTAAAACATTAATACGAAAAATTATCTAGTTAAATGGTCCTTTGTTGTGAATCTAGTTTATGCAGAGTTCTACGATTAGATTTCTTTTATAACGCTTAGGGGTGAGGAAAAAAAATTAAATACAAATTAAAAATAGTAGAAGTATTAACATCCATAACGTTGTAATTATTATTTATTAGGTCATTCGAAAAATCGTTTTAGTTTGGGAAAGTTATTTCGCACCGGAAAACTCTATCATTTAGTTATTAATGCCGGTATGTAATAATCAACCGGAAGAATGTTGCGATACGAATTGACTTTCCCAAACAAAACGACTTTCCGAACAACCTAATACAGGGAGGGCCGTGCGAAGCGGAGGGGGGGGGGGGGGTCTAGAGGGCGATCGCCCCGGGTGCGGATATTGAGGGGGCGCCAAATTTATACTACCATCCTCGTTTGTTTCTTCTTTTATTGTCAATATATATATATATATATATATATATATATATATATATATATATATATATATATATACCGTATTTACTCGTGTATAAGGCGCACTTTTTTCCCCAAAAAATAGGGCAAAACTCCTGGGTGCGCCTTATACACGGAATAATTTTTTACTGTTGGATGCAATCGAACGATATACATATGAAACAAGAAATTATTCAAAGATGATATTAAAACTCTGAAAATGTTACTTAATTGAAGTATTACTGGCATATTAATTTCATTCCTTGCATTTTTTTATACAACAGAGCTAATGACATTATCTAAACGCTAATTATCAATTCTCTGTACCGTCACTCATTCCTATTTCCCGTCAGCATATTTCAGATGTGTATATTGCTGGGACGATTACTGTTTCTAAACCAATAGGAGAGCGTCATTATCACGGTCAAGTACACGCCCACACAGTTTGATTGACAGGAACTCGTGGACAATTGACGGTGCTAATTATAACGATAATCTATTGCGGATGAAAGTGAGCTGACTGGCTGAATGGTTAGAGCGTCGAGCTTGAAACCGGAGGATATGGGTTCGAGTCCATCGCGGGCCGAGAGTCCGTTGGTGATTTTTTTTTTTTTTTTTTTAATTATTGGAGGCTGTCTTTTATTAATAAATAAGACATTTAAAAAAAAATATTTCAAACCCTTTTAATATTCTAAATATCGTTCCAAAATGATTTATATATATATTAAACAAATGGGAAAAAAGTATTCTGCGAAAATATCCGTATAAGCAAAATTCTTACTTTAATTTTTATTTATTTATTTATTTATTTATTTCAGGATCAGAGGAAGTATAATTTCTAATTGAAGTAAATAAAATTCAGTCATTTTGAAAAAAAAAAAAAAAAAAATTCTTTTGTACCTTTAATTTTTAATTACCGAGTACAAATTCAAACAATCCGAGTACAAATAAATAATAAACACACACGATCAATTGTCCACGAGTTCCTGTCAATCAAACTGTGTGGGCGTGTACTTGACCGTGATAATGACGGTCTCCTATTGGTTTAGAAACAGTAACCCAGCAATATACACATCTGAAATATGCTTCCAGTCATTCTCTTACAACCCGAAGTCTAAAAATGCATTTTCGTCTTGTTTTCTGGTCTAGTGTAATGTTTGTTTCGACTTTTTTTTTTTTTTTACTGAAATTCATTTGGTCATTCTTCATTAGCGTATCAAATTTATGGTGCGCGTTATATACGAGATTTAAAAAAAATCGCTATTTTTACTTGTAAAGTAGGGGTGCGCCTTATACACGCGTGCGCCTTATACACGAGTAAATACGGTATATATATATATATATGAAAGGATAAAAACTAACCCCTTTTTAAAACTTTAATTTAAAAGTTTAAAGTTCCCAATTAATATTTTAAACTTTAATTCTTAAGCTTAAAGCTATTTTTGCCCCTGGTAACTTTCTTTCCCAGCCTAACATTTATTACTTTCAGAGATCATTTTTGGATGTTCTTTAAGATTAAAAATGCTTAGGTAAGCGCAATTCTTAATTTGTAGGATCAGCATGCAGCCCTGGACAGCCGCGCCTAAGTTACCTCAGAGTGCCCAGATATTTCTTAACCAATTAAATTAAATGTTCCTCCCAAATTCACAACTCTGCCCTCTGCTGGAAAATATGACAATCCCTAACATATTAGCAAGAACACGCGCGAAAAACGATAGATTTTGCAGTTTTGAGGAGCCTGTCTAACCTCCGGCCATGTAACCTTTTCCATAATCGACGCATCTGGCTCCGGGAAATCTGACCGGACTCGCGGATTCATCTGTACGAAGAGCTGCCTAATAAAAAGAGTTCGGTCCCACAAGAGTTTCCCGAGTCCCAAGTTCTTATGCCACGTCTACAACACCCGTGAAGACGTTACAATATATAAAAGTCGGCATGACAGTTACCTGCCGTGAAAACATCCCTCTGCCTTACCACCAAGCCGCGAAAATTCCGAAGTGCTCGAGAATTCCTTTCCCTCGGAAACGCCATTTACCGTCGACAAAAAAAAAAAAAAAAACGATTAAGCCAGAGAAAGGAAATTTCCTCCATGAACAATGTCGTTAAAACAGAAACTATCCACGTTCCGAATAATTTTTGGACAATCATGAAAAGAAGAAAAAGCATTTAATCAGTTGTGATCTATTATTTATTCGTACTAACGTATGAACTTCTTCATTTGGACCTTTTTCCCCTACTCAGCTGCAGGAGAAATTGCAGAATTCAAAAAGTGATTCACTCACGGACATTCCAAAGCGATAATTATTTCTCTTCCCCAAGCAGAAACACAGATTCGCAAAATGGACCGAACTTTATTCCGCGGGAGATCAAAGGTCAAGATCTCCGTTCTCTGTATCACCGTACAAATGACTCACTCAAGAGTTGGAAGTGGAAATTTATTTTTACTTTTTACCGGACAAATGATGATCTATGATGGAGTAGAATGTTTTATTTAGTTATTTATCCTTAAAAGTTATTTGAAATGAAAAAAAAAAAAAAAAAAAATAGTAATTTAGTAGTTTGTAAATATTAAATTTTTCTTTCTTAAGAAAAAAAAAAAAAAAAAAATTGGATAATCGAATGTACAGGTATGCTTTTTATTTATTTTTTTCTTTGACATTGACGTTATTTTTTGTTGAAGATTACAGCTCATTGGTGAAAAATTACGTATTTTCCTTTTACCTTTATGTTATCATTTCAATGTGTTACCCTACCGATTTCTTTTTTGCATTATTTATTTTATAAAATATTTTAATTACAAAAAAAAAAAAAAGTTTTATTGTGCAGAATATGTGTTTATTTTTCCTTTAACCTTTTTTATAACATTGATAAAAATGCAGATTTATCATTTCCATCATTTTATTTTAAGAAATATTCTCATTCTCTTTAAAAGATTAAAAAAAAAAAAAAAATTAATTACATTAAACAATGTTTTTATTTTTTATTTTATGTTGTCTATGAATGTGTTATGGCCGAAAGTACCAAGGAATGGAAGTGTTTGTGTGAATGAAAAGTATTTAATAATGAAAAAGAGAAAAAAAAAAATACTGTTATCAGAGTGAACATTTTAAAATTTTGACAGCGTTCATGGAGTTCTAAAGTAGGTTATTTAAAATACTGTTACTGTATTAAAGGGATTTTAACAAAATTCATTTTATTATTTTAAGATTTTTATTAGCTTTATTTAATATTTCTTGCAGGATTTAAAGTTTATTATTAACATTTTTGAAATTTTTGTGATTGATATTTTACATGCGCGCTAAAATTGTGATAAATTAAAATGACAGTATTTTTGTTTTCTTACTCATCGGCGAAGCATACGTGCGATCACCAAAAAATAAAGTCACTGGTTCTTTATGTTTTTGACATATTGTTAATAAATTGTTTAAACAGGTTACATGTTTTTAAATTAACATTATCCATAATACAAGTGCAGTTGTATGCTTGCCAATATTTTGTGTCCGATTTTACTAATATTTAGTGCCCTATTTTATTAATTCCATTTTTTATAAATTCAGATGAGCACATTTAAATTTCTACATTTTTGTAAATAGTAATTTGTCAGTTTGTGTATTATTTTATTCCATATTTTGAGCCTTTTTGTGTTGGTAAGTGTTTTATTTGTACATAATGAGGAAAGTTCAATCCATGTTTTTTCCAAATATTTCATTCTACATATAGAAATTTATACAATTTATTACTCCTTTTAGATTTTTGTATAGCCAAATACTATATTTTACCTTATGATATATTTTAATGTTTGAGTTTTTAATTTAATATTTTTACCCAGCATTGCTTTAAAAATTATATTGTTTTCTCTAGCATTTCCCTATTTCCTTATGTCCTTTCCTAGTATATTACCCAGTGAGTTGGCCACCCCAACCATTTTTTATTATTCCATTTTTAACATTCCCATTTCATTAAAACAAATTTAAGAACAGGTATTTTACCCCTGTCAATTTTTAAAAACCATATTAAAAATATTTCCAACAATTAAGCCATTGGTTTAGACATGACCGTGGTAACCCCACTTTAACCGTGGTAAGTCCACTAATGTCTAACACCACCCATTAAATTTTTAAAGATGACCATGGTTCCAGCCCATTAAGTCTTTAAAACATTTTTTTTTTAAGTTTGTCAAATTCAACCAGAAAACAACCCTCTGCAGACAAAAAGGATTCAATGACTTACCATCTCAGCAAATGTGGCAACTGTTGATATGATATACTCGGGCAAACAATGAAAATAAAAGGATCCATTAGTAACAACAAAAAAGTCAATAAGTTGCCCATGTGCTTTAAATGTTGGATCATTGGCCTATTTGTTTTGAATCAGGATCCATTATTTTATTTTATTTTTCTTTATTTTATATTTCACTATTTTCCCCCCTTTTGTCCCATTTGCAGTAGTAGAAACCTTAAAAATTAAAGATTTTTGCTATTTGCATAAAAAATTCGCAAGGAAAACAAAGAGCATTCTAGCTCTAATCATTAAGGAAAAATGTTCTTTGATTCTTTTTTATTATTATTATTTATTTAGGAAATTTTTATGAGCTAACAGTGAGATGTAGATGTAGTTTATGAAGTGGTAACTTGGGTTTATTAATGCCACTGAGTAAAGCCCATCTCAGTCTGCAAAATAATAAATACCTTTACTTATAGGTAAACGGCAGCTACATCTTCACACAAAAAATTAAATCCAAGCTCATTTTTCTTTTTTTTTTTTTTTTTAAATTTTTGCTAAAACCTTCAATGGTTTAGGATTTGCTAAAACCTTTAATGGTTTAGGATATGCTAAAACCGTCAACGGTTTAGGATAAATAATGTAAATAGACTTCAACATATTATTTTTCTTTATTTTCATACTTATTTCAATGTTATTATATTTCATATTTACATCTTATATTTTTATCAACTTTATATGCCAACAGATTTTTAATATTTTTACATTTTCAAAATAGGGGAAGAAACCTTTCACATTTTTCACATCTACCACTATTTCTATAATTTGAATATTTTTTATATAGACCATATATTGTCCCCAGTAACCATATATCAGTGTACTTTTATATTTATCACATTTTTTATATTACCTGTATCATTGTCCTTTTACAATAATATTTTCAAATATTATGGAAAAGAAATTTTTTTTAAAAAAGTTTTCTTATGTTTGTGTGTAATTTTCATTAAGTTTTCCTATGTTTATGTGCCATTTCCGCTATATTTGTGCATAAAATATTTTGACTATTTAACTTTTCATAAAAATCTGAAATATGTGCTTAAAGACTTTAACTAAAAAAGCACAAACTTGTTGACCAAAGGACTACCAAACAAGAAAATGGTCACTATTACAAATTATTTTATTATGTCTTTTCATATATTTTTTCAACTTTTCATGTTTATATTTTTATATTTTATGTTATATAATATACTCCAAATTCATATGTAAGGTTCGGTCAGGTCGTCTCGAGAGCCATAACCCAAATTTTTAACATAAAAACTTAAAATCATAAAGTTTTTTCCTCAAAATTTAAAATTTCAATATTTTTCCAGCAGAAAAATTCAGTCCTCACATCTTAGAAAACTTTCCTTTAACATTAAATTTACTTTAGATTTAACTTTAACATTAACCTTAATCTCTAGCTTTGCATAAATAATTTCTTATCCAATTTTGTCTTCACCATTTTCCTAGGGAGTCCCCCCAGATTTGCAGGCAAATCCGGTGGACCTCAACTTGGAGGGGGGGATATGAAAGGATAAAAACTAACCCCTTTTTAAAACTTTAATTTAAAAGTTTAAAGTTCCCAATTAATATTTTAAACTTTAATTCTTAAGCTTAAAGCTATTTTTGCCCCTGGTAACTTTCTTTCCCAGCCTAACATTTATTACTTTCAGAGATCATTTTTGGATGTTCTTTAAGATTAAAAATGCTTAGGTAAGCGCAATTCTTAATTTGTAGGATCAGCATGCAGCCCTGGACAGCCGCGCCTAAGTTACCTCAGAGTGCCCAGATATTTCTTAACCAATTAAATTAAATGTTCCTCCCAAATTCACAACTCTGCCCTCTGCTGGAAAATATGACAATCCCTAACATATTAGCAAGAACACGCGCGGAAAACGAGAGAATTTGCAGTTTTGAGAGGCCTGCAGAACCTACGGCCATGTAAACTTTTCCATAATCAACGTATCTGGCTCCGGGAAATCTGACCGGACTCGCGGATTCATCTGTACGAAGAGCTGCCTAATAAAAAGAGTTCGGTCCCACAAGAGTTTCCGGAGTCCTTATTATGCCACGACTACGACACACCTGAAGTCGTTACATATATATATATTGGTATTTTTCTGTGGGGAAAAAAAAAAAAAAAAAAAAAAAAAAAAAAAAAAACATACATTTTAAAAATAGCATGTTGCTTCTTTCTTGGAATCTAAAAAAGGTTGCAAATTGTTATACTGTGCTGTTACATACATTTTTTCCACGTGTGTTTTCCAGATCCACTTTGTCAAAATGTAAGTGCAATGTTCTTTTAAGTTATTTAATTGTTAAAATTAAACCTTTTAAAATGCCAAAATAAACACTAAGCATTTTCTTTTATTTTCTTAATTGTGAAATATAAGGAGCGTTTTTCTTTCTTAATGTGAATTAAATAACTCGTAAAAGAGTTACATTAGTAAATGGCACTGTACATTATTTACGTTGTGCAGTGTATGTGTGTTTTTACATATTTATTTCTCGTTACATATATTGTCTTTTTGTTTTATTCAGCTGGGAAAGGGGAAAAAAAATCCAAATAGTTTTGCGTGTTTGCTTTCTATAACATTCTCGATACATAACGAGCTTACTGTTTAAGTGGAAAAAAATAATAATGAGATTTAAAAGCAGCTTCGTCCTCTTTACTGATTCTTCCTTTGTCTTCAATTAGAGAAGAACAAGGGTCGTTAATATTTTAAACGATTCCACTGCAGAATGGATTTGTCTTCTTAATCTGAAATTATCGTTTAGATTCACGACCCCAAAAAAATGGCAAACGTCTTTTTGTCCTAACCTTTGAGATAATTTCCTTTTGTTCGTTCTTTCTTTCTTTCTTATTTTATTTTTTATTTTATTATTATTATTATTAATTCCCTTTTTCCTCTGAATTTAATCGGTTGCATGGTTTCTTGGTAGTTGCTTCTTATATTGAACTTTTTAGATATCATCCGCGAATTGCGTGGTGGTTTTTTAATGTATGAGTAAAATTACTATTTTTTTACACAATATGAATTAGCAGCAATGATAATAATATAGGATTATTATTATTCAATATTATTAATAGTTTTTGCAGTTGTAATAAAACTTGTAAAGTAAATTAAGTAATAGAATATTTGTATATTTTATAATCCCAGCACAAGGGTAAAACACCAGCTAAGTATAGAAATGCATATTAAAAAGAAAAAATATATACAAAATGCATTACTTATAGATACTTTACTTTTACTGTGACTCGTATTTAAATAAATAGTGGTTAATATAGCTATCATGAAAAAAGTATGCGATTATGCTTGAATATGCTTTGACTCATAGTACATTACTTAATAATACAATTTTTTTTTTTTTAACCCTTTCGGGTCTGGTGTGTTATTAATAGTATATGTCTTTTAATGGAGTATCATTTTGTTTTAAGAAATACTTTATCTACCATTTACAGGCACTAATGTTAGTATATGTCTGTGTCTGTGCATTTACTCTATGGCATCATTTATGTTTAGGTATATAATAAAAACTATTGTTATTATTATTATTTCCTTAATTCTCTTTGTGCCGTTTGCGATTCTTTAATTTTAAACATATATTTCACTCTGTAAATTTAAAATACAAGTTACTTTTCTGTAAGAATCATGTGTAATAAATCGCAAAAAGTATTAGAAAGTAACTTAATTCTTATTATAATACAATATTTTCCAAACATCTCCAAAAATTCTTCTTTGACCTATTGTCGAATATTAATTGAATAGTACGCAAAACAACAACATTCGTTGTCTTTCAGGCAATGAAATACTAGTTAAACACTAATTAATCTATTTGTATAGCTAGTGTTAATATTATTAAAGTAAAAATAATTTTTTCTTAAGATTGAAAAAAAAAAAAAAAAAAAAAAAAAAAATCGGACCTGAAAGGGATATACTTACTATCACATCAGTGCTTATGAGAATTTATTTGTAATAATTAAGAAAAATTACGATTTGCGTATTAATTACTTATATTTTATAATATCTAAAATTTAAATAAATAATAATTAGTTTCTTTAATACAAGTAAGAAAAAAATCATGCGCTAAGCATATATTATGAAACATTTTCCAACACTTCCTGAAGTTTTTAACAAAACTTCGTTATTTAGATAAATAAGATGTTACTGTCCATAGACAAAAATGTATTTCGATAATTTTGAACAGACCTGTATTTGATCTGTCGGTTGATATATTATACTATTTAATGCGGAAGTTTAGTTTAGCAAGAAAACGCCTAACAAATTGAAATTTCTCTTTCAGCAATTTATGCTAATATATGGAAAAATACTTCATTACTTTTGTTCAGCCCTGTAGTTTATTTAGTACCTTTATTACACGCCAGTATTTTGTTAAAATTTATTTCAAACAAACACACTTTCAAACTACTTAAATCTCATTTCTAAAAATTATCATCTATGGGTGAGCAGATAGATAATTCTTTTCGTGACCATGTATATCATTTTATTTATATTCTGCAAACATTTCTTAGTAAACTGAAAGCAATTCATCGTAAAAATACATCACATATTTGAAAACCACCTTTAAGTAAATTACCCTCATATTCAGTCAGGTTTGAGAGCTCTTTTGTGTAACCCTGTATATAAACTATAGCATTTATATACACCATCTAATATGCAGACATTTAGTAAAACTTAAAAGCGAATATCACAATTGAAAATGCATTTTATCCATCCATCAGCTATCATGGATAATACACAGTACTTCAGATTGACTATATGATTTGAAATATTTTGTGTGTCCCTGTAAATGCTATGCATTTCATATTATGCATGAAATATAGAATTGCATATATAAAATTTATGATACTTGAAATCGTTTAACATAGTTAAAATATGTCGCAAACAATTCCCCCCTTTATTATTGTGTAATGGAATTCTTCTCAGTGACCCTGTAACTGAATAATGACTATTATTTTCACTGCATATTTTACACAATGCATATTATAGTGCACTTTACGAATCCATATAAATTCGAATATGTTTGGCCGGGTGTAATAAATTTAAAATTCATTTGAAACAATTTTTCCCATAGGCCATAATGTATCGGAAAACTTTTGACTATCCCTGTAAATAAACTAATCATGGTAGAAATTTTATTTTCAATAGGGTTTGTGCTAGGGTAAATACCAATAACATATAAAAATTTCATAGCAATCCGAGTGTATTTTCGGGAGTTAGAGAGTGGACAGACGGACAGACAAACCGAATGCATAAACACTTTTCAACTTTGTTGGAAAGTGTTAATAAAGAAAGCCTGCATTTTTCTTTTTTTTCTTTTCTTTTTTTTTTTTTTTTTTTTTTTTTTAAAGAACGCCTTAACTTGATTTTCAAAATGAAAAATGTAAATAAAGCATTAAAGAATGTTGTAATTTCATTTTTATGTTCTTATATTACTACTTATCCTAGATTTAAATTTACAAGAATAGAGAATAAAATGATTTAAAAATACTTTCGAAACAGTATTTTATCCTTAATGCCGTTTCGGGTCTGTATTTTAAATGTTTTTGATTTGTATGATCAGTATGATCTGTACTTCAGTCCTTCAGTGATTTCTGGGGGGGGGGGGGGGGGGGATGTCCAGTTACGCTTCTTTAAATAAACGTTTCATAAATATATTCATTTATATTACGAAAACAAATTTAATTGTCTAGAAACGATCGCCATAAATTGGCAGAAGTCATGTTGTTGACCTTAATTCATACATAGTTGCTCTATAATAATGAGATTTAATATCCATTGTCTTAGGTCATTAATTAATTGTCTTCAGTCTGCTTTGTCTAAGTTGTTAGTTCCTAGTTAATCAAATTATAGCACAGAACGTCAAAATCATTTCTTAATCTTATTAATTTCTTATTTTATTAAATACCATTTCTTTCTTCCTTTTTTTTAATTAGTTATATGGTTGATAAGTTTCGTTTGCATTAGGGGGGAAAATAATTGTATTCACCTGTCTATTATGCTGCATCACAGCCTGGAATTTATGATCAAAATGGCTATCATATTAAAACCTACTGTTATAAACTATTATTCGTAATCGCATTTAATTTTAGTACTGATCTTGTTGATATTTAATGGTTATTAATATTTACCTTTATATCATATTATGCTAGTTTTTTTACTGTTAGTATATATAATTATGCTTAAATTAATAATCTGCAACCTTTTACCCAATATTTTCGAGATTTAAAGAAGAAACTATAAAATGAATAGTATTTTATTACTCTTGCATACTGAAAATGTTTGAAAATAATTAGTATATTAATAAAGAATACTGCCCAGTTAAACTGATGGCATTGAGCTCACAGGCTACAAATACTAATATTGTACATTAAAGCCTTATATTTTCAAGGGTTAATTCCGTTCGAAAAAAAAATAAGAAGGGGAAACAGCTCTCCCCTTTCCTCTTTTTTTATACTTAATCATTGAACCTCCTATACTATCAAAGACATGCTTTATCATATAAAAAATCTATATCCAAAATTCAGAGCAAATGAGATAATTCTTAATAAAAACCCATTTAGCATTTATATAATTTAAGAGGAGTTATCCCCCTCTTTTATACTTAACCATTAAACTTCCAAAACTATTCAGAGATTTGAACGAAATCTGAAAAATCTGCTTGAAAAACCCATTTATATAAATTAAGGGGGAGGGGGCATTAGAACCCCTGTTCCCCCTATTTATACATATTCAATGAACACCTAATAACAGTCACGGAATCGCCTTATCAGAATGATCCTAATCTAAATTTTGATCGAAAACTTAATTCTGCATGAAAATCCCATTTATATCAATTAAGGGGAGGGGCATGAGCCCCCCGTTCCCCCTCTTATACATATCGAATGAACTCCAAAAACTAATCAGGGAAGCACCTTGTCAGGCTATACCTACATACAAAATTTCAAGTGGATCGAATATTTTTTATCACGAGTTATCGCGTTACGCACGAACGCACGTACATACAGAACGGACGAGCACATAAGCTCTCAGGCTATGATAGCCTGTGAGCTAAAAACCGATATTCCTGTAAGAAAACTAATAACTACAATATACAAACTACGCCAAAAACATTTCCGAACATCACTGGCAGAAAAAAAAAAAAAAAAAAAAAAAAAAAAAACTTCCCCTCTTTTTTTATTTCTTCCAGTAAATGATTGTTTAAAACTTGAAAATATATTGATTTCCGAGGTTATTAATTATAAAGTACCCTTTTATGGAATCATGGGTAATTAGGAAGATGTTGTTGAATATCTTTATATCATTCCTGGTTTTGTTACAGTTATGTGAATTAAGAAATATTTAATTATTTTTGCTGTGTATATATTACGATACAGTTGCCAATATAATCAAAATATTTTTCAAATCTAAGCAAATCCTTAAAAAATGCATTTTTTAGATTTTTTTTAAATATTTATTTTGAGTCTCCCGTTAGCATGTTGGTTTAGGTCATGGCCTAGTTGGCATACCCTATAATCTAACACTATATATTCAAGCATACATATATATTAAAACATTTTTATTATTCAGTTATGCCCAGAAAACATATCACGTTTTTTTTGCATGCTGACACTTCCTAACTTGGGAATTATAGGTACATGTGTGTGTGTGTGAATTAAAATAATGATTTTAGTCTTAATTTCACTTTTAACTCATTCAATTTTTGTGACGAAATTTATTCAGTTATTTTTTTGCTTTTACGTAATCTTCGCAAAAGTTTCTTTAATCTTTATAATTTATTTATCATCAAATTAAATAACTTTTAGGAGTGTTTATGTATCAAAATCGTTCTTCTTTCCGCAGGCTATTCTATGAAAGAAACGAAAAAAAAAAAAAAAAGTGGCCAGATAAAGAAATTTTAAAAGCAGAGAATGTATCGTTTATCGTTTCCTCTTTTGTTACTATCACCTTTCATTTTTCTTCCTTTTCCCGAGCTGTGTTTAAGTTTTTACTCTGGCATAATTTGATATTTAAAGGACGCACAATTTGAGGCCAAATCTCTGGAAAACAAGTCGAAAAAAGAGAGAAAAAAATTTCTTTTGTTTAGATGAAATTCTCTAGCATTGATATCTGAACTGCCATCTAGCGTCCTGAAACTGAAATTATTTCGAAATACGAAGGGTCTCTTCTGATATATGTACCCATTTCAAACTGGTAAATTTTCTCATTAGCTTCCACAAAACTAAATACATAAATACAACGGATAAGATTTGATTTATTTTGTTTGTTTTATTTGTATTTATTCATTCCCTTATTTTTTTTATTCTACTCTTCTTTCTTTTTTTTTCTTTGGGGGAGGGGGGGATTTATAATAAGCGGATGTCTTCTAAAAACAACATTCATTATAAATCATAATTTTTCGGCCTTGCTGACTTTAAATAATAATAATAATAGCATATTTATTTATATGATTATAAAATAGGAAAAAACATAAGTTAGTTATATACATGAATTCTCAATCATACTTTTTCAGTTTAACTTAGTTTAAATAATAATAATAATATAATCATTATTATTATATATAATTATGAAATAAGAAAAAATATAAGTTAGTTATGGGCATGGATACTCAATCATATTTTTTCAGTTTTACATAGTTTTAATAATAATACACGTATATTTATCTATAGAATTATGAAAGAAATAAGGAAAAAAATAAGAATTTTTTGAACAACGAACGTTCATAAAAACTTTTGATCGTTTAGTATTAGCAGAAAGCACTCGATTTTAACATTTTTATTTTTTAACTGTTTAATCATCTTTAAGTATATAATCATTTATATAATTTTATATTATTAAAATGAATTTAATCATTCATGACTAGTTTATTTTAAGAAAAATTCCCCTCAACAATTTCCCTGTTTCATATTTGAAGTTATATTACAATAGTTCAATAACAATATGAAATTTATGAAGAAATAGTTCATTAAAGCTGGCTTATTATTTATATGTATTGCGCCGAAACTAGTCTTTTTTGCACCCGGGGCAAACATGGATTTTGGAGCCCCTCCACCCCCCACATAAATGCATTCTTTATATCAAACATACCAAAGAAAATCTGAATAGAGCTCCCCCTCCACCTTCTGTTCTGTTGGCACCCGGGGCACGTGCCCCCTCAGCCCCTTCTAATTTCAGCCCTGGATTGTTATACATATATATTAAGTGACAATGCCGATGAAACCTGCCTACGCCTATCCTAATTAACCCTTTCGGTCCGAATGTTTTTCAGTTTTTAGAAAAAAATTGCTTTTACGTTAATAACATTAATACTAGCTATCCATATAGATTAATTAGTAATTAACGAATATTTAATTGTCTGAAAGATAACGAATGTTGTTGTTCTGCATACTATTTAATTCATATTCATATATAACAATAAGCTAAGGAAGAATTTTTGGAGATGTTTAAAAAATATTGTATTATAATTAGATTTAACTTATATTACAACTTTCTAATACTTTTTTGCGTTTTATTACACATGATTCTTTCGGGACTTTTATTTTAAATTTACAGAGTGAAATATGTGTTTAAAATAAAAGAATCGCAAAGGGCGCAAAGAAATTAAGCAAATAATAATAATAATTATTATTATTACTAAATTCCTAAACATAAATGAAGTCTTATAGTAAATGCATTAACATATGTTACTATATGTAAATAGTAGCAAAAGTATTTCTTAAAACAAAATAATACTTCATTAAAAGACGTGTACTAATTTACAACAATGAGTATCTTATGCTTTCATTTGATATTCTTTAAATGTTATTTTCTTATATTTTTCCTACTTTTTATTTAATCTTTATTTGTTTTTCTATTTACATTTTGTAATCGTAGTTTGACCTTCTGCTTAAAATTGTTTATCAAAATACATTGATATTATCATTGAATATATGTACTTTTCATATTTGGTAATTTTGTAAAAATTATATATACGGGTGATTCTCAAAATAGGAGACTATTTCAAAAGAAAAATCTTTAAAAAATTACTGTTAGCAAAATTTCTGAAAAAAAAAAAAAAAAAGTGTTGTGTTTATATAGTATTAGGTATACTTTACAAGTAGTCAGCAGAGCTAAATATTTAAAACTTAAAAAAATAATAAGTATTTTTTGAGCCATGCTAATGACAAAACAAATTGCATGGAATAAATATATTAAGAAATTTTTATTTTCTTCCTGTTTAAATATTTTTTCTATATTTATTAGCCTTCCTTTTCAGCAAATGGTTTCCATTTTCACATATATACATATAAAGAGAATAAAAACATTACCAAAGAGCAAACTTTGTTTACATGAGCAATATTCTGACACTAACAATATAAGAAGCTGTCTTAGTTATTTTCCTACACATTTAATGCATATTTTAGGGATAATAAATGTAATACCTAAATTTATATGTAAAATTAAACTTTATAAAGGATACAATGTAAGCACTGGTTACATCTATGCACATAGGAGTCTTTAGCATGGACAGAAAAACCATGCTAATGACACTGATATTTGTCCATGCTAATGACACTGATATTTGTCCATGCTAATGACAAATTTTAATTTAAATAAGATTATGAGCCATAATATAATCACAATGCAATAGTCCTTTCTGGGGCTTTTTAAAACACAAAAGTTCTATGCAAATAAGTAAAATAAAAATTTTAACTATAAAATAAACATGAAAATTATTATCCATTCTAATGACATACAATTGATGTACGCCCCTAATATTCAACTTCTTTTCTTAAAATACAATACATGCTTCTATTTTCTGGCTGGGATAAAATGGCTACTTGTTGCCATGAAGAAACTTTATATTTTCAAACTATTTTCATATGTGAAAATGAAATTTTGATTAATAACCATATCTATTCTTCATATTATTCTTATCATTCATTATTCTTATTATTCATAACTATTATAGTATGACCTTGTTTTGAAAATAGAATATAGAGGGCAAACTTTAATTCTTTTTTTATGTACTATAATTTTATTTTTAAACTGAAATTTATTGGATAAATCCTCTCCTTGCTTAATTTAAAGAAAGAATAGCATTTGTTTTATTTTATAAACATGATATTATCTCTTGAAAAATGCTAGTATATACAAGGCACACCTGCTGTGGACATCCATGCTAATGACATTTTGAACCTTTATTCTGTTATTTTAAGGTGTTTTTAACTAAAAAGTGAGTAATTTTTTAATGCTAATAATGAATAATATTTAGACAAACATATCTAAATATAAAAACATGACAGAAAACCTCTCAATTTTTTTTGTATGTCGAAAGACACAAATTGTCCCCTATTTTGAGAATCACCCATATAGGATGAGAGGGGGAGAGGTGAAAGAGATATTATACATATTAATTTTCATAAAATAACAAACGTAAATATGTTTATTTATTTTAAGTTAAATGTAACTTCTTGATATTGGTTGTGTTTTGGTAAACATGGTGAAATAAAAGACATTTTCTTCCAATATGAAATCGTAAAAATCTTGATAAGTTACAGAGTAAAATTTTCTTTAATGGGATTTTCAATTGTTGTTGAGGTTCAAGTGTTAGAGATAAAGAAAATTTAATTAATTTCAAATTAAACAAGATCTCACGAACCTAGACTTAGCTAGCGCCCGACGGCCTCTTTTATTCGCCCGGGGGCTCTTTTAAATCCTCCAATGTGCCTGGTGGCTTTTTTTTTTTTTTTTTTTTTTTTTTTTTTTTTTTTTTACACTTCTTATGCGCCCGAAGCAATTCAAATAATCCCTGGAAAATATCGCAAATTCTAGGGGACTCCAAACAAACCAGTTCAAAAAAATATTTTTTACAGGTACCAATATGCTTTTTTTTTTTTTTTTTTTTTTTTTTTTTTTTTTTAAGAATAGTGTTCCCCCCCCCCCCCCTTTTTTTAGAACAGTTTCCTTTTTTGAAAAAAATGTGCCCGTTTTTAGAATAGTGTTTTCTTTTGGGAAAAAAATGTACCCTTTTTAAAAAATAGTTTCCTTCCTTTTTTGAAAAATTCTTGCCCGGCGGCCTTTTTTTTTTTCCTAGAGTCAATACTATTAGTTGTGCTGGCACCCATCAAATTTCTTTATATTTTTATTTTATATTTACTTGTCTTAAGAGGTCTCAAAACGTAAAATATTTCTCATTAATTAACTTATTAAAGATTTGCCAAAATGATTATGTGATTTCACGTTGTTTAGTTTTATTTAAAAAAAAGACAAAAAAAATCATTAAATTGTTATTTTTTTTTACTTTATCTCCTTTTTATTATTAAGTTGTCGCTTTCATACATGTCTGTGTTAAATTTAAAAATATGAGATTCGAATAATTTTTGAGCAGTGTTTTTCATGGGATATGTGGGATGATATGTGTATGGTAAGCAAAAAAATATACATGGAAGATAAAGATATATGTGTGGGATTGAAGAAGTACTTAACTTTATAAATAAACTTTATAAAAGTTTCTAACTTCAAAGACTTCTAAAATAGAGTGAAATTGAATTTTTCAATATAGCTGTTTTGTTCTTTGAAATGCATTTACAACCTTTACTTAGCCGTTTTGCACTCTTAAAAATTAATGAAAGTTTGCCTTATGATTTATGAAGATGTTTTATAAAATTTCATAAAGTACTGTTGAATTCTATACCTTTTCTTTCAGAATTCCATCAAAAATATTTTGTGCAAATCTATTGATAATCAGTAAAAAAGAATTGTTTTGGATTTTTTAAATTAAAATTTATAAAGACTTTATTATAAAATGAGAAAAATAGGATTTTTTGTAGAATTATAGAATGTTTAATAAAAGTATTTCTATAATCTTCTATATATTTTTTAATGTTCTATAATTTCTAAATAATAGTATTCTATATTATAATATAAAAGCGATTTTTTTTACTTCATAATCCAGTGATTTTTCATATTAAAATAATTATTATATGTTTATGTATTCTTTTTTTGCAGATCTCTTATAACCTGATGTGAAATCAATTTGAATATGTTATTGAGGAATCGATGTTCTAGAGGCGAAGCAGTCCTTCTACTTTCGTGCTGTGAAACGAGGCAAGCCTGGTGTATTGCACTGAGGTTTTAACATGCAGTGCACCGGGCTTGCAGTGCTGCTGCTTACTGCACTCACACATCTGAGTGCAGCGGCATTACATCACAAAGATATGTATGTGATGAAAGGCAAAAGTGAGTAACTATTTTGCTTAAGTTTGTGAATTTTAATGGCTTTTCTTGATCTTATTGGATATAGAATTGAATAAGTTAATAAATGAAAAGTGTTTTAAACATAAAATATATAATATGGACTTTAAAATGTTCAGTTTTATCTAAAAGGCGATTAAAGCAATCAAATAGAGATGTTAATATTCAATTTGTTTAAAATATCTTAGTACTTTCAAGCCTTAATAAGACTCTTCCTCGGTGAACATTTTTATAACTAATTTTTGTTTATTTATATACAAATACCGTAATTTTCGGCGTATAATCCGTGGATCAAACAATTATTTTCCGACCCAAAATTTTTTCAAAAAGAATGGTAACTTCTTAAATCGTCGTAAATATTTGTCTTCAATCACTAAATAAAATTTCTGGGTTCAAAAAGAACTGTTTGATCCGCGGATTATACGCCGGAAATTACGGTACGTGATTTCGTTTTGAAAACGAAAGAGCCAATAATTATTACAGTTGAAAACAAAAATAGTTTTTTGATTAAACTTAATGAGAGAAGATATATATTATTATTAGTTACTACGCCCTTAAAAAAAGAAAAGTGACGAATGAACACAGAGTGGAATAATAATAAGAGATTTTCCCTAAGAGATATTTTAAATACACGAATGCATGAAACACCCGTAAACTTAACATTACGAAGGAGAATTGCGAATTTGAGTGACCAGCCTTCTTAAGGTTTCAGTTACTGTTGGTTTCATCCTTCAAAACATGTAAAAAATTACTATATTTTTCATTTTTTAATCTCTTCGGTTATATTGCATCTTTTTCTTATCTTACGGTTTGTGTGAGTGTGATATAACGAGGGATTGTAATTACTCTAATAATATTTTAAATTTTCTGTTTATTCAATATAGTTTTGTTATTTTAAAGTTAAATAATTTTCTAACATATTTTTTCTCTTTTTTATTTCTTTCAGTTTGTATAGGTTCATCTGGTCGTATGTCAGTACCTGCCAATAGAGATCATCATTATCAAAATTTAAGAGATCGTTATATAAATTGTACATATGTAGATGGAAATTTAGAGATTACGTGGTTACAGGTAATAATTATTTTGTAATGACGTTTTGTTATTTTTAGAAATATATCCTTAACGATGAATTTGCGTTTCGTAATTTTATAGCAATGAATAGCACAGAAATGTACTATCGTGACGTTTTATTCATGTTATTATTATTGTAGAGTGAAATAGAGCTGCAGTTTTTATTTTGATAGTTATTTAAATTCTTGTCTGTTTTGAAATAATTTATTCTATAGATTAAGATTCAGGGTGTTGCCAAATTCGACCGACAAATTCAGAGGGATGATAGTAGGCATCAAGAAAACAAAAAAATTACTGGAGAAAACGGGGTTAAAAACCACGAATTTAAACAAAAATACGAGGTATTCTACCCAGCTCTCCAAATGTACCGGAGCAAACCGGAACGATGTTCCGATTCATTATTATTATTATTATTATTATATTAATTTGAAAATTATTTTAACACCATAAGAAAATCAGCAAATTGAAATGCAATTTTCATACAAATTGTATTTGAATTTTTTTTTTTAATTATTCAATGGTGTAAAAAATTAAATTACAAAAAGTTAAAAAAAAAATTAAGAAAAGAGAAATTTATTAGTTTATTTGTTGTCTGTGTTATTCATGAACATACTGTTGCTTTATATAGATAGAATAATTTTTTTTCCAAGTAAATTTAAACAATCATTTAAATTCCTCATTTCACAAGTCATTTTCTCTTTTTGCTGGCTAAACAGAATGAAAAATAATAAACTAAAATATATTTAATAAAGGTAAGAAAATGATGAAATTATTCAAAGAACTGGCAATAAAAGGGGATATGAATCCAACACATGAAGCATCAATCTATGGAATTTCAATTCGTCATACATATTATATTTTATATCTAAATTAAAAAAAGAAAAAAAAACTAAATAACTAGTATTGAAAACGCATATTATTCATATAAGAGACTTAATTGACTCAAGATTTCCTTAATTTAGCGTTATTTAACTTGGTTTACACTAACCCAGACCTAATTTATTAAACTAGTATGCATATTTTACATTTTTAAAGTACTTTCAAAACCAAAATACTCTTTCAAAAAAAAAAAAAAATTTATTTTTCTAATAAATATTGCAGAATTATTTTGCTATTCTAGTATTATTCAAGTATTATTTCTTTTATTCATACTTAAATTTTATTTACTTACTTTAAAATTTAATTTTTTCCCCTTTTGTATTCAGATATTATTATGTGATGGTGTTAGATTTTTAAAATAATAAACATAATTATATTGAATAATCTTTAAATAATTTTGAGTCAAATAATATTTTTTCTTAAATGCCACTTATTCATTTTGTTCTTTTTTGTATTGCAGGATGATAATGTAGATTTGAGCTTTTTAAAAGAGATAAGAGAAGTGACTGGTTATGTTCTTATCTCTCACGTCAATGTACGGAGGATTGTGCTTCCTAATTTAATGATCATTCGGGGTCGAAATCTTTTTAAACTAAACCCTGGTGATGATGAATTTGCATTACTTGTTGCAAAGAACACAATAGAAATACTCGAACTGCCAGCTCTAAGAGGTTTGTTAATGATTATAACTATTGTTAATATAAATAGTAAAAATATTACTAGTAATAATATTAAAGTATAAATAATGTAATAGTATAAATAATGTGATGATAATAAATCTTACAGAATAATTTTATATGAAATATTAAAATTATTTATTTACATTTAATAATACAATGCCTACTAAATGTGCTTAAAAATTTTTTTAATTAAAATTGTAAAGTAATAACATGATTAATTCTGATTAAATTAGTCTCTCCCCCCCCCCCCCCCCACTTTTTTGTAGCAGTTTGATGTTTATACTACTATTAGACAGTACAGAAAAAAAAAAAAAATCATTAAAATTTGTTATATAGGTTTCAGGGGTGATTCTCGTCCGAAATTTCCGAAAATTTAAGGCATGCTCTTCCGAAAATTTGAAATTGGGTTATCAGTTCCGCATATTTGCCAACTTGTACGGTTTTGCGCGCGGAAAAAACAATTCCGTAGAAATGCAAATTTCCTGATAGGATCGCCGAAATAGCATACATTTCGTCAATATTTCGTGGAAAACGACGATTTCGTCAATGTTTTTATAAACGAACTTTGTCAAAAGATCGATGAAAAACGCGAATTTCCTGTGCGGATCGCGGAAAAAACGGCAATTTCAAAAAATATCGCAGATAAAACGCTGATTTCTTCTGAAGACGGCGGGGAAACGCCGATTTCGTCTAAAGATTGCAGTTATAACGCCGATTTCGTTAAAAGATCGCGGGAAAAAAAAGTTTTCGATAAAAGATCGCTTAAAAATATTTTGTCAAAAGAATATTTGAAAAAATACGAAGATTTCATCAGAAGATCACGGAAAAAACGCCGATTTCGTCAAAAGATCGCGGGAATAAAACGCCGTTTTCGAAAAAAAAATCGCGTAAAAAAGCAAATTTTGTCTAAAGATCGTCGAAAAACGCCGATTTCACTTGAAAAAAAAAACATGGAAAAACGCCGATTTCGTCAAAAGATCGCGGAAAGAATCCGATTTCGTCAAAAGATCGCGGGAATAAAACGCCGTTTTCGAGAAAAAGTTTCGTAAAAAAGCAAATTTTGTCTAAAGATCGTCGAAAAACGTCGATTTCACTTAAAAAAAACATGGGAAAACGCCGATTTCGTCAAAAGACCGCGGAAAAACCGCCGATTTTGGCAAAAGGTCGCAATAGATCGCCGATTTTGCTAAAATATTGCTGATTTCGTCTGAAGATAGCAGGAAAACACCGATTTTGTCCGAAGATCGCTGGAGGGGGGGGGGGTCGTGAGTCCTCCTCCCCCCTCCCCCGCCGATTTCCGAAAATGCGATGCGAATTTCCGAAAAAAAAATTTCATCCAGAATCACCCCTGATAGGTTTTAAAGCTTAGGGTGTGCCATCCACGTATTTATGTTAGACAAACCATCCAAATCTTAAGAAAACAGAATTCATAGTAAAAACTTTGTTATAGTTTTATTGCTTCAGGTTGGATAACAGAATTTTGTATGAACTTGACTTGGGCTATGTCTAAGATTGGTACTATTTAATTTTGTTTCTGAATGGTCAACACTAATTGTTCAGGGTTGTGTTTTGTCTCTTTCACATTGTGTTTGTGTTAAACCAATTTAAAAAATCGATAAAAAATTCCATAGTATAGTTTTAATAAAGAATATGTTCATTTTCTACATAAAGATAAAATTGACATTAGATACATAAATTAGTTTTCCAAACTTCTATGAAAAATTAGACCAAAAATAAATAAATAAACATAAGGTTTCACCAAGAAAGGAGTGAAACAAATATAGTTGTCATTTAAATGATGATTATAAATATATATAATTTACTTATTTTTATGTGAAATGTAGAACTAGACAGAAAGCATTCTATTAAACCATTTCTGTATTATTATCATCTGTTACCAGTTTTCTCCCCTTTTAAATGGTGAATCTCAGCAGAATTAAATATTAATTCCACCTCTGCAACACCTAAAATTTGAAAGATATATCAAACTTTATCGAATATTGATGATAAATTTTTAATTTTATCAAATGAAATGATAAATTTTAGATTGCATATATAAAATTGAATTTAATGAAACCAACACATTATTTAAACCATGGCTGAATATTAGATTTTTTAATATTCAAAATATGTACAGTAAATATATTTATTTATAAAATGTAAACCTACATTTTTACTCAAACACTTAAAAAAACTAATGAGCTGATATTGTTCATTTATTATCTTATACTGATATAATAAAAATATGATTTCAATTTGATCACTGTATAATATTTTCAAAATTTCTAAATAATTTTAGGTTAAGCCAAATTAATCTAGATATAATTTTGAAAATTAATTTTGCTTATATGCTGCATGTAATGATGCATAAGAATTTTGTTTTAAAAAAGAAAAAATACAATAATTTTCATTTCGAGAAAATATTTTTCTTATCCTCCTATTCGTCATTACAGAATTTTTTTGCTTTTCTAGTCTTGTTTTATTCAATTGTTATTTACTTTTATTTATTGCTTAAATTTTATTTATTTACTTATTTTACATAATATACATTTTCTTCACTTTGTTTTATTTCAGATATATTATCTGGTGGAGTTGGATTTTTTGACAATAGTAATTTATGTTATATGAATACAATCAAATGGGAAGAAATAATCAATGGTTATGTTGTAAAGCCTATGACTACTTACAATTCAACTTTACCAGAGAGATGTAAGTTATAAGAGTTTCAATAGTTATTATTATTATTATTTCATTCTTTCTTTTGTCTTGTACCTACATTATTATTATTCTTTTAATCAGGTAATTAATATACGTATTACCATTTTTCTTTTTTTAAATTAAAGGAGTTTCATACAATAGTAATAATACTAATGATAATAATAAAAAGTATATGTGTGATTAAAATTTCTTTTAATTAAAACCACATTCTTAAATATAAATAAATAAATAAAAATAACATGTGTAATTTCTGTTTTGTTATATAATTTTATAATTTAAAAATTCATCAATGGAGAAAAAATAAAATCAGATTCTACTAAATTAAGTTATTGACTTAAGAAACATTGTTAATTGACTTTTTTTCAGCATTGGACATATTTCTGAGATTGTTTGGATGCAGATGCAGAAAAATGGAAATACACTGATCAATGCATCCAAAGTCAGGGTCTTTTTATGACCTTCTCACAAAATTCTATTTAATAAAAGATATTCAAAAAAAAAAAAAAAAAAAAAAAAAAAAAAGGTTCTTTTAATAGAACAGGCCCTTTCACAAAATTCATTTTGGCCCTTTCACGAAATTTCATTCCACAGAATCAAACTTTACACTAATTATTTTTAATTAGTTAGAATTTGAAATGTGTAATTTAGAAACAGAAAAATTTCACCAGAAAGCAAAATTTTACCAAGAGATTTTTGAAAAGTTATTATTTTTAAATGCTTTGTTTCAATGTATACAATACAAGTAATGAGATTAAGTACAAGTATTTTATACAAGTAATGAGTATTCAAGTAATGAGATTTAATCTTTCATAACAAGATTTTCTTTTTTCTTCAGTAATATAACAGCTTTTTTTTTCTTTAATTTTTTTCTTCTCAAAAGAGAAAAGTAAAAACTGCTCTAACTTCTGAAATAAGTTTATAGGGTGACCCAGTCAGTAGTCAATACCTTTCAGTGGTTGATGAAATTTTTGAAATATTCTGTTATTTTAGGCGAAATTGAGTTTTAATTTGAGACTTTTTTTAGACTTATTTTATTTTTTTTTTTTTTTTTTGGAATGTTGCGGTACTTGTTGTCAGTTTGTTTGCTGTAAGAGAAGCCATTTTATGAAATTCTTTTTATTAGAAAATGTATTTTGTTAGTTTTTTATTAGTTGGAGACAATTATGGTAAGATAAATAATCCATTTCCTTCTTGTTTATTTCAACTAACATTTTTATAAGAATTATTGATAATTAAGGTTCAAAGATGACATTTTAAAAATTATTTTTTAGATTTTTGATTGACTTTTTCACCTGATCAACTACTGAGAAAATGTCAATTATAAAAGTATTTATTTATAATTATGTTGCTATTGAATTTAAGTGGATTTCATGTTTGTCCATTATAATAGGACACTCAATACGGGTTGTAGCAATCATATTAGTTTACTTTTATCTTAATTACTAAAATTTAAAAGGAAGGAAATAGAATACAAACCCTGTAGCTCTGACTTTATTTGATCAACTACTGGCGGAGTCATCCTATCAATTGGACATGAATTAAAAATCTGTTTCAAAATTAAATCTCTTCATACAAAAATCATTTGAATTAAATAGAGTGTAGAAATATGCTGATTATTGGTAATACACCTATGAATATTATTGTAATTTCAACTTATTTTATTCATTGTGTTTTTTCCAGGTCCGCCGTGTCACAAATCTTGTGTGCATGGCTGCTGGGGTCCCGGCCCACTCAGTTGTCAAAAATTTTCTAAAATCAACTGCTCCCCACAGTGTCATCAGGGACGATGCTTTGGTCCAAATCCTCGAGAGTGTTGTCATTTATTTTGTGCTGGAGGGTGCTCAGGGCCAACACAGAGTGATTGTTTAGTAAGTAGAATTATTTGGGACTTTTTATACCTAAATTTTTATTTTTATTTTAAAATTAAAAAAAAAAAAAAATTCCCTACTTTAAGCAAAACATTCCAACACATTTTTAAGCAAAAGCATAGCATTTGAAGGAAGCAGTTTTTACAGAATGGTTTTTCCATTTTTTGATAAATGAATTAATTATTAAATTATAAGCAATTTTTGTCACGTGACAATGAATGTTTCTTTTTTCCCGCACTGTCACATCTGGAAAAATGGATCAAAATGCCAACTTTGACATTATTCGAAAGATCTTCTGTGTTTACCAAAAAAAAAAATGGAAAAGCACCATTCAATTACTCCATTTCTAAATAAGAATACCAGGTTCATGGGTTCTTGAAAGTCTTTAAAAGTGCTTAAATTTGACAAAAGTAGTATCTGGTCCTTAAAAATATTTAATTTTATGCAAAATCCACAGAAAGTCCTTAATTTTACTCTTGAATTATTTCTTCATGTGAGAAGATCTTCTTTTAAAAAAATAATCTAAATTTCTCCTTATACTTCTACTTCTTCAGAAATTTCTGCCTCCCCCCCCCCCCCCTTCCACACACATTCAGTACCAAAGCTGAAATTCCTTAAAACTCTGTTTTTCTGCTTCACTTGTTAATTTATAAATATAAATAAACAATCATAAATTTCATTAAGGAATAATTCCATCACATTCATTTCATTAAAATTTCATCTAAATTTGATCCCTTGCCGAATTTCACTTCCTTCTTTTGCTCCACCCCATACTTTTTCCCCTTTAAATTTTCTGTTTCAGAAATAACCATGTAATATCTTAATTGTTCAAATATTAATGCAATTATTTTTCTAATTTAGGCATGTAAAAACTTTGATGACAATGGAGTTTGTAAGCAAGAATGTCCACCAATGAGGAGGTATAATCCAGCTACCTATTCATGGGAGAGTAATCCAGAGGGAAAGTATGCTTATGGAGCTACATGTGTAAAAAATTGTCCAGGTAAATTAACATTAAATTGCAAGATATTGTATACTATAATGAAATATCTTTATCTACTATTTCATAAAATAAATTTAGTGTTCACATATCCCTGTCATCCTAAGTTCATTTACCAAATCAAACTTACATATTTGAATCAGATAATTATTGATATTTTATAAAATTTTCAAAAAAAAAAAAAAAAAAAAACCTTGTATTTTTTTTACAATTATTCACTTTGCATAGTTATAACTTTAATATTAAGAACTAAAGTGGTTGGTTAGTCAGATCTCAAATTCCTTTCACGAACGTTAAACTTGCAGAAGTGGAATTCTTAATTTTAAAATATTTTTTTGTAAAATTAATAATTTTTACTTCTTTCTTCTCTGTATTCTCTTTTAAAGGCTATCCCTTTTTTTCTTAGTTATCAAAACGTTTCTAAAATACATGCTTAATTTAATATTTCATGCATTAAAATTGTGTGAACTGTGCATAAGATTTCAATGTTTCAGACAAAGTTAAGAATATATTTTAGAAATATTTTGACAACAACAACAAAAAAGAAACCTTTGAAGATGAGTACTCAGTATAAAAAAGTCTCATAAAGAAGAATATTAATTTATTTATAATAAATGATAATAAAAATGCAATCATTTCCCATAGATTTAACATTAATGAGGAGAATTTGGAATCTGACTGATGAGCTCCTTTTAAGCTATGTTTAAGGAATGAATACATAAAAAGTTTTTTTTAAAGGCAACTCTGAGAATTAATTGTTTCTAGAACCATTATTTTATATTCCTGAAAAAAATTTTTTTCTTAATTATTCATGTTTATTTATTTTAATAGAACATCTGTTGAGGGACAGTGGTGCATGTGTTAGATCTTGTCCAGATTCCAAAAAAGCTGTTGATGGAGAATGTGTTTCATGTGAAGGACCTTGCCCTAAAAGTAAGTAAAATGTATTTCATGATTTTCTAGCTTATTTATTTAATCATTTATAAAATAAATTCTACCATTTATGTCCATTTGATTATTGAATAATAATATTTAATGAAAATTTCTGACAAGGTTAAGCTTTTTGGTTATTTTATTATTATTATTATTAAACTATGTGTGAGTGTGGGGGGGGGGGGAGGGGAACTGGTGAAAAAGCAAAAGTATTTCAGTAAAAAACACTTTTTAAAAGTTATTATTATAATTTGAAGTGCAATTATAATATTCTTTATTAACTGAAGTTGATAAAGATATATTATTCGAGTCGATATTTTTAAAATAAACTTAAGAGTAATATGATCTGTCATTTCACAAATATATATATACTATATGTGTGTGTGTGTGTATTTTTATTAGTTAAACAATTGTAATTCTTGTCTAGAATAAAATATCTTTAATAATAAATCACCAGTCAATATTGACTTTGATACTATCTAGAAACATTTTTGCTACATTTTTTAAATAAATGTAGTCTAAATTATTATGTTAATATTACAAAAAATCTGATAATCTTTGTATAGTCTCTTCACATACACCATACAAAACTGAACCTACAAACTTCCATTTCTGATTCCTTATATCTGTGATTATATAACTAATGGACTATGTGATTCTCATTAGCATGAAATAAACTATTATTTTAACACAATCAAACTGTTTGGTAAAGTTATCATATGAAGTGAATATTTCCAACTGAGCAAAAATATGCTCAAGTTGGGAATCTATTGATTCTTTGAATGTCAGGAATTTATGAATATACCAGATCCTGGGTTTATGGTGCCAATACTCTACTGTTTAAGATACCTGGGCAGACAACCAGTGAACAAACACATTTAGCTCAGTTAACCTTCCTGTAAGCCAAGGATCGGGTTCTATTCTCAGTTTGGGCATATTTTCGCTCTCTTGGAAATATTCAATTCATGTGACAACTTTAACTGTCTGATTGTGTTAAAATAATAATGTTCCTTTACCTGCGGTTTATTCTGTTTGAGCAGTCTATATGACAGACCAGATGTTACTGCCGATAAGGTTATCCGAGAAAAATGGGCTCACTGGTTGTCCACCCAAGTAGTTTAAGCTGTAGAGCATTGGCCCATAAGCCAAGTATCTGGATTCGATTCCCAACTTGGGCATTTTTTCACTCAGTTGGAAATATTCAATTTGTGTGATAACATGAAGCATTTAATATTTTCATCTAGTTATTCAAGAAACTTGTTTTAAAATTAAATGAATATAAATTGGGTAATATTAGAGTCTCTTCAGTTATTTTCAGCCATAAATATAAGTATACTCACGTATTTTGTTCTTGTTCTTTAAACTTTTTCTTACTGTCTCTTTCAGACTGCCAAGGTGTTGATGTTGTACATTCTGGAAATATCCATACGTTTAAAGGTTGCACTGTGATTGAAGGCTCCTTGACAATACTTGACACTACTTTTAATGGATTTCAGCATGTCTATCCTAAGTAGGTTTTAATTATGTTATGTTTTATAGAATTTGAGTTGTTTTTATCAGAATAATGCCTGTTTTTTATTAGTTTTAAGTTATGTATTTTTTAATTAAAAAGATATATTGAACTATTTTTATTGCATTTATACATTTGATTAATCTACCTTGTTGAATAGTTATGATTATATTAAGGATGTTCTCAAGTTCACTGCTCAATGAATATAAAAATCTTCGACACAATTTCTGACTCACTTTTAAATGTAAAGGCATAAAATTGGCAGATCCAACTATTCTGGTAATTTGGAATCAAAATGAGTTTTCCATTTTTTTTTTTTTTTTTCTAATAAATAAATTACTTATTGAGTTATAAGTGATTTGAGTCACATTACTCTAGTTTTTCTTCTTTTATCCATAAATTCAATTAAAAACATCAATTTTGAGAACATTTTCTGAAAGATCTCCTGCTTTTACTAAGATATGGGAAATGGTTTTCAATTGCACAGTTTCTGAATACTTGCCAATTTCATGTATTTCCAAACAAAAAATAATTTAAAAATGTGTCATAAAGCTGCATCTTTTGATTTGTGAATAGCCTTAAAATATTAAACAAATTGATATGATAGAATAAAAACCAATAAATAAATAAATAATCTCTTAGCAACACCATAAAATTAAGAAATGTGCTAGGCCTTTTGAAAAACTTTCTTCTTTAGATGCAAAGAGCACTTGCTAATACTTGGATAGCAGAAACAGGATTATTAAATCATTCTTTTATAAATTTCATTACAATTATTTTATTTTAAAATTAAATAATTTTTCTGATTCATAAAAATGTATATTATGAAAATTTTGTAATTTTTACTTGCTTATACTACTATATTTCCTTTTTCATTTCAGCTTTACTTTTGGGCAGAGATATTCCAAAATGCATCCAAATGAGCTGGAAGTTTTCTCAACTTTAAAAGAAGTGACTGGTTTTATGAACATTCAAGCCTCCCATCCTGATTTTCAAAATTTATCTTACTTTAGAAATCTAGAGATAGTGGACGGAAGGCAGTTAACGGAGTATGTTTTTATAATTATTTCTATTAAATAAATAATGATTAAATCTAACATGTCCTATGTAATGCATGAATTGTATCCTTAAAAGTTGAAATGCATTAATGTTACAGTGTGGAACCTATTTTGGGTAATTTGAGAAGATTATTCTTTTGTCTCATGTTAATAGAATGTGATGTGAATGGGGGGAGGCCTGTGACCTTTTTATCACCTCCCTAGACTATTTTTTGTTTGTTGATTTTATTTGCTTTTCTTTGAATCCTTTGTTGAGCATTAGAAATGATCATGATTGACTACACAGAATCTTCCTTTTTAAAGCTCATAAAAATAATTTATGACTCTTGTAGCATTATTTGGTTTGTATGACTAAATAAATACAAATCTTGCTGAATAACTTTAAAAGAAGCATTTCACAATAAATATCTTCAATTTCTATTCTTTACATGTATAGAAAGAAATATATATATTGGATTCATTTTTGGAAAACAGACTTAAATTTTTGGAAGTACCTATATCTATGACATAGGATTTCAAAACTCTAGCAGTATCAAGTTGAAATATTTACTCTTAATTTTTCCTAGAAAAGAATTATAGATGCATAAATAAATAAAAAAGAATTAAGGTGAATGTTATTGTAACTGATAATTGCAATTCAATACTTTTTTTTTACCTCATCTAAAATAGAAGTATTATTTCCACCTCCCAACATTATTTATATAAACATTATAATCTTTTTTTAGCATATTGTTTTAGCTTATTTATAATTTATAGCTTATGCTGTTTTCTTTTTTCCTAAGGTTAAATGCAGCTTTGTACATAGTCAAAACTTCTCTCAAGAGTCTAAATCTCCGTTCACTGCGTAAAGTGAGGTCTGGAAGTGTCACAATATTAGAAAATCAAGATTTATGCTTTGCCAATGATATTGATTGGAAACAGCTTATGAGTTCCAATACTGGTACAGTCTTGTTACAGCGTAATGCCAGAAGAGATCAGTGCAGTAAGTAATTTATTTGATGCATTACATTTATCTTTCTCTTTGATATATTTAAATGATACTAATAGGTTAATTTTGATTTATTTAAACACATTAGTTTCTGATGTAGCTTGAATAACTTATGAACAAGAATTAACTTTAGTTTTTTATTGATGTATTGTGATTTTTTATTTATGTATAGAAGCAGAGAAAAAAAATCTAAAACTCTAATTAAAAAGTACTTTTATACAAGTTTCCATCAATAAAAGTACTAGAGGTTCATGAAAAACTGCAATGTTAATTTTCCTCGCTGCTTTAGATTTTACCTTTTTGAAATGGATGGTTTTTCTCACAATGTATAATTCTTATATCATTTCTATAATTTTACGTGTTAAATGTATTGAAATTCAGTGGATTTAAATTTTGTCCATTCCTTTCATTTTTTTCTAATATTACACAATATCACAGACTTTTTAAAAAATATAAGACAAAATAATCCCTGCTTTAAATTTAGAAATTAGAATTAAAACTGATGAGAATAGATTGTTGAAATGCTCAAGGAGTTGGTGACTAAATACCATTCAACATATTCAATACATTTTATATAATTCAAATTTTGTCATTTAAATGAAACACTTGTTAACTAAATTTCTGATTTCTTCCTGGATAAAATTTACAAATATGATCCTGTTTTTCCCTATTATTCAGATCTTTTTAAAAAGCAATTTTTAATGCTTTTCTTATTAAAAATTTTTAATCTATAGACATGTATTAACTAAACAATTTTAGTAGTACAATTTACATTATTTATCTCTATGACAACTATATAATAATATAGAAAATTTGTGAAACATATGAAATTTATCTCCACAGTTATTTACTGTATTTTATGAAAGAAATGCCACAAAGTTTACAAGTTTGAAAATTATTATTTTTTTTTAAATGCAGCATTGACACCATGTGCGACATTTACGATTATTATTTTTTTTTGCATATGCATACTATTAAGATAAAATAAAAATTCAAAAAATAATAAAATACTTTAAACCTGATTTAATTATTTTAAACAAAATTTTAGACATGTTAATTTATTAAAAAGGAGGTGCCCTACACTTTCTAGAAAATTTTGATTAAAATTAGATCAATGTAGCTGTGTTGACAAAAATAGCATTCTCACAGTTGCACCATTTACAACAGATGCAACAATTACAATATTTTTTAGCTTATTGGGGCCAATTTTAAGAGTGCAACATTTCTTCTATAAAATGCAGTAGTTATGATATATATAATAAATCTTCATTTTGAATTCTGGATGTTTTGTAGTTTGTTGGAAGAAGGGCAAAAAATCTTCAACAGTTATACAGAATCTGAATTAGAATGTCTGGAGCTTTTATTATTTGTGTGTGTTAATTAAAACTACAGTATTGAACTATTTATATATAAATTGGTTAACCAGATTGCTATTTATCCAAAATGATATTTCTAATTGAGTGATTTAAAAATATTTCCAGAAAAAGTGCCATGTAATGGAGATGTGCATTGCTTGAAACATTGCAACCTGTATTGTATAACTTGATTCCAACATGTAGGATTTGCAATGGAAGCATATTTAATTATTTATTGGAAATTTTGATTTTTATGCTGAGGAATTTTTATTTCCAAAGATTTCATATAATTTTTTCTTACAGATTCTGATTCATCTTTGATCTTGATTGGATCAAATCTTATGATATGTGTAATTTAATATTCTGAAATCAGAAATAGTGGCACAGCATAATTTTACAAATCTGAGCGAATAGATGCACCTCTAATCTCCAACCAGTTATTAAAATCAAATTATCTGGAATATATCTCACCTTAATCATTCTGAAAAAATGATTCTAAGCTGTGCTTTATGGTTATTCATCAAAATGAAATACTTTAATTTAAGAACTGCCTTAAATAATCTTTTATTGTTTATGAACAAATTATATTGACAGAGTAAAATAAAGTATCATTTTTAATGACTATTTCAGAGAGTCAAGGTCTTGTATGCCATGAACAGTGCTCAAGTGATGGTTGTTGGGGTCCAGGACCTGATGAATGTCTATCGTGTAAATCTTACAAACTGAAAGACACTTGTGTACCTGGCTGCAATGCAACTCGCGGGTAAGTTTATTATGGCATTAATGAATTAGTTTAACTGTAATAGTATGAGAATATTTATCCTTTTTTTTTTTTCCCAACACAATCTATTTATTTTGAATTTTACTTAATAATTCGTAATTCTCATATTACAGTCTGAAACATTAAAAAAGTTATAAATTATATATTAGTAGTTACTATTTTATTAAATTTATACTTAAAATTTAAAATGTATACTATAAATTTGAGTTGTTTTTCTGAATGTTAACTTCACTATCTATTTTAATAAACGTTAATGAATTTTCTTTATAATTTCACTTTAATATATCTTTTGCTGTTGAAAGAAAAAAATACATATTTTTAATTTATTAATCAAATATATTTACCATATTATGTAGTTATTATTTAATTGACTTCAATAATTAATTTTTTTATGTTAAAAATAAATATACATCATTTTACACAAAAAAGAAACTTTCAGTTATTTATAATTATAAATTTTAAATTGAAAAATTTGCTTCCCTCTCCCCCTCTTTTTTTTCAAATACTATTATAAATACTCAATTTATTAAAATGACAATTGAATTTAATTTTTCAGAATCTATGATGCTGGTAATCGGATCTGCGAATTGTGTGATGTAGAATGTCTAGGAGAATGCCTTGGGCCTGTAAGTTTTATTTTGAATTTAAAATATCAAAATACAGACATTAATTACTAAATACCGTACATTGTTTTCACTATATTATATGTATACAACAGAAAATTTCTAGAATTTAAACTTAAAAACTTGAGATTATGTGTAATATAGAATTTTGTCTTATATAGATTACATTTCACACATCTTGTAAACATGACCAAATATGCCTAAATCATACCAAAATACAGAAGATTGAATTCTCAGAACCAGGAGTTGTGCAGATTATAAATTTTTGTATAATATCGATCATTTCATACATTGTTAAATTTACTTTGTAAATTGTGCTAATATGCTTATACTAAATCATTCATTATATTGCTTATTTTTAAAACATATTGTAAGAATAATGAGTTTTTTCATGGAAAAAAAAAAAAAAAAAAAAAAAAAAAACCCTCTGAATTAAGGAGATAAAAATGACCTAATGCATCAAATTTAGTCTTCTAGAGATTATAACTAGCTTTTGCAATGTGAAATGCAAATATTTTTTAACTGCAAAATTCATTGTTTACATTGAGAAGCTTTGCATTATATCAGAAGTCTTTCATAAACATTGTCCTATATAACCAAGGATCAATCTAGCCTCTTCAGTCCTGATGTCATCTGTAGGAGTACTGTTGATGTTTATATATATATATATATATATACATCAATTTATAGACTGATACATCTTTGAAGACCTTTTACAGTAATTTTGAACTAGAAAAAATATTAATGTCCATTTCATAATTCTTCACAAAATGAGAACTCAGGAGGAACCTCACACACACACACTAAAGAAAAGAAAAAAAAAATGCTACTTACATAGAATAATAAAGAAAACGACACATATTATATGTTTCAGGGTCCAAGTAACTGTACACAGTGTCGGAATGCCAGAGATGGACCATATTGTGTCAGTCAGTGTCCTGTTAGCAAATATAATGAGAATAGAGAGTGTATGCCATGTCATGAAAATTGTGCTAATGGGTAAGAACCAACTTTTATGAAACTTTAATTTTAATGTTATTATATTTTTAAATGTACTTTTATTTAATATTTAAACTGTACTAATGTGTAAGATCTATTTATTTATTTATTTATTGATGAATTAACTGTATAATCCTATCAAGATTTTAGTTATTCATATGTACCATTGTTTCATCAATTGGATGAATATCTCTTCTTAATATTGTTGTAATTTATCTATAAATTTCGTTTTTAATATCTGAACATAAAAAAAATGCATTTGTTTAAAATATCATTATATTTTGAAATGTAATGTTAATTTAACATTAAAGAGAGAGAGAGAGAGAGAGAAAGAGAGAGAGATAGTGTGGCATAGACAGAGCAATAGCACTAACTGCTACTATTTGAATGATTGATAAAGAAATTATGCTGTTTATGCTTTTCTTTATTTTGTTTTTTAAACATCAAACTTTCATCTTAACACAAGGAGTTTTGTATACTTCTTATTAGTTAGAGGTTTTAATTCCAAAATTCCCCATCCCCTTTACTGCATAAATGTTGACAAACACTTTAAATAATAGCTGTAAGTTTTAAAACATGTAATTAAAAGACAGACTCCAAAATTTAAGCACTTTTTCTCCCAAATGTTCTTATGAAATAATGTATATATATACTTACTTTATAAAGTATTATTATTTTGTCTTTTATTTTTATGTCTTTGCATATTCAAAAAATTAATTACTAATATATTTTATAGCTGTACTGGTCCACGAAATACCGTTGGACCTGGAGGTTGCAATTCCTGTGATAAAGCTATTGTGAGTGCCTATGATCCCAATATTGTGGTAAGTAAATTTCACATTAATAACACATACTATCATAGTGCTACAGTTTATTAATTTTCATAATAAACATCCTTTCATTATTTGGAAACCCATCTTTTAAAACTACAAATGTAGTTTCTTTTTATTCATGTTACTAATAATTAATTACCTTATAAATTTAAATAAAGTTCTAATTGAAATAAAAATCATACAATTTCTTTTTTGTGCTTAAAATTAGTAAATTTAGTATTTAATTGTGTTTTATTATGATTGATCTATTTAACAAAATATTTTCATTATTTAATAATGTATTATTCTTAATATTATATGTTATTTTAATCTAATATCATTTTGTAATGTATCTAACTTTGACTGTACTCTTGAAAAAGAATTTTTTATAACAAAAAGTTTTTTTTTTCTTTAATAAACTATTTTTTATTCTGAATTAATATGAAATAACTTATTTTTTATACTTAGTAATAATTTTGAATTCTTAATACCATAGGTAATAAGCTATAAATATTCAAGTAAAACTTTATTACAATTAAATTTAATAATTTTATTTATAAAAATGTACTATATTATACTGAAAGCTTACTACATTATATTTTGCATAGCTGAAATTGTACATTTTTAAAATTAATGTTCAATAAAAAGATTTATGTATTTCTTTTGCCCAAATTTTAGACTAATAAGTGTAGAATTTTGACAGAATAATATTTTTAAGCTCATTAATCTGCACTGTGTTCGATAACCTGATTTTATCCAAAACTAATTTCTGATTCGTAATCTTTATTGGGTCGTGTTGATGATAATTTTTTTCATTGTGAGTTTCATTTGGTACATTTGGTTTCATTAGGTTTTGATTCTTTAAAATCAAGTTTTGTTGACCGAATTTTTAAAAAGAAACTCCTGAATATTTTAAATAAAAATACTACACATTTGAATATTAAGTGTACTATTTTAAAAAATTGATTACATACAATATATTACATACTTCTATTTTTAAAAATTGATGCCAGAGCTTTAGTTGTAGGCTGCATAATTTTTTATAACTGTATTTTTTGATTTTTTTCTCTTCTGTTCAGATTGGAATACAGTCAACACAGTGAAATATATGCACTTAAGGACCGAGGGTTTTGTGGATTATACATTTTTCCACATTATAAATCACCCATTTGCTTATATTATATTTTTATAGTTTGACTATAAATTAGGAACATTTGTACTAAAATTATAATTACAATGGAAAAGAAAGGCATGTTATAATAATGGTTCAATATATTCAATAGCTAAGATAAAAGGAAATTTAAATTAAAGAAAAATTAAATTATATACAATACAAATTTTACTGATTATATGTTATTTTAAACATTGACATAACACAATGGTATTTTCAGCTTTGATTTGGTGTCAATTTTTTTCTGTACTCTTTGAACACAAACAGTCGTTACTTCTTGCTCCAAAATAAAATTTTGTAATCCAAGGAAATTTAAACATTTATATTCAATTTATATAATATTAATTCATTGGAAATAAATAACTGAAAAAATATATACTAAATTTAGTTTGATGAGTTACAGTTAATTACAATTTTCATTGTTTGCATCTGTTGTTGTACATCAGCAGATTTCACAGAGTTGTAATATTATTACAACTCTGTATACACACTACTGTGTTACACAGTATATTTCAAGTACAAGTATATGTAGTTTGGGTTGAATTTCAAGTTAACTTAAGCAGAAATTTTGGGTTCAAGTTGAATACAATATGCATAATAAGAAGAATTAAACCAGATGTATTATTTTTAGGAGCAATGTTTGAAAGGTGATGAACCTTGTCCAGATGGTTTTTATCAAGAATACAGTGGACCTCATGAAGAAGGAATAATGAAATCCCTTACTGGAAAATCTGTAAGATTTCACTGCATTGTTTGCTTTTGTAGAATAAGTAATAATGTTCTAAAATAAGTTTTGGAGTTTTTCATTATCCTGTTAAGATTTAATTTGGTAAAGAATAAAAATATAAATTATTTTCTTCCATAATATCATAAAAATTAATTTATAACCATATTAATGATTTTAACGATTTTATATACTGCCTGGTGTATGTAATCTTATTTATAATAGAGACAGGACATTTTGGGCATGGATTTTAAGCTACTGCTCTCAAAGGTAGCTCCAAAACCTATCATATCCAGAAGTTATCCTAATCAGGAAATATAGATTTATGTATATGCATTCCTAATTTAATAAATACCTGATGATGAACAAATTTTAAATATATTTGTGTTGGAGCATTTTTTAAAAAGTAATGGGACTTGATTGCTTCAAAACTTTTACATTAGTATTTCTATTTTCAAAATTTTATCTATAACCAATATTAATGGCTCCTGTAACATTAATATTTAATTAGTAATATATATTGATATTTCATATAATATATTTACTAACATTAACTATTTAGATATAAGGGAAATTTTAGTTAAGAAATTTCTAAAGTTTCTAAATAAGTTTTTAATCAATAAAAATTCATTTTTCTTTTTCTGCCATTTGAATTGCAAATAGAATGTGTCAGCTACTGCATTGAAACAGGATAAATAACTCTTTATTTTTAAAGAATTAAGCAAAATGTTTTATAACTTTATATAATGAAACATTTATGTGAAAATATTATAGCATAAAATGCAAAAGATTTTGCAGTTAAAGTAGAATGTAAAATGTATTTCAATATTTTAGGTTTGTCGTAAATGTCACCATCGATGTAAGAACTGTACTGCCTATGGTATACATATATCTGTCTGTGATTGCTTAAAGTACAGTGCTGGAGAACAGTGTGAAGATACTTGTCCGAGGGATCATTACCCTGATAATACAAATTTCCATTGTGTCAAGTGTGCCGAAGAATGCCGTGGTTGTTATGGAGCAAGTAGTACAGAGTGTGTTGCATGCAGAAATTACAGAGTTTATCTATCATCAAACAGAACTGTGGTATGTTTAATGATATTATTGTTATTGTTTGCTTTTCCATTTCATTTTGAGATCATCAATATTGACATATAGTTAAAAAATATGGAAATCTTATAACCCTTTGTATCATTGTGTTCCATATTTGCAATTTCAGCAACGGTCAATATGACTTATACAGTAGGCATTAACATTTTATTTACAATTTTTTTTTTTTTTTTTTTTTAAATCAAGAAATTGCTTTACCTTATTAATTATCTTCTTCAATGTGTGAAAAAATACTGGAATTTTTAAATAATAATGACCTAAAATTCAGATATGTTTTTTAGTTACATATATATTTTAATTACAAAAATAATCGGATTAATTAAGGGTGTATTTCGATTCAAACTGCTTATTTTTCGATTTATTTTTAAATTCATTTTTGCTCTCATAGGCTCCAAACTGGCAAATAGTCTTATATAGAAAATATTGCAAAATGCAGAAATGATGCAGAAAATATTGCAAAAAGATCAATCAAAAACAGCATTTTGAACATATTTTTCCAAAGCGCAAGATCTATGAACGAAAAAAAGGGTCATACTGAGAAGATAAATGTTTATAAATCAAATTCTAATGAATGGAGCATAAAATGACATCACACGGCACCTTGTACGTCTCTTCAAAAATACCCTCAGCAAGTTTCATGTTTCTACATTTAAAAATGTGTCTGAAATTGTATCAGAAAATTTCGAGATATTGAAGGTGGAAAAGCGTTTTTTCGAATACACCCTTAACGAAAAATATTCTTATGAAATATCACAATTCTAATAAAAGCAACATATTTAAATGTATTATAATTCTATATGTAAATGGAAAGGCTTTTGCGGTTGAAAGTGTTTCATGTAATTTTTTTCTTAAAAATAAAAAAAAACAAACCTATGTAAATGATTAAGAAAATTACCACCTTTTGAAGATATTTAGCTTCAACTGTTTCTCTATGTTCTTTAGATTTGACTAAGCAGAATATTTTGTGTAGAAATAAAAACAAACTTTCATTAATAGACAAGAGTAAATAAATTTTAGATTAAATTTTCCGTTTCATTTATTATTGCTGTCTTCCACCATAGCAATTAATATAAATTGTTCATAAAATTTTCAACAGCCATTGAGTTAATTTTTCAAATCAAGTTTTTTTTAGCATCTGAGCAGTTTCACAGCATCAATGCTAAAATAAACAGTGAAAATTTGCAAAATTAAAAAATATGCAGGTACCCAAAAATGAATTTTTTATAAAGGTAAATTCATATATTTTACAGGTTTATTGCAAATATACCTTTTAGTGAATATTTTTTATTTTTATGTTATACTGACATTATTTATGTTACCACTTCTGTAAGATATCATGTAAACACGTCATAGAAATTTTAATGAAACATACTTTTTAACTATCATTTCAGTTTAACTGCACCGCTTCCTGCCCTGCAGAAAAACCTTATAAAGTATTTGATGACAATATGGAAGATCCCTATTGTTCTGACAGTGATCCAATTGCAATGGCATACCATGGAATGTAAGTCATAGATTTGCTATCAACATCTTCATCAAAAATCATATTTTATACTTCTTCATTTTAAAATTTTAGTTTCTATAAGAACAAAAACTAATTCCTAAATTTTAATTCAGCATAAATTTGTATTGTTTTTATTGCATTTCCTAATCATAGAGTAAATGATTAATATTGCTCTTCTGTTCTTTATTATTATTATTATTATTATTATATTTTTTATTTTATTTTATTTATTTATTTTTTTTTGGGGGGGGGGGGGGGACCAGATATCTTAAACAATTACTTTGCTTCTAGAAGGAGATAACTGTGAAATTAAGGATCCAATATATTAAATAATATCTTATGACATTTAAAAATATGAATAAAATTTAAAACAAAATTAAAAGTTGAAATCTGAAAGTTTCAAATATAGAATACATATGATTCTTCTCCATATTGTAGAAAATTCTAAATTGTTTTATACATTTTTTTGTATTTATACAATTTAAAGATTTAAAGGCTTTTATTCAGAAAATTTCTGAAGAAATTCCAAAATTTAAACTCTTGTTTAAATCGTAAAAAATAATAATGTAATAAATTAATGTTAATTTTTGATTTTGTTGTATTCATAGTCTTAAATGATTTTTATTAATTTTTTTTTCTGCTCTTAGGGATGATGATGTTCCAGCTATACTTGGGGGTGTCGTAGGTTGCATTGCTCTATTAGCTGTATTTTTTGGTGTCTTTGGATATCAGTGGATGCAGAGGGTAAAAACCAAAGAAAATACCATGATGATGACAATGGTATGTATCTCATGCAACATGAAAATAAGTATACTATTGGCATATTTTCCATTTATTGTATCGCTAAAATATCTATCATGAACAACTAATATGGTCATATCTTTAAATTTTGTGTCAAAAAGTGTTTTATTATTTAAATTATCCTATCTATAAATTATTTTATTTAAATTTTTGTTAGTATTCATTGTCACAAAAAAAAAAACTTTAAATTTGCCTTATTTATTAATTGCAGACACATTGCATTTACCGTAGAATTGGCATATTTTCCCTCTATTGTATCTACTAAAATATCTACCTTGAACAACTAATAAGGTCATATCTTCATATTTTGTGTTAAAAAGCATTTAATATTTAAATTATCCAATCTATATTTATTTTATTTAAATGTTTGTTAGAATTCTTTGTCATATAAATGAAAATCAATTTAAATCTTCCCTATTTATTTAGTGCAGACACATTGCATTTACTATAGAATTCCATGCATTTTTTTTTTTTTACTTTTAAATGGACTTAAGTTTTATGACAATTTTGAGCTTTCGTGTTTGAATTTTATTTTGTTTAAAAAATAGTTCAAATACATTAATATAATTGACATATGAGAAGCTCTATCATAGTACATTTTGAATATATATATATATATATATATATATATATATATATATATATATATACAGTGAACCAAGTCTGTTTTCACATACTTTCTATTATATGGCTTACATATACAGACTTGGTTCACTGTGGGATTGAATAAAATGGATTTTATATGCCTCCTAATATGGACAATATCATTTTTTTATTTTTTCCCCTCACAAAATGGACTTGGTCTATTATGGTTGTGAGCTGGGATGTATTGAAAAGTATATGCAGGTATACACCGTATACCTTCTGGATTTTTTAAAGGAACACCGTATACCTTCTATTTCTCAAGAAAGCTATAATATATACACTCTAGGATATACCCTCTGCCTTGAGCGTATATGCTCTGCTTAGAGCGTATACCGTCTGTATCATTTACGACTACACCACTGGTTGTGAGCCCCTCATACATAAAGTGTGGTTATGAATATAGTCTTTTTATGTGTTTACAAGAAATTCAGTAAATTTACAGGCTTAAAAGTTAGTAGATTTAACAAAACTTAAATATTTTTAGTTTATTTGAAATTATTTTATCTATCCACCTTTTGTTTTAATTGCAGTTTTTCTCCAATATCTTTTTTTAATTACAGGGAGAGATTTTAATTATAATTTCTGTGCTTTAGATAAAAAAGATTTTAAAAAACTAAAATAATTTTATTGTTTTTTTCTAGCGAATGACTGGATTTGAAGATAATGAGCCATTAAAACCTACTAATGTGAAGCCCAATCTAGCTAAATTAAGAATCGTTAAAGAAGCTGAATTGAGAAAAGGTGGCATTCTAGGTTATGGAGCCTTTGGTACTGTGTACAAGGTATGTCATGCATATATGTGTAATTCTGAATTTTTCTTATTCAAATTCTCTTACATCGTAAAATATAATTAGCTTAATTAAATTTTTGGAATATCATTTTGACAATAATTTATTATTTATATTTTTAAGCCAAAATGTTTAATATTTTTTTTTATTTTATCTGTTTAAATTACATAGAAGATGCAAAACCTATTAATAGTACAAAATATAATAATTAAAAAAAAAATCTAATTCTAGGTACATTAATAAATTTTTAATTCACTTTCTGGTATGCTATAATTATAAAAAATCATGTTTGCAAGTATTTTTGATGACAATATAACATTTTAATATTTTTAAAACTTAGTTACAATACAAATTAATACATTGATTTTAAGGCCTTTTTTTTTTTTTTTTTTGGTTAATCTGCCACAGGTGATAAATCAGCAACTCTTACAATTATATAGAGGTTGAAACAATGTATTTAATTGTGTACAAATAAATGTTCTTCAAATTAGGACAAATGACTGTGAAATGGCACAAATTACACATTTTGAAGTTTTTTTAAAGTTTTTTCAAGTCGTAAATAAATAATGAAGAGTGTAATGTAAAAAGTATGCTTTTTTCGATTTATAGTTTAATATTAATTAATTTATGATTATATATTGAGAAAAGCATGTCAGATAATTTTTTATAATCAAATTAAGTGCCCATTCCACATTTATTTATTATGACAGAAATATTTAGGAAAAAACATTATTGCAATTAAAGGGGAAAAAAAGGGGGTGTGATTTTTAAAATGAACATCGAATGCTTATAAAAGAGTGTTTTATTTTAAACTATTTTCATTTTTATATTTATTAATTGTGATTTTATTTTATTCCAGGGTGTTTGGGTTCCTGAAGGAGAAAATGTAAAAATTCCTGTTGCCATCAAAGTTCTTCGTGATGGAACCTGTCCAAACAACAATAAAGAAATATTAGAGGTAAAATAAACTTTAAATCCTGCCTCTTTTATTCTATCTTTTTTTAATTATTTTCTCTATAAATACCTTAAGTATCACCAGAATTGGTTTCATTGTGTTGATTAAACTAAGTATATTTTTTATTTGTACGTCATTTTTTGATATAGTTTAAGGATTTAAATACAGGTTTGAGGTTTAGCTAAAAATGTATTTTTAATGCTAGGTATTTCCATGAAAAAAAAAAAAAAAAAAAAAAAAAATCAAGAGTTCATATGATACAGGTAAAAACTCTTAAGCAAGATGTTAATGATAAAAATGGGTCACAATTAGTGTTTTAGAGAATAACAATATTTCTACACTGCAAAATGCAGCTGCTTCTCTAATGATTCCTTTCCTATACCTGACCGTTGATTCTTTTGAAAATTTAGATAATCACTGTTTGAGGATGACGAATCAGACAGAGAATAATCTTGATGACAAAAAACTGTCTAACAGTAAAAATCACAAACACAGCCCATTAACACATACAACTTCAGATATATATATTAACTATTCAAAATTCCACAATAACATTATTCTTCTGGACGACACACGCAGAAGATTTCTGTGGTCACTTATTACCACAACATTGCTTCCTTCCTTCTGTTTGAAACAGTTCTCGCTGATGGGGGATCAGTTGGCAAGAATCCCTCCCTCCCCCCCCCCCCTCTTGGTGAGTGCCAACAACTGTACTTTCAAAAATGTCAAATTTTGCACTGACGAATCCTTACACTTTTCTACAAAATTCATTGTTTACACCTGTAAAGAAGTGTGTTATAAAGAGATTTGCATTATATAGATCTTCTACTGTGCCTATTAATTAGGATGATTTAGTATCTTCATTGTATGCAATTCTGTGAAGGGTTAAAATTCTTGTACAAATCAAATCATAGAACACAATAAAAATATTTATGTATTTTAATCCATTTCACATAGATTTATTAAATCTGCTTCGTTCTTCATACAAGTATGGTACTAAATTTAGTAATGATACATATTTAAAAATAATTATCCCTTTTATAACAATTCTGTTCTGAAGTAATATTTTTCAACATGGTTGACAAATGTGATCAGGTTTAAAGGAGAAACAGGATAATATTACACCATTTAACCCTTAATGTAAAATATTCAAATAATATTGTAAAATAGTTAAATGATTTGTTAAAAAGAAAAAAAAAAGAGAAAGAAAGAAACAGAAATCATTCACACAACATTATTATTTTTATTTAAGACTGCTCAAATCCAAAGGAGCTACTTTCTGACCTATTTTTAAATTCATTTTTATTCAAAAACACATGAAATTCACATTATTAAAAAACTGTATTATCAAAAAACAGTTTCCATTTTATTTATTTATTTATTTATTTATTTATTTATTTTTGGCGGGGGGGGGGGGGGTAAAAATAAGAGGTAATTCTTGTCAAAATTGGAATTTTAAATCTAATTTCCAAACATGATATTGCGAGAAGACAGAAAAACAGATCATCATGTAACCAAAATTGTTAAATTGTTTATAACTTTTTAAGTAATTTAGTTAATTAAAAAATGGAAAATTCATTGTAATTTTTTAAGTTGCTTCAATAATTAGGACTTTCAATTTAGGCCTCTACATTTAAAAATGTGTCAGAAAGTTTTGCATTTTTCTGCAAGGGATTTGAGATCAGCCTTAAGATAATTCGAAAAAATTTATTTTTATAGCCTAAAAAATTTTTATATCTCTAAAGACATTACTTAAAAAATTATAAACAATATTGATGTTAAAAATTTAAAATATACACTTTATTTTACCTGTAATTACTTTGACTTGCATCCAAAGCCTTCATCTGGGAGAAATTTTTGATCAACTACATTATATTTTACGATTAATTCATGATGAAATTTTCTGTTTTGTTTTGAGATTTTATTTGACTTTATTAATGTTTGTATTTCTATTAAATTTGTTGTATATATTATTTATCATTGTATATTATATTATTTTTTTTTTTCAGGAAGCATATTTTATGGCTAGTGTAGATCATCCCAATCTGTTAAAATTGCTGGCAGTTTGCATGGCTTCTCAACTAATGCTTGTAACACAACTCATGCCTTTAGGTTGTCTCTTGGACTATGTGCGGTCTAATAAAGACAAGATTGGTTCAAAACCTTTGCTAAGTTGGTGCTCACAAATTGCCAGAGTAAGTATTATTTAAATTAATTTTTAGCATCAAAATAAAATCATATAATTTAAAAAATTTAATAAAATACAAATTTTAAAGTAACTGACAATCATTAAGAAATCGTTATGTTGCTAAATGATTATTATAGTTCATCTTAAGTGTTTATTTGCGATTGAAATCGGCGTTTTCTTCTCCTTTTCATTATACAGGATGATTCATAAACATGGAGCCAACACACTATTTCCTTAAATATTGCTCCAATAGCATATTTACAATTAAAAATTTTCATAATAAATATATAAATAAATAATACAAATTTTGATGATATAAGTTGCAATCTACTGATGTGTCTATTTGACAAAATACACAAACTAAATTTTTATATGGCCCCCATAAGGTAAACTTTCCAATTAATTAAATTTTTCTTATCCATTCCTGAATAAAACACAAAAAATTACATCTTGAAATCACCAAAACTCACAGAGCAAAGCCCCATTAAAATAATTTGTCTGGTTTAAAGAAATTGGGCATAAATTGAAATGCTTATAATTCACAAATTACTGTAAAAATCTCAATTTTGTTCTATTATCTCAATATTTGTAATTTATATCGTACAAATTTGCGCCTTTTTTTGTTAAAGAAACTTTGCACTTGGAAGTATTAGTCTAGTGGTAATATCTAACTAAAGTCTAGTGGCTCAATATTTATGAATCATCCTGTATCCTCATTTAAAAATCCAAAGGAATTTTCAATAAGTTTGATGCATGTTTATTTTTAATCAATTATAACCTGATTTTGATGATTACCTTCCTTACAAATTTCACTCATAGGATATCCCATTTAAAATGCCCACTTTGCCAGCATTTTCTGAAAGATGCTTTTTTCCCCCCTTTAATTTTATAGAATATAAGTTAGAAAATCTGCATCTGTAATTAAGAGAGTTTTGTGAATACATACAGAAGCAATGGTTTAAAATAATCTTAAATCATACGTAAAGCTACATATCATGGAAACTTCAATAATCATATAGTTTAGTTTTTAAAAAATATTGCATCTAAAAAAATTTTATTTCTTGTCACTAGTTATTTTCAACTTATGCTAAATATAAATATGTTTCTGATTATTTTTGTTTTTCCTATAGGGAATGGCCTATTTAGAAGAGAGGCGTATGGTACATAGAGATTTAGCTTTGAGAAATGTTTTATGTATGTATATAGCATTTTGATTATATTGATTATAATTATGTTGTATGAACTTCAAATTAAATGTATGTTTTATTTTTTTAGTACAAACTCCAGGATGTATAAAAATCACAGATTTTGGACTTGCCAAATTTTTGGATATAAATGAGGAAGAATACAAAGCTGAGGGTGGAAAGGTATGTCTTAACTTATAAATAGTTTATTCATTTTTAAAATCACTCTATTTTGTAAAGCTCAGTGCTTCCAAACATGACCAACTAGTGTTCAATGATATGCTCAGTTCCATAAGTGAAATTCTTTGAAAATTATTTTATTTCATTTACTTAAATATTTGTTTTATAGTTTGATGATTAAACGAAAGAATATTAATGTCAAATAAAATACATTTTACTTACAGAGATGCAAGATTATTCATTATTAGTTCAAAAATTACAGTTTAAATTTATTTATTTCTACAATTTTCAGCATATTCAGTAAATTTTATATGTAAATATCTAATGTAAAATAAGTTGTGATTTTCAGTAATATGTTCTAAAATATTTATGAAACTATATTACTTTTAGACTAATCAAATTGGGAAATATAAAATGAAAATTGTTAACATTTATATTTCAAAATACCATTTTTTTATTTAAAGTATTTATTATGGATTTAGCATTTTTTAAATACTACTGAACAATAGTGAAAAACTAGCCAATATTAGAAATATATATATATATATATAATGAACATTTTTAATTTTCTATTTTATATATATTTTCTCTTTCTTCCAGATGCCAATAAAGTGGCTAGCATTAGAATGTATCCAACATAGAGTTTTTACTCACAAAAGTGATGTTTGGGCATTTGGTAAGTAGTTTGAATTATTACTACTTTTGCATTAAAAATAGCAGCCTAATTAGTAATTTATTCATATTGACTTGAAAGTTGAATATCTCAATATATTCAGATCAATATTCATATAAATATATAATAACGTTTTTGTGTGTTCAGGGAGCTTTTAAAACATTTAATAGCTTTAAGTGATTTCAGGATGTTCTTTTTCATTGTTATAGCTTTTTCTTCCTAAGAAACTACAGTCAAAGATCTATAATCCGCACACCCATAATCCACTGTTTTCTATAATTCACGTTATTTTACGAATGTAAACAATGAAATAAACAGTTAAAAAATATACAAATTAGTGATCCAAAAACTTTTTTTTTTTTTTTTAGAAAAATTTAAAAAAAATGAGAAAACAATGAGGAAACAGTGAATTATGGGTGTGCGGATTATAGATCTTCAACTGTATTTGGTTGTTATCTTTTAGGCTATGTTATTTTAAAAAAATAAAATATTGCATTTAAGCCTTATTACCATAGAAATGATAATTAAAAAAATTAATAACCATGTCTTAAAAAAAAAGACATGTGAAGTTTAATTTGTATTTCTGTTATATGTTTGTTATTTGTAGTAGATTAAACTCCACTTGAAGCTTTTATTTCTATTTTATTTACTCCCTAGGTACAAAACATCACTCAATTGTAAACTTTTTAGTACTATAATTGAATTATAGATTACTTAAACTGTTCAATACTGTAATTGAGTTGTAGATTTGCCGTATTCTAAAGTTATTCATTAAAATGATTTCCAATTTAGGTGTTACAGTCTGGGAGTTGTTAACATACGGTGGAAGACCTTATGAAACTATTCCAGCAAGAGAGGTTCCAGATTTGTTAGAAAAAGGTGAAAGATTGCCACAGCCATCCATCTGTACAATAGATGTCTACATGCTTATGATCAAATGTAAGTATTATGTTTTGACATATCATATTATAAACATCCTCCTTACAATTTTTCTTTCATACTACTAGAAAAATAAAAAGAAAAAAAGGAATTATTTTTATAAAATCCTAAAAACTCTTTATACTGTGAACTCTTTACAATATTTTCTTTGAAATATTTCACAGAGAAGTCTTAAACACAATGTATTTAAAGAGTAAAAATAGAACCATCATAAGATCACTTGTTTATCTCTCTGTTCATCTGTCAGAGCTACTAGTCTTGAAAACAATGGAACATGGAAATTTAAAACTTGCCACAATTTTAAATGCTATTGATCCAGCTGTTTTTCTTTAAAACTGCAGAACATGGGAAGTTCAAATTCGCCAAAGTTATGAAGGCTATTAATCCACAAAGTTATAGATTATTAAACTTTCACAAATATTTTCAGAAAAAATTATTTAAATTAATTAGTTGATCTTTTTTTTAATATTGTGTAAGGGATTATCGTACAACACCTAACTCAAAAATGTATTTGTTTTAATTTTATGTATTACATTTTCATAAATATTTATGAAAATGTACTGAAAAAATATGCTCCCATCCCTTAATTCCAAATACTGTTGTAACTACGATTGCAACTAAAATTATGACAAAAATGAGAGGTAGTAGATGTTTATTTAAATCTTGCAGGAAAATTGTAATGATTATCCTAGGTCACATAGTTTTCAAGAAAACTACATTTTTCCATTGTATACAAATTTTACTTAGTAGGGAAGTTAAGGGGTGCCGGGCATCCTTACCAATGCAGAATCATCTAAATGTTCTTAATAATGATTTTTGAAAAAAAAATATTAATTAGCTGAGATATTAATTAAAAATCTTTCTAGAAAACAGCAGCACTGACCAAGGTAGCATTGCAACTTTCAAAGTGTATTTGGCACAATGTCAAGTTTAATCTTTGTGCAAGGTCTTTGCTATATGAAACACTTTGTATGAGTGAAATTCTCTCTTGACTGATTATTTTTATTTGTAAAAGGAGTGTGGTAATATTTTTCATGTTCTCTTAATTAGGTTGGATGCTTGATGCTGAATCTCGTCCTACTTTCAAAGAACTTGCTGATCAGTTCTCAAAGATGGCCCGAGATCCTGGTCGTTTTCTAGTCGTTAAAGGTGATAAACTTATGCAGCTACCAGCCTTCTCAGCACATGATATCAGAGACCTGATTCGAACTATAGGAATGTCTGTCGATGCTCCAGGTGTTGTCATGGATGCTGAGCAGTATCTTCATCCAAGTTTAGATGAAGATCAGAAAACTGAGACAGATTCTGTAGATAAAACTAAGGTAATGTATATATATATATATATATATATACATATACATACATATTTTTTTTATTAAATTAAAGTACAATTGAAATGTTATAAATGTTTGCATAAATTTAAGTCCCATTTATTTGGTTATAGGTTTTGGTCTGCAATTAAAATAATGGTGACATTTAAAATTCTACTGTTTTTGAGATATTATCTATTTTTAAATCTGGGATGTTAGAAATATTCTCAACCAGTTCATAATAAAATATAAATAAATATAAATTTTAATCTAAAAAAATAAAAAACTGCTGTTTTTGCTACATTTGGAAGCTTCACTAATTGAAAAATCCATTTATTTATGTAGAAAAGTGGAGAATCTAAAAATTCTATATATATATATTTTTTAAAATGTTGTAAGAAAGCTGGGGATATTCTTTATTATGTGTGGAACAATTTTACAAAATGTACAGTAGTTATTCTTTTTTATTGAGAAAATTAAAAAAATTATGCAAGAAGAAAAAAAAATGTATAAAAATGAAATTATTTAAATAATTATAAATAATTAAATGATTTGATTTAGGAATTATTTAAAAAACTTAAAATTTAGTAAATAAATTTTATGCTTTTTCTTTTAACAAAAAAAGTATTAATTTTCTGAATTATGACTTTTATTATGATATCAAATCTTTGCATTTATATCCTAATAAATAATAGCAAGTAAAAATAGAGTATGGAACCATTTATCCAGAAACCAGTTAACCGGAAAACCAGTTATCCAGAATGATATTTCTAATAGATTGATGTTAGAATCTTTGTAGAAAAAAGTGTCATATACTACCAGTTTGACACATACATTGCTTGAAACAAATGTATAGTTTGATAATAGCATCTAGTATTTGAAATAGAAGCATATATAGTTATATAATAGATGTTTTCCTTTTTATGCAGAGAAAACGGAAGAATTTTTGTTCCCAAGGAATTCTCATAAATTATCTTCTTTCAAACTCTAACATTTGATCTTACCTGCATCTGATTCTTAGTTCAAATAATCTAATAATTAATTTAAAATTTGAAGTAATACCATAACCACATATATCCCATAAAACTTATCAAATGGATGTTGCTTTAATGTCCAACCAGTTAACCAGAAAAATCAGTTATTCAGTATATGTCTGACCCCAACCACTCTTGATAAATGGTTCTGTACTGTAATCGGATTTTATTAATAAACAACAAAATAATAATATACATATCTTTTAAATTTCCAGAATGGGTCTGAAAATCACCACTCTCCTACACTATTTCTACCCAATAATAATTTTCAACAGTGCTCTGAGCTGATGCAGGGCATACCTTTACAGGGCAATTCTTCTGTATGGTACAATGGCGATGCACCGTCAGATCAGACTCCTGTGCCAAGATATTGCCCCGACCCTCTAAATGTAGTGGGAAAAGGTAAGTGTTTATTTTTTATAGCTTCTTTTAGCTTATATATTTTTCTATCTACATGAAATACATTGAAAACTATTGTTGATTCTAGAAAGAAAAAAAAAAAAAAAAAAAAAGAAAAAAAAAGGCCACTAGGCAGAAATTTTTAAAAAAGGGAACACTTTTCTAAAAAAAGAAAAAAGCACACTCCACCTTAAACAGCCACCGGGCACATCAAAAGGGTTTAAAAAAGCTGCTGGGTGCATAAAAGAAATTAAAAGAGCCACTGGGTACTGTGTCCTTTCTTCCTCTTTTGACCTTCACTTAATCATCATATTTTTAGGTTAGTTAGTAAACATAGTTGTAATCCTTTCTACATAATAATACACAAACAAGTTCATTTAGGGAACTGGTCTTAATCTTAATCTTCTTCAGTTTTTTTATGTTAGTTCCTTTATATTAGACCTGAAGTGTTAAAAGTCAGGATTATTATTACCATTTAATTTTTATAGACAAAACTCTTCATTTGCACCTTTTAGAGGTCTGCACGGGCCCGGGCCTGGCCCGTGGCCCATACCCGGCCCGGCGGAATTGTTTCAAATTTTCTAATGGGCCGGGCCGGGCCGGCAGAATTAGAATAGTTTTCTCAACGGGCCGGGCCGGGCCGGCAAAAAAATCGAACGGGCCATACGGGCCGAGCGGGGCCGATAAAAAAATTTTCGGGCCTGCCGGCCCGTTCTCAAGATTTAAGCAGAAACGTTAAAATATGATCTATTTTCAACGCAAATGGTTTTAACGAGAATAAATATAAATGTGCGTCACGAGCCATACTAGTTTGACAGCCTCAATATAAAAATGTAACTTGTACAGTGTGAGATCGGCATCGGACAGTTAAATTGTGTGTAACCCGTTTTAATATTTTTTTAGCTGACTCATACCGGGCCGAGATCAAGCTTGCATCATTTTTCTACATATAGACTTACCGGACAGGAATAAGACTTAATTGTTCTCAAGACAACATGACTTGTAAAATTATTAACAGCGATAAAGAACTTATGTTAGATTAATCTTTGGATATATACTTCTTGATGGTTTTTAAATTAATTTCTCAATAACGCGAAAGTTTGATGGTTTTTAAATTTATTTCTCAATAACGCGAAAGTTTGACACATTTTCAGATTAATTTTTAATTGTAAAAACATAAAAATGATAAGCCTGACTATTAAAGGCATTTGGAATCGAATAGCATTTTTCATTTTTGATGAATAAAATACTTGCATAAATTTGTTCAGATACAATAATTTCTCAAATGGTTGCAGGTTTTTCTCCCTTCCCAAGCTGTCGCTTCCGGAAATTCTATTTAAAATGCCGACTATAACAATAATTTATTTCCTTTTAGTATTCTTAAATTGCTTGTATCAAAAAACGGTTAATGCCACTTGATTATATAGTTTCTGAATAAAGATACCTGCAGTGCGTTTCTGAGAAAAAAATGAATTTATAAATGTATCAGAAAGGCGTATATTTGAGTTAACGAATGAATTTGGATTTAAAATCTTTAATATAATGATATAGAAATATTTTTATAAATCTTCTTTTATTAAACAGCTTCAAAAGTTACGATGTTTTTAACTTTCTTTTTTCTTTTATTCTAGGCCATATTAATTTTTTGATGAATCTCTATTTGATTTTTGAAAGCCTAAAAATCTTAGTAATCACTAATGTTGCTAGTGTGTATTTCGTGTAAAATATACTGTAAAATCATTCCATAGATATGTATGCAGTATTCTTTAAAGAGATCTTAATTATATGAAAAAATCTGAATTTTTTAGAAATTGTAGAAATTGTAACGGGCCAAAACGGGCCGGGCCGGGTCGGGCCTGTTTTCACTGATTTCTGTACGGGCCGGGCCGGGCCTAAAATATAAAAATTTAAACGGGCCGGGCCGGGCCCGTCCCGAACTTTTAAGTTTTACAACGGGCCGGGTCGGGCCGAAAATTTTTTCCTACGGGCCGGGCTTGGAAATTCCGGCCCGTGCAGACCTCTAGCACCTTTTGCTTTTATTATTGCATTTCAATTTTTCCCTGTGTGGAACTAGGATGGAGATAATGCATAACTTTATTAATGATTTGGGATCTTTTGATTGATGTCTGTGAAGAACTTTCAAACTTTTTTAACAAATTTAATAACATAAAAAAATGCATTCAGAATTTTTTATCTTAAATCCAATTAGAATTTGAAGTAAAAATTGCTGCATCTGGAAAAAAACTTATCTGAAGTAATTTAAATTTTGAGCAACAGATTTTAAATAGTAAGGAGAAAATATTGGAATTAAATTTAAATTTTTAAATTTTAAAAGGTTTTAATTTTATTATCATTTTATACATATGCAGTAGAAATCTCTAATCTGATTATTGGGCTACCTTGTTCATTTAAACAAAATTTTATATTCAACAAAATTTCAACATAAAGGAAGTAAGAAAAGGATGCAAATGACAAAGAGAATGAGTTAATAATATTTGTTTATTTATTATTATTATTATAGTAATAAAATTATATGCAAAATGCTTTTTTTTTTTTTTTTTTTTTTTTTTTTTTTTTTTATATATATAACTACCAAGACAAATAATTTAATTTTTTCTTAAAATTCTCAACATTTTGCAGTTTGGATTACCAGGCTTCTGGAACAATGTGGTTCTAGTACTAGTGTATGCCTCATTCATTTCTAGATTAATATTTAACTATCTAATTATTTTTAAAATAGTCTAAACACTAAAGGCTATTTGAATTGTTTAGAGGATTCAAGGTATCAAAAGTGGAGAATGATGTATGTGTATATGCAATAATAAATGTGTATGCATGCATTCACAATGCTAGTATAAATTGTATGCATACACTTTTAATACATTATAAAAAATGTAAAACTTTTTTTTTTTTTTTTTTTTTTTTTTTTTTGAAAAGGAAAGCATACAATTTTACATTGTCTTTATAATGGCAATGTCTTTAAATTTGGGCATTTAAATCTATAAGAAGTTTAGCAGAAAGAGGATAGTTGCTATAAAGATTTAGTCATTAACTGATATAAATAAATATATTTTTTATGTTCAATTTATATATGCATTTTTTTTTTCATTTGTAATTCTAGTGTTTAGTAGTTAAATAATAATAAATAACCTGAATTTCTCAGTTTATTGTAAAACTATATTTAATAAGTTAGCAACAATGTAAACCTTCTAAAATGCTGAAAGTTCAATTTTTAAAAATAGTTGTATTTAATAAGTTACATCCACACATAATTATAAAAATGAGAAATTTTAAATAATTTCTTAAAAAACACATTATTTGTGTTTAAAGGGAGAGGGAGGGGGATGAAATTTAACAGCTTGTATCTCAGTTGATATTTTTAAAAAGACATTGTGATAAACTATAATTTGTTGACTATCTAAGGTAATTAATAATTATTGTAGGCCTTGTAACATTATTTTTATTTAATTTTAAAAAGCTTTTGGTCATGCAGAATAGAGGATAGTTTTATCTTATTGTATGCTAACATTACTATCCCTTTTAACTTCTTTAGTCCTGAGGCAAATTCTATAACGAGCCAAAAAAAAACCAGCTTAAAATTACTATAAAACAACTCAAAAGATGCATCCGTATATACATCCATGCTTACGATATGTTCACATTTATTTAAAAGATCTAGACATAATTCTAGAAGTATTAAAATTAATTTAAAAGGTTATTTTTAGTGTCTCCTACAGGCGCCATCAAAACTCCGGAGGTTATAGTTGTTTCCATTTTTGTCTTTTATTTATTTTTATTTTTTTTAAACATTGTATGCATTTATTTTTGTAGGTGATATGTACAAATTAGACTCTGAAAAGTACTTAAGTCAGCAGCCATCTCTGCCAGTAGACGAAGAAGACTATTTAATGCCAGCCTCTTGCTCACGGGGTCCTTCAGTTCGATACATGGACCTCATTGGAGATACACATTTACCTGGTATGCATCCTTTCTTTCTTTCTTTTTTTTTTTATAACTATGAGGGGGAGTCTGAAAATAAGTTTCCCCTGGCATCTGTACACAGAGGTGCATATAAAAGTCAAACATTATAATGAAATATGAAAGATACGACACAATTTTATTTGTCAACATAAGTGCCAAGCACATTGAGACATTTGTCATACTGCTTGATAAGCTGAAAAAACATCCTCCATGAAAACCAGGGCTTCGCACATGGACAAGCTGTTAAACTCTTCTTCCATGTACAAAGACCTGAGTTTTTCCTGGAGGGCTTTTTGAAACTTATCAAACGGTATGACAAATGTCTCAATTTGCTTGGCACTTATGTTGACAAATAAAGATATGTTTTATCTTTCATGTCTCATCCTATTTTTTTACTTTCATTCACAACGCTGACTACAGTCGACTAGGGAAACTTAATTTTAGACTCTCCCTTGTATTACATTAGAGAAAGGATAAACAATTCAATGGCAATAAATTATTTTGGCAAAAAAAAAAAAAAAAAAAAAAAAAAAAAAAAAAAAAAAAAAAAAACTTTAGAGGGGGGGGGGGTGGTTGATTTAAGCTTCTTTTTTTTCTTCTTTTTCCCCCAAAGAAAGCTAAAAATCTTAAAAAATCAATATTTTTGGGGTGTAATATGCCAGATAGAGCTTTGTCTTTATGCTTCTTATACTTACAGTGCCAACATATGTTGAGTTGACTTAATTTTATAATTTGAAGCTGATATTTTTTTAATATGTGTGTGTGTGTACAAGTTTTCTCTATAATGCTGAATAATTGTTGTATTTAAAATTTTAGTTAAATAATTGGTAAATGGATATAACTTCATGTAGATACTATTCAATATTTAATTGATTTTTATAATGAAAAATTTTGTGATGGCTATGATAAATTGTCCATTCCCTATTTTAACTGGCATAATTCATAGCAGAATTTTTCTAACCTTCAAGAAAAAATATTTATGTTATACATAATAAAACCATGCAATATGTCTAAAAAATAGGGTGACCCTGCTTGTTGATCAAATAAAGTCAGTGCAAGAGATTTAATTGTATTTCCTTCCTTTTAAATTTTAGAAGCAAACTAACATGATTGCTACAACTCTCAGAATATTCCATAATAGACTAAAATCTGTTGAAATTAAATAGCAACAAAATTATAAATAAATTTCTTTATTGCCATTTTTCCAGTGGTTGATTAAGCAAAAGAAGTCAATTGAAAATCTGCTTGATTCATTAAATTAAAGGTTCTTTAATCATCAGGTGCAAACATTCATTAAATCAAACATGATACAAATATCAAAAATTTTAAAAATAGCTGAGCCATATATTTGAATTAAGATACAACAAAACAAAAACAGGTTGCTGAGATTTCATCTATTTAACTGTGAAAGGAAATGGAGATATTCATGTGAAGACATCACCACTGCACATCATTAATCTTGTCACTTGTACATGAAAATAGAATATTTTAGTTATTGGAAGCTATTTTTTTAAAAAAGAGAACTTTTTAAAAATTATCATTTTTTAAGCAATTTTGTAATGTAATTCTGGAGTAACTTTATGTCCAACAGAAACCTAAATCACTATTTTTTTAGAGAATAATAAAAAAAAAAATAAATAAATAAATTAAAAAAAAAAAATTGAATATATTTTCAGAACAAAATAAAAAATCTTGCATTTAAGGGTTAAGAATTTCTACACAATATGTATTAATTTTAATCAACAACACTAATTCTTTCCCTCTTTTTTATTATTAGAAACAGTTGATGTGAGGCCTATCAGCTACTACCACTATATTCCAGACTTCATTCCTGTTCGAAGGCATGCTATGGACAATTTAGAATACCACATGATGAACGACAACAACAGTGCCAACATGCAACCTCCCTTACCACATTTTCAGAGGTTACCTAGTACTGAGTCAGAACCTGACTATATCGGTGCAAAACGTGAACTTATTTCTGTACCGCATCATAGGAATGAAACGACTGTATAAACTAAATAGCCAATTTCCTATAGAATCACAAATACTCCCATGCCTTCAAAACTGTCATGTGTTTTCTAGCAAAAAACATACACGACTTTAGTAATGAAGTCATAGTTACTAATATATGTTTCTTATTACTGTTTTCATGTCATTAAATATTTTTATGGAGACTGGAGAAGTTATGTATTTTAGAGAGAAGAATTTTTTTAAATTGTTGTGTTACATTTTCATCTATGGGACCAATTTTCAAATCATTAAAAATGTTCACAAGCAAGGTTTAAAAAGTGCCAGACTTTTACATCTTTCAAAAAAATCATCTGCATCCTCGCAAGTTTAAAAAAAACCCTGTACAGTGTGATTGTATTTTTAACACATTATGTCTTCACATAAGGTGTTATTATCCAAGACTGATGTGAAATGAAAGTGATCCATGTTCTGATGTGTACAATATTTTTTTAAGTGAACTTTTTTATTTTTGTAAATATTATAAACTGTATACATAGTGGTGCTTCTGCATTCCAGAACGAAAAGGATCAAAACTTACTTGTTAAATGCCAAACTTTGTGCCTTAGCTTTTGAATGCATTCAGGGAATGACTGTAATCTGTAATGACCCCCTCCCCTCTTTTTTTTTTCTACTTTTTGTTTTGTACAGTGATGCTTTTTTATTTTAAATTTGTGATATTGTGTTTTAGTGTATATGTAATTAAGTTTTACTATTCATGTAATAATTTAAAATAAACTATTGACACAAAGGTATTAAAATCCTTATCTAGTGAATTTCTGAAGAAATTTACATATTTTATCTTTTTTTTTATGAATTTAATGATTCAGCATAATGTTTGTAAAAAATTATATGTTGATTACTCTTATCTTCACTTTTAAAAATATTTTTTAAATTATTTTTAAAAAAATGATAGAAAAATTAACAGGTCTTAATAATTTTAATAATTTTTCATGAGTACTGTGGATAGATCTTAAAATTGCCTATGTAATTTATCAAAACTTTCATAAGATTTAAAATAATCCTAAGTATTATCTGTAAAACTTCTAATCAGTTTTTGTACACTTGTGATATTAGACATATCATAAGTGTGCAAACTTTGAATTACTATCATTATTACTAGTTACTGTTTTTTATTTGCTCTAAGTCTATTTTATTCTTGATTTTCAAATTTATTATTATTTCCTCCCCCCCCCCTTTAGTTTTAACTTTCACTTGTTTTTCCTGCCATACACTAATTTAGGAAATGTTATTTGTTGCACACAGTCTAGTTTCGACCAAAATAAAGCTTCTTTCATAAAAATTTAAATTGAGACAAAGAATTAATTCATATAATATATATGCATACTATTTTTATGCCAGAAATTATTCAACAATTTTTATAAAATAAAAGAATTTAAGTAATATAGATATATCATTCATTTCATATTGTATATTTCCTTTTGTGGGAGAGTCATTTTCAAACTCTATAAAAGACTTCCTAATGTCATGAATTAAGTGAATCTGTTAGAATATTACTATGTTTTCTGATTTACAGTTACAATTACAGTCATTCCCTATTGTACCTATTATTTGTTTTTTTTCTGTGGCATCAATCAATATACTTCTGCTTTCTTTACTTGTGACTGTTGTGAATAGATACATGTGATTACTGCACTGGTTATGTGACACTACTCTTACGAAGGTTGTTTCTACCTGCCTTTAATTTTAACTTTGTGAATATCATTTCAGAGTTGTGTAATTGAATAGACTAGCTATTCTTTTACGACAGTTAAAGTGCCATATGGCTGTGTTGATTATGTTGTGTTTTAGTCATATATGTGTGTTTTTAGGAAGGAGTCTGCTATTGTATCATAATAATTTCAAAAAAGCATACTGCTGACACTGAAATTTAGCTGCATTTATTGAAGATTTTGTTGTATATTCTTGAAAAAAAAAGTCTTGCTTTCACTTTTGTTTTACTTTTTCAAAAAAAAAAAAACTTTTATTAATGGTTAAAGTTTTGACATTTTAAATTATTAGAAAATTTACTTGTCTACAATTGAAAAATTACCAGTTTTCATTTTTATTATTCAAAGTATACAAAATAAATATTAAATAGATAACTACAAAACAAATAAACAACATGAATATTTAATTTACAATATATTTATTATTAAATAAGTGCAAGTATATCGAAGTTTTAAAAACATTTAAAATTATTTAAGATTTTAAAAACATTGATGTCGAAAGAAGTTAAATTCCCCAACACTTTCAGCTAAACATTAGCCATCATCAGGGGAACTACTTGCATCTATTTAGTAATAAATGCATTCTGAACTAAGTATTTGTGTTGTTTATTTATATTATAAAGGTGAATGTGATGTTGATAGAAATTTTTTAATTTAAAGATGTTACTAACTGTTGAGTTGTCTGTTAAAATCAACTGATAAAATATACTTATTATTGTTTTTGAATTATTAAATATAAAGTTATTCAAATGAATAAATTATATTTAACAGTAAAATGCTGTTAATGATATTATTGTAAGCGTCAAAACATGATTAAAGAATATTGGAAACATATAAAATAATTCACACAAAAATTATAAAAAAAATAAATAAATAAATAAATAAATAAATAAAAATAAAATAAATAAAAATTATGTTTTTTATTAATTAAAAAAAATGCTGAGCAATTTATGTGAAAAATGTATACATTGTAAATGCATAAAACTTATGTTTAATTTTTTTTACAAAAAGGTAGTAAAAATTATGTTTATCATTATAAAAGTCAACAATAAAAAATTACACATAAAAAAGAAACATAAATAAACAATATACACAGTAAAAACATTAATAAGAATAACTTAGGAATAAGAAATACTCTGTTCAGGTATTTAAAAAAAATCCTTGAATAGCTATCAAAACTATGTTTCAATTGCAGATGAGTTAATTTTCAAATGTTCTTTTAATTCAATATCATTTATTTTTATGCTTTTTCCATTTCTTCTTCATATTTCTGAAAATTAATATTTATTGCTCAACATAAGTGTTATATTACACTATATATTCTAAAATAATAATTTTCTTTAAATCATCATGATAACATGCTCAACTATAATCAAGACTAAATATTAGTATTCCAAACTATATGTAATCTTCATTTTTATATTTTATAGTTTTTTAATCAAAAAAATTTCATCATTTTTAGATTGTGATAATTTAGTTCATTGTCATTGGTAAGGTAATTTTTTTTAGGCAAAATAAAATAAAACTTATTATTTTCCTTTGTTTCAGTTAATAAGAATTAGTAGAATCTCTGTTCTCATTGGTAAAATAAATGCATGATGCTAAAAATTTTAAACTTATAAAAAAGACATCTAGTTTTAAATTAAAAAAAAAAAAAAAATGTAATAGGTATTCCACAAAAATAATTAATTTTAGATTAAACTTCATTAAATATGAAACACATTACATCATTTATTTGAAATCAATTAAACATAATTAAATGGGGAGGGGGGGGTTCCAGTGTTGAATTCAGACTCTTTTCATTGGGAGCTTGGGGAGGGTACATTATAAAGTTCTGGGGAAGAGGGCAATTGCACATTTTGTTTGACCATTGGGAACACAAAATCACAAACCTTCTGAGGGAAGGGTATATCTCATTGCTTCAGATGGAGAGGGGGGGAGGGGGGGTCAGAGGGTGGCCTAGGTCACCCTCTGAATTCAACACTGAGAAAAGTCACTTTCATTAAATATTTCTTTTAAAAGTTGTACAAAAAAAATTTTTTAATTAAAAAAACTTATTTTATAAAGCTTGCCAGAATAATTTTTTTAAAAAAATTCAAAATATTTGTTTTTAGTAGTTGTAAATTTCTTCAAAATATTTTATCACAAACTTCTTGACAAATAAATTTTCTATTTTTTTTCTTTCTTTTGTGTGTATGTGTGTCAAACATTTTTTTTTTTTAAATTACCATAAATTCTTTTTTTATCAAATAATTCCCCCTATTTTTGGTTCTTTTTATTTATTTTTAGTCTTTATTTATTTTTCTCATATTAAATTTCATATTTTTACTCCTATGTTGTTTTCAAGTTTCTTTCTGGTTTAGAATTAGAAATATATTTCAAATATAAGGAAAAATGTATTAAATATTAAAGTTTTTAAAATTGTATGCAGAGATTCTACTATTGTCTACAATGTGCATATGTATAAAAAGTTGGACTTCAATTTTTTATGTTTTTGGAAAGTATAAATATTTGAAATAGTTGAAAATTTTAGAAAATAATCAATACAGGTTTTTTTTTTCTTTAGGCTATGAAAAAATATTCAAGGTATCAAAATAAATAAAGCATAATATATACCATGTGGCCATAATTAAAGCACTTGCATTTGAAAGGCTCTGCAAGCTGGATTATTTGAAATATTAAACAAAGATGATAAACCATGCATACAGCATAGATTATGAAACACTTTCCAACACATTTAGAGTACTATAAGTTGGATAACAAAATTTCAAATTACTAAGGAGAAAGATGTAGTCTAAATGAATAATTGAGAAAAATGCAAAATGCATTTAAAAATGTAATTTCTGCTATTGCCATATAGTCATTAAAATATGTAACTTTTTGTGCAGTCCTACATATGATCTACAAATATGTATGTGTTATATAGTGTTCTAAAAGTTAATTCAGTAACACATAGCACCGTTGAAAATTTTTGTTCAGCAATTTCTACCAAAAAACTGATGTTGGAAAATTTTTGTGAAACTTTGTATATAATCTAAAAATTTTTTTACAACCAGTAATATTTTAAAAATATTTAAATTAAAATAATGAATATCACAACTAAAAATGCATTTTCAACAATTATCATTTATAGGCTTCAGTAGTTTAGATATTGTTCATTTTCTTCTATAGCCAAATTCTTTTGTGTGTCCTTTTAAATGATTGATAAATTCTATACACATCACATTCTATAACAAGAATCTTACCGTACACTTCAGCAATATATATCAATTTCAATGCATTTAAAAATACTGTAATTGTAAATTCAATTCTGAATATTGTACATTCAAAAAGATGGCAAACAATTTCCCCTCGTAAATCATAATATAATGGAATTCTTTTAAGCAATCCTGTGAATAAACTGAAAATACCATATACATCATTTTCAATACTGAATATGCCATAGTAAACTCCAATAACAAAGGTTAATTTCATGGCTATCAGATTATATTTATGCGAGTCAGAGCACAGACATAAAAGCTGAATTCATAAACATTTTTCAACTATGATGGAATGTGTTAAAAACAATTGGTATTTTTTCAGTTTGGAGCTTGTGAAAATAAGTTCTATATTTAAAATCAAATTAATAATTTAAAACAGATACTGGTAAATGTAATAGAGAAAGAGAGATTTCCTACCAGTTAAATTTTTAAACTTTTTGTATGAAAAATTTCATATGATGCATTATTTTTATCAAAATTATAGTAATTATAGCACTTCTATGAAATATCTTCATCTCAAAAGATATTGATATAAGTTATATATTAATAAGTATTTTTGTTAACATTTACTAATAAAACATCGTTAAAGTTTAATCATAGGTAAAACTTACTATTTATCTCTTTTATTGCATAACTTCTATTCATATACTCTAAAAAGTATATATCAATGCTTTTAAAAACATTTCAAATTGTTAACTTATAGAGTCTTTCAAATACATGCAATTTAATTATGGACACCCTGTATATATATCCCCACGCAGATTTCCAATATTCAGAAGTTCAACTGCATATGTGCAGAAATACTATTTTGCAAAATTTAGGTTATTTCATTTTCAGTTGTATCATGTTTTCTTCTGTCAAAGAAATGTTAAAAGAAACTGCAAACTTGTGGCAATCTTGATGAATGTGATAGTTATACAATCAGAATATAAGTTTGTGATTTTATTCGAAGCACTTGTGAAAGTTTATCATGTTGGACCAATTTAATGGCTCAATAATTTAATTTTGTTTGTGTTGATTTGTATTTTTGTTAACTAAAAATCTTTATATCTTCTTTTATTTGTTCTTTTTTTAGGATTTAATGAAGTTTTTTTATGCACTTGTTTTGGCCATAAAAAATTATTTTTTGATTCAATTTTGTAAATTTTTGTACATTACTTTTTACAGTTTACAGTAGCATTTAAATCGAATCTATTTTACGATTGTTTTTCTTTATGTTTTAAAAAGTTCAAATCAGATAAATTTTTATCAGTTTTTGTAAAATTTGTACAAAAATCCTTCTTTTGGGATAAAGTGATTAGAAAGCAGTGTTTTGTTGCAATAAATATTTTATACAAAATATTCCATGTCTTCTCTTTTTTTGTTCCTCTTTTATTACAAACATCATAGCAGTTGTTAGAATGTTCTCAACCAGATTGCATCTTTATTTACATATCTTCACTGGCAACAGGACCAAAGTAGAACTTAGTTTATATGGGTTGAAGAAGTTACGTTAAAAAAGTAAGCATAGTATGGCCCCTGAAGTTTGCACAAACAAAGGTTGTGTGGATTTTAGAATTTAGCACATTTCTGGCCATTGCTTTGTTTACATTTTAAAACAATAATTTGAATGTAATAATACAATCAAAACTATAATGAATGCTTACAATATATAGTGAAAAATTAAAATAAACTAAAATAATAAAAATTAAGATAATTTAAAAAAATGATTAAATTATTAAAAGTAGAGCTCAAATAATTAATAAGTATAATTAAATGAGTATAATAAAGATGAGATACATTTATCTTGAATTTTTCAATGAAACTTTCCTCAAAAAGAGACTTTATTAATTCACATAAAATAAGGAAATTTTATTTCACTTTTAGTTAGATTTAATAACCAAAAAAGCTTGAATAATACATAAATATATTTTATAAAAAGATTTTAATTGCCAGTGATATAGCAATATCTTGAAATTTTTCAGAAGTAAATTTATACTTCCTACATGAAAAAGCACGAGTTTGGTCATATTAACAAGAATTAGATATTAAATTACAGAATGATATAAAAATAAAGTTATTTTGTACATGCATCTGAGCTGAAAGTTTCATTGTTTAGACCTCTGATGGTGTGTAGATTTTAGGCATTTGCAGATTTCAGGAGGTATATTTTATAGATGAGGGTTACTATTTGACTGTAATCCTTGCTTAATGAGAAGAAACATTATCATCATGAAGAATGAGTCTCTTAATATTCATCTCCTGAAGAATTTCTGGAAGACGCATAGTCAGGGGCCTAGCTAAGAAGGAAGGGGGGGGGGGGCAAGGAGAGCCTCCCCCCGAATATTTGCACATGTTGTTACAATTGACAAATTTATAAACTGAACTGGCAAATTAGTTCAAAACTTTAATAAAAAACTATTATTTACTTTCTATTTCAGATCGATTTGATGAAAGTTACTAATATAATTAGAAATATTACTAAGCTTTTTGCAAGTATAAACTCTATTGCATTTTCTAATTGTGATAACTTGGTAAAATTATAAAACTAGTTGGTAAATGTCAAGAACTATTTATGTTTGCTTTTCACTGAGTTGGCAAATACTGAATTTTGACTCGGCAATTTAAGGCTTGTTCCCCCATCAATAAAAAGTCTTTGCGAGAGTCCTGGACATAGTAGCATAGCAGTCAGCTGTAAATGTATTCTTTCCCTCTAGCTTAATGGCTTTCCTAGACTAATGCTTCAGAAGTACACAACATACATTACTTTTTTCATGGCTTGTTGTCTTTTCACCATTATTGTTTTGGAATCATCTTCAAAGACCCACACTTTACTTGATTTGTTGGAATATAGAAAAAAGTATGTACATCTCACCACTAGTCATGATTTTAGGAATAATGAGGTAGCCACCATCATTAAGAAATTTTAGGGTTTCTTTACTGATTCTAACACGCTCTGTTTTTTGGAGTTCTGTTAAATTATGAGAGAACTAATGACGATTTATCTTTTCATGTGCAGTTCTGCATGAATAATTTTATGAAAAGCTGTGAATCCAACACTCTTTTTATATCATTTATAGATACAGCGATTAACACACATCTATTATTCATATAATCGTTTTCTGAGACCACTGAGAATGGTCTTATAGTGTATTCTTCATTCAAAGAGAGTTTTTCATCTCCTTTTGAATTCTATAACATATCTGAATACCGTAGCATGACATTAATAACAAGGCATGGCATGAACTTTATTTCCATATGCTAATTGTAAACATTTAAGGCATTCTTGTTGATTCATCACCACTTTAAATTCATAGAAAATAATAGCTTGATAATGCTTTTGTGTCAAATCCATTTTTTCTTTGTGCAAAATTTATTCTACAATAGCTAAACTGTAACTGTTGCCACAAATTATCATCTGTGGACATAAATGAATTCAAATTTATATATCCAACTAATAATTTTTTGGCACTTATATCCTGGCCCTGTCTCAAAAATTTCAGAGTTACCCTTAAAAAAATGTGGAAGAATTGCACAGTTTGGTTAGATAAATTAAGTTCTAATTTATATAAGGAAAAAAAATTAAATAAAGCCCTGTAAGTGGTTTATTTTGACATGCGAAGTCATCTGCATAAATTTTAAAGTGCACATTTTGATGAATTTTGAATGATTTGTTAGTGAAGTGTAATTTATTTAAAATGAACCAATCAATGCTAAATAATTAACATTAGTTAAACACATTCACATCTATTATAGCATTTAGACCTTCATATGAGAATATGAGTTTCAAAAGTTGCCTTATCCAATAAATTACGAAAAACCTCTGACTGCATCCATTGGTTTTCATTGTAAACCAACATTTTAAAATGCCAGAAATACTCGATAAAACTAATTTTTTGCAGACTGTAATGTTTTTTGATACAGGTTTACCAACAGAATAGATTGATAGAGAAAATATGATTTTTTAAATTTTGGATAAGGCGAATTTTAAAACTCACATTCTTCATTGTCTACATATTTTCTTCAATTTACATAAAGTGAGGAATCCTCCATGATTTGAAAGTCTTATACTGTTTGGTAAGAATGCCTTTATAAGGTATGAGAACAATAGGGATAAATCGGTTACAATTAATAAAAAAACATATGATAAATAATGTAAAAAAAAAACCCTTAATAATACCATACAAATTAAATAAGCGTTATTGTGTTATTAAGACATTTTTTTAATTTATTTGTATATCGCACAAGTTTTTCAATCTTTTATTAAAAATATATGAAGACATGAGTTTTAAAACTTGTTTTATCCACAAATTAAAAAATTGAGTTTCATATAACAATTTAGTCTATTGGCGAACCAGCATCGAAAAAACACTACAATTGGCAAAGAAAACTATAGTTTTATCGCGCATTTTTGGCATTATAAAATCACAATGGATGCAATCGGAGGTTTTTCTCGATTTCCCGAAATATGATTTTCTGGATAAGGCGAGTTTTGAAATGGATGCCCTCAATTTTACGTTGATATATAGATGACGTTGTCAATATCGCGGATGACGTTACGAAACATTCAGTTTTTTACCGATTTCGTCGACATTTTCTCTCATTTGATTTTGTATAAAATACATTTCTATCCGTCTGAACGCTTCAGAATTTTTGCAGGTGATGTAAATTTGGTCTATAGAGATGCTTTGAAATGATTAGGTTAAAAAATACGGATGTTTAGTTACTTTTAACGTAGAAAAATATCGTCTCCGTGAGGCGCGAAGTGACCTACATTAGCTGGTGTATTTGAAAAGGTTAAAATTTATATTTTTAAATATCGCTTACACCATGGATTAGAAAAATATTTCAGCTTAAAAAAATATTTTTTGTTTGTTGATACCTTTAAAATTGCTTCCTGAAGAAGATAAACCTCGATGAAACACTTGGCTTTTTTTTAGTATTGATTTTGTCGAAAATCCCCCACATTTTATTTTGTGAAATATATTTCTACCCATCCGAAAATTTCTAAATTTTTTTTGGTAATGTAAATCTGGTCTATTGAGATGCTATAAAAAGATTGTTAAAATGCGAAAGTCTAGTTACTTTTCGCGTAGAAAAAAAATATTGCCTCGGTAAAACGCGAAGTGACCTATATTTGCCGGTGTATTTGAAATAATGTCTAAGGCTGTTCTCAAGTGCTCTGCTCAACAAGAGCAAGTCGTTTTGACGCATTTACAAATTCATTTTTCAGGGGAAAAATATAAATTAGAAAAGTCCTGACAATGGAAGCAATTTGAAATCGAACTGTGTTTTTTATTTTTTGATAAATAAATTACGTATTGAGTTATAAGCTATTTTGATCACGTGACGAACATGTTTTTCAAAAAAGAAAAATGATTAGATAGTTTCGATTAAATAGTTTCTTGTAGTTTCTAGTTTCATGTATTTCCGAACAAAAATAGACTAAAACTTATCATTCAAACTGATAAGCCATAAAGATGTCTTTTTTGATTTAAGAACAGCCTTAAATGCCTACGCTAGTTATTCAGAAAGTTCCAGATGATATTGTTAAGTCTATGGAGGCGTTATTTTCAAATTTCTCGCTCAAATTTTAATATTTTTATATGAATTTTATGCATAAGATAGTTGAGGATGCTACAAACAGACTAGTTTTTACTTTTTCAATTTTGGTTATAGTTTTTTATATTAAGAAAGTTTCAATTTCAGAATCGGTTCCAAAAGTTAAAATAATTTTAAAAAATCGAAAAAGTAAAAATTAGCCCGGTTGCGGATTGTCCTCAACTGTCCTATGAAAACAAGAATCATGTAAAAATATTAAAATATTAGCTAGACATTTGAAAATAACGCCCCTATAGACTTAACATTGTCATCTGGGTCTTTTTGAGTGACTCTTAATACAAATTTTTAAAATTCTGAGTCTCAGGTGCATCAGGAGACACTTTGGGCTAGCCTCATAAAAATCTTCAGCCTCATGCGTCCTATAGATTTTGCTAACCATCGCACACAGACAGAGAAATAGCTGAACTTTCTTTTATTAGCATAGATACTGGGACCGGGCCGGAATTGGACTTATTTGTGTCAGGATGTTTGGGGCAAGTAATTCGTTTTGCACAACTTAGTAATAGTTATAATGGACTTTTGTTATCGGAAAAATTATTTATTGAAATGCACACTACAGACGAACCCATGTACAATATTGCACCTCTGACTGCATCCATTGTATATATTATAAGTAATATCCAATTATAAGTAATCATAAGATCATATTATAAGCCAATCAGAACCATCAGAATTGTATTCATTTAATATATATATATATATTATAACACGTGTCTTGCACAGGATTTGAACTCGAACCCCTCGGTATGGCAGTAGCTGTCGCTACCGATCACGCCACTGGGGCGAGAAAATAGAGTCAGGAATCTTTAGGAATATACTTTAATAAATTTAAGAGAAATATTTTCAAAAATCTTTATTATTATTTTTTATTATGCATGCTCAAAAATTATGATATTTTTAACCATCTTTTCCTTTTGATTCTAAACTACATTAAATTTTTAAATGTGTCTTAATTTGAATGTAATAGTCTGAGTATCTAAGTAGGGGTCTCCGTGGCCGAGTGGTTAAGACACCATGCTGCTAATCGCTTGCGAGAGTAGGAGATTGTGGGTTCGAATATCACTGACTCCATTGCACACACTTTTTGTGTGGATCTCCCGGTTGCACTTCTCTTGTGTTGTACAATTTCCTTGTGCTATCTCGTCCCCGTAAAATTGACGATGACTTATAAGTAGGCTTCATGTCGAGCACACAAGTCAGATGTATGTTGTAACAATCTAAGTAATTGCTAACTCTGCGGATATATAGTAATTTAAAATATACAGAATATAGAGCAACTAATCTAAAATTTTCCGTAAATATATGCAGTACTCTTTAAAATAATCTTCAATTTATATATATATATATACAAAAAATTTGTAGAAATTTTGTTGGATCAGACCTGGTTTAACTGATTTTTGCACGGGCAAGCCGGGACTATTTTCACTGATTTTTGAACGAGCCTGGTCGCCAAATAAATGGGTTAATTGTGAGCCCATAACAAATGGGTCCAGTTGGATCAGGGTCAAACTTTTAGTTTTTACATCAGGCTGAGCCGAGCTAAGATAACTTTTATTCAAGCAGGGTTCGAGCCTGGAAATTTCGGCCCATGCAGGCCTCTAGGTTACAGTGTATAACTTCAAAACGCAGCTATTTGAAAACCATAAATTCGAGTCTTGGCGCGTCCCGTTGTTGATTTGGAATGATATCACCTGTTCAACTTTCATTTCCGAAACACAAATTACGAGACGATTTTATCGTCGATTCCGTTATCTCGTTAACGCGGATGTTGGATTTCCCATAAGCGTCCACATTCTACCGTGAACACGAGAAATACTGTTTTATTTTCGCTTCTCCTTAGGATTACTGATTGTAAAGTAAGGAAAAAAATAATTTTTATTCATTTTTCTATATATTATTAGTGAGTAATTTGGTACAAAATTTTAAGCAGGTATGTCGTCATAAAATATTTTCAGAATGTTTAAGAAATCAAAAATTGCATAAGCTCTTTTATTCATTTATCTGGAGAACACGTTGTTCTTGTCGGCTGATAATTAACCATTCACAATTATCCCTTATAACTTTGTTTTCATTCTTACTTATTATCTTTCTTCATTCTATTTCTTTTCCATTTTATGATCAAACACTATTATTTAATTTCATGCTTAGTATAATGATTTGCACGGGTCGGAATTTCCAGGCCCTGGCCCGGCTCGTTTATATTTTCATACTTCACGTCCCGGCCCGGGCCGAGCCGACCTGTACAGAAACCAATAAAAACAGGCCCAATCTAACCCTACTCAATTTCTAAAAAAAGAAAAAAAATCAGATTTTACTCAACACAAGGTAGAACTCGCCAAATTTTGACGAAAGAAAATGTTTAAGAAGGAACTGTTTCATTAACTTATAATAAACCTACAAAATTAGTTATAGTAAAAAATGCATTTATATTGGTACGTCTAACTAACGATATTTATAGTCAAATTAACAAAATACTGTTTATATAAAACGCAGTTGTAGAAATTGTTAAAATTAAACTTTAATCGTATATGTAAGCAGTAAAAAATAATAAAGATATGTTATTATGATAAAGTTATCAATTAAGGTTCTTACGCTAGTATTCCAAAATGATAAAAAGCAAAATTTATTCAACTTTGACTCAATCATGGAATTTTTTTTCTCCCGTGAAATGTATAGCCGGCATCATTTTCACCATATCAAATTTTAAAAATGTACATTTCACATCTGTATTCACGTTTAAAAAAAAAAAAAAAAAAAAAAAAAAAAAATTGGCATTTTAATTTGATAATTTTGATTCAAAACTTGAAGTCTCAATGCTATTAGCTGAAATAGATATTAAACTGTTGATATTCTTTTACGTGTTAATCAAATTTTGTAAATGAAGTCAAAATTCACCGGGTTTTATAACAGAAGATATTTAAATTTCTATTTCTTCCCTTTTAATGAGAAAATGGCAACATAAAGATACAGCACTCAATTTTTTCCATTTTTTTCCCTTTGCTTTAAATAGAAATGAAGTACTCCTGTTGCCACGATTAGAAAAGAGGTATTAAAAGCTACAAAAATATTAATATTTCAAAAACAAATTAAGATACAGATTTCAAACAAATTTCATTTAAAAGTACATTATTTTCCTACACGATGGTGTAAAAATTGAAAATGTGCGGCATTAAGAAGTTTAAAAACTTTTAGTAGCAAAAATTGCAACACCGAAATACTTAAACCGAAATAAATTTCGTACGAATTAAATAAAACCGGAAAAAATATATGTCATACAATTACTCTTTAAAATACATTTTTATAAAACGAAAGTGTTGTATCGTTTGTAAAGTAAGTTTGTAATAAACTATAAATCATTTAATTGATAAATTAAAACAAAAACCAAAATTCATTTGGTTTTATAACAGACCATATTTTTTGACATAGCATGCATTTTGGTTTAAAAAATTTTCACTTTTACTGAAAATGACAACAAAAAGATCTCCGGCTTTTTTCTCTTTACTTTCAATAAAAATAGACTACTGTTGCCAGGATTACAAAAGTAGTATTAAAAACAAAAAAAAATTAATACCTCAAAAATAAATTAAGATACAGTTTTCAAACAAACTACATTTAAAACTGCATCTTTTTCCCTATGTGACGATGTAAAAACTGAAAATGTGCCATGTTTAGAAATTAAAAAATTTGTAGTAGCAAAAACTGCAACATCGAAATTTCATTTCAAATTTCAAAGTGTTGCCATTCGCAAAATGACGTATGCGTTACGCACAGATACGTTTGGCCTTTATAATATAGATGTAATTAAGATTCCTTTAAAGAATTCCACTGAGATATTTATAGGATAATGCTACAGTATATTTTTAAATTACGGTGCGTTTGCAAGTTAGAAAATACACAGTAGGAACATTAATGATTACTTAGATTCTTAGAAATTTCAACATTAAAATAAAGGTCTCTTTAAAAATGAATGTAGTTCAGGAAAAAAAAAAAAGAAGAACTTTTTAGTCATAACTTTTGAAGCGGTATAATAAAAGGTAGGTCTGTGAAAATATTTCTCTGTCATTTACTAAGACTTTTCTCAAACCTAAGGGAGTTAATTTCTAATACATTTCTGAATTCATTTCTTTTCGGAAACGCATAAGATTGACTTGTGTTCTTATTCAAAAACTGTGTAATGGATTGGCGTTATTATTTTGATAAAGGTAATATATTGGAGTGAACTTATATATTACCTTTATATTTCAACTTATCATCTGGAAAGGTTATATATATCTTTGAGAAAAATATTGTCAAAGTTAGCGTTTTGAATCGAATTTCCGAAGCGATATCACGGGAAAGGAGATAAACCTATAGCTAAGTGACTAGAATGTATTGTATCTCGACAAGTAAGTTATTTATAAAAAAGGGAAGACTCAATTCGATTCCAAATCTCTTCAATAGTCAAACTTATCAATTTTATGTCTTTGTAGTTAAAAATCAGTCAGAAAATGTGTCAAAGTATTGTGTTGTTAAGCATTGAATTTGCGAACCTATCTTTATAATCTGTTAAATATTCAAATTTTTCAAAATCTGCAACATTTAAATTAGTGTTATCTAAAAAAAGCGTCACGGTTGAATGAAACAAAATATAGCGTGCAGTAATATAATATATGTGCAAAAACAAGAAAAACAAAAAGTGAGATCTCTTAATATTAAAAAAAAAAAAAAAAGATAAAATTTTCAAACAACTAATGTTGATGATCACGCTTCTTCCCTATCAGAAAATAAAAAACTTATTTATCTTTACACTTTTTATGTTTTTTCCTTGTGAGAAAACAAAATATCCCTTTTTTCTTTCTCCGAAAGAGAAATGGGATATATCATTGCCTGATAGTGAAAAAATGTGATAATTGACATTGCTTTTTTCGTAACTTTTGTTATTTTTTCTTAAAAATATGACGAGACCCCACCTCTTTTTCTTTTCCTTGTTTTTTAATATGTTCAACTATTGCATGTAATATTTTGTTTTATTCAACCATGACGCCTTTTTTTAGATGACGCCAATCTAAATGTCGTAATTTTTTAAAAATTAACAGATTATAACTGCAAACAGCAACAATATCTCGATGCAATATTCTATTATTTAGCTTGTCCTAGTAGTACACTTTCATATTCTATAAGAAAAACTTTGGGGTACAATTGATTAAATAAGATATCAAGTATGATAAATGGACAAAAACCTCATTTTAATTGTATTTTGTGGCAACATAACAATATAAAATAACAATGCCCCATGGAAACAACTAAATTTTAATAACCAGACATTGATAGTGTATGCTGTTGTTATATAGTTGTTGCATTAATAGTTTATGCCAAAAGAATTTTGGGATGTTGTTGCTTACCTGAGATAAGCACTCCAAACATATCGGCATTTCATTTTTTATGAAAAATGGCATTCACAGCCTTGAACTTTGACAATATCTATAGGAAAGAGGAACGTTTTTCAAGTTTCAAGATTGCATGTTATTCATTTAATATAATTTACTTCAACATAAAAAATTTTCAAGCCAATTAAAAAATTTAACTATCAAAACATAACTTTTTGTCTGAATTTCAAAATAATGGCTCTTAATAATTAATGATTCATATTTATCAGTTAAAGTACCATTTTTTTAAAGGAATCCTTTTATGCAATCTTCAATCACAATTACCCACTTGATTTTTCATTCTGTCACTATGCAGTGTTCGTGTTAATTGCTAGTTATAAATAAACTTTCCTACTAATATTTATTAGTGCTTCTTTTATTATTATTATTTTTTTAGTTTTAACTTTGACATGGTATTTAACCGCAAATACCTCACGGCATCCACGCTTTTACTGATTTTCGATTTGTGCGGTGGTCACGTTGGAAGCGGTCGACATAGTGGACATTCACATCACCAGTTCAAGAAAGATGAATCCAGAAACATTCTGAGAGACAAAGAATATATACGAGATTATGAGTAAGTGTTTTCGAAAAAGAATTTTGTCTTACACTAACTTCGTAAATTATGCTGGTTACTATAGCAGGTTGTAAATGTTCGGGGTTTTGCTAACTCTTTTATGCTCTACTTTGCGGATTAGAAAAGTTTCACCTTTCAAAGTTTTTTACTGATTTTAGAAAATGCTGGTTACTATCGCAGTTTGTACATGTTCGGGGCTTTGCTAAATCTTTTATGCTCTACTTTGCGAATTAGAAAAGTTTCACCTTTCAAAGTTTTTTACTGATTTTAGAAAATGCTGGTTACTATCGCAGTTTGTAAATGTTCGGGGCTTTGCTAAATCTTTTATGCTCTACTTTGCGAATTAGAAAAGTTTCACCTTTCAAAGTTTTAGGAAAAATTCCACACGATTTGTGCAATCATTAAACATATTTCAATAAAATTCATTCTTAAAATAAAAAAAAAAAAAAAAAAAAAAAAAAAAATGTAATTTAACAAATTACAACGACTATTTGGAAAATGATATTTTCAAAGACTAAAATTTTAAGATAAATAAATTCTGTCATTTAAAATAGTAATAATAATGAACATTTTAATGATGATCATAACACGTCATGCATTAAACATTAATATTCCTAGACCAATGATATATATATATATATATAAAAAACAGTATTTTATAGCTATACAACTTTAACTGTTTGAAATGTGCATTTTTATTGGATGAAGTTGATCAGACTGACTTTTGAACGCCTCCTATTACGCACGACATGGATTATACATTAATATTCCTGGACCAATCATGAACAAATTTTAAATGAAATTTCAGTTTTACAATTTTTGGATCTGCATTTTTTTAAATTTCTAAACATCGCACATTTTAAATTTTTACACCGTTCTCTAGAGAAAAAAGAATGCACTGTTAAATGTTTGTTTGAAACCTGTATCTATTTTTTTTTTTTTTTTTCGTAGTTTTTAATACTTTTTTTGTCATCGTGGCAACAGAAATATTCCTTTTTTGGACATTAAACGTGAAATGAAATAAGAAATAAGAAAAATGAAATAAGTTGCGGAATTCAACCAATAAAAAGATTCAGATATACTTCAGATTTCCCAATTCTCAATCGAGAACAACAACTATTTTCCAAATAGTTAAAAAGCTAAATAGATGCTTAGGTACACAGTAAATAAAAATATGTATATATATACATAAAGAAAAAATAAATACGAATGAAAATATACAATAACCTCTTCCGGGTTACTTATAACCCCCCCCCCCCCCCCCAAAAAAAAAAAAAAAAAAAAAAAAAATTAGCTTTAGAAATCTTAGAAACTAAGATACTTTTGAAATTTAAAGAAGTATTTATAAAAACAAAGTTTCTTTTGCTGGCAGTGATTTTCAGAAACGTTTCCGAGCAGTTTTTAGAATGTATTAATCAGTTTACTCACCCCGAAATGTCGTTTTTTCAGATTTTGTCCATTCTCAAGTAAACATTATCTTGGTCAGCAAACATGTCTTGCAGACATGTTTTCATTGTTTAATAAGTTAAAACAGAATCAACATAAAAATTAACGTCAATATTACATTCCTGCCCTTGAATATATAAATTCAAGTATGCAACTGAATTACATAAATTCTGTTCTAATGGGAATTTTAAGGATACATCAAAATGTTAAGAAAAGACAGGAGTTTAACATCTAAAAAAATTTTAAATTTCGAAAATTTTAAATTTTTAAGAGCCTTGAGACCCCTTAAAATACTTTTGTTTTACACAGTGAATAAAACATTTAGAACATGATAAAATATCTATAATTCATTCTAAACTGTATTATGATCAATCGACGTGTTAAATTAATTTTAAAACAAGTTTTGTTTAATAATACTTTAATTTATCATTGCGAAATAACTGCAAACAATAACTGCCGAAGTGCGTTTTTATTTGTGGTATGTTTTTTTTTATTTAATTGTTTTTTAAATATTACTTGGTGTGCATAATTTCTTTAAACCGTGAGCTTCAGAAAAGTTTTAAACAACATTCATTTATTGGTGGAAACTGCACGATGAAAATTTTCAACTGCCCAATGCGTTTAATTAAATTAACTTTTAGCATACTATATACTACATTCATATCTTATAGATCACATACAGGGCTGCACAAAAAATAGTATGTCTTTCCCGACTGTTCATGGTAATGGCAGAAGTTGGATTTTTGAACGCATTATTTGTTTTCGAAATTGTTCATTCAAACATAATCTTTCACCTAAGGGTCATTCCATAGAAACTTATGTTACATTTTGAACTATTTTCAGTAAATTTAGTAATATAACACACACAAAAAAATTATCCAAAATCTAAATTTGTCATAGTTTGTTAAATAAACTTATTCAAAGTCCAATTTAGATGAAAATTACCTAATTTTAATGTTATTTCTTAAATATTGGTAGTTTTATTTACTGTGGTAAAAACCATTACTGAAAAAGGAATGTAAGTTATCATATAAAGTGTAATTTTCATTATCAATTTTTAGGCAATTTATATCCAAATTGACCCGTAGATAGTCACATTGACAAATCATGTTAATTTTACATTTCAATTTTTTGTAGTGTTATATTACTACAATTACTGCAGTAAATTGTCCTAAATGTAACCTAAGTTATCATGGAATGACCTCTAAGTAAAATGTGAAGTTTTTTTTGTAGAATTTTGAATGTGTAGGAAAGTGTTTAATAAGCTATGCCGTACGCAAGATTTTTCATTCTCGTTTTGTATTAGAGAAAGAAGAAAAATCTCTTTTAGAAATTATAGTTTAAAAATATTTTGGCAACCAAGATGAAAAAAAGTCATCCTTTAAGGCGAGTATATCGAAAAAAGAAGTTAAAAATATGAATTTCCGGAGAAGATATTTCTAATGTGCGAAACGTATTCGACAGTCAGGTTTAACAATACCAAGTGGAATTGTGAAATTGGATGACCTACAGCTTTGTTAATAGTAGAAAATTGGATTTGCAGTCTGACTGATAACAAGTCTTAAATTTTACAACATTTGTTAGTGCTTGCTAAAGACGTAAAGTTTGAAAGACTATAGACTTCGGTAGTAGCAGGCGGAGGCAGTCCGCCCCAGGTGTCACCTTTGAAAGGGTGACACCCAATCTGTATTTGCCAAAATAGGCCTAAAGTGAAATAATCCACAAAAATAGCTGCAAGAATTCATGTTATCTTATGATAACATAAATAACATAAAAGATTAAACTATCCCTTAATGATTGCGCTTATGCATCTTATCATTATGGAAGTTGAATATATAAATACTTTTATAAATACATCCAAAGTTAATCAGACAATACCATTAAATAAACCAATGAAACCAGTATTTTTACAATCATATTATTAAAAACAGTTGAAGTTAAAGGAATTCTGAAATAAAATGAAATTTTTAGCGCCCGACGCAATAGAGTTAGTTTTATTTTCTTAAAGACTGTGAAATTTTATACAGAATCGTGTATCTAAATAAGACTCGCACCACTGAACTAAAACTTATTTACCCAATGAGTGGATATCAAAAGCAAATTTTAAATGAAATAATTTTTTTCTACTTATAGACACCACATTGACTAATGCGGTACATGGGTTGAGTGATGAATCGCTCCTGTGGTTTTTTTTTATGTGTAGGAAGACAAAAGGTTAATAAGGAATTTTATGATCATCTACTTATATTAAAATGCGACTTTAGAAAAGTGTAGGAACGGTTCCCGGCCGAACCACTCTGATCTGGGAATCATCGATCGTTGATAGAGGCCACGTTAGGCTTAATTGAAAACAGATGCTAAAATGATGCTTTCAAAATTTCTTCCATTTGAAATAATGTTTGTTCAGCATATTTTCATATAAAACATGTATATCATACCCAATTATAATACATAAAGATAACAGCGGAAGTGTAAACTGATAAGTTTTTCTAAGAGTACGATTGCATTATATCGACTCACAGAGCCGTCTCACCCAACTTCAGTGCTGCCATCTATGAAATATTTTAGAAAACTTTTTGGGAAATGTTTTGTTTATATTAACTCCGTATAGATGACGCCAGATCCAAATTTAAAAAGAAAACACAAAGCTTCATAATCGATGTCTAAAAGCATCGAACTAAGAATCTATCCACAGACTTCATCTATCATATAGGGGAAAGTCGGATAAAACCCGGAACCTAATGTCTTTCTTTTTATTACTGTGCACTATGTGAACAAAACAGTCAAAATTTGTAATAAAACTATAAATTGATTCCTTAGGAAAAAAAAGTATTCATTCAGTCACGAAAATCAGAAATTGAGGCCATACCCACACAACACAGATTCGTCCAATTTACGCGTAAAGTACATAATTTGGATCAATGGACGTGTCCAATTTAAATCTAAAAGTTCTCCGAACTTCGTCTATATTTAGTCAAAATTACGTCCAAATGTCACCTCCCTTTACGTAAAAAGTACGTCTTTTGGGCCGCAAATTGAGCATAATATGGACATAAAATTAACGTAAAATGGACGTCCAAAATTTTTTCTCATTACGTCGAAAATTACGTCCGTACTATGTACAAAATTTGTCTATATTATATCCAGAATTTATTCTTATTACATCCAAAAATTTGTCCGTATTACGTTCAAAATTTATTCATATTACACCCGAAAACTTCGACATCCAGACGAAATATAGACACCTTTTAGTCGTAATATGAGTGCTTATAGATTTAAAAAAATAAAAATAAAAAATAAAAAACATAAAAAAAAGAAATATTGAAAAGCATTTAAAGTAAGTCAAACATTTTAACTATTTAAAATATCTAGAATTAAAAAAAAAATATTTTTTCCATTTCATATTAGAAAAAAAAAATAGTTAACTAAAATGTTAAAATTTTTCTCTTGCCAATGCCAATGTATATATATTCACACCATTAATTTTAGATAAATAAAACAATTTTTTAATTCAAAAATATATAAAAAAAAATTGTTGTTGTTGTTGTTAAATAATAACAAATTATTTAAAGGATAGTCAATTTTCTTGTGACTTTTAAAAGTATATATATTTAAAGATGTTATTGCTAATAAAACTTATTTTTAGCATTTTAAAACTTTCAATTCTGAAAGATCTTTAAAGAAACTACTTTAGTTACTGCCCTTCATCTCTACACAAAATAGGAAATAAAAAATGCAAGATACCTACCAGCGTACCAGTTTTTGTTTGTGCATTTCTAGATATCTATGCATTTTTGCTCTTCTTCACATTTTTATTTTATATACAGCCAATCAGAGTAACATTGCTCCACCTTTACAAAACTTTGATCCATTCTGCCATGGTGGAATCTTGACAAATTATTGCCAATGAGATGCCAAATTCAAACTAGTGCAAGTAGCTATATTTTGAGACCAAAACTTTGCCATTAACTCAAGTGATATAGAACATTTTTCTTTTTCTCTTGGCCAAAGTTACTCTGATTAACTGTACTATTTCTCCTGAAAGAAAGAAAAAAAAAAGTTTTCATTTATATTATTATTGATGGTGATAATTCATCTAAAAAGGTCGAATTTAAATAGCAGACAACAGCTATGATTTTTAGCTAGCACTAATTTTTAATAGAAATTTTTGCTTTATGCAATCCTTTCACGACAAGAGCCTTTTAATTTTTAATATTTTACCACCAGTATTTCAATGCAGAAAATTTTCTATAATTGAATCTTGAAAATGCTCTGATTATAGAAGGTAAATTTTATAATAAAAAAGTAACTGGTGAGAATAAGCTAAGATTTTGAGCAATTTAAGGGGTATGTATACTGATCGTTCGTCTCTAACGGGTTAATAAAAGATATCTGCAATTAAAAAAGGTGAAGATTTTAAAAAGAAATTAGAGATGACTAAAACTCGCAGAATTTTGCAATTGTATTTAGAAAATTTATTATATTATCCATTATCATGAACTGAAAGGTTTCACATTTGGTGAATAATAGACTTTTCTTTTAAATTCTAAATAAAATCAGTAGCTTTATATCTCATTTTACAATGAAGCTGCCTAAATGGGAAAATTCAGTGTTAGACACAGGTGTCTGGTGTGTCACTCAACATATTAATTAAAATCAGTTCTTTTTTTTTTCCAACAAAATTGAATGAAAAAAAATCTTGTGAATTATTTAGGTATTATAAGATTAAGTTTCTTATTTATAGTCATACATTTCAGTTAAATAAAAAAAAAAAATGTAAAAATGGTATTATTACATAAAAAAAACTATTTAAATTATTTTAGATTAATTTTGAAAAAATACAATGCCATGGTCGAATTGTGAGCAATATAATTAGTTAAAAATCTAGATTATGTACAAAATGGGGATAAATCTAATTTATTATAAAATATATTTCATAAATTTCTTATAATGATTATCAATATTATATATATCAAGGAATGTTTAAAGAGTTACTGTATAAGAACATTCAATTTTAAAGAGAAACACACAATAAAAATGTGGGAAAAAAGTTTTATTTATTTTTATTTACAATTACAATACTTTTATTATAATTTTTATTTACAATAATAATCTTGTATGTTGCAACAAATTTGCTATAAATTTTCCAATCGGCAATCTGATGTTCCACTCCGCAAAACATGATTCTTAATAGTAGCTAGGCGAAAAAAAATAAAAGTAACTATAAAACACATAATTAATAATATATAAATTTAAATAAAAGACTTTATGTCAAAAAAGGTATTAATATAAGAAATTTATTATTTCTGCTTGGCAGCATTGAAAGAAGAGCAGAAATTTTCCTATTTTTTCATATATTAAATTCTTTGTGTTTTTCATAGTTTGGATTTAATATTTTCAAAAAGTATCATAAAAAGTTTATTAAATCTATTAGATTTTTAACTCACAAGATTTTAAGAACTTCACCTTTAATATAAATATTTGAATAAACAATTTCATATTACTTGAGAGAGGTGTAACAAAAAATTAAAACAAATAATATTATTGACATGTTTCGGTCCAAATTCAAATAAAAACCATATTCATAATAAAAATGCAAATTGTTTCATGGTCTATACGAATGGCATGCGACAATGAGATGTAAACAAAAACCACATGCTCTATTATAAAAACAATAAATTAAAAATAGACCCCCCCCCCCCGCCCCTTATTTGATGCTCATTACTCTTTAAAATACGTACTATGTGTTATAATCAGGGTTGCAAAAAAGCCGGCTAAAATTAAAAAAAAGCCAGGCCGGTGGCTTTTATTGGTTTTAGTTGGCTTTTTTTTGGCCAAAATTGGCCTTTTTTAAAAAAAGTTGGCTTTTATACAGAGAAGCGTTTTTATTATAAGCTACACATTTTTTAAGTGTCCTTTAACTAGTTTTAATGATGTTTAATTTACTCTGAGTTTAATAAATTTATTAACATAAAAAAATGGGATTTCAATTATGATTTATTATGAGAAATTGGGTTATAACCCAATTTTTCAAAAATGAAGACATTAATACTAGAATAACATATTGATGGAGTTGCTAGTAATTTATAGTCAGAATTGCAAATATGTCAGCTAAATTATAAAATGCCCATACTAAGTGCTTTTTTCAATTTACATTAATCTTTAATCCAACCTTGTTTTTCCATTTTTATTTCTTTATAAAATTAAAGAGGATAATGGGTACTTAGTTACATGTTTTATTACTCAACTAATTTTAAGAGTTATTAAAATGTCATGTTTTATTCCCTATAAACATTTAAAATCATACATATAAAAAAAAATCACAATTTCTCACTATTGAAAATAATATTATGAATTATGCATATTTCATAATATATTATATTTCACAATTTATTTCAGTATTTTCAATTAGCTTATGCATGAATATATTCATGCAAGACGGCATATAAGCACTTTTAAATAACAAAGAGCTATTCAAAGTTTTAATTCAACAAATTTTATTCAAACATTTTTTGTTGTTGTTTAAGTATGTATAATTATGTATAAACTCGCCTCAAATACTGAATCCCTCCTTATTTGTCTTTCAACATTGTTCATCTATGGCGTAATCTTTACATATTGACTTGAAAAATGTTTCCATGAATGCTTTGATGTGTTACATTTTGTCATAATTCAATTAAATACAATTCTTAAGAATGTGTAATATAAGTAGAACTATGAAATATAGAAGTTTAAAACACATTTTTTGTTATATTTTCTTTTTTCCAAGATTTATACATTTTTTTGGACATAGCCTTCACAGCTGACTTCTAGCAATTATAAAGACTTACTTATTCGAAAAATTAAATAGAAATTTATAACTTTTTTAGTAGTAAATAATTAAAAATGTATTAAAAATAAATCAATCCAAATTTAATATGGATTTGATACAAATTAACACTTAAACCGGCTTTTTTCAATTTTAGCCGGCTTTTTTTAAGTGAATAAAACCAAAAAAAGCCAGCCGGCTTTTTTTGGCCCGACTTAAAGCCGGCAACCCTGGTTATAATTTATTTGATCTTTTTTTTTTTTTTTTTTTTTTTTTTTTTTTTTTTTTTTTTAATAGAATTTTAATTAGCGTTTCCACATTTCTTTTCCTGTTTAAAAAAAAGTTTTTTTAATTAAAAAAAGAAAAATAAAATTGGATTTTTATAAATTTAGATATTATTAAACAGCGTTTAAAGATATTACTCAATGCATAGCTTAAAAATATTCAAATAATGTATTTTTAAAAATTTGACAGGGTGCCAAAGAATCCTTATATAAAAATTGTTTATGGTTTCAAAAAACTCGCTTTTAAATGGAGCAAGTCCTCCAAGTAACGGATTAAAAATTAATATCTAAGGTTGTAACTGAGTGACTGTGAAGAAATTTACATATTTGAAATCAGAAAAAAATTTGTCATCTGAATATATAAATATTAAATTTATGAATTTAATTTTTGAAAAAAATTACAAGTCATCTATAAATGTGAGTACCCACCAGCACCCAGTTGTCATCGATGAACAACTGCTCTTGTTATATTAGATTTCTTTAAAATCTGTTTCTTTAAACGGAAATAAAATGAGATTTTATAAATAGATTTTTAATGAATTTTTCAACTATTTATAGGAGTAGGAAAATAATTTTTAGAATTTCTGAAAGGTGAATTTTTTCTGATCTAGCTGTCCAATTTTTGAGTTTTTAGGCTCAGTAGATTTTAAAACACAACCCTCCATATAAAAAAAAAAATAAAATAAAAAATAAATAAAAAAATAAATAAAAACCCGAGTACATTTATCGTCATGTTAGCCCTCCATTTACATTAACCCTTTTCCCTCTCTTTCAGCTTTCGAAGAAATATTCTGAGGTTTGATAAAAATCTATTTTTCTATTAAATTATGAGTACTTTTCCATTCTTCTAATTTAGGAATTTTAATTCATTTCTCAATTATTAGAATTTTAAAATTCTGATGGTCAGGTATATTAGCAGAGTCTTTGAACAATCTTCACAAAAAATTTGAGCCTTGTACGTGCCGTAATTTTTGCTAGTCATCGCAGCCACACACACAGAGAGCGATTTGTTATTTTATTAGTATAGATTTTCAAAAAGGAGTCGTTGACCGGGCTAATATTTTGGTCAATACAACAACAAAGGAGTCGTTTTTCTGTAAAACATTTGGTCCATTATGGCAATGCACTTCTAAGGCATAACTTAAAAGGAATCAACAAGCCAAATGTATGCTTTTAAAGCTAAAATCTTCTAATTGATGGTGTTTTAACCCGTTCCCGACAGAGCGTGCATCTGAGGACGGAGCGGGGAAATTTGATTTCATGTTCTGGGCCGAAGAATTTTGCGAATTGCTCTTTAAAAAATTATTAAAAAAATCATTTTTCCATGCAACTTTTTGAAATACACATGCATGAAATAACTTGTTATTACATATATTGATGCAAAGAATTGGAGTATTTCCTCTGATATTTTAGCATAAAAATGACTTTTTAAATATATAAAATGTATATTTTAGCCACATTTTCAGGTTTAAAAAGATTACATACAGTACAGAACCATTTATCCGGAATGATTGGGGTCAGATGTATTCCGGATAACTGGTTTTTCCAGTAACTGGTTGGGCATCAAAGCAGCATCGATTTGATAAGTTTTGTGAAACATATGTAGTTGTCGTATTACTTCTAATTTTAAATTGATTATGAGATTACTTGAACCAAGAATCTGATGCAAGTAAGATCAATTGTTAAAGTTTGAAAGAAGATATACAGTACAGAACCATTTATCCGGAATGATTGGGGTCAGATGTATTCCGGATAACTGGTTTTTCCAGTAACTGGTTGGGCATCAAAGCAGCATCGATTTGATACGTTTTGTGAAACATATGTAGTCGTCGTATTACTTCTAATTTTAAATTGATTATGAGATTACTTGAACCAAGAATCTGATGCAAGTAAGATCAATTGTTAAAGTTTGAAAGAAGATAACTTATGGGAACTCCTTGGGAACAAAATTTTTTCTGTTTTCTCTGCATAAGCATGAAAACATCTGTAATACTATAATATTATTTATTAATCTATAGTATGATTATATGCTTCTATTTCAAATACTAGAGGCTGTTATCAAACTATACAATTGTTTCAAGCAATGTATATGTCGTAGCATAGCGGCCAACTCTTCTGATTTTTCGGCCCGGAAAAATTTAATAGAAATTTTCGTCGTATTTAATCGACAGATTATGGCGATTTCTAATCATAAAATTTTCTATAAAATTTTTCCATTCCAAAAAAGTGGAAGATGTTGGCAGCTATGATATAGCAACATATGAAACATTTTACTCAAGTGAAGAATAATTTTGTTAAAAAAAAAAAAAAATAATAATAGTAATAATAGGTTTGTTTCTAAATGATTTTTAACACATTCTTAAACAAAATAAGGGTTTTTACAAAAGCTGATTGATTCACAAATAAAAATAATCAAATGAAACTTTCAAAACAACTTGTGCATGCTATTTTTCAGTCTTAATTATGCAGACATACTTGAAAAATAGTTTAAAAAATGCTTAATTTTATTTCAATTTTTGAAAATTCAAAAATAATACTTAAATATATGATTAATCATAAAATATCTTTTAAATAAAAAGTATTTAATAATAATAAATAAATTAGAATTATACTTTATAATAAGCATTTCTAAAAAGTTATTAAATATTAAAAATATTTCTGAAAATAAAAGAACAATACATAGTAATTTGATAATAATAAGTAAAACTTGAATAACTTAAAATGCATTCATCAAAAAAATACACTGTTAATATAATTAGCACCGGTATAACATAAAAGTACCATATTATCCACTGTCATATTATTATTATTATTCAAACTCATAACTGCAAAATCAAACAGACATATATAAGACAAAATTTTATTTTGTATCATTTATAGATTTTAATGGAACGTTTACCTTATTCAAAGTCAGATCCTTCTTGAAAAATTGGAATCCATGATTTATATTGCTCTTAAACCACGATTTTTCTATGCAGGGGTGGTAATCATTTTTTCAGATTATTTCAACAAATCTATACTCATCTAAGATCTTCATCCACAAGACAGTATATTTACCAGGGAGCTTGTAACTATTAGTTGAAAAAGAAAAGGAAAAAAATTATATATATGGTGGATCCAGTAACCTTATTCTAAAGCAATTTTAAAATGCTTAGGAATACTTTAACTCATGTATATACAAAATAAATAAATAATATTGAATTAAGCTGTTTTATTCACTATTTTCTCTTCACTGATTCAGAAACAAGCATTGATTGATTGCCTCGTTTACGAAACAAATTAGCACTCAATAAATGGGCATTCTACAACCAATGTTTCATGTAGATTGCAATATAAAAAAAAACATATATAAGCTACTTAATAAAATCTATAGCAAATAGTGTTGACCTACACCAAACTGGTAAGGCACAGTGCCTTGCAGCATTTAAAAAAAATATATATTTTCCTTTTAAATTATTTTACATATCATGTAGTACTTAATCCAATTTTTGGCATGATCTGTCAATTAATTACTTTTGTTCAGAAGAAGAAAAAAAAATCACAAAACATATCTAATGATTGTAAGAAGTAAATTGTTAATTTAATCATTTGATCACAGGGAAGTAATGTGGAATATATCAATCAGCTTTCCATGGAAAAAAAATGTCCGTTGATTACATGGAAAAAAAAAAATAATAATTAAATTTCAAAACATGAAATATGTAGCATATTATGTATTTCAATTGTATTGAATACATGAAAAAAAAATAAATGAATAAATTTTGAGCCGTGAAATATGTAACATATTCTTAAATCATGCAAAAAAATACACTTTTACTAAATACATTATCACATAAATCTGTAGTAATACATATCACTTTTACAAGACTAGAACTTTATTTTTAACTGATTAATAATTTTCTGGATTTTTTGCTTAAAAAATATTAAATATTTCTTTCAATTGTATTAAATACTAATAATGTTCATAACATAAAATAATATTGCGCAACAATAGAAAATAACAAATTATTCAAAAGTAAACATCTATTTTTCTCAATTTCATTTTTTGATACTTTTGGTTTGAAAACAGTGCCCCTCCCCTTGAGAATGAATCGGCAAACAACCAGAGTTTATCGCGAAATTATAATTCATGTATGACATTAAAATAATATATCATATGGTGACATAATATTTGGCACCGATGTCATAATATGCACCATATTGGAGCAATATTTTTCTGATATCAATTGAGTGAAAACTTCGGTTTCAAATACTAGTTATATATCAAATAATTTTCCATTATTTGAAAAAGGAAATATTAATAAAAAATGTTTAGAACAAAACAAACTATATTATTTAAAAAAAGAAATAAAAGTAAATAAACAGTTTATAAGTAACCAACAGTAGCCAAGCAGGGCTTGAATTTCAGAATGTAATGGCGGGATTTGAATCCAAAATTTTGAAAATCCCGCCAAAAAAAAAATATCGTAGAGGAGAGACTCCTGTCTGGTAAAAAAAAAAAAAAATCACGAATTTTACGAAAAATTTTGCATTTTAAAACTACAATTAAGTCCCACCTTTTTTTTTTTTTTTTTTTTTTTTTTTGTGCAAATTTTGTGATCTTTTCGTGCAACTGAATGACATATTTTGCTGCAAAAAATAGTTGAAATTCATGCTATTTTTTCGCAACCAATTGTCAAATTTCGCATTTTTCCCCCACGATCAATTGATAAATTTTGTGCGATTTACCGATGCAAGAACGGAGTAATTCCGTTTCAAATTTTCCAAAAAAGGAACACATTCGATTCCAAAAGTTATGAAACATCGTTTATCAACTCTGAAATTTGGATAGTTATGTCCGAATTTCCGGTTTAATTAACGATTTTTCATAGCTTTTGAACCGAGCTGGATTTTTATAATCAATTTCATCAATCGTTCACAGAAAATTTTGTTAGATTACGCTATAAAAATGCCAATTTTCTCACAAAAATCGCAAAAAAAAACCCTCGACTTTCCTTAAAATATTTCGATAAAATGCGAATTTCTTTTTAAAAAATCGCAGAATAAACACGAATTTCGAGAAAGGATCGTGAAATAAACGCAAATTTCATGAAAGGATTGCGAAATAAACGTACATTTTGTGAAAGCATCCTGGAATAAATGTGAATTTTGTAAAAGGATCACCATATAAACAGCGTCGTGTGAAAGGTGGCAAAGGAAAGGTCGCCTCAGGCACAGAAACTTAGGTGCCGATTTTCTACTACCAACATCATTTTTAACTGGTAAAAAGAAAAAGAACACTAAATTGAAATTTTGCCCCGGGGGCAGTTTTCTCTTTACACGTCCCTGCATATGAACCCAAATTTATCAAAATGTCACTTAAAAAAAGCGAATTTCATGAAAGAATCTCGAAATAAATGTAAATTTCATTAAAAGATCGTAAAAAAAATGCTAATTTTTTAAACAACAGCGGGAAAATGCCAAATTTATCAAAGGGTTCTTCAGGGGTGATTCTGAGTAAAAACTTTTTTGAAATTTGCAGCAAATTTTCTGAAAAGTTACAACAGATTGTATGAAAGGGGTAGGGGATATTTACTTTTGACTTGTTTTTCCGCAACCCTATGACGAAGTTTTCGTTTTTTTCGCAATCTTTGGATGAAACTTTTTAGATTTTTCGATAAAATTTATGACAAATTCTGGACGTATTTAAACTCACTGGCTAGGTCCAAAATACATCTATTGACGTATTTTGGAATTAACAGAGGAAAACTGGATGTAACCTGAACGTATGTGTTGTGTGGGTAACAACACTTTTTTTTTTTTAATGTGCAATGTACATTGCGTACCGGGACGTCCCGGTTTTGTCCGACCAGGGCGGATAAAATCGGGAACTGAAAAAAATAATTAAAAGCACGTTGTAATTTTGAAATAATACTATTTATTAAAGGAAAATTGACGTATTATACTTATAGAATGTGAATCTATATCAAATCTACATAAAATAAAAATTAGTTAAGTTATGCTTTAAGAGTTAAAATTGTTAGACACAAAAATCACAAAGAAAGTTCGATCTTGTTCATTTGCATTGCTGCATTCTTCATGTGCTCATCCTCTGCAATGAAGGCACTGTATCAAACTCTTCTTAGGTTTAGATTGTTCATGTAAGCTGTTGCAAAAGATGCATGCTTCACTTTCATCTTGCTCCTCGTTTGATGTCAAGGTTTTTTTTTTCCCCCTTAGGACTTTTCTTTTTCACATCAATTTTTCTACTTTTTTTTCTACCATCATGGAAAGCTTCCCTTCAGGGTTAAATTCTTATTGTCTTGTTTTCCCATCTTTTCTTTTTCTTCTTGTTCGAGTTCTGATTTTTAGGGGATTGAAATAAGGATAGATGTTGCAATAGAAATGACTAAAAACAATCTTCTATATAGCAACTTAATTTAAATAATATTTTTTGTATAGTTTTTAAATATTTATCTATCGTCAAACAATGCATAAACAAGTTAATTCTATTTTAATCATGCAAATAAATGAGTTTTCCAAAATCGGAAACTTCTCGGTTATGTCCGACCATCTGCATCCCGGTTTTGTCCGACCAAGCTATTTTGATGAAATGTTACTCTAGCGTTGTTCAGATAATTCGTAGACACTAATACAAAACGTTAAAATAACGAGTAAATAATAGACTATCATACGTTATATTTACCTATTCTAAATCCTTAAGTATTTAGGATTGGTAACGCAATGTTGCAGACGTCGAACTGTTAACATTTTCACATCAAATCTTTAAAAATTCATCACTGCGAAATGAGTTCGTTTACATGACTTCCAGTTACTGGGAGCTGGCATGCCGCTCGCCCAAAAGTTATTCTAAAAGTTTCGGTTAGATACCACTGCAAATAAAGCCATAAACCCTGGTTCCCAGTTTTATCCAACTTTCCCCTACCCATGACTAAAACAACTGCCGAATCATACGTTTAATAAAGATCATGTATTTTAAAATTTAAAAAATTTCAATATTTAATTTTAATGTTTTGTGAAATCTTCAGAAATTGAGTTTTATTTTACTAATTATTATTATTATTATTGTAATAAATATTGTTCTTTGTTTTGAAATAAAAAAATTTTCAAAAACTAAATATCAAGTTAAAAAAAAATTCATTTGCATTTGTAGAAATGTATTGCTATTTTTAAAATCAGTTTTTCTACAATACAAATTCTTCAATAATAAAATATGCATTCTGTTTGTTTGTATGAAGTATTAGAAAATGAAATGAAAATGAAAATTCCGTCATTTTTGGCGGGGTTATATACTAGTTTGTTATAATAACGTAAAATAGTGATTGAAAAAATATAATGGATTGGGAGAGGGGGGTGACATCATGATGGCTGGGGGTAGTGCTGGGTGATTTCGATTTTTTAAATCGATTTAATCGATACTACGGCCAACTCGATTTAATCGATACTTTAAAATTTTTAATCGATTTCTCTGAAGGTAATATAATTTTCCTTTTCCTCTAAAAGTCGAAGATAAAATAGACGGATGTGCCAATTCCAAAATTTCAGTGTATTAGTTTCTAAGATAGAAGAATTAAAGAACCTCAGAACCCCCCCCCCCCCTGCAAAAAAGCATTTTTTGTTGAGTGATGTACACCAAAAATTGATCAGGATCAATTTTTATTAGGTACCAGCTGAATCTGAATTTTGATGAAAATCCATGAAAGCGCGAGATACAGCTATTGCGAAATCATAAAAAATGCAGCATATCAGCGACACCTGTAGGGCAATTTACACCAAGAACTAAATAACACTAATCTATGTCAGAGATTTACTGAATCTCAGTTTTGATGAAAATTCGTTCTTGAAATAGCGCTATTGCGTTAATCATGAATACAGTACAGTAGTATAGCAGCAGTATAGCAGCACCATCTCTTAAGCGATTTCCACCAAAATGTAATTAGCATCAAATAATATCAAGGACTAATTGAATCTAAATTTTTATGAAAGTCCGTGCATTAGTTCTTGAGATAAAGCTAAAATGGAAACAGGTGCGTGCGAAAAGAGAACTGCGCCCTGTTTAAAGTTCCAATTTAGCCTCCCCCCCCCCCTATTAGCTTTTTCTTGTGATAGGCTAGAAGTGATGTTAATAGTAAAAATTTGGCGCCCCCTAAATTTTCGTGCTCAGAACGACCGCTTCCTTTCGCCCCCCCCCCCCCTTTCACATGGCGCTGAGTGGAAATTGTGAAAAATTCAGTATAGCAGCGCTATTTGGGAAGCTATATACATCAAAATGCAAAAAGCATCAATTCATGTCAAGGACTAACTGGATCTAAAATGTGATGAAAATCCGTTCATTCGTTATTTAGGTATAGCTGTTGCGCAAATCGCAAAAAATGCAGCATAGCAGCGCCACCTGTTAGGCTATATACACCAAAAATTAATTAGATTCAGTTTATATCAAGGTCAAACTAAATCTAAAGTTTTGTGGAATTCCGCGCATTTGTTCTTGAGATAGAACGGTCAGAAATTTTTGTCGTATACAGACTCACAGAGTGACAGACACACACAGACAGATATTTCTTAAAAACCATGACTTTCTAAAATATATAAATCCATCGAAAACGGAAAGTCAAAAATTTTCACGAATCTAATACTCTCTTCTTGTAAAGTTACAAAAGAAAGTAAAAATGTAAAATCGATTCTGCCCGTAAGATCGATCTTTAGATTCGATGTCGATCTTTAGATTCGATTTCGATCTTTAGATTCGATGTCGATCTTCAGATTCGATGTCGATCTCAAGATTCGATTTCGATCTTTAGATTCGATTTCGATCTTTAGATTCGATTTCGATCTTTAGATTCGATTTCGATTATTTTTTTTTTTTTTTTTTTTTTTTTTTTTTCTAGGTTAAATCAGCGTTGAATGCAGGTATTTTTCTGCGACTCCGGAGGAAGGCATCATGTTTTACAGCTCTGTAAGAGAGGGGAAATCGCAATTTATGCATTAAGAAGCATAAAATCTCATAACTTTTTTTTTTTTTTTTTTTGGGGGGGGGGGGTAATCTCCTGCGGGTTACCCCATTAATTCGACACTAGGTTAAATCGTTATATTTTTGTTTAGAAGTCCAGTTATTTGAAGTATTAGTTTATTATGTTTTATTTTTCACGCTCGTCTCTTCTAATCCCCCCCCCCCTTCCGCGTCAGTTTTAACTTACAGAGCCGTGCGAAATATGCATACAGTTTTTAAAATGTCCAATTCTCGGTCTATTTTATTTTAGATCCACATTTTAAATCCTTGACAAAAGATAAATAAAGGGTCGCCCTTCCGCCCGTTTGGGGTTTATCTGCGCCCCGCCGGGGGGCATATTTTTTTGTTTCTTCAAAAGAAACAAAAAAATTTTTGAGGGGGGGGGAGGGCTTGCACCCTCCCCCAATATACACCTTAAAATTTCGCTCATTTAATTCTCTACCATTTTTAACTTAAAAGTTTAAGCTACATGGCACCCCCAGAGCTGTGGACCCCTCCCCCCCTGTCGATCACTCACCTAATTTTGCTTATTTATTCACTTTATTTCAATCTTTAAAAGGCTATAACTTTACTTTTGTAGGAGTTACAGTGATGAGAAAAATTCTAGTATAGCTAACCATTTCTCGCCGTTCTATTTGCTATTCCAGTTCCCCGGTTTCCCCTATAGGACCTTTTTTTTGGGGGGGGGGGGCAGAGGGTTTTTTTCTCATTTCTTGATACAATATGTCTATTGAAAGCTTATACTTCATACATTACAAATCTAGCATAAGAAAATTTCCCCCATCATTTCAGGTCACGTTACGGACCCATAATGTGTTAAAATTTTAATTTTTCAAACTTCGATAAAAAAAAATTATGCATATTAGAGAAATCGGGGTTCGAACCCGCAATCGTTTGATTGCACACGTAATCCCTAAGCTTATTGGCCACCGAGTACTCAGCAGCGCTATTATTTCTTTTGATTGTCATCTTTAAATTCGTAATATCTTTTGAATGGAATGTCCGATTTGAATAATTCAAAAAGTAATCTACAGATATTGTAACAGGCATTAATACAAAATGATTTATTTGGATAAGGATTAAGGTATCGATAGTATGGTCTAATTTTGGTTGGTGTATTTATCGCGTTTTAAAATGTAACAAAATAGTTATAGTGAGTTAACTACAATAGCTGGACATATAGTATTGCGTTTTTTTTTTTTTTTTTTTTTTTTTTTTTTAGAGAAAGATTAGTATATTCTTTAATATTATAGAAACTTTTTTTATTCATTTAAAAGTATTTCCTGACGATTCAAAATTATATATCCTAACGATTCAAAAAATACACACGTAATTGTTCAAGGTTTCACTTCTATCGTCACTCTCAGAATGCCACTATTTTTTTTTTTTTTTTTTTTTTTTTTCATGTTCGCCCGTCCTACCGCCTCCCCCCTTCCTTATCAATCTTAACTTACAGGTTCGTTCAAATTATGACTGCGATTTTAAAAAAGTCTAATCCTCGTTCTATTTTGTTATAAATCCATATTTTGAAACCTCAACAAAAGATACATTTGGGCCGGGGTCGCCCTTCTGTCCGTTTGGGATTCACCTTGCCCCCCTGGGTGGGGGGCATATTTTTTGTTTCTTCCACACCATCTCATGTAACATATCGTTATAAAGCTTTTATCTCCTCGTTTTTTTCTGTTACTACCCGTCTCTCCACCTAGTTACATGCTCTTGGCACTTTTTATAGTTTCAAAGAGTGCATGTTCCCCGCAGGCCACCCCATGAATTCAACACTAATTTAAACACTATATTTCTGTTTAGGAGCTCAGTTATTTGGGTTATTAGTTAATTATGTTTTTTTTTTTTTTTTTTTTTTTTAAGTTCGTTTTTTCTAATTCCTCGTCCCTCCCCCCCCTCCTTCCTCGCCAATCATTACTAAATGGGCCGTTCAAAGGATGCATGCAATTTTTAAAATGTCCAATTCTCGTTCTTTTTTATTGTAAATCCTCATTTTGAAACTTCGACAAAAGATACATTTGGGCTATGGTTGCCCTTCCGTCAAGGGTGGGTTTACCTGCCCCCTTGGGAATGGGGGCATATTTTTTGTTCTTCCAAACTATCTCGTGTAACATTTGGTTGGCATTAGAAAAAAAAAAGTTTTTTTGTCTATACTCCTTGTTCCCCATCCTAGTTACACGCTCTTGGCACTCTTTATCCTCGATTTAATGCCAAGTTACTCAGTGTTGTTATTAGTTGAGTTATGTCTCTCAAATTTGTCAAAGTTTTTGTGTAAGTGACAACCATAAGTGACAATCATTTTAAAATTTAAAATTCTTATTATCCGACTCTAAAATCTGTAATAGCTTAATTCTATGCCTCCCTAAATGGTGATGGGGGGTGAGAGGCGGTAATTACGGTCCTGCTGATTATCTAAGTTTTGGAATTAGTAATTTGGATCTTCTCTGTGTGAACCTGAATATCGAAATATCGATTCTAGTATCGATCCTAGAACTGAGAAATCGATTCTTATTATGATCGATGTTGTTTTATACGATATCGATTTTAATCGATTCTCAAAATTTCCAGAATTGCCCATCACTAGCTGGGGGTAGAAGACTGCACGGGCCGGAATTTCCAGGCCCGGGGCCGGCCCGGCCCGTTTTGGCCCATTACAATTTCTACGATTTCAAAATAAAAAAAATCAGATTTTTATCATATAATTAAGATTCCTTTAAACAATACTGCATAAATATCTATGGAATGATTTTACATTACATTTTACAGGAAATACACATTAGCAACATTAATGAATGCTTAGATTCTTAGGCTTTCAACATTCAAATAAAGATTCATTAAAAAATTAAAGAGGCTTAGAATAAAAGAAAAAAGAAAGAAAGTTAAAAACATTGTAACTTTTGAAGCTGTTTAATACAAGAATATTTATAAAAAATTTTCTATATCATTTTATTAAAGATTTTAAATTCAAAATCATTCGTTAATTCAAAGAAGCTCCTTTCTGATACATTTCTAAACTTTTTTTTTTTTCAGAAACGCATAATATTAGCAAGTATCTTTATTCAGAAACTATATAATCGAATGGTGTTATCCATTTTTTGATCCAAGCAATTTAAGTATACTGCAAGCAAATAAAATATTGTCATAGTTAGCGTTTGGAATAGAATTTCTGGAAGCGATAGCATGGGAAGGGAGAAAAACCTGCAACCATTTGAGAAACTATTGTATCGCAACAAGGTTATACAAGCATTTTATTTACCAAAAATGAAAAACGCTATTCGATTCCAAATCCCTTCAATAGTCAGGCTTATTACTTTTATATTTTTACAATTAAAAATTAATCTGAAAATGTGTCAAACTTTCGCGTTATTGAGAAATTAATTTAAAAACCATCAAGAAGAATATATCCAAATATTTAGCTAACATAAGTTCTTTATCGCTGTTAATAATTTTACAAATCATGTTGTATGTCTGCCCTACAGATCTTGAGAACAATTAGTCTTGTTCTGGTCCGGCAAGTCTATATGTAGAAAAATAATGCAAGCTTGATCTCGGCACGAGACAGTTAAAAAATATATTAAAACGGGTTACACACAATGTAACTGTCTAACGCCTACAGTGGTGGTCATAATTATAATGACAAGGAAAAAATTGCCGTATCTTGGTTACATTTGGCGGGAGACTTATGCACATTTAATGGATGGAAACCAATGAAAAATCAAGATTATTTTTGTATGTTTTTATAAAAATATGTGGTAAATTCATATTCATAAAATGTATTATAAATTTATACAGCCATTGGTTTTGGACAAAATTATAAGAACAGCTGTATTTGTGTGTTCTAAAAAGTAAAATTTGCATGTTTTTTCTCTGCACACGGAACTTTCAGACGATATAAATGCGTAGTAATCGTTTGGGATCGTATTATTCTGTTTTTCAATCATGCCGCAAGTGCAAAGCTTTTGGAGTTTCAGGAAAAAAGAAAAAAAAAAAATGGATGCATTTCAAAATTTAGGATTTTCTGTATGATAAATTGCTACAAAGTTTAACTGATCAAGAAAGGTTATTTACAATTATCTTTAAAATTCCGGTAAATATGGAAGCAAAGACATAGAAGCAGGCTATCTTCTGTTTCTGAATGGGGGGGGGGGGGGTAGAATGATAATAAGGCAAGCTTGCTCCAAAAATCGGGAAAAAACCATGAATTGAACTTAGAATGCAAGTGCTCGAACTGTTCGACGCGTTTTATAAAAACAAAGAAAAAGGTTTGCTGTAGTAAACATGTGTCATTACCGCGTCTTACAAAAGTTCATGAGAGACTGAGGATGGGAGTTTGCCAAAAATTGTAATACTATGACAAAAAAGCGGGATTCCGTATTTTCCGATGAGAAAAAGATTAATTTGCATAGACTAGATTGTTTTTGCAACTTCTAGTATGATCTTCGTAGAGAAAAAACGATTTTTTCAAAGCATGTATTTGGAAGTGATTCAGTAACGGTCTGGGGAGGTTTCAAAACTGGTATAACTAACTACTCCAATAGTTTTTGTGCAGTGTAGGAGGAATTCTGAGAGTAACATTGATGTATTGGGCAATAATCTTCTACCAGAAGCACCGTTAATAGCGATTAGAGGCTATTTTTTCCAGCAGGACAATGCCTCGGCTCATGTTTCCCAAACTTCAAACTCGTGGTATAATGTTAATTCCGTGAAACTACTTGATTGGCCAGCCAGAAGTCCTGATCTGAATCCAATGGAAAAATCTGTTGGGTATTCTAGCACACAAAGTATGCAAAAATGGTATATAATCTCAAAACAAGCAAGAACTCATGTCTTCCATCGAAAATGATCACTCAAAATCTTCCAAGAACGTTCTTAAGGAATTGTCAAACTCCATGACGTCAAGACTGATAAAAGTGATTGAGAAGAAGCGGGGAGATTATTAATTATCAGTGTGTTTCAGGCAAAAACATTCATTGTCCTTATAATTTTGTCCAATTTTTACAATGACATATTTTGTTACTTGTAACAAAACATTCATATTTTGCATTTTCCAATGTTTTGAATTCTACAATGATTTCTAGCATAGAAAAGCATTTAGTGTATAAATTTCACTTTATTTAGTTCAGAAATAATTTTTTTCTGCTCAATTTCCAATTGTTCTTATAATTCTGACCACCACATCTCTACACTGTACAAATTACATTTTTATATTGATGCTGTCAAACTAGTATGACTCGTGACGCACATTTATATATATTCTCGTTAAAACCATTTTCGTTGAATGTAGATTATATTTTATCGTTTCTGCTTAAATCTTCAGAACGGGCCGGCAGGCCCGAAAATTTTTTTATCGGCCCGGCCGGCCCTTATGGCCCGTTCATTTTTTTTGCCAGCCCGTATGGCCCATTCAATTTTTTTGCCGGCCCGGCCCGGTCCGTTGAAAAAACTATTCTAATTCTGCGACCCGGCCCGACCCGCGGGCCGGGCCGGATACGGGCAACGGGCCAAACCCGAGCCCGTGCAGACCTCTAGCTGGGGGGGTGACACCATTTATATCCGCCCCGGGTGTCACCCATCCTATCTACGCCACTGACGATAGATAGCTGTTGTAGTTAAAGAGGCGCATTTCAGATTTGCTAAGCCATCGTTAATTGGTATCTCATAAATGTTTTGTTACATTAAATCTTTTACAAGAAATATAAATACTGGATTTGTGGAAATTTTTGACTTTCGGTAGATTTACTCAATTTAGGGATCAGAGATCTCTAAAAATATATTTTCACAAAATGTCTGCCTGTGAGTCTTTAACATTATCTGTTTATACATTATATGGCCAAAGGTGACCGGCAAATTGCGATTTCAGACGTTTTGTTTAATATCTAGAAAAATGCAAGATTCTGAAAATCCAGGTGTGTAAACAGAATAGTACTGGTCATATATTTTCCCTGAAGATTTTTCTCGAAATTCCATAGGGGACCGTCAAAAAATTGAAAAAGAACGAAGATCTTTTGCATAACCCTGTAAAAACTAAAGTAGCAAAAGCGTCCAATCTGCAAATTATGATTACGTGGCGTATTGTAATGTACTGTGTTCATTTTTATGAAGATAGGATGTAAACTCGAAGAGAAATTAAAATTTTTATAAAATCAGTCCCAGATTTTTTCAAGTTGTTTGCTTATAATTTGTAGGGTTCTTAATGTAAAAAAAAATTATTTTCTGAAAATATGACAAATAATATTGTGTATAATTCCCTGTAATTGGCATCTCAAAAGTGTTTTGTTACTTTAAATCTTTTACAAGAAATATAAATACTGGATTTGTGGAAATTTTTTACTTCCAGTTTTCGGTAGATTTACGCAATTTAGGGATCAGAGATCTCGAAAAATGTATTTTTACAAAATGTTTTCCGGTGAGTCTTTAACACTGTCTATTTGTTTGCACACTACACGGCCAAAGGTAACCGGCCACACCGTTTTATTAAATATCTAGAAAAATACATGAGGAATTATTCTAAAAATCCAGGTGTGTAAACAGAATAGTACAGGTCATATATTTCCGTAAAAACTTTTTCTCCAAATTCCATAGGGGACCGTCAACAAAATGAAAAAGAAAGAAGGTCTTTGCATAACTCTGTAAAAACTACTGTAGCAAAAGCATCCAAACTGTAAATTTGGCTTCAAAAACAAAAATCAGCTTATTACGTGGCTTATTGTAATAAACTGTGCATGTTATGAGGGTAGGATGTAAACTCGTAGAGAAATAAAGGTTTTTATAAACACAGTCCCACATTTTTTTTAATTTTTTGCTTATAATTTGCAGAATTTTTAACATAAAAAAAAAATATTTTCTGAAAATATGACAAATAATATTGTGTATAATACCCTGTAATCAGAATTTAAAAAATATTAAAAATTGCAGGAAAAATGAGCAGGTTTACTAAATAAAGTTTCACTGCGCATGCCTCACCGCAATCAAAATGAAATTTGCGTAATACACATGTTAGCGAGGTGATTTTTGAAGAAATGTATAAGATGCCGTGTGATGTCATTTTTCGCTTAATTCATTAGAATTTGATTTATAAACAATTATTTTCTCAATACGACCCTTCTTTTCGTTCCCAGATCTCCTGATTTGGAAAATTCAGTTCAAAGTGCCAACTTTGGCAGCATTTTTCTTGTATTATTTTCTGTCTTTATCAAAAAATAGACAAGCATGTGTAGTTTCTAAATAAGAAAATTTGTCAATTTGATGCGTTTGAGAGCAAAAGCGAATATAAAAATAAATCATAAAATAAGCAGTTTGGATTGAAATACTCCCATAAAGGTTCAGAGTTTAATATGCAATTTTATCAGATGAAAAGTTCAAAACAGACTATTTTTTATTGTGTTTTCAGAAACCATTTATAAAATTACCAAGTGTTAATATTTTTATTTCCCATATTATAATAATACGTTTTTATTGCAGACATATAAAGGAAGATGTTCAAGAAATGTATAACAAAGATTTTGCAGATAAATTGGACGAAGCAGATATGGAGATATTTTATTTTCAGTAAGTCTTTGTTCATTTCGAAATTTGTACAGAAACTTTAAGAATAATAGACGCTTGCAAACGTAATAGGTATGTCAGCTTTTGAACTACTTAATTTGAAGCTCTCTTTTGATTCATTTACATTCAAAAAGTCACGTTGAAGGCTAATTTTGGGCTTTAAAATAGGCATAATGGTGAATTAAAAGTAACGTTTTACGTAATTTACTAACATTATAGTTTTTATGTCTATTCAATTGCACACGAAATCAACTTGCAGCACCACTTTTGATCCTTATGCCAAAATTTTATATTTATTTATTTATTTACAGGCCCCGACTAAGGCTATGGGAGGCAAACATAACTCTGGATGGCCCCCCTTATATCTATCTATAGACTTTTTTTTGTGAATAATGTGGAAGTGGCTATGACTAGTACTGAACTTCATACATATTGTATGTATGCATAAATTTTGTACTCGGTACTGCTCCCATCTATATACAAGTTACCCCAAAAAGAGGGTCATACAATTAAAAAAAAATACTAGTTTGATAATAATAGAAAAAAAAAATGATAGACTGATTGACTCGTGTATTTTTTCGAAAACTTTTAATTAGCTTATCTACATACATTATAAGATGCCTAAATAAAGAAAGCTCAAAATTAGCCATATTTCATAATTCTAATTTCTCACATTACGAGGAAACAGTTATAAAGAATTTATTTTAAAAACTATAGAATACCAAGTTGTTGTAATAGAATTTTAATTATTTGTTTTCTAATGACATAGTTTTTTCTGTATGTGATGTGGAGGGAATACTGGAAGTAGAGAAGGAAAGGGAAACCACACTCCCTTCCTAAACATTTGAAAACATGTGAATTTTGGCCAATTTTGGCTAATTTTAAACATTTGGCATCCTTTAATGAAAATCCTTTTTACTCTCATTGGGACCCTCAAAAAGGGGCTCCCTAGCAACTGCCCCATATGCCCCTGCATAAGTCGGGCCCTGTTTATTTAAACTCTTAATTATAACAAAAAAAAAAAAAAAACCACCGCGGGCCTTTAGACCCTTTAAAACCGAGTTCGACTGTAGTACATAATAGAGAAAATAAAAACAAGAATCTTACATAACAGTTTAACTATAATTTCTGGAATGTCATGTTCACTTTGATGTTGCATAAAATATTTAAAAATCAAAACTTATGATTTATTTTAGTTCTGATTACCCTCGTGCAGGGAGCAAATACATGAAGACAATGTCACTGTTTGCTCCTGTGTATACACCGCACCTCAAGTTAAAAAAAAAAAAAAAAAAAAAAAAAAAAAAAAATGCAAACTTGATTAAGTAAAAATAATGTATATTAATTAAACATTGTTTTGAAGAATAAGTGTGTATGTAAAATTTATATAAAGTATATATATGGTATTGTCCACATATGGGAGTTTCAAAGATCTAGAGGAGACTCATTTACGACCTGAATTTACTACAGGGATGCCAATAAAATTCACAAAGGAACCAGTTTTGGTGTTGTTCGAACCAGCATTGAGACTTGGTGCACGTTAAAAGATATTAGGGAGTTTGAGAATTGACAATTTTTTTCTGTTGACAGTTTTTTTCTGTGCCAATCAAATACTTGGGAATCTGACGATGAAAAAGCTTTTTCTCGAACAGCCAATGAAACGCTTAGATTTTTTATTAGATTTAGATTTCGCAGACGATTTTTCTCGCTTAAAATTTTTACGTGTAATAGCAGTTTAAGACAGTAACTGAGTTACATAATTTTATAACTTTTGTCTAGAACTTTTCCAGCACTAGGGAATGCACAAAAAAGATGTAAAATACTTTTAATCCTTTCACTTACAGTGAGTCCAAATAGCATCACGACATTATTTATATTTTTTTCTATATTTAAATATGTATATTCCAAATTCGTACCAGAAAATTAAAATAGAAATACTTGTTTTCTTTAATAACAGACATATATTTAAATAAAACGAAATTTATCATTGAAATTTTCTGGTGTAAATTCAGATTCTCTGAACTGCGGAATTATTTCTAGAACGCATTCTACCATGGGAAAGAAAGGATTAAATAGTATATTTCTTTAACCCTATGAGCTTTGGGGGATAAATTTCTTCAAAATTCCAAATGTCACATTGGCACCAGTATTTTGAAAAGGAAAAATTCGGTTTACAATATACACGAAAAGATGCATTAAACCTTTTTCAAATAAATCTGATCGAATATTCCGGTGCCAGCGTGACATTTCGGAATTAAAACTAAGTGGTAGAAAATTCTACCATCGGAGCTCAAAGAGTTAAATTGCTATTTGACATAATGTTATTGCATACATATTAGTGATATTTTATTAACTACTTCTCTTCATTTTGATAAGTAAAGTATGCGAAAACTCATGTTAACCTAAGGAGAAATTTAAATACGTGATTAATAGTTACCTAAAATAATTATCGAAATACTGTTTCCCACATCAGAAAATAACCATCATATGCCGATGAAATGCGTTTTTTTTTTTTTTTTTTTTTTTTTTTTTTTTTTAAATTATCGCTTCAAATTTTAAGTTTTTTTTTTTAAGATGATAAAGTTTCATCAAGATGAAATTTCAAAGTTTATAAAGATTTTTTACACATTCAATATTTAAGGAGACATCCTTTTTTAAATGCACTTGGTTGGCATCTGATGCCTTCTTTCTGATGGAGAAAACCATGTTTTGGTAATTGTATTAGGTAACGAGTAAACACATACAGGGGCGTGCCAGCAGTATTCGGCGCCTGTGTGCAGAACTGCATTTAGCGCCCTACACCCCCCCCCCATCCAATAGCCTGTAAAAAATAAAACTTTAACCCCCCCCCCCAAAAAAAAAAAAAAAAATTAAGAATATTTATAAATGTATAGTTCTCATTCTTTTGGAGTTTTTTTTTTTTTTAACTAGAAAATTTATTTAATAAAATATGTCTTGTTTCTTTACAGTTCGTATTTTATTTCATTAAATAAATAATTTTTTGTTTCCAAACATGCTTAAATTACTTGAAAAATAAAGAAGGATGGCAGCTATGTAAATAACAATCGTAACACAGTAAAACCTGTGTAAATGACAGCACTCTCTATCAGAATCCTGCGTTACCGTAAAATTTCATTATTCCGGAGAAAATAATTTAATGCAATAACAATAGATTGCATCTAAAAGAAAGAAGTTTGTTTGTACTTTGCATGGATTGGCGATGACTAAGAAAATCTACCGCACATAGAGATCTGAAAATTTCGGATAAGGATCGATGATGGTAGATGCACCTTGCACCTGATTCTCATTTTTTTCGTTAATTACCCGAAATATTAATTAAAAACCCTAAATAATCATCGCAAAATGGCGATCTTTTATTCTTCAACGAGATCATGCTTGTGTAATTCCCCAAGTAGTGCTTCCCACTGACCAAAAGCGTAACGTTTGATTTTTTCTGCATTTTCAAATTGGGATATAGTGAGATCCCGGTAGATTTACAAATAAATAAATAAATAAATAATAAAGAAAAAAACAAAAACGATTTCAATGGTATTTTTAATTACTATTTCAAAAAACCTTTTTATTTGGCAGCGATTCGCATCAGTTTTCAAGCTTTCCATTTCTCTGAAATTTCCAACGCATAAAAAACAAACAAACAAACAAAAAACAAAAAAAAAAAAAAAAAAAAAAACTGTTGATACATTCATGGTATTTTTCAGGTTCTAATAATATATCTGGTGTGAAAATATTAATATTTACTGTTCAAAAAATTTTTTGAAATCATCTCAAGGATTCGCCAAACATATTTTTTCTCTCGGTGCAAATTATCTCAAGATATCGTTTCCCAATTAAGAAATATGTAATTTGAATATCATTTCGCGTTAATAAATAAAAAAATATATTTAAATTTAAAATTGAAGAGGGGGAGGGAAGTCGACTTAAACACGTATATACGGTAAACATATGTTGTGGGTTCAATAAAACCGTGTTGAATTCAAACACTTTTCCCCGAGAGGAACTTCTGTACTCCGGGAGGAGGGATATTGATATTATAGAGCTCCGGGTAGAAAATTGCACTTTTTCACCCAAAAAGTTTTTGACCTAAAATCCAAATTCTCGAATTTTGAGGAGAGGAGGAGGATGCTCTCTCCTGGGCCACCCCCCTGAATTCAACACTGCAATAAAACATAAAAAAATCATTCAGCTGAACAAAACAAGATACATTCGCACTATTCATTTTAAAAACCCACAAATTTATCTGTTATATGCTACTTTTTTTTTTTTTTTTTTTTTTTAACACGATTAAAAAAATAATTTCTTTTATTCATTAAAAATATTTACTAGCAACTAACCAACTAAAATTCTATTTATATACATGCTTTCTTGGAGAAAATTAAAAATACAAAACAAAAGTAAACTTTTCTGACTTGACATCTGTCTGTGCAGGGTAAAAAACAAGAAAAAAAAATTCGCGAAAACTCAATATATACAGTAGACTCCCTCAAATCCACAATCTTCTACCATCCGCACATAAGTTATGGATGTAAACAATGAAACATTCAGTTCAGATATAATTCGCAATCTTCTTACCAAATACATTTATGTATTAATCAAGTTTTATTATTATTATTATTATTATTATTATTATTATTAAGTCTGGCTAAACCTGAAATAAAACTTCCTTATTTTATGATTTTATATATGAATCAGTAAATGTACCTTTGTGAGGCAAGTTTTATTAAATAGTTTAAGAAAAATACATTTCATCAATATAATGAATATGTATTCGTACATTATTGATTATTAACTTGAAGTCTGCTTTTAATATTTTAATCATTTTAAAAATATCTAAATTTTTATTATTTTAGATTATTACTTATTTCAATATTTATCATATTGTAAGCATTCATTATAGTTTCGTTTGCATCATTAATTGCATTCAAATTACTGTTTAAAAAAACTAAACAAAGCAATGACCAGAAATCCTCAAAATCCTTTCGTCCCAAGCTGTTTGGGTTTGAGGGAGTCTACTGTATATATTATCCAAACAAGTTGTTCGAAAATTAGAAATTTTTACATGGTGTTTTTAAATACAGCTTCCAAAAAGCATAATCGTAAGTTTGAACTAGAATATTATACGTATTATACTTATAGTATAGTATTAGTATAGGAATAGTATTATACGCGAGGTAAAGTATAAGTGTTTGAAATTATAAAAGTTCACATTAAGAAAAGACAGAGTTATAATTACAAATGTACATGTAAACTAGTCGTTGGGGGCCACCGTAATACTTACCCATCATGGATATGTATATGAAAATAAAACATGTGAAACTATTTATACAATGCATTGCAATTCATAAACAAAATTTAAATATTGTTAATATACATAGTAATGCTATATTAAAGAACTGCTGATGTACCAATTTCGACAAATTATATAAAACGCCAAACTACTCAAGTAGTACCGAACTGCGTAAAAGAAACATCTTTATAACTCCAAAAATAATAATTCTATTAACTAACAATTAACTGCGTCAGATTAAGCGTCTCATTTCCAATTAAAATATACTTCTGAATTGAAATTTGAATGAAATACAGGGTCATGAAAAATCGAAAAATGTGGAAAACAAGATTACAAATATCTCGGCAACTAAAATCCGATCGACTTCGTTCTATATGCAAAATGTGTGTTATTTTATTGCCTTTTACGTCCATTCCTTAGAACAAAAAAATTCGAAAATTTTTATATACCTTTCATCAGAACGAATTTTTCGAGAGTCCGAAAAAAATAGTTCCGGATAATCGAGGTTGCTGGTATTAAATAGAGTTCGTCCCATTCTTGCATACTAACTACATACAAAATTTCAAGTCTCTATCTCAATTTGTTCGGGAGATAGAGCTTTACAGACAGACAGACGGACGGCAAAAATTTTTTTCTAAAAATGTTTTTCGGAATCTCCACTATCTAAAACGTGTAAATCCGTCAAAAATTTTTTTTCGATTTTCAAAACGATTGCAAGACTTACCCTATACTACGTATGATGGATAAGTAAAAGTGAGTAACTTACCTTATTATATTAATGAAGCATCAAAATTTATCTCTTAATTTATACCTTGGATCCAATTATAATAACGATTTTTTTTTAAATCTTTTCTTATTGCACCTCCTATATCAACGAAAGGCAGACTGAATTGCAAAATCTTCAGAATTTCATGTCTCAGCAAAAAGTGAATGTAACATACTACAGCGCCAATACAATTGGCGCCAATACAGTATTGTTGAATTTTACCTTCTAGAAAGAATGGTTTATCTTAAACAAAAAGAGACAGCTTAATTCAATTTAATGTGGCAAAAAATATACGTATTCATTTGTTAATTTGAAGTAAAATAAGTAATTTCTTCTTCGAAAAAAGTCGACATTTTTCACATATTTTTATTATGTTCCGACAAATATGATAATTGTAGGACAAATTATTTTATCTGCTTCAAAGTGTATTTTAAAAGAAAAATCTAATTATAGGATAGGTATTATATCATAGAGGTCTGCAAGGGCCCGGCCCTGGCCCAAAACCCAAACCTTGCCGGGCCGGCAAAAAAAAAAAAAAAAAAAAAAAAAAAAAAAAGAACGTGTCATACGGGCCAATAAAAAAATTGTAGCGGGTATATCGACCCGATATAAATGTAAGAGTAAAAACGATAAAATATGAACTATTTTCAATGAATAGGGCTTTAACAAGAAAAAGTATAAATGTGCGTTAAGAGCCGATGCTAGTTTGACAATATCAATACCGAGATATAACTTGCTGAGCGTAGAGATATGCATGGGACAGTTACATTGTGTCTGACCCAGGCTTAATTTTTTTTTAGCAGGCTCTTGCCGGGCCGAGATCAGCCTTGTATTCTTTTTCTATATGAGCAGAACGGGAATTGGACTTAATTGCTCTCAAGATGTGTAGGGTAGACAATATGTTTTTTAGAAGTATTAATAGCGATAATGAACTTCTGTTAACGTAATCTATGGAATTATACCTAAAGGTGGTTCTTAAATTCACTACTCAACTACGCGAAATTTTCACACATTTTCTGACTAATTTTGAACTGTAAAGGTATAAAATTGGCAAGCCTGTTTATTGATGGGATTTGAAATCGAATAGCGTTTTCCATTTTTGGTAAATACATTACTTGTCTTGATATAAGAGATTCTTGGCCAGTGGCTGCAGATTTTTCACCCTTCCCAAGTTGCTGCTTCCGGAAATTAGATTCAAAACGCCAACTTTGACAGTATTTTCTCAAAAATGTAATGAAGGGGAGATAAAGTGAAGGGGGCGCCAAATGAAGATTTTGTTTATCGATTTTTCTCAGGTCTAAGTTTAGAACGGCATTGTTATTATTGCTCTATCTAAATTATTCCATAGCATAGAAGAATCTCAGGATGATAGAGTATAAGGATCCTGTATAGAACAGATTTTCTTTTATATTCTTTTCTATTTCTTTTTCATGGTTTTAATGAATCAATATTTTAAAAAATTGATTACGCAGTTCAATATAACATATTTTAGGATTATATACTCTAAATAAGTCAGCTCTTTGCAACTTAGTAAAATAATCTTTGTCAATTTCATTTATGTAGAAGAGGTGGGAGCGCCAAAATCCATGTTTGCCCAGGGTGCAAAAAATAATAATTTTATTTATTAATTGTTTCAGTTATATGTTGCCGATTGATATGATTGATTTGTTTCTTTTTCAGAAATTTACTTTTACATAGGAATCTGCATAACCTATAAAGTTATGTTGCTTTAGCATTGTGCAATACAGTGGCATAGCAAGCGGGGGGTGGAGGGGGGGCGGTCCGCCCCGGGTGTCACCAAGGGAGTGACGCCCAATCTTTTTTTTCTGCAAATCAATATATATATATATATATATACAGAGTGATTCATAAAAGATGGGCAGAACTTTAAGGGGTTATAGTACACTTAAAGACAAATAATATTAAATAGGAGACTAAGGGTCCCAGACGTATTCCCAAGGAGATACGGGGCATTAAAGTTTAGGGTCCGAAATTTCAAATGATTATAAAAAATGGAAAAATTGGTCGATTCGTTTGCGGTTTTTGCAAAAAATTTTCTTTATGCCAGTATTTTCTTGAAATAAAATTTTAAAGTTCAATTTCAAAAAATGCCGATAGGGGGCGCTTTAGACTTTGGAGTAACAAACAACTATTTTTTAACGTTATTTTTTGTATTTCTTTAAATGATTTCGAAAGCTTAGACTTAAACTTAAATTTTGATCTAAAAATCTGAGTCCTAACGAGTAGTTAAGTAGCGTAAACTGAAATTTGAAATTTGAAACCCTTCTCCCCCCAGAACAAAAATCAGTTATTCCCGATCTTTGTGTCGTAGATTAGACTCTAACTACTGCCGCGTTTTGCTAAAATTATTCTTTATGTCAGTATTTTCTTGAAAATAAATTTTAAAGAAAAGTTTCAAAAAATTCCGATAGATGGCGCTTTAGACTTTGGAGTAACGAACAACTATTTTATACCGTTATTTTTTGTGTCTCATTAAATGCTTTCTAAAGCTTAGACTTAAACTTAAATTTTCAGCTCAAAATCTGAATCGCTGAGCGTGGTTCAGTAGCGAGGGGAGGGGGTTCAAATTTCAACTTCTGAACATAGTTCAGTTTGCACTACTTAACCATGCCCAACGATTCTGTGCTGTGATACGAGGCAAAAATACAACTTTCGTCAAGGACTGCATAGTCGGAATTCACTCATAAAGGCACTGGCACAGTTGGAAACGTCGCTCATGCAAACGTTAAAGGGTGAAGAAGGAGACAGAAAGTATGCAAATGTCAAATGGGGAAGAAGAAGAACACGTATGCAAAATTTCGACACGATTCAGGCATAAAAACCACTGAACGGTGAGTCAAGTGTAAGTCGCTGTAGTAATGAATCGGAAGATGGTGCCCTTTACGAATAAGGAAAAGGCTGAGATGCATTTAATTTACGGAGCGGCAGATGGAAATGGTGTAGAGGCACAACGAATGTACGGAGAGCGATTTCCCAACAGGCGGTTGCCTAACCGCAAAACTTTCGAGCGCTTGCACAGACAGTTGTGTGAGACGGGATCATTTCTCGCTTCCCGGTCGAATGCAGGTCGTGCAAAAAAGGACGAATCAGTAGTTGTTGCAGAAGCCATTCTGGATGTAGTAGCGGCGCAGCCAAGTACAAGTACACGAACAGTGGCTAGGCAGGTGGATACCTCACAGTCCATGACTTGGAGGGTACTGAAGGATGAACATTTGCTCCCGTTTCATGTGCAACGAGTCCAGAAACTGTCTCCAGGGGATTATCCAAATCGTATTGAATTCGCCCGCTGGTTTCTGCAGCAGAACGCGCTAAATCCACATTTTGGACGAACTGTGCTTTTCACCGATGAATGTACCTTCACACGTGAAGGTACATTTAACACACACAATGCACATGTATGGGCGGATGTCAATCCACATGCTACGTATCCACATGCTCATCAGAGACGCTTTTCCATCAATGTTTGGGCAGGAATCCTCGGAGACCACCTAATCGGACCGTACCTTCTTCCTGAACGCCTCAACAGTAAAACATACCTCACATTTCTGCAACATGTGCTGCCAGACCTGTTAAACGTTGTTCCTCCACGCATCCGGCGGGTCATGTGGTTCCAGCACGATGGAGCGCCAGCCCATTACGTACGAGACGTCCGCAACTATCTGGACATCACATTTCCGAACAGATCGATTGGTCGAGGTAGTCCTGTTGCTTGGCCTGCTCGCTCGCCAGATCTTTCACCCCTCGATTTCTTTTTTTGGGGACAATTGAAGGCTCTTATGTATGAGACACCCATTGAATCCCCCGAGGAACTGGTCGCCAGACTTTCCGCCGCTGTAGGGGAAGTGCTCGAAAAGCCTGATGTTTTCGCGAATGTTCGCCGTTCCATTCTTCGCCGTTGTTCTGCGTGCATAACCTCTGGTGGTCACAATTTTGAACATTTATTGTAATTACATGTTAATAAATATGCTTTGGTAACATAATCCTAATTTGTGTCTTTTTACCTCGTATCACAGCACACAATGTGTGGACATGGTAAACTGAACTGTGCTCAGGAGTAGAAATTTCAAACCCCTCTCCCCAGAAACTTAACCACGTCTAACGATTCAGATTTTGGGCTGAAAATTTAAGTCTAAGCTTTAGAAAGCATTTAATGAGACACAAAAAATAACGGTATAAAATAGTTGTTCGTTACTCCAAAGTCTAAAGCGCCCTCTATGGGAATTTTTTGAAAATTTTCTTTAAAATTTATTTTTAAGAAAATACTGACATAAAGAATAATTTTAGCAAAACGCGGCAGTAGTTAGAGTCTAATCTACGACACAAAGATCGGGAATAACTGATTTTTGTTCTGGGGGGAGAAGGGTTTCAAATTTCAAATTTCAGTTTACGCTACTTAACTACTCGTTAGGACTCAGATTTTTAGATCAAAATTTAAGTTTAAGTCTAAGCTTTCGAAATCATTTAAAGAAATACAAAAAATAACGTTAAAAAATAGTTGTTTGTTACTCCAAAGTCTAAAGCGCCCCCTATCGGCATTTTTTGAAATTGAACTTTAAAATTTTATTTCAAGAAAATACTGGCATAAAGAAAATTTTTTGCAAAAACCGCAAACGAATCGACCAATTTTTCCATTTTTTATAATCATTTGAAATTTCGGACCCTAAACTTTAATGCCCCGTATCTCCTTGGGAATACGTCTGGGACCCTTAGTCTCCTATTTAATATTATTTGTCTTTAAGTGTACTATAACCCCTTAAAGTTCTGCCCATCTTTTATGAATCACCCTGTATATATAATCTTATTAGATTTTTTAAAAGAATTTTGAAATAAAATGAAAATTCTAGCGCAAGATGCATCAGAGTTAATTTTCTTTTCTTTGAGAATGTGAAATTTTTCTAAATAAGATATGCATCAGAGAACAAAAAACAGCCTACCCAACGAACAGGTAGCAAATGCTAACTTTTAAATAAAAACTTATCTTCTAATTATAGACACCACATTGATTTATGCGGATTATCAGCGCCGTGTGAAAAGGGGTGGGGGGTGAAGGGGCATCGCCCCAAGCGCCGAAATTTTGAGGACACCAGATTTATACTACAAATGTCATTTTCGGCCTGTACAAGAAAAAGTTGAGAGAGGGGCGCCAAATTCTAACTTTGCCCCGGGCGCAATTTTCTCTAGTCTTTCCTGTCGTTTTTTTTTATGCAGGAGGACAAAAGGTAAATTAGTAATGGTATGCTTATTTGTTGTATTAACGCTGGATTGGAATTGAAAGAATCGGCGGGGGGGGAGGGGGGGGGAAGTTGACACCATTTACATCCGCTCCGGGTGTCACCCATTTTAGCTACGCCACTGGTGCAATGTAAAATTCTACTTGTTTATATACCGTCAGTATGTATATCGCTCTAGTACTACAATAAAAGAGAAATGTTGCATATTTTCAATCTTTTTAATAATGGAGTCCTTCCATGTATGCCAGCAGTTGTAGTGCGCTTCTGCTTTCTTAAATGTTGGACAGGCCTAGTGTAGAGCAGCATTTGCCAAGTGCAACATTCAAGTCGTTGCTCCAAATTTTAAAAGTTTCTGGCTTTTTTTAATGTATTTCATGTGCTTGATGGCGCCTTTAAGAATTCAGTGGCGCCTTTCAACCATGACTTTTCGCCACAGTGGTGCCCTTCAGTTTGAGACTCCCCCCTCCCCCCCCCCCTTCCCCGCCACGGCGAAACCGCTGAAGAGATCTGCTAATATTATATACTTTAAAAATAAAAATGAACTCAGAAATGTATCAGAAATACGCATTTTAGATTTACAGTACCGCTTTAATAAATTTAAAAAGTTATTCAAATATTTCAGCTTCGCCTAAAATATTTGGCGCCTGTGTGCGGTGCACACTTTGCACACTGGGTCGGCACGCCCCTGAACACATATTTATGTTTCCCAGAGTTTAACTTGTGTCTTTGCGATCGGGAATTTCAGTAAATCGGCCTCTTTAAAAAAAAGAAAGAAAAATTAACCAAATTTTCAAATGCAATTTAAATTTTCAGGCTTCATGACTTGAATGATGATAAGCAGCTAGATGGATTAGAACTGTTGGCAGCAATGAACCATGTGAACAATCGGGAAAACGATATTCCAACAGAAGAACTCGCTAAATCACCTGATCTCAGAAAGTCACTGCAAGATTGGTGGAACGAAAAATTTGAAGAGGATGCACGTAAGTAACAGGGTTGCCAATGTGGCATCCTTTTTGTTTCAGAAATTTCCAATTCTCAAGTTTCGAAAAAGCAACTTTTTGCTTTATATAATGACAGACGTTCCATGATCACGTAAACTAAAATTTGTTTTTCGAAATTTCCTGCATGAATTCCGAATAAAAAAGGAAGACAAGCTGCCACCCCTGATAAGTAATAGTACATGAAAAATATAGAAACTCTTTTCTAATTAGAGAAATTTGGGTATTTTTTTTCAATACCGGTCTTGGAGCAATTCAGATAGAGGAAAATGAGATTTGTTACCAAGCCAACTGTTAAATACTAGAAATTGATATTGACTAACAAGGAAAAGTTCCGAGACTGGGGGCACAGAATGCGGAGATCCTTTGAGTATTGATAGAGTATAGTCAATAGATAAACATATAACAAGTATAAAATGCAATAAGCTATGTGGTCTTAAAAAACAAGCCCAAAGTCACGCGATACTTTATGTTTTAGCACATAACTGGATAAATGACGCAAATTTCTGAGCGGCTGGATGTTATAGTTGCAGAATGATAGATTTCTATTTTTTCTTTCACAGTATTCTGTGGGTTCGATATCCCGAAAACGCTTTTTCTTTTTTTTTCAACTTGCAGACAAAATAATGATTAATCCGTTAGCACACGCGCTGTAATAAAATTTATCACAATCAGATTGTGCACTCAATCTACAAATTAAGGCGCGTATGCTGACGGGTTAATTATTTAGGAAACATAATTTTAAAAAATGTATACAATTATTTAAATGTAAGCTAAGTATACGTAAAAACATACTTTTTGCATAGATATATTACTTATTTGTTTACAGAGAGATTGCAATTTTATGGTATCTTTATCAGCGCCGGCCGTGCGAAGAGAAAACTGCGCCCGGGGCGAAGTTTCAATTTACACCTCCCCCCCCCCCTTACCATTTCTCTTTATGATAGGTATCACAAAATTGAAACACGTTTGGAGTTTATTCTGAAACTTTAAAAAGTTTAATTTTAACAACTAAACTATATAATAGAGCATTGCCCTTATATTTTGGCATAGGGGATCTGGTAAAAACATGTGGAAAAAATGTACACTGTTAAAAATTTGACCCGTTTGCAGCAGCGACAATCCACTGATTTTATAGAAAACGGTTACTTTACAGAGTTATGGAGCATTCTCATTGGTCATAAAAGAGTTATTCTATTAAAGCTGTGAAGTGACGCTGCTACAAATAGGTCAAATTTTTAACAGTGTATCTAACAGTACAGTACAACAGTTTGCAACTCCCTTTGGATTACAAGAAAGAAGCAACATGCTATTTTAAGAATGTATGTCTTTTTCACATAAAAACCCCATATGTATATATATATATATATATATATATATATATATATAAGAAGAAACAAACGAGGATGGCAATATAAATTTGGCGCCCCCTCAATTTCCGAGTCTGAATATGACCGCCCCTTTCGCCCCACGCTTCTCACGGTCCTGATCTTTATGCATCTAATGAAAAGTAAAAGATAATAATTGGAATTTTATAGAAGGCAAAATTTTTATTTTATTTACATTTATTTACAGATTATATTTCGATATGACTCTAGTGAAATCAATTAAAATCAATGTGATACATAAAACATGACATTTTCATTTTACCTTTTCTAAGACCCAACAATTTAGACCACATAATTAACGCACACTAATTAATAATTTTTGATATTTATGCATAAATTAATTACTTTAAAAAAATCGACATTTTCTTTTTCGTTTTCGACCAAAAAATAGGAAGATTACCGAAATCGGCTTAAGTTTCTGTTTTGGTCGATCTTTAGTTTTAAGTTCTCCAAACGATACAAGCCAATCGACGCGTTCCGCTAAAGACTAAATAAATAAGATAGAAAAAACTTCGAATAAGGCCAAATCAGTTTGTCCGAATATTTTACAAAGTCATAGAATGAAAAATGTAAAAAAAAAACCTTTCTTTAAAACCGATAAAATCAAATTTTTGTTAAGAGGCTACTTCAGTCAATTGAAAAGACTAGCTCACTAATGCTAATCGGATGGAAGAAATTTTTAACAATAGATCTGAATATTTTTATTTATTTATTTATTTATTTATTTTGTATTGGTTAGTTGAGATTGATTTGTACAAAGGGCATTTTTTAATTTTACGATTTTGCTCACAGGTATTTTCAACCAGGACACTTTCTTTTTCGGAGTCGGCTTCGAAAGTAAAAGCATCTTCTTGAAAAAAAAAAAAAAAGTCTGCAATAAAAATCCAAAAAAGTAAAGAAAAAAAAATTATAGAAATCAATTTTAACAATCCAATGCATAAAATAAAAAGAAAAAAAATCATTTAAAAATGTTAAAATGCAAACGAGATATCTTTAAAACTTCTCCCATAGAATTAGCATTTGCGAGTGAATTTTTTCAGGTGATTGAAGTCATAGGAGCCAACTTTGGTCCCAAAGCTAGGTCTGCCACAAGGGCAATTGTTTGAGGGGGGGGGGGGGGGTCTCATTCTGTTTCCACCCTCGGGAATTAATTTTCAAAAGTCAAAATTCAGTCCTGAGGGCGGAAAACTTGCACACATGATCAAAATACATACCGTTAATCCGCCCTTCCCGATCAAACGCCCCCTCCCCACTTTATAAAGAATTTGAAATTTTCAAAAAATCCCGACAAAGCGCCCTCCCTCCCGATTCTCAAAGGCAATTGAGAGCGAGATCAATCATTTTGAAATGAACGAATCATGAATCTTTGATTAAATGCGTGTTTTTTCAAGATTTTTTAATTGATTTCATGCTTGTTTTGGCCTTTTTTTACTAATTTCTCCTTTTTTCTGCGTTTTTTCGACAGAATTCATGTTAAAAAAAAAAAAACCCAAATATTTTCAAGTATAAAAATTCATGATTCATTCAACGATTCATTCATTTCATGATGATTCATTCCTGTAAATTTTGTTGAACGATTGCGAAAAAATCCCGTGTAAGCGCCCTCCCCTAACTATTGTACGATTTTTCTTTTCGTTTGGGGGGGGCGGATTAACGGTATTTTACGGTATATATGTGACGATCAACTGATTTGATTGTCGTGAATAATAATTTAAAAAAAAAAAAGGATGGTGGCTCAGATTTTAGTGATATTTTAAACACATTTTCAGGCATGCGTTTGCAAAAAGACAAAAAAGAGGAAAAGCACGTGAAACGGGAAAATGAGAAATTACTTAAAATAGCTTGTGTTTAAATATATGTTATATTAAATAAGATTATTTTATTAAAAAAAAAAAAAAAAAAAAAGAAAAGAAAGAAAGAAAATTATACTTTTCAAATGCTGTTTTATTTCAAGGGGGAGGGCGGGAGAAATCAATAATTTATGCAAATACTATAAGTGATTTTAAATTGAAAGTTTCTATTTTAAGTCCATAATTATGATTCGATGTTTTAAACACAGCAATGTTTGCTAGTTGTCCAATTCACATACCCAGCAGCATAATTTTTTTCTGCAGTCTGCAACACAAGTAAAAACTTAAAACAGTCTGCAGGCCAAACCCTCGCATTACATTATATGCACTCAAACCCCCAAGTATTTGTGATAGACATAAAAGGAAAGTACTTTTAAAGAAAAGCTGCCTTTGTTCTCTGATTTTTTAACACCTCATGCATTGTTCGAAAGGTGAGAGCTTTCCTTTGAGAAAATTTGCAGGTTTTTTGCGCTTTGACGAAATTTGACATTTTTTTCGATCTTTTGATGAAAACTGCCGATATTTCGCTTTTTTTGACGAAAACTGTCGTTTTGCCTCGATCTTTTGACGAAAATTGTCGTTTTGTCATGATCTCTTGAAGAAATTTTCCATTTTTTCGCATTTTTAAAAGAAATTTACTGTTTTTTCGTGATTTGTTTAACGAAAACTGTCGTTTTTTCGCGATTTTTTAACGAAATTTGCCGTTTTTCACGATTTTTTTGAAGAATTTTGCCTTTTTATCGCAATTTTTTTTTGAAGAAATTTGTCGTTTCTTCGCAATTTCTTGAGGAAATTTGCCATTTTTTGCAACTTTTTGAGGAAATTTGTCGTTTTTCAAACTTTTTGTGGACATTTGCCGTTTTTTTGCAACCTTTTTGAGGAAATTTGCCTTTTTTCACAATTTTTTGTGAAAGTTTGCCGTTTTGGGGATTTTTTGAAAAAATATGCCCTTTTTGCGTTTTTTTGAAGAAGTTTGCCGTTTTTTCCTGATTTATTGACGAAAACTGTCATTTTTTTCGTTATCTTTTGAAGAATTTTTCCGTTTTTTCGGCGTTTCTTTTGAGAAAATTCACGTGCTTCCCGCGATCTATGACGAAATTGATTTCTTTTCGAAGACTATTTGTTGAAATTCGCAATACATTTTATGACCGAATTTTTGGAATAAAAACCGAAATTTTTTAATTTTTGTTAAATTTTTAACAGTTGCAAAATAGTCTGGAGAAACTTCCCAAGAGTCTGCGACAAGCGTCGCAGCGTTGGGCCGATTCTGCATCTGAGTTCACTTGTTCATATCCTTTACTCAAAACATCAGTTAATAAATATGGCAAGATAATCACGTATTTTTCTCGCGATCTTTTGCCAAAATTTGTATTTTTCTCGCGATTTTTCGCCGAAATATGCATTTTATTCGCGATCTTTCGTTGAAATTTGCAATTTTTTCGCAATCTTTTGCCGAAATTTGCATCCCCCCCCCCTGCGATCTTTTGCCGAAATTAGCATTTTTCTCGCGATCTTTAGCCGAAATTAACGCTTTCCCGCGATGTTTACCTGAAATTAGCGTTTTTTCCACGATTCTTTCAATTGAATTTATTTTTTTCCTGCTATCTTTGAACGAAATTTGAGTTTTTGCCGCGATTCGTTGTGTTTTTCTGCTATTTTTTGATGAAATTCGCGTCTTTTTCCGTGATTTTTTGCTAAAATTCGAATTTTTCCACGATCTTTCGCCGAAATTTGCTTTTTCTCGCGAACTTTAGGCGAAGTTTGCATTTTTATCGCGATCTTTTCCCGAAATTTGTGTTTCCGCCGATTTTTTGCCTAAATTTCGATTTTCTCCACGCTTCTCTGACAGAAAAATTGCTTTTTCTCTGCTGTTTTTGAACAAAATTCTAGTTTTTTTCGCTATTCTTTACGTTTTGCCCGAAATGTTTTCGCGTTTTTTGCCAAAATTCGCATTTTTTGCCAAAGTTCGTGTTTTTTCTGTGATTTTTTGTCAAAATTTGCATTTTCCATCGCAATCTTTTACCGAAATTCGCATTTTTCCTGCCATCTTTTACCGAAATTCGCGTTTTCCTTGCCATTTTTTGCCGAAATTCGCGTTTTTCCCACGATTATTTGACAGAATTTGCTTTTTCTCTGCTAACTTTGAACGAAATTAAGAGTTTTCTTCTGCATTATTTGCATTTTCTTCATTATTGTTTGTCAAAATTCGCAATTTTTCAACAGAATTTGCGTTTTTTTTTGTGATTTTTTTAAAAGATTTAATTTTGTTCTCGCTATTATTTGCGAAATTTGTATTTTTCTGCGATCTTTTGCGAAAATCCATGTATTTCTCTCGTTTCTTTGTCAGAATTTGCATTTTCCTCCACTATTTTAGAACGAAATTTGCATCTTTCTGTGATTCTTGGACAGAATGCGCATTTTTCATGCTATTTTTTGTCGAAATTTTTCGCGATCTTTTTACGATTTTCATGTTTTTTCCACTATCTTTTCACAAAATTGACGTTTATTTGCGATTCTTTGATGAAACTGGCGTTTTTCCACGATCTTTCGACGAAATTGACCCCCCTCCCCCGCTATTCTTTGATTCCCGTTTATTACGTGATCGTTTGACAAAATTTGAGTTTTTTTCGCGATCTTATCTTCAAATTTTCAGATTGATGACCGATTTTTTTTAAATTCCGGAACAAATCACTCCCGTGCGAAACAGCAAAAAATCGGAAAGAGAAAAAAACCCCGGAAAATTCCGAGTCTCATGCCTGCATTTTGCAGGGTCTGCCAAGATATTGCAAGGTCTGCAGATGTTTTTCAGGGTCTGCGCGGCAGACCCGCAGACCCGGAAGTCGGCGCCACTGATTGAAGTAGCCCCTTAAGACGCCACTCTAGTCAATCAGAAAGACCCAAATGATAATGTTAAATCTATGGGGATATTATTTTCAAATATCTCGCTCAAATTTTAATATTTTTACATGATGTTTTTCCCATAGGATAGCTGAGGATGATCTACAACAGGGCTAGTTTTTACTTTTTTGATTTTGGTAATTTTTTTAATATTATGATATTTTCAATTTCAGAACCGGTTCCAAGTGGTTCTGAAAGTTAAAGCAATTAAAAAAAAAAAAAAAAAAAAAAAAAAAAAAAAAAAAATTTGAAACCAAAATCGAAACAGCAACAACTAGCCCAGTTCCCGGTAACATCATGCTCAGCTTTCCTTCGCAAAAAATAAAAAAATCATGTAAAAATATTAAAATTTGAACGAGATATCTGAAAAGAACGCCCCCACAGACTTAACATTATCATCCGGGTCTTTCTGATTGACTAGGCTCTTAATACTGAAAATGTTGTCGGAATGCTGCACTCATTAATATACAGTCGACTCTCGTTAATTCGAAATCAGATAATTCGAATCTTCGCTTAATTCGAACTAAATATGAAGTCCCGAAATTTTCAATGGTAGAATAACGTTAAAATTTTTCATTAATTCGAACTCATTTTCTCTTGACTTCGTTTAATTCGAACTAATTAGGATTCCGATTTTTCATTTTTTTTTTCTTTCTCACGGATTTCAGATCATTTGAATAACTTTCTTCCTTTGATCTTTGTGAAAATTGTTCCGAACGAGTATATATATAATCCAATGTATTTGATATCCATTTTCTTAGTGTCCCGTCTGTCCATCAGTGACGCTTTAAATTTTTCTTCCATTGTGCTTGTTTCTAATCTTTTAATTATTTTATGTATTTATACATTTTAATTTAATATTAAGTCATATTCTAATGATAACAGGCGAAGTATATTGAAAAACACTAACATTAATTCCTTTTTTTAATAGCACCATATTAAGCATGTTTTCATTACATATTTTCCATAATTCGAACATTTCTTGTGGTCCCGACGAGTTCGAATTAACGAGAGCCGACTGTACTTTAAATTTCTAGCCTTTTCAAATTTATTTTAAGGAATCGAGATAAAAATTATGAACAAGTAAATGCAATTACAGACACTTAAGATCCCTTATTTTGAAATTCAGACAAAAAAGTGATGTTTTGATAGTTGTACTTTTTAATTGCCTTCATATTTTTTTATGTTAAAGTAAATTATATTTAATGATTAATATGAAATTTTGAAGGCCTGAAATTTTTTTATCTTCCCTATAGAAAATATCAAAGTTCACGTTTGTGAATACCATTTTTATGAAAAATGAAATCCCAATATGTTTGGAGTGGTATATCTCTGGCAAGCAACAACATCCCAAAATTCTTTTGGCATAAACTTATAGTATAACAACTACCTACTTATTAAAATTTATTTGTTTCCATGGAGCATTGTTATTTTACATTGTTATGTTGCCACAAAGTACAGTCAAAATGACGTTTTTGTCCATTTTCCGCTCTTAATATCTTATTTAAGCTATAATACCCCAAAGTTTTTCTTATAAAATATGAAAGTGTATTATTAGGACAAGCTAAATAATATAGTATACTGCACGCAGATATTGTTGCTGTTAGTAGCTATAACAGCACATTTTTTCCGTAAGAGAAAATGAAACATCTCGTTACTCTTTCGAAAGAGGCGACAAAAAAGGGATTTTCATTTACTCATAGGGAAAATACATAGAAAGATGAAAGAAAAACGGAATGTTTTATTTTCTCTTGGGGAAAAATGTGATGAAGGACATTGTTTTTCTTATAAATTTTGTCATTTTTTTTACTAAAAAATATCATGAGGTCCCACTTTTTTTTCTTTTCCATGTTTTTGTACATAAGTTTAACTATTGCGTGATATATTCTTTTTCATCCAACTTTGACGCTTTTTTGAAATAAACTACTTTAAATATTGCAGATTTTGGAAATTTTGAATATTTAACAGGTTATAGCTACTAACAGCAACAATATCTGCGTGCAGTACTATATTATTTAGCTTGTCTTAGTTTCATATTCTATAAGAAAAACTTTGGGGTATTATAGCTTAAATAAGATATTAAGAGCGGAAAATGGACAAAAAAGTCATTTTGACTGTCTTTGTGGCAACATAATAATGTAAAATAACAATGCCCCGTGGAAACAAATAAATTTTAATAAGCAGGTAGTGTTATACTTTAAGTTCATGCCAAAAGAATTTTGGGATGTTGTTGCCTACCTGAGATATAGCACTCCAAACATATCGGCATTTCATTTTTCATGAAAAATGGCATTCACAGCCTTGAACTTTGATATTTTCTATAGGTAAGAGGAAATTTTTTCAGGGCTTCAAAATTGCACACTATTCATTAAATAAGATCTACTTCAACATATTAAAAAATCAAGCAAATCAAAAAGTACACCTATCACACTTTGTCTGATTTTTCAAAATAAGGGCTCTTAAATGACAAATATCTTTTTTTTTTCTTTTTATGTTTTTAGCATTTATAGATCAAGTGCTAAAAGAAGAAGATTTGGATCAAGATGGATTCCTCAACTTTTTTGAATTTGCTCTTGGAAGGCAAAGAGAAAGGGAGTATTTAAAAAATGAATAAAAATAATTTATAACCGATCTACTTCATTGGAAAAAAAAAAGCACAATTCACAAAAAAAGAAAAAAATCACTTAAAAATATTAAAATTCAAACGAGATATCTTGAAAAATTTCTTCCATAGAATTATCATCAGCAAACGAGTCCTACCAGGTGACTGAAGCAGTCCCTTAACATTGAAACTGTTATCGGAATGTTGCATTCATTAATATTTTTTAAATTTCCAATTCCTTCAAATTTATTTTAAACAATCGAGATAAAAATTATGAACAAGTAAATGCAATTGCAGACATTTAAGTGACAAATATTTATTTATTTTTATATTTTTAGCATTTATAGATCAAGTGCTAAAAGAAGAAGATTTGGATCAAGATGGATACCTGAACTTTATTGAATTTGCTCTCGGAAGACAAAGAGAAAAAGGGAATATTTAAAACTTGAATAAAAATAATAATTTATAATCGATGTACTTCATTCATGTGGAAGCACAACTCACAGAAATAGTGTGTAGGACATTTTTAGAATATTGACTTTTTAATTAATTTAGTGTACTGGAATCATAAAAGGAACAAATTTCAAAATAAATATGAAAGTAAAAATAATTTTTTTTAAAGAAGAATATATATATATCTTTATCAAGCATAGATGATGAAATTTTTTCAAAAACTTTCAGAGCAAACAAAATTTTGCTGTTTAATAAGCTAAAAAAGATACTTAAATAAATAGTTTAAAAAATGTACTAGCAGGGGTGACCGAGCTCAGCTCGGTCAAAATTAACTTTGCGTTCAACTTGATATAGTATTATTACTGTAAAACATGTTATTAATAATAGTATTATTTACAAAAACAACCAATAAGAAAACTATGTTTGTATGCACATGTTCATAAATTTTACTTTATTTTAAAATTCACAACGAAAGGACATCAATCCAAATCACTTTTTTAGCTCGACTCTGATTAGTTTAACTATGCATATCGAAGATTATTAAGAATGTATAAGAAATTTTTTCACATTCTGAAAGACAATATTTTTTGCCAGATATAACCAAATTTGGACACATTCTTTCATTTGTCGCCAAATATGTGTTTTGGTTTCGTAGCCTTAATAATCGATTTTTCGGCCAAATTTCGCCAGTATTTTGTCAAATATCGCCAACTTATTGGCTTTTGCCATAGTCTTGTGATCCTGACCCTTATTACCCAAATGATCCACTAATCACATGTGATCAAACATGTGACTTAGCTCAATGGTCTTCAGGTAATCAAAAACAGTAGAGTATAAAATGAATCAAAATCGTTTAAGCCATTTCTTAAGTAAAATTAGCTTGACAGCATTCAGCAATGAAGCGATATGACCCACTAATATAATTTTGTTTAATATGCAACTCAGCTCAATAGTCTTCTCGTGACAAAAGACGTTCCGTTGCAAAATTTAGGTAAAATTGACTGAGTCGTTGGTATATACAATTAGAATGACCCGAACCCATGAAGACCTAAAACGACCCACTAATTGAATTATTACGTGCATGTGTCCTATCTCAATGGTTTTCTTTTGCCCGAAAACGATATAATAGAAAATATACTCAAAATGGTGAGAACAGTTTTCTAGATAAAATTAGCATGACCCACAAATGACCCTTATATCGATATCTCTCGAAAATGTGACTTAGTTCATTGATTTTTGCTTGTCGAAAAACGTTAAATACAAAATTTAGATAAAATCGATTGAGCCAATTTTTAGGTATAAATAGTTTGACCTTGACCCATTATGACTCATTAATCGAGTTTTCTAAAACATCTGACCTAACCCAATGATTTTCTTGTGTCCGAAAACGATAGAATATAAAATTTAGTCAAATTTGCGCGAGACATTGTCTAGATAAAATTAGAATAACCCAAAAGTGACCCACTGATCGAAATTTCTCGAACTTGTGACATAGGCCAGTGATTTTCTCGTGCCAAAAATATGCTGCATACAAAATTTCGTTAAAATCGATCCACACCCGTTCTTTAGATATAGCTTGACCATGACCCATAAATGACCCTTATAATCGAAATCTCTCGAACATGTGACTTAGCCCATTAGTTTTCTCGCGTATAAATATTGTTACACTCAAAATTTCGTTAAACTCGATCCTGCCGTTCTTTAAATATAAATAACTTGACCCAGACACTTTATGACCCATTAATCGAAATTTCTCGATCATATGACCTAGCCCAATGATTTTCTCGTGCAAAAAAATGTTGTATACAAAATTTCGTTAAAACTGATCCACATGTTCTTTAGATATAGCTTGACATGACCCGTTATGACCCATAAATGTCTCTTATAATCGAAATCTCTCAAACATGTGAGATAGCCCATTAATTTTCTCGTGTCAAAAAACTTACATACAAAATTTCATTAAATTTGATACTGTCGTACTTTATATATAAATAGCTTGACCCAGACATTTTATGACCCAAAATGACCCAGTAATCGAAATTTCTCGAACTGAGACCTAGCCCAATAGTTTTCTCGTGCCAAAAAAATGTTGTATACAAAATTTCGTTAAAATCGATCCACCTGTTCTTTAGCTATAACTTGACCATGACACATTATGACCCACAAATGACTCTTATAATCGAAATCTCTCGATCGTGGGACTTAGCCCATTAGCTTTCTCGTGTCAAAATCTGTTTCAAGCAAAAATTCGATGAAATTGATTCTGCGGTTTTTTAAATATTAATAGCTTGACCCAGACCCTTAATGACCCATTAAAAATTTTTTTTCGAACATATAACCTAGCCCAATGTTTTTCTCGTGCCCGAAAACCATAGAATGCAATTTTTAATAAAAATTGCGTGAGAAAATCTCTAGATAAAAATAGCATGACCCACAATGACCCCAAAAATGACCCACTAACCGAATTTTCTCGAACATGTTATCTAACCCAATGGTCTTCTTGTAATCCAAAACGATAAAATATAAAAGTTGGTCGGAATCGTTAGAGCCGTTTTTTAAATAAAAATGGCTTGACCCACAATGACCCACTAATAAAAATTTTTCCAACATGTGACCCAGCTCAATTGTTTTCTCGTGCCAAAAAACGATTGGATACAAAATTTCCTTAAAATCGATCCAGCCGTTCTCTATATAAAAATAGCTTGATCCTGACCCATTATTACCCAATAATCGAATTTTCCCGAACATGTGACCTAGCCCAATGTTCTTCTCGTGCCCGAAAATGGTAAAATCCAAATTTTTGCGAAAATCGTTAGAGCCGTTTTTGAGATAAAATTTACACACACAGACACACACACACACAATTTTTGCTCGCATTATAGTATAAGATAACACATTTGAAAACCAAATTTCAATAATTATCGCTCATAGTCGGTGAGATATTTCAATTCTTTTGTGCAGCTCTGTATAAGATCGAGATTTTTACAGATTCTACGAAGTATGCAGTAATTTAATACAGTAAGAAAACGCATTCTTAAAAATTCGCTTTCAGCTCTTCAGCAATTTACACCATTAGATGGAAAAGTAACTGAATTCTTTTGTACAGCTCTATATATCGCATATAGATTTTTAGACACGGCAAATATTAAGCTGACATTTAAATCAGGCCAAAAACATGCTTAAAAATACTTGAACCACACTTCCAGAATATCATACTATAAGCGAATATGTATCCAATTCTTTGCATGGCTCTGTATATCATTTTAACCATGCTCAACAAACATGTTTTAATATACTAAATATAGCTCTTGAAAATGCATTATTCAAATTAAAAATCACTTTTAAGTATTCTACTCCCATTTTCATTAATTCCTATGAGTTGTTTTGTGCAACTGTGTAATAGGGTACATAGAATTTATGGACACCATACATAACATGTAAAAATTTAGATTAAAAAAAAAAAAAAAAAAAAAAAAAAAATCACAATAATTGTAAACACCATTTTCAAAAATCATCTCTAATAACACTTCGGCTGCAGTATTGTATCCAAAATCTTTTATGTGTTCCCGCAAATATACGATAGATATAATGCACATCATATTCTACTGCAGTCATCTTGCATTAAAAGTCTACTTCACTAAAATGAAAAGACCCGTTCGCTATTACTAATCCTATAGAAGAAATTTATAAAGATATCTCGGTTGCATTTTAATATTTTAAAATGATTTTTTTAAAATTGAATAGCTGAGAACGATCTGTATGCGGGCCGCATTTTACTTTTCTGATTTTGTTTACAGATATTTTTTATGAGGATGCTTTCATTTTCAGAACCGGTTTGGAAAGCGAAAACATCCTCATAAAAAAAAAAAAAAAAAAAAAAAAATATCTGCAACCAAAATCGGAAAAGTAAAAAATGGCCTGCATTCATATCAGTTACAGCTATCCAATGAAAAAAAAAAAAAAAAAAAAAAAAAAAAATCATTTAAAAATATTGAAATGCATCCGAAATATCCTTATAAATTTCTTCCATAAGATTAGCATTAGCGAATGGGTCTTTTCATTTGACTGAAGTAGCCCCTTAAATTCTCAGTAATATACATCATTTCATTGTTTAAAATAGTGCGATATAAGTGAAATACGCTGCAAACAGTTTCCCTCATAAACGATTATGTAACCGAACTCTTGAATGAATGAAAAATTTTTACATCTTATATTAGATTAGACTAGCAGATATTAGTGTACCTCCTAAATTCATATCAATTTCATTATGTTTGTAACAGAGTAAAATCTTAAAATACGTCGCAAACAATTCTTCTTCAGAGACCATAAAGGAATATTTTCGAGTTCCCATGTACATATACTGTAGGTGCTATACATAACATATTTTATAGTAACCATCTTCCAATGCATCTTAAAATATTGCAACACTATTGAAATGAACTGCAAATGATTTTCCTTAGGCATTAATGTAGTAAATTATTTTTAAATGCCGCTGTAAATGAACTATGAATGGTATACACAGAGTTTTCTCCAGATACAAAAAGGGGCAGGGCGCTACTGTTCTAAAAAGGGCACTTTTTTGTTTATTAAGGGCACTTTTATAGAGTTAAATCTAGAATCTAGCGGTTCAAAAAGTCAGAATTTCTTCAAAAACAGAAATTTCTTCAAAAAATCGAGAAAAAACAAAAATTTCGGCAACAAATTGAACAAAAAGAAGAAAAAAAAGAAATTTTGTTAAAAGATCGCGAAAAAACAGCAAATTTTGTTAAAAAAGCAAAAAATGGCAGATTTTGCTAAAAAATCACGAAAAGACGACAAATTTCGTGAAAGATCGCGAAAAAAAGGCCGATTTTGTTAAAAGATTGTTAAAGGGCAAGCTTGATTTATTGAAAAAGACATTTCTTTGAAAAAAAGAATACTTTTGTTTAGTAAAGGTTTTTTTTTTTTTGTTGTTTCTTCGTTTTACAAACGGGTGCTTTCAGGATTCGCATTTAGAATGTTTTGGACAGTCAAAAGAGGATTGTGAACAGGGGTAAGGGGGAGGGCGAAGGAGGAGGTCGCTCGAGGCGCAAGGAAATTTAGGGGGTGCCAAATTTATACTACAAATGTCATTTATGGGCTGTCACAAGAAAAAGTTGGAAGGGAGGGGGGTGGGCTCAATTTCTAATTATGCACCGGATTATTTTGAGCATTAAAAACACAATTTTGAAGCAGGAAAAATTAGTTTTTAGAAGAGAAAAATTCACTTCTGGCATTAACCTTCTTTTTGTGTGTGTCTCTGACGAAATTTGCATATTTTCGCGATCTTCTAAAGAAATATGCCGTTTTTCGGGATATTTTGAAAAAATATGCGTTTTTTCGCGAATTTTTGGCAAAATTAGCCGTTTTTCGCAAATCTTTTGACAGAATTTTCCGTTTTATTAGAATTTTCGGACGAAATTTGCCGTTTTTCCGCAAGTCTTTTGACGAAATCTGTCGTTTTATCGCGATTTTTTGACGAAAATTGCCATTTTTCGTGAATTGTTTGACAAAATTTTCCGTTTTATCGCAATTTTTGGACGAAATGTGTCATTTTTTTCGATCTTTTTAAAAAAAAACTGCCGTCTTTACGAGATTTTGTGACGAAATTAGCCATTTTTTTGCAAATTTGGCCGGAAATTAGTCGTTATTTCGCGATTTTTTTAATGAAATGTGACTTTTTTCGCAACAGTTTAACGAAATTACACATCCTGTGGGACACATAACAGCTATTTTTTGCGTTCCGTCGCCGATTTTTTACGCAATTTACGCGTTATAGTGCATCTGCATCATCGCTGAAGGGCTGCGTTTTTTCAAATGTGGGGCCAGAAGGGCGCTATTTTCTTTGAATTAGTAGCAAGAGGGGCGCTAGCTTTTAAAATAAAGGGCAGGAGGGGCGGAGCGCCCTCCTGAAACCCTCTAGGGGAAACTCTGTTATACACTTTATTTTCAATACCGAACAAGTCATGATGAAACTCAACAACTTATATCATTTATATGACAATCCTTTCAACAAATAAAAAATTAAAGGTTTTTTCACTGACCAGGAGGAGGTAGCACAGACAATTGCCACCAGAGAGAAATTTGAGAGGAGATTCAAAGTCAAATGATCAACTGGCTATAACTTTGCACACAGGAAAAAGGATTTGTATGTGAACAAATGCAACTCTAAGCAATCTTAAATTACAAAACAACGACCCCATTCTCTCTCACCCAATTCTAATTCATTCACTATGGGTTTTGATAGTATAATACATTCATAATTCTTGGTCTCAAACAGAATTCTTCGATTTTTCTTAGGTTAAGGCTGTTTTCAACTGCTCTGCCCAACAAGTGCAAAACATCTTGACACATTTACAAATTCTTTTTTTTTTTTTAAATGGAAAGATATAAAAATAGCAAAGCCTGACCATGGAAGCGATTTGAAATTTTCCATTTTGTGGTCAATCAATTATCTATTGAGTTATAAATTTTTTGATCACGTGATAAGGCTTTTTTCTCCCTTCGTAAACTGATTTTTCTTCTCTCATGCGGAAATTCGGTTCAAAACGTCCACTTTCACTCTATTTTCTGAAAAATCTATTGTGTTTGCACAAAACAAAAAAACAGGAAATTGAGTGCACTTAAACAGTTTCTGAACAAGAACACTTGCTAGTTTATGAATTTTCAAACAAAAATAAATTAAACTTATGTCATAAAGTTGCCCGTTTGATTTGAGAACAGCCTTAATCAGTTATAATAAAAATCCTCAAAATGCACCAAAGATAATCATGGATGTATCAGACAACCACTTTCAGAAAAATGTTAAAATTATCATTATTGCATTTTCAGCTGAACAAATCTATTCAGTCAGTTGATGCTATTTCACAGAATACAAATCCATAGCAAATTTAAACAAGAATTAAGCAAAAACAAGAGAAGTAAATACAAAGTAACCATCAATTTAATTGCACATTTAATTGAGTCAAAAAAAGATCACAGATAATAACATCTTGGTAATAAAACTGAATAAAAAAAAGAAATCTACTATAAAAAAACAACATAACAAAACTATAAACAGAACAACTAAACCAAAATATAAAGATCATATTGAAAACTACATTTCTAAACTTTTTTACATAAATAAATAAGCTCTAATATACATTAAATGCAATATATATACTTACATTAATTATAGATTTCAATTAATTCAGGATAAACAAGCTATGAAAATTTTATTTTCATTCTTGGCCACCATCTTTAGATTAATGGTTATATCACATATAACAATCAGATTTATGCAAGATCCGTCAAAAGTTAACCCTTTGCAGTCAAATGTCAGCAAATAGCCACCTACGTTTTATATATATAATTAAATTTTTATATTTTAAAAGTACATTTTTTAGTAAGTTTCTCTTGTGCATGTTATCAAAATGAAAGTAAAAATATTTGTTTAAAAATGTGTTGCTAACCAAATAAATTTGTGTGACTGGTCTCTTTGAAAAGGAGGAGTATACTTCAACCAGAAAGGGCTAAGCCATTTGTATGTCCCTAAAATTTATTTAGTTTTTAACACATTTTTAAAAATTAAGGTTGTTTAGTGTTGTAATGCACCATATTAAAATTGTAGAAATTTCATACAACTTTATAATCAATGTTTCAATTACTTACTCAATTCAAATCTTAAAAGAATGACACTGAATGAAATAATAGCACAATTATGAGAAGCATATTGTACAATTTAACATGCTTAAAATCAGGTCACATAAACAACAGTAATATGCGATAGTAGTAACGTAATTTTTAATTTAGGAACTTTGTACAATGCATGAAAAATTATGCATTATTTTACACAGTTAATGAGAAAATATACATATACATTTATTCTTTTATATATTTATAATAAATAAAAGAATCATTTCATATAATCAATATAAGTTATTTATATTTACACCAGGATTACTTTGTAATACATTATGCTATTTTGATCCCTACAATAAATGAAAAAAATTAAATTCAACCATAACATTATATGATGTTATATATTTGACAGGCTAATGAAAAGCATACATAGTAATATTTAGCAAAAAGAGCATGAAAATCAGTTTCCAGACAACATAATATAGGTAAAAAGTACATATTTTTTCTTAAATTATCTTTTTAAATGAAGTACTGAAATTTACTTATTAGGATCATTTCAAAAATAAAGCATCCTTTTGGGGTCAAATATTTTCTATAATTTTGTTCAGAAATTAAATTCCGATATTTGATAAGATATTTCAGAAATATTTTTCTTTAATGCAATTAGAAATTTTAGATAAATTGCATTTATTACTCTTAAACAGCTGAATTTCAAATTGTGTCCTTTAAAAAACCATGTCCCAACAACAGTTTTTGATTTTTAAAAAACATTTTTTTTCCACAATATATTTTTCAAAAGTTATGTCTAATAACATTGAGTCTTAATACTGTCCCTAGATATTTAATTTTTTTTTTCATTCTGTCACAAATCCTTGTATCCCTGTGTGTTACTCCCACTTTGTTCTTAATACAGTGAAACCTCCAAATAAGGGACACCTATGGGACCGGAACTTTTGTCCCTTAAATAGAGGTGTCCCTTATTCGGAGTTTTTATTAATTTTTTTAATTAATCGTCCAGAAATATATAAAACTAACAAAACATTAAAGGTGAAGTTAAAATGTATTCGATGTGTATAAATTACATTAAGCGGACATAAAAAGGGATAGAGAATTGGTTAATTAAAATTTTCAACTGATTATTAAATCAGTAAATAATTTGTAGAATTATTAATTTATATTTTTTATTCAAGCTGTGTCCACGCAAAAAGTCTAAAAGCATTTTTAAAAATTTAAGTAATTAATCAAAAATGATTATTTCGCAAATTTCAATTTTTCACTATAAACTTTCCAAGTGTTCATTTACTGTATTTAAAAATTTCAGTTCTTCATTATCAGCAGTATTTACAAAAAAAGTATTCAACTGCTTTGCGTATTTTACGGCAACAAATCTTTCAACTGCTCTGTTCAGCAAGCGGAAAGCGTTTTGACCCATTTACAAAATCATTTTTTAACGGAAAGGTATAAAATTGGAACACCTAATTATTGAAGCGATTTGGATCAAATTGTGTTTTCAAGTTTTTGATAAATTACCTATTGAGTCATAAGCGATTTTGATCGCGTGACAAAGACGTTTTTCACCCTTTCTTAAGCAGTTATTCTTCATCGTGTAGAAATTCGGTTCAAAACGGCCACGTTGACAGTATTTTCTGAAAAATCTATTGCGTTTGCTAAAAAAAAAATTATTACATAGTTTTTGAACAACAATGCCTGTCAGTTTCAGGCATTTCTGAATAAAAAATAAATTAAAACTTATACCAGCTTAACTTGTTATGGCTACTTATGTAAACTTATGTCTGAAATAAAAGTTTCCCTTTTGGAATTGAGAAGAGCCTTAAAGCATTTGTAAAAGACATAAGTTCTTTATTTCACAGTTTTCTTTTATTCTGCATTTTCAGAATCATCCTCAAAATTTTCAACATTACTTTCAATGGGGATAAACGCACTGAAGTCGAATCGGAATTATGGGTAAATAAATGCTCGTCAATTGTGTCTTATGCCTCTCTATCAACATGACTGTCAGTCTGTTTGACAAGTTCACAAAAATCTGCATTTTCATTTTCCTCACAGATTACTTCATTATCCGAAATGCAAAAATCAGTCTCTTTAATCTCATTTTCAAGTGTCCCTTAAATAGAGTGTGCCTTATTCAGAGGTAAATACATTACACGTCCTATACCAAGGGACTGGGACTGGAAGTTTTGTCCCTTAAATAGAGGTGTCCCTTATTTGGAGGTTTTACTGTATTATAACAAAAATTTATAACCTAAAAGTTGTTAACCAGGGTTGTTATGATTTTGCCCAGCCCAAAAAACCCAGGAAAAAACCCAAGTGGGTTTTTTCAAAATTTGAACTTTAAATTACATATATAATGTATTTATATTACACATATAATATATTGTAATATATTTCTTAATATCAGTACACCACTCATAAAGTTTATAACCATCACCCCCCACCCCAAAGAAAAGAAATGTCCTAATTATACCATTACAATTTTTAAAAGAAATAATTGTTAGTTAATCTCTGTAGCATGTGTAAGTAACACAAAAAAAAAAATTTCTCATTAAAAAAATACTTTGGTGTGTAATCCGTTCTATGTTATACAATAGAAACTCATAACAAAGTACCATATATGCTTAGAATCCTAATTTAATTATGTAGACATGTAGAATTACTTGGCTTATTCTATTATTTAGTAATAATAAAAAATACTTTATAAATTATTACTAATAATCAATTTATCTAAAAACAAAGCATAATTTTGATTACTGTCATTGATTTATATATATTTGTAGTGAATTAGCTACTTTAAATTTAGTAATAAGTACATTTTTTTTTTTTCAAGCATTCTCCCATAACCCCCAAAAACCTGAAAAAACCCCAGTGGGTTGGGTTTTTTCTGAAAAAAACCCGGGTATTTAACAACCCTGGTGTTAACAACAGTCAATGCACTTTTAGAGCTAGAATTTGATTTAGGTAGCTATTACTGCATAAAAAATAAAATAAAAATCTGAGCTAAATTTATTTTTGAAGGTATGTGAGTGTGCCACAAAGTAAAATTTTGAGTTTTTAGAGAATTTCATCATTGATAAGTGAGAAAAAATTAATAAAATTAAAGACTTTGTACTTATGAAGTATTATCTTTATATAAAGAAAAGATAATACTACATAAGTACAGTAAAACTTCCATAGAGAAAATATTACAGATTTTACAAAATATGTAACATTTATATCCAGAGATGCAAAAATCTAGGCACCAGGAAGCAGTCACTCACCACTAAAATTTAAAAGTTTTCTTTTCTGAAAATTTAATAGCATTCTATTTTTACAAGAATTTTACATGAAATATTAGCAAAAAAAAATAATGAAATAAATTTAGTGGTGAAAGACTGCATGTTGGCACCTACATTTTTGCACCCCTGTACAGTATATACATACATATAGAAGAGTTCCAAGATAGAACAGTATTTTTTTCCTTCATGTTTCTTATTAAAAGATAACAGACACAATGAAGCTGAAATTATAGATCAGAGTATTGCTTTAATTTAAATTCAATACCTTTTATAATATATATATTTGCCTAATTTTTCTGCTGACACATTCATGGCATATCCTTTAAAAATAATAATATTATAATATCAATTATTACTAATTAAAGAATGCAACCTTAATCAAAAGAACAGAATGATTCCTAACAATATGTAAATAGATAAATACATTTATCGATTTATCCAATTATGTTACTCTTACTTCATACTACAACTTTAATCAAAATCAATTTATTTGTACACTTAACTGCAAACATTTTCAACAATTTGACAGCTTTATTGATAAACATCATTGATAATCAATAAATCTGAACATTATAATCACAAGCAATTGGAAGAAAATATCACAGCAAAATAATAAAAAAGGGTTAATTTAGACAATTTTCTCTGGGAGGGCATTATAGAGTTCCGAAGAAGAAATTGCATTTTTTGAGGATCGAAAATACAAAATCTAAAAATTTTTGTTGGGGAGAGGGAGGGGGGGGAGAGAGAAAATCTCATTGCTCTGGATCTGAGGGAATGTCCCCAGAGGTCACCTTCCCCCAAATTCGACATTGCAATAAAATGTCAATAAATTATGTTGGTCATTTAACAAAAACAACAAATTAAATTGACTCAGTTCCTAAATACAAAAGATTTAATAATTGTAAAATAAAGATCAATGAAGAGGTGCTAAGAGCAACTCATCATTTCTGAAAATAAATCTATTAATTGAAATAACAAGATTTGTATATATTTTTCCATGGAAAAGTATATGTATGTAAACTGAAAATAGACTCTTATGTTTGAAATAAAATAGGTAACAATGTTGATGTAGTTTGATAAATAGGAAATATCAAGAATTCCAATGAATCTCTGAACATAAGATTTGGTACTTAAGTATTAACCTCACCGCAGCAGAAGCGCTAATAAAGAGCAATCTTATTCGTACGCGCACACAGTTATCTTTTGGATTCCTTGTTGGTTTGTTGTTTGCTGATTTTTGACGGCATTTATTAGCGCTTCTTAGTACTTTTTTTTTACTCATTTCTTTAAGTGCATGCGAACAACAAGATTACTTACTCTTTATTGGCGCATTAGCACAACTTCTGCTGCGGTGGCGTTAATACGTAAGTACCTAAGATTTTTGTCAATTTATTATTTCAACGAAGAATGAATAACAAAATTAATATTTATGAAAATAATTTTTGTTTTGACAGTAAAAAGATATTCAATAAACTTCTTATAAAAATAAATAAATAGTACATTTCAGATTAATAATTTAGGAAACTTTTCAGTTAGTAATGGTTATGCTTCTGCTTATGGTGCATAGGAACTGTGACTGGTAAGGTACTGGCTAATACATAAGTTACCTTAAACTTATTTTTTCTGTCAAGCACTAGTTTTTATCAATATTTGGATGATAGAAAATCATGAGATAAACACTCAAGAGGCATTTACAAAATGTAAATCAATATATTAAGGCATTAAAAAGAAAACAGATTCCATGGGAAAAGAAATATTTAAATAAAAACACAACTGCTTTCTACTTCCTATAACAAAACAAGATTATGTTAGAACTAACAGGAAAAATTACTTTCAATTAATAGTTAAATTTAAATAAGAAGCACGTTTCATTCTTGTACTTCCCATTTCTTTTCAATATGAACAAATGAAATAAAAGAGAAGTTTAAATATAAATGCCCAGCATTAAAATTTGATTTCCAATATGCCATTAATAAAAGTTTATTCAATTAATGCTGAAAAACATATTCACAGAGATAAAAATAAAAAGGGCTAGCTTTACCCAGACATTATTTTAACGACAAATTAACAAAACATAATGCTTTAGCTATCGCATAACGAACAATCGTATATCAAATAAGAAATCTATATACATACGTACGTTTAGAAAAAAAGATGGTAAATAATCGAATTAAAAAAAAAAGCCGATGAACAGAAAGATTTTTTTACTTAAATCACAGATAAATTAATAGAATGGATCGTCATCAGAACTGATGAAAAGTTTTGAACCAACATATATATCACAAACATCGTAAATGTGCGTATCTTAACAGTAATAATTTGTGAATCCAATTCTCTCCCTCAAATAAGATTTATTTTTAATATTGGTGACTATTATACAGCTCTCCGACACACTTGGCACGTATTTTGGTCCTTAACATGGCTTTTAAGATGCTTATCCAAAGTTCCTTTAGACGTGAAGCATCTTTCGCATACTTCACATATATATGGACGAATTCCTGTGTGAACTCGTAAATGTCGATTTAAGTTTTCCTTTGAAGCGAATCGTTTCAGGCATATTTTACATATGAAAGTCTTTTCACGGGCATGCATTCGTAAATGGCGATCTAAAGCGGCTTTGGATGACAATCTTAATTGGCACATACAGCACATAAAAGACTGCTCGTTTACACGTTCGGTTGGTAAAAGGTTCATGATGATTTCATTCTAAGTGCAGGTAGATATGAACAAAACAATACAGTCCTCGAAATGACACTATAGCGCAAAATTAAATTCCCCACGTTGTTTACATACAAAAAATGCAAGGGAAATTAAAGTTAAAGTTAATGCGAATGAAGTTGCCATAGTTGAATAAAATAAACTTCGAAAATGTTTTCTTTGTACAAATAAATAAAAAATAATTGCAAAAAGTAGTAAGATCAGAATAGTAAACAGAGTTCAGTTTATTATTGTTCAAATCTTGGGGAAGTCTGCTATGATGAACCACTGCTTTTAAGTCGTACGAATTTTTTTTTAAATCCAAGATCAACGATTTACGAGGAGATTTACGAAGAGGATTTTTTTTTAGTTTAGCAACTGGTTTTGGCAACATTACTACTTACTTTTCAGCGTCCACGTTTTTTTCTGCACCAAAATTTTCTCTAAGTACCTTTAATTAATCTGTTTATTAAATTTTCCTTTTAAAAATGGCTGATCATCGTGAAAGAACCTTTATCATGATAAAACCTGATGGTGTTCAAAGAGGCTTAGTGGGAAAGATTATATCTAGGTTCGAAAAGAAAGGTTTTAAATTAGTTGCAATGAAATTTATGCAGGTAGTATACCGAATTTTTTATTTTTTAAATGGTAAAAAATACTCAGATTTTGTTTTAAAGCATTTTTATAAGAATAAATTCTAATTATCTAATCGATAAAATTTTACATTAAAAAAATTGCATTTACTGTGTTGCATTGACCGGCTTCCAATTTCCCCGTAGCCATGTGATAAAAAAACACTGTAAAATTATGCTACCAATAAATTTAGGATATGTAGGTAACATATCGAATTGTTAATTAAACAAATCATATTCTTATTTTATATTAATTTATAAGTTTAGATTACATGTAATGGACATTTAAGCCATCGGGGCGCGCCCCCGTAATCTCCTCAGTTCTGATATCGCTGTAGGAGACGCTAGAGCCTTTAAATTAATTTAAATTCTCATAGAATTGTTAAAATTACTTCTAGACTTTTCAAATAAATGCTTGCCTATTATAAGCATCATTATATTGACTGATACATCTTGGAAGATATTTTATAGTAGGTTTTTTTCTATCCTTCATAATATTTGTGTTAGGACTGAGGAGGTTAAGCATTTTGTCAATATGCTTAGAACACATTTTCTGAATGAGCAAAAATAAAGACGATGTGCCAGTAATGGACATCTGGTTTATAAAAGATGACCAAGAAAAATTTAGCTTTTTATTTTTTTCATAACTCCTTGCATATTTTATAATCTTATATTATTGTTGATGCTTTCGACCAAACCAATCAGGCAGCCCATAATAATCTTTTGAAGTTTCACTGGTTTTCAGTGAAAATCTTTATGAACATACCCTGGGTTAAATTTGAAAGCAGCTATTCATCTTATGGATTGATCCCATAAATCCATAACATGAAAAGAAATTGTGGATTTCTTGTACCATTTAAAGGATAAAATATGAATTAGTCACATGAGAAAAACTGAAATTCATCAATCTCTTACCGAGAGAAATCTTAAGATTTTTCAGTTTGGTGTTAAAGTCAACACAACGCATAGATAAATTCTGGAAAATTAATTAGAATTTTTTTAATCTGAATTGCATTTGGTTTTAATTGAAACATGTTTTTGTGAAAGAAATTCTTGATTTTTAGTTTTCGGGACTTCACAACAAAGGATTTGATTAAAATGTCTGGAAAAATGCATATATCTTATCAAAAGATTGCAAAGAGACTTCAAATTATATCAAAGAAATCGGAAAAAAAAGTGGATTTTGTTAAATTCTCGAAATAATGAATTTATCTAAAAATAATGCTCTCCCTAAAAAAAAAAAAAAAAAAAAAAAAAAAAAAAAAAAACCAACAAATGTAATTAATAGGTTATAAAATTTGTACAAATTCCCTTCCCTTTTGTCATAACCTTTCAGAAAATTTGTGAATATCAGAATTTCTTTTGTTTTTCTTTTTACTCTGAATTGTTCATTTTAATTAAAAACGAATATTCATCTTTCAAATAATATTTTTGGGGTTTCAAAACTTGGCAAATCTGTGGATCACAAAATTTGCAATCTCCTGTAAACTTCATTTGTAAAACTTGGCATTTTAACTAACTTATTCCTATAGCTAATTTGTGAAATAGCAACTTATCTGTATTCAGCGCCATAGCTATAAGTGAATAATAGGGGGGAGGGACTCAGGAAAATGTAGAGGGGGCTTTTATTTTCTCTTTCTCTGACGCAGAAAGATAAATTAGTGCATATTCACATTGCAAGTACTATGTTATTAAACTGTTGTAATAACTTAATTTTATGCTAAGAAAAGAATATGAAAATGAGAGACTTGATTGGGTTAGCTTCATAGCTGAAAATAGGATAAGCGAGTGTTGAAACATTTATTTTAGTTACAATTTAGTATTTCTGCAAAACTGTGAAAACGCCTCAAAACTAAGTTAGATTTTTTTGAACAGAAATTCATTTAAGGACCTTGGAATTTTTTCCAAGGGAAGCTCAAAATAGGAGGTGCTGAACTGCCAATAGTACCCTCCTTAGCTACAACCCTCTCTGTTCTGTAAATAGTATAAAAACTTATGTCTAAAACATTTATCAGGGTGGCTACAGATTCTAGAAATCGGGGAAGTTTATCAATCTGGAAAAATCAGGAAACTTCATAAAAAACTCATATCAGGGAAATTTTTCTCTATGAAAAATATTTCCATCTTTACCTTACCTACTTTATTGATTCATTGCCGAACAACTTGCATTTTAACCAATAAGATGTGATAAAGAGACATAAAGCCATACTGCTGACAAGCGATATCTGTTTGCATGAAAGCTAAATTGGGTGAAATGTAGTTTACTCTCCTTCGCCAAGGCGACTTTTTTTTTTTTATAGCGATAAATGTTTCGACATGGCAACCGTGCATTTTCATTTTCTCCACTCGGATCTTCAATATGGCAACCCTAAGGAGTGCTTCGTTTTACGTAATGTACTGATTTCTAAGCCGTTTCTGTTTGGACACTTCTTTTTGTTGAATGTTTTCTGATTGGACGAAAGATGAGAACTTAAAAGAGAGCTATTTCTAAGCTGTTTCTGATTGGACGCTTCTTTTTGTGTTGAGAGAGAGGTTTTAAATTTTTAAGTATTGTTATTCCCGCTTAGAAATTGCTTCGTGTAGCATTGTTTTTGGGAGTTGTGTTTTGCATTCAGCGAGTGAGTTTAATTTTTTGCATTTTCCTCTTTTTATATTTAGTGAGATACCATTCAGTAACTATACTATGGAAGTTGTTGTTTACAGAAAGAATGTTATTGATTGTTTGAATGAGGAAATAAAGTATTCAAATGGATACTTTACGCTGTTGAAAGTTTGCGGAAAGAAGTATATGATTGACTGGTGTGTAAATGAAGGTTTGATGTCACCCAGATATGAATGTCCTAGGTGTGGAAGCAGGGTTGCCGGCTTTTAGCCGGGCCAAAAAAAGCCGGCCGGCTTTTTTTGGTTTTATCCACTTGAAAAAAGCCGGCTTTTATTTTTAAAGTGTTAATTTGTATTGAATCCATATTAAATTTGGACTGATTTATTTTTAATACATTTTTAATAATTTACTACTAAAAAAGTTATAAATTTCTATCTAATTTTTCAAATAAATAAGTCTTTATAACTGCTAGGACTCAAATGTGAAGGCATTATGTCTGAAAAATATAAATCTTGGAAAAAAGAAAATATACTCAAAAAATGTGTTTTAAACTTCTACATTTCATAGTTCTACATATATTACACATTCTTAAGAATTATATTTAATAGAATTATGACAAAATTAGTGTTCCCTATAGATATAAAAAGGGCATGGTGCTATTCACTAAAAAGGACACTTTTGCAAGAAAAAAAATTGTTATTCCCTTTAGAAAGGGAAAAAAGAAAGCAGCAAAATACATAATTTTTAAATATGATAAATCAAGTAACATTAATTTCAAATGATTTTATGATATAAAAATTAGAAATACAATTAAATTAAAACATGATTGAATAGTTTCATGTTCTTTTTCTTAAAGAAATGAAAAAATTCTATCATTTTTGGGCACACAAATTTAGAAATACTATGGGGAAAAAAAATATTTATCAAAAATCTCTGGGTAAAATCAGAGGTGCATTTTACTAGTTTTAAAAAGGGCGGGGTGCTGCACCCTTCAAAAATGGCCTAGAATGAACACTAACAAAATGAAACATATCAAAGCATTCATGGAAACATTGTTACAGGTCAATATGTAAAGATTAAGTCATAAAATGAACAATGTTGAAAGAGAAATTAGGAAGGATTCAATATTTGAGGAAAGTTTAATACATAATTACATAAAATTAAACAACAAAAAATGTTCTAATAAAATTTGTTGAATTAAAATTTTGAATAGTTCTTTGTTATTTAAAAGTGCATATATGTCCACTTGCATGAATGAATATATTCATGCATATGCTAATTGAGAATACTGAAATAAATTGTGAAATATAATATATTATGAAATCTGCATAATTCGAAATACTATTATCAATAGTGAGAAATGGTGTTTTTTTATATGTATGATTTTAAATGTTTATAGCAAATAAAACATGACATTTTAATAACTCTTAAAATTAGTTAAGTAATAAAACATGTAACTAAGCAACCTTTAATTTTATAAAGCAGTAAAAATGGAAAAACAAGGGTGGGAGGGATTAAAGGTCAATGTAAATCAGAAAAAGCACTTGGTATGGCCATTTTATAATTTAGCTGACATATTTGCAATTCTGACTATAAACCACTAGCAACTCCATCAATGTGTTATTCTAATATTAATGTCTTCATTATTGAAAATTTGGGCTATAACCCAATTTCTCATAATGAATCAATTAAAATCCCAATTTTTCATATTAATAAATAAATTTAATAAACTCAAAGTAAATTAAAAACATCATTGAAATTACTTAAAAGACACTTAAAAATGTGTTGCTTATAATAAAAAGGCTTCACTATATAAAAGCCAATTATGGCCAAAAAAGGCCAATTATGGCCAAAAAAAGCCGGCTAAAATCAATAAAAGCCAACCGGCCTGGCTTTTTTTAATTTTAGCCGGCTTTTTTGCAACCCTGTGTGGAAGGGATATGCAGTTAACATTGAACAAGAATTTGAATGATGGCTATGAATGGCGGTGTCGTGTGCAGGGGGATGTTGACAAGCATGAAATAACTCGGAGTGTAAGGAAGGGTATGTGGTTTGCTAGGAGCAGAATAGATGGTTTATGCAAGATAATGAAAGTGACGCATATGTGATTTGGTGAATGTATGGAGAAATATTGTATGGCTGATTTGAATGTAACGAGTCGCACCGCAACTGATTGGTATTCTTTTTGTAGGGAAGTGTGTGAGATGGTGCTTATGGAAGAGAGTGAGCCTTTGGGTGGTGCCGGAGTGATTGTAGAGATTGATGAGAGTAAGTTTGGAAAGATGAAATATGGAAGGGGGAGGTTTGTGAAAGGAGAATGGGTGTTTGGAGGTGTTGAAAGAGGGACGAATAGATGTTTTTTTTCCGGGTTGTTCCAAATCGTGGAGAAGAGTTTTTGCTTCCCGTGATTAAGGAATGGGTGTTGCCAGGAACCACAATAATTTCAGATTGTTGGAAGGCCTACAATTGTTTAGAGGAAGAAAGATATGAGCAATTGCGGGTCAACCACAGTCTGTATTACGTGCATCCTGAAACTGGCCCCCACACAAATTCCATCGAGGGCACCTAGGCGGCGATCAAACGGAAATTGCAGAATACTCCGCACTTAGCGGAGGAGTTTGATTCATATCTGGCCGAATATATGTGGAAGAGGAAGCATCATCACTCGTTGAGTGCTGACACATTTCGGAAATTTCTGATTGACGTCATAAAAGTTTATCCTCCGTGGCAAAAAGATCAAGTCGCGGAGGATTCTTCTGATATGGAGATCCCTGATACACTTCAAAATAATTAAAGAGGAAAACGCCGGCTTCGGGTAAGTAAAAATTCTCCTTTTGTCTTTAGATTTGTATTTTATGTGCTTTATCTCTTGGGCCCGCCACACACCAGTGAAAGGTTCGCCACAAACTAAGGAGACGTGTGTCAAAAATCGTGAAATATGACGCAGTCAAACCGGTTTTTTCTTTGTTATGAGTGTAAAATTGTCGCATGTGCACTGTTAAAAATTTGAAACTTTTGCAACATCGACACTCCACCGCTTTTATAGAAAACGATTACTTCACTGTATTATGGAGTATTCTCATTGGTCAAAATAGAGATATTCTATAATAGCAGTGGAGTGACGATGCAGCAAAAGTTTCAAATTTTTAACAGTGTGTCATGTTTTTTCACTCAATGTATGATAGGTCTGTGGCAGGCCAAACATTGAACGAAAAAACGTACGACATGGACAATTTCACAGTGATAAGAAAGAAAAAACCGGTTTGATTGCGTCATATTGCACGATTTTTGACGTATGTCTCTGTAGTGTGTGGCTGTGGCGGGCCTTGGAGAAAGAAGCTCCGGGAGACAAGACGCAAAAACGTGCCAGTTTGGCGATTTTTGAAAATCGCACCAAGGAGAGTAAACTACATTCGCACCAGCTAAATTGTCCCATAAACCAGGGTTTGAAAAAACCCGGGTTTTTTTTAAAAAGCCCAACCCACTGGGCCCAGTAGTCTAAAACCCGGGTTTTTTCGGGCTTTTTCGAAAAAACCCGGGTTTTTTCGGGTTTTATCAAAATGTTTTAGAGACCTCTTCACATTTCTAATTTTCACATGCATAGTACCTAAATTTTTCATTTATCAGTGGAACAAAGGTATAATTTTGCATTAAGTGTAGATTAACAATAAAAATAAATATATAAAAAGAAAATATAAATATATTTAAAAAGATTATTTTGTATCTCATAGAACTAGATTACTGGAAGAATGATATATTAAATCAAGTGCAACTGAATTTCTTTATATAAATCTTAAGTTAAACAGACTAATTTATACAATTTCTTTAATTTACTTCAATAGAAATCAGTTTAAAGCAGCAACATTTATGTAAATATTTTTATTTTTGTGAAGAAAAAAATAGAATTCACACATATGTATGCATATATATATATATATATTTACTAAAATTTAAACAACATTTATATTGCAATAGTATTAAATTGGATTATCTAAAAGTCAATGTCAGTCATATCTATAAAGTTAGATCGTAAATGGCAATACACTTTTACTAGTTTAGTTTTGCTTTTGTATGCCATCTGTAAGCAATCTTTTAAAGTATCTGGATACATTTTAGATTAGATTTTATTAGGGTTTTTGGATATTATCAAGGTTATTTATGTTAAAGAAATATGGTTCAGAATGTTTGAAAACAAGGTACTTATACTACTAAATACAATTTAAAATAACTAATTGATTACAAAAAGTTTATGAGGTTAAAGGTTAAAAAGTTATGACAATAATAAACATTATAATTTGCTTTTACAAAAATTAATAATTAGTAATAATTTTAACTATGAAATTATTAAAGTACTATACTAAAACTTTTTCACTCTTTTTGTTACAACAAGATTCCCAGCAAAACATGACTGGCAAATTTCTTGACTTTCTATGACCAAATCTCAAAAAATTCCCTGACTTTCCCAAACCAAATCTAGAAAAATTCTCTGACCAAACGAGCATACAGCAAAATTTTATACTTATTTTCACAATCTTTTGCCAAAATTAGCAATGTTTTTCTGCAATCATACTTCAATCTTTTTTTTTTTTCCCCAACTGTGATGAATTTTGTGTCATTTTTCATTTTTTCACTCAAATGTTTTCCATGACTTTTTTAGAAATTATTTGTAAATTCCCTGACTTTTCCTGTATATTTTGAGATTTTCCTGACTTTCCATGATGCTGGGAACCATTATAATCTGTCACCATTTTTGTGTTGAAAATTACTGTATAAACTTTCATTGAATTTCAAGAATAAGGAACTGATAAAGAGTAGCTTTACTTGCCAGGGAGGGTATTCTTTTCGGTTGAAAATACTGGAACAGTTGTATAATACCATTTCAATTGTACAACTCAAATTTACTTTTGACCTACAAAAACAATCACCCATCCCATTTCATCAAACTATTGAATCATTCCAGAACTTTCTGTAGGTAGTTAATTTCACTAGTATCACCTTTTGGAGCTATTGTGAAAATTCCTGTAATGACCCTGTGTGCTGTACACGGGGTGTATCAATGTGCCCCAGTTCCCCCTACATTAAGATTTAAAGCCCTTGGGTGCATTTTAAAATATATAGCCATGAAAATCTTCCTTATTTACAAACTAATTTATTTTATGGTCATTTTATCAATACTTAGAAATTCTTTTAAATATGGTTAGTTTGAAATATATTTAAATTGGCATTTATCTTTCCATTCTCATATCTTAGATTAAATAATGATACAGTTGTAAAAACACGAGAAAATTTGAAAAAACCCACAAATGGGTTTTTGATGGGTTTTTTCAAGTGGGCCCGCCCGAAAAAACCCGGGCGGGTTTTTTCGGGCTGGGCCCACTTTGGCGAACCCTGCCATAAACCCAAATTTTCAAAAGTTAATTCATTCAATGATCTTGTGACAAAATTTGTCAATTATAGCAAACTTTTGACAAAATTTGCACGTCTTTAATGATGATAAAATATACACTTTTTTGCAAGTTCTTGAAAAAATTTGCAAGTTCTTTGCAATATTTTGACAAAATCTGCACTTTTTTTTTCCACAAGTTGGTGCATTTTTTGAGATTTTTTGACAAAAAGGGAATATTTTTCATGATCTTTTGATGAAATTTGCATGTTTTTTGCAATCTTTTGACAAAATTTGCATGTTTTTTGTGTTTTACACATTTTGTGAGTTTGTTTTTCGTTCTTTAGACACAATTTGCACTTTTGTGATATTAAGATGATATTTGTGTGTTTTTTACAATCTTTTGTTAAATTTGTGCTTAAAAAAATTTTTTTTAGATGAAATTTGCATGTTTTTTGCATTCTTTTGACTAAATTCTTGCTTTTACATGAACCTTTTACGAAATTTGCATTTTTCATGCAATCTTTAGGACTAATTTCACATTTTCCTGCGATGTTTTAACTAAATTTGTTTTTTTCACGATGCTATGCCGAAATTTGCATTACTTCGTGATCTTTTGACAAAATTAGCAATTTTCTTATCAGATGCTCGCAATGCCGTAAATTAAATACTGTGCATTTTTTTTTTCCTTTCCAAAATAGATATTTGCTAGCTGGATAAGTGTGTTATGCGAAAAACAGCATATGTTAAAATATACTGTATGTATTCATTAATAATAAAAATCAGGGAAATTTGATATAGATAATCAGGGAACTTTTTATCATTTCTGTTTATGGCTCATGCCCTATGCTTATCTTAAGGTTAAGGTAGTTTACACTATTGCTTAAACAGGGATGTAAGACCTGCGCCGAAATCGCTTTTTTGCGCCAAATTGCTACAAAACAGCTATTTTTTTTAATTTTGCTCCAAAAGGCATTTAGTGCCAAAACGAAATTTAGCACGATTTCGTCGATCCAGGAAACAACAACAAATATATTTTTTTAGGGTATTAATTCCGTCGAAAAACAAAGAAGCATTGCAAAAAATCTCGAAAAACGCGCAAATTTCGGCAAAAAATTGCCAAAAACATGCGCATTCGGTCGAAAAACTCAATGTTTTGTGGAGTTTTATCACGACTCTGCAAACGACCATAAGTTGTTTTTCCTGCAAGTTTCCTACGTTCATTTTCATCGCAGCCGATCACAGAGTTCGGAGCGGGACATCATGTGACGTACAGTGCGCGCGTTGGGGGAGACGATTGAGAGCAGCCGTAATGTGTTTATTCCCAATTAATGGGAGTTCGCCTCTTATTTCAGGAGTTATTCTCGTCCGAAATTTCCGAATATTTAAGGCATCCTCTTCCGAAAATTTGAAATTGGGTTATCAGTTCCACATAGTTGCCAATTTGTACGGTTTTGTGCACGGAGAAATGCAAATTTCGTGAAAGGATCGCCGAAAAAGCACAAATTTCGTCAATATTTCGTGGAAAAATGACGATTTCGTCAATGTTTTTGTCAATGAACTTTGTCAAAAGATCGTTGAAAAAACGTGAATTTCCTCTGCAGATCGCGAAAAACGGCAATTTCACCAAATATCGCAGATAAAATGCTGATTTTGTCTGAAGACTGCGGGAAAACGTTGATTTCGTCTAAAGATTGCGGATATAACTCCGATTTCGTTAAAAGATCGCAGAAAAAAAACGCAGTTTTTGATAAAATATAGCTTAAAAATATTTTGTCAAAAGATCATTGGGGGAAAAAAATGCTGATTTCATCAAAAGATCACACAGGGATGCAAGTTAGTCACTTTTCTCACTTTTAGTCACTTTTTTTTAAATTTTGTCACTTTTAGTCACTATTTTTTAAAAAAGTCACTTTTTTGACTAAAGATATGCTGTGAAAGCAGTATTGTATTTAGAAGCGTTTCTCTGTGAAGGATTTCTTTGGCTTATAATTAAACATTGTAGAATTCCGGAGTAGAAAATTGTACTTTTTGATGAATGACATTATTCTTCCTCCCCTTTCCCAAATTCAACACTCTCTGAGAGTGAAGGATCTGTGGAAACTGGTTCGCTCGCATTTCATTAAAAAATGTTACTAAAATTGACATTTTTATCTTTCAGTCTTGTCGTTTGCATTAAAATTTTCTCACTTGTTATGACATACAAAAACAGGATAACGGCTAATATGAGCTAGACATTCTTCACTTCAATTTGAGTTTCAGTGAAAAGTAGGATAGAATTAATAAAAGAATCCCTTCATATGATTTTAAGATCCAGAACGCGGAACACTCACTCTTCATTGAATTTCCATTTAACATTTCTATCCTTTTTTTTATTGCAAAAATGGAAACAGAAAGTTCTTAAAAATTAATCATCGCCTTTATGATATTAAATTAATTTTAGCATTTAAAAGATCTGAGTAATTAATGGTATTTATTATTATATTATTATATGTGTTTTTAAGATTTCTATTATCTTTCAGAGTATTGTGAGTAACCGTAACAGTTAATACAAGGAATTTCTTTTTTATAATTTCCTTGCTTCTTATATTAATGAAGTTCTAGTGTAATTTGTCAAATTTTTCTTTGGATTACCTTTGATATTGTATCATTAATATAAGATTGTTTGATAGTTTCAAAATTCTTCTCATTTACTAAAAAAAATTTCAATGTCCTTTATGTTAAAATATTTTTTACTATTTCATTGTTATGTGGCATACTTTCTATGCTATGTAATCAGTATTTCACTATTTATCTTCCATTGCAATATTTATGTACAGGTCTTTTAAAATGAGTTTTGACCTTGTATCAATTATAATCAATGTTTTGTATTTTTATAATAGGATGACGTTAAAAACCCTTATGCCCTTAATATAGAATGGTCTGTCCCGACTATTCTTGAGTAGGAGACATGATGACATTTAATTTTCCATTGATGATGGTCAAATGCATCATTCAAAACAGCTTTGTAGTTATGGATTTTTAATATTTAAATCTATGCTCTTTGATACATTTCATTTGTGTTTAATTATTTTTATGAGATGAATTTAGCTTTAGAATTTTAACTTCTCTTTATTTCCACCATTTTTTCTTAAACATGTTCTTTTTTTTTATAGTTAGTTGCAGTTAAAATATGAGTTTGTCTCAGAAAATATTCAAGGATGTTACCAATCAGCTTTTTAATATCACTATTTGCAAGCAAATTTTCCATTGCTAATAAAAAATGAAGATTGTTCTTTAAAAATAGAGTGATAGGTAGCATCCCTGATATTTTTTTGTGACAACAGCCTACTTATTATTTTCAATTTTTAAAAAAATATTATATTAACATTGTATTTTTTGTTTATATGATTAAAGAAAACTGAGGTTTGATCTTATCTGGCATTTTGGTAGGGGATTTTCATTTAAAAAACAAATGTATTTCATTTAAATGATTAATTTGCAAATTTATTGAAAAAAATCTTTGTCTTGTACCATTTACGTCACTTTTTTTTTTTTGCTTTAGTATTTTTTTTTACATGTTTTAGTCACTTTTATGATACGCTTTAGTCACTTTTTTTGACATACTTTAGTCACTTTTAGTCACCTTTTTTGGAATTTTAGTCACTTTTCTCACTTTTTTGGAAGCATTATTACAGTTGCATGCCTGATCACAGAAAAAACGGCGATTTCGTCAAAAGATCGCGGGGATAAAATGGCGTTTTCGAGGGAAGATCGGTTAAAAATGCAAATTTCCCTAAAGATCGTCGAAAAAAACGCTGATTACATTTTAAAAAAAAACACGGAAAAACGCTGATTTCGACAAAAGATCGCAATAAATCGCCGATTTTGCTAAAATATCGCATCGCTGATTTCGTCTGAAGATTTTCATCTGGAGGTTGCAGATACCCACCTCGCGGGGGGGGGGGGGGGGGGGGGGGGGGCAGGGCCGTAGCTAAGAGGGCGCTATGGGTGGCTCAGCCCCTCTAAAATATTTTGAGCCCCCCCTGGAAAAGATTCCAAGGTCATTAAATAAATTTGTTTTGAAAATTCAAATGAAATTCTGTTCATAAATCTCTATTATGACTCTCGCTCTGCGGGAGACATGATAGAGTTCCGGGGGGGGGGAATTGTACCTTCTGGGGGGGGAGGACATTTCATTGTTCCGGGGGAGATGTCCCTCCTGGGCCACCACCTGAATTCAAAACTGAAGGAAAAAAACGTAAATCTGCAAAAAAATCGGAAAAAATGCTCGAATTTCGTCAAAAAATTGTGGAAAATGCGAATTTTGTCATAGGATCTCGAAAAAATAAAACGTGAACTTTGTCAAAGGATCGCTAATTTTGTCACTCGAATTTAACCAGTAGATCGGGAAAAACACTCGAATTTCATTAATAAATCATGAAAAATTTGTCTATAGATCGCGAAATACATGCACATTTTATTGAAAAATCACGAAAAACACTCTAATTTCATCAAAGAATCGCGAAAAAAACGTGAGTTTTGCTAAAGGATCGTTATTATCATCAAAAAAGAGTGAACAAAACACAGCCAAAAGATCGTGGGAAAAAAAACATAAATTTTTTAAAAAGATTGCGAAAAAAAAAAACACAAACTTCTTTAAAGGATCCCGAAAAACAAGCGTATTTCGTCAAAAGATCACAAAAAAGCATGCGAATTTTGTCAAAAATTGTGATAAACACACAAATTTTTATCAAAAGATCGCGAAAAATACTTGAATTTCGTCAATATATTGCCTAAAGCGCTCGAATTTCACCAATAGATCGTGAAAAACACTCGAATTTCATCAATAGATCGCGAAAAAGACGCGAATTTTGACAACAGATAATGCAAATTTTGACTATAGATCACGAAAAACACGCAAATTTTATCGAAAAATCACGAAAAACACTCTTTCATCAAAGGATTGCGAGAAAAATGTGAATTTTGCTAAAGAATCGTTAATATAGTAAAAAAATAGAATAAAACAATCAAAAGATCATGAAAAAACATTAATTTCTGTAAAAGAAGGCAAAAAAAAAACCCCGCAAATTTTTCTAAAAGATTCCAAAAAACAAGCATATTTCGGCAAAAAATCACAAAAAACATGCGAATCTTGTCAAAGGATATCTAACTTCGTCATAAAAAAAAACAAAATATGGTCAAAAGATTTTGAAAAAAAAAAAGTTCATTTCTTTAAAAAAAAAAAAAAAAAATTTCATCAAAAGGATCGTAAAATCCGTAAATTTCGTCAAAAGATCTCAGAAAACGTACAAATTTCATTAAAAGGTCGAAAAAAACCGCAAATCTAGTTTAAAAAAAAAAAAAAAAAAAAAAACTCACAAACAGGGTCAAAAGTTTGTGAATTATGTTAAAAGATCGCGAAAAACCACAAATTTTATTAAAAGGTCTGAGACGTGTGGAGAAATTTAATCTGTGTGTTTATTCTGTAAAAATATTTTTCAAGATAGCAATTATTGTAATTGTTAAGAGTTTATTAGCATTAGAATATTTCAATCTGCTGCTTAAACAGCTTTTATTGCTAAACTGTTATTATTATTATTATTACTGCTGCTACAAAATCTGATATTTACTGCTACAAAATCTGATTTTTGCTGCTACAAAAATAGATTTTACTGCTCCAAAATTCGATTTTTGCTGCTACAAAGCTGCTACAAAATGGCTTTAACGCACTTTCATCCCTGCTTAAATATTCATAATCATTTATTCTAATGTCACCTAGTAAATTGTTTGTATCAATCTAATCTGCTTACTTATTAAACTGTTGTCTTTTAGGCTTCCCAGGGTCTCTTGGAAAAGCATTATGAAGATTTATCTGGACGTCCTTTCTTCCCTGGTTTAGTGAAATACATGCAAATGGGACCTGTTGTACCTATGGTAATTTATTTTTCAATGTTTTGTTTGTGTTATTATGTTGGATAATTTAAATGTAGTGTTTAGATTTAGCTTTGACTATGTCTTGTTTTAAACAATTATCCAAAATCAAGGGTGGATGACTATGTCTTGTTTTAAACAATTATCCAAAATCAAGGGTGGATCCATCTCTTGATTAAAGTGTGGTTATTTATCTTTTAGAAGAGGATTTTCTTTTAAGAGCCTATGTTAGTTATGCAAAAACAAATGACGCTTGCAATGTAATGTTAAATGAATGCAAGTGTTCTTTTCAAATTACATAATTTTGATTTAAGGTGCAGTTTTTTTAAAAAACTATTTATATTTCAGAATTGTCTGAAAGTGAATGTGTTTTAAGGAAATATATATGAAAGAGAAAGCTAAAATAAACACAAATGAGCAGTTTTGAAAAGTTTATGAATGTATTCACATTACTAGCGTAGCATATTAAGAAGTGTATTTTTTGGGAAAAAATTGTATAAATTATTATAGGCATGAAAGATTTCCTTGTAAAGGAGGGATTCCACCTTTTTCAAAGCAATTTTGGGCATTCTTTAATTGATGAAAAAAAAGCAAAGAAAATTTTGAAAGTGTAATAGAGTGGGGGAGGGGAGCTGGAAAATTTAAGAAAAGACATTTTGTTTTGTCTACTCAAATGCAAAATATTTGTTTTTGGAAAATTAATGATTGTATTTCACGTAAGTTGATCAGATATATTTGCATTTACATTGGTAATACTTTCTAAGTTAAAAAAAAAGAAATAAAAAACATTGCAATCATACTTGCAATTACATTTAATTTTATTTTATGATTATTATCCTCCTCAGTCCTGATGTTGCCTGGAGACGACACTAAAAATCACCCTTTAAATTAATTTAATTAATTTCTTCTAGAATTGTTCAAATTACATCTAGAAAATAGGTTCCCAATCTTTCTTGGACCACTGCCCCCCTTAGAAGAAATAAAATTTTCCGACGCCCCCCCCCCCCCTCTTCCATAATAGTTAATTATACCAATTAAAATATTGTTGCATATTATCTAAACCTTTTTTGTCTATTTTTAAGCTTACTGAGTGGTTTACTCATATTTTTCCATTTCCCAAAATTAATTTTAATTTGTTTTAGAGACAAATATTTTAAACAGAACAGTATTTCAAGGTGTATATAAAATAAAGGGGCATGAAGTGTTCTTTAGAAAGAAACAGTGAAAGAACATTTTGATTAAGATTATTTTATAAGCAATTTTATGAAAATGCAAGAAAATCCCTCAAGACGTTTGGATTGTTAAGAAACACAAAGTAAAAATTAGAATTAAAATGATTATCAAATGCAGTGAAAAGTTTTTCAGTAAAAATTTTAAAAATAAACGAAAAATAAAATTAAACTTTCTAAAAAAATGCATTTAATACGTTGAAGAAGTCATATATCTCAAAAATGTTATTACCTATAAAAACACAATTTTAAAAGCTGAAAACTTAAAAGCTGAAGTATTTTAACAGAGCGTTTTCGATCAGAACTTCATCATCTTCAGGACGGCTTTGTTTATGTACTGAAATGCCTTTTCGTACTCTAATGTAACTCGAATATAAACAAACTGCCCCTGGAATTGTCAAGTTTTGATTAAAAGCACCCGGCGTATAATATCTGAATTAAGTTTTTTAATTTGTGCTTTTACATGTAACATCTTTTAGATTTGTGACATCTTTAACATATTAAATGTTTCACAAATAATAATGTGAATTCACAGAAAATCAATAAAAAATAATGGCATAAACATAAAATCGATAAGAAATAAAAAAATATTAATGAAATGGTTAAGGCTGATGAAATTTTGACAATTTGTTGATGTCTGGTTCCAATTTTGCTAACAGCAGTCGTAAATCGCCACGTTCAGTGACATGCAGTCTGTTTCTTTTCTTAGCCAATAAATTATACACTGCTCTGAACCCATGCTCAGCCAAATAAGATGACGGAAAAATATTAAATATTTTTATACTTTTTCCCACAACTCAGGATAGAGAGCTGGCATATAGACTTCTGAAGCCAGACCTCTCGGTCTTAACTTCCAAATTTTATTTTTAGTTCATTAGTTGTGAGGTCTATGAGTTCTTCTAAATTTGATGATTCTGCTGTATCTGCCAAAGGCTGTAAAACCCAACTGGGTTATATCGAGGCCGTCGCAAAAAAAGAGTGGAAAGTTTTTTCACGACGGCCCCAGTTATATTCATGTTTAAAATGTCAATAAAATAATCGCTCAATAATATTTCGAATATAGTCACTCAATAAAATTAGTATGAAGATCATTTTATGATTAATAGACTCAGAGACCGCTGCTAATGTAGAAAAATGTCTGCATTAACCTTTACCTGGTTTTCACTTGAACATAACAAGTGTTACCACAAAAGCAGCTATGGCATTTTTTGTTTTAATTAAATTTAATTCATCACCTTGCAATTACAAATTGATTTCATTGAATATTTTAAACAGGTCTGTCAAATAAACAATGTTATTTTTGAATGTTATCAGGTTTTCGCCCATTTTTTCATCTCTGTTTTCAAGAAAGTCCAGTATTGAGTCAAATAGGTTTAAAAAAAATGATTCAGACAAATACCTTTAGTAAGCCAACAAACTTCTGTGTGCAAGAACAAGCGATTGTAATCTTCATCATTTTCACTATAAAGTTGACCAAAAAATCTGTCATGCAAAGAATAGCTTCTAATCTTATTTACTGCTGTAATAACGTTATAAATAGACGTATGCATACATTCATTCAGTTTTTGGCATCCAAATGTTGACAATGAATAACACAATGTACAGCAAGTACATTTGGTACAACTTCTTTCAAATGCGCTATGAAACCCCTATGACTCCCGGTCATTATTGGAGCACCTCCCTTAGCTGCTGACAAATTATTATGAACAGGAACTTCTTTCTCTTGATGAAACATGTTCATGCTGCTAAATATATATCAGTTCTCCCTTCCTTTGTATCAATTTCCAAATTTTTAGCAAATAATTAATCTTCACAATTTTTTTCTTCTTTTATAAATCGAACATTATAAGAGTAGTACTTTGTTATTTGGTAGTGTAGATTCATTGAGTTGAATGGAAAATTAGCAAGTGTTTAAGTAATTGCATAATGATATTTCAACATCTTTGGCCATTTAATCTATTCTTCTTTTTACCTAATTATTACTCAGAGGAATTTTTTTTAATGATATATGACGGTATTTTGCAATGAAGAACAATTATTGTTACCTCTTCGACTGTTGGGCAGATTAATTACTCATCAATTGTGTATGGTTTTCTTGCTTTTGTGATTAACAATGGAATATTATATGAAGCTCGTAGTCCGTCATCTTCTTGTTCAGAAGACAACTCAAAAAATATTGATACAGCTCGCTGTTTTAAATATCTCTTTTCCAGGCCTTGGAAACAAGATAACCCTTGTCCTTTTTATCGTCGTGCATTTTATTCAAATGCTCTTGTAATCTAGAAGGCTTCATGGCTTCATTTGAAAAAACTATATGGCAAATTAAACACACAGGTAATGATTGATTTGTTGGAGAATGCGTAGATCCATATTTCAAATATTCAGTACTATACTGCTGGCAATTTCTTCTTTGATTCAAACCTTTTGAAATACAAAATTTGCCATAGTTTAAACAGATTAACTTTGCAACATACTTATAATTAAATATAAAAAAATAAAGGCTTATGTCTTTTATAGCTTTCGCCCAGATAAATGAATTTCTTGAGTAGGTTCAAACTGTAGTTTCATTTAGAAATTTCTGTCCAGGTATAAATCAACATATTCTTATTTTTTTCGCAATATCGGTTTTTAAAAAATAACTCTAGTTATTAAATTTTAATTAACTTAATGTAGCAAATGTTGAAATAAATGATAGTGGTAAAATTTTGATCAATGCATTTGTATTGTTACTAAATTAGAATGTTAAATTACATTTTTATTTAATCAACTGTGGCAAAATCAGATTATCCTTCGCTGCAAAAATAAAGAAATACAGCTTGCAGAGCATAAGTTTCCGCGATCCTAATAGCATCTAAGTGATCACAAGAGGGGCAAAGAAAGAGTTGCCATCATTGTTTCGAATGGAAAGTTCTCCTACAATCTGTGACAAGTGAAAGCAGATCACAGCTTTAGGCTCATTTTCATAGATTTTCATGTAAAGCTATATTTAAGATTTTTATCATGTGTCCTTGCAACACAGAGGAGACGAGACAACTAGTTTCATTATATTAGTTTCTTAAATAGGTAGATACATCATGACCGCCCCCCTTGACTGTCTCATTGCCCCCCATTTTCTTCTAGATCCGTCACTGACCCCTGGAAGGCTCCAGCACCCACTGGGGGGGGGGGGGGGGTACCGTCCCCGTTGGGAACTTATGATCTAGATCTTTTTTAATAGATGTGTGCATGTTAGAAGATCAATGCATAAAATAATGCACATTTGGAGATGTTGTACAATAATTTTAAACTGGTTTTTGTAGTGCAACATAAAATTTGTCTCAGAACTGAGGAGGTTAAGTATTAAGTATTGTTAATGACACTTAAGTTATAAGAGTTTGGTGCCACTGTTTAAATCAAACCAATTTTCCACCTTTTTTGCTAATTTCTCATTTTTATGCCTGTCTTTAAAGAACTACTGCAAATATGTCTCCCCATTCTCCCGTCTGATAAAAGGCAAAATTAGTACTAACTAATGGGCCAGTTAATAATTTTTAAAAATGGCTAATAAAAAATTGTCAGCAGCAATCTTATGACCACTTTCTTACAAGAAGATAGTAATTTTTTTCATTCTAAAGTTCTACTTCTGCTGGTTGCAATATGTTTACAGTAATGTATTTATTTGGGCTATTTAATTTTAAATTAATAGATAGTTTAACAATCTATTAAGGTACTTTCACTTTCAAAACAGATTTTGAAAGTAGTGGTGTAGACGTAAAAAATACAGACGTATACACTCTAAGCAGAGGGTGTATGCTCAAGGCATAACATATACTCCAGAGTGTACATACTATAGCTCAGTGTGGTAGAATGTGCTTGACACTGCAACGAGCGTCGCAGACTTTTAAAAACCCCTGCAGACTCAGCAATGCCACATAGATGCTCTATAGCGCGTAAGTTATGCAAAAAATAGCTCTTCCCTTGGGACACGTAATTTTGCCAAAATATCATGGAATAAGCCCGAAATTGGTTCAAAGATTGCAAAAAGTGCAAATATTATCAAAGCATAGCAAAAAAATGATAAATTTCTTTTAAAAGTCACAAAAAAAAAAAAACTAATTTCGTCAAAAAGTCTGAATTTTTGAAAGGTTTACGGGAAGGAACAACAATTTCATCATAACATTGCTAAACATGGCAAATTTTGTCGAAAAATCCCGCAAAAAAATGAGAGATTTTATCAAAAGATTACAAAAAACAGCAAATTTCATCAAAAAAACCTGGAAAAAAAGATTTCATCAAAAGTTTGCAAAAAACAAATTTATTTTTGAAAAATCTCGCTAAAAAGGCAGATTTTATCAAAAGTTTGTGAAAAAACAGTGAATTTTGTCAAAAATCCCACAAAAACCAGCAGATTTTGTCAAAAGATTGCAGAAAAAATGGCAAATTTTGTAAAAAAAAAAATCCAGAAAAAATAAATTTTTGTCAGAAAATCCTGAAAAAACAGTAGATTTCATCATAAAATGGCAGATTTTGACAAAAATCCGGAAAAAAGACATTTCATCAAAAAAATTGCGAATTTAGTCAAAAAACACACAAAAAACAGTAGTTTTCATCAAAAAATTGCAAAAAAAAAAAAAAAAAAAAAAAAAAAAAAAAAACCAGGCAAATTCAGTCAAAAAATTCGAAAAAATGACAGATTTCGTCAAAAAATTGAGAAAAGATAAATTTTGTTTTAAAAAATTCTGCAAAAAATCGACAGATTTCATCAAATTGCAAAAAAAAATCATTAAAAAACAACAAATTCTGTTAAAAAATCCACAAATTTTGTCAGTTTGAAAAAAAAAAAGAGGGGGGTGGGCAAATTTTGTCAAAAAATCCCACAAAAAAAAAAGATAATTTGTAAAAAAAAAAAATTGCAAAAACAGGAAATTTCGTCAAAAAAAAAAAAAAAAATCCCAAAGAAACGGCAAATTTTCTCAGAGGCACACACACCATTAAAAAAAAAAATTGCCAAAAGTATTTTTCCTCTTTTTTGTTTTTTTTGTAAATGATAGAAATAATATACACAGACACATGTATGTTGTCATAATTAATTAGCACTATAATAGCACAAAGAATATATAATACGTTGCATCCTGTTGACTACTTTTGAAAATATTATAAGCGTTGCAGACATTTAAAGAGTTCTGTCACTGGGATCTTGGAGGCTAACAATTTCAACAATTTTTCAATAACAAAATGTTCATGCTTTCCAAAAAAGTTGCAGACATTTAAAAATAGTTCTGTCATTGAGATCTTGGAGGCTAACAATTTCAACAATTTTCATTAACAACAAAATGTTTATGCTTTTAAAAAAAATAACAAAATATAAACATATGTTATAAAAAAAAATGAAATTTAGAAATAGCAGCTAAAAATTAGATGTCTAAGATATTTATAGTAGACATTTGATGCCTATCTTTTATTTACCAATTTCTATCACTGCCTTTTCAAATGCTGAGTTACTGAGGTTTTACTATATTAAAATTTATCAGACTATTTATTGATGGGTATTCTTGCAAGTTCTCTGCATTCTTATTCATAGTGTTGTTGAATTCTTTTTAAATATTAATTTCTTTGTAGGTATGGGAAGGCTTGAATGTTGTGAAGACTGGAAGAGACATTATTGGTGCCACTAATCCTATGGATTCACAGCCAGGTAGCTTAAGAGGTGATCTCTGCATTCAAGTTGGAAGGTAAATATTCTAGCCATAATTTTATTACTGGGGAAAATATTCCTTAAAACTCAAAATATCTTTTTAAAATGATCTTTTTGTTTGTTGAAAATTACTTTTAAGCACAAAAAGGCCTAAAACATAGTTGCCAACATGTACAGTTTAGCCATACAATGTACAGATTTTGTTCTAAGTGTATGGTTGTATGGATGAACAGTACGATTGTATGGTTTTGCTCATGGAAAAAACAATCATGAAGAAATGTGAATTCCATGAAAGGATCACAAAAAAAACATGCATTTTGTCAAAGTTACATGGAGAAATGCCGATTTCGTCAAAGATTCTCAGTAAAAACATGAAATTTATCAAAAGATTGCTGAAAAACACAAATTTCTTGAACAGATCTCAAAATAAATGTGATTTCGGCAAAAAGTCGCACTTAAAACACCGATTTTGTTTGAAGGCTGCAGGAAAACGTAAATTTCGGCTAAAAATTGTGGATAGTATGCAGATATAGTAGACTCCCTCAAATCCGCACAGCTTGGGACCAGAGATTTTGCGGATTTCTGGTCAATGCTTTGTTTACATTTCTTTAAAAATTATTTGAATGTAATTAATAATGAAATCAAAAGTATAATTAATGTTTACAATATACTAAAACATTAAAATAAGTAAACTAAAATAATAAAAATTTAGATATTTTTTAAAATGATTAAAATAGTAAAAGGAAAGGTCAAGTTAATAATCAATAATGTACAGTTGAATATTCATTATATTATGTGTTTTTCCTAAATTATTCAATGAAACTTGCCTCATAAAGGTACATTACTAATTCGCATCAGGGTCATAAAATAATGAAACTTTATTTCAGGTTTAGCCTGACTTAATAACTAAAAAAGCTTGATTAATACATAAATATATTTGATAAGATTATGCTTACTAATGATATTAGCAATATCTTTATTTTTTCAGAAATAAATTGTTCTTGATGAAAAAACATGAATTCAATAACCTTAGCAAAAATTATATATTAAAAAATGTATGGAACTGATATAAAACACACAAAAAAAAATCAATTTTTGCACCTACATCTGAACTGAATGTTTCATTGTTTACATCAGTAAAATATGTGCGGATTTTAGAGAGTTGCGGATTTGATGGAGTCTACTGTATAACACTGATTTCATCAAAAGATTGTTGGAAAACACAGATCTCATCAAAAGATCGTTGAAAGAATGCTGATTTCCTCTAAAGATCATGGATAATGTGTCGATTTTGACTAAAAATCGCAGCTGAAACACAGATTTTGTCAAAAGACTGCACGTATAACACTGATTTTGTCGAAAGATCGCATTAAAAGTTTTCCTAAGATCATGCAAAAATGCAAATTCTTTCAAAAAATCGTTGAAAAAACAGATTGCTTAAAAGATTGCTTATAAAACAGATTTCGGCAAAAGATCATGGATAAAATACCAATTTTGTCTGAAGATTGCTGATAAAACGGCGATTTTATCAAAAAATCGTCGATAAAACACAGATTTCATGAAATGATATTGGATAAAAGTGAATTTTGTAAAAAGATTGCGAATATAATGCCGTTTTTGTCAAAAGGTTGTTAAAAAAGTGTCGATTTTATCAAAAGATCACAGAAAAGACGTTAATTTCTTGAAAGGATAGAGAAAAAACTTGCATTTCATCGAAGGATTTTGGAAAAAATGTGCATTTCGTCAAAGATACCTGAAAAATGCATAATTAATGCCAGTATGGAATAGGGATATTCCCCTTCTCCCCTACATCTGCTGTAACCTTTCAAAAAATTTGCTGTGAATTTAATCTCTTCCTGTCTATTGCATCTTGTGAGTGGCAGCTTTTAGGAAACTTGTTCCCAAAGTATGAAATAGCAAAAACATTTTCTTGTGAAATCTCATGTTTTTATCTTGGCAAAATATAAACAAATAAAAATGTTGAATAGAAAATATTGTTATGAAATATTACTTTTTTTCATTACATATGCACGTGTTTTGCATGTAACATGTAAAAATTGTAAGGATTTTAAAATTAACATGTTGGCAGGTATGCATAAAAACATGCATCACGAACTATGTATTGTATTTACTAACGTTCACTTGAGAAATAAAAAAGGCATGGTGCTATTCATTAAAATGGGCACTACTGCAGCAGAAAAAAGGCACTTTTGCTGGAAATTTTTTTTTATTGCTTTTAGAAGGGGAAAAAATAAAGTGGGAAAAACATAATTTTTAAGTATGATAAATCAAGTAACATTATTTTTGATCAATTTTATGATATAAAAATTAAAAATACTATTAAATTAAAACATGATTGAATAGTTTCATGTTCTTTTTCTGAAAGAAATGAAAAAATTCTATCTTTTGGGAACACCAATTTAGAAATACTACAGAATTAAAAAAAAATATTTATTAAAAATCTCTGGGTAAAACCAATGGTGCATTTTACTACTTTTAAAATGGCAGGGTGTTGCACCCTTCAAAAATGGTCTAGAATGAACACTATATTTACCTTATTTTTAGAATGAGATGATTTGATTAAGATAATATATATATGAATATTTTTAAAACATTAATTATAGTAATAGAGGAGACAGTGTATCAATTATGTGTATCAATTTTTAGTACATACTTACAATACAAAATTATCTACACATTGCTAAATATATATGAGAAAAAAAAAAAAGTTTATGCCACACTCTCTAGAATAAATAGGATAAAAATTTGGTTTCAAAATATTTTTATCATTTACAAAAAAAGAAAAAAAAAAAAAACTTCATTTAGTTTATTTTTCCTTATCAGCCGAAATAGAATTGGTTTTAAACAGTTTATCATTTGCATACTTCAATACTTATATACAGAGTCTGATATCTACCAGGACATAACTTGAACATCCTGCTCTTTTCAAAATCAATAAAATGCACCTTGTTATTTATAATCTGTATATTGTTATGCCTTTTATAATGAAAATGTTATAGTTGTCTTATAATACTGCTTTTGAAATTTTAAATGGTTATTTTTCAACTCTGATCCCAATAAAACTGTCTCTTGATCTTCCTAACTATATACTTTAATGCAATTTAATCTGAAATTAATGGAATCGTATTGATTCTGGATTACAGAAATTTTGATATTTATTTTGAACTTATTTTAAATAAATACAAATATTAATTATTAATATTGCAATGAAAAAAAAAAATATGTGCAACATATTTTAAAATTATTAAATGACAATAAGAAATTTTAAGATGTCTTACAACAAAATATTTTTTATATTGTGATCATCTTTTTCTCATAAAAAAGCTCTTGCTAGTTATGAAAAAAAAGAATGTCAATATTTAGTCTATAGGAATGGTATTTTCAAATATTTTTCTTGCATTTTAATATTTTTAATTTTTTTTTTTTTTTTTATATAATAGGTGAAGTCTATCTCTACCCAGGCTAGTTTTTACTTTTTTAATTTTGGTTATATTTTTGTTTATATTGAGATAGTTTCAATCTCATAGCCCTTTCTAAAAGTAATTTTTTCTTATTTAAATCTGAAATTAAAATAATAAAGGTATAAACTAGCCCAGTTATAGATCAGCCTCAACTTTTCTATGCCCCCCCCCCCCCCAAAAAAAAAAAAAAAGATATTTAGAAATGTCAGTTATTAAAATGTCCTAACTTTGAAAAAAAAGTTTTATCACGCTCATTTCTTGTGTGGTTAATATAGGCTTCTGAGTAGGATCTTAGAGAAAATGTGAATGCTATCAAAGAGTTGCAGGGGAAAAAACACAAATTTCATTATGACACTGCAGAAAAAACAGACAATTAGTGCCAAAAGGGTATCCCTTATCTGCAGGAAATTTCCAGAAAGTTGGTTATGAATAATTTTTTTTTACAATGATTCCTGCTGTTATACATTGATAAATTGTTTTTATGGATCCATATTTGAGGAATATTTTCAAAATATTCCTCATGTCATTTTCCCCTTTTAATAAAATTTGTTTCCAAAGTTGAACCCTGATTTATTCATAAAATGACAGAGAAAACAGTGTAATTGTGTGTATGCACTACCAAAATCACAAGCTTTAAAAATGGAAGGTTTGAGGTGAACACTTATTTAAAAAAAAACAAGTAAGAAAAATCATGGGTTAAGCATAGATTATGAAGCACTTTCCACCACTTAATGAAATCTTTAACAAAACTTTGTTATTTAGGGAAATAATAGTGTATAGCCAAATATACCCAAATATGTATTCCAGCACATTAGATCAGCCCTGTATTTCATATGTCAGTTCATATAATCGGAAAATTTAGCTCAGCAAGAAAATACCCAGTAGCTTGAAATTTCTTTTTCAGCCATTCATACTATTAGATGGAAACATACTTGAATACTTTTGTTCAGCCCTGTAGTTTACATTGTACCTTTATTACACGTAAGCATTAGGCTAAAATTTATTGTAAACTAAAACACTTTTAAAACAACTGAAATCACATTCTCATAAATCATTCATAGGCGTCCATGTACCGAATTCTTTGCGTGGCCCTGTATATCCCTTTATATATATTCTACAAACATTTCTCAGTAAATTGAATGCAGATCAGCGTAAAAATGCATAGCTTATTTAAGAACCACGTTTAAATAATTTACGCTCATATTCAGTAACGTTGGTGATCTCTTTGGGTAGCCCTGTATATCAACTATAACATTTATACACACCATATAATGTGCATATATTTAGCAAAATACAAACGCGAATATCATAATTAAAATGCATTTCATCCCTACATCAGCCATCGTCGGACACATATACGGTACTTCGGAAAGAATATACTATTTGAAATCTTTTGTATGGCCCTGTAAATGCTATGTACTTCATATTATGCAAGACAGTAGCGTATAATTTATATTAAGCTTCAGTGACATATATCAATTTTATTATACATGAAAAGGTTCAATATATTTAAAATGTCACACAATTCCCCCTTTTACCATTATCTAATGGAATTCTTTTGTGTGGCCCTGTAAATGAATAATAGCTACATTTTCAATTTATATTTTATAGAATACATATTTTAATACGTTTGACAGGGTATAACATCTTTAAAATTCCCTTGAAACGTTTTTTCCCCATAGGCCGTAATGTAATAGGAAACTTTTGATTCGCCCTGTAGATAAACTAATCATGGTAGAAACTTCATTTTCGATAGGACTTGTGCTAGGGTAAACGTCATTAACGTCCTAAAATTTCATGGCAATCCGAGTATATTAACGATTTTTCCCCATGGGCCGTAATGTAATGGAAAACTTTTGATTCGCCCTGTAGATAAACTAATCATGGTAGATACTTCATTTTCAATAGGGTTCGTGCTAGGGTAAACCTCAATAACGTATAAAAATTTCATAGCAATCCGAGTATATTTACGGGAGTTAGAGCGCAGACAGACGGCCAGACAAACCGAATGCATTAGCACTTTTCAACTTTGTTGGAAAGTGCTAAAAATCAAACCAGAAGATGATAGTTATTGATTTTAGCTGTATTTGCTCAAATGAGACTATTTTCATTGTTTATAATTATCAGTCATGACTAACTTTATGACGTGGATAATTCTTTTTCATGTGCTCATTGAAAGCTTCAGAACTTAATAAAAATAGAAAATTTTTAGTTTGAAACTGCAGAAGTGTTGCTCTTTGATAGTCCTAGTGTGACAGATGGTCATTTGCAAAAAACATTATAAAACATTAATTGAAGTGTGAATACCTAAAATGAAAATATTTTTTAAGTGAAGGAAATTTGTATAATTGCAAAATCTTTCTGTGTTGATTTAATTTTTATTTATATGAAAATATAAAGTTGAGTCTAAAGTACAGACAGCCAACTTAAGGCACCCATATTGTGTATATTTAGTAAATACATATAATTAATAATTACAGATTTGTTTTCTTAATAAGTATAATTAGTAGTTATGTACATTTATGTAGGTCTTAAAAAGATTTTTTGTTTTCATGCTTTCTATTTTTGGTTAAAAATAGAAATATCATCAGCATTCAGTTTCAGCCTTGAAAACTTGTTTTGGTCGATCTTTACTAAAGACAAAAGAAAATATACTTTGCTCACTAGATTTCTTTGAAGGATCCAATTAAAAAGATTCTATCGTCACAAAAATCAGAAGCAAATTCTTAACACTTTTGACTGGTGCAATAAGTCATTGCCAGACATAAATCTGCAAATAGCATTTTTTTTTTTTTTGAAATAGCATTTTCTAACACTAGAATAGAAAAACACAACTTCTGTTTCTCCTAATTCTGTTTATAATATGATTAATAAAAAAGTAATTTTTAAGAGGAAATTTTTTTATTTTTCTGGTATATATATGAAGGAATAAAATGTTTGGTTTCAGAAAAAATGAGTCTGAGCCCAAAGACAAAAATATAGCTTGTGACATTTCTACTATAGATCTCTCCACTTCCTTTGGTGAATTTCTCCAAAGAATGTAACACAGAAAAAGGTGAATAATTCTTATTTATTGTCAAAATATGCCAAATTTCTCAGCGTTAGAATTCCTAAAAAAAAGTCACTGGTCCCAAGGACCAGTAAGCATGAGAATTTACTGGTCCGCAGACATAATCACTGGTCTGCTACATAAAATTCTATTAAATAATTTTAACACTTAGAGTAAATTTTCTGTACTTTTTAAAGAATAAATGTGCAAGATACAAATTTAATTATAAAATAATGCTTATTTAAGTGTAGAATATAACAAGTATCACTATTGTTTGCATTTCTTTTAAAATGGGGCAAGACAGGTTTGTTGAAAAAGACATTTTTGTTGAGTAAATGGGTACTTTGCTTAATGAAATGGTGCTTTTAGGAGTCACATTCATTCAGAAAGATTTGGAGCAATAAAAAACCGATTGGGAAGCATGAAAATCAGTTTTTGGAGCAGCAACAACAATTTTGAAGCAAGAAAATTAGTTCTTTAAAACAGAAAAATTCTCTCCCGGCATTCACTTATTTTTTTTTTTTTCTCGTGCTTTTTTGTCGAAATTTCCGTTTTTTCGCGTTATTTTGACGAAATCTTTTATTTTTATTGAGGAAATATACCGTTTTTCGCGATATTTTTTGACAAAATTTGCCGTTTTTTCGCGATCTTTTGAAGAAATCTGCCGTTTTTTCGCGTTTTAGGATAAAATTAGCCATTTTTTTCGCGCATTTTTTGACGATATTTGCCGGAAATTAGTTGTTATTTAGCGCTTTTTTAACAAAATTTGTGGTTTTTTTCGCAATCTTTTGAGGAAATTTGTCGTTTTTCGCGATTTTTTTTTGACAAATTTCGCGTTTTATCGGGATTTTCGGATAAAATTTCTCTTTTTTCGCGATTTTTTGAAGAAATCTGCCGGTTTTTTTTTTTTGCAATTTTTTGAAGAAATCTAAAATTTTTCCGCAATTTTTTGGGCGAAATTTGCCGTTTTTTCGCGATCTTTCGAAGAAATCTCCCTTTTGTTTCGGGTTTTGGAATGAAATTAGCCATTTTTTCGAGAATTGTTTGACAAATTTGCCGTAAATTAGCCGTTATTTCGCGATTTTTTAATGAAATTTGCCGTTTTTTCGCGATTCCTTAACGAAATTACGCGTCTTGTGGGACGCGTAAGAGCTATTTTTTGCGTCCCATTGCCGATTTTTTGAGTAATTTACGCGCTATAGCGCGTCTGCGGCATCACTGATAATAATAATAAAAAAAATCTTATGTGCGATCGGTTGCAGTTTTCTCAGGGCCTGAAAAAAGGCACTGGTCCTGCGGACCACTTAATTTTTCAAATTAGTGGTCCGATTGAATTATCGGTGGTCTCGGACCAGCGGACCACCAAGGATTTCGAACGCTGTTTCTCTCAATTGCCTCTTTTCTTCCTCATCATTTAATCATTTTTCACCTTACAAGTACAAAATCATGTAATTTACAAATCATGTGATTGCCATATTGCAGAATCTTAATGCAGTAACTCAGGTTTCTCCAACTTGGCAATGGTACCAAACACTTTAGTTTTGATATTTCTGTTTAATTTAGTAAATCTATACAGCAAATGAGATGTCTTTCCTGTTCCTTTCACTGTAATTTTTTCATGTTCTTGTCAGAGATTCCAAATAGTCATGAGAGTCTTAAGCACCAAACACATTGGACTAACTTCTTGTGGTCAGGCATCACATTCTCCCATCTTTCGTCTCTGTGCTTTGATGTATAAATTGTTTTTTCAGTGCACTGAATTTGAACTTCAAGAGAGAAATCAAGTATGAAATCAGTTGACAGCTTTACGACTGAAGATGGGGGAAATGAACTTTCCCTTCCTTTATCAATTCGATAGATAGGCTTTGTACCTCAAAATCATTTAAAGAGGTTCCAAAACTAGCAACCTTTTATTCCCATCCCACCAATAGTCAGAAATGCTGCTTCTTCAAAGATAGATTTATTGCTCTTTTAGTGTAACTGAAAGTAGTGATGTTTGTGCACAGCCTTATGGTCTAATAGATAGTAATATATTTGTAAATTCCATTTGATTATAATGTGAAATACATAAAGTAAAAAATATGTGAGAGATACAATACAAAGATAACTTTTGCAATTTGTTTTTGAATTGTAGAATCAACCATGTAATCTATTTTTTAATGATTCTTTATTTGTATTTGATCAGTAAATTTTTTAAATTCTTACCTTTCCAAAAGACTTAGAATGAATGTTTCCCTAGCATACGCCTATATTTCTATATAAAAACAATCTTATATTTAACATCAGAAAGAATTGCATTGCTGAAAGGTAATTTCTTTGTATTACAACTGCAGACTGCAGCCTTAAATAAGCATTTTCTTATAATTTTATTTTACTAAAGTTTATTTTAATTATTTTATTAGCCTGATAAGTATGTATCTCAAATAAAATTTCTAAACAAGTTCAAATCTCCAAAAAATTTTATGCTTTAACCCCCCCCCCCCCCTCCTTTACTCCCACAAAAAAGCACATTACAAACTGTTATCTTAAAAATTATCTTGAGCTCTCCATAGGTTAAAGAATAAATTGCTGTTAATAGGCTTACAGTTTTATCTACAGCATATATTTTATTATTGCTTAAATCTTTTATATGCAATATTTACCATAAAAACATATTTTAACTAGGAAGGTTTTATCAAGGATGAGATTCTTCCGCGGTTTTCCGCTTTTTTGTTATTTTCACATTTAAAATTTTCTGATTTCCCAAAAAAATACATTACGCGTAATTTCGTCAGAAAAAATCGCGAAAAAACGGCAAATTTCTTTAAAAGATCGCCAAAAAACGACTAATTTCCGGTCAATTTTGTCAAAAGATTCGCGAAAGGATGGTTAAATTCGTCACAAAATACCGAAAAAACGGCAGATTTTGTCAAAAATCGCGATAAAAAGGCGAATTTCGCCAAATGTTTTGCGAAAAATGACAACTTTTTTCAAAAAATCAGGATAAATCGGTAGATATCGTCAAATGATCGCAATAAACCGGTTGATTTCGTCAAACGATCGCGAAAAAACGGCAGATTTCGTTTAAATATTCACAAAAAAATGGCAAATTTTTGAAAAAAAAAAAACTTTAAATTTTGCCAAAAGATTCCAACAAATGACAGATTTCATGAAGAGATAGTGATAAAACTAAAAATTTCATCAAAGGGACTCTGAAAAAAACTAACCCAAAAATTAATTTTCAAAATTATTTTTTTGCCACTCCAAATACAGACTTTCCTGCTCCAAAATCCATTTTTGACACCTCTAAATCTTTCTGAATGAATGTGACTCCTGAAAGCACCCATTCATTGAACAAAAAATATCCTTATATTCAACAAAAGTATCCCTTTTTTCAGCAAAAATGTTTTTCAATAAATCCGTCTTGCCCTTTTTAAAAAGAAATGCGAACAATAGTGATACATGTTATCTTCTACACTCAAATAAGCATTAATTTATAATTAAATTTGTATCTTGGACATTTATTTTTTTTAAAATAAAATTTTTCTCAATAGTTTTAAAAAATAATATTGATTTTAATTATTCATTAATTATTGTTAACACAAAAATTATTGCATTTCAGTCTTCTTGTCCAAATGAACAAGTTCTATTTTTGCATCTAAAAATGACTTATCAGTGAGGACCCACTTTTGTAAAAAAGAGACCCACAATTTAAGTTCTGGGTCCTGGAAACTCCCAGGATTTTTAAAGTCCAGCGACATCACTAGATATCTTTAATGTGTAATATCCAAGAAAAAAGCAGGAGAAAGAAATTTACCTTGTGCAAGAGCAAAGCTAAAAAACAAAGAAAATTTCTATTTTCTTTTCCCTAATACTTAACCAAAAGTGTCTCACTGTTAGAAAATTTAAAAAAAAAAAAAAAAAAAAAAAAAATTTCATGCTAACAGGGTTTTATTAACGTGCTATATCTTGATAAACTAAATTTTCATTAGAGTAAGTATAAATATTTTCTGAAATTCACGTTAATGATTTCCTTTTAATTTAATTTACCAAGAGCTAAATTGTATGTTATGTTATATATTAATACAATTATATTTGTTGAGATTGACATTCCTGTCATTGCTCAAAAGTTGTTCGGACAGTTTTCATCTTTTTTGCTTTTTGGTCAATCTCATCCCTGTTTTATTTAGACAGTGCTGCATTTATATTGCAGAAGTATTAATAGGATTGCTATTCCACCTGGAAAACTGGAAAAAATCAAGGAATTGAAGTATTTTTTATAAATTCTGGAAAAGTCTGATAATTTGATACTTTCACTGTGATGTCCAAGAAATTTTGATCATTGCACTGCCAGAAATAAAAATCTTCCATGGTTTGGTAAATCTACTTAAACGTTTTAGAAATTTTTGTTTACATTCCTATTCTCTTCCTATCCACCATAGCAAATAATTTGAAATTTCAAAACTTGTTATTACAGACTTTTCCCAACAATTTTTTCCAAGTATCACTAAATAATTATCAGAAACCACTATCTCCCCACTGAAATGTATGTTTTCTCTATCCCTTTGCCTCCTATTCTTAATAAAGTCTGCCTGAACATTAGTGATTTTGATATAGTTGATGAAATAAGACTCAATACATGTACAGTAGACTCCCTCATCTGCACAATTTGGGACCAGAGGTTGTGCAGATTTTAGAATTTTGCAGATTTCTGGTCATTGTTTTGTTTACATTTTTTAAAATAATTTCAATTTCATTAATAATGCAATTGAAATTATAATGAATGATTACAATATAGTAAATTATTAAAATAACTAAGTAATAAACTAAAATAATAAATTAGATAACTTTTTTAAATGATTAAAATATTTAAAGCAAAGGTCAAGTAAATAATGAATGTATAATTTTTTATTATAAAGATAAGATGCATTTTTTGTAAGTTATTCAATGAAATTTAACTCATAAAATTGCAATATTGATTCTCATCAAAATCGTAATGTAAGGAAGTTTTATTTCAGGTTTAGCCAGACTTAATAATAATAAAAAAAAGCTTGATTAATGCATAATTACATTTGACAAAACGATTGTGATGATCAGTGATATCAGGAATGTCTTGAATTTTTGCAGAAATGAATTTATTCTTTCATGAAAAAGCCCAAATTCTGTGATATTTATGAAAATCAGACTAAAATATGTATAGAATTGATATAAAAATAGTCAAATTTTGTCCTTACTTCTGAACTGAAAGTTTCATTGTTTAGATCTGTAAATTATGTGTGGATTTAAGGGAGTCTACTGTATCTATATTGTATAGCAAATTTGTATAGTTTGTAGGAATTTACATTTGAAAGCTTGTAATGCTCATAAAATATTAAAGAGCGATTCCGAGGCATGAGATTCTTCCGCAGTTTTCCACTTTTTTGTAATTTTGATTTTTTTTTTTTTTTTCTTCAAAGGACTGCTGAAAAAACACAGTTTTCATCAAAATATTGCAAAAACAACAAAAAAAAAATGTCAAAACATAGCGAGAAAAATGTGAATTTTGTCAAGACATTGTGAGAAAAACGTAGATTCAGTCAAAATATCGTGATTTTCGTCAAAAGGTCGTGCAAAAATGCTATTTTCTTCAAAATGTCGCATGCATAACACAGCTTTTGTCAAGACATCACGAGAGAAACATGGATTCCCACAAAATATCTGCAGAAAAACGCAGTTCTGTCAAAATAGCTCAAAAAAAACCGTGGTTTTTGTCAAAATATCATATCGCAGAAAAAATTAACAGATCGCGGGGAAAAAACCCGACATTTTCAACAAAAGATCGCAGGAAAATGCAAGTTTCATGAAGGAATCGCAGGGAAAAAAAACAGTAATTGTGTCAAAGAATTGGAAAAAAATACTAATTTCGTAAAGGAATTGCAAAAAATGTTTGCTCTAATATTGTTTTCAGCAACTTTTTTGCAAATGAATGGCAAATTAAACATTAGCTTACCATGTTTGTTAATTGTTGTTTTAAGTAAAAACATGTGAAAATTTAAATTTGACAAGTAGCTAAGATTGCTGTGTAAAACATTGTATCAGAAGTATGAACTTAATTTAAAGACTTTAATTTCAGAACTACTTATAATATTTGCATATATGTTATCACTCTGATCCTCTCCCTCCCCCCCCCCCTTCTCCCCCAAAAATAAATAAAATAAAACAGGATTTAAGCAAAAGTATTGACAATTTTGTTATGAATAAAATAAGCTTCTTAATTGTCTTTTCAAAATAATTTCTCATTTCTGATTCACGTGCTTTTCCTTTTCTTTCTTTTTTTTTTTTTTTTTTTTTTTTTTTTTTTTTTTTAAACTTTTTGCAATGTCATGCCTGAATTCCAATTGTAAATCTCAAAGCAAGGTTCTTATTTATGGCGAGGCATGAGAGGATTGCAAAGATACCAACATTTCTTAATTATTCTGGATTCTGATCAAACAAACAAGTTTAAAATTCAAAAAGTTTTTTATAAAGAAAAGGTGTCTTCTTTCAACAAGTTACTTATTAATTTTTGTTTTAAAATTGTTTTTTAAGTAAAATTTCTTGTTGGAAACATGTTTCTCTTGGATGATATTCCAAAATAATTAAGAGGTGTTGACATCTAAGGGATTGGGATGAGGAAATGAACAACTCTTCAGAAAATTTTGGTGTTTTTTAGTGACCAACATGTTTTATTCTCAGCATATTCCCTATGCACTATACTATTAGACTAGAATTTTCTTCTGGAAAAAGTCTGGGAATTGCATTCTCTCATGTTAGTAGCGACCCTATGTAATGTTCCTGATATTCTTTGCTGTTGACTTTTTCTTTTTCATACTATAGGTATCAAATTAATCTTTGAGTTATTTTTTTTCTCCAGCCAGACTAATTTTTATTTTCCCCTTCTTTAGGAACATTATTCATGGCAGTGATTCACTACCTAGTGCCGAAAAGGAAATAGCTTTATGGTTTAAAGAAGAGGAATTATGCAACTATAAAATGGCAACTGATAGTTGGGTTTATGAAGATTAATTTTGTAACCTGCTAGTTACTAATTGTGGAAGCAATTTGAATAAAACAATTTTTTATACCTACGTTTTTATTTTTCATGTTTTTTCTTCCCTTCTTATTAACTTTTTAATCATTATTATATCGGCTACTTTTGAATTTTCATACATTTAACATGTTTTTGATAATTTCGCATCTTAACTGGCCAGCCACTATTTTTCTCATGAAAAGTTTATTTGTATTATTCCAGTTGTTGAGTTAATCTAAGAATCTTTTTATTGACTTCAATAATTTTTTAATTTGCTGTGTTTAGTAATATATTGTTGCAGCGTATATGGGGTTCTTTCGATCTTATGGTTAGAGAACTTCAAACTCTTGTCTCTTAGAAAAGTAGAAAATAATTTATTTACAGATCTTCAGAACAACAGAGTCTTCAAAACTCACAAATATTACTGGATATACAAAAAAAATAACTGCTCAAATCTACCGTACAAGTATAGCTTTAGATCCCAGAGACTCTTTATACAACGTCTCAAACACTTAATAACATTCAAAACAACATAAATGAAACTCAAGCAAACTTGCTAACAAACGCCTTGTTCACTCAATGACTGACTGGTAAATAATAACAGCTTGCATCGCTTCTCTTCTTATATAGGCTCGCAGCATGTGCGGGAAAATTCTAGAACCATCTTGAAAAAACTGGAAAACCACGAAACAACATTCAATGTATTAGTAGACCTAAGGGGGGGGTTACCATCGCCAAGTTTGGCGACCAAGATTAGTCGCGAAAAGTGACGCCAACTTGGCGATATCTTTAATATTTCGCCAATCTGCCGTAGACATACACTGAAAATAATAGACAAGTTTGCTTGATAACAGAGACTGTAACAAAAACTAATATTAGTAAAGGAATGGAGCTTAATAAGATTATTTACATTATTTTACAGTACAAACATTAACTATTTACAAAATTCGTTAGAGGTGTAGTTCGAGTTTTGTCCATGCCGAGTAGTCCGCACATTTCCTTAAACACAGCCGAATCAAAATTTCTTCCTTGATCGGAATGGATTTGAAGAGGAACTCCGTATCTGGAAACCCAGTGTTGAATCAGTATGTCTGCTACGGTTACCGCCTCTTGATTAGAAATGGCGTAGGCTTCAGGCCACTTAGTGAAGTAGTCCATGACAACGAGGATGTACTTATTGCCATCAGATGTTCTAGGAAGAGGACCCAAGATGTCTAGAGCAATTCGTTCGAAAGGAGCTCCTACATTATAACGCTGCAATCGTCCACGGGTGCGCCTCTTTGGACCTTTACGTGCTACACAGGTGTCACAAGTTCGACACCACTTCTCCACGTCACTACGAACATTATTCCAGTAGAAACGCTCTCGAACCTTCTGCAGGGTCTTCATTACACCAAAATGACCTCCTGTGGGACTACCATGCAGTTCTTGAAGAACCATAGAAATTCTCGACTTAGGGAGTAGTAGTTGCCATCTACATTTCTTTCCATCATCAGACTCCCATTTTCGGTACAAGATACCGTTCTTCAAATGTAGGGAATCCCAAAGAGCCCAATAACGTTTAGTCGTAGGATGGTAATGGGCCATGTCTTGTCAGCTGGGCTTCCTGTTGGACTCCTCTTTCAGCTCTAGAATTGGCTTAATTTCAGGATCAGCAAGTTGATCTTTATGCAGGCTCTCGTCACTCCACGGATCTTGCGATGATGTAGACCCAGTTGTATCTTGTCTTACTATAGGACCTTTGACATTAAATTTCTTCTCAACCCGGTCGCAGTATCTACAATGAGGAATTTGCACACATCGGGAAATCAATCAGCTACATATTTTTCTGATAATTACAGACTCATACTTTCCAAAAATGTCACCAAAAATGTAAAATAATGGGTCAATAGTTTTTAAATTAAGCTTAAAGTTAACAGAAAAGCATGAGACTGGGAAACGCTGCGTGATTGGCTGTGACGTCATAGTTCACGATACTCCAATGTTTACGTTTTGTTAGCAGGCGTTTTTGAAGCAAGCAAGCAGATTTAATTCTATAAGCCTGTGTTTAGGAAGCATTTAAAATTTTTCTTTCATCCAAATTTATTTATTCTCGTTGATCTTTATTAGATTTCATCAATACCGTATTAATGGGAATAAAATGGAATTATTTCCAGTATTAAGGAAAAGTTTCGATTAAAAAAAATCCGTTATGTCTGTTACTATATTATTAGTTGTCTGTTTCTTATTATATAGTCTGTTTATATTAGTCTGTTTCTTTTTAACAACTTAATACATAAATTCTCCTTGAAAAATATAAGTTAAAGATTTTTTAATGTTGCAGTTAGAAAAAATTACACACACACACACTCATATATATGTATAACAATAATAAGCAAAACTGTTGTCTTAAATCTGCACCAACGCAATGTGCATTTTTGAGAAGGCCTATCATATTTTTAAAAATATAAAATATTTTGTTGCCGTGCATAAATTGCTTTAAAACATTCAATTCTCATGATTGCCACAAATGACATTTTTTATTTATTTTGGTTACATTACCTACCTGTTTTAAAACAACCTGGGTGGTGAATTGCTTGAAATACTTGAAAGTTTATTGTTTCGAAATAGTTGTCAATAAAGAAACATTTAATTTCTAAACCCTGATCTCTATGTATGACTTTGTAAATAATTTTTTCTTTCTTTTTTAATTGTATGTTTACTATACATTGAATATTGAGCTCAAGAATATACGTATATTAATTTTTTTTTTCTTAACTGGTTTGATTTTTATATTTCCTACCGAGTGAAATTTTAAAACAAACTCAATTACTTAAATGTAGATTTATATACAAAATGACCTCACTTCAGGGTCAGACAAGCTTGAATATCAAATCAAAGAATATTAAAAAATAGGCAGAAGTAAGCAAAATCAGAGCACAGACACTGGATTCAACATTGAGTTTGGAATCCATTGTGCACAGACCACACTCTTAACAAGAAATAATAATAATAAAAATAATTAAAAAGAAAAAAATCGCCTTTTCTTGCATTCCATTGTGTTATTCTATTTTTCTGATTGCAATACGTTTATATTAGCATATTTATTTCTGCTATTCAACTTTACTAATAGAAAATTGACAAAAGTTTACTGTTTAGTATTTTTAAATATAAAAGTGCCTGATAGTTTAAAGCAATTGCACAATTTTGAAACTGTTACAACTGACAATTGGCCAGTAATGAAATTTCCCAGTTTTGCCCTTTATTAAGGCTGTTTTCTTTAACAAATTGATTTTTTAACGGAAAAATATAAAATTGGTAAGCTTGAGTGTGGTAGCGATTTGGAATCAAAATATATTTTCCCCTTTGTGATTAAAAAAAAAATTATTGAGTTGTTGAGTGATTTCGATAATGTGACAAACACGCTGCTTTTCATCCCTGTTTGAGTGGTTATACTTCTTTCTAGCACAAATTCGGTTCAAAAAGCCCAGTTTGACACTGTTTTCTAAAGGATATAGTGTGTTTGACGAGAAAAAAATAGAGAAAATGAGTGCGATTATATAGTTTCTGAACAACACCTGCTAATTTCATGAATTTCCGAACAGAAATAAATTTAAACTTATGTAATAAAGGAATTTGTCTCCAATATCGGCACGGCTTCTCATAAACTTGCTAAATATCTTGTTTCCATATTTTCTCCTCTCTCAAGCAGTAATTCTTTCACTGTTAAGAATTCTTTTGAATTTGTTAAGAAACTTCACAGTTTTAAGCCACAAGCCACATGATGGTTTCTTTTGATGTTTCATCATTATTTACTAATGTTTCAGTTCTAGCTCGCTGAGTTTTTTGCACTGAAGAAGAATCTCGATAGTAGATTCGAAACAGCTGTTTGCTCCGTTTCCATTCTTTATTTGTGCATTTATAATCGCTGTTTTTCTATCTTTTAACATTTTTGCACAAAGGCTTTATTTGCTATTTTAATTTTTATGCAATAAAGTTGCCCTTCTGGATTTAAGAGCCTCTATGGGTTTAAAGAACAAAACCCAGGGAAGTACAAGATTTCAGATCAAATGCGCCAGTAGTCTAAAAGCTGTGTGTGCAATTTTTTTTTTTTTTTTTTTTTTTTTTTTTTTTATAAAAATGATCTTGAAAACATATTTTTTCCTAACAATAAAGCGGAATTTTCACTCATTTTTCAATCTAAAAATACATCAGTTTCAGGCATGATTATCAAAGCGAATTATAGCTGAACAATTTTTCATTTTTCTTTAAATTATTTATTTAAATCTTGATCTATAAGTAATTGTTGTTTCATTAGAGCAGTTTTTTTTTCTTCTCCTGTCTTATAACGTCTGAGATATTCGTTTTTAAACATTGACTTAACTGCATTTTCTCTTTTGACCCCCCTCCCCCTCAAAGAAAAATAAACGTAACACACACCGCTACTGTATTACCTCCATTTTTTAAAAAAATGCCTTATATCCTCTGTTTATCAAAAAGCTTTAATATATACTCTGTAATGTATAATTCTCTGCTAAAAAAATCAGACATGCTACTTTTCCGCGGAAACGCGGAATTCCGCTTTTTCGGCGACAAATTTTATTACCTCAGGGATCGATGCAAAAATGCATTAAAATTTGTTGACATTTATATGGGGGGGGGAGGCGGGTAATGGATAAAATACAACAAAAACGCGAGTACAACCCGCGCTAAATTAAACAAATTTCTTCAAAAGATTGCAGAAAAAAACGCAAATTTCTCCAAAGGATCGTAATATATATATATATATATATAAATTCATCAAACAATCGCGGAAAAAATACTATTTTCTTCAGAGGATCGCGGGAAAAAACACGATTTTTGTTAAATGATCACGAATAAGATGTGATTTTCGTCAAAAAATTGCGGGGGAAACGTGAACAGGTTGCGGAAAATATTCTAATTTTGTAGAAAGATCGAGGAAAATACGCAAATTTTGACGAAAGATCGCGGAAAATACACATATGTTAACGAAAGATCGCGGAAAATACACATATGTTAACGAAAGATCGCGGAAAATACACATACAGTTGGCAAAAAAAGTATTTGTACACTCTAAAATTTTTAATTTTTAACTAAATAAAAACAGATATTTTGTCAAAAATAGTTTTAATACAGTCTGTTTAGCGTGCGTTTTAAATTACACAACAGAAAATTTCGATAAAGATGTAAAATAATTTTCTAATAGGAAAAGTTTAAAAATTTCTTGCAAAAAAAGTATTTGTACATTTCTCCATCCTGATATGTACTGTGTTTTATAGTGTTTATGGTTCAAAGAACTACTTTTACAGAAGCTGTTAATAATTTTTGAGTTCATATTATATTTGTCTGACATTTAATCTAATTTGCTCTTGAAATAATTGAGTATAGAACCTAATACTAGAGAGGCACCTCTAGATATATGAAATCCTATGATTGAGCATAATAAAAATTTAAATTCGCAACAAGAATTTGTAAAAGCTATTAAATTACCATTTACAACTATTGGATGTATAGTGAGAATCTATGAATAAATTAAAAGCATCGAAATTCAATGAAAACCAGGACTTCTTAGCAAACTAACAATGAGGGAAAAAAGGAGTGTTGTTAAAAAAGCTTTAAAAAATCCTATGCGTTCGGTTCAAAAATTTGCTGGAGACCTTGCGACATCTTCTCGCATCAGAGTAATACCTCAAACAATAAAAAATATTCTTCTCAATGCAGATTTAAAAAGAAGAACCTCAAGGAAAAATCCATTCATCAGCGAAACAAATAGGCGAAAACGCATAGTATTCGCTTTCGCATACAGAAGTAAATCACTGGATTTTTGGAAAACAGTAATTTTTTCTGATGAGGGAAAATTCGGAATTTTCTTACCATCAAGCATTCGAAAAAAATGGCGTAAAAATAAAACTGTTCTAGATCCAAAACGTATACTTCAAACTATGAAGCATTTTGGGGGGAATATTATACTTTTGGGGTGCATAGCTTCTAATGGAGCAGGACATTTAAAATTTATTGACAATGAAAAGACAGGTTTAACATACATTGATGTGTCGCGCTATAATTTATTAAACTGTGCCAAGAAATTATGCATAGAGGAAGCTTTTCACTTTCTGCAGGATAACGACCAAAGCATACTGCTGTGATCACCAGCACATGCTTACGACAATACTCCAAGACGACTGGTAACTCTTCTAAAATCTCTAGACTTGAATCCAATAGAAAATTTGCAGATGCTATTGGATGCAAAAATCCGAAAAAAAAAAAAAAATATGTATTGGTAAAAAACAGTTTTAAAGAAGCTCTTATTGTGTCATGGAATAACATTAACCAGACCGATACAAAAAAGTTGGTGGAATCAATGTCACACCATCTAGAAGTAGTCATAAACGCTAAATGAATTCGCAAAAAATATTAATTTGTATCATTTTACTAAATTTTCATTAATTATATTACATTAATATGGTGTACAAATACTTTTTTTGCATTATATTTTTGTATATTTGTTTATTATAATGTAAAAAATCGATTCGTTTAATTTTGTTTTTGCTTCTATAATATTATAATGCATTACATTAATGTATTACAGTATTTTTTGCTTAAATCTTTTGTTTAATTTCATTATAATTTAAAAAAATGAAGTGTACAAATACTTTTTTTGCCAACTGTATGTTGACGTAAGATCGCGGAAAATACTCGAATTTTGTAGAAAGATCGTGGAAAAGAATCGAATTTTGTAGAAATATTGTGGAAAATATGCAAATTTTGACGAATGATAGCCGAAAATATGCAAATTTTGACGTAAGATCGCGGAAAATACTCGAATTTTATAGAAAGATCGCGGAAAATACGCAAGTTTTGACGGAAGATCGCAGAAAATACGGAAATTTTGACGACAGATCGCGAAAAATACGCAAATTTTGATGAAAGATCGCGAAAAATAAGCAAATTTTGAGGAAAGATCCTGGAAAATAAGCAAATTTTCTCGAAAGATCGCGGAAAATACGCGAATTTTGTTGAAAAAGGCTCAGAAAAAGCGTGAATTTCGCTAAAAGATCATGGATAAATGCAAATTTCATTGAAAAGGCTGTGGGGAAAAGTACGATTTTTGTCAATTGGTTGTGGAAAAAACGCTAATTTCGTTAAAAAATTGCAGAAAAACGCAGATTTCGCCAAAAGTCTGTGAGCAGGGCCGTAGCTAGAAGTGATCTATAGGGGGGGCTTAAGAGATTGTAGGGGGGGCTCATACTTTTTTTTCTCTGACACAGAATGATAAACTAGTGCATAATTACACTGTAGGTATTATGTTTCTTAATAATCTGTTGTAATAACTTCATTTTATACTAAGAAAAGTGTATGATGCAGGGCCGTAGCTAGAAGTGTACGATAGGGGGGGCTCAGAGGAATATAGGGGGGGGCTCAAGGAAATGTAGGGAAGGCTCATTTTTTTTGTTCTCTCTCTAATGCAGAAAGATAAATTAGTGCATATTCACATTGTAGGTACTATGTTTCTCATTAAATTGTTGTAATAACTGCATTTTATGCTAAGAAAAGTATATAATGATGAAAATTTTGAATGTATAACTAGTGCAAAATTAAACATCCTGTTAGCTTCATATGTACCAATAGGATGAGGGAGTGTTGAAACACGTATTTTAGATACAATTTAGTAACTCTGCAAAACTGTGAAAGGGTCTCAAAACTAAATTACATTTTTGAACAGAATTTCATTTGAATTTTCGGAACATTTAGTGACCTTAGAACTTTTTCCAGGGGGGGGGGGCTCAAAATATTTTAGGGGGGGCTGAGCCACCCATAGCACCCCCTTAGCTACGGCCCTGGTATGATGATGAAAATTTTGAATGCATAACTGATGCAAAATTAAACATCCTGTTAGCTTCATATGTACAAATAGGATGAAGGAATGTTGAATTACTTATTTTAGATACAATTTAGTAATTCTGCAAAACTGTAAAAGGATCTCAAAACTAAATTAGATTTTTGAACAGAATTTAATTTGAATTTTCGGAACAGAAATTCATTGAGTGACCTTGGAATCTTTTCTGGGGGGGGGGCTCAAAATATTTTAGGGGGGGCTGAGCCACCCATAGCACCCCCTTAGCTACGGCCCTGTCTGTGAGGCCGTGAAAGTTCAGCTTTTTTCTTGCTGAGCCTGTAGCATGTCTGAAAAATGCATTTTTTTAAGTACACCCCTTTTTTTACTACTAAACCACTGTATATAAAATTGCGTTATTGTCATTGTGATAACAGATAAAGGAATATTTCCGGATTTAGAATAATTAAATATCATATTCCGCAAATTAAATCATTGCATCTGTTTCAAATAAGAAACTCAGACAAAATGTCTTAATTTGCATACCTGTACTAATAATTAGATAAAATATAAAACTGTTAACAAAAATACATGGTTATAATGAGAATGTAATGTCAGTCATAATAAATAATTTAGTACACAAGGGTTTTATAACGAGAAAAAAAGAAAGTCCATATATCAAGTATGATATTCAACGCACAGTCACTCCGAACGCGTGTCAACAGAGTTGTTGTCATGAACGATGACATCACAACTCACGGCGTAGGAAAAGTATCGTTTTCGCGGCACGGTAAATAGTGCTATATAAAAACCGTTATAAATCGATTATTACAGCTCAAAATAAAAAAACAATTTTCACTGCCCGTCATGTCTGTTAGTTTTCTATTGTTTTTAAATAAAATTAGAAAACGTGAAATTTCCTCATTCTCTGAGCAGGGTCTTCTTGAGAGTGCATCTGCATTTCCATGTGATGAGCCTTTTCCATGGCGTATCTCCATATCGTACTCTTGAAGCTTTTGTATCCACCTAGCTATCTGGCCTTCAGGGTTCTTAAAATTCAATAGCCAAGTTAGAGAAGCATGATCAGTTCGGTTCAGGAATTTTCGACCGTAAAGATAGTGATGAAAGTGGTCTACGGCTTTCACTACAGCAAGAAGCTCTTTTCGTGTTACGCAGTAGTTTCGCTCGGCCTTTGACAAGCACTTGCTGAAATAGGCGATAACACGCTCTTGGCCGTCGATTTCCTGGGACAGTACAGCGCCAATGCTTTCGTTGCTTGCATCCGTATAAAGTATAAACTGTTTATCGATTTGAGGATACGACAGAATTGGAGTGGATGTCAAGGCCTCCTTAAGCTTTTCGAAAGCAGCGTCACATTCCTGTGTCCACATAAATTTTTGATTGGCTTCTGTTAATTTATGAAGTGGTCTTGCAATCATCGAGAAGCCTTTGACGAATTTTCTGTAATAGGTGCATAATCCTAGAAAACTTCGAAGCTGGTGAATATCTGCTGGACGATTCCAATTTTTCACGGCCGATATCTTCTCCGGATCAGTCCTAACTCCTTCCGCCGAAATGATGTGTCCAAGGTAGGCGACTTCATTACGAAACAAACTGCACTTCGAAGGGCTTAACTTCAAATTAGCTTCCTTTAATTTTTGTAGCACCCGCCTGAGGTTGTTCAGATGTTCATCAAAAGATTTTCCTATGATTATGATATCATCTAAATAAACAAGACATGCTTCATATGACAGACCCCGGAGAACCGTTTCCATAAGCCGTTCGAAAGTTGCAGGTGTATTACATAGACCAAAAGGCATTACCTTGAACTGCCATAATCCTTGTCCCGTTGTAAAGGCAGTCTTCTCGCGGTCGTCCAGATGGATCTCTACCTGCCAGTAACCACTCTTCAGATCCAGAGTCGAGAACCAAGTGTTGCCCGCAAGTGTGTCGAGAGTGTCGTCGATCCTTGGCAGAGGGTAACTATCCTTTTTAGTGACATCATTCAGTCGGCGATAGTCTACACAAAATCTTGTAGAACCATCCTTCTTTCTTAGTAACACAATGGGAGACGCCCAGGGACTTGTCGATGGTTCGATGACGTCATTTTCTTCCATATCCTTAATTAAATTTTGCACCTCTTCTTGCTTGGCAAAGGGTAATCGTCTAGGGTGTTGTTTAATAGGTGAGTGATCTCCAGTATCAATTCGGTGTTGTGTCATTTTGGTTCGTCCAAAGTCTTCAGATGTTTGGGAGAATAAACTTTGGAATTCCCTAATTAAATTTTCCGCGGCGTCCATCTGTTTTGGATCTAAGTCTGTATTTTGTAACAAATCCTTGACTAAATTACCTGAAGATTTCTCAGAGTGTCTGGAATTTTGACTTATGCACGTCACAGGAGCACACGATGCTATCACCTCTCCTTTCTTGATAGACTTCGTCTTATCACTGATGTTAGCAATTCTGACTGGAATGGTCTTTTTCGAGAGGTCTACTACAGAAGAAGCCACCAATACTCCTGCTTGTGTACTATTCTCTTCTGGATAATTTATATGGCCAAATCGGTAATTAGTTTCATTTTTAATTTCAGCTGGAACTAAAAATTCTGTTCTTGGATCTAGATTGATGTCTTCTTTGGCTATAGAGCTCATCAGTGTGACGTCACATACAACTCAACCCCGCATTTCCATGGCAACTGGGTCAATACAAACCGAAAAAGTTTAGAGTGTGCTAGAGATGCCCTATCTACCATCAAAAAGGCTTTCAATATGAAATCAGATATCGTTCAAAGGCTGAATTCATTGAACTGGGTGAAGTTTTTAAAGCGATCCGCAAGTGTTTGGGCCGAATTGTAACTTATTTAAATCAGTTTCAGGGTTGAATTTTTAGCTTCACGATAAAAAACATATTTCATCTCTATCTTTTCTGAACTCTGTGGTTTGTTTTGAACCAATTTCTGGAGTTGTGACGTCACCACTGATGAGCTCTATTACTGTTTGTTTACATTCAATTTCATTATTTAATCCAAAAAGACTTATTTCTTCAAATTTTGAGACCTTTTTGTTATCTTTGAAATCAAGCTTGAAGCCAAACTTCTTCAGAAAATCTAGCCCGATTAAGCAAGGATCTGTTATGTCAGCCACATATGCCGTATGATAATATTTCGTTCCTCCAAAGTGTATGGTTAAATTGGCCTTTCCATATATGCCAATCTTGTCGCCCGTCACAGTTTGCAGGGTAACGCAGAGTGGAGTCCAGATGAGTTTAGATTTCAATTTTCGAGCCAAATCTTCTCTTATTATTGTCACATTGGCTCCTGTATCGACAATCATACGGCATTGAATTCCGTTAATAAAGCCTATCACATATAATTCATTATCACCGCCACTCATTTTTGATATCTGGAGGATCTTCAGGTGGGGCTTTTCATTCTCTGGCAACCTCCGCCCCGCGAGATGGCCAAAATTTAGTTTCCCTGCTGACTGTTTGAATTTATCTCACGTTCGTGGATTTTGGGGCAATTTCTTCGGAGATGTCCTGTATCACCGCATCCCCAGCACGTGAGATTCTGTCTTCTTGAATTTGTTCTTCCGTATTTTAAAGCTTCAAGTTCTTGATTTATTTTCCTAATTTCTTTCAAGACGTCGTTCTCAGTGTCTAAGCTTTTGTTCACCGTTGCCCCTCGGACTGAATGACGATCTCTTCGGCTGGCTTGTGTAGCTGCTTCCAACTTTAAGGCATATAGTAGTGCAGCCTTTAAATCCTGTACATCTGCCATTCTTACCGCTCTCTGCACTTCTGGATCTTTTATTCCGTCTACAAAATATTGCAGTGAGAGCATTTCCCGTACATTTGTTGGACAGTCAATGAATGCTAAATTTGCAAGCCGTTCAATTTCCGAGGCAAACTCTTGAAGGGTTTCACTCGATTTTTGATGGCGGCTCTTCATTTGTAATCTCGTATAATCCTTGAAGAATTTTTCGCCGAATCTCATTTCAAGTGCACAACTTAGTCTCAAAATTGAGTTGCGTCATATCGGGCAATGTTTGCAGCACGTCGGCGGCTTCTCCTCTTAAAGATGTTGCCAGTTGACAAGCTTTCACCTCGTCACTCCATTTGTTCGCTTCGGCTACAATGGTGAATTGGGTCTTGTAAACTTGCCAGGTACTCTTTCCGTCGTATGTCGACAGCTTGATGTGCACGGGAGAAGCAGGCGGATTTCTAAATTCTTCATAATTACCACTGGACGCTGAAAGCTTCTTCTCAAGATCTTGTACTTTTTTATTTAGCTTTTTATCTACTTCAACTATTTTCTCTTCAATATTACTAACTTCATTCTGAAATTTCTCTTCTACTTCCTCTATTTTTCTTTCCATTTTCTCTTCAACATTACTAACTTCATTCTGAATTTTCTCTTCTACCGAATCTATTCTTCTCTCTACCGATGAGAACTTTTCTTCCAAAGTTTTCTTCATTTCTTCTTGGCTTTTATTAACTTCCTCCTTTAATTCTTCCATTCTCTCTTGGCTTCTTTTCATTTCTTCAGTCACATCTTCTTGGACTTTGTCGATTTTATTCGATAACTCTTCTTGGCCTTTGTCAATTTTATTTGTCAACTCTTCCATTCTTTCTTCGTTTTTATTCATTTTATCAGCCAACTCTTCTTGGCCTTTATTCATTTTATCCGCCAACTCTTCTTGGCCTTAATCAATTTTATTTGTCAACTTCCATTCTTTCTTCGTTTTTATTCATTTTATCCGCCAACTCTTCTTGGCCTTTCGTCAATTCTGCCTTTATTCCATTAATAGCTTCTAACAGTTCTTTCAGTTGTCCGTCCATAGTTCTTGTTTTCGCCATAAGATCCCGACTCCTGACACCAAATGTTGCAGCGTATATGGGGTTATTTCGATCTTATGGTTAGAGAACTTCAAACTCTTGTCTCTTAGAAAAGTAGAAAATAATTTATTTACAGATCTTCAGAACAACAGTCTTCGAAACTCGCAAATATTACTAGATATTCAAAAAAAAATAACTGCTCAAATCTACCGTACAAGTATAGCTTTAGATCCCAGAGACTCTTTACACAACGTCTCAAACACTTAATAACATTCAAAACAACATAAATGAAACTCAAGCAAACTTGCTAACAAACGCCTTGTTCACTCAATGACTGACTGGTAAATAATAACAACAGCTCGCATCGCTTCTCTTCTTATATAGGCTCGCAGCATGTGCGGGAAAATTCTAGAACCATCTCGAAAAAACTGGAAAACCACGGAACAACATTCAATGTATCAGTAGACCTAAGGGGGGGTTACTAAAAATAGGGAAGGGTTAACATCGCCAACAATCGCCAAGTTTGTCGCCAACTTGGCGATATCTTTAATATTTCGCCAATCTGCCGTAGACATACACTGAAAATAATAGACAAGTTTGCTTGATAACAGAGACAATGTAACAAAAACTAATATTAGTAAAGGAATGGAGCTTAATAAGATTATTTACATTATTTTACAGTACAAACAGTAACTATTTACAAAATTCGTGACAATATTGTTATCCTAAATTTATTTCATTTTAAATTTACTTCCTTTATTTGTTAATATTTTAAACAGTTAACTGTTGGTTGTTTTAATACTATTTTCAATTACAATGTTATGTGTTTCATAGCCTCATTTGTATTTACAAAAATCGCTATAAATACACTAGTAACTGAAATTGCATTATAGTCTACATTTAAATAGAGTTCTGCATAACAAAATAACATTCTTTAGTGGACTACAATGAAATCATAATGATCAAGCTACATGCAAATAACTTCAGATTTAGGCATAATTTCTGAGTTAGACATAATTTAAGTTAAATGTGCCTAGCATGCTTTACATGATTTCATGGTAATTTTAAACAAATTGTTTTTGTTTAGCTACATCATATACAGGGTGTCCGAAAAGTCTGGAAACGGTCGAATAACTCGAGAAATACATTTGAGATTGAAAAACGTAAATATACGTGTTAAATATTTTTAAATAAGCTACTCAGTGATACCAAATTTGACCTTCGTAACCGACCCCCTGGGGGTCAGAGGGGGTCTAACTTTGAAATTATAACCCCCATTTTTTATTGCAGATTCGGATTCTATGGACAAAAATACGCAAATTTTGTATTTGATGTTTATTTCGAATCCTCGTTTATCACGGTGTATTCGAGCATATTAAATCGATACATTTTTCGGCTTTTCCAACGGGATTTTCCCTAATCGAAACTAATTGGGGAGAATTTATGACATCAAATTCCTCGTCTTTTGCAAGAATAGCGTTTTCTGAAAATCACCAGTGCCGATTATTTCGATAGTACTACACACAGTTAAAAAGTTGACCCATTTGCTGTAGCGTCACTCCACAGCTTTTATAGAATATCTGTTTCATGACCAATGAGAATGTTCCATAACATAGTAAAGTACACTGTAAAAAATTGACACTTTTGCTGCATCGTCACTCCATCACTTTTATAGAAAACGATTACTTTACTGTGTTATGGTGCACTCTCATTGGTCACAAAAGAGATATTCTATAATAGCTGTGGAGTGACGCTGCAGCAAATGGGTCAGATTTTTAACAGTGTAGTACTATTGAAATAATCGCCACGGGTGATTTTCAGGAAACGCTATTTCTTCAAAAGACGGGGAATTTGACGTCAAAAATTCTGCCCAATCAGTTTCGACTAGGGAAAATCCCGTTGGAAAAGCCGAAATATGTATCGATTTAATATGCTCGAATACACCGTGATAAACGAGGATTTGAAATAAACATCAAATACAAAAGTTACGTATTTTTGTCCGTAGAATCCGAATCTGCAATAAAAAATGGGGGTTATAATTTAAGATTTCAAAGTTGGACCCCCTCTGACCCCCAGGGGGTCAGTTGCGAAGGTCAAATTTGGTATCACTGAGTAGCTTATTTAAAAATATTTAACACGTATATTTACGTTTTTCAATCTCATATGTATTTCTCGAATTATTCGGCCATTTCCAGACTTTTCGGACACCCTGTATATACACATAGTGACCACAAGCATGAAAGAATTCCACCTTTTTAAAAGCAGTTTTGGACATTCTTTGGATTGATGCAAAAATCAAACAGAATATTGTGAGCGAATGGAATGAAAGGGTGGGGGGGGGGGGGTCTGAAACATTTAATAATCGGACATTTTGCCTATTCAAAATCTTTCAAGCTTGTTTCTGAATTGTTGTGCAAAAGAGACATCAAATCAAAGGAAGCTTTCAAAATAAGCATCTGAAAGTCATGTAAATGAATTTCTTCAAGGTTGTTTAAAAAGGAAGGAAGTTTCCATAAAATTCTGTTTGGAATAGTATACAGTAAAACCTCCAAATAAGGGACACCTATGAGACCGGAACTTTTGTCCCTTAAATAAAGGTGTCTCTTATTCGGAGTTTTTTATATTATTTTTAATTAATCATTAAGAAGGATATAAAAATAACAAAGCTTTAAAGGTGAAATTTAAATGTGCCCTAAAAGTATAAATTACGTTAATCAGACAAAAATAAGAAAAGATAATTAAAATTTTCAATTAATTACTAAATCATTAAATAATTTGTAGAATTATTGATTTTTTTTTTCCCCCTTGCAAATTGTGTACATGCAAAAAGTATAACAACATTTGAAAGAATTTTATTTGAAGTAATCATCCAAGAGCGACTGTTTTGCAAATTTCAATTTTTCAGTACAAACCTTTCAAGTGTTCATTTACCATACCACTAAATTTTAATTCTTCATTACTAGCAGTATCTAGAAAAAAAAGTATTCAATTGTTTTGCATATTTTAAGGCAACAAATCTCAACTGCTCTGCTCAGTAAGTGGAAAATGTTTTTACGCAATTAAAATTGGAACTCTTGACTATGGAAGCGATTTGGAATTGAACTGTGTTTTCAATTTTTCGTTAAGTAAATTATCTATTGAGTTATAAACGATTTTCATCACGTGACAAAGCCGTTTTTTACCCTTTCTTGAGTAGTTATTCTTTCGCGTGGAAATTCAGTTCAAAACGCCCACTTTAACAATATTTTCTGAAAAATCTATCGCATTTGCAAAAAAGAAGAAAAAAAAGAGAGAAAGAAAAAACTGGTCGATTACATATTTTCTGAACAAAAACACTTCCTAGTTTCAGGCATTTCCGAATAAAAATAAATTAAAACTTTGCTTTCTTTTATTTGAAAACAGCCTAAAAGCATCTGTATTGTTTTTGTTTCACAATTTTCATTTATTCTCCACTTTCAGAATAACCTTCACAATTTTCAGCAATACTTTCAATGCGGATAAATGTACTGATATCCAATTAGAATTATGGGTAGATAAATTGTCGTTAACTGTGTCATTATTTACTCTATCAACATGACTGTCTGTCTGATAAGTTCACAAAAATCTGTATTTTAATTTTCGCCATAGACTACTTCGTTACATAAAATGCAAAAACCAGTCCCTTTAATCTCATATTCAACTGTCCCTTATTCAGAGGTAAATACACTGCACGTCCTATACCAAGGGACTGGGACCGGAAATTTTGTCCCTTAAATAGGTGTCCCTTATTTGGAGGTTTCACTGTATTTTGTTTTATTCGACAAAATTCCAGTGTGTTATACATTTGGGTAATTTCAGTTATGAAACAATCGACCATTCAAAATAATGCTTATTTTGAAAAATTAATCTCTATACTTCACATAATTTCATCAGGTATATTTGACTTATATTTTTAACTGTAAACTTTTTTTTTTTCATTTAAAGAATTATACATTAATTTTTTCAATAAAATACTTTGAGTTATGTATAGAAAATAATAATTGTATGTACAGTTTTATTTTGTTTGAGTAACTGTTAAAATGTGTCAAAATTATGAGTTTGATCATATTGTATAAATGGATATTCTTTTTCCTCGTTTTTCCTATTTCTCACTTTCATACCTGTGACCAACTTCTGAATTTTGTTGAATGTTCTAGATTTTAATTATCTGCTTTTCTGTGCAGAAGATAGATATCCTTAGCAAAATCTTAAGCACAAGATTTATCATCAGGTTAACCCTCTAAGTGTTTGGAATGTAATATTGCGTTCACTAGATTCCAAGTTTCACTGTAATATAAGCAATATTATAATAGTAAGGATAATATAATTTCTATGGATTTAATGAATTTTCAATGCATTTTAGAATGATTAATACTCTTAAGGATTACCATTACATTCATATTTGTAATTAAGTTTTTTTTTTTTTTTTTTTTTTATAAAGTTGAAAGATTCATATTTTCTGATCATTTAAAAGAAAATGCAGGAAAAACATTACAATTTTACCCATTTGCAAGAAGCTCAGAGGGTTAAGAAGATACTTACTTTTGCATTTATATGCAACCAACTAAGAATACAACTGTAACTGTGTTTCGTAAATATTATTTTCGATATATATCAGATATTTTCAAAATAGCCAATTTACTGCTGATAATGTTTTCAGGCATAATATAACTCAAAACTAAAATGTATTGCACTCAACTTGAAAACTTAATCAAACACTTTAAAAATTAATTTTGCTTTTCCTTTTCTTTTTTCTTTTTCTTTTTTTTTTTTTTTTTTTTTTTCTCTTAGAACAAAATTGAAAATCAACTAATAGAAAAAAAAGAATTTACTTTATATAGTTATAAAAAAAATTAGTTATAGAATTCAGTTTAAAGTGTAAAAAACAATCAGAAATATATAAAACAATTTTAAATACAAAATAATTTTCTTTGAATAAACTAAAAAAAAATTGCTTTTTTTATGTTGTATTCCCTAGCATGCTGTATAGTTTAAATTCGACTGTAGAACAAAATAGAATATTTTCTAATAAAATGATGATTTAAATTAGTTTATATTTTCAATGGCTGTTCTGAATTACGTATTATAAATTAGTTATACATTTAAAAATAAATACTTTTAAAATTTAGAAAAAAGACACTGAGACACAAAAGTTCTGTATCTGCATTAAAACAGTCAATAACAGTTGAAAGTTCATTTACACTTGTATAGCTTGAAAATATAAAAAATATCTTGCACCGCGATATTTTGAAAATAAATATCAAATGTGTGAAATGTCAAACATCTTGATATTTTGAAAATATCTGATATATATCAATAAACCCTGTTAGAAACAGCAACAAAGTTTTCTCTTTTCAAGACATTTACGGGTCCTGTCCCTGCCCATGAAGACACTCGTGAGCTAATGCTATTCCTTTGGGGAGGTATTTTTCTAATAACTCTTTTGCATTTTGACCTTTTTAATTTTTTTTTAATTTTTTTTTTTTTTTTTTTTTTTTTTTTTTTTTTATGCGTTGGATAGCTGAGGTCCCTCTCAAGATCTCTCTTTCATTACTTTTTCTATTTTGGTTGCAGGTATTTTCTATAAAGTTACTTTCACTTCCCAAAACTGGTTCAGAAAGTGAAAATAACTTTATAAAAAATATCTGTGACCAAACTCGAGAAAGTATTGAAGGAGGGATCTTGAGAAGGACCCAGCTATCCAGTGGAAAAAAAAAAGTATGTTTTAATTATAATTAATATTAACTCTACATTATAAAATGTAATTGTCACTATGTTTTGGCATACTTGTCTATGTAAATTTAGAATTTAAGGGGTTTGTTTGAGAAGTTACTAGGGCTAAATGAGTTAATGTTCAATTCCAAATTTGTGCTTTCAGTTGATTGCATTTTTATTGTTTGATATTTTTAAGTATTTTCTAGCAAACAATCAAAAAAAGAATCAGTAGAGTGTGTTAAAACTGTCAAATAGATAAATTCATCTTCAGTATGTAGGACAGCAAATGTATGATGCCATTTCTTTTCTTACAATTACTTTTTTACATCCATATCTGGCCTAGAGGAGATGAGGTCAGGTTGGATTAATAAAAACTTAATGATTTTGTTGTCGTTTTGAGTCATTGATAATTGAAGGGTTTGCTGCAAAAAAACTCCATTTTTGCACTTTTGGGAAGTTTTGTCAAATATATTTTTTTCTACACATGCATTACTCCATATTACTTATAAACATATTGACAGAAATAATATCCAAAAATATTCAACCTGACAAAATGGGAAGTAAAAGTAAATAGAGAAGCTACAGATGTCAGTTTTGTCGGATATCTGGTGTAATTTGCATCCGGTCGCAATATGTTTTGATCCATCCTTTTATAATTTTTATTTACCTTTAAAGAAATATTGTGTTTACATACTATTAACATGTTATATTCTTTACAATCTAGTTTTTTAATTTATTGTTACCAATTGTTAATAATTATTTAAGTTTTAATGCCAGTATTATAATTACATGATTTTTAAATCATTAATTATATTATCAGCTAAATAGTTTAGAAATAATAAAATAATTTTAAGATAACAATGAACTTACAGATGATTACTTTAAAAAGAGATTGTCTTCTCCATTCTAAATTATAAAGGACAAACATATTTGCGTAATGCTGACATTTTGATCTTGGCAACAGCAGATGTTTAACTTTTATTAATTTTTACTGCAATTTCTTTTTCAAAATACAGCACATTTTCAACTTTTATACCAGTGAATTAAAAAAAAAAAAAAGCTCTTTTTAATGCAATTTATTTGAAAACAGTTTCACACGTTACTCATTTTTTATGTTTTTTAACCATAGTTTCTCAACTTGTCTCTGTCATTTTCAGACACACAATTACAAAAGATAAATCAGTAGGCATTTAATGCAAAAATAGCTCAGCATTTATTTCCAACTATGTTCCATAATGAAATTGATATTTAATCTAAAAATAAAGTATAAATAGGGCAAATTTAATAAATTAATACATTGTAGTTTATGAAATTAAACTATCATTTTTTGAACATTTGGAAATTTTAAACAATGAATTAGTAAATACATAATTTGGCTTTATAGTTTCAGGCCGGATGTACTGCTGGATAATCATAACACCCAGCTACTGCCAAATATGCGGCATACTGGCTGAATAAGCCGGATATCTGTTGCATGCCTAAAAGTATACATGAAGCGGAGAAATCCAACAAATCTTCAAATAGGGCTGCAGAGTCGGTGGTGAAAAATGGCTGATTGAGAAGGGCTTGTTTATATAGTATGACATGCTGGTTAAAATTAGGCATAATAATTAAAAAAAACTAGTTGGATGTGCCAATCCCAAAACTTTCTTCTATCTCATATGTACATTTTAATATTTAAAAAAATAATTATTCAATTTAATGTTTTAATAATTTTAATTCAATACCATACGAACTTTGGTTTTCATCTTAAATTTCTGAGTGATCTTTTCGGAGTAGAAACGAATTTCCGTCTCTACACAAGCCGATAGATAATAGAATGATAGGCAGATTTTTTTTTTTTTAATTCAGGGAGGACCTACTTGCCTTACCAAAAAATAATCATATACAAAAAATTTAGTTAGGTTCTAGGACTAACCTTATACACTTTTAGGTGGTGCAGTATTGAAAATGGCATAAAATTGGCTGTTGCAGCACCTCCTTCCGGTGGATTTTTTTCAAATTCAGGGAGGACCAACTAGCCATAGCCAAACACTTACACAAAAAATTTGGTTCGATTCGATACATAACTTCATATACTTTTGGTCGGTACAATATTGAAAATGGCACAAAATTCGCGATTGCAGCGCCCCCTTCCGGCGGAATATTTTCAAATTCAGGGAGGACCAATTAGCCATAGTCATACACTTATACAAAAAATTTCGTTAAATTCGATGCATAACTTCATATACTTTTGGTCGGTACAATATTGAAAATGGCACAAAAATCGCGATTGCAGCGCCCCCTTCCGGCGGAATATTTCAAAACTGGAGGAGGACCTGCTTGCCACAGCCAAAAATATTCACAAAAAATTTGGTTCAATTCTATGCATAACTTCATACACTTTTTGATGGTAGAATGGCGACATACAGACAGACATTTTGTAAAAACATGTTTTTTGGAATCTCTGACCCCTAAAACGTGTAAATCCGTCGAAGACCAGAAGTCGAAAAAATTTCGCTTACAATATTTTCTTCTATTGAAGATAGAAGAAGGTAAAAATGGAATCTGTTATCTGGAATGATATTTCCAATTTATTGATTTCAGAATCTTTTCACAAAGAAATGCCGTACAGTTTGACATGAGGATTGAGGACTGGAAAATTTAGTAATTGGATATTTTGTCTACTCAAGCTTCCACATACAAGCATCTGAAAGTCATATAAATGAAATTTTTCTAAATCTCTTTCAGGAATGAAAATTTTTTCAGGCTTTAAAAATTCAAAGTGAAAGGAAGCTTTTTTAATAGAATATTCTGTTATTTATGCAGCACTTTTGGGTACTATTTATACAACACTTTTTTAAACTACCTTTTTTCAAGATGTTTTTCTGAAACAAAGGTCAATTTAGCTCGGAGATTTTTTTTTTTTTTTTTTTTTTTTTTTTTTTTTTTTTAAGGAGGATGAATTTAACAACCGAACTAATATGTCTTGGAAAATTAATGACTGTACTTCACATAAATAAGGTAATTGGATATATTTGAATTTACACCTTAAGTTGTTTAATTTTATTGTATAAGTAGCTGTTAAAATGACACTTAAATCATAAGAGTTTTGTGCCATTGTTTTGATGGAAAAAATTTTCCTCCTTTTTTTTCATTTCCCATTTCCATGCCTCATAAATTTGCAACAAAGATTTCAACTATATGGATTTACTGAATACTTTTTTGGTGGTGCCATCTACTGAATCCAAATAGAAATATGTTCTTTCAATCCCAATTTAGTAATGTAGTTCAAATTTCTCTCTTTTTTAAAAAATAAGAAAGAAAGAAAACAAGTTTTTTTGCCTTACCATTCATATTTGTTTAACCCTCTATTTACCACATTATGGAATCATGAAAATTTTATATTCTAAAGCCTTTTACGTAAATTGTTTAAACTAAATGAAAGGATTTACATAATCATTTAATTAATTTTTGTAGGATTTTAGAAGGATTAATTAAATTTGAATTTACAAGGATTTTGTGCAATGTTTATAATCCCACTCAAATCTTTTATTTTAAATTGTTTTCTTAGTATTTTGTAGATTATAAAATGTACAAATAGATACGTTGATACATTACTATTTGTACTGTTAATAGATACGTTAGAATATGATGGTACAATATAAGCATAGAAATATTTCCTAATTGGGAAAAATCTCCAACCCCCTCCCTCAGCGCAGAGAAAGCTGAAAAGGTACAAAGCAAAGAAATCCTTTTAAAAATAATTCTGTTTTGTGTAACCAATAATGTTTTTGTAACAAAATAATGTATATGTAACTCATTCTAAACAGTATAACAAGTAATTTTAATGGTACTTATAAGTACTGTCGGTACATGAAGGGTTTAAGTACGAACTTTCATCCAAGTATTATGTATATATGGTCACTTGTTCATAGTAGATAAATATTTTAATTATATACGTACTTGGTAAGCTTGAAATATTTTTGTTTTAAAAAGGGCTTTTTCAGAGGATTTCTTTTAAAATTTTGCAATACATTAAGAATGTTTTTGGCTTTCTTCTGAAATTACTAAATAAGATCTGTAGAAAAAATGTAATAACCTACACTTAATTTTTTTCTTTTTAAAGATATCTTGCTTTTCATTTTTTGATTTTGACATGCTATTTTATCCAAGATATTTTAATTGAATCCGTAATTAGTAATTACATTCATTAAATTAAAAATATATGCGTTTGAAGTAAATGTCATCATCTAGGATTATTTACTTTTATTCTACTTAATGCTGCTAGTTTGATCAGATAATTGCTTATTTAACTTACAGATTTAAGTAATTTTTTTCATCTGTTTTAAGAATTATACTGTAACAAAAATTTTTGTTTCATAAGCAAATAAAATCATCAAATCAAAATGGTAATTCTAAATTTATTTAGATTTTTTAAAAATTTTAAAATTAAAATGTGATAATTATGCATTTCTAATACTGCCTTTAGTTCCATTATTGAAAAGTATCAGATAAGGATGGTGTTAACCCAGAATAGAATGCAAAGAGTACGTTGATGTACAAAATTTAAGGACGAATCCCAAAATGCTAATTTTCAAGGGATTTTCAAGCGAAAATTTTCACGCGAATATTCAAAAGGAAGTAATATAATTCGAGTAATTACTATCCCTGCATAACAACTAGTCCATATAACATCTTATTCAGGTCACACAATGATCACAAGAGTCACAGTCACTACGGCGAAGCGAAAAATAGGAAATTCCATAGGTATCTTTTGAGTCTCAAATGACTACTATAAGTGACCCCACTGACAAGTCATTGTGACTGCTGCTTTGTTGTTTAACTGAGATTCTCGTGTGACTTCTCATCTGGAGACTCAATTTCAAAGTCATTGTGAATATTGCATTATGATAAATCGCCAAATAATGTCACATTAAAGTCACATGGTGACTTTCTGTCACAAGACTTTGTCAAATGGTGACAGAGATCCTATTGTGAAATAATCACTGTGAAAAGTGGCGAAAAGTCACCATGTGACTTTAATGGAATATTATTTGGTAATTTATCATGATGCAACGTTCACAATGACTTTGAAATTGAGTCTGCAGATGAGAGGTCACACGAGTGTCTCAATAAAACGACATTGTAAAGTCACCTGGTGACTCCCCATAAAGCAGCAGTCACAATGACATGTCAGAGGAGTCACATATAGTAGTCATTTGAGACTCATAAAGGAGACACATGGAATTTCTCATCTTTCGTTTCGCCATAGTGACTGTGACTCTTGTGACCCTGTGCGACCTGAATGAGATGTTATATGAACTAGCTGTTATGCAGGGATTGTAAATATTCGAATTATATTACTTCCTTTTTGAATATTCGCGTGAAAATTATCGCTTGAAAATTGGCATTTTGGGACTCGTCCTTAAATTTTGCACACCAGTGTATATTATGTCATATGGTCTATTTTCACCATTCGTTTACATTTCATGGTAACGGACTTGGCATTTCAAATAAAACTTTTAAAATGAACTAGCTTATATATTTTCTAACTTGGATAATAAAACACATACCTTCTAAAAGTATTTAGTAAACTGACTTAGCAGCATACATTTCATCGCTTACAAATATGATAACAGACTTGACAAGTAACGGAGTTGACATATCAAATAAAACTATTAGAAATTAGCTAGCTTGTATAATTTCCAACTTAGATAATATTACACATACCTTCTGAAGCTATTTAGTAAACAATATTTTATTACAAAAGTGTAAAAATCATTATTTTAATATTAAAATTTACGCATTTACGGTAACACACTTGACAGTGGAAAAAAAGAAAAAAAAATACCAACTTTGATGAAAGCTGATTTTTTCCATTATTACATTGCTTCACAATTAAAGAGTAATAAATGGCAAGTAGTAGTTGCGTGAATAGTTTAGCTGTATCGCTGAATATTTGCTGCTAACTTTAGGTAGAATTAGAAACCTATTTTGACTAAAATAATCACAAGGTAGTGAATTTCTTAGAAAATATCTCTTGTAAACAATTTTTTTCATTTTTATAGAACACTAACAGTTCATATTTAAAATAATTAAATCTCTTTATTTTAAAAAGTTAGGTTTAAAAAACAGTTAATTACATAAAAGTCATAATTGGACAGCATTTTTGCTTAGAATCACAATTTTAAAGATTTATATCACTAAAATTTTAATTGATTTTTAAAATTTTTCATGTTAGAAATGTTCAACATAATCTTCTTTAGCTAATGCATACCTGAAATCAAACTTTAAATATTAATTTATATTTGAATTCTTTTTACTCTTGGACAGCATATGTAAGCGAAATTTGAAAATGGCCCCTAAGATTCCATTAATAGATTCCATGATTAGATTAGCCAACCTAAGGTTTGGCGACTGGGTTTCAATCCGTAAGATAAAGGTTGACGGTGAATTAACTAATAGTCATTGAGTGAGAAAATAGGTAATGAATTCATTTTTCCTAAATAATTTTCAGTCGTAATGAGGCTTCGGACGCATGCTTGTTTTGGTACAGTCAACTGAATTCGACGAATTCTTTTGTATTTTTCCCTTCTTCCTCTTGTTTAGTCACAATGGAAAATGGAGAGATGAACAATAGATCAGAGATAATGAGTTCAATCCTACTTGAAGGAGATTCCTGTTTTGCAGGACATCAGTCCTCTTCCCTTTAATATCATTAGAGATAAAAAATACCGTGCCGCCACATTAAAAAAGCCAACAGTTTATATGTCCGTATGTTTGCACCTTAAGTTCAATGCCTTACAAAGATCAATTAAGTATAATCATTAGGCATGTAACTGAAAATGGGTTCCTTGATGAACGGTTTGTTTTATAAAAAATGTGGGTCGTTACTGGAGAAAACTTACCCGGTAAGTCTCCATCAACCTGAACCGCCAGTTCAGCGCTTAACTCTCAGTTGAATGTGAATCCTAATTTACCGTTAACTCAACCTGCCGAATTCGGAGAAGATACCAAAACAAAAGTTGAGTAACTCAACCTTAATATGGAAGAGAGGTTATTCGACCGCGCATGTGCAGTCAAAGCAAAGATGGCGGCTGTTTTGAATTGAACATTGGTGGATTTTTTTCCAAGAGAGCTGTTTGTAATTTATTAAGTAAACGAAATGTTAATTATAAAAGATGTTATGAAAGAATGTGTTACTTTAAATTTTTGAGGGTTTTTTCAACATTTTACCTCTGTAAACAAGAATTATATTCATTTGTGATGAGTCTCTAGGCTTCGTAGGCTTCAGTTTGCCTAACAATTTTGATATCAGGTAGCGCCATCTATTGAATGCCAATAGAAACAAAGTTCTCATATGAAATATTTTGGTTACATAATTTACATTTTTTTTCAATAATAAAAAAGAAAAGCAGTTTTTTCCCTACATTTCAGTTTCAGCTTTTTTATATTTGTTTAAAGCATGCAGTCGTAAAAGCAAGAATTTTGTGATCGCAAAATAATAAGCCGTTGAACTATAATGCACTATAATAATTAATTTTCTTACTTGTTTTAAATAATTACTTTTGTTTAGAAGCATTTTTCAGAAGATTTATCTTGAAAATTTTCTCATTTAAAAATTTACGCATCAATTACTTTAGTTAAATTAATTAAAACATTACATTTACGTTAGAAAAACATTAGAATGAATATTTGAGAAAATAGATGTATTTTCAATATTTTAATATTCGTTGAAAAATAAATAAATAAACTAGCTCGTTTTTTTTTTTTCTTTTATTCAAATTACTATTGCTAGCCTGGTCAGAAAATCGTTTATTAAATTTAATGAATAAAGAAAAAATGTAATTTTTTTTCATCAAGTAACTTTTATGAAAGAATTTTACTGTAACGCAAAATCTTGTAAAAATAAAAATCTTATAACTGTATCGGTGTTTCTAATCTTTGAATCTAATTTTGGGAACGAATAAAACCACAAAATCTCAACGGTAATTTGAAATTTATCTAATCTAAAAATTAAGTACAAGTATGCATTTAAAAACTTGTTTTTGCTTCGTAATTAAAAATTGGTGATACGTGAGTACAGAACTCATGAACGGGATACGTACGTCATGTGATTCGTTTGGCCAATCAGGTATGTTTATTTCAACCTGAAGTTTACTAACCCGAGGTTGACTGATCTCGGTTCTGAAGTTAACGATGAATTTCAAATATTAACCGATGGTTAGATTTGCTAACCAAAGGTTTCTCAACTGCGAGTTGAACAGCGGGTTAAAGGTTGATGAAGACTTGCCCGGTTAGTGATGATAAATAACAATTTAGAAAGTATTTTGAAGCTTTTATGCTTATTTTAGTATTCATTTATTGTTTTGAAATGCATTTACATCTTATAATTGAGGAGCTCAGAAACCATAAAGGGATACAAGTGACAACATTTAGATTTCGAGTAAATTGAGTTCAAAGTTAAACATCAATTGTAACTGACTGAATTGAGATATGAAACTGACTTATTTCTACAGATCTTTGAACTCTTATTGAAATAATTGACAAAAACAAGTTAAGTACTTTTTTAAAATGTGAAATTAAGCAATATTGATCACCATTTGCACTTGTACTCTCTGACTTCCAATACAAAAAATAAAAAATTCTAACACCCCCTCCCCCCCCCCTCCCCCCCCCAAAAAAAATGAAAAATTTAAAAATGCTACAAATGAATGAAAGTACAAAATTTCGACTTAATCCAACTTTCAAAAATGAAAAATTATAAAATAAAAAGAAATAATGAAAAATTTAAAAACAATGTTTGTACAATTTTATGAAAGGTCAAAACTCTGTTCGAATATAAGTTTTAAAATTTTATAAGTGTGAAACATTACATTATTTTAATCGTTAAAATGCATTTATTAAACGTATGAGAAATTCAAAATTCTAAAAGGGGGAAAAAAAAAGATGCTGAACAGTTTGTTAGGATGAGCGAAGCGAATCCTCTACTAGGCCACTCAAATTACAATTTGTCGTACACTTTACAAAAAAACTATTCAATATTTTGACTTCAAATTAAACACAAAAATAAAATATGATCTGTAGATTTGCAGAATATAATTTTTTTTACAGTAAAACGTTAAAAAAATATTATTTTAATTAATTTATTTTACATGCATTTCCAATACGGACGCATTTCAGCAAAAAAACAAAAAATGAAACGCGTATATTTTCAGAAAAAAAAATATATAAATCATTGAGTAAGTAATTATAGATAGAATCATGATTAATTTAATAAATAAAATATGTTTTCATTATTCAGAAAAATCGTTTGCACAGATGACACTTAAACATTTTAAAAGAATTGTATTATAGATCTTTTTTTTTTTTTTTTTTTTTTTTTTTTTTTTTTGTAAAGTGGCAACAAAAGAATTGTAAACAAATAAAATTAATTGTTAAATTTGTTATATAAATGAAAAATTAAAAGAATTGCGTGAACTTGTTGCCTCGATTCAAGCTCTTTATAAATGTACTAAAGGAAAAGTTGGCCGATTCCGAAATGACAAATGGACTTCAACTATTTCTTACTTTATCATTTGTATCGAAAGTAATGTTTTGTTCTTATTTGTGGACCGAAAAGAGTTTAGTGAACGGGACTTTAGACTTTGTTGCACGTATTAAAGAAAATCACAAGCCACCAGACCAGATATCGCGAATAATCATGGATAAATTTGAATACTACAGTAATTTAACTTATAAAAATTGGTGCGTACCAATTCCCCCAATAATTGAATTCTGGAAAAATGGAAGCATAAATTGCTTAAGGAAAGAGTTTCTTCTGCAGTTAGCTTTTGCTGTTACAATTCATAAATCCCAAGGTTTAACATTAGATGAAGCAGTTGTAGATATTGAGGATATATAGGCACCAGTTGGCTTAAAAACGTAAGTAACGTTGTCAAGAGTGAAAATCCTTCAAAATTAAGCATTCAATAGAAATTTTCCTTACGAAAAGTTCTACAATATCAAAAATTCTCATGCGCTAACATGTATAAAAACGAAGAAATTAGAATAAAAAGTTTTACAGTTAAAAATTCATAGTATCAACGAGAGCAGATTTCAAATGTTTTTCCAGAAAATAGGATTTTCAAGAAGTAACTTTCTTCAAGCTCTCTTCAAATATATGATTCTAAAATAGCTATCAAAGATTATTTGATGTTAATTACAAAGATTGTAAACATGCATATTTCAAACTAATTTAAAAAACACCAGTGGCTACTAGAAATTGTAAAAAAATCTTTAAAAGAATTTTTAGTTGAAAATTTAAAAAATATTTTGTAAAAGTTTGCTTCGAAAATATTTTTTAATGCCAGTCTTACACCATAAATATAAAAAATTCTAGGAAATTGATAGTTATTTGGCTGAACTTACATTTGTAGAATTAAAAGGCGCCAAAACGTAAAATAACGTTTTTGTTTAATAAAGATGCAAAAATAACATTAAAAAATATTGTTACTTTCAAATATATGCTTTATAAAATAATGCTTCGCGAATCCAAACAAAGCACGGCTTTGATAGTAAATATAAAGCAATGTTTTTTTAGTCATAACATGGGAGCAACACATCTACATCATCTCATCCTCATCCTAATCAATTTCGTAAGCACGATTAGGCTCATTAGTCATCTTCAGAAGTGTGAGCGGCTTCAGTCTGCTCTGGTGCCATTTAGTAGAAAAAAATGGTGTACTGGAGATACAAACTGCAGTAGTTCAATGACATTTTTAAACTTAACCTCTTCGCGATGGGAGCCTCTTACGAAATGATTGTTTTGTCACCGGTTTTTAAAAAACAGAAATTTGTGCCTTACTAAATCGAGAAAATGCTCAGATTAAATAAGGCAAATTTTACAGTAAAATTTTACTGGTGGTAATAAACAAGGATTCTTAAACCTTTTTGCGGCTCGTATATGTGTTTCTCGCCCCCAAGGAATTAAGATACTTGAGTTTTGCTTTTTTTTTACGCTATGGGAAACTCAGGCAGAACTCTAGGCATCTTACGGTATGACTGAATTCCATCTTTAGATCATGGAAAGGCGATTAAACGTCATTTCTCTCTTCCTAGAATTAATGTGAAGGGTGTTTTTTCTCGAAATTCAGCCAATACGTATTCTTGATATCTTTCACTTACTTTCTAATGTATGGCGCAAGTGACTCAAGATTAATAAAATCTTCATCTTTTAGCAAATCTACTGTAAAGTTTTCGCTGGAATCATTTACAAGTTAAGCCCAGTGATCTGGAACATACAGATCCTTTTTATTCCCGTTCTTTCTGATTTCTATGAGCCCAAAGTTTTAATCGCATCCATTGTAGGAGTGTCCTGAAATCTAAAAGCAATGATTAACTGTTTCTATTTGTGTATTTTTTAGGGTATATAGGTAGAACAACCCAATCAATTATCTTTTATTCTGTCCTCCACAATTGTCGCTAAAATCTGCAATATGCCTAATTTGAGAGGGAACTGTCTATGAACTGTCAAAAGATAGGATGCGATCTCTTGGATACCACTAAATGCCTGGCCTTCATGCAACATGTACATGTGGGTACTTATGCCTTCAAGGTTATAAATGTTACAATTGTACGTCCAAAATTGATGTAAGTAATTAGTCTTTGAATTGATTACATGTGGAGTTGGCATCATTTTTTGTATATCAATGTATGTCGCGAGCTTTGACTTATACTTTAAATTTTGGAATGCGTCTTTGGCTAATCTGTCAGCTTCCGCTTTGTGGAGATGTAGTTCCTTTTGAGTTTCTGCTTGCTGTTTCTCATCTGTTCTATGGTCTATTTTCAGTTGTAGTTTGTCATACATAACGCATGTATGAGTTCCCGGTCAGTGAAAACTGAAATTAAAATGGGTGTTAAAAATGTGTTGACCGGCTGTAGGCGCTTTTGTTCAAGGCAAAAGTGAACATAGTTTGTACATCTCTTTTAAATTGAATTATGAGTTCAGATATTTACAGTTGTGGGTCTTCTCTTTCTCTCTAGTATAATGGCTTGTGAATCGTGAAAACATGTTTGTCTTCTTTAATGACAACAATACGGTCTAGTGGAATTTTCTACCTTTTTCATCGCGAGAAGATACGCCAGAAACAGTTTTTTTTTTTTTTTTTTTTTTTTTTTTTTTTTTTTTTTTTTTGCTATGTTTTTGAACTGTTCGTTAGACACATCTTCGCCTTTTTGTGCCAATCACCATTTAAAGATGATCAAATTCATGTGGTCTTTTTAAATCATGAACTGGGCTTGTATGTCGTTTGTCGATATTCAGCTATGTGAGAGTCAACGGATATAAATGCATTTATACCTTTGGCCTCCAAGCGTTCACATTTCGAGAAAGAGATTAAGTAATTGAACCCTTTAAAATGCAGCATATAAAAAATCATTTATATCTTTATACAAACAAATAGGCTTATATCCAGATAGCCTTTGCACTTAACTCTTTTTATTGTCGGTTATACTCCTTGGCTTCTGGAGTCTTCAATTAATTATCCATCACGTCAAATTCCAAGCTTCTCTGTGGTAGAGAAGCGGTATGTTACTACCACTTCTATAGTGGTAGTAGCATCAACATAAAATATCTATGCTGAAACAGGGGCTGTCACCATTAATTTGTCAATTTTAATTTTTAAGTCGGTTTCGTATTTTTTAATATTTTCTTGAAAAATGCAATTTAGAGATAATTTGTACCTTTTTTAGAACGTTTGCTGTTCCTGCCAACCGAAGATAGTAGCAGTATCGGCATAAAATAAAACCTCTGTAGAATCAGAGAGTGCAGTATCAGTTACTGTTGATTCGCAAACATTATTTTTCAAATCGGGTTATTACTTCCTGAGATTGCATTAGGACTGTTTAAGAAAGCTTTTAACTCTTTTCCTTCGTTTCACTCCCTTTTAATTTCGAATTTGCTTTCGTCTGTCCTGAGGAGGCATTTATATTTTAAAAGTAACTATCATGCCACATTTCAAGTTTCTAGCCTCTTCAGCATCACAGAAATCGTAATTTATCGTTTCTAGTGGTAATAATTTTGATACCATTACTTTTGAAATCTGTTCAGTAGTTTACCTCGAACAAAGAAACAAATAAACTTTACTTCTTTACAATATTAGTATAGGTAGAGGATTGAGAAAAAATAACAAAGAGAATTATTAGTTGCATAGTTTAGAATACTGCATAATTTAGGAAGATAACATAAACTATGGTTTGTAATGAATCAAAATTATATATTCTTGAAAAAAGTGAAATACTGTAAAAGCTGAATTAAACAGGAATCATCGGTGAAGTAGTGCAGCAGAAAAAACAATTTTTTATCCATTTTTCTGTCGAAGTCGGTCAAATAATTCTGTTTTTATTATTTAAAAATTTGCCAAGCATTTTAGAGAGGAAGAAATATTTTAAAAAGTGAATGTTCTTTAATTTCATTAAAATTAATTATTCTCAAAATTTAATTAAGTTTTAAAGATTTTCTTCAAAATACTTATGATGACTTATAAGATATTAAGTTTTATAGATTTGCTTCAAATTACTTATAATGACTTATAAGATATTCATATTTTTGAGTACAAAGGTCTGAAAAATTTCGGCGTTTGGTTACCTTACATTACAAGTTTACTGGTAATTAAATTGCAATATGTTCATTGTCTGTGTAAAATTTTGAATAAATACTCAATGTGTTACTTAAGAAAGTTGACGCGTTTTTTTTTTTTTTTACCAACATCATTTCTAAACATCTAGTTCCAAAATATCCACCAGAGAATGCCTTTTCCAGAAAAGCAAGGAATTTAGCACAATTAACTGCCAAAACAGAATCCATAAAGAATATTAACATTCATCGACTATTTTGTGAACAACTTGTGAACCGCATTAAGAAAAGGTAAGGAAAATATAACAGTAAGTTGTTTGGGGAAAAAGTTCAGTTTGCAGAAACAAAATAGATTAGGATGAAACTGCATAAGAAGAGCAGTTGTTAATCGTGTCCAGGACGATGTAGAAAAAATGCTCCATGTGACTAACCTCATTCCCCTGCAAAATTTCAAATCGATGGACAGTGTGTTTAACAGTAGATCGAAACTGATCAGTTGGGATGCTTCGCACACGAAGTGTTATGGAGTTCTTTAAACCATTTAAGGCCCCTGTCCCTGCCCGCGAAGATACTCGTGAGCTAATGCTATTCATATGGGGAGGCATTTTTCTAATAACTCTTTCGCATTTTGACATTTAATTTTTTTTTTTTTTTTTTTTTTTTTTTTTTTGCATTGGATAGCCGAGGTCCCTCTCAAGATCGCTCCTTGATTACTTTTTTGATTTTGGTCGCAGATAAAAGTTACTTTCACTGAGAACCGGTTCAGAGGAACCTCAGCTATCCAATGCAAAAAATAAATAAATAAATAAATAAATGTCAAAATGCGAAAGAGTTACTAGAAAAACGTTTCCCCATAGGAATAGCATTAGCTCGCGAGTGTCTTCGTGGGTAGGGAGAGGGGCCTTAACTTCGCAACACCTATATGATACACCAGACTTTTTAAGTGGCCTACAACCAGAAATCGAACAGATTTAGGTCTGGCGAACGTGGTGGCCATGAATTATGAAAGAAGAGTCTAATAACACGTTCGTCTGTGAAATGTTGGAACAATAGGACCTTCACGGATTCATTGGTATGTGCCGAGGCAACCATCCTGCATGAAAATGGTCAATGTATGGATCCTCCTTTGCTACAGTTGAGGTTGAGGCACAATAAGCGTCTGCAGCATGTCATGCTACCGACGACTCGTAACAGAAGTGACAGGAACACGTGCAGTTATTTCCTCAAAGAAGAATGCCCGAGGATTAATGTCGTCGTGAATCCACAGATAACCACCTTTCAAGAATCTAAGGAAATTACAGTGTGCTTCCGCGGGTTTTCTTGAGCCCAAATGTGGCAATTGTGTGTGTTGACTGCTTCAGTGAGATAGAAATGAGCTCGTCGCTTCACATAATCTCACATGCTCCAAAGGCATGACAGATCAATAGTCATTCTGCTGAGAAAACTGACTGCGAATGAGAGACGTTGTGGCTTGTCCCCATCCAACAGCTCCTGGGTATGGTGGATCTTGTATGGGAAATAGTGCATTATGTTTCTGAGCACTTTTCGGACGATGCTGTAAGACTATCCTGTCTGTCAAGAAATTGCACATGCGCTACTGTTCCCAAACTCTGATATCTAAGATTGTACAACAACAGCTGTCTTGACGGCATCAACAAGTACGGGTATCTCAGATTTATAGCCTTTTCCTGGTTGAACTTCTAATTTCCCCTTCTCTTCAAATCTCAATCATGGTCTGGATTCCTTTAGTAGACATTGGTCCACGCTGTAGGTTCTTTATACGGCGATATTTACGAACTTCATCAGAAGCATTCCCCCTGTAGACCGGGAGTTGGGAGCACAACAATCACCTCATCGAGTCCACGGAAGAAAATCTAGGATTAGTTAAATCTCGATTCGCATATTAAAACGCAATCGGTCAGCCAAGTCGAATTTTGGTGGAAAACCTGATTCTAGCAGTTGACTTGCATGTTTACTATTGTGCTTTCCTGCACCCAAAAGTAGGAAAACATGGAGCATTGGGAGCAGGAAAACATAATGGTAAAACTATGAGTTAACCGGTTTATAGGTGTTTTCATCAAGATATGACTTGGAAGACCGAATGTATTTTATTATGCAAATCGAGGTATAACTAATCCTTGATTTTAATCCGTGAACTCGATGAGGTGATTGTTTGTGCTGCTGCCTCCCGGCCTATTATTTTCGTAAAACAGCTTTCGCCAATAACACACATTCAACTAAAGATACCGTCATCATTACAGCCGGAGACATCAACATAAAACATGACAACGTCTGAAAACGTTTTATACCCTAACCTGTAGTATAAAGCTTCCTCTTTCTGGCAAGCATGCAAATCTCGACATTTTTTCCTCCTTAGAATTGACAGCTTTTCCTGGTTTTACATTTTATCACCCATAATTCTTGTTCTGGATTGTTAATATTGGTTCTGTATTCCGTTTTGGTCGTTTATTGTGTTAAATTTAATGTTTTTTTTTTTTCCGGAAAAAGTCGTTTTCTGGTGAGCATATTGGAATTTTTTTCCTGAAATTCCGTGAGCGCATCTCATGTATAGTCTATATACCAAATTTCATTCCAATCCGCTCACCCTTTACCGCTGTTGGATGTTGTTTATAAGAGAAGTTTAATTATAGCCACACTGTATATTTTATTTACTATTTTTGAAATGTGTTGTTTAATGCTTTGATACACTTTTTGAAAAATCTGTTTTAGGTAAACGGTTAAAACGTTTCAAAATTGGGATTTTTTCAAAACTGTTTTTTTTTATATACATATTTAACATTAAAAATCTGATTTTTTTTTTTTTTTTTTAAATAATGAAAAATATTACTTTAAAATTTTTACAGTAAAATGTTTTTAATTTTATTTCTTTTAGGCCAAATAAAAATTGCTTCTTTTTATTCACAAAAAAAGGGGGAAAAAAAGTTTTTTCCATTTTTATCTCTGTTTTTAAGTAAAATACAGGATGATAAATATTTAGCAAAAATTGCTTCATTTTTTTGCTCGAAATGTTCCATGTGCCATTACTTCCCTGTTATTATATTTTAAATTATCGAGCAACTAATTAAATTTTGGTTACTTTCTAGCTATAGAATTTGAAGGAATTGTTCATATATGTTACACACACACGCAAAAAAAAAAAAAAAAAAAAAAAAAAAATAGCGTGCAACCAAAAATGAATTTTATATACTAGGTTTTCGAAATTCTGGTCCAAGCCTCGAGAAATAATTGGAATTTCCCTTATAGACCGGAAGGCGTCTGTACAAACAATCTCCGCATCGAGTTGAAGTACGGCCAACTTCATTAGAGGCCATGGAAGTTTTTGCTTGCTAAGGCGGTGTTTAGGACGGAGTTCATGACGTCCGATCATGTGATCTCCACCCATCCAAACCTGCGGGAAAGCTGTCATAGCAAAGGACGTTACAAACAACAGCTGTCTCTGTCGATTGGTTTGGCCTTAAATCACATGATTTGATGTCATGATTTCCGTCCTAACAATCAAGCGCTTCCTAGTCCTCTGACAGGGCTGGCCGTGGTTGAGAGCTGAAATTAAACTCAAAGTTTGATTGACATGCTGTGAACTTAGTACATGATATTGAATATCTTCTTCTTATCTTTCCTCACGCCAATAGAATGAGAAGCCATGTAAACCATCCAAATTCTATTTTTTTCCATTAAAAAAAAATAGCACTAATCCATTTGTCTCGATAATGCAGGTGCTGTTTTTGCTTTTTGAAGTCTTGCTTGTTTGTGACACTTTTTCAGAAAAGGCTTGCTAGGTATTTTTTTTTTTATGAATCCTGATTCAGTTATTTTGCGTTTAGTGTCATATAATATTTTTTTTCTATCTAAGTCCATTTTTTATCTGATTAAGAGACGAATTGCTAGGTGTACAGCCACTCTTTTAATTCTTCTACCCTCCCTGTATCTTTCTGAGCAATACGCATTTTTCAATTGTTTTCCACGTTGCAAAACACTATAAATACCATGTTTAGACCGACTTAAAAGAAGCAAAATTTGCGAAATGGATTTATTTTTCAGCTTTTAAACTCTACAGGCGAGAGCTGCAGAGATTTCTAACTCGCAATATTTGCACTTTATACTCTAGAAAAAAGTCTTGTTGATTCTTCACTTATCATGTTTAACCCTTTCGGGTCCAATTCGCCACCCCCCCCCCTTTTTTTTTAGAGAAAATTACTTTTATGTTAATAACTTTTACACTAGCTATTCATATACATTAATTTGTTTTTAATGAATATTTCATTGTCTGAAGGTGAAGGATAATGAATGTTGTTGTTTTGCGTACTATTTAATTCAAATTCATGTGACAATAGGTTAAGGAAGAATTTTTGGAGATGTTTAGAAAATATTGTATTACAATACGATTTAACTTACATTACAACTTTGAAATACTTTTTGCGCTTTGGAACACATGATTCTTTCAGGAAAGTAACTTTTATGTTAAATTTTAAAGAATGAATTATATGTTTAAAATAAAAGAACTGCAAAAGACGCTAAGAGAATTAACACTAGAACCACGGGAAAATGCATTCAAGTTTTATAAAAATATTCCTCACCGGAATTTTCATTTAAAACTGTTTAAGTTATTTATTGAAAATGCTTTTGCTCAGCATGTATTTAGCTTATTTTATTAAAAGTTTTCTGGCTCGAATCGACATCTCTCCCTATGATACGGGTCAAAATGACCCGTCGCCGCGGTTCTAGTGTTAAGTAAATAATAATAATTATAATTATTATCACTAAATCTTTGTCCATAAATGAAGTCATATAGTAAATTCATTGACTTATACTAACATAACTACATATAAATAGTACCAAAAGTATTTGTTAAAATAAAATAATACTCCATTAAAAGACATGTACTGATACTAATAGTATACCAGATCCGAAAGAGTTAAGGAGATATTTGCATGAAGTCTCATTTGTGCATAAACTTTTACATCACATTTTTTTTTTTTTTTTTTTTTTTTTTTTTTTTTTGCAACGATGAATTTTTTTAAAACTTGATATCTATATTCACCTACAGTGCATATTTGAAAGCACTCCATTGCACAATTTCACTTTCATTAAAATATTTGTATTGTGCTCAAACTTTTGCGCACACTGTATACATATTGACTAATCAATTTATTTTCATCATAAAGTACTTTTTTTTTTTAATCTTGTTCAAATTTTTAAATTACTGCAATATAATAAAATTATCTTGGCATGTGTATACCCAAGCAGCAAAACTATATTGGACCAATATTGGAATTTTGACACTAAATATTGTCGGAACATTGTGGTGTTTACGTTTTACAATATTTGTGTAATATTTGCAAGAAATACATAGTTATATTCTACTGCCAATATTGCCAGTGTGTCGCCAATCTTTCTTTCAATAATAATATTTCCTTTCAAAAAATTTTCCATATAAAGCCAATAATTAACTAACACTGTTATTCCATTGGAAATATTTCAATTTAATGTAATATTTGTGAAATATTGGATTCAGGAATATAAATATTGGTTTGCTACTTGAATGAATATGGTATAAGGAAACGTACAAATTTTACAAACAACTTTGAAGAAATGAAATATATTTTATTTGTTTTTTAAGAAATAATTATTTAAAAAGTTAATAAACATGCACTTGTTTATGTGATGTTTAATCATACATTTAAATAACGACCTTTCTATTTTTCTATCAAAATTTCTCAACCCTGTTATTACAAAGACTGTCTTATACCAGTCAAGTAAAAAATGTACTGGAAATCAAATACAGGATTTGTATAATCATTGAATTTGAAGATAACGATTTCTGATTAGCAAATAATTACTTTACTTAATCGAAGAGAGTTTAATTATTTACTGCTCTCAGATAAAGTAAAGTTTACTGTTAAAAAATACTGGTACTCAAATTCAAGGACGGTATACAAACCCTGTATACTAATTAGAATGTCTTATGCATTATATAGTTTTTGTTTTTGTGTGTGTTAAGATATACTTTTAGTATATAAATGCCAAACACAGACAGGAAACGCACTTGTACTGATTTGAATATATTGAATAGAAAAGAAAAAAAAAAATGTATTTGTAGGGAAGTGTCAACTGCAAGCAACAAAACTAACGTGAGATTAATTAGAATACATTGTTCAGTATAATTGTCTGTTTGTTGAAGAATTATTTAGTATAAGGTCATTGTGCCTAAATGCGACAACCCCTAAATGCAATAAATATTCTACTTATATTCTACTAATATTCTACTAATATTCTACTTATTATCTTAATGCAAGAATTATAAGTAAATACTATAAAAAGAGGTTCGATCTTAAAGAACAAAATCCGAAACATATTTCTACATTTAAAACTTTTTGATAACGTTGATAACGTTACATTTGCACAGCCCCTAACGAGGTAAGTCTATGTATCATGTTTTCTTCATCGTATTAAAATGATGCTCATAGCAAATATTATGTTTAATTAAGTTATATTGAAACAGCATAATTCTCCATTAATGTTTTTCTTTAGTCAAGTGCTTAGGTAGAAAAATATCCTTTTTTTAAATTTTTAATAAAAAATGATGTAAGAAACGCGGTATATATTAGAGTAATGTAATACAGACACATATTATTGAACTTGCAATGATTTTATGCGATGGAAGATCTTGGGTAGATTTCTTACACTTAAATTATGTTTACTTTGATTAACTTTAACTGTTTACTTTGATTACTTTGACTTTTGTAAGTTAATTTTATCAACATTATAGCAAATCAGCATAAATTATCTGCAAAATTATGCGGAGTAGAAATTAAGGAAACCCAAATCGCACTTGTGTAAGAATTATAGGTTAAAATTCATGCGCGAATTCCTCAAATTTTAAACTGTGGAGCATTTGTAGCCCTAGAAATATTGCTAGAGATTCTGAATATGTGAAGTTCAATTATAAGTCTGTATTTAATGTTAAGTACTGAAAAGTACCCCGTGAGTAATAGTCTTTCATATACTTTAAAACAATCGCTCTCAGAGACCGCTTACAATAGTTATGCGACAATTCCTGTCACAACAGCTTAGAGGTCTGCACGGGCCCGGGCCGGCGGAATCGTTTCGAATTTGCTAACGGGCCGGGCCGGCAGAATTAGAATTTTTTTTCAACGGGCCGGGCCGATATAAAAATTTTCGGGCCTACTGGCCCGTTTTGAAGATTTCAACGTAAACGATAAAATATAAACCTATTTTCAACGAAAATGGTTTTAACGAGAATAAATATAAATGTGCGTCATAAGCCATACTAGTTTGACAGCATCAATATAAAAATGTAACTTGTGCAGTGTAGAGATCGGCATCGGACAGTTACATTGTGTGTAACCCGTTTTAATATATTTTAAACTGACTCGTGCAGGGCCAAGATCAAAATTGGAGATCTAGGCATTATTTTCTACATATAGACTTGCCAGACCGAAAGAAGACTTAATTGTTCTCAAGATCTGTAGGGCAGACAACATAATTTGTAAAATTATGAACAGCCATAAAGAACTTGTGTTAGCTTAATATTTGGATATATACTTCTTGATGGTTTTTAAATTAATTTTTCAATAACGCAAAAGTTTGACACATTTTTACATTAATTTTTAATTGTAAAAATATAAAAGTGATAAGCCTGACTATTGAAGGGATTTGGAATCGAATAGCGTTTTTCATTTTTGGTAAATAAAATATAAATAAATTTGTATAACCTTGTTGAGATACAATAGTTTCTCAAATGGTTGCAGGTTTTTCTCCCTTCCCATGCTATCACTTCCGGAAATTCTATTCAAAACGCCAATTATGACAATATTTTATTTGCTTGCAGTGTTCTTAAATTGCTTGTATCAAAAAATGGATAACGCCATTCGATTATATAGTTTCTGAATAAAGACACCTGCTAATCTTATGCATTTCTGAGAAAAAAATGAATTTAGAAATGTATCAGAAAGGAGCTTCTTTGAATTAACGTATGAATTTGGATTTAAAATCTTTAATAAAATGATATAGAAATATTTTTATAAATCTTTTATTAAACAGTTCAAAAGTTATGATGTTTTTAATTTTTTTATTCTAAGCCATATTAATTTTTTAATGAATCTTTATTTGAATGTTGAAAGCCTAAGAACCTTAATAACCATTAATGTTACTAATGTGTATTTCCTGTAAAATATACTGTAAAATCATTCCATAGATATGTATGCAGTACTTTTAAAAAAATGTTTAATTATATGATAAAAATCTGAATTTTTTAGAAATCGTAGAAATTGTAACGGGCCAAAACGGGCCGGGCGTAAACTATAAAAATTTGAACGGGCCGGGCCCGGGCCTGGAAATTCCGGCTCGTGCAGACCTCTACAACAGCTAACGATTAAGTAATTAAAAAATATCAGCAAATAAATAAATAGAAAGCTAAATTTATCTTTAAAATGTAAAATTAAGATTACGCTATGTGCAAACTATTTAAAAAATGACAAAAAATAAATAAATAAATAAATAAATAAATAAATAAATAAATAAATAAATAAATGTATATGTATATATATATATATATATATATATATATATATATATATATATATATATATATTTTTTTTTTTTTTAAGTGTTAAATTACTTTTGTATTCCCTGATGAAGGCTGCATTTACAGTTGAAAGTACGAAAAATTAAAATAATTTAACGTTTTTTTAATATTTTTGTCATTTTTTAAGTAATTTGCACATAAACTGAATTTAAGTTAACAAATAATTGCAACTAATCCTTAACTCCTGTTAGTGCTGCTTTTCTTAAAATTTTCACAGTTTAACTTGTAATTTCCAATTTATATGTAAAATTTTATTTTATTTGGAGTCCTAGACTATTGTTTGAAATCTTTGAAAAAAAGGTGAGGCTTATTAGAAATAGTACAGTACAAAAACTTTAGTACTAAAACAGTATTTTATGAGTAGTTAATCGCGTCTTTTATTCATTTTTTAATCGAATGTTTCACAGACCGATTAAACTATTTACGTGGTAATTTTCTGTCATAGCAGTTAAAGTTTAAGTTAACTTTTTTAGTTGAATTGTCACGTATAAAATGCACTATTGCATTTAAGAATATGAACGTCTCACTTAGGTTTTAACTGCCGTAAATGCAACAAAAATGATCAAAATACGACAGTCTATTATTGCGGTATTATATTGTTTCAACTATACCAAAATTAAAAAAATTATACAAAACAAGTTAGTTTTGAACTAAAGGTACAGTATTCAATAATGTGTTGCCTAACAAAATATTTATTTAATAAAAAGACAAATAGATCCTAAAAGCGACAAAACTATGGGAAATCGCGTCGCATTTAGGCACAAGGATCTTATATGTTAAGCAGAGTCGAGCAAGTGTATTTTAGATTCATCGAAATGTAATTTTTCAAATACAAATTTCATACTGTTAGGAACATTGATATTATTACAATCACGGCTGCTTTTTTCCTTCTTCACAATAACAAGGTGATAAACCCAGGCTTCCTGGTTACAGAATATATAAGTGAATTTTTTCCCCCTTAAATTGATAACTCTAATGGATTATTTACATTTAACATATAGACCAAGAGGCGGTAGCACTGACAATCACCTCATTGAGTTCACGGCTGAAAGTCTAGAATTAGTTAAAACTCAATTCGCACATTAAAATGCAATTAGTCTGCCAAGTCATATCTTGGTGAAAAATACCTGATAACCCGATTTTAACGGTTGACCCATTGGTTTACCATTGCGTTTTTCTGCATCCAGATCTCCATGTTTTCATGCTTTCGAGTGCAAGAAAATACAATGGTAAAATTATGAGTCAACCGCTAAAATCGGGTTTTCAGTTGTTTTCCAGCAAGATATGACTTGGCAGACCAATTGCGTTTTAATATGCGAATTGAGTTTTAACTAATTCTGGAATTTCAGCCGGAAACTCGTTGAAATGATTGTCTATGCTGTCGTCTCTCTATCTAATATATTTTTGGGAATGCTCACTAAAAATATCAAAAATCATATTTATATGATGAATAAGAATTGTGGCTTCAAATAAAGTTTTGGAAATGTCTTAAAAGGGATACTTTCGTTTTGTCTTTTCACCAGGAATTGTCGTAAAAATAGCCAAAGATCATTATTTATATTTATATACCCTTTTTGATTTCGATCATATCATGAGTATAGTTTGATTACGTGTGTTAGATGTTAGATTTGTGTTTTATTTCTATTTTATTGTTATTGTATTCTATTTACTTTTGTTATAGAATATAACAGAGAATCAAAGGCTGAACTATTTATATTAATGTAAATGAAAACGGATTTTCCTTTCGTAATCATCGGCACTCGATCGAAATGGATTTTTGAAAGAAAAGTTCATGCCTGAAAATTATTTTAGAAGCAATAAAAATTGAATAAATTTCGATAGAATTCTCAAGAAAATTGCTTTTGGAAGTATATTTTATTCCCTATAAAACGGTGTTTAGATTGTAAAAATGTATGATGCACAGAAGTTAAAAAATCTCAGTGAAAGTTAAATCGAATAGTCTAACGTTGAAAAACTTTAGAATTATGTCGGCGTTACGGACTTAATGTTTTCCTTTTTTAATATAGTTAGATAAATGTATAAGCCCAGGCTATGGACGTTGTTCTTTGAAATTGTTTTCTTTAACAAGATAAATTTCTTTATTCATTTTTATATTACAAATGTAATGTATAGTACAAGAAAGGATACTGTCTCTGATCGTTGTATTGCTATGTATTGTAAACTAACTGAATAAATACCAATCTTAAGCTTCATAGTGCTGAATTTCACGCTCACGAAAGAAGCAATTAGGCATACTCGAACGACTAATTTTCAAAAGTCGTTTTCATCTTAATTAATCACTGTGATTTATTAAGACAAAATTAACATTTTAAAATTAGTGGTTGAAGTTTGACTCCATCGCTCCATTAAGTCGGCGCCTATGTTGTGTATATTTTTGAGAATACATTTTTTACTTATATTTTTGCACTTATAAAATGACAAATAACATTCGTAGGTGGAGTTATAGACAGAGAATTTTGTTGGAGAGGGCAAAGCTTTCTTTGGATGTTGTTATGTATATCTGAAAAGCAATTAATACACTTAAGTTTTACTTTATTTATTTGAAGGTAAAGGTTTTAGGTATTTAACAAAATTTTAACCATCATTTTTACATGAAATTTGTGTTGTGAAACAATATAAGCTCCGCCCTTTTTTAAAAATCTTTTCATCTTAATTAATTACTGTGATTTATTAAGACAAAATCAACATTTAAAAATTAGTGGTTGAAATTTGGTTCCATCGTTCCATTGAGTCTGCGCCTATGTTGCGTATATTTTTGAGAATACATTTTTTACTTATATTTTTGCACTTATAAGATGACAAATAACATTCGTAGGTGGAGTTATAGACAGGGACGCCATTTCAGAATTTTGTTGTAGAGGGCAAAGCTTTCTTTGGATGTTGTTATGCACATCTGAAAAGCAATTAATACACTTAAGTTTTACTTTATTTATTTGAAGTTAAAGGTTTTAGGTATTTAACACAATTTTAACCATCAATTTTCCATGAAATTTGTGTTGTGAAACGATATAAGCTCCGCCCTTTTTTAAAAATCTTTAAAAAGTTCATTGTTTCTTTTGACTCTCTCGTCACCCTGACCTTCATATGAGGGACTTTTTTACTTACCCATCATACGTAGTATAGGGTAAGTCTTGGAATCGTTTTGAAAATCGAAAATTTTTTTTTGACGGATTTACACGTTTTAGATAGTGGAGATTCCGAAAAACATATTTTTAGAAATTTTTTTTTGCCGTCCGTCTGTCTGTCTGTCTGTCTGTAAACGCTCTATCTCCCGAACAAATTGAGATAGAGACTTGAAATTTTGTATGTAGTTAGTATGTAAGAATGGGACGAACCCTATTTAATATCAGCAACCTCGATTATCCGGAACTATTTTTTTCGGACTCTCGAAAAATTCGTTCTGATGAAAGGTACATAAAAATTTTCGAATTTTTTTGTTCTAAGGAATGGACGTAAAAGGCAATAAAATAACACACATTTTGCATATAGAACGAAGTCGATCGAATTATTAGTTGCCGAGATATTTGTAATCTTGTTTTCCACATTCTTCGATTTTTCATGACCCTGTATTTCATTCAAATTTCAATTCAGAAGTATATTTTAATTGGAAATGAGACGCTTAATCCGACGCAGTTAATTGTTAGTTAATAGAATTATTATTTTTGGAGTTATAAGGATGTTTCTTTTACGCAGTTCGGTACTACTTGAATAGTTTGGCGTTTTATATAATTTGTCGAAATTGGTACATCAGCAGTTCTTTAATATAGCATTACTATGTATATTAACAATATTTAAATTTTGTTTATGAATTGCCATGCATTGTATAAATAGTTTCACATGTTTTATTTTCATATACATATCCATGATGGGTAAGTATTACGGTGGCCCCCAACGACTAGTTTTTTTTTAGTTTTATAAAAACATTAAATCATTTAGAATTAGAGTTGCAAAGGCTGGAAAAAACTGGGTTTATTCCCGGGAATAAACCGGGTTTTTTGGGAAGGAAATTTTGAAAATTTTCCGTAGTTTTTCGAACGTTTTAAACATTGAAATATTTAATTTTTTATTTAATATATTTGTAATGATATCAATTGTTTTATTCTTAACTGTAATTGCAAGAACAAGTCAATTCTTCTTCTGAGAGAGCCAAGCGAAGATAATCAACGTCAGAGCACGTTTTCTCTGCTTTTTTCTGATTCCGTCCTGATTCTGTCCAATTTTATTTTACAATGAGTCTCTGGAAAGCACTAATTAAATTCGCTATACGGGAAAATTTATTAAGGGGACTGGGGCTCAGGGGTTGAAAACTTTTCAAAAAATCGATTTTTTTATGATCTAGTTTGATTATTTAATTAATTCGTAACTCAATGCAAAAAACCGTATAAAAATATTTGCATTTTTAACAGAGTTATAAGCATTTATTAATCAGTACTTTCATAGCCGCACCCATATAATTTTAACTTTAAGTCGCGTTTTCTCAAAACTTGATTTTTGACGACTAACACCAAGATTAAAAAAAAAAACTATTTGATGGAATGGCCTATTTTTTTTTTTTTTTTTTTTTTTTTTTTTTTTTTTTTTTTTTTTGCATGCATATAACATTATTATCTATAGAATGAATTGCGGATATAACTATCACTTAAAAAAACATTATTAAAAAAACCTCTCAAATTTGAAAATTTAAAAAACTTCTAAAAAATATAACTTTTTTTTCATTAAAAATACTCAAAATATTAAACTATCTAAACTATATTAATTCATTCTATAGATAATGATGTTATATGCATGCAAAAAAATTTAAGCCATTCCATCAAATAGTTTTTTTTAAATCTTGGTGTTAGTCCTCAAAAATCGAGTTTTGAGAAAACGCGACTTAAAGTTGAAGTTATATGGGTGCGGCTGTGAAAATGTCGATACATAAATAAATGCTTATAACTCCGTTAAAAATGCAAATATTTTTATGCGGTTTTTTGCATTGAGTTAAGAATTAATTGAATAATCAAAGTAGATCATAAAAGAAAAATCGATTTTTTGAAAAGTTTTCAACCCCTGAGCCCCCTTAAGGTGAACCTTTTTATGATGAAATAGGATTTTTTTTACAATCCAAATAACATTTGTTACACTGAAAAATTATTGCCATGTAACGAGATTCTACTAAATTCTTATTTAAATATAAATCCATCCATGGATATTCATTTTTATACTTTCAATAAAATTAATGCAACAAGTGAACAAAACAGCGAAAAAATATAATATTAAATAAGCCCTTGTTTTCAAAAATTTAAAAGTAGAAAAGAATTCTAACTCTGAGATGCTTTCTTCACAAGGTTGTTCTGGGTATGAAACTATAATAAATCTGTCTTTACAACTACTTGTGTATTATGAAACTTACTGATTGAGTGCATAAAAATATTTACAATAAGAAACGTAAACAAAACCAGTAGAGTTTAAGTGAAAATTAAATAGATTAAAATATTAATAAGTTAGAAAGAGAAATGACAGATTTATTTATAAATGTAAACATCACCCTTGTTCTCGGATTCAACGTGAATAGAAAAATTAAATAAAGAATATACGTTGAATATCCCAGGTAACAGAAAGTAAACAATTTTAATTTTTTAGTGAATAATTGAAATCATTAATTCAGTCACCATTGTTCTAAAGCTGATGAATTTTAGGAATTTAAAACGTTGCAAAGGGTTAAAATAATAAATCTTGTTAATTAATAAAAAATCCATTTAAATTTCTCAGAACAATGAGCAATGGTGTCTTAAAATGAAAATTTCAAGTTGAATAATGACTGGTTTTGTTTACTTTCAAAACTTCTTCAAAATTTCCAATATTCCCCAAAATTCCGGGTTTATTCCCTAAAATTCCCGATTTTATTCCCGTCCCTCAAAAACTGTGGGCTTTTTGCAACTCTATTTAAAATACACAGGAGGCTTCTAAATAATAATTGCATTAATCGCACTTAGATGTCAGTACTAGATAATTTCTAGCGTTATTCACAATTGTTTTGATTTATTGTTTTAGAAGAGAAATGAACTAATTTTTTGAGCTGCTTTATTTTTTGAGTTGCTTATTTATTTATTTTTTTATTTATTTATTTTTTTTTTGAGAGGTGAAAAATGTTTTATTGTTCTTTAACTTTCCCTTAATATGTGCATGCTTTCAAATTAATTTTTTAAACAACAGATTCTTTAAAAAATGTGGAAGTGTTTTGGGCCTTATATGAGTCTCGAACTAAAATAAAAAAATAGACAGAACAACATTACAAAAATAGAAAAAAACTTTTCACATGATTTATAGTTGTATTTTAAAAGTATTAAAAGATAGAAATATCTTTTTCACTACTTTTATTGTAATTTGGTGACGGGAGGGTTAAGTTTATGCAGCATTTGATATTTTACAATGGATGGGTATTTTATTTTAAATTTTATGCAGTCTAATAAAATATGGTTAACTTTTTGATTTATACACTGTTAAAAATCTGCTGCATTTTGTTTAGAGGTCTGCACGGGCCGGAATTTCCAGGCCCGGCCCGGCCCGGCCCGTAGGAAAGTGATTTCGGCCCGGCCCGTTGCAAAACTCAAAAGTTCGGCCCGGGCCCGGCCCGGCCCGTTATAATTTTTATATTTTAGGCCCGGCCCGGCCCGTACAAAAATCAGCGAAAACAGGCCCGGCCCGGCCCGGCCCGTTTTGGCCCGTTACAATTTTTACGATTTCTAAAAAATTCACATTTTTATCATATAACTAAGATTCTTTTAAAGAATACTGCATACATATCTATGGAATGATTTTTCAGTATATTTTACAGCAAATACACATTAACAACCTTAATGATTACTTAGATTCTTAGGTTTTTCAACATTCGAATAAAGATTCATTAAAAAATTAATATGGCTTAGAATAAAAGAAAAAAGAAAGAAAGCTAAAAACATCGTTAATTTTGAAGCTGTTTAATAAAAGAAGATTTATAAATATATTTCTATATCATTTTATTATAGATTTCAAATCCAAATTCATTCTTAAATTCAGAGAAGCTCCTTTCTGATACATTTCTAAATTCTTTTTTTTTTCTCAAAAACGCATAAGATTAGCAGATATCTTTATTCAGAAACTATATAATCGAATGGCGTTATCCATTTTTTGATACAAGCAATTTAAGAATACTGCAAACAAATAAAATACTGTCATAATTTGCGTTTTGAATAGAATTTCCAGAAGCAATAGCAAGGGAAGTAAGAAAAACCTGCAATCATTTGAGAAACTATTATAACTCAACAAAGTTATACAAGTATTTTATTTACCAAAAATGAAAAACGCTATTCGATTCCAAATCCCTTTAATAGTTAGGTTTATCACTTTTATACTCTTACAATTTAAAATTAATCAGAAAATGTGTCAAACTTTCGCACTATTGAGAAATTAATTTAAAACTCATCAAGAAGTATATATCCAAAGACTAAGCTAACATAAGTTCTTTATCGCTGTTAATTTTAAAAATCATGTTTTCTGCCAATAATTAAGTCTAGTACCGGTCCGGCCAGTCTATATGTAGAAAAATAATGCAAGCGTGATCTCGGACCGGTATGAGTCAGCTAAAAAAATATTAAAACGGGTTATACATAATGTAATTCTCCGATGCCGATACACTGTACATTTTTATATTGATGTTGTCAAACTAGTATGGCCACATTTATACCTATTCCCGTTAAAACCATTTTCGTTGAAAATAGCTCATATTTTATCGTTCCTGCTTAAATCTTCAGAACGGGCCGGCAGGCCCGAAAATTTTTTTTTCGGCCCGGCCCGTCTGGCCCGTTTAATTTTTTTGCCGGCCCGGCCCGGCCCGTCTATGTTGTTTGTCGGCCCGGCCCGGCCCGTTGAAAAAACTATTCTAAATCTGCCGGCCCGGCCCGGCCCGGCCCGTTAGAGAATTCAAAACGACTTCGCCGGCCCGGCCCGGCCCGCGGGCCGGGCCGGCAGATTTAGAATAGTTTTTTCAACGGGCCGGGCCGGGCCGGGCCGGGTACGGGCCACGGGCCAGGCCCGGGCCCGTGCAGACCTCTAATTTTGTTGCAACGCACTCCCTTGCTTGTATAGAAAACGGTTACTTGGCCGTGAAATGGAGCTTTCTCATTGGTTGGAATAGAGATATTATATACAAGCGGTGGAGTGCGAAGCAGCAAAATGCAGCAGATTTTTAACAGTGTACAAGTATTCTTTCTGAGAAAAGTTTGCCAATATTTTTGGCAAGAAAAAATGAATAGGCAGAGCTAAGGATTTTTGTGCACATCATTAATCAATAACTGAAAGTAACGAAATTAATCAAAGCTCGTACGGGTTCTGGAATTTCATGTACAGGAAATTGTTCGGTACCAATATTTTCTTATAGAAAATCTCTAAGACGAAATTTCGCGCTTTTGAAATACGTTTATTTTTCTATAAAGAAATGCTGGTATTTCATCTGGAAAATAAGGGTATCCGTAAGAACCATAAAGACAAACTGTGGCAGTACATTTCGTATTAGAACACTACAATCATTTGATGCTGTTTCCGAACACTTGCATTTGTGTATTCTAGTATCACATGACTCATAGTCCAAGAACCGACAGCACAAAAATCTAAGGCATCGAGTACAAGAATTTTTTTTTTTTTTTTTTTTAATGAAAGAGTAGAATTAGGGGAATCTAATGATCTATGTCTGTCGGAAGTGAAGTGGTGCATAAGCTAAAAATTAATACCACTAGTGGTATTAATTTTTGGTTTATGCACTATTTCACTTTCAGCAGACATGGATCATTAGATTCCCCTATTACTACTCTTCCATAAAATAAAGGGTTTTTTTTTCTTCTGCTCTTACTCTTAGGTTTTTGTGCAGTCGCCTCTTGGATTATCAAGTGGTCAGAAAACAGAGGCGTATACCACATCACGGTAGCCTGTATTTTTCGTTAGCTTTGTCAGTAACGTTGCATTTGATAAATAAGAATATATTCGTGACTAGAGTACCTCTATAAGAAAGTGGTGGCATACGCATAGGACGCATGTTTAGACTGTTTGTCCAAGCTATGGCAAGCATACATTTCAGACTTGGGAATGGGTGGACGAGTTCAATTATACCAGAAAGACAAGATAAAAAGAATTACATGAGTTGTAATTTTCCAACTGAGAGAAAAGTGCCCAGTCCAGGATCCGAACCAACAACCTTTTGGCTGAAGCTGCCAATGCTCTGCCAACAAAGCTATTTTTGACAAATTTGGCGGATAAACACCCAGAAACCTTATTGATTATGACATTTAGTCTGATATCTGAATCAGTTCGACCGAATAAATTGCATGTAATGGAACTAGAACGTACCCAACATTTCTTAAAGTTTCATTATCTATGATTTATTCTGTTGAGCTATTTCAGATATTCCACTAGATGTCACAATCAATAAGGTTTGTTGGCAAACTGTGTCTGCTCGATTAGTAGAGGATAGCTCATTTGGCAGGACATTGACAATTTCAACTAAGCGGCCTCTGATTCGAAACATGCTAGGGCACTATTTCACCCAATTGGAAAATTACAACTCCTGTGATTTATTTACCAATTAGAATGATTGAGCTAAAATTTATCAAGAAGAATTAGCTTCATGATAATGGCAAACTCACCAAGATTCTTGGTGATTTACTTTATGTCCAGAATCATGTTTACCAATTAAATTTTATATCCCGTACACCAGCACTTTAATATCAAGATACTATACTCGTGACCAGTCAAAAAGTATTAATACACCCAATCATATCAACCTGCATCGAAATTACAGTTACATTATAAAATATAACTGTAATTTTAATTAGCAGTTCAATTCGCTGAATTTAATTTTTTTCTTCAGTAAAATTTGCATTTAATTTGTTTTGAGTTTCATGACGAGACACTATTAAAAATAACAGAAGTGTAGAATTTTATTTTGAGGTTATAAAATTGTCCTAATATTTTTTTTCTCTCTTTGGGATCATTTTTTTAGAATGAAAATTTTTGCAACACTGGTTTCTTGATGATACAAATGATACATAGTTTGAGGAGCAATGATGATTTGAAAAACAAAAGTAAATGTTCCAAAGTTAACGAAGGATTTTTGGACAATCCTTTCTAAATAAAATTTAATAGGTGAATTCTGTCTTTTTTTTTCCTTATGTTGTATCTGGAGCGGCACTGAGAGTCCCAGTCTCTCTTCCAGTCCAAAGGATTCAGTATAGTAGTTTTCCGAACGTCAGAATGTCCCGCGTTCGATTTCGATTTCTCCGTGTTAAGGAAATGAAAGTCGTTTGATTAAAATCTGTCTTTCTTCGTTCAGAAAAAAGTAACTAAAATTTTCACACAAATCACAAAGGTTCAATTGTGCTGCAATTTCTGGAACCTCACGTGAAGTGCTTTTTTGCTTCAGGATCAAGCACTCGAGTTCGCTTGCTGTTGCTACAAATACCATCGTGTGCAACACGTTGTTCATTATGTCTGATACTGTAGCATAGGAGCTGCAGAGAGATTCGGGTGCGGCGTTGTGTTCATCCTTAGGGCGGGAAAGCTCTTGTTGTACCAGTCCTCGTCTGCGTCCTGTCTCATAGCTGCAGCCATGTTTGGATTCGCGTGGCCCATGGAGAAAGGTTGTGCTGCCATAGGTGGATAGCTCGAAGCCATGGGTTGGTAACGACCTCCCATGGAATTGATGGCGTTTGGTGGGGGATACTGATACCCCCTGGAGGCGACAGTCGCTGTGGGGTATATGTTTCGCATCATGGCGCCATTGCAGGTGGGGAGCACAGAGGGCGCTGCGAGTGCCTTCTGGAGTTGCTTCTCCTGCTTGCGATACTTGGCGCGACGATTTTGGAACCAGACCTAGAAAGGAAAATAATGAGGATTAAATTAAAGAGAAATTTTTCGAATTTGTCAAATGTAGCATTTCATTCTGTAATAGATATACAAAAATATATTAGCTTAAGAAATGAGAGATGTCAGGCTATAATCACTTCAGATTTACTAAAAATAGAATAATATGAATTTAAACTGGAATGAGATCCAATTACGAAAATAACACGGGAAACGATAATGGCATTGCGATGAGCACTCAAAATCGGCATCGTAATTTGATGGGATTGCTTAAGTAAAGCCTGTCTGGAATATCTGTTTGGGAGATATGTGTTTTATGTAGAAGAATTTTTAGGGGATATGTATCGTGTTAATAATATCTTCAATGAAATTCATATGAAACTCTCTAGAACTAAGTGCATCCCTTTTCATCAAATTCAAATTTTGGATGTACAGAAACAGAAAGTACTGCTTCCTGTATTTCTTATGAAATTTGAAGTTTGTTGTCTGTCGTTCATAACATCATATAATTTATAACTATTGTTAGCTTAAACTAATAGAAAAATTAGAATAAAGAGTATCTTAACTATCTGTAAAGTCGTCAAAAAATAGATATAAATACTAAGAAAGCTGCTGAGGAAAAATGGAAAAAAATCGTTTCTGTAGTATCTGTATCTCTAGTATCTGGATTACAGCAAATTAAATCTTTATGCATTAATGGAAAAAAAAATATTTTTTCGATTGTACATGAATGGATTGTATTTGAGAACAATCGCAATTACATATCCGATCTACATCAAAATTTTGAATTCGTGTGAACACCGATAAATACTAAATGTGTTTGCGATTTTATCCGACATAAAAACTTTATAAAGCGACGCAAAATGTGAAAGTTTGAGAAAATACAAGGCATTTAAAAAAGAAAGATCCCATTACAAATTATGGGATTAACTACAAATTATTAACTTCATTGTGAAAAATAATGGTAATAATGCTTCATAACCAATTATAAAAGCAAAAATTTCTGTTCGCGTACTTCAAAACTAATAGTAACTTCTGGTAGTAACACAAAAAAATTCAAGAAATGCTTGATTTCACGCCAGGCATAGTATATGACTCCTTCTATACACATAAAAGTCACCGGGCCGCATGTGGTCAGCGGGACTCAGATTAAGTATGGCTGGTCTATACGAACGTGTTTCACAATATCTGATTTGAAATAAACTGATTACTTCATTGGCTGATTTCATGGTTATTTTTTATAAAACTGAAAGACGACACGTTAGAACAGGTATACACTACAACAAATTTAAGTAACGATACTTCTTATAACTGGTGGCAGCCTTGCTGACTCTGTTTGAGTAATTTAACCGATATATTGGGTGCCATGTTTTTCTAAGGCGTAATATTACGCTAGTTATATCAGTTTAAATTACACCATTATTTAAGTTAAATTACTCCATAAAACTGGAGACAGCATCTTGCCATTAATTTTATGGAGAGTTGTTACATAAGTGTTTTACAGTGTAAGCACGCTAATAAAACTTTCTTCTGTATCGTGTTTAAAGCGTTTCTTTCAATCATTATTTACAATGAAAATGTTATTATTTTTAAAATCGGGACGTGCTTTTGTAAGTACTCTGCATAGTTGTGCTAAATAATGAACAGCGGCAACAATATTAATAATATTGACCCTTTATCTACCGAATTATGAATTCATGAAAATTTTACATTCTAAAGTTTTTACGTAAATTGTTTAAACTAAATTAAAAGATTTACCGAATCATTCAATAAGTTTTTGAAGGATTGAAGGATTTAGAAGGAATAATTAAATTTGAATTTACAGGAATTTTGTGCAATATTTATAACCCCATTAACATTTTTTATTTTAAATCTTTTTCTTAGTATTTTGTAGAATTATAAAATGTACAAATAGGATGTTCTTACAATATAAATAGAGAAATATTTCCGAATTGAAAGATCCCCACACCCCTCCCTCAAAGCCAAGAGGGCTGAAAAGATACAAAGGCAAAATAAATCATCCTTTTAAAAATATTTTTGTTTTGTATATCCAATAATTCTTTTGGAACAAAATAAAGTAACGTACTGTAGCTCATTCTAAGCAGTATTACAGCTAATCGATGTATTAAAAGAATTGTACAGCAAGTAATTTTATTGGTACTTATAAGTTACCGTCGTCGGTAGATAAAGGGTTAATGAGCTTTGTAAAATCATTAATAAAAACAATACGAAAATCTGAAAAAAAAAGAGCATTTATAAAACACAATATTTGAATGATCATAATACAAAAAAAAAAAAAAAATTCCTTAATAGAAAATCTCAGCCATTTATATAATTAGGCACACCCACCAGTTAAAAATATGATAGCATTAGACGAAGAGTTGACTTTAAATAAGGGGTAAAAACAAATGTAACGCATTTATTATACAGCAGTAGTAGTAAAACTAGCAAGAAAATATAGTACTGGAATAATTGAAAATTTATTTCTATATCGTTAATGAGTAAATTGATCTAATTAAGTGTTATGTATGATCTGTTTAATTGTAACATCATATAATTGGCATTAAAACAACAAAATTATTAGATTTTTTATCCCAACATTTAATTTCTTTTTTAATGTATAATTTCTTTTTGATAGCACTAGCGTAAGCATTATAATACTCAGCTTATTTTTTTTTTTTTTTTTTTTTTTTTTTTTTGAAATAAGAAGCGATTTGGTCTAATTTTTAATAAATTAAAGAGCATCTCAGACTTGTAAGAATCTATTGTACATGTCTTAGCATTACAAATAATTGGACATGTTGAAATACGTTTAATATAAATAAAATCAATTATAATTTAATAGCATAAAAATTAACAAATTGAAGATGTGCATAAATGAATGCACTGACATTAGTGTGTGCATGATAAACTTCACAATATTTGGTTCAAAATGGTCTGATTGTTTGGTTTTATGAATTTAATAAAATTTAAACGTTATTACTCTTAATGTATTGCTCTATTACTGAATTGCGGGTACTACTTGATTATCCCACCAACCCATTTTGACAAATTATATAAATCGCGAAACTATTCGTAAAATTATACAAATTGGCATAATTTTTATTTAAAAATAACGAAAAAAAAATTAATACAGGATTAATAAAAATACAAATAAAACGTCGAATTAAAAATCCCTTAATGATGTAATGAACACGCGAAATGTGTTTAATGTCGAGTAAATGTGACATTTACAATACGACATTATAAACATTTAATCTAATAGTTTGGCGATAGTTTTTTGGTCGAACATTAATAAAACTATTTTATTAGGATTTCTTAATTGATTTCTCAGCGTATATAAGTAATTCTAACTTAATGAATATGAAACTATTAACTGATTATAGCGTATATTTTCAAAATGTATTAAACTCTTTATTTTTCATTTATATTGTACATTTTTTATTGTTTAAAATATTTCATCTTATTTCATTATATTTCATTTATTTGTTGCAATTTTGCATTCATTTGCCCTATTACAGCGAGCACATGTTTGGCGGATAATTAAATCCGCTGTGGTTGTTACTCGTATACATGTGTAATAGAAGTAAATATTTGACGATTTATCATTTGTGGCCGGGTAAGAAAAAAAACTTTAAAAAAAATAAGTTATTTATTATTAATTAAGTTATTACTGTATAATTATGTTGGTAAAATATTAAAATGTTTAGTGACTGGAATCACAATTTATACATAATTTTTATGATTCTAGTCGATCAGGAATAAAAATTGATTGCAAATTTCTATCTTTACATATAAAAAGATAATCAGTTAAATAAAGGAGTGTAACAACAGATCAACAGTGATAAAATAAACAAGAAAATAATGTAAAAGTTCATTTGAATAATTTTAAATTTTCAGTGAAAGGAGTTTTATTTGATATATGATCTAATTAATTATTACGCTACATAATTGGTATTATAAGAAGTAAAAACATCAGATTATTTATTTAAACATTTGATTTCTTTTTAATAACCTTTGGCGTTCATAATACAATTTCCAGTTTATCTTCCTTTTTTTTTCTTTTTCTATTCTTTTCTTTTTCTTTTTTTTCTTTTTTTCTTTTTTTTTTTTTAAATAAGAAGCGATTTATTCTAATTTTAACAAATTAAAAAACATTTCAGACTAGTAAAATCTATTGTACATGTATTAGCATTACATATAATTAAATGTATTCAATTACGTTTAATATAATTATAATAAATTACAAATTAATTAATCATTAATTAAATTATGCTAAATAATTATTACGATTATAAAGGTAATTGTAATGTACTTAATTCTATAATTTATTTCAATAAAAAATAATATCCTTACTTAATTAAACCATTAAATATTTTAACTGATTACTGGAATTATTATTATTATTCATTTGTTCGATCTGGTTTAATAGTTAATAAAGAATAATTATTAATTTTGTAAACAATACATAGTTTTAAGAACTATTGCAAGTTAATTAGTTATATTAAAAACAACGATTTTCTTATTTAATTTAGCCATTTGACTTCATTTGATATCATTATGATGGGTCCTTATTGTTCACACTAGAGGCGTGGGAAGGCAACATAAGTTATTTTTCGAAAATTGTGAACTATATTTACGTTAAATTCAAAGATTCAAGATAAGACAGGGGAGATTCTTATTCCACCATTTTAAGGAAGAAACTAGTAGCCGGGTTTTCTTAATTTGTAGAAAATCAAAATTGTGCTGTGATTGCAACAACTAATATTTTTCTATCCAATTTTAAGTTTTAGTGCTCTAGTTTTGCACATTACGCCTCTTCGCGCCTCAAAGTTTTCGTGCAGTCATGATCCGCTGATATTAGCAGCTTTAATTGGAGCCATGTATTCTGAATTTTATCAAATAACTTTTCACTTTAATTGTGTTTCAATGGAGAACATGGATAAATACATCATCAGAACACATCGAGTCTCTTTCAAATTCCATCCAGATGAAGCTGATGCGATTCTGACTTCATTGATTATAGATCCTTGTTAATTATCTACGCCAAGTTATTATCCCTCCGTGAGTTATCTGTGTTAATTAGCATTGTTCTTTAATTCTTCTATGTGAAGGGAACTGCTTTGTGACGAGGGATGCAATGCCTGAGAATCTATTCCAATCAGCTTCTGTATCGTCAACTTTCATTTCAAAAGCCTTATCCAATGTCTTCCTTGCTATTGGCTCTTGTTCGTCTGAAGCATGCTTGCTAATTAAGTGATATCTTTTCTCTTTATAGTTTCTCCATCTTGCTAGCTCACGATCGGTGAAGAAAGCTCTCTAACACACCTATTGAACTTCCGAAAAATGTTTATGAAGCAGCTAACCTTTCCGTCTGTCCCTCGGAAACATAATTAGGATTGAAGGATCAATATCATCCCAATTGCCGTTTGCTAATATCAGCGTAAATGGCTTCTTCGAAATCCATGGATTGCTTTTCGAAGTTAAGCTGATTAGCAGCGCGTCAGTTCCTTTAAAACCCGGGTTCGAATTGTGTGAGTGTGTAGGCAAATAATTGAGACCGGGTCACTTCTCTAATGTGGTTTGTTGGCTCGCGTGTATGTTGACACGCTTGGCCACTTATTGCATTGGAAGATATCGCAAGGCCCCCCTTAATCCGATTTCTCGCCATCGCTGCAGACCGACAATGAAGCTAAAGTAATTTTTAGGGGGCGGACGCTGCAGGAAGACCTCACTCTCTTTCCCTCTTAGTCCCTCTCCCCCCCAACCTTTCCAAATCAAATCCGTTAAGTTTCTCAGTAGTAATACCAGTACCTTCCTCCATTACCAGGTTCCTACACTGATTGCGGGAGTTGCAGGGCGGGGTTGAACTGATGTGAGTTGGCGGGGAGGGCGAGGAGAAATAGTGACTCGAGAGCAGCAAGCAACCCCGGCTTTTTCGTGCGTGCGATGAAACGTCTTCAAGTCCATTACGCCGCCGGTGCCCAAGTTGCAAATCGAATTTGCAGGCGCCCGTGAGTTGTCGCGGCGCCCGGGCGCAAGGGGGCTGCCAATCTTCATTAAAGGAGGAGCTACCGCCTCCGCTGCCAAGTCTCCCTAATGTGGCTCCTTTCCTTTCAGATCCTAAGTAGCTGATGGCGAAGGGGTAGGTGGAGGAGCTTCTGCCTTCTCTTGGCAAAAAGAAGAAAAACAACAAGCAGCCTTCATTTGGTATGACAAGCGCGTACGCAGGGAGCTTTGGCGGTAATGGATTCTGCATATGAAACGGGCATTCCCCCTCCCCCGTACCTTATTTCCCCGCCCACCCCTGAGCTAAATCATGTTATACGAATGCGAAGAGCGGAAGAACGAAGGGGGGATGTAGAAGAAAAAGTGTGCAGAAAGTTTCGAAGTAAGCGCCTCGAATTATGTAAGTGAGCTACGGATCAACCGAAGCCAAGCTCGCAGCTGCGGCTCGCGCACCTTCAAAAGGATTCATGAGGCCCGTTTTTACCCTTTTCCTCCCAAGGAAGGGCAAAAAGAAAGGAAAAAAGCCTTGCCCCATCAACAATGGGATTGCGTTCGCAACAAAAACCTTTCGCCGAGAAGAATTTGTTTTCCAAGTAAACAAGAGTCCTTTTGCATACGGCGAACTGTAAACAGGAGACCGGCAGATGCAAATTTGCAGCCCAAAAGATGGGAGTCTTTATCAATTATGCATAAGTTAGGCGATGTAAAACAGTTCTTTTCACGAAAAGGGGATTGCGAGGCGGAAACGTGTTTTGCAGTTTCTGTGCCCGTATTCCCGTTGTCTTCCCGTTCATTTCTGTATGCCGACCTCGCTGCCTGTAAATGGGTTTTAATGCCCTAGGAAAAACTTTAAAAGATTCTACTTTTACTGTAACAGCATCCCCAAATGACGAGTACGAATTTCGTTACAGATTTCCAAAAGCCTCTGATGCTTTTACTCTCGAAAATTGATTTCAAAAATGTGTTGATTTTCAGTTATGAAATCCCATGTTTCCGCAGTATATGATATGCATTTTTTTTTTCTTGTTACTAACCTGGTGTGATTCGTGGAATTTAGTGGCATAAAACATAGTTTTTAAATCGAGTGATTTAATAATATAGTTTACAGCAAAAAAAAGAAATATCTTTTGCTTGTAAAGTAAACTTTTTAAATCACGAAAATTACATCAGCAAAACCTGTAAAAGCGAAAAGTGATGCAAAAGTACGTCTTAAAAAATATAGACTCCCAAAAATTTTTCAATAAAATTTTGAAACAGTATCGCAACATTTTCAGACAGTATCGATTTCTTTCGAGTGAGTAAAAGTGCAAACGTTTTGACACAGAATAAGGCACAACTGCATTTTGCAAATTTTTCTTTTGTTTTTATAAGTTGAAAATACAAAATCATAGTGTTTTTTTAGAATTTGTTTAATTCGATATTTGTTATTGATATGCGTAGAGGACAGATGATATCATCAAGATCAAAACTATCTGTTTTTTTTTTCTTTTTTTCTTTATTGTTAGTAAGACTTCTGATTAGTGTATGAATACAGAACGGAAGAGGGCAGCACAGATAACCATCTCATCGAGTTCACGGAAGGAAATATAGGATTAGTTGAATCTTGATTCGTATGTTAAAACGCAATCGTCTAAGAAGTCACATCTTGGTGGAAAACACCTAAAAAATCGACTTTAGCCGTTGACTCGTAGAATTACCATTTTGCTTTTTTGCAGCCAAAAATGTGAAAACATAGACGATAAGGAGCAGTAAAACTTAATGGTAAACCTACGAGTCAACCACTATAATCGACTTTTTAGGTGTTTTTCATCAAATATGATTTGGCAGACCGATTGCGTTTTAATATCCGAATCTAGATTTGACTAATCCTAGATTTTCATCCGTGAACTCGATGAGGAGATTGTCTCTGCTGTCGCTTATATCAGTATTTGTTTGTAAGTACACTTTTTCGTTATAGATTTGCTAAATCAATGTTTCATGACTTTTGACGAAAAAATATTCGGCATTATGTATCTGTCGCGATCTACTTTTTGATGAATTGCACTTACAATGGTAGAATACTAGCGCGATCAGTGACGCCAGTTCATGATTTTTAAAACATCACATGTAGTGGATCCTTTTTAAACGGAGATAGGCAGAAAACGATGGGCGCGCCGCTTTGTACGAATCACCGTTTAAAGGCGATCCACTCCGTCTGACGTTTTAAATGTTATAACTTGGCCTTGTATGTTGTTGGTCGTGGTGTTAGCAAACAAAGTAAAATTAACTTTATTGAGGATTTTTTCCCCTTCTGTTTGTTTATTAAATACATTTTCTCTTTTGAAATGATACTATGTTGTTTCGTATGTTTAATTTTTTAACCATTATTGTCATGGAATGAAATTTAGAAAGATACCTTTCTTAGAAAATTTATGCTTTATTTACCTTAAAGTGATAATATCATGCAAATTCCGGAGAAACGGAATTAGGATTTATTAAGCAACTTATTATCAAACATTTGAAAGGCGATGGGATATTATATAAAATTCAATTTTTAATTCCAAATGCCACAATGATTTCAAAATTTTGTCATAAAAATTTCGTTTTTTTGTAACAAAAATCTCGGTTTAAAGAAACGCTTTTACTTATTTACAAATAAATTTGTTCGTAAATCTTTGAAATTCAGTCATTTCAACATTTTAACTAAAGAAGAACTCTGCCTGTAAAAAGTGTTAAAAACTTATGTATTTTAGCCATATATGTACATATATACACTACCTGGCCATTGATTATCTTTCACTTGCGATTTTAGACATTTTGTTAAATATCTAGAAAAATACATAAGGAATCATCTCGAAACTCTTAGTGTATAAATATACTAGTATAAGCCATACATCTCCGTGAAGATTTTTTCCCGAAACTCCATAGGCGACCGTCAACAAATTAAAAAAGAATGAATATCTTTTGAATAACCCTGTCAAAACTAATGTAGCAAAAGCGCTCAAACTCTAGATTATGATTGAATGCCTTATTGTAATACACCGTCAGTTTCCCCCAGAGGGTTTCAGGGGGGCGCTCTGCCCCTCCTGCCCTTCAGTTTTTAAAACCACCTGTGCTCACTGTGCTCAAACACTGTGCTCATTTTTATGCAAATAGCATGCGTACTCGCAGAGTAATTAAGGTTTTTATAAAAATGGTCCCAAATTTTTCCAAGTTTTTTCCTTATAATTTTCAGAGTTCTTAATAAAAAATAATATTTTTTTCTCAAAATATGACATACAACATTGCACACAATACCCTGTAATCAGAATTAAAAAATAATAAAAATTGTATGAAAAATGAGTAGGTTTACTAAATAATTTTTCACTGCGCATGCGTCAACGATATTAAAATTTCAATTGCATATTATGTTAGCTAAATGCATAGAGCAACTTTTGTGAAAGTCGCAAAATCATAACTTGAAAATTATCAAAATACTCGTCAATTGAATAAGTTGAAAATCCGTTATTCTCAAAATGAAGCAAAAACAAGAGAGTTGTATCCATATATTCATTGATTAGTGTCAATATAGAATACACAATATGGGATGTATTACTACATTTGGATAAAATCCCTCATTTTTTTGCTTTATTTTGGAAAAAACGGATTTTGTCTTTTTTCTATAGACGATTACTTTCAGAATTTTCAAGCTATGATTTTGGGACTTTCACAAAAGTTCCTCTATATATTTAGCTAACATAATATGCAAATGAAATTTTGATATCGTTGACACATGCGCAGTAAAAAAATATTTAGTAAACCTCTCATTTTTCATACAATTTTTATTATTTTTTATATCTGATTATAGGGTATTGTGTGCAATGTTGTTTGTCATATTTTTAGAAAAAAATATTATTTTATATTAAGAACTCTGAAAATTATAAGGAAAAATCTTGGAAAAATTTGGGACCATTTTTATAAAAACCTTAATTACTCTGCGAGTATGCATGCTATTTGCATAAAAATGAACACAGTGTATTACAATAAGGCACTCAATCATAATCTAGAGTTTGAGCGCTTTTGCTACATTAGTTTTGACAGGGTTATTCAAAAGATATTCGTTATTTTTTAATTTGTTGGTGGTCCCTTATGGAGTTTCGGGAAAAAATCTTCACGGAGATGGATAACTTATACTATTATAGTTATACACTAAGAGTTTCGAGATGATTCCTCGTGTATTTTTCTAGATATTTAACAAAATGTCTAAAATCGCAAGTGAACGATAATCAATGGCCAGGTAGTGTATCATGTATACAGTTTTCTCAACAACCTCTGGACTTTTTGAATGTAACGTTTTACACTGCAATTCAATTATTCCAAGGATGGTTTTAAACTATAAATAATCATTGTACTATGTATGGTTCCGTTTTTTCCATCAGAGGTTAGTAAAAATTTTAAAGTGAGATTGTTTTTTGTATTTCAAACGTGATAATTGGGGCAATTAGAGTGTTTTTATAAATTAAAGATTGAACTGTTAAAAATCTACTTTCTTTCTTGCACTACACCGCTTTTATGGAAAATGATTACTTGACAAAATTATGGAGAGTTCTCATTGTTAGGAAAAGAGCTATTCTATAAAAGCGGTGAGGTGACTATGCAACAGAAGGTGTAGATTTTTAAGAATACGGTGACACGCGACCAATTTGATTGCTCGTGAGGATCTTTGCTAAAAACTTGGTAATCTTGTACCATTATCGCATTATTATTGTAAACATACTGTCTATGTGTTAACTTGTCTCATTCATCTAATTAAACTTGGCCAGGGGAGTATTGTCACTTCCTGAAGTGTGGGCTTTCATATATTGGATAAAACCTCCAATCTGGAGCTTGTGCAAGGGAAATTTACACTCCTAAAATTCATTCAAAGAATGTGTCGTCAGTATTATATTTCAAGGTACAAAGTATTGTTGCTCGAAGATTCACTTTGTTACGTACAGGCGTGTAAAAACCTAGGTATTAGCGGGCAGACTCTCACCACATATTTTATTAGTTTTATTTTCTTAAATTTTATGAGCATTCTTACAAAAAATGTAAACGATATATTCGACAAAAAATAACGGTTAAAAATTTGGTGAGAGACTGTCCGTTGGCGAATAGATTTTTACACGGCTGGTTATACACACTGTTAAAAATATCATGAAAAATTTCTTCTGTTTTTAAAGGCTATCTATTTTCTGACCAATGAGAACGATTTAAAAACGCCTATGAAGCGTTCTCATTGGTCAGAAAATAGATAGCCCTTAAAAACAGAGGTAATTTTTGTCGATATTTTTAAAAGTGTAGATAAAATTTTATATGATATTTTCAAAATATATAATACATATAATTAGATTATTAGTTTATGTTTTTCTTTATAAAAAAATAGATTTTTTTTTAAGTCATTCCGAAAAACATGTTGTCTCTTTTACGTCAGCAAAAAGTATAATTACACTGCATTTAAAATTAAATTTAACTAAAATGAAATTTGTTATGGAAATTATTTGGAAATATAATTTTGTCCTGACTAACTATTAAATTATTACTCACTTTAGTTTTTGCAGAAATTCTTTAAAAATTGTGTTTATTTCTATAACAGAACACATAAGATACGAGTTTCGCCATTTTATTATAGTTTTCAATTTTAAATATGAGCTGTCTGTATTTACCGCTATTTCTTGAAGACGTTCTTTGAAGCGGACAGAATTATAACTAAAAGTCGATTAATTGTTTATTTTTACTCTGTGTTTAATTTTTTGACACAATTCACTCAGTCAACCTTTCGTAACATCATGTTTGTTATTTGAAACAGTTAAGCAGATTAGCACATTTATTGTAACAACAAACATCTGACTTATGTGCTCGACACGAAGCCTGCTTATAAGTCATCGTCAATTTTACAAGGACGAGATAGCACAAGGAAATTTTACAACACAAAAGAAATACAACCGGGAGCTCCACACAAGATTAGCATGTGAATACCTGTACCTGCGGTTTTTCCAGTTGAGCTATGTGACACCAGATAAGATGTTAATAGAGTTCTTTTACTTGCGGTTTATGGTATAGAGAGTGTTTCAGATAACAGTCCTGATATTATTATCAAAAGGTTGACAAGTAAAATGCGCCGCCTGGGTTGTCAGCAGGGCCTGATTATCAACGGGGCACTCTCCCACCAGAAAAAGTAAATAGAAATTTTTTCCTTATTCATGATAGTAATTTTGACTGAAAAGGGCGTTTAAACAAGGCGAAAATTTCTATGTAATTTTACTGGGGAGAGAGTGCCCCGTTAGTAATCAGGCTCTGGTTGTCAGTTTAGGTAACTGAAGTAATAAAATGTTGGCATAGTAAGCAAAAGGTTATAAGTATGATTTCTGGTAAGAACACCTTTTCAATCAGTTAAAAAATTATTACTCGAATAATCAAATGGTTCTTAAGCAAAAACAAAACTCTTATTATTATAAAATTTCAGTGAGTGATATTTCATGCGTCACTCTGTACAATAATGAATATGTCATGTGGACACAAGACAAAATTGCTTGGGTGCTCATCCCATTGGTTTGCAGGATGAAGCAATAGGCCGGGAAGTAGTTGCATAGATCTTCACCTCATTGAGTTGATGGTAATTATTCAAGGATTACACAGAATTCGATTAACATATTGAAATGCAATTGTTCTGCTAAGTTTCTCTGTTCTTGGTTTAAAACCACTACAGATCCGATTATAGCGACTGATCGGTAGGTTTATCATCTTGTTTTCCTCCACCTAAAAGTATGAAAATATGGAGGTCTGGGAGCAAGAAAACACAATGGTAAACCTGCCAGTCAACCCCTAAAATCGAGTTTGAGGGTGTTTTTACACCAAAATACGACTTGGAAGACCAATTGCATCTCAATGTGCAAAATTTTGAGTTGTAACTATTCCAGGAATTTTTAGCCAGCAACTCAATGAGATGATGATTTGTGCAACGATATCCCGATCTGAATTATCAAGTTTAGCAGCATGTAGTTTAGCAAGATGTTATCAGCCTGTATATCGATGCTTATGGTATGTACACATTAATTAAAAAACTCAAGAATTAATTTTGACAATGCTAGATGAATTTAAATTAATTTAAAGCTCGTTATTTAGTGTCTCCTACAAGCGACATCAGGACTGACGAGGATATTCCACAGCAACTCTATTCGTTATTTTATTATGAGAAAAAAATATTATCAATTATTTATGTATCGATGATGACGATCAACTTTCTCTCTTGGTGTAAGGCATCACTTTAGTTACGCTAAGATGCACTGTTAAAAATTTGACACTTTTGCTGCATATTCACTACTCCACCACTTTTACAGAAAATGATCACTTCACTGTATTATGGAGCATTGGTCATTGGTCCAAATAGAGATATTCTATACAAGCGACGGAGAGACGATGCAGCAAAAGTTTCAAATTCTTAACAGTGTATACAGGGTGTCCCAAAAGGTCGTTTACAAACTTAACATGCTGGTCTGTCATATCATGATGAACAATATTAAATAGGGAACTAAGGGTCCCAAACGTCTTCCAAAGGAGATATGCGCCATTAAAGTTTAGGGTCCAAAAATTCAAATGATTATAAAAAACAGAAAAATTGGTCGATTCGTTTGCGGTTTTCACTAAAACTATTCTTCATGTCAGTGTTTTCTTGCAAATAAATTATAAAGATAAATTTCAAAAAATGTCGATAGAGGGCGCTTTAGACTTTGGAGTAACGATAAATTTGTTTTTACCATTATTTTTTGCATCTCATAAAATTTTTTTAGAAGCTTAGACATAAACTTAAATTTTGAGATAAAAATCTGAATCGTTGGGAGTGGTTAAGTAGCGCAAACTGAACTGTGTTCAAGGGGGGTGGGGAGGTTCAAATTTCAAAGGATTATAAAAAACGGAAAAATTGGTCGGTTTTCGCTAAAACTATTCTTTATATCAATATTTTCTTGAAAATAAATTTTACAGATATCTTTCAAAAAATTCCGTCAGAGGGCGCACTTTTTAGTAACCAACAACTAGTTTTAACCGTTATTTTTTGTATCTAATAAAATGCTTGTAAAAGTTCAAACTTAAATTTTGTGCTCAAAATCTGCATCGTTGTGAGTAATTAAGCGACCAAAAATTGAACTGCGTTCGAGGGGTGGGGAAGGTAACATTTTAACTCCTGAACACAGTTCAGTTTGCTCTTCTTAACCCCTCCTATCGATTTAGATTTTGAGCACAAAATTTAAGTCTAAACTTTTGCAAACATTTAATTAGATTAAAAAAAAAAAAAAAAAAAAAAAAAAAGTTTAAAAATAATTGTTGATATTCTAAAGTTTAAGGCGCCCTCTAACGGATTTTTTAAAATTTATCTTTAAAATTTATTTTTAAGGAAATATTGACATAGAGAATAATTTTAGCGAAAACCGACCAATTTTTCCGTTTTTTATAATCATTTGAAATTTGAACCTCCCCGCCCCCATTGAACACAGTTCAGTTTGCGCTACTTTACCACTCCTAACGATTCATATTTTCATCTCAAAATTTAAGTTTATGTCTAAACTTCTAAAAAAAAAATTATGAGATGCAAAAAATAACGGAAAAAAATAGTTGTACGTTACTCCAAAGTCTAAAGCGCCCTCTATAGGCATTTTTTGAATTTTATCTTTATAAATTATTTTCAAGATAATACTGACATAAAGAATAATTTTGGTAAAAATCGCAAATCAATTGACCAATTTTTCCGTTTTTTATAATCATTTGAAATTTGAACCTCCCCCCGCAATTCAGTTTGCGCTACTTAACCACTTCCAACGATTTAGATTTTGAGCTCAAACTTTAAGTTTATGTCTAAGCTTCTAAAAAAGTTCAATGAGATGCAGAAAATAATGGTAAAAACTAGTTTATCGTTACTCCAAAGTCTAAAGCGCCCTCTATCGACATTTTTTGAAATTTATCTTTATAATTTATTTTCAAGAAAATACTGACATAAAGAATAGTTTTAGTGAAAACCGCAAACGAATCGACCAATTTTTCTGTTTTTAATAATCATTTGAATTTTTGGACCCTAAACTTTAATGGCGCATATCTCCTTTGGAAGACGTTTGGAACCCTTAGTTTCCTATTTAATATTGTTCATCATGATATGACAGACCAGCATGTTAAGTTTGTAAACGACCTTTTGGGGCACCCTGCAGAGAGCAAGAAACAGATAAACAAACATATGTTATGTATACAGTTAAAAATTTTAAACTTTTGCTGCATCCTCACTCCACCACATTTATAGAAAACGATTACTTCACTATATTATGGAACATTCTCATTGGTCAAAATATTCTATAAAAGCCGTGGAGTGACGATGCAGTAAAAGTTTCAAATTTTTAACAGTGTGCTACGCGGAGAAAGGAGAAAGCGTGCGATGTCTTACCTGTATCCGTGCCTCGTTCAATTTTGTGATCCTCGCTAACTCTTCTCTGCAGTAGATGTCTGGGTAGTGGGATTTGGCGAAAGCGGCTTCCAGCTCTTGTAGCTGTTCTTGGGTGAAGGTCGTCCTGTGTCGACGTCGGGCGGGGGTGGGGGGACACGTACTCGCGCTGCCACCGGGCGTGGATGTGGGAGGGGTGAGGCTGCTGGCCGAAGTGACTAGGGTGGGACTCGTCTCTACTTTCAGTTTCTTGAAGGCACCTTCTGTTGCGGCTGTCAGAACTACGAAAGGATTGAAACAATAAATATAATATAAAAGTAAAAAGAACTTGAAAAAAAAAAAAAAAAAAAAAAAAAACACGCTTTTCCAAGTAATTAATTTTTATCTTAAAAATTACTCGCAATTTCATGGTTGCATTTTATGTTGTTCCATTTCAGGATGGAGTAGGCCTCGATTATGGAAGATTTACAACTGATTTAAGCCCAGTAAAAAGCACGGACAAGTGAATTTATTAAAAGGAAATGTTGTGTCTCAGTTTCTATTTAAGATATGGCAACAGGGAAGGAAAAATTCATTGTTTAAATTGCCTATTAATTAAGGATTTCTAAATTATTTTCTCGACGATAATCACAATTTAATTAATATCAATCTGTTAATTGATAATTGTGTTCTGGCAACATGAAAATAGTGTAATTTTATCGATAACTTACAACTATACACAATCTTTAGATCTTTAGCGCATCAGGAAATGAGTAAAAAATGAATTGCAAAAATATATCTTTACATGCAAGAACTAAATTAAGTTAAATAAAAGCGTGCAATAGAATACAAACCGTGATATTAATCAAAAGAAGACATCATAATTTGCTAAGGCTCTTAAATGTATTGAACGCTTTTAAAATCTTACAACAAACAGACGGGGGACCGATGTAAAACTTATTCCTACAGGAGAGTACTTATGTGCGGAGTCAGGATTTTTTTTACAATATCTTCTTGTTTGAGTTCCAAATATTACCGGATAGATGGCTCAGCGCTGTCAAAAATTGTAATTTTGCTGAAACTAACATTTCAAATTCTGAAACAAAAACCACTTTTTTGGCTTTTTAACATTTAAACAGAATGAAGGTTAAAAGCTGAGTGAATCTTAAACCATATTCATACATTAGTTTTAACATTCTAGAAGTTTGAGACTCCGAAGCTTCATCTATCGTTAACCTTTGAAACTAAAACAAGAAAGCTTAGTAAGTAAATTCTTCAAATTTTACACGTTAATCCTCTCATCAATAACTTAAATAGTTGTCTCGGTTTACTTATTATGGAATTTTAAAAAATGTTTCCTCCTATTATAGTAGATTTTCATAATAGAACCTCATTTTTACATTTTGTAAAACTTAAACATTTAATAATCAATTTAAAGTTTAGGAGCAGATGTTACTTGAAAGGTAAAACAGCATCAAAATGAAAGTTCAGATGTCCTGAGCATTCTCTTCGCATTAACTCCAATGCTAAATTTAATTCTATCAATAAGTACGGAATAATGTTGTACTTCTTCCATGCTCACTCTAAATTCTCAATTCGTCACCTAATTATACCTCTTTAGACAGCAAAATTACTCAGAAATTTTCAATAGAAATATAGATGCAATCAACGAAAGAGACAGGCCGCAACACTTCATCGATCTCATTTGCTTTTCCTCTTACCTCTGAAAATTTCAGAATTCTTTTAATTTATTTTTTTGTTTATTGAACACATACCTCTGGCTTATATGCTTGCCATGAGAGACTACTTTTAAGACATCGTCAATATACAAGGATGAGATTGCACAAGGAAATTTACAACACCAAAGAATTACTTCTGGGAGCTCCACAAAGTGTGTACAATGTAACCAGCGGGAGTCGAACCTACAGAACTCCTATGCTCTCAAGCGATTTGCGGCGTGCTGCCTTAACCACTCGGCCACGGAGACCCCTTCAGAATAGATCAGCTTCAACCACGTGATCCCCAACCCACCAAATTTTATTCAACCAATCATAATCGAAAATTTGTAGCCAGTATTAGGGACCAACCAATCAATTAGCCAAATTTGAAGGGCAAACAAAAAACATTTCTGATGTGACGTCAGTTGAAACTGATATTTCTTGCGGACCGAAGGTCACAAAATAAATAAATAAACACAAAATAGAAGTATAGTTACAACGCTATCAACGAAAAAGGCAAACAGCAACATTTCATCGATCTCATCTTCTTTGTTGCTTACTTTCATCATGATAATTCGGCAATTGGGGGAAAAAAGCATCACGTGACAACTAGGAATTTTTTCTTTTTAATGTGTGTGTGTGTGGGGGGGGGGGGGAGGAGTCGAGTCATTCATTCCCATATCAGCATTGACAAAATACCTCCATATATATACAAGGAGAGCTTCCCATCTTGCAAATATCTTCCCTTACACAACAAAATACATAAAACTGAAATAGTAGAAAAATGTACATACTATACGACAATATCGATATTAAAAAATTAATACAGATATGTATTTTTAGACATATTTGTAGAATCGTAGGGAAACGTACATTCTGAAAATGTTAAAAACGAAGATTGGAATCAGGCAATTTTGAACAGCATTTTTGAAACACCTTTTAAAAAGAAACAATAATGACATTCTTTTTAAAAATTGATTTAAAAAAAGGGAAGGGGGACAAGAAATTCTAGAAATCGATTTAACAAAATTAGCTAATTTCTAATTTCTATAGTAATAGTTTCCTTCATTAACATAATGGAGCTTTATTTTTCTTGTACTTTTTACAAATTTCATTTTATATAACTAGATGGCACCACTATGAACATTATCAGCTTGTTGAATTGGGTTGACTAGAAGCTTATCATTAAAGCTTATTATTAAATCACATTACTGTCGGAAATATGTTTTTAAATAAAATTTGAGCCGTTGAGGAACAATTAAAAATAAATTTCGTGCATACAAATTTACGTATTCTAAAAAGGAATCTAAATAATCAAGTTTAAACATATCAGTTTGTTTATGTATCCATATAAGATCAAAATTATAATATTATAATAAATATTAAAGATTATTAAATTGCCCAATTCATTCATTGCTCCTTGTTCTTCATTTCTGTATTGTTTCTGTATCGTTCTGAAGTCGAAGTACATAATTTTATCTTAGATGCATATATTTTCCATTGTTAATGATAGATAGCATAAAAGATTATGCGAACTTATGTCATTGTTGATAATAATAAACATAAAATAAGCATGAAAATTTTTGCCTTTGTTAATAATCAACAACTTTAAAGAAATATGGACATTCTTGCTATTAATAATAAACAAATTAGTAATAAACAAAAAAGTAAATAAACTACATATTTTTGCATTGTAAGTAATAAACAACATAAAGTAAAAAAGCACACTTTAAAAATTAACTAATGAATAAAAATTGATTCAACATTTTCGTCATTGTTAATAATAAACAATATAATATCAATGCATACGTTTGCAACATAAAGTGATATACAGTTACATTATAGTGTAGGGGAAGATGGGGATTCTTAAGCCACTTTTTAAATTTTAATTTTTTTAAATTTTTTATAATTTCTTACAACAAAATACAATATTAAAAATGAAAATTTGATAATTTTTCTTCAACTGAAAACCACTTTCAATTAATTTTGATCTATTTTTCTATGCCTAATTAAGTTTTACTTTTTTTTACATCGTGGCTCAAGTATCCCCATGGAGGGCATACTTGAGCCATGGTGAAGGGATACTTGAGCCAGTACGGAAAATTACCGACAAAAGTAATTTTTTTCGCTTTATTTTTGCACAAATATTTCACAGAATGATAAATTATGATGCATAAAGTCCTTCAAAACCAATTGAGATTAGAATTCAGATGTTTCAGCTCTTTGGCAACATGTATGAAGAACAAATTCAGAATGGTTGTAAAACCACACATCTTTTTTCTTTTACCTACATGATAACTCAGTAGTGCTCTCGGTACTTACGTATTAACCGCAGCTACAAATTTGGCGCTTAAAAAAAAAAAAAAAAAAAAAAAAAAAAAAAAAAAAAACCGCCAATCTACACTTAAAATGTTTGCGACAAATTATAAAATAAAACACTTTATTTAAAATCTAAGCATTTTCAAAATTCAAAACACTTTATTTAAAAACAAAAGTAGTCAATCGGATTTCGGTGCAAAATGGGCCGTTATAGAGTTTAACTCCTGTATGATCGCTCCTGAAAAAATGAAATTGCATCTTGTTCTGTTTTTAGCAAATCTATAATACGCGTTTTTGTAGCACTAAAAAATGGCGTCAAAAAGCAGCAAACATCAAGGCAACAAGGAGTCCAAACGATTGTACGCGTGCGAACAAGATTGCTCTTTATTGGCGCAACTTCAGCTGCGGTGGCGTTAATACGCAAGTACCGTGCCCTCTGTTGGAGACAATAGAAGTCATTTCTTTGATTTAAAAAAAAGTTACAGTAACAGAGGTTACAATTTCAATATAAAATATTAATCTTAATATATTATATTAAAAAATAAATATTTAATATGTTGGACCTAATTAATTAAAGTATTAGAGATTATTTTACATTTATCTAGACAGGCTATTTTGTTAGTCAAAATGAAAAATAAAATGGATATTTTCATTTAAAAAAATTCATTTTTAAACATTTTTTTTCTAAGTCATTTTTTAAAATTATTAAAAAAATTATGCTCCCTTTTATCCAGAAAAAAAATCTATTAGTGAATATAAGGACGTAATTTTATTTTTTTGTTTATTTTACCCATCTCTAATTTCCTAGTGGGATGGTTGAGCCATGGCTCAAGTATCCCCATTACCACTATTTTTGTTTATCAGAGTTTTACTAAGTAAAGCATGCAGCTATTTGAGCTATTTTAGATTCAAAATACAATTGAGATTATACTTATTAAATTTATATATATTGTTGCAATTTTAAACAAAACTTTGATAAAAAAAAAAAAAAAAAAAAAAAAAAAATTGCACTTAAATATTTGATTTAGATAGGGAAAAACAACTATTAATCATCATACTTTCAAAATGGTACCAAGGTATGTGATTTCTTTTTGCATGTTCAGAACTATAAATATGTTACCATATTGCCAGTTTTAGAAAGAAAAATTAACCAACTGTAGAAATAATAGGGGTGGCTCAAGTATCCCCTATGCTCAAGTATCCCCACTCTCCCCTACAGTACAACATAAAATGAATGTATACAGTTTTGTCTTACTAATAATAAACAGCAGAAAATGAATGTAAATATCTTTGATACTGTCAAATTTTTATATAGTTTCTTGCTATTGTCATTATTAATAAACAGACATATTTTTACTTTGTAAAAAAGAAATAGCATAAAATAAGCATGCATGATTTCATTATTGTTAATGATAAACAACATAAAACTAATGTGTACAATTTTGCCATTTTTAATAATAAACAACATAAATTGCTTTATTTGTAGCCTTAATAATAAATAATATAAAATTAATACATATATTTCCTCATATTTCATATTAAACAACATAAAATGAAAACGTACATTTTTGTTATTTTTAATAATAACAACATAAATTGTATTTTTTTTATATTTTTAGTAAAAAACAACATAAAATTAATATAGATATTTTTGAGCATCAAATAATTATGTTGCTCATTATTATTTTTGCGTGTAAAAAATTAATATTTATTGAAAAAAAAACCTTCAAGAATATTAGTATTAAAGGAAAATTAAGCATGAAAAAAAAAATTAAACTTAAACTTTTACTATATTTTTCTAATAAAAGAACCAACATAGCTGAGTGAGATACGTTTTACAAAGTGTTACTTTTAATTATTATTTATACATTGTAAAATTTTTGGACTGAAATGTTTTCAAGATACAAATATCATAGAAATGAAGGGTTCAGGATATTAGAATTTTACATTCTTTAAAATTTCCGAAATTTCTTTTTACTGGAAAATATTCCATGATAGTGATTACAAGTGTTCATTCTTTAGATTTTTTAAAAAAAAAGTTATATATTTACAGGGAGTTTATCCAGATAATTTAATTTATTTCATTAAATGATAATTTCGTAACCGCAATTATAGAGAACAGGTCCATTACTAATGGATCATTAAATGGTAATCTCATAACTGTAGTTTGAGAAAATAGGTGTACTACTTATTTATTTCATTAAATTACAATTTCATAATTAAGGTTATAGAAAAGAGGTGTATTATTTATTAGGGAAGTTTTATATTTTTCTTAAATGATAATTTCATAATGATGACTTCGGAGAAGAAATGTGTTATTTATCCAGATAATTTTTTTTTCATTAAATGATAAGTTCTTAACTGCAATCACAGAGGTCCATTACTAATGGAGACAATTTTAAATCATTTTTATTAAATGTCAGTTTCATAATTGCTGTTTGAGAAAATAGGTGTTTTACTCAAATAGATAATTTTATTAATTTAATCAAATTACAGTTTCATAAAGATGACTTCAGAGAAGAAATGTGTTATTTATCCAGATAATTTTATTACATGATAATTTCATAATATTGACAACAGAGGAGGGATTGAATGTTTATCCGGATAATTTTACTTATTTCATTAAATGAGAATTTCGTAATATCAACCACAGCGAACATGTCTATTACTAATGGAGACAATTTTCATTAATTTCATTAAATGTTACTTTCATAACTGTAGTTTCAAAAAATAGGTGAATTACTTATCTAGATAATTTTATGAATTTTATTAAATTACAGTTTCATAAAGATGATTTCAGAGAAGAAATGTGTTATTTATCCAGATAATTTTATTAAATGATAATTTCACAATGATGACTTCAGAGAAGGGATTGAATATTTATCCAGATAATTTTATTTATGTCATTAAATGATAATTTCAAAACTGCAACAACAGGGAACAGATCCATTACTAATGGAGACAATTTAAAATCATTTCATTAAATGTTAGTTTCATAACTTCAGTTTGAGGAAATCGGTGTACTACTTATCTAGATAATTTTATTAATTTCCTTAAATTACAATTTCATAAAGATGACTTCAAAGAAGAAATGTGTTATTTATGTAGATAAATTTATTAAATGATAATTTCATCATGATGACTACAGAGAAGAGATATATTATTTATTCAAATAATTTTATAATTACATTAAAAGATAATTTCATAAAGATGGTTACACATAAGAGACGTGTTATTTATTCAGATAATTTTATAATTTCTTTAACCTCATCACAAAGAACGTACCGTATAAGTGACGTCAGGAAGGATGTGCAAAATTCTTTTTTTTTTTTCTTTCAGAAATTTTGTACAAAGTTCTTTATTTTTTTTTTATTAATTAAAGAAATTTTGCTATTATATCGGTCAAAGATTTTTATTTACAAGCACTGATGCATAAAGATTAAAAATTCTGTATGTAACACTCATCGCCAAGAAGTTAAATGATTATTTTTAAAATTATGGCTACAAAGAATTGGTGTATTACATATTGCAAAATAATTTGATTAATTTTTTAATTAAATTTTTCTAAATAATAATTCTGTAATTGCCGTTGCAAGAAAAAGGTGTGCATTACTTATCAGGTAATATAATTTCATTACATCTATTACGATATCTTTATGAATATGATCACTTAATAAGATAAGTTTTAATACATTTAGTAATTAAAAATTGCACACACAATTAAATTAGTCAAAAATATCTACTTAAAAGTCTAAAAGATTAAAAGATCGGTACAGGGTACTCATCATGGAAGGGTTACAAAATAATTAGTTCAAAATTATGGTTACAGACAGAAAATGTATTACATATACAGATATTTTTATTTCTGAATGATAATTTCATAATTATAATTACTGAAAAATTGCATTATTTATATGATAATATAATTTCATTAAATTAAATATGATAATTTCATAATTGTGTTTACAAAGATAAGGCGTTGAAATTATTCAGATAACTTTATAATTTCTTTAAAGAAAATTTCAGAGTTATTGTTATGGCGAAGAGATGATTATTTATTCAAATCATTTTACTTCGTGAATTGGCTTAATGATAATTTTATTTATTTTATAGATCGTCAGCTATTCATGTAGTTCAAGCACACATGCACACATACATGAACACACACTTGAACACATATGTGACACGTATACTTGCACCCACACAAAAAAGAGACAGAAAAAAAATATATATAACTATTTTTATAACTTAAGTTTTATTATTATTATTTTTTAAAGTTTTATATTATTTGCAACTTTATTGGACATCATATTTGGATATCATATTCTTTTGGAAATTTTACTCTAAAAAAGTCCACCTACATACTCATTCATAACCATTAATGTGAAGCAAAATATGCTCCGTGTAAAGAAAAAAAAAATACTTTTATTCCAGTTTCATATGATGCTGCTTTTATATTAATTCTAGGAAATTCACAGATTGTAAAACATTTTTGCCTTATTCCTCTCCATTTGGATTATTAATGTATTTCTGCATTAAAATTTCTCGTGGTGTTCATTCATATTTATAACACTTGAAATTTATGAGTTCTATTTTCTGCGAGATTACTACGAGCTTTTGCTCTGGCAATAAAAAATTTCCCGGTTTTTATGCGCTATATTCAACGTTGTTTCCGAAATATGAGGAGAATTGTTCCCAACTAATATATTGCAAGAATATTCATTTGTTCCTCTTTAAGAATTGTTTTTATGAATAGAATTATAAAGCTCAGGCTTAACTTTTACTGGAAATGGCAAATTTCTGGATTTTCTTCTCTACGATATTCGTATAAACGAAAATACTCTGATTTTAATAACGAATATTGAGAGTTATTTTCATTATTTTAAAATTTTGCTTTGTATCTTTTTACTTTTTTTTCACGTCTAAGAGGTAGAAAATGCGTGTAATTGAAAATCTAGTATTCAACTTTAAATATGTTCTATAAGTATTTTATTCTATAACTGATCTGACGTTCTATTGATTGATTTTTATGGAGAAAATGTATTATTAAAAAATTATTTCTTCCCAATATATATAAAAATGAAAGCAATCTTATTCTGATAATGAATAACTGAAAGCTATTTAACGAGAAAGATTTAAGGATGATTACATTTATATTCGTAAAAACTGTTTCGATTCGTGAGGTTAGAAACTTGGAATTTGTAAAATGAAAAAAATTAACTTTAAATATGTCCTACAGATTTTTAGTCCCGAATCGATTAGCCTTTTGATTATGAGTAAGGTTTTCATATTGAATATTATCGATTAGTTCAGAATTCTCATATATGCATATATATCAAACAAAATGGGATTTCTGAAGTAATCGATAGAAATCAATCAACGAATCTTTATCTTAATGAAAAGGAGAGCCGATTCCGAGCTAAAACAGCTGTCGGACATAAAAAGTTGGGATCGATTTAGGGCCGCCACTCACAATGGAGACAGTTTCCAACCGAAACGAATAGCAAACAAGAAAGAAAAAATCATGCGTCAAACATAGATTACGAAGCCTTTTCTGCCACAATCAGAATAATGTAACAAAACTACTCCGCTTAAAAAATTAAAGTAATATGTCTCAATTCTTCATATGGAAATGCATAAAGCATTTCAAAACTGAATTTCGGTTGTTCCCATCTACAATCGGAAAATTATCCGATTTTTTTAGCAGCCTTGTATATGATATAGAGATTTGTATCTATTAACAAAATGCATTTCAAAATTTATTTCATTTAAGAGACACAATATTTCAGTATAAAATTCCCCTTCAGCAATTTCCTCTAATGAGGAGAATGGTATGCGAATACTTTTGTGCAGCCCTATATATGAGATATAGAATTTATATATAAATATTAATATGCAAAAAACCAATTAAATTAATTAAATTTAAAAGCGCATACCGAATTTTAAAACCTACTCTCCAGCAATTATTATGTAAAGACACTACTGTAATCGATTTCCCCTGTATGACCCTTTAAATTATAAAAAATGTTATTAATGCTCTGTTTTAACGTGATCGTCATGAAATTCAGTGATTTATATCAGTTTCAATACATTTGAAGTAGCGTAATGTCATTAAAATATTCTCCACACGATTCTTCCCCATATACCATAATGTAATCGAATTCTTTTGAGTGTCCCTGCAAACGAACCATTAATCTACAAGCTTCATATGCAATACCAAAAATGTTTTGGTGACCCTAAATAAGCTTTATCAAATGTATGAAAATACGACTATATTTACGGGAAGTAGAGCATGGACAGACGGGCAAATAAACCGAATGCATAAATACTTTTCAATTTTGTTGGAAAGCTCTAAAAAGGTTTTTACGAATAGAAATGTAATCTTCTTAAAGCGGGACTCATAGTTAAATAGATTTCAATTATTCGTTATAAAAATCAGATTGCCTTCGTTTTTATATATATCACATAGAAATGATTAAAAAAAATAGTATGATATAATATAATGCAAGATAAATAATAGAATACATACATTATATATAATAGCTACGAAACTTATATGAATGAAAGTTTTTTAATTTGAACCATAAATAAGAAAAAGTTATTCAACAGCATTTTTTAACTTTCGCTTTCGTTTGAGACTATTTTTTAATCTACAACAACGCAAAAATTGTAAATGATTAAATATATAAAAAGTTAATCTTAGAGTTTAACATTCCAAAGTTGACTAATCTCGAATCATTTCGCCTTTTGATAAGATTTATCGATTGATATAATTATCGAATGCAGCCAAGAAACCTGTTATAATAAATGTTATTTTTTTATGAAATACACGTCGAAAGAAAAAAAAAAAAAGCCTGTAAATTTGCTCCTTTCACGCCGAAATAAGCGCGAAATTTTTGAGAGGATTGCTAATGGGATTTTAGGCTAATATCTGTTGATGACACCTTTATGTAGGCTTTCTCATGTACCAATATTTTACAGTATTAAAACAAGTTGGAAATTGCACGTGAAGCGTAGCAAATGAGGGTGCGTTCGTACGATAACGAAGTTTTAAAAATATCACTCTCATATATCAATCTCATAAAATTGTAAATAATTACAATTAAAATGCGCACCAAACAATGTTCTCCCTATACCATTATGCAATGGAATACTTTTGTGTGGCCTTGTAAATCAATAACAAATATTCTCCGCACCACAGATTATGCAAAACGTATATTATAATATGTACTTTATAGATGCATATCAATTTTATTACGTGCGAATGAGTGTAACACCATTAAAATGCATTTGAAACATTTTTCCCCATTAACCATGATGTAACGGAATACTTTTGATTGTCCCTGTAGTTGAACTATGCATCTGATTTCGATAAAATTTGAAATAACTCGACAAAATTATGTAATAATTATGTATTTAAAATTTCAAACGATTAACTTTTTTCCCCATTGACCGTAATGTAACGGAATCCTTTTGATTGTCCCTGTAATTGATCTAAGCATCCGATTTTCATAAAATTTGAAATGACACGACAAAATTATGTAATAACTATGTATTTTGAATTTCAAACGATTCAGTTGGGTAGTTTTTGCGTTGTTATATGCGGAAAGACCGACGGACGGACAGACAGACAGACAGGCGGACGGACTGAACGACAACAATAGGTGCTACGTATTTACATAATTACGAACGTACCGAGGGACACAGTACTTTTTAAACTATTTTTTCAATTTTGAATAATATTGTAATATCTACAATGGCATTATACTTAAAAATAAAATGCAAATATAAAAATTTCTGAATTAGGAAAAGAAACCTGGCAATTATTGAGCAAGCAATAGTTATGTAAATATGAACATGGAGAAAAATCACTTTAAAGTTTTCATTTGCAGAAATAGCATTTTTTAACTTTTAACTTCTGTAAAGTTCATGCACAATTGTAAAAAACATACATAAATTAAAGTAGATATAAACACTTGTATATATTTTAATCACATATCTGAGGTACATTAATGACATTAGTGAGGTAATGTTTTAAAATGTTTAATCACAGAAAAATTAAAAATGAGAAAATTGTCTTATTTGTGTTTTCCTGCACCCAAAAGTATGAAAACATGGAGGACAGGAAGCAGGAAAACACAATGGTAAACCTACGTGTCAACTGCTAAAATAGGGTTTTCACCTGTTTTCTAACAAGATATGACTTGTGAGACCGATTGCTTTTTAATATGCGAATACAGTTTTAACTAAATCTGGAAATTTAGCCATGAACTCAATGAGATGATTGTTTGTGGTGCCGTGGCTAGTTCCATAAGTACAATGTAAAATAAAACGGATGATATTACGGAGATTGTACTGGCAATCGGGACGCCAGTGCGATTCATTGTTTTTTAACGGAAAAATTTCCGTAAATTCCAGAAAATTTTCCAAAAATAAAACGGAAAAATTTCTGGTATTTATGAAAAATCTTCAGTTAAAAAACAGTAAATTGTACTGACGTCCCAATTGCCAATACAATATCCGTAGGACGGACTAATATACGGATTAACACCAATATCCGTAAAATCGTATTTTTTTTTTTTTTTTTTTTTTTTTTTTACAGTATAATTTTACAAGATATCTTCTTAAACCTTTTCCCTGTATCATGTTTTTGTAGTTTTTTTTACTGTGATGACACACAGCATTTAAAATTTTCCTAACTTGAATGCTGAAACTTTTTCATAACATAAATAATATAATCACCATTTAAATGATAAATATTTTAAACAGGTTTGCCTTACCTCCATTTTGGACGTGCCTAAGCGTGGAGGAGGTTACGGAGGTCGGCATTGTGTAGAAAACCATTCGACGACCCTGAACAGCTGCATAACAAAAGAAAAGAAAAAAAAAATCATTTCAATTTCAAAATATGAAAAATGAAAAGTAATTTTACTGATTTCCATTCTAAAAAAATATATAGAAACAGTTTTTGGAATGTAATATGCTCTCCCCTTTTCAATGTGAGTTGAAAAAGCGGAGCTTGAACATGGACTTTTGGCAAGGCAGACATCAGCCGTCGGTATTTGCCTAAAATAATCATCTTTTTTTCTCCAAAGAATAAACAGAAGCTTTGCCATAGCAATCAAAAAATGTTAAATCATAATAGCAGCCTTGTAATAAAAATAAAAATATTGATCGGGAGGCGACAGCATATACAATCACCTCATCGAGTTCACTGATAAAAATCTCGATTCACATATAGAAACGAAATTGATCTGCCAAGTCATATCTTGGTAGAGAACATCTAAAAACCCGATTTTAACGGTTGATTCGTAGGTTTACCATTGTGCTTTTCTGTACCCAAAAGTATGAATACATGGAGAATTGGAAGCGGAAAAACATAATGGTAAACCTATGAGTTAAACAATAAAATCGTGTTTTTAAGTGTTTTTCACCAAGAAATGACTTGGCAGACCGATAGCGTTTTAATATGCGAACCTAGATTTTCAGCCGTAAACTCGATGAGATGGTTGTTTGCGCTGTCACCTCCCGGTCTAATACATTGAGAATTGATATCATATAAAATAAAACATATTTACAGAGTTCAGATATTTGTATTGAATGCTATCAAATAAGTTTTATGGCCTTTCCAAACTCCGGATTCGAGCATCGGCACTCGTCATTGCAGTGTGAATTCTTCGTAACTCGTACCAATTGGTTACACATCCAATAATTTGTTTATCGGCCAAAAACATCAATTACGAAATTTTAACTTGAAATTTTCCGTTTTCTATCAGTTAAGAATAAATATTTCTATTTTCTGTAAATTGAAATGGAAGATTTCCGTTTGTCTGTTTTGAAAGGAATACTTCCTGTTTTAACAGAGAACGAATAAGAATAAAAAGTAAATCTTCCGTTTATCCCCGGAAAATTTACGACTTTCATTCAAAACAGACTGTTCCTTTTAAAATACAGAAATTTCACATAAAATACACCGTATGTATATATAGAGAACTTTAGAACTTTTTCTTTTCAGTGCATGAACATACATGGTATAGAGATATGTGTCATTTCAACTATGTTTTTATTTTCGATATGATCTTAGATGAATTATAAATTTTTATTCATTTAGATGTTTATCGAAGATAAAAAAGGTTTAGATGAATAAAAATTTATTAAATCCATTAGATTTTTATATCACAAGGTTTTAAGAACTTCACCTTTTATATAAATATTTTAATAAACAATTTACTTGAGAGAGGTGTTACAAAAAAGTAAAAACAAATAACATTGACATGTTTTGGTTCCAATCTTATAAGAACCATAATCATAATAAAACGAAAAATACAAATCGTCTCACGGTCAATACAAATGACACGCGACAATGAGATGTAAACAAAAACCACGCATTCTATCGTAGAAAAAAAAATGTATATATATATATATATATATATATCTGAAATTATTTTCTAGTTTGGTACATCCCATTCAACCTTTCACGAGGAATTTATTCATTAACTCTAACGATAACTTAGGTATAATAAAAGAAGCAATATTATTATAAACAAAATTTTCACACGTATAAATTTCAGTGGACTCTGTTATAACGGACTTAAGACAATAATTTGATACGAAACAATTTTCTTTCATTAAACAGAATTTTTATCCCCTCATCTAAATATAATCTAGTGTAGAGTGACCAAATTTAATATCGGATTCATGTTCACTTTTTCTGATTCCTAGCGTTCTGCCAGTCACGCCTATGCAATAATTTAAGTCACTTTTTTCTGTGATCCTCATGTCCTGTAGGATCAACTTGCTTATTAAGGGAGCCCCGAACCCCATTTTCGGCCAAAAATCATCAAAAGTTCAAAAAAATTTTTATCTCAGAAAACGATAATATATATATTTGCGAATATCATGCAAAATTTCAGACCTCGGGGACACTTGGAACAGGTAGCAAATGAGCTTTTTAATTGTAGTCACTAGAGTTTAAAAGACTAGTGGCCATTTAAAATGTGTTTTTCTGAGAATGACTTTTTTCATATTTTGTCTAAGTTCAAAGTACTAAGGCTCAGTGGTAAAAGGATTTAGAAACAAAGTGTTTATGTTTTTAGGATCTTAAAAAAATTTGCAACAAAAGTAAGGAGAGATATTTTTTTTTTTTTTTTTTTGACTATTTCTGAAAATTTTACATAAATTGGTAAACATGAAAATTATAACGAATTTAAGGAAATTTACCATGCGTAATTCTTTTTTTTATTATTTTTTAGCTGATTAAAATAGAAAATTAAAAATATCTCTCCCTAGGTCTTTTCCATATACTATAATACTATTTAAGAAATTTTAGTAATACTAAAATATTGAAAATTGAATGAGGAGTAGTAATTTTAAAAAGTGTATTTTTCGACAAAAAAAAAAAAAAAAAAAAAAAAAAAAATCATAAAAATCCCCATAAAAATATACTTTTAAATAAAAAGTAATTTTTTTTTTTGCTAATTATTCCTTACAAAAATATTCTTAAATAGTACACCAAAATTCATTACTTTAAAATCAATAATAAAAATTTTGGGTTTTTTCTTATGGATCTCCCTTAAGTAAACCCTTTAATTTTGGTGGCGGCGTCACAATCAATCCAACATTAAACTTTTAAATTTAAATTTTAACTTCTCAAAACTGCCTTTCAAATATAGAAATGAAACTCTTTTAAATTTTGTAGGATCTCTTCCTTTATAGGATCTTTTTTTTTTTTTTTTTTAAATCTCTTCCTTGAATAAGTAACTCTGGACTTTGTGGCTTAGGTTTCCCTTTTCTATAATAATTTATTAATTTAAGGATGTTGCTTATTTTATACCGATTAGAACCTGCAATCTAATGGATAATATCCATCTTCTTATTTAAGAAAACATCAGAACAAACCTTAAAAGCTCTGTCAACCATGAAATGAAAAGTGGAGAATTTATAACAAAAAGGTGAACATGCGGAATTCTGTATAATATCGTGTCTTTGAATTTTCTTTCTATAAATTGCTGTTTTCAATGAACCCCCTGTCTAATTAAAAAGGTATCTAAAAATGGTAAACTACAATTCTCTAGTAATTCAGTAAATTGAGTATTTCTATCTAGTTTATTAACTTTATGAACAAAACTAAGCAAAGAACCCATCCGCCTCTTCTAAACAAACGAAAAAAAATCATCAACATAACTTTTCCAAAAAATAGAAACTTTATCGAAACTTTCGAAATTTTTTTTTTCATATGCTCTCATTTTGAATTCCGCTAGAAAGCCAGAAATAGGAGAACCAATTTTAAACCCTATTTTTTGCTTATAAATTTTCCCATCAAACACAAAGAAACTACCATTTATGATCAACTGTAAGCTACTTTTCAATTTCATTTTTATATTTTCACTAAACTTTTCTGAACTATACATCAAATCATTAATGTAGGAACTAATTTCAGCAGCGTCAATTGATGGAAACAGTGACTTGACATCCATACTTGCCATAATGCAATTTTGAGAAATCTTGATATGTTTAACAAATTTGGCTGTGGAATAAACAATAAAGCCCGAAGGTGGTAAATCCTTCAACAATAAGATAAATGTCTTTTTCAAAAAATAGGTTGGTGCTTGACGTCTCATAACTATGGAGCGCAATGGATAGCCTTCATTATTACTCTACCAACAAGACGTGGAAGGACACCTTATTTATTGATTCTTAATTTCACTTTCATATAATCCGGCCAGTAGACTTTCTCGATAATATATTTTAATCTACTTTAAATTTCATTAAATGTACATTTAATGGCTAAAGAACATTTCTTCTCTTCAGTAGTTTTTAAGCATTTTATTACAATAATCTTACGATTCATTACTGCAATCCTGTTAGATTTATCTGTGTTTATGAACAGAATATCTATTTCTTTTTTCAGCTTTTTAACTATTTTCAAATCACTATTAATAAGCTTTTCATAAGCTATTAATTCTTCTTATGTACTTATCAACTTCTGTAAAAATGACATTTCTAGTTTCCACCTTGTTTCAGTTCTAACTCACTCTCTTAAATATTCTGCTTCCATCACTATGATTTTCACATCATTTCTCTGTTCAAACATGTCAATGTTAGCTGTTTTTAATTTTTTGTAACACCTTTCTCGAGTAATATAAATTGTTTAGATGAATAATTTTGAGGCTTCCTTTATATAAGAAGACAACTATAAGAACGAAGATTCTCGAGAATTGTAACAAAAGTAACTTTTTCAAACAGAAATCCAGAAAGCAATGTTTAGTCATCTTAATGTTATTACAATACCTTATTAAGTAATTTATTCATAGTATACGAAAATGTATTATAATTAATACATGATATATCTTTTTTTTTCTTTCTTTGTTCATTTCGTTATGTCGCAGAGATGTCGATGACTTCATTCAAAAAATTTGTACGTGTTTTTACTTCTCCAGGCTGTTAGTTTATCATTATCTTCTTTGTCGTTTTATTATTTTTTAGTTGACCATGAATTGTTGACCTAAGGACAATAAACATTTATGAATTAATAAAAGAACTAATGAACTTTTTTGAGAGATGGTGGAGGAAGTGGAAGACTCCCATTTGAATCGTAAAAATTAAACCTCGTGGATTTTGTGATCAAAATCTTGTTGTTTCTAGTTGAACGTAAACAGAATGTCCAGATATGTATCCAACAAACATAGAGGGTTGTTACTAGACATAAAAAGAAAAAAATGCCATAAAACATGGTGTTGCAAATCACTATTTAATCAAAAAATAGAGGGAGCTCTGCCCTAACTCAAATTGAATTAGGGCAGAGCTTCCTCTATTTTTGCTTATTATTGAGAGTAATAACTTGACGGTAATATGCAAAATAATACATGCAAAACAATTATTTTTTCCTGGATTTTAACAGGCCTCGAACGAACCAATTGAAATTTGTAAAAAATCTTTCACACAAACATACACACAAAAGAGGAATGCAATGTTTAATCTTTCTGAATATCATGAATTATTTTCTTGGACCTAAAAATACCATGGAGCTATGAATAAAGAACTGATAAATGCTTAAACGAGTGAAGTTATAACTGTACCGTTTTCGGTAGGGGTTGGTTGCTGTCAAGAAAAAAGTTGCACTAGTAAATTTAAATACAGGGTGAGCAAAAAGTCCGTAAAAACTTTAAAAATTCATAAAAACCGAAAAAATAACCGAAATGAAAAACGGTTTGCAGGGTTAGTATCTATAGGTCACGGGGATTTTTTTAAGACATGAAAAAAAAAAAAATTCAAAAAACAGCCAATAGGTGGCGCTGACGTACCCAAATCAAAGAAAAGATACCCAAATAAAGAACAGAATGTTTCCAAATCGTTTATTTGACCTGCATGTGTTCCACATGACCACCACCACAGGGGATGACACATTGGAGTCGAGTCAGAAATCCAGCAACTGCAGAGTGTAGTAGGTCTGGATGTATACATGACACTTCTCGCCGGATTGCATCTTTCAGCTCCGACAGATTAGACGGACTAGATCGATACACTCGGGATTTCAAATACCCCCATAACCAGAAATCTGCTGGGGTCAAATCTGGAGACCGAGGAGGCTATGGGAACTTGCAACCCCTGCTGATGATATTGTCTTCCCCGAATGTCTGTATCAGGAATTCCTTGACAGATGTACCAATGTGATAAGGTGCTCCATCTTGCATGAGGGTACACGACATTTCGGTCCCGCCATTTCGGTCCCGCCGTTTCGGTCCCGCCGTTTCGGTCCCGAGACATTTCGGTCCCTGGACATTTCGGTCCCGAGACATTTCGGTCCCGAGACATTTCGGTCCCGAGACATTTCGGTCCCGAGACATTTCGGTCCCTTGCCATTTCGGTCCCTGGCCATTTCGGTCCTTAATCATTTTGGTCTCTTGCCATTTCGGTCCATTGCTATTTCTTTACCGGCCACTTTATAACTTGGTTTCTGATTGATGAAGGCCCACTAAACGCTGTAAGCTCAACATTATTCGGGCCTTTTTTAATATTTTTATTATCCTGCCCCCCCCTTCCCTCAAATTTTATACAAAGCTGAATATAATAGTCCAATAAGTTTAATCTATTGTAACTCGTGATAATAAAATCACAGCGAGTTGTAAATTTGATTAAACAATGTTATATAATTTTACACTGTCTTTATTATTATTATTTAACAGAATAAATATTTTAAGTTTTATCATATATTTTTTGTATTAGGTATTTTATCTATACTATAAACTATTATTTTTATTGATTAACTTTTATTTTTATTGAATGTTTTCGCACACTTTCTTGGACTCTTTAAATTAGTGATTTCGTAACTAGGCGTGCTATAAAAAATTTTTGTTAAAAAAATAAAAATGCTCCAACAACCTTCTTTTATGTAATAATTATTAATTGCATTTTTTTTTTTTTTTTTTTTTTTTTTTTTTTTTTTTTTTTTACAGTTTTCTTACCTTATGAAGACAATTTTTGTGAGTTAATTTTATTGAAAGTGGGCCTATTTCTTTGTAATAAAATGATTATTTTTTAATTTTATATAATAATGTAACTATTATTTTAAATAATTTTATTTTCGATTTTTAACTGACAAAACTAAGCTTTTTTTAATTTATCGTTTATTTATTTATTTCCATTACCTTTTCGCTCCCACTATCACAGAAAAAAATTGACAATTTTTATTTTAATTTTATTATTAATTGAATAAATAGTTTTAAATTTCAGTAACTTTAAATATAAAATAAATAAACAGGTAAACGATAAGCTTCAGTTTATAACTACTACAAAATATAATGATAAATTGAATATAAAACAGATTATTTATTGAGTTTATGTAAAGTAAAATTCGAAATGCATATTAATAATTTAACAATTTAATTATATAAAGATTGATTAAATTAAAAATACATAAATTTAATAAAATATTAATTTGATTTTCATTTTAAAATCACTAACTGTTTTGAGATTTAATTTATAGCAATTATTCATCACCATAAGTTATTATTCAAAAATTGTTATTTATTTCAAAAAAGGAAATTATTATTATTATTATTATTATTTTGAAATATCAATTAATAACGTAACGTAATAATTAATTAAATATAATAATGCAACATTGTAACAATGCGTAAAAATATTTCTTAACAGGTTTAGGTAACATTATTATCCAGATGCAGATTTAAATTTTTTGAAACAATGTTATAGTTTACAGTTCGCAAAAATCAATCATATATTAATTATTATATTTAAAGAGTAAGAAAAATATGATAAACTAACCAATAAATGAATAAATAACATATTTATTTTGAGAATCCTTATCATTTTTATACATCCTAATGAAGTTAATAACATTATAGTAGCTGAAATTTAAAAAATATGTTTTTTCATTTTTGCTATAACTTCTATATAGTTCTTGTACTAGATTTTAAACAAGTAATTGATAAATAAGTCACTTAAACAATTAATAGTTAAAATAATTTTGAATCCTTATTAATAAATATGTTTGATAAAAATAATTTAATTTTTGAGAATTTTTTAATTTAACAACATAATTATTAATGCTTTCAAATTTTCTAAGATGATGTTAATCATTTAATAAAATAATGTATAACATTAAGTAAATAACAAATCAAAACCGTGTGCCGAGAATTTTTAAACACTTTTTTTATGTTGGTTTTCCTATACAATTGGAAATGTATGCATATAAGTATCAGCTAAGTACTACGATTAACCTCTTTTAAGCAAAAATTCTGCATGTCAATCAATTGTCAATGCCCATCTGAACAAATAGTCATCTTTATACAAGATAGCTAGAAGAGCTAGTTAGTTAGCTTTATTCTACGTATCTTGATCTTTATACACTTGTCAGATGAAACCCTTATTCTTTACAATGCCCTTTATACTCTAGAGTTCAAATGCGGACGGACCTCCCACATAATCGCTTGCATTTTTTAGAAGAAATATGAATGTTTTGAAAAGAACAGCATTTCTCGGTGTTTTTTATTTCTCTTGCTGTTATCTTCATTTCAAACGCTTTTAGTATCAATTAAACCAGTATAAAAAGTAGAATGGAATATTTTTTATCCTTATTATTACAGCTTATGAATGACATTGAAATATTGAAAACTTATAACATAACTAAATAAGATTGTTAGATAAGATATTTACCACCTAGACATAATATTTTAAGTTACCTTTTTTAATTTAACTTACTTTGACAGAAGGCTTTTTTTTTCATATTTTTATGAGGGTTTTTATATTTTAATGTTAAAAATAATTATTTTATATAATAATATCAGCTTTAAATGAAATGACAAATTTCAATACGCACTACATTAATAATTTTGTAATTAGTTTCCTTAAGCTGGTTTTAGAAAATTTAACAGATGCGTTGTATAAATGTGATATATGCATAAAAGTATGGCAATATAATTTTTTTGCTGTTGCCGTTGTTTTGGAAAACATTAATAAAAACAGGGAAGCGTCAATATAATAAACATTCTAGATTGTAATAACAACAATAAAAAAAGAACTGTTGTCATGAAAAAATAATTGCTAATAATTCAAGATGTAATTCATTTTTCTAAAATGTAAAAAAAAAAAAAAAAAAAAAAAAAAAAAAAAATCTTTAGGTTACAAATTATTTTAATAAATATTTCTGCTCGTGTCATATATTTATGTAATAAAATAATTGCAATGCTAACTACCTCCACATGTTGCAATCTGGAAACTCTTTTCTTAATTTAAAAACGGAAAAGTTTAAAAGGAAAATAAATGCTAGTAACCAAAAACAATCTATAAAAAATGCCATAAACAAAAAGAGGATTCAATGATAATTTTGGCACAGGGGGTAAAATACCACCAGATACAGATGTTTTTTATTTATTTCAACATTTTTGCTCCTATGCGGGAAGTGGCGGGGGTGCAAAATAATGAAACACTTATAATTCTGAAAATTGGCTTCAGCGATGAAATCCTATAATATGCTAAGTGTCAGAATATAAATTCCATATAACAATAACTCTTTCTTTTCTCCTGGCAATTTAAAAGCCTTTGTCTCCCTGGAGAGGAAACATGCATCTCAGAAGTTAAAATTTTACAACTATTATGGGGTGTGTTAATATCATAAGTTAATTGGGTTATTTTATAAATTTAGTATCAGTTTCCAAGTTAACTTCCCCGTTTCCTCGTTCAAGAATTCAAAACATTCTGGCAATTTTAAAAAATGCCATTCATCTGTGAATTTTTTTCAGAAATCTCCATCGATTTTTAAATAATTGATCAAGTTTTGGGGTACTTGTTACTTCTAATTAATCGCATTACACTAAAATTTTATGCGACTTTCAGTTAAAAAACCAGTGTTGAATTCAGACACTTTTCTCCGGGAGGGACTTCTGTGGCTCCGGGGGGGATTACACTTTTTTACCACTGAAAACACAAAATTTCAAATTTTCCGGGGGGGGGGGTAATTGATAGCTCCGGGGGGAATGACCTGCCCCTGAATTCAACACTCTAAAATGTCCCTTATAAAATTATGTCAGATATTACCCATGCACAAAATTTCAGCTTGCTGGAGAAGGGACCGAAAAGTCCAGGGACCGAAATGACCATGGACCGAAATGTCTCGGGACCGAAACGTCTCGGGACCGAAATGGCCAGGGACCGAAATGTCTTGGGACCGAAACGTCTCGGGACCGAAATGTCTTGGGACCGAAACGTCTCGGGACCGAAATGTCTTGGGACCGAAACGTCTCGGGACCGAAATGTCTCGGGACCGAAACGGCGGGACCGAAACGGAGGGACCGAAATGGCGGGACCGAAACGTCCTGCTTCCCTTGCATGAATGTGACGGTAGAAAGCGCATCTTTTTCACGCAAACATGGCATGACCTTCTCACGCAGAAGCATTAAATAACGCTGAGCGTTTACTGTAATTGTTTTCCACCCATTTATTCGGCAAGGTGTTTCAAAGAAGAAGGGTCCTATGATAAATGAACTCGTGAATCCACACCACACAGTAACTTTTGGGGAATGCAATGGTTTCTGAGTGTAATCATGTGGATTAGATGTCGCCCAGATTCGACAGTTATGGGTATTAACGTCTCCATGAAGCGAAAAATGAGCTTCATCTGTCCAAAAGATGTTAAAGACCCATGTGGGATTCTGATCAATCTTAGAGAAAGCCCACCTCGCAAGTGCTTCTCTGAGTGCAGTATCTGCTGGTTAAAGTTCATGGCATGACTGTAATCTGTATGGGTAAAGATTGAGTATTCCATGAAGAATATTACGGACATATGATTGGGGTAAGCCTAAGCGTCTGGCTGCTTCACGAGCACTGCTGGTCCCCGCAGCTGAATCGGACGCTAACACTTCCATTTCGGCTGCAACACGCGGCGAGCGGACCTTCATTAAAGATGGTCGTCCGGATCTTACACGATTCTCCAACGTTCCTGTTTCCTCAAACCGCCGAACAAGCTTTATGAGGCCTGCCGCTGTTAAAGGCCCCTTTCCCGTCCTCAAATCCTTTTGAAATCGGAATTTACGCAAAGCAATAGTCGCTGATTCCTTGTTTATGTAAAATAACTTCACCAACAAAGCTTTGTCCTTCGCAGTGAGCATCCTTGATCAAGTTCACGGCTCACAACGGCGAACTAGTTGTGGATTAGGAGTGCAAGCTCTTATAACCGGTTCATTTGCATATTTCCGCTGAAATCGCAAGTACCAGCGCCATCTGTCGGCTGTTTTTTGAATTATTTTTTATTTCTGTCTTAAAAAAATCCCCGTGACCTATGGATGCTAACCCTGCAAACCGTTTTTCATTTCGGTAATTTTTCCGGTTTTTATGAATTTTTAAAGTTTTTACGGACTTTTTGCTCTCCCGGTAGAATTTTCCATTTAAATTTCTTTTTAATGAAGAATTTCGGTTATAAATTATTACAAAAACAGTTTTTTTTACTGATAGAAGTTTATTTCGACAGTAATCATGTCCTACACTGTAAAATAAAAAGGGTCGATCTAATAAAAAAATTTTAGTGATCCTTGTAATTACTAAAAAATTTTTAGTAATCTTACTCGGTTACAAGGAATATGTAAGAATTACTAGTAAAAAGCTGGCAACGAATTAAGTTAATAGTTTTACATTTTTAATAGCTATTACTAAAACTCGCTTGGTGTGGTCGTGATAGCCTAGTGGTCATAGCACCGAACTCCAGGCTGAAAGTATCTGAGTTCGATGCTGGAAACCACCAAATATGCACTGAATGTATTCAATGTAAGTACTCGTTAAATAAAGGGATTATGAAAACCCTGTCGTAGCAGTTACCATGGGTAATGATCTCTGGACTTTCCCTCCCCTTTAGAAACATGTCAAAATAGAGCAGGCAGTAATGTTTGGTGCTGCCATCTATTGTGGTTTTGCCAAAAATCTCCCGCTTCAGAAGTCTAAATATAATTTTTAATTAACTAAAAATAATTTTGGAGCTATTACTAAAATTTGCCTGGTGGCTCATACTAAAAAGTTTTAAGTTAGTTACACAAAAATTCTTTTGTTCAGTTTACAAAAGAAATGTTTGTTTCACTTGCAAAAAAAAATGCTTCTAATGGTTACTAAAAAATTCTGTGGAATACAAATTTACTAAAAAATTTTTAATAACCTCTTGAATTATTTTTACAGTGTATGTTTGCGCAATGTTATGACAACCTAAATAATTTCCTGCCTGTTATTGGAAAAGATTATAATACCAAACTGCTACCAGTAAAAACAAATAGAAAAGTTTAATAAGTAAGGTACCCTGGGGGCAATAACGCCACGTTAAGGTTCTACCAATTTTCACGGCTCAGTTTTAGTTTGTATTTTTCAAACAAATGTATGATTTGATACAGCAACTCATTGACTATCAATATAAAAAAAATAATTTAACAGATATGTATTCATAAAATGTAATGGCGTGATTTCTTGACCAATGCTATTTGGCGTTATTACCCATCTATATGGGTAATTACGCCATGCAAACAAAACTATGAAATAAGATGGAATAATTGCATGTAGATTGCCCAATTCTAAAAATACAAAGTCTGCAAATTTAGAAATTGACAAATTGCATTCTAAGCTATTGAAAATGTTCAATTTTTTGTGAAAGTGTAAGAAAAATAAAGGTGTGGTATGAGGATGAGGCAAAAGAATATCAGACCGTGAGCTTCTTTTTGCTTAAAAAGGACCGCTTAAATAGAACTACACTGTAAAAAAAAAAAGTGTCGGTCTACTAAAAAAACTTTAGTGATCCTTGTAATTACTAAAAAAATTTTAGTAATCTGAGTCGGTTACAAAAAAATCTGTAAGAATTACTAGAAAAAAGTTAGCAACGAATAGAGTTAATAGTTTTATATTTTTAATAGCTCTTACTAAAACTTAGTTGGTGTGGCCTTGATAGCATAGTGGTTATAGTAACGGACTCCAGGCTCAAAGGTCCCGGGTTCGAAACTTGCCACTGCCAAATACACCCCGAATGTATGTAGTGTCTCGTTAATAAAGGGATTATGGAAATCCTGTCGGAGCGGGTAAGAAAGTTTGGTGCTGCCATCTATTGCGGTTTTGCCGAAAATCTTCCGCTTCAGAAGTCCGAAAGCAGCTCCTGCCTTTCGGGCGCAAGTAATGGTTATTAAAAATAATTTTGGAGCTATTACTAAAATTTGCTTGGTAGCTTATACTAAAAATTTTTAAGTTAGTTATGCAAAAAATTCTTTTGTTCAGTTTACAAAAGAAATGCTTGTTTCACTTGCAAAAAAAAAAAGTTTGTAATGGTTACTAAAAAATTCTGTGGAATACAAATTTACTAAGAAATTTTTAGTAACCTCTTGAATTTTTTTTTACAGTGTATAAGAAACATTGCACAGTTTTAATTGTGTTTATTTGAATCAGTATTTAGGATGTAGCTAGGCCACTGTAGGAAATCAACCGGGGTATTAATGCCAAGGATTGGCGTTTTTACCCCGTTATAGTTATTGCGCTGTACATTTTAAATTAAAAATTATCTCGAGAAGATATCCAAAATCCTCAACAACATTTTGAAAGTCCATGAAATCTACTACAAATTTATGTAATTAACAAAGTACTTCCGGATAAAAAAATAGTCTTCCCGTCAGAAAACGTATCTCACAAATTTTAGATCAAGCGTTAATTTTAGTTGCTTGTAAAAACAATAAGACCTAAAAATGAAACAAATTAACTTGAAGCTGTTTTTTGCGATTTATATGACTCAAAATCCTTCTGCGCAGAGCACATGGGTGTCATTTACCAGATTATTTCATAATTATGCAAAATATTGGCACTTGGCGTTATTACCCCGCCTGGCGTTGTTACACCAGACCACCTTTTTATCTAATCTTTAAAGTATAAAATAAATAATATTTATTTTATATAAAATAATATAATATTTAATTATTTAATTTATAAAAACAAATCCAATTTTTATAAATTAATTGATTATAAAAAGTTAAAGACATTTGAAAAATTTATTTCAAATTATTAATAGATGATTTGATAAATAATGTATGAAAATTGAATACATAATATAATGTTTTTATGTCAGTTAAACAGTAATACAAAATAACAGAATGCAGTTCGGCAATAAAAAGATCCCATAAAAAGACCATGAGAAGCTTATTTAACCCTGCCGTGGAAAAATATTTCAACTACTAAAATTTGAAACGATTGGGTGACACCTGGTTTAACGGATAGATTTGTTTTATAAAAATTAAAAGTTTTTTTTTCTTCAAATGCCTTATAAATGCAAAATTTTGCTAAAAATTTCTGTTGCCATTGTTCCATTTGATAATTTAAATTAAAGTGGATTGTATACTCCCCATTGTCCATGAAAAGGTTAACAAGAATTCCAATTGCTCTTGTATTAAACATTTCTTAATTACCGATTGATCTCTCATTGTTAAAAAAAAAAGGTTGTAAAAATATTTGTGAAAATCCTAAATAAAGAACGGTAACATAAATATGTCGTCTTTAATATTTTAACGCTTAAACAATCTTTACTGTATAAAATAACTAGTTAAATTGTAAAATTCAACAATTTTACATGGTTTAACGGGCTTAATTAGGTTTTTTATGAAATAATTAGGTATTTTATTAAATGACGGATTATACGCTTTAACGGTAACATAACATTATGTAGCTTTTAAGAATGAATTATTTGAATTCTCTCACTAATTCATACTAAGTGCATGATTGGTTAGTGAACTCTGTTAAACGGATAACTGCGATTATCCATTGTATTTGCTTAATTTAATGACAAACATTCTTTTATTAAATAAAGCAAAATTTATTATCAAAATTTTCTGATACGAGTTCAGATTCTCTGAATTACAAAATTTCTACAACGCATTAGGTTGACCCAAAGGTTTCTTTCGTTTTTTGACCAAACATAACCCAAGTAAATTTCGAAAACGGCGAGATTTTATTGAAAGATATCTGTGCCATTCGTCGAATCTCCTTCTACATTTTCAAGAATCTTATAATGCCTTCTTTCCATAAATTTTTTTATTTGGTTCTAAAATACTTGTCGAGGCGGTTTTTATGTCATTCAATTGGTTATTTTTTTTAATTAGTGAAGAGAATTTTAGAGAGAAAAAAGCAAATAGTAATCGGATAGAGCAATGTCCAAAGAGTAGAGAAGGTGCGTCAGAATATCTCAATCGAACTCAAGGAGTTTATATTTCCCAGTCAGAGGTCGTCCCAAAAGCTTCTTTTGCAATTCATGTGCTATTTTTTTAGTTCAACTGGCAACACTTTTTCAAAATAAAAATCTTTTACTCACAATTTGACAACATTTGCAAAAGAAAAATACTACAATAAATGTTTTTAGCATTTTGACTGCTAAGCAAAAATTTCAAATATTCACCACAAGCTCTATCTTTTTTTTTTTTTTTTTTTTTTTTTTTTTTTTTTTTTTTTACATAAAAACATCAACATACCAGGTAATCCAAAAGTCAGGACAAACTTTAAAAATGAATAATCCGAAAACGAATCAAGATACAAAGATACGGTTTGCACCAAACGGTGGTAAAGAAACCGGGTTTTCTGGGGCAACAAAAAATAGATCTGTTGGCGGCCAACAGATGGCATTATAGTGATTTATCGCACGAAATGGTGATTTACAAATGAAGAAATGTTGACAACGTACAAGTCAGCTTAGTTATAATTAATTAGTACTGCAGTAAATGTTAAATGTGCTGTCCATCATTCAAAAGTACAGCTGTGAGACGAGGCATCACACCGTTTACAGCATTTATTAGCATTTTTTTGCGTTATGGCAGACACATTTTGACGGATGGCATCTTTCAGTGCTGCAAGTGATGTCGGTTGGTCGCGGTACACTTTTGACTTCAAGAATCCCTAGAGCTAAAAGTTACAGGGTGTCAGATCATGAGATCTAGGAGGCTATGCGTCATTAAAGTAGCGATTGATAGTGTGATTCTCCCCAAATGTTGAGCGTAGCAAGCATTGCCTTGGCGGAGCAATATGAGATGGTGCTCCATTTTGCATAAAGGGGACTGTTTGAACGTCTGTCGCGTTTGCAATTCAGGAATAATGTTGTATTGTAACAGTGACAGAAACTGTTTTGAAACCTGTCTGCGTGACTTCCTCGAAAAAAATGGACCAATTATGAAATCAGCAGTGAAGCCACACCAGACTGTCACTTTAGGCTGTTGCAAGGGTACCTCAACAAATGCATGTGGATTTTCTGTGGTCCACACATTACAATTGTGGGTGTTAACAACATCAGAGAGTGTGAAATGCGCTTCATCTGTCCAAAGCATAGTGTGAAGCCAGTCGTGCTGCTCTTCCATCTTATTGAATACCAAATTCGCAAAATCTTGGCGAGTGTCGAAGTCAGGAGGTTTCAGTTCTTGGTTATGTTGCAACTTGTAAGGATACCGTTGCAAAGTTATTCACAATGCTCTGCAAACATTTCTGTATGAAACTCCTGTCTGCCTCCAAACTTCTTGAGCACTGCACCGTCTACTCCACTGACTTGGCAACAGCAGCGGTTGTTGAGGGACGTCCACTTCTTTGGCGTGACGCCAAAGAACCTGTAGCTTCAAATTTCTTCATCATTTTGTTCAATGCAGAAGACGTTATTGGTCCTTTACTATCTCGCATACGCTTCATGTATCGATATCCTCGCAATCCCACAATGACACTTTCCGAATTCTCATAATGCTGTTTAACCAAGAAGCTTTTTCAACTATGGACAACATTTCGATGCATACAAGTTTCGATTACCATTACCTGTTACAGTTGCTCCTTTTTTATATCATTTGCTGCTTTGCATAATCCTAGATAAGAAATCCGTCAGCGTCATCTGTAGGTCACCAACAGAACTATTTTTTCGTTTCAACATAAAACCCGGTTTCTTTTCCATCCGCTTGGTGCAAATCGTAACTTTATAACTCATTTTCGAATTATTCATTTTTAAAGTTCGTCCAAACTTTTGGGTCATCCGGTATATAAAACTATATAGCTCATATAATCGGCTCATATATCAATTTGAGCAAAGCACGTATACTTAAAACATCAAGGGGGCCCAACAATCAAACTCCAATACGATTTTATGTAATTCATATCGTTTTTGATAGCAAAGCGCTGAAATGTTGAAACTTCATGGCTGTCATATCTGATAGCCAGTGTGTCAACGGAAACATCGTTGACTATCACAGATCATAGCCACGGCAGTCAAAGTGTTAAAAATATTCGTATGAGTAGAATATAAAAGTAGTTGCTAGTCGCTGAACTGTTCATGACCTGTTGGCGAGCAACTTTGTAGATTGAATTTTCAACATAAAAAAGATCCCTTTAAAAAAAAAAAAAAAAAAAAAAAAAAAAAAAAAGATTGGTTCCCGTGGCCGAGAGTTGGGCACGTTATAACAACCAGGAATGCAAATAATTCTGATCCAGTCGAGATAAAGATCCTATTCCTGCCTGTAAAGCCGCACTCTTACTGGAAAAAGTTTTGTTCTCTGGCGAAATTGGATCTACTACGAGAGATTTCCACCTAACCAGACTATCAATTCTGAAAATTATGAAACATTCTGACCCATCCTCTTTACTCTTCACACATTGCTCCGCCCGACTACTATTTGTCTCTTTCTCTCAAAAATTCTGTCCCCCTCGCCCCCCTCCAAAAAAAAATCCTCTTTAAATGGCATTAAAAAATATCTCGGTAAGTATTTTGCCACCAAATCAAAAAAATTTAAGAAAGAAGGTGTTATTAGACTGCCAGAAATATAGAAGAAGGTCTGTTCAACAGATTGACGCAAGCGTTCTTCAATAAAATATTATCTTTATAGAAATTTCCTTAATTTATTTTTTGAAAACAAAACAAAACAAAAAACTTTTAAGGCAACCTAATATTTTACCATGGGAAATCGAGGATTAATGCTGTTAACCCGTCAGTAGTTGCGTGTCGGTCTTTTCGCCGCCCGTATAACTTATCTTCTTCTAACTTGTATCACATTACAAATACAGCGGAGATCTACCAGGTACCTGACTTTGAAAGTTTCTTGATCACCTTAGTGAAGTAACAGGACACCTCTGTTTTTCTTTCAGGTACATTTTTAGAAAGAAAGTTGAAATTGGCTAAAAAGTCTACGTAACAATCACTAATGTCAGTTCATTTTTACTTTTCTAATTACTCCAGATCTCTTGAATAAAATGCATAACTTAAGAAAACTGCTAATTTATATATTAATTGAAAGGTTATTTTCGTATATTAGGTGAAAAATATTTCTTATTTTACATATTTCGTATGTGGGGGGCCAGCGGCGAAAAGACCGAGCGCGACTAATGACGTTGTGAAAAAAGTCGCGACTACTCGCGGGTTAATATATCATGTTTTGTCATCGTTGTCATTTTTATTGAACATGAAAACATTTACTAGAGAACCGACAACAACATCTGTAATTTTATGTTTCAGATTGACTGATGAATGCACTATGTATAAAAATTATTCGGCAACGGTTTCGGAAAACAGTGGCAGCTAAAGGAATTTTGTTTTCATGAATTCCTCATTAAATGTTGAAATTATATTGTTTCTGAGATTTCTAAAGGTAAAAAATGTTCTTGAAAATTATAGGTAACTCGGAAGAGGTTACTGTATGTTTTCGTAATACATGTTCCAAAATCGAGTAACATTTGTCTTTTTCTACAATGTACAAATATAAACGTTTACTACGAGACATACATAATTGAGTTTTAGGTTTTAAAGAATACTCTATAGCACAGTAATGAGAACTTATAGTACACATGCACTTACATTACACGGATAATAATTTCTGTGACAATAAAATATTTAGATGTGCTAATCATTACCTATTTCATGTTTTTTTCTAGAAAAAGCCATCAATATTTTATAGTTCCCTACATGTACTTATAATATTTCTAGTACTATATACAAGGCATCCATAAATTATTATCGGGGCCTCATAACTTTTTCTTTCATCATAACTTTTGATTTAAGAAAATGACGAAAAATATTATTACATATTCGAAAATTACAACTCTAATTGTTTTAATAACACAATAAGAATTACATATGCATAAAGCTGCTACTAAAAACGTTATTTAACAAATAACGATTATAATCAACTAATAATTAACATTAAATTTTATCAAATTTACCAAAACGTTATTAAAGAATTATAAGCACAGAGTTAAATAGTTTTCAATATCTACTTTTTGATAAATTAATTCATATTATTTTTTACGTAATCGTATTTTATTAATAACTGTTTGAGTCGCACCTTTGCACTTTTTCGCATTTGTAATCTTTTGTGTTATTAAAAACAATTTTAAGCTGTTATTAAAAACTCCTTCATGTATCTTAAATACTTAGACAACATATTCTGGTGTTCAAAATATATAGTACGAAATGACATAAATCCGAACAAAAAATCTATCTCATCGAAACATTTTTGGTAATTACATAAAATGAAATTAATATCTTCTATATTTGTCACATTTGTCTTATGTTACCTGAAGCGCGACGCCTGCAGATGTAACGTCGTCAGGTAAATGGTTATTAACTGAATTGCTAATAGGGAGCCAGCATTTCAATTTATGTATAACACACTTCTCGTACAATAGAAAGTAAGTAAATACACACAAAAAAAGAGGAAGTCTAAGAGGTTGCGCTTTCAAAATTTTCTCCTCCTTGCTACATGCTCTCAACTTGCAAGCGAGTACAAATGCAGATAAACGCTGTCTTCAAGAGCTTTGAGGCCCCCAGGCTAAGGACACGAAATTACAAAAAGGAAGCTATTTACGCTATTTACCTTTTTCCCAATCTGATACATTCCATGTGAAACAGACATAAAAGAAAAGAAAAGAAAAGAAAAATTATGAAATGGCATCTACGAGTATTTAAATTTTACGAAAATCAACAATATCTCAACTAATGTAAAAATATGATAATTATTTATTTTAGAAAGTCACTACATTTATTTATTTATTTATTTATTTATTTATTTATTGCTGGTTAAATACTCTAAAATTGTATAAATATGAAGATAAAAAAGAATTTATGAAAACACATCTATGAATATTTTAGTAGTATGATATTCAACAACATCTGAATTAAATAAATGAAAATGTATTCGTTAAAAATACACAACCTTACTCATTAGCACACAAAAAACAAGAATTTTATGAAAAGTCATATCTTGGTGGAAAACACCTGAAAACACGATTTTCGCAGTTGACTCATAGATTTAAAGTTGTGTTTTCCTGCACCCAAAAATATGAAGACGTGGTGGACTGGGATTAGGAAAGCACAATATGGTAACCCTATGAGTCGGCTACTAAAATCAGGTTTTCAGGTGTTTTTTTTTTTTTTTTTATCAAGATATGACTTGAAAGACCGATTGCGTTGTAATATGTGAATCGAGATTTAATTAATCCTAGAATTTCAGCCGTGAACGCGATGAGGTGATAGTCTGTGCTGCCGCCTCCCTATCTAAGCTGTAGGCTTCTTGTGCGAGAGACCTGTTTGTCAAGCCTTAATCAATGATATAACTTCAAAATTGCTGTGGTACCATGAAGTGAACATTCCAGAATATTTATATGAAAAAAATTCGAAATGAATCAAAAGTTCGAACGAACAAAGAGTGTCGCAATCTATGCATAAGAAAAAGGACCACTTTCTAACAAGTATAAAATCTACGTTTCGAGCTGCTTCTGCAGTCGTCCTCATAGACATGGGGGCGGCAGCATAGACAATTACCTCATCGAGTTCACGGATAAAATACTATAATTAGTTAAATCTCAATTCACATATTAAAATGCAATCGGTCTGCCAAGTCATACCTTGGTGGAAAACATTTAAAATCCCGATTTTAGTAGCCGACTCATAGATTTATCATTATGTTTTCCTGCTTCCAAACCTCCATGTTTTCATATTTTTCAGTACAGGAAAGCACTATGGTAAACCTATGAGTCACCCACTAAAATCGATTTTTTAGGTGTTTTCCACCAAAATATGATTTGGCAGACGGGTTACGTTTTAATACGCCAATCTAGATTTAACTAATTCTAGATTTTCACCCGCGAACTCGATGAGGCAATTGTCTGTGCTGCCACTTCCCGGTTTATCGGGTTTCAGTCTAACGAGGTTGAGAGTTTTTAACGAATACATTTCTATTTATTACATTTTATGGAACAGCTGTCCAGTATGTGTTAATCTGAATTAAAGTAAAGTAAAATGTGACATGAGTACATAAAATATTTTTAGGAATTCATTTACATTTACTTCTCAGGTATTTAATAATTTTAAAATTGTATAAGTATAAAGAAAGAGGAAAAGGAGAAAAAGAGATTTTGAAATGACATCTACTTGTAATTTTTTTCAATCCTACAATATTCCACAATATCTGAACTATAGTAAAATGTAGTATTTTAAGGGGTCTCAGGAGTCTTACTTTTTACCTGGTAGTGCGATTTAGCAACATATACATTTGATTTTTTTTCTCAGTCCCTATTAAACTTAAATGCATAAAACTTTTTATATAGACAACTTAATATCTCTTCTATTTAAAAATAATTTTTTTGACATTCTATATTGAATTTTTATTATATATTTTTTATGTTTAATTTTGATTAAAAAATTAAACTGTTCTTTGACTGTGCGCAACATTTCTCAAAAAATAATAAAGCAATTTGTATGAAACTTGGTAAATATCTTCATTTTAAGTTTAAGAACAGCTTATACCTCAAATTTAGAATTTTAATTACATTGATAATTGATAATTGGCAATTTTTCTAATAAAAATGATTTTTTTTCAATTTTTTCAATTTAAATTTAAATTTTAAATAAATAAATGCATAAGTTGCTTTAAAATGAGGTATAAGTTCAAGATACATTAATTTTTACATCATTATCAACTTTTTTAGCGGTTCTTGAATTAATAGTTTTGCTAGAATCCTGCGCGCAATGGATACACGTCAAATTTTTTTCTATCAAAATTAAACATTAAAAAAATAAAATAGAATTTCAATGTAGAATATTAAAAAAATTATTTTTAAATAGAAGAGATATTAAGTTGTCTATATTAAAAATTTTATGCATTCATGTTTTATAGGGACTGAGAAAAAAAAATCAAATGTGACATGTTGCTAAGTTGCATTACCAGGTAAATATTAAGACTCCTGAGACCCCTTAAACACTTCAGTAATTTTTTACATTTATTTTTCAGTTATTTCTTAATTCGGAAATTCTATATGTATAAAAGAAAAGGAAAAAGATGATGATATCATATTTATGAACAGTTCAGTTCTGTAAAATAAAACAGTATCTGAACCAACGAAAAATACGAAACATTTTAGCTGCTTAATTGTTCTAAAATTGTTTAAATATAAAATGAAAAAAAAAAAAAAAAAAAAAAAAGAAGAAGAAGAAGAAATTATAAAATCACATTTATTAAATATTTCAAATCTTTGTATATCAACAAAATCCGAAATGGAACAAAACACGAGACATCAAACTGTTTTAACAATTTATTACATTTATTATTCAGCTATTTTTTATTTAAAATTTATCAGAGTAAAGAAAAAAAGGAAAAGGGAAATTTTAAAATCACATCCATGAATATTTCAGTTCTACGAAGCACAACAATATCCGAACTAAAGAAAAATACGACACATTAAATGTTTTTACATTTCAGCTGTTTAATTATTCTGAGATTGTTTAAATGTAGCAAAAAGAAAAAAAAAAAAAAGAAATTATAAAATCCCATCTATGAATATTTCAATTCCCTACGAAGTACAACAATACCTGAACTAAAAGGAAAATACGACGCATTTAATGTTTTAGACATTAATGTTTCATTACATTTCAGCTGCTTAATTATTCTAAAATTGTTTAAATAAAACGAAAAGAAAAAAAATAAAAGAGATTATGAAATCACATTTGTTAATATTTCAAATAAATGAAATTCAACAATATCCCAACAAATTTAAATGCGACACATTAAATATTTTAAACAATTCATTACATTTTCTTCTCAGCAACTTTGATAATTCTAAAATTTTATATGCGTAAATAAAGTGAAAAAATAAACAAAATTATATTCACATCTATAAATTTTTCAATTTTAAGAAATGCAACAAAATCTAAACTAAAGTAAAATGCAGTATATTAAATAATTTATCAATTTAATTTTCAGCTATCTTTCAGTTCTCAAATGGAATAAGTATATATATTAAAAAAAAAAAAGTGAAATATTGAATATATTTCAATTCACGAGATTCGACAGTATCTTGAACCAATGTTGGAGATACGATTAAATATTCAAGATATACATTAAATATTTTAGAGATTAATTACATTTCATTTGTTTAATTATTTTTGAATTGCATAAATATAATAAAAAGAGAAAAAGGGAAGTCACATCCATGAAATTTTGATTCATTGAATCTATATAATAAAGGCCAAACGTATCTGTGCGTAACGCATACGTCATGTTTTGAATGGCAACACTTTCCGATGGAATTTCGGTTTTGCAATTTTAGCTATTGTAAATTTTTAAACTTCTAGACATTGAATGTTTTCAATCTTTATACCGTCGTTTAGAGAAAGAAATGCACTTTTAAATGCCGTTTGTTAGAAAACTGTATCTCAATTTGTTTTTGAGATATTAATTTTTTTGTAGTTTTTGGTTCAATTTCTCTAATGGTGGCAACTTGAGAATCGCATTTATGTGGGAAAAAGAGAAAAAATAGCCATAGAGTAAAAAAGAAAAAAAAATAGAGATGCAGTTTAGTGGCTGGAGGTGACGCCAAAAGTGTAACTCTAAAATTCGCTGCATTGCATCAAACACAACGGCGTGCTTTCACAAAAAAGAAAAACTTTTAGCGATGCAATTTTAATTCATAATGCAATGAAATGCTATTTTATAATACTAAAATATATTCAGATCTTTTTCATTTAGAGAAAAAATGATGTTAAAAAAATTTGGTCTCTGTTCCATGTGATTGTTTTATTTGGGTCGAATGAGAGACTTATATTGGAAGAATAACGCCCATCAAACCGTTTTAATCGCCTACTGCATTTCCATCTATCTCTTTTCTCCATGGAAAATAACAGATCACTGTATATTTTAGTTGTCATTTTTTCATAGCAACTGAAAAAAATAGTAATTAAAAACCTGTTATGTCAATATATCGTCGGCTATAAAACCCGGTGAATGTTGTTGGTTTTATTTCGTTTTTATCCATGAATTTAGTGACTTTTAGTTCGTTAGTAAACTTACTTTACAAAAGATACACCAATTAACCTTTACAAAAATGTATTTTAAAGAATATCTGGGTGTCACATTTTCTTAGTTGTTTTTAAAAACCGAGAATGAATGCAATTTTATTCTTTGGCGAAATCTTTGGCTAATAACTGCTATCTTGCGTCTAATACGCAGGACCGTAGTGAACAATAGGGAGGGCCCAAGAGAATGTAGGGGGGCTCATAGTTTTTTTTTCTCTGTGTCTGACGCAGAAAGATAAATTAGTGCATATTCATAATGTAGGTTCTCTGTTTCTTATTAAACTGTTAAAATAACTTCATTTTATGCTTAGAAAAGTATAGGATGATGAAGTTTTTAGTGTATAACTGGTGCAAAATAGCCCATCATGTTAGCTTCATATGTACAAATAGGATGAGGGAGTGTTGAAACACTTATTTTAGATACAATATAGTAACTCTGCAAAACTGTGAAAAGGTTTCAAAACTAAATTAGATATTTAAACAATATTTCATTTGAATTTTCGGAACAGAAATTTATTGAGTGACCTTGGAATCTTTTCCAGAGGGGGGGAGGGCTCAAAATATTTTAGGGGGGGGGGCTGAGCCGCCCATAGCGCCCTTTTAGATACGGCCCTGCTAATACGGAAGTAAAGATAATTTTTAAAGCTGTATATGATTACATAAATAATATGTTTCATATAAAATTGCTATTTGGAATTAGTTGGCAGTTTAAAAAGCCTATTAAGCAGAAAAAATTTATTAGATTTTCCAATTTTAAATTTTAAAAAAGTTTTTCACCTTTACTTTGTGACCCGGGAATCCCGGGTTCGGTGTACTAGTATCAATAAAATCAGAAATAAAATAAAAAGCGAGACAATAAATCGTTTTAACAATTCATTACATTTACTTCTCGGCTATTTAGAAATTCTATAAGTATATAAAGAGTAAAGAAAAGAAAAAAAAGGAAGGAAATTATAAGATCATATCAAAGAATATTTCAATTATAATAGTTCAACAACATTTGGACTAAAATATGATGCGTTAAATATTTTAGAGATGCATTACATTTATTTTCCAGCTGTTTAATTATTCTAATTGTATAAAAAATAAAAAAAAATGTGAAATTATGAATATTTTTCAATTTCCGACATTCAACAGTATCTTGAACTAACGTAAGAGATACGACTAAATATTTAAAATATGTTAAATAATTTAGGGATTCATTAAATTTCAGTTTTTTAATTATTTTAAAATTGTATACATATAACAAAAAGAGCAAAAGAGAAGTTATGAAATCCCATTTATGAATATTTAAATTATCTGGAATTCAAGAACATTAGAATTAAAGTAAAATGCGAGACATTAAATTGTTTTAACAATTCATTACTTTTACTTCTTGGCTATTTCTCTAATTCTAAAATTGTATAAGAGTAAAGAAAAGAAAAAAAAAATTAAAAGAAAGTGTAAAATCACATCTACGATTATTTGAATTATAATTCAACAATATTTAGACTAACATAAAATATGATGCATTAAATATATTAGAGGTCAGTTTAGCTAATTTTTTAGCTGTTTAATTGTTCTAAAATTGTATAACAAGAAAAGATAAATCATTATATCACATTTATAAATATTCATTTCTTTGAAATTCAATATTTGAATTAAAGTAAAGGGCGAAACATTAAATTGTTTTAATAATGAATAACTTTCGCGTGTTGGCTACTTAATAATTCTAATATTCTATAAGAGTAATGAAAAGAAAAGAAAAAAAAAAGGAAAATTATAAGATCACGTCTATGAATATTTCAATTGTAATAATTCAACAACATCTGGACTAACATAAATTATGATGTGTTAAATATGTTACAGATCCTTGCATTTACTTTTCAGCTGTTTGCTTATTCTAATATTGTATAAAAAAATGTGAAATTATAAATATTTTTATTACACGAAATTCAACAGTATTTTGAACCAACGTAAGAGATACGATTAAATATTTAAGATACATTAAATATATTAGGGATTCGTTAAATGTCAGCTGTTTAAATATTTTTAAATTGTATACACATAAGGAAAAGGGAAATTTTGAAATCACATTTATGAATATTTCACTACTTTGAAATTAAACAATATCCGAATTAAAGTAGAATGCGACACATTAAATTGTTATAACAATTCATTTAATTTAATTCCCGACTATTTAATAAATCTAAAATTGTATAAAAGTATAATAAAGAAAAAAAAAGAATAAAATTATAATATCATGTCTATGAATATTTCAATTATAATAATTCAACAACATTTGGACTAACATAAAATATGATGCGTAAAATATTTTAGAGGTCCATTACATTTAATTTTCAGCTGTTTAATTATGCTATAATTGTATTAAAAATTAAAAATAAAAGTGTGAAATTATGAATGTTTTTCAATTTACGAAATTCAAGGGTATTTTGAATCAATGTAAGAGATACGATTAAATACTTAAGATACATTAGATATATTAGAGATACATTAATTTAAGTTATTTAGTTATTTTTAAATTGTTTTCGTATAACAAAAAGAGATAAAGACAAATTATGAAATCACATTTACGAATATTTCAATTCTTTAAAATTCAACAATATTTGAATTAAAGTAAAATGCGAGACATTAAATCTTTTTAACAATTTATCACTTTTACTTCTCGATTAAAATTCTAAAACTAATTCTAAAACTGTATAAGAGAAAATAAAAATGAAAAAAAATATGAAAGAAATTATAAAATCACATCTATGATTATTTGAATTGTAATATTTCAACAATATTTGGATTAACATAAATATGTTAGAGATTCATTTCTTTTAATTTTCAGCTATTTAATTACTGTAAAATTGCATAAATATAATAATTAAAGAAAGGATAAAATATCCAATTAAATTTACAAATATTTCCTGTCTTTAAAAATGAGAAATATTACGTTACACGTTAATATTTCACTGTATTTATTTTTCAGCTATTTAATAATTATGAAACTGGACAAATATAATGAAAAGGAAAAAAGTGAAGTAACGACATAACATCTATGTATATTTGAATTTTACGAAATTCATCAGCATTTGAATCAATGTAACACATGATGCATTAAATGTTTCAACAACGTTATCTTGTTTATTTTTCAGCTGTTTAATGATTTTGAATTTTGCTTTTTTCTTTTTCATTTCACTTGTTTGACTAATTAATTTATTTTTTATGCAATTATTTTAACTGTTCTTGGTCTCTAGATATGTTATCAGTGCTTAATTTTGTCTTTTTAAGCATGCTGACAAAATTCGACGAAATAACATATATTTTCTGTGAATTAGCATGCATAGCACCTCTGAAGAGTCTGTATGCTTTTTCACAGATTTATGGTCTCTGCTTTTTTGTTTATTCTGTTTGTCTATTTATCTCTTTATTTATTATTATCCTATATCAATATTTTTATACTTGTGAGTTCAATTTTATTATATGCATATATATATATATATATATATATATATATATAATGGAAAAAAAAAAGTAAAATAATGAAATTGGAATCTATGAATATTTCAGTTTTACCAAAATAAGAATTTTCTGAATTAACGTAAAATACGATATATTAAATATCCTAACTATTTATTATATTTATTTTTCCATTTCAGAATTTAATAATTCTGAAATGATAAAAATACAATAAAAAAAGAAATTATGAAATCACATATATGAATATTTCAATCCTTCGAATATCAAAAACATCCGAACTTAACAAATTATAAAATAAATAGAGATATTTTAGCAATTAATTTAATTTACTTTTAACTTATTGAAATAACTGTAAAACTGAACAAATAAAATATAATAATTATTACTGTTAAATTGCACAAATAATAATAATAATTATTATAAAGTTGTTCAAATAATATACAATACATTAAATAATAACAATAAAACATCGAAAGAATGCAATCACATCTGTGAATACGAATTCTGCCCGAAAGCCAATAATATTTGTATTAATGTAAAATATGATGAGTTGAATATTTTACAATCCATTACATTTATTTATCAGCTATTTAATGATTCTGAAATTGTATAGATATAATGAAACCAGTGGGTAAATGTGATCACAGATCGCTCTGCGGGTTTCGTTTAAAATCTCTTTCGAAAAACTTTATCCTTATTCTTATTATGTGTTATAAACTATATGTCAAAGTTTAAAGCAACTGATTCTTTAGTTTTCCCAAACATAATGAAATTTAGAAAATAGCCCCTCCTCGGACGACACTCCTCCTTCTCTTGAATTTTTCACTTTTGCAAATATTTAATGAATCAGCGCATGAAATAACAACTGCATGTGGAAGTACCAAATTTTTAAAATCAATAATTAAAAAACGTTTGTATTGCAATTATCAAATCCTAGTAAAAAAAAAAAAATATATATACACACACACATATATATATATATATATATATATATATATATATATATATATATATATATATATATCTTTTTCTTTCCATTTCTATTTGCCGTGGCAAAAAAATACAATTCTGGATATGGTTTGGAGGAGGATTTTTTTGAGACTTATAGCAGCTGAGCTGTCGTCTCGAGTGATCAAAAACTCCAGAAAAAAACAAACAAGATCGAGAACGAATTTAAAACAATTCTGGAATTAATTATCAAAATCAAAACAAATACACGTTTTTCACGTGATTTATTTAATCCATTAACTTATGTTAGATACATAATAATTTTTAAATCTATTTAAACTTTGGCAACAATTGGAAGAGAAAACAACAACAAAAAATTAACGGATGATATTAAAATAAATACTTTAATTAAAAAAATTGTCTTTTTCAAACTTTTAAGATTTGTTGTGTGACAAAAGGTATTCAGCGGTAAGTACCCAAAATTTGAACTGTCTGCCTTTTGTATACGGACTCTGTGACAGGCAGAGAGACAGACAAACAGACAGACAGACAGAGGACAGAGACGAATAGGGTTTCGTCCGATGAACGAAACCCTAAAAAAGGAATGGGAGAGAGGGGAGGGGGGGGGGGGTATGAAATCACATTTTTTAGTATTTCAATTCAACAAAGATAAAAAAGAAGCTAGTGGGATGTGGCAATCCCCTTTCTTGTATTTTATACATGTTAATATTTCCTGAAAAATGAAGCATAGCAGCTCCACTGGTTAAGTGATTTACACCAAAATCTAATCAGCAACAATAAGTTCTTGCTGAACTTGAAGTTTGATAAAAATCTGTGAGTTAGTTTTCTAAATAGAGCCATTGTGGAAATTGCAAAAATATCTCGATAGAAGTGTCACATGTTGAGTTATTTACTCCTAAGATTAATTAGCACTAATTTATGTCAGGGACTAAATGAATCTGAAGTTTGGTGGAAATTCGTATCATCAGTAGAAGGGGTAACCGAAGTATTCCATTTCTTGACTTAAACATTGACCAATCAGAAAACGAATAAAATCGGCATCACAAAGATTCATATACAGGGTGTCCCTGAACTTCGTGTACAAACTTTGAGGAGTGGTAGAAAACATTGTTTGGAACCACAATTACATAGGAAAGCATGGGCGGAAACGTCTTGTTAACCCTTTTACAGCCAGTGAAAATGTATATGAAACTACGAAATTTTTAATACAAAATGAAAATTGGCACCAGAATTTTAATATGATTTTTCCATTTATTATGTATGTGAAATGTCTGGCAACTGTGAATGTATGGCAAATGTCTTCTTTGCAAATACATTTTTCCGCAATTTCTGATGTCATTCATATTTTTCCACATTTTAGCAATGGAAGTGCTTTGTTCGTGAAAAGCTCAAAGAAACACAAAGACACAGTTATGACACAATGTGGAAAGCAGTGTAGGACGCTTTATTACACAGAAAAAAAAAAATACAAGGAATAATTTAATTTTAAATTAAATATAAAATTATGTTTCTTTAAAATCACGTATCTTACAAGGAAGGTCTCCATTGGGGGCATACTCAGAATTTTTTGAAAAAAATACGAATTAAACTACTCATGTAGGTAATAAAGGATCAGTGAAAATTAGCGGCGGAATTACATTATTAGATATGTAAAAAAATAAAATAGTTTGGAATAATTGGCGTGAAAAGCTGAAAGCGACGCGGGATTTGGCGAGCAGTGCATTTCCTCGCCAAAAGCAGACGATTTTAACAAATCTGAAAATTAATTTTAATTGACTTCACTGCTAAAAATCTGCAATATTTACTGCAACGTCACTCCACTACTTTTATAGAATATCTCTCTTCTGACCAATGAGAATGCTCCATAGCACGGTGAATTGACCGTGTCATACACTGTTAAAAATCTTTTGCATTTTGTTGCAACGCACTCTACCGCTTGTATATAATATCTCTATTCCAACCAATGAGAAAGCTCCATTTCACGGCAAGTAACCGTTTTCTATACAAACAAGGGAGTGCGTTGCAACAAAATGCAGCAGATTTTTAACAGTGTATTTTTCAATTTGGAACAATTTTAATCAATTTAAATTGTGTTTTAAATGATAAAATATATTAATTTCATTTTGTTATAAGTACATATAAACGTATATGACAAAATTTTACTTAAAGTAAAGTAAAAATGCAAAACTAAAATTACTTAAACTAAACTTATTTAAATAAATTGAACATAGAAAGTTTTTTCTTTAAAAAGTATTCGAAGCGTAAAAGCGTATTTTTCAAAATTTCGTTTTTTCGTCAACCGGAGATAAATCGCCAAATAAACGAAATTTTTATTATTTTTTTTGCGGACGTTATAAGGTATATAAGGACGTTATAAGGACGTTATATTGTCGTACATTTCGTACACATTATTGGGCTCGATAATTAGACCTCGATTTTAAGTGCTTTCATAATATGTAAATACGTAGCACCTATAGTTATAGAGTCCGTCTGCCTGTCCACATGCAACAACGCAAAAATTACCCGACCGAATCGCTTGAAATTTAAAATTGTTAATTGTTGGATAATTTTGTCAAATCATTCTAAATTTTATGAAAATCTGATGTACAGTACAATTACAGGGACAATCAAAAGTATTCCGTTATGTTACGGCCAATAAAAAAATGTTTCAAGTGCATTTTAACATTGTTACACTCTTCCTAACATAATAAAATTGATATGAATCTATGAAGTATGTACTGAAATATACATTCTGTACCTTCTGTAGTGTAAAGAATATTGATCATTAATTTACGGGACCACACAAATACTTTTGTGTGGTTCATATGGTATAGCAGGAAACACTGCTTTAAACGCATTTTAATTTCAATACACTTTTTCCCATTTTATGAAACTGTTATACAGTGCTGATGTTTAATACAAGTTAATTCCTGTTTAATATAAAGTAAATAGTATTTACAGGAACTCACAAAATAGTTCGGTTACTATACTGTATCCGAAGTACTGTTTACTATAACATTAAGGTCTGAATATTTTTAAGACATCGTTATAGTACGGACGCACTTCATATGCTACGTTTGCCGAGTTATTTCCATTTACTTTTGCTTTAAAAGACGATCTTTCATACGATTTTTCTTTGGATTAGGTTTTTTTTCCATATCGGACAATTTGTGTTTACTCTTTTGTAGCTTTTTTTCTTTATTAACAATGACATTTCGATTTCCTATTCAAATAAAAAAAATTCTAAATGTAAAGAATTTCGTAAAAAGTATAAAATGCGGATATCTATTGTCGAAAGCAAAATGTTTATAATTTGCTTTGAGCAATATGTTATCAAAAATAAATATTGGCAAAATTGTTAAAAAAGATTGTAAAGAACATCATTTTTATGATAATCAAAACGTGACTTACGTAATAACAGAATTATTTATTATGTACGTTATGAATTAAACATTAATATTCCTGGACGGACAAATCATTAAAAAAATTAAGATGCGGATACCACAAGGTCTATTCTCGATCGAAAAGAATAAACGTTTTTCATATGGTTAAAAATAAAGATGAAATGTGGTGGCTGGCGGCGACGGCAAAACGTAATCTTAAAATCCACCTACATTCGGCCCAAACACAACCACGTGCATTCGTAAAATAAAAGAAAACTTTTAATAATACAATTTTTAATTCATAATTCAATGAAATACAGCTTTAGAATGCTTTAATATAAGCAGATCATCTTCATTTGGAAAAAAAAAAAAAAAAAAAAAATGTACGGATGATATCAAAGAATTCGGTCTTTGTTTTACGTGCGTGCCTTGTTTGGGCCGAATGAGGGCATTTAAATTAAAAAACTAATGCGCGTCATATTGCAAACCGTTTTTATGGCATACTGCATCTTCATCTATCTATCTCTTTCCTCCATAATTATTAACTAAGGAGTAGGGACAGTTGCAGCAAAATCTGTAATGTATCCTGTTCTCCCTCCAGGTTCCAGGCTATAAAAAAAATCACAATTTAGAAAAACATTGGAAGATCTTTTTTTGGAAATAATTTCGGTCTTCAAAAATTCACTTATTTTTTACTCTGCTACTGAAAGAAATTTGCGTAATAGATGTGAATAAGACAAGCAAGATTCATTTAATTTCAGACATATTTTGTGTCAATTATCGAATTTATTAGAAATATAATGCTAAAACAAAACAATTTATAGCCAATGTCTGATATACATGAGTAATATTTCAAGCGGTTAACCCCTTAACTGATTTGTCCGAACGCCGTTCGAGCAAGACGAATTTGCTTATTTCATCATTTAAAGCTTTTAGACACGACTATTATTTTTAAGAAAATTTTCATACTATTGAAAGGCGGAAATGTTTAGACTAAATTTTACAAATATTTTGTTTAAATAATAGTGGTGTGAATCCGCTATTTTCAATTTATTGAACGGAAAAAAAAATTAACTAGTTAAGGAGTTAAATAGAGATTTATATCTAAATTTTCTAAATTGAACTTATTTTACTTAAATATGCTTTTACTTCATGATTTCAATATTATTTTTTAATGTTTATAAACATTTTGATTTAAATTCTGCAAATCATGCTTTTATAAAATTTTTCCTTGCTTAATAACTGAATAATGAAATAATATGCTTATATTTTAACTCATTTGCTATCTGGGCTCATAAACGTGAGAGTAAAATAACGTTGCAAAAAGAAATAGCAGACAAGTTGAATGTAGATTCTGCCATTGCAGAATTCAGTTTCGCCTCCGATTAGAAAAAAGAAATCGATAGAGGTCTTTTAGAAGAGCGACCTCGTTTAGAATGCAATGAACTAACTTCATTTTTCTTGTGTTTATCAATATAATAGCAAACAGAACGGCGTGAAATACCCAATTGATTAGCAGTTTCTATCTGAGACATTGGAATTGCGGAATAATAAAGAGATACAATTTGACGTGCTACTTCTTCATTGATTAGATTCATCAAAAACGATTTTTTCTTTAGTTTAAACGCTTTTTTATAGACTCTGAGAAAAAGGAAATACATTTTAACAATAAAACGAGTGGAATTCCGTCGAATTCGACGAATGAAATGTTTAAAAGACCCGATCGATTGGTTTTAAAAAAAGCAAAAGTAATTACATTATTGAATCAATATATAATAAATATATTTCCAAACTTAATGTCAAGTTTGCCAGTTACAATTTTGCATGTAAATATTCCCACATTTTCAGTTAAAATTGTGATCTGAGTGCCGGCGAAATCCAGAAATTTTATTTTATATGCACTCACAGAAAAATAGTTTTATATATAAAAAAAAAAAAAAATTCATTTTTACTGTGACATTATTTTCACTAACTGAAGTCATTTGAAAATAAAATCTCAATGTCAGTGTCCTTAATGAAAAAGAAATATTGAAATGTAATATCGTTATGAGTAAATATGTGATGTTTTAAATAGTGACGTCATTTTCTCTTGAAATGTTTTTTAAAAGTTACTGTTATTAGTAATATGAAAAAGGGCATCCGTAATAATATTGTAATTCCCATTTACCTGGTTGCTGAATGACATCATTTTCCTCACTTGAAATTTTTCTTATTTTGCTTTAGACATTAATTTTTATCATAAATTATTTTCTGTTATTTTATTTACATTATTAATATTATTTCTCAGTAAATATCTTTTTTACTTCAATTAGTGCATAACTATACGCAATCATTTTGGAAAATAATTTTCTTTTATCGAGAGAAAAACTAAACTGTGTTGCCACCATTTTGAAGAAATATTCGTAAAAAGCATTTAAAATTAAAAATAAAATATAAAAATGGAAATAAATTAAAAAATAGCTAAAATGGGCACAACTACAAATAAATAGCTTTCATTTAAAAAAAATAATTATGAAAATCGGTTGAGTAGAAAATTCACGGCTGAAGACACGACATTTTTTAGCTTGTCTGAAAGAAATAGCATCGGAGGCTAATAAAACTTTGATGAATGCAAAGAGCAAACAAATGATTCTCTACGCCCTGTTTCCTACTATGACGTCACGGTAATACTGTCCATTGAGCTTACGTCATTATTGACAAGGTGGAAAACTAACTAAACAGATTCACCTAGGTATATGAAATTTGTTTATGCTCTATTGTTTTAATATCTATACTTTGACATTTTTTTGAAGCAGACGATTATCCTTAAATTGACCATTAGCGCAACGCTCAGTCAGAACTTTCTAGATGTTAAAATATTTTAGACAGAATCTAGTATATTCCTGAAATCTGAATTTCAAACTTTCTTCTTGTTATGCTTATTATCAACAGATAACCTAAAACAGTAAGTACTTCCTTGGTTTTTCTTTCCAAATATTATTTGCATGCTTTATATTAATACAATATATTAATTAATGCACTACAAAATGTTTCTTTCTGCATCTTTGGCGAGCATAAAGTTAATTGAAATAAACTGATATAAAATGAAATATGTACGTAAATATTTATGAAGTGAACATGCAAAAAATTTAATATTCGTAATACTTTTGATTCAAGCTGTAATAATATTATACTTAACCATGCTAAATTTACGATCATTACGATAATAAATTCAAATTTGTCTATGAGAATAGTAAAAACTGCATTAACCCTTTCGGCCTTGATTTTTTTTCCAATTTTGAGAAAAAATAACTTTTACGCTTGCAAATTTAAAAGTAGCTATCAAAACTGCATATATTTCAAGCGTTCCAACTTCTATGGAAGAGCTGTCCGCAAGATTAAAGGCGGGGTCAAGGCATATGCCATCTAGCGGCAGGGGTGCATAACTAGAGGATTATTAAGTAGAGGATTATGGCAGTTTCTTTTGTGTGAATGGCAACAAAACTTTTTTGTTTCTATAAAATGTTACTTCAAAATATTTCGTAGAATAAGTTTTAGGTTTGAAATATTGTAAATAAATATAGAATAAATAAGTGTAGTACGACTAAATATTAACATAAAATATACTAAGATGAAATATCATTTAACTATGCGATACAAATATCGCTGATTAAAATATGTTCGATTTTAATTACGCTTTTAATGTAATGAAAGATGACTCATTAAATTTTGTAAGTACTTATTATATAAATGCAGAATTTTGAAATAGTGTCACATTTTAGTAACTTTTTGATGAGCTAAATTATACAAAATGATATACACCGTAGTATTTCATATGATAATATAATATTTATCAATATTTAGAAATGTATAGAATTTAATACTAAATAAAATATTCAACTTTTATTTACAACAAGCTGCATTTTTTATTTACCAATTTCAGACGATAAAAATCCAATGTTTTCTTGGTCGTATCGACTTTTATTATTTAACTTGCAAACTTTTCATTCTTTTAATTTAAAAACCTATTTTATTATACGTATATTCGGAATAACTTTAATTTTAAATGTATGTATTAAATGTTGTTTTGTTAAACAAAGAAATATTGTTAATTTATTTGTTTAAATATTTAACGTTCTAGACAATAATTTTTCTAAAATCGTTGCTTAGACTCTTTTTTTTTTTTTTTTTTCTTTTTTTAACAGACAAAGTTATTTTGAGAGTTCATATTAAAAATTCATTCATAAATTTCAAGCTATTCTCTCAACCATGACAGATTAATCAAGTCTACGAGGTTTATTGCAAAATATTTTTGCTATAGTTTGATTCGGTAAAGTCATGTACATTTAAAAAAATAATCACAATATCATTTTAATTTTGGGAGAAAAAGTACCAACTTAGTAGTCATAAGTACCATATAATGCTACGAAAAATATTGACTTTTACCCTAAAATTAAAATGACAATGAGACTTTTTTAAAAAACACAGATCTTTTTAATTAAAAATATGTGTATTTAAAAAAAGTCTCATTATTATTTTAATTTTAGAGTAAAAGTCAATATTTTTCTTAGCATGATATGGTACTTATGAGTACTAATTAGTACTTTTTCTCCCAAAATAAAATTAAAATGATTGTGACTATTTTTTTTAAATGTACATGACTTTATCGAAACAAACTATAACAAAAATGTTTTGCAATAAACCTCGTAGACTTGATTAATTTGTCATGACTGAGAGAAAATTCAGAAAATATGCGCAAAAGATATGGAGATAATAAACATTTGCGCATATATGACGTCAAACCCACGTCATCCTCTAGTTATGCACCCCTGCCGCTAGATGGCATATGCCTTGACCCCGCCTTTTACTTACGACAGATTCCAGCATTAAGTTGGTACGCTCTAGCAGCTCTGGTAGCTATCGAAATCACAAAAATTACAGTTTACTGAAATTTAATGAATGTATTCTTTACAGAAATCTAATGAATGTAGTTATTTTGCATGCTTTTCATACAATGATAGCCTAAGGAAGAATTTTTTAAGACATTTGGAAAATGTCGTACTATATCCAGATTAAACAAACATAAAAATTTAGTAGTATTTTTATCTTTTATCGTGAATTGCAAAATTGAAAAAGGAGTTTCTAGTTTAAATTTAAAGAGTGAAATATGTTTGAATTAAAAGAAACGCCAACGGTTTGCTAACAATAATTAAAACATATATTATTATTATTATTATTATTATTATTATTATTATTATTATTATTATTATTATTATTATTATTATTATTATTATTATTTTAAATGCTGAAACGTAAGTGAACTCATAATAGTAAATTTATTATCATATGTTATCACTATTAGGTACTGCAATTAACAAAAACAATTGGTACTACTAGAGGTTATAACGTCGACCAAAAAAATTATCGCCAAACTATAAGATTAAATGCCAATAATGTATGATCGTGAATGTCACATTAAATGACATTAAATATCATTCACGTGTTTAAAATGTCATTAAGTGAATTTTATTTACCACCTTATATTATTATAAAAAAATTTTATCAAAAAGATTTTTATTTCGTTTTTTTATTTGAATTTTTTTAATATTTTACTAATTATTTGTTTTTTCTTTATTTAAAATAAAAATTATTCAATATGTATAATTTGGCTATTAGTTTGGCGATTTGTATAATTTGGCGAAATAGGTCGACGGGATAACAGAGTAGTATCAAAAAATTTTTAAGACAAAATAATACTCAATAAAAGACATGTCCTTTTTATAGAATGTCAGGGCCGAAGGGGTTTATAATAAAAAACGGTATATTTAGCTGTTTTCCAAGTTTTAATTATTTTCCAAGGTAATTCATATTTTTTCTTCAACTCAATATGAAAATAGCTATTTCTTATTCAGAATATTATTGAATAGTATGTAATTTCTTTACATTATAAACGATTTTTTTGGCCCTATAAAAAACTTAATACCTTAAAATTTAAAAATTAACAAGATACAAGCTAAAAAGTTTTTCTTGGAATAATTATTCATGAGCTTCCCGATTTTAATCTGCATTTTTCCTATAATATACATAAAAATAAATTCTCTGGGACTCAGACTATTGAAGCGTATATATTTTATCAATACTACTTGATTATCTTGTCAAAAAAATTCGCCAAATGTCGAATTAAAAACATTTGATGACGTACAAGCACGTGTAAATGTTCAAGTGAATGTGCCATTTACGATCATATTACATTATTGGCATTTAATCTTAGAGTTTGGCGATATATTTTTTTGACGACGAGTTAATCAAGTAGTACCCTTTCAGCATATTTATTATTACTTTTTTTTTTTTTTTTTTTTTTTTTTTTTTTTTAATACAAGTAGAAATTTCTCCCATTGCATCCAAAATGTGCTTAGGCTGAGATTCGAATCCAGAATCTTTGACTTCAATCGTCAATGCTTTTCCAATATAGTTATGTGGACGAAATCCGAACCAACGAAATATTCGCTCAGGCAATCATTCGGCAATGATGTCTAGTCTTTTATTTGAATTAGTCGACAGAATAAACGAACTCCAATAGATTATGGATGAGTAATTATTATTTAATGAGTAATTATCAGTAACTATAGCTGTGTCTTTTAATTATATTTATCACAATCAATTGATTTACAAGTAATATAAACGAGTAGTAATTTCTTAGACCTGAGTGAAAATGTGTCCATTCTGAGACTCGAATTCAAAATATTCGGCATCAATTGTCAATGCTCTTTCAATTTAGCTATTTGAACAACATTTCAGCAAACATGATATTTGACCAGTTAATCAATTGGTAATGACATCTGGTTTATTATTTGAATCAGTCGATGGAATAAATCGCAGGTAAAAAAGAGAAACTCCAATAAACTATGGATGAGAGTAATTATTGTTGTATGAGCAATTATGAGTAATTATGAATAATTATAGCTGTGTTTTCTAATTATTTTTATCACAATCAATTGATCTGTAAATAATACATACGATTCATAATTTCTTCTACCTGAGCAAAAAATGTCCATTCTGAGATTCGAGCTCAGAACCTTTGGCTTCAATTGCCAATGTTTTCCAGTTGAGGTATGTGAACGACATCCCAGCAAATACAATATTCACCCAGCTAACTATTTGGTAATGACATCTAGTCTATTATTTGAAACCGCTCGATAGATAAACCACAGGTAAATGGACTCTAATGAACTATTCATGATTAGTTGTACATTAATTACTTTTATGACAATCAACTGATTGTTAAATAATAAATACAAGTAGTAATTTCTCCCACCTGATCAAAAATGTGTCCTGGAGGGGACTCGAACTCAGAACTTTTCGCTACAACTTCCTTTGCTCTCCCATCTGAGCTATCTGGACGGCATCCCACTTAACACAAATTCCGCTCTGTTAACCTTTTGGTAATGACACCCGATTCATTATTTGATGCCAGATAGCTGAACTGGAAGAGCGATGGCAATTGAAGCCAAAACGTTTTGACTTAATTTCCAACCTGGATACATTTTTGCTCACAAGGAAGGTCTCCATACTGGGCATACTCAGAATTTTATGAAAAAAATACTAATTAAAGTACTCATGTATGTAATAAAGGATCAGTCAAAATTAGCGGCGGAATCACATTAGAAAATATGTAAAAAAATAAAATATTTTCGAATATTTGGCGGGAAAAGACGAAAGCGTCACTCGATTTGGCGAGCAGCCCTTTTAATCGCCAAAAGAAACAATTATAATGCAACTCAAAACTGTTGGATATTTAAAATGCGTGTAAATGGTATTTAATGAATTTAAACATAAACAATGAGAGACTTTAATATATTATATACATATATATACATATTGTATTGCATATATACTGTTGAAGTAGTTATTTAATTAATCACTGGAAAAAAAATGTTTTCATAGATATAAAAAAATCATATTGAGAAAAATTATCTTCATACATTTAAGCGTATTGAAAAATAAAAGCCAGGTTTCCATAGCAACAAAATTTAATCGACAATTCTCAATTGGACTTTGAGATTGAAACAAATCTCTATAAATAAAAGGAATTCCGAGGATAATTAATTAATTAATTAATTGAGGCACAGGGGAAAGCAAATCTTGGCAATGCGCCAACTCGGTCCAGAGGAAGCAAATCTTGGCAATGCGCCAACTCGGTCCAGAGGTATAAAAGCAAGATAGAAAAAAACGCGCAGGTCTGTGCATTCAAGTACAACCACCCATATGTATATGCTGAAAGTTTGTTCTGACGCTCACCCGACGCACGTGGAGTGCCGATGGTCCGGGAAGCGTACCATACACATAAATTATTAAATAAACCTTCAAATTAAGCCCGGCGAAGCGGGCTGGGTATGCTAGTCTAATTAATTAAAGTTATGAATTTCGTTTTAAATCTCAAATTTTGATGATTAAATTTGAATATATCTTATACTATAATGCGAGCAAAAATTGTGTGTGTGTGTGTGTGTGGGTAAATTTTATCTCAAAAACGGCTCTAACGATTTTCGCAAAAATTTGGATTTTACCATTTTCGGGCACGAGAAGACCATTGGGCTAGGTCCCATGCTCGGGAAAATTCGATTACTGGGTCGTTTTGGGTCACAATGGGTCAGGATCAAGCTATTTATATCTAGAGAACGGCTGGATGGATTTTAAGGCAATTTTGTATCCAATCGTTTTTTGGCACGAGAAAACTATTGGGCTGAGTCACATGTTCGAAAAATTTCGATTAGTGGGTCATTTTGGGGTCATTATGGGTCAAGCCATTTTTATCTAAAAAACGGCTCTAACGATTTTGACCAAATTTTATATTGTATCGTTTTGGATTACAAGAAGACCATTGGGTTAGGTAACATGTTCGAGAAAATTCGGTAAGTGGGTCATTTTTGGGGTCATTGTGGGTCATGCTATTTTTATCTAGCGATTTTCTCACGCAATTTTGACTAAAAATTGCATTCTATGGTTTTCGGGCACGAGAAAAACATTGGGCTAGGTTACATGTTCGAGAAAAAATTTCAATGGGTCATATTGGGTCATTAAGAGTCTGGGTCAAGCTATTTATATTTAAAGAACGGCGTGATGGATTATAACGAAATTTCGTATGTAACAGTTTTTTGACATGAGAAAACTAATGGGCTAAATCACATGTTTGAGAGAATTCGACTATGAGGGTCATTTGTGGGTCATGATGGGTCATAATGGGTCATGGTCAAGCTATATCTAAAGAACAGGTGGATCGATTTTAATGAAATTTTGTATGCAACATTTTTTTGGCACGATAAAATCATTGGACTAGGTTACATGTTCGAAAAATTTCGATTAATGGGTCATTTTGGATCATAAAGGGTCTGGGTCAAGCTATATATAATTAAAGAACGGCAGGATCAATTTTAACGAAATTCTGTATGTAAAAATTTTTAGAAACGAGAAAACTAATGGATTAAGTCACATATTCGAGAGCTTTCCACTATAAGGGTCATTTGTGGGTCTTAATGGGTCAAGGTCATGCTATATCTAAAGAATGGGTGGGTCGATTTTAACGAAATTTTGTATACAACATATTTTTGGCATGAGAAAATCATTGGGGTAGGTCACATGTTCGAGAAATTTCGATTAGTGGGCCACTTTTGGGTCATTCTAATTTTATCTGGACAACGTTTCGCGCAATTTTGACTAAATTTTGTATTTTGTCGTTTTCGGGCACAAGAAAATCATTGGGTTATGACAGATTTTTGAGAAAATTCGATCAATGGGTCATTTTGGATCATAAGGGATCAGGGTCAAACTAATTATATCTAAAAAACGGCTCAATCGATTTTATCTAAATTTTGTATCTAATGTTTTTCGGCATGCTAAAACTAATGAGCTAGGCCACACGTTCGAGAGATTTCGATTATAAGGGTCATATGTTGGTCATGATGGGTCATGCTAATTTTATATAGAAAATGGTACTCACCATTTTGACTATACTTTGTATTATATCGTTTTTGAGCAAGAGAAAACCATTTGGATGGACACATGCTCGCGAAAATTCGATTAGTGGGTCATTTTGGGTCTTAATGAGCTAGGGTCATTCTAATTATATATAACAACGACTCAATCAATTTTACCTAAATTTTGAAACAAAACGTTTTTTGTCACGAGAAGACTATTGGGCTGAGTCGCATGTTAAACAAAATTATATAAGTGGGTCATTTCGCTTCATTGCTGAATGCTGCCAAACTAATTTTACCTAAAAAATGGTTTAAACGATTTTGATTCAATTTTATATTCTACTGTTTTTGATTACCTGAAGACGATTGAGCTATGTCACATGTTTGATCAAATTTGATTAGTGGCTCATTTTGGGTAATACGGGTCAGGGTCACGAGAATATGGCAAAAGCCAATAACTTGGTGATATTTGACAAAATATCGGCGACATATGGCTAAAAAATCGACTATAAAAATTACGAAAACAAAAACACGTATTTGGAGCCAAATGAAAGAATGCCTCCAAATTTGGCTATATCTAGCAGAAAATATTGTCTTTCAAAATGTAAAGAATTTTTTTATACATTCTTACGAGGATTTGAGATGCATGGTTAAACCAATCAGAGTCCAGCTAAAAAAGTGATTTAGATCGATGTCCTTTCGTTGTAAATTTTAAAATAAAGTAAAATTTATAAAGATGCGCATAAAAACATAGTTTTCTTATTGATTATTTTTCTAAATAAACAACATGTTTTACAGTAATAATACCGAGTGAATGACACAGTGAAAATACTATATAGAGTTGAACACAAAGTTAATTTTGACCGAGCTAAGCTCGGTCTCCCCTGCTAGTCTTATACTATAATGCGAGCAAAAATTGTGTGTGTGTGTGTGGGTAAATTTTATCTCAAAAACGGCTCTAACGATTTTCGCAAAAATTTGGATTTTACCATTTTCGGGCACGAGAAGACCATTGGGCTAGGTCTCATGTTCGAGAAAATTCGATTATTGGGTCATTTTGGGTCATAATGGGTCAAGATCAAGCTATTTATATCTAGAGAACGGCTAGATCGATTTTAAAGAAATTTTCTATCCAATCGTTTTTTGGCACAACAAAACTATTGGGCTGGGTCACATGTTCGAAAAATTTCGATTAGTGGGTCATTTTTGGGTCATTATGGGTCAAGCCATTTTTATCTAAAAAACGGCTCTAACGATTTTGACCAAATTTTGTATTGTACCGTTTTGGATTACAAGAAGACCATTGGGTTAGGTAACATGTTCGAGAAAATTCGGTTAGTGGGTCATTTTTGGGGTCATTGTGGGTCATGCTATTTTTATCTAGAGATTTTCTCACGCAATTTTGACTAAAAATTGCATATTGAGAGTCTGGGTCAAGCTATTTATATTCAAAGAACGGCGTGATGGATTATAACGAAATTTTGTATGTAACAGTTTTTTTTGACATGAGAAAACTAATGGGCTAAATCATATGTGTGAGAGATTTCGACTATGAGGGTCATTTGTGGGTCATGATGGGTCATAATGGGTCATGGTCAAGCTATATCTAAAGAACAGGTGGATCGATTTTAACGAAATTTTGTATGTAACATTTTTTTGGCACGATAAAATCATTGGACTAGGTTACATGTTCGAAAAATTTCGATTAATGGGTCATTTTGGGTCATTAAGAGTCTGGGTCAAGCTATTTATATTTAAAGAACGGCGTGATGGATTATAACGAAATTTTGTATGTAACAGTTTTTTGATATGAGAAAACTAATGGGCTAAATCACATGTTTGAGACATCTCGACTATGAGGGTTATTTGTGGGTCATGATGGGTCATAATGGGTCATGGTCAAGCTATATCTAATGTATGGGTGGGTCGATTTTAACGAAATTTTGTATACAACATATTTTTGGTACGATAAAATCATTGGACTACGTTACATGTTCGAAAAATTTCTATTAATGATTCATTTTGGATCATAAAGGGTCTGGGTCAAGCTATATATAATTAAAGAACGGCCGGATCAATTTTAACGAAATTCTGTATGTAATAATTTTTAGAAACGAGAAAACTAATGGACTAAGTCACATATTCGAGAGCTTTCGATTATAAGGATCATTTGTGGGTCTTAATGGGTCAAGGTCAAGCTATATCTAAAGAATGGGTGGGTCGATTTTAACGAAATTTTGTATACAACATATTTTTTGGCATGAGAAAATCATTGGGGTAGGTCTCATGTTCGAGAAATTTCGATTAGTGGGCCACTTTTGGGTCATTCTAATTTTATCTAGACAACGTTTCGTGCAATTTTGACTAAATTTTGTATTTTATCGTTTTCGGGCACAAGAAAAATCATTGGGTTATGACAGATTTTTGAGAAAATTCGATCAATTGGTCATTTTGGATCATAAGGGGTCAGGATCAAACTAATTATATCTAAAAAACGGCTCAATAGATTTTATCTAAATTTTGTATCTAATGTTTTTCGGCATGCTAAAACTAATGAGCTAGACTACACGCTCGAGAGATTTCGATTATAAGGGTCATTTGTTGGTCATGATGGGTCATGCTAATTTTATATAGAAAATGGTACTCACCATTTTACTATACTTTGTATTATATCGTTTTTGAGCAAGAGAAAACCATTTGGCTTTAACACCTACTCGCGAAAATTCAATTAGTGGGTCATTTTGGGTCTTAATGAGCTAGGGTCATTCTAATTATAAATAACAACGACTCAATCAATTTTACCTAAATTTTGAAACAAAAGGTTTTTTGTCACGAGAAGTCTATTGGGCTGAGTCGCATGTTAAACAAAATTATATTAGTGGGTCATTTTTCTTCATTGCTGAATGCTGCCAAGCTAATTTTACCTAAAAAATGGCTTAAACGATTTTGATTCAATTTTATACTCTACTGTTTTTGATTACCTGAAGACGATTGAGCTATGTCACATGCTTGATCAAATTTGATTAGTGGCTCATTTTGGGTAATACGGGTCAGGGTTAAGAGAATATAGCAACGGCCAATAAGTTGGCGACATTTGACAAAATATTGGCGAAGTTTGGCCGAAAAATCGACTATAAAAATTACGAAAACCAAAACACGTATTTGGAGCCAAATGAAAGAATGCCTCCAAATTTGGCTATATCTAGCAAAAAATATTGTCTTTCAGAATGTAAAGATTTTTTTTATACATTCTTAAGAGGATTCGAGATGCATGGTTAAACCAATCAGAGTCGAGCTAAAAAAGTGATTTAGACCGATGTCCTTTCGTTGTAAATTTTAAAATAAAGTAAAATTTATAAACATGCGCATAAAAACATAGTTTTCTTATTGATTGTTTTTCTAAATAATACTATTATAAACATGTTTTGCAGTAATAATACAGAGTTAATGATACAGTAAAAATACTATATCGAGTTGAACACAAAGTTAATTTTGACCGAGCTAAGCTCGGTCTCCCCAGCTAGTATACATATAAATATCGATATAACAAAAATATACTTAAAACAATCTAAAGCTTACAAAACAAAAGTTATTTAAATCAAATTTCTCAAAACAAGTTCAATATGAAGCTTTTCTTTTCCTTGAAGTGTATTTGATATAAAGTATTTTTTGAAATTACACTCCATCGCCAACCGGCGATAAACCGCCAAATAACGAAATTTTCATTTTTTTTTTTTTTTTTACGGTTACTTAATGGAGATTCCGCCGAAATTTTTTTTATAAACGTGTATAACCACACGAGAAGAACATTCTGTAATTTTTTCAGATTTTTCGGAGTATGCCCGTATGGAGACATTCCTTGTCAGTTAGAAGAAATTATGAGTTGTGTGTATTATTTACCAATCAGTTGATAATGATAGAAAGATTTTTTTTCATTAATATTTTAACTCATATTTTACACACACATACCAATGATAATAATAACAGTAATTATAACAATGACGATAAAAACAAGCATTTGTTAAATCCTGAGCACGGCACATTAAAAATAAAAAAAAGACATCACATTAAGGTGGACGTCCAATTCCAGAAATATTCCATGGTTGATTAGTTTCTTCCCTTTTTTCCTAATAGCGATATGTCTGTTTATCTCTATGTCTGTTTATCTTTATGTCTATTTATCTCTATGTCAGTTTATCTCAATGTATTGCAATAAATGTCGCAATAAGAATTCGATTACTGTATAACTGGGCAGATATGTTGCCAAAGTATCCAAAATACTGCTTAGTTTTGGTTATATTTGGTTAATATGATTGAAAACCTTTTTTTTACGTCATACTGCATTTCTATAAAAATTCAGACGTTTACAAAAAATTTCATTGCAAAGATAATAGACCAGGAGTCAGTAGCACAGATAATCCCCTCATCGAGTTCACAGTTGAAATTCCAGAATTTGCTAAAACTTGATTCGCATATTAAAACGTAAACGGTTTGTCAAGTCATATCTTGGTTAAAAACTCGAATTTAGCGGTTGACTCGTAGGTTTAACATTGTGTTATCCTGCTCCTAGTCCTCTATGTTTTCATACATTTGGGTACAGGAAAACACAATGGTAAAGATACGAGACAAGGCTAAAATCGGGTTTTCAATTGTTTTCCACCAAAATAAGACTTGGTAGATTGAATGCGTTTTAATATTCAAATCAAGTTTTAACTAATTCTCGAATTTCAGCAGTGAATTCAATGAGGTGATTGTCTGGGTTATCACTTCTCGGTCTATAATTGGATAACTGATTTAAGTAATAAATTATGGATGCTTAAATATGTCAAACATTCTAAATTATCTATATATTTTTAATGGAATTTTTTGAATCTGTTCAATATATAGTATATAAAACATTTTAAATTTCATATTTTATGTTTTCCTGCCACAGGTAACATTCTTTGGTGCCACAGGTGCCACATTCTTTCTTTTAATCTTTCTCTGATATTTTTGAATTGCCAGTTGACCAACAATTCTATTTCACAAAATGTCATAAAATGAATTTTTTTTAATTAAAAAAATCTTGTTTCACTTTTAAAATCAACGCATTTGAAAATTTGTTGACACCATAAATAACCTTATTTATCCTGATATTAATAAATGTTTATAGTGAATTAATTAAAACATAAATTTTATAACAATTTATACTCGGACTTAATTAAAATTTTTTTTCAAATATTTCATAATTTGTATGTCATAATGTGTTGTGTGTCTTTTTTTTTTAATTTTAATTTTTTAGGTGCGTTTGAAATTATGTAAATACGTAGCACTCATAGTCATCGTTCGGACCTTTTGTCTGTCTGTCCGCATATAACATAGCAAAAAATACCCAACCGAATTCTTTGAAATTTAAAATATATAATTGTTGTATAATTTCGCCGAGTTATTTTAAATTTTATGAAAATCAGATGCTTAGTGTAAGTGCAGGAACAATTAAAAGTATTCTGTTACATTACGGCCAATGGGAAAAAATAGTTTCAAGAGCATTTTGGTGATTTCACACTTATCCGAACATAATAAAATTGATATGAATCAATGGAGTATGTACTAAAATATATATTCTGTGCAATCTGTGGTCCAAGAATATTTGTTATTCATTTACAGGCCCACACAAAAATATTCCAACACATAATGGTACAGTGGGAAACATAGATTTTTTTTGGGGGGGGGAGGGGGGATTTTAATTAGATTAAACTAGTTCACATTTTATGAAATATCTATACATTGCTGAGGTTTATTACAAGTAACTTCCTGTGTAATAGAAAACAGATCATATTTACAGGGACACACAAAAGATTTCGGCTACTATACTGTATTCGAAGTACTGTATACTACAGCACGAAGATATGAGTATTTTTAAAACTTTATTATAATACGAACGCACCTCCTTTGCTACGCTTGACGTGTAATTTTCGACTTCTTTTCATTTTTTAATCCAATTTTCAAAATCAACTGCTCAATTATTATTTTTTAAAATCAAGTATACTTCTTTCAACTGTGCCTTCGATGCCTGTAAATGTTGTTTTACCTTTTGTTGAGTATGCATGCCGAGAAATGAGTGGAAACGGAAAAACCAAGTAGCTGAAAAGATAATCGTGGTGTTTTGAGATTCATAAAATTGGTAGCCATTTATATTGTTATAAAGGATCTTACGCTTCTTGGACTATTTTAGAGTATATTTAAACCATTAAGATAAATCTGCCAGTATGAGCCACTTAAGAGCACATGGAACATCTCGACAAGTAATCTGAAGTTAATTACGTAGTTTTGTAATATTTACGAATAATTACCTGAAACAGAATTTTAGAAAATTGTACATAAGCATACAAATAACACATTTAAAAAAAAAGACAAGTGTATATATGTATACATATATTTCTTTTACATAATAAACGAAAAATATTTATACCAGAATTTTGGTGTCATTGTGGCGTTTCGAAATCAAGTTCAGAATCAAAGAATTGATACCAAAGTTCGTGTTTATTTTTAAAATAAAGAAACCATAATTTCAATACACTAGAATGTTTAGTTTATTTAAAAACAAGCAAACAAAAATAATGTTTTCGAATGTATAACAAAGTAGCAATTTTCTGATTCACTTAAACTTAATAGCAGTTTATTCTTCAGAACATAAAAAAAATATTCACATGAAATATATATTCTAAACGAACGCATTTAAAAAACTAGTTGGATGTGCCAATTCCAAAACTTTCTTCTATCTAATACGGACATTTTAATATTTCAAAGATTAGTTACACATGAATGTTGATTCTTTAATATTATTAATTTAATACCATACCAACTTTGATTTTCATCTTAAATTTCTCCTTCAGTCAATTAATCGGTGTAAAATCGGTATAAAATTTCTTCAATTTTCGGATATATACCGTTAGCATGGTAGCAGTTCTGCCAGGAATATTCCCGTTAATTGAAGAAAATATTTCTGAGTGTGTGATGCATGTGAAAAACTTTCGTGTATATACATACATATTTTCACACACACACATACATATAAACCAGATGCACTTTTAAAAATAAACTATATTTTACTTATCAATTGTTACAACTCAGACCAGAAAGAAGAAAAGTTCATTTTTACCGAAGTGGTAAAGACAAGAACATTCTTTAAAAACAATTCTTACTAAATTTATAACTCCAAGACGACTTCAAACGAGTTGTGAGATACGTCTCTCAATAAATAAATAAAACAGAAAAGATTAAGTAAAGCAGCAGCCGAGGCCAGTTTTATGCCTGGAGAACACAGAACATAAAAGGGATATAACTGGAAATGCGAGATGAACACTGCATAAAAACAGGAGAAACAACAATCACGTGCTAGCTGATATAGACAAATAGCGCCTGCCTAATGAATCTTAGCCTAGAGGGGAAATGATGAATCAGCTTTCTTATTCTAAAACATAGGTAGATTTTCCAGGGGCATTGCTCCTTATGCCTTTAAGATTAAGAAATCTGCCTGCCTAGTTGTGCTCTCCTTGAGGGTGCATTTTATCCTTCTCTAGAACCTGTTGATATACTTTGATAATTTCCTATAATTTCTTTCAAATATGTCTTAATGAAGAAATTAACTTTAATTAGCTCGTTAAATTATTTTCTACGTTTTTGTTGCAGTTGCTTTTCTCTGTTGACCATAGCGACTATGTGAAAATGCGAGGAAGAATTTAAGATGTAACTTGTGGCATTTCATGTGCCACAATTGTGGCACTGAACATGTGGCATTTCGTGTGCACATTTCATGTGCCACGTTGAAGGCATTAGTTACACTGTAGCAACATCAGTTTTCCTTCCAACTGATTATTAATATACTGACTTCAATCTTGTTTTCTAAAGCATACCACTACAGGAAACTAGTTTGAATGGATGAAGTTAAGGTTACCATTATCGATACATACAACCAAATATCTTTTCTTCGAGCATGTTAACTTAGCAAATTGCTTGTCATAATATATCGTGCACTGTAAGAAAAAAAAATCCATTAAAATACGGAAATTTTGCTAGCAATTGCGACACCAGAACAATTTACATATTTTAAACGGAATGAATCAGCTAATTCCAGCAAATGCTACGCACTTTCTGAAATAATATCCGTTTTTTAACAAATACTTTCTTTATCTTTTAAGAATTTTCATTTCGTTAAAATAATTTTTATAAGAATACAAAAAAAAAAAAAAAAAAAAAAAGGGACATTTTTACAAAAAATATGAAAAATTCCTACGGTAGCATACATGTTTTCCATCTGAGCATAAGTCTGAATACTTTACACATTTTTTTTTTCATAATTTAAAAATATTTGGGTTTTTTATTTGATGCTTTGCAGAAGTTCATTTAACTTGTTGCGTTAAAAACTGTACATTTTCTGCAAATAATTTTTTTTTTTTTTTTTTTTTTTTTTTTTTTTTACAAAAGTATCAATTTTTTTTTCAAAGATGCATTTAAAAAAATTACTTGTGGCTATAATTATTTCACCATAGTTATCTTAGGGAACTTTGTTCTTTTTCTCTTGAAAAAAAAAAAAAAAAAAAAAAAAAAAAAAAAAAAAAAAAAAACGATTTTTTTTCTTTTTTTAGATTGTAGATTATTTGTGTCCACTGATTTGGCCAAATTACACTAAAACCTAATCAGATATAGTTTATATTAAGGTCCCACAGAATCTAAAGTTTCATAAAATTACGTGTATTAGTTCTTGATATAGAACTATTGCAATAACCCCGAATAATGCACCATGGAAGCGCCACTTGCTGAGCGATTTGCACCAAAACGTAATCAGCACCATGTAATATCACGTATTAACAATATTTAAAGTTTTATGAAAATTCATGCACTAGTACTTGCGATATGGCTATAGCGAAAATTTTGAATAATGCAGCATAGCAGCAGTACATGTTGAGCGATATTCACAAAACATAATCAGATCTAATTTATACCAAGGTATAACAGAATCTAAAGTTTTGTAAAATTCCGTGCATTAGTTCTTGAGATAAATCGCCCACAATTTTCTTGTCACATACAGACAGACAGACTGACAAAGTCACAGACAGACATTTTGGACATGTTTTTCGGCTTCTTATACTCCTAAAACGTGTAAAACCTTCGAAAACCAGATTTCGAAAATTTTCATAAATCCAATTTTCTTTTGTAAAAATAGAAAAAATAAAAATACAGTACAATAGAGTAAAAATACTGAGAGTAAAAGTACTGTTTTTAAAAATTGTAACTTTTTCCTATAGTATACAGTATCTGCACGATAACTTAATTTCGAATAGATATATCAACATAAAACTTATGTTAAAATGAACTTTAAACTCTATATAATGAATTAATGGTACATAGATTCTTTGACAGAAACGATTCTAAAATGTCAATTAAATTTGAAAAAGGGAAAAAATGAAAAAATAATTAATTAAACACTAAAAAATAATGAAAATATTAATTTATTTCAAAAATATTAATTCAATCTGTAAAATAATATAGGGTAGAGCTTATTTTAACATAATCTTTATGTTTTTATAGATATTGTAATTTAAGTATAATCGTGTGGATTGTAAAAAGCACGGAAAAAAAAAGTTCGCAACATTAACTGAAATATATTTTTTATTGTATTACAATATAAACGTTTATTTTTACATTTTATAAAACATTAAATATGGCTTAAAAATAATAATGCAATGTTTTGTGTAATTTCAATAAGAATTTAGAAAGGAATGAGACCTCTTAAATGGAAACGGGTTAATATTCAACGTTTAAGTTGCACGAACGTCTAAAAATATTTACGCTTAAAAATTATTATAAAAAAAACTATTAAATCGAGATACATTTTTAAACAAGTTAAAATAATCAATGTTTAAAAAAAAAAAAAAAATTGCAGTTAAAGTAAAATGTGTTAGCTAGGTAGTTGCCATCGTCAGTATGATGTGGCGCTAAGACTTTTAAAATTATTTATAAAATTAAAGAAAATCTATCAGTATTGAGCCGCTTTATGACATTCAGACTGTTTACTATAAATAAAAAAATATATATATATAAGTAGTATATGTATTTTTATATAATATAAATATATACTGGGTATATCTAAACTCTTGGGCAAAACTTTAAGGGGTGATAGTACACATCAAGACAAACAATATTAAATAGGAAACCAAGGGTTCCAAATGTTTTCCGAAGCCATTAAAGTTTGGGGTGAAAATTTTCAAATAAACATAAAAACCGAAAAAATTGGTCGATTAATTTGCACTTTTCACTAAAACTATTCTTTATGTCAGTATTTTGTTGAAAATAAATTATAAAGATAAATTTCAAGAAATGCCGATAGAGGGAGCTTTAGACTTTGGATTAACGAACAATTATTTTTTACCAGCATTTTTTGCATATCATTAAATATTTTAAGAAGTTTAGACAATCTTAAATTTGAGCTCAAAATCTGAATCGTTGGGAATGGTTAAGTACCGAAAACTGAACTGTGTTCAGAAGTTGAAATTTAATCCTCCCCCTTCAACAAAAAGATTTTGAGCTCAAAGTTTAAATCTAAGCATTTGAAATCATTTAATGAGATTAAAGAAATAATGGTAAAAATAGTTGTACGTCACTCCTATTGGCATTTTTGAAATTTATCTGTAAAATTTATGTTTAAGAAAATACTTATTTAAAGAGTAGTTTTAGGGAAAATCGCAAACGAATCGAACAATTTTCCCGTATTTTAAAATCATTTGAAATTTGAACCTCCTCCCTCACCTCTGAACACTCTTCAGTGTACGCTTCTTAACCACTCCCAACGATTCAGAATTTCAGCTCAAAATTTAAGTCTAAGCTTTTGCAAGCATTTGATTAGATACAAAAAATAACGGTTAAAAATAGTTGTTGGTACTCTAAAGTTTTCGGCGCCCTCTAACGGAATTTTTTGAAATTTATCTTTAAAATTTATTTTCAAGGAAATACTGACATAAAGAATAGTTTTAGCAAAAAACCGCAAATAAATCGACCAATTTTTCCGTTTTTATTTTTAATTTTTTTTTTTATAATCATTTAAAATTTGAGACTTCCCCTCCCCCTTGAACACAGTTCAGTTGTCGGTACTTAACCCTTCCCAACGATTCAGATATTGAGCTCAAAATTTAAGTTTATGTATTAAGCGCTAAAAACATTTAAAAACATTTAATTATATGCAAAAAATAATGGTAAAAAATAGTTGTTCGTTTCTCCAAAGTCTAAAGCACTCTCTATCGACATTTCTTGTAATTTATCTTTATAATTTATTTTCAAGAAAATAATGACATAAAGAATAGTTTTAGTAAAAACCGCAAATTAATCGGTCAATTTTTCCGTTTTCTATGATTATTTGAAATTTTGGACCCTAAACTTTAATAGCGGCTGTCTCCTTCGGAAAACGTTTGAGACCCTTGGTTTCCTATTTAATATTGTTTGTCTTGATGTGTAAAATCACTGCTTAAAATTTTGCCCAACATTTTAGATACACCCTGTATATGTAAAAAATATGCCGATACCATTCCTAAACGCCAGTGCCAATAAATGCTGTTTTACCTTTCGTTGAGTATGTATATGGTCCACACATAGTAAGATAAATGTCTCGTAAAATCCTTGTATTATTTTGAAACATTTAAAATTGTTAATCATTTATCTTAGTACATAAGATACCACATTTCTATGCCAATTTTTGAAATTACTTATAAAATTCAGGTAAATCTATCAGGATTAAACCGCATATACGAAGTTTTACAAATACTATACTTAAGCGCCAGTGCCTGTAAATGTTGTTTTACCTTTCGTCGAGTACGTATGCAGTCAAATGTCGAGACATGGAAAGTCAAGTGGCTTATAGAATCATCGCACTGTTTTGAAATTTATAAAATTATTAGACATTTATCTTGGTACAAGATATCGAACTCCTTTGATGTTTTTTGAAATTACGTAAAAAAATAAGGTAAATCTACCAGTATTGAGCTGCTTAATGAAATTCAGGTAGTTCGTTATAAATATATATACATACATATAAAACCATTAATTGTATTACAATATATGAACCATTGAATTTAATAGAAAATTACCATATTGAACATGAGGAATAAATAAATAAATAAATAAAATGAATGCAAATGGAATTTTCAGAACCAAAGCAGAATCTTCAGGCACCAAATACTTTGGAACTACTAATGAAATGTGCGGTTTCATCTTCGTATTTGCCATGAAAAAACAAAATAATACGAATTTGGGGCTACCAACACACATAAAACCAAAATTAAAACAAGAAAAAACATAAATAAAGAAATCCCTGTCGCCATGGCCTATAGGCGGAGGTAGATTTCGAAAAAATTTCATCTCAAGAAAAAAAAAAAAAAAGATTAGCGATAAACGCAATTTAACTACATTATTCAGCCGCTTTTAAAAATTTTTTAATTTCATTTTTCTGTAAGAACTGGTTTTATCAAAATCATCTTAAACAAAATTCTACTCAAATGCCCATTTTGGCAACATATTTTGAATTATATTCTTACTTTATTTAAAAAATTGACTAATATGCTCATTATATAGTTCCTAAATAACAAAAAACTGTTAATTAAGTTCGTTTGACAGCAAATTTGAATTTAAAAATGAGTCATAAAATAACCAATTTATTATTTTAATACATCCACAATTCTTTCATCATAATCGCTTTGGGAAATTTTGTGCGAAGTGCCCACTTTGACAGCTTTTTTTAAATATATATTTAGCCTTTATCAAAAATCTGGACCAATACGGCACATTACACAGTTCCTAAATAACAATAACTGTCAATTGAATGCGCTTGAGAGCAAAATTGAATTTAAAAATGAGTCATAAAATAAAAAATTTGTTATTTGAATACAACCTCATTTCTTTTATCATGATCGCTTTGGGAATTTTTTTTTTTTTTTTTTTTTTTTTTTTTTGCAAAGTGCTTATTTTGACAGCTTTTAAAAAATATATATTCACCCTTTATCAAAAAATCGACGAATACGCACATTATATAGTTCCTAAGTAACAAAAAACTGTCAATTGAATGCGTTTCAGAGCAAAATTGGATTTAAAAATGAGTCATAAAATAACCAATTTGTTATTTGAATACCCACAGTTCATTAATCAAGATCGCTTTAAGAAATTTTGTGCAAAGTGACCATTTTGGCAGCCTTTTTTGAAATATATTCTGCCTTTATCAAAGAACTGGCCAATCCGTCAAATTACATAGTTCCTAAATAAGAGGACCTGTAAATTGGAAGGATTTGAGAACACAAATGAATTTAAAAATGACTCAGAAAAAACGCAATTTGTTATACTTCCTCAGTTTTTCAAAGACGATAACTTCGGGAAATTCTGTTCAAAATACCCTTTTTGGCAACCTTTTTAAAAATATATTCTGCCTTTATCAAAAAACTGGCCAATACGTCAAGTTATATAGTTCCTAAATAAGAGGACCTGTAAATTCGATGGGTTTGAGAACAAAAATAGATTTAAAAATGACTCAGAAAAAACGCAATTTGTTATACTTAATCAATTTTCTAATGACGATAACTTAGGGAAATCTGTTCAAAATGCCCTTTTTGGCAGCCTTTTAAAAAATATATTCCGCCTTTATCAAAAAACTGGCCACTACGTCAAGTAACATAGTTCCTAAATAAGAGGATCTGTCATTTGGATGCGTTTAAAATCAAAAATGAATTTAAAAATGAGTCTGAATATAAGCAGTTTGGATTTGAGGCTTTTTCTCCAACTCCTATTTTTGTTTAATTTATTTTTGCTTTAAAAATTGGTTCTATGAAAAACTTGTTAATATAAAAGTTGTAGGTATTATTGTGAAGATGTAAAATAAATTTAATTAGAATTGATTGCTTAAGAATTGAGTAAGTTATGGATTTTTTCTTTTTAATCCCCCCTTTTTCTTTTCGTTTTTAATTCTTTTCATCGGTAAAAGTTGATCCTATCAAAAGCTTGTAAATACAAAAGTTTTAGATAATATTGAGTACATTTATATAAAATTTAGTTGGATTTGATATCTTGAGAATTGACGAAGTTATGAATTTTTTTCTCTCAAATAACATGTTTTTTTCGTCCCTTGAGCCCATTTTTAACTTTATCAAAAATCTGTCATGCATAAACTTTTTGCCCATTTTTTAGAAGTAATATAAACTTTAAACTGTTTCGATATATATTTTAGTTTAAAAGTTATCACGTTTTTTCTGTTTTCACAAAAACCTTCCTAACTTCCACCCCCTTGGTACGATTTTGCCCATTAACGAACTTAACCGAGATTTTATACCCCTTGATTTTATGTAAAAGTTTGAAGAAGATCTGAGCATAATTATGGAAGTTATCGTGTCTAGAAGAAAGTGATATACACCGATATATATATATATATATATATAAACTTTTTTACTGATGGTAGTTTTGGGGTCTAGGAGTCATGATTCGTGTAGATCCGCAAAAATTTTTCAGAAATTCCAACATGGGAGAGAATGCAATAAGTAGTATTTCATACGAAATCTACCTAAAAACGAAACACACCAAAATTACTAAATTAAATTGCAAAATAAAAAGAGAAAAAAAAATTAAAAAATTAAATTCGCATTTGCATGTGTTAACAGAAAAAATATACCTTACATTAATATGCAAGCAAAATCATTTAATTTGACTATGCTGACCTAAACCCAATATCTTAATATAAATTGAAATAAGAAATAAAAATAGATAATTAATATATGTTTTTAATACACTAAAAAATAGTATTTTAGGAATCAACCCCCCCCCCCCCCCCCCAACACACACAAATATATACTCCAATAAGCGTCAGTGCCTGTAAATGTTGTTTTACCTTTCGTTGAGTATATATGCAGTCAAATGTAGAACATAGGGACTTGGTTTTATTTTTATATTTTAAATTATAGGGAAGTGTGATATTTTCATTTTCTATTTTAATTTATTACGTCGAAGTCACATAAACCAATTATGTTGCTGTCATTTATTATTTACTGTACCAAGAATTTATCTGTTGATAACAGATTTATCACTATTTTAATTTTATGGTTGCTTTTTGCTGATATTCTTAAATAATGCCTTTGATTAAAACGAGTATTATTCTCATGAGGGGCTATCCATAAACGATGTCACCCATTTTTTCAATATTTCAGACCCTCTCTTTTCCCTTTGTCACAAAATATCACATTTCACCTTACTCTCCCTCCCCACACACACACTTATCACATGTCACGTACATTACATAAACATATACTTGCAAAACAAAGTACTTCGTTATAGAACCATATTTCAAACTTTATTTTTAAACTTTTAACTAAGTGTTTTATTGGTATTTGTGATCATAGCAATAAAAATGATTTGTGCAATTATTTATATGAAATAAGATTAAAATTTACAATAAAATACACAATTAATATACAATATTAATCAAATATTAACTTTAAAGAACAACTAAAAACAGTAATATTTTTGAATTTGAAATGGAATTAAATATATTTGGTTTTAAAATTTTACTTTACAAACACATAATACAAAAATTTTAAAATTACTTCAAAATTTAATCTTCTGATTTTTAACGCTTTTAATTTACCCAAAATGTGTGATGTCACATTTCTTCCTGCGCTCTCCCATCTCCTTGTCCCAAACTATCTCAACTTCACGACCCCCCCCCCCCCTCCAAGCGTGACATCATTTATGGTCGGCACCTAATTGCATACATTTCCAATCAATACCAACATTGATTAAGGAATAGCTTTACGTTACATCATTTGCAGTAAAATACCAAAATTCCAGAAATTCGAATAAGTCCTTTTCCTTTCTAATATCTAACGCACACAGGGATTATTGATCAACTTGTCTTGACCAATACGGAGAAAACATCTCCAAAAGAAAATATGTTCCAAACAGTTGTCTATTCTTTCTGCTGGTTGAATCTTACATGCTAAAAATATCTTAAAATATAAATCTTTTAAATCTGTCAACTAATACCTTCTATATGGGTTGAACAGTATTAAAAATTATTTTTGCTCGCTTAAAAAAAGAAATAGACAAATAGTGGAAATGAAATGTTTGCTGTAAAGCATTGCTAGAAATTCAAAAACAAAAAACAAAGCCAATTTATAGAAATAATGTAGGACAAAAAATCAAATTAAAAAATTAAATAAGAATATCATAATTTGAAAAACTGATTTTTAAAGCGGGGCGAGTTCATTCTATGTTATTCGTAGCTACTTAATAGTTTGCATTCAAAAAGTTTTGTAAATGTCTGTGAGTAGTAATAGACTTATTTTATATTTCTTTTTGTCTTATTTCACGTATATTTAATAAGCAATAATGATTATTTCTGCTAGCTGAAAAAAAAGAAAAAAAAAGAAAAATCATGGTTTTGGTATGCACCAATCAACTTGCCTCCTTTCAAAAGCACACAGATTTGTTTAAAATGTTATTTTCTTTAAATTCGGATACTTATAATAAATATTAATTATAATAATATTTTATTTTATTTTTATACTTACTCCTTCTTTAGAAAAATATCATTTGAGTGTATATATACTCGTATTAGCTGCCTTTGGCAACCAGTTTGGTTTCCATTAAAAGTATGCTAAGCATTGCAACATGCTACTTTTTTTCATAACTTAGTTTACTTCCCCAATCCTTCACCAATTCGTAAGAGTCTAATAGAGAAATCTATATTTATGTATTTTTATTTTAGTCAGGCGCAGATGATAAATCGCCAGACATTGTTTTCGTCTCTCACTCTCTCTTTTTATTAATTTTATTAAAATATAATCCTTTCACTAATTTTCTTTAAAACACATAACTTTAATTTAAAACTGAAAATTTAAAGCTTAATACTTTTACATTTTTATATCTTTTTTTAAAGAAAAGAAAAAATAATAACCATGACATTTTACTTCAATATCAAAGCATTGTTTCAATTAATTTCGTGAGAGATAAAATGTACTACATAGTGGATTAAAAATGCCAATGGCGATATTTACGTCTGGCTAACATAAAAACATCAAAAACTTTTTGAGATCATGGCAAATTTTAGGCAACTTTATAGTCCGGGAGCCGACCGTCGATTTTCCTATGTATCGAGTACAAGGACTGGACATACATCAAAGTGTAGATTTCAATGTACACATTAAGAATATCACTGGCTGCCAGGTCCTATCTTGCCGGAACTCAAGGCAGCCGCACTTTTATGACGTCAATTTTGAGTGTTTACCTATGTATCGAATGCAAGGACCGGACATACATCAAAATGTAGGTCTCAATGTGCACATTAAAAATATCACTGGATGCCACATACATCAAAATATAGATTTCAATGTGCACATTAAGAATATCACTGGCTGCTAGATCCTATCCTGCCGGAACCCGGTGGCAGCCGCACTTTTATGACGTCAATTTTGAGTGTTTGCCTATGTATCGAGTACAAGGACCGGACATACATCAAAATGTAGGTCTCAATGTGCACATTAAGGATATCACTGTCTGCCACATACATCAAAATGTAGATTTCAATGTGCACATTAAGAATATCACTGGCTGCCAGGTCCTATCCTGCCGGAACCCGGTGGCAACCGCACTTTTATGACGTCAATTTTGAGTGTTTACCTATGTATCGAATACAAGGACCGGACATACATCAAAATGTAGGTCTCAATGTGCACATTAAGAATATCACTGTCTGCCACATACATCAAATTGTAGATTTCAATGTGCACATTAAGAATATCACTGGCTGCTAGATCCTATCCTGCCGGAACCCGGTGGCAGCCGCACTTTTATGACGTCAATTTTGAGTGTTTGCCTATGTATCGAGTACAAGGACCGGACATACATCAAAATGTAGGTCTCAATGTGCACATTAAGGATATCACTGTCTGCCACATACATCAAAATGTAGATTTCAATGTGCACATTAAGAATATCACTGGCTGCCAGGTCCTATCCTGCCGGAACCCGGTGGCAACCGCACTTTTATGACGTCAATTTTGAGTGTTTACCAATGTATCGAATACAAGGACCGGACATACATCAAAATGTAGGTCTCAATGTGCACATTAAGAATATCACTGGCTGCCACATACATCAAAATGTAGATTTCAATGTGCACATTAAATATCACTGTCTGCCAGGTCGTATCCTGCCGGAACCCAAGGCAGCCACACTTTTATGACGTCAATTTTGAGTGTTTGCCTATGTATCGAGTACAACGACCGGACATACATCAAAATGTAGGGTTCAATGTGCATATTAATAATGTCACTGTCTGCCAGGTCCGATACATAGGTAAACACTCAAAATTGACGAAAAAATGAGTCTGCCACCTGGTTCCGGCAGAATAGGACATGGCAGACCATGATATTATTAATGTGCACTTTTAAACCTTCATATTTATTTATATATGGTCCTTAAATTCAATACATAGGTAGACATTCAAAATTGATGTCATAAAAGTGTTGCTGCCACCTGATTCCGGTAAAATTGGACAAATTAGACCCTTATATTATTAATAATGCATTTTCAAACCTACATTTTGATGTATGTCCGGACCTTGAATTCGATACATAGGTAGACACTCAAAATTGACGTCATAAAAGTGCGGCTGCCACCGGGTTCCGGCAGGATAGGACCTGGCAGCCAGTGATATTTTTAATGTGCACATTGAGACCTACATTTTGATGTATGTCTGGTCCTTGTACTCGATACGTAGGCAAACGCAAAAAAATGACGTCATAAAAGAGCGGCTGCCACCGGGTTCCGGCAGGATAGGACCTGGCAGCCAGTGATATTCTTAATGTGCACATTGAGACCTACATTTTGATGTATGTGGCAGCCAGTGATATTCTTAATGTGCTCATTGAAACCTACATTTTGATGTATGTCCGGTGCTTGTACTCGATACATAGGCAAATACTCAAAATTGACGTCATAAAAGTGCGGCTGCCACCGGGTTTCGGCAAGATAGGACCTGGCAGCGAGTGATATTCTTAATGTGCACATTGAAATCTACATTTTGATGTATGTATCAGCCAGTGATATTCTTAATGTGCACATTGAGACCTACATTTTGATGTATGTCTGGTCCTTGTACTCGATACATAGGTAAACATTCCAAAATTGACGTCATAAAAGTGCGGCAGGGTTCCGGCAGGATAGGACCTGGTAGCCAGTGATATTCTTAATGTGCACATTGAAACCTACATTTTGATGTATGTCCGGTCCTTGTACTCGATACATAGAAAAATCGACGGTCGGCTCCCGGACTATTATTAAAAAATAAATATGTACAAATTAAAATAATAATAATAATAATGGACACTTCAATCGTTATTTTACATTTTCAAATCGAACTTATTTCATTCAAATGTGCCACCTCCAGTGCCTGTATATGTTTTTTTTTTTTTTTTTTTTTGGTAAATTTGTAAAATTATTAGCCATTTATCTTGGTACATAAAATACCTTACATCTTTGATGATTTTTAAATTATGGAATAAAATATGAAATATATTGTTTTTAAATATAAGTAAAAAATTATACAAATACCCCGCTAACTGCCGATGCCTGTAAATGTTGTTATACCTTTCGTTGAGTATATATGCAGTCAAATGTTCACACACGGGAAAACAAATGGCTCATAAAATCATCGTACTGTATTCAAATTTATAAAATTGTTAGTCATTTATCTTGGCAAATAATATATCGAGCTTTTAATGAAGATTTTAAAAATTATTCATAAAATTAAGGTAAATAGCCATACGTCAGTACTGAGCCAGCTTAACATTCAGGTAGTTTGTTATAAATATATGTAAAAAATATACAAATACTCCACTAAGTGCCGATGCCTTTAAATGTTGTTTAACCTTTCGTTGAGTATATATGTAATGAAATGTTCATACATGGAAAACCACGTGGCTGATATAAAATTATCGTACTGTTTTGAAATTTATAAGATTGTTAGCCTATTACCTTGGTACATAAGATATTGCACTTCTTTGATGATTTTTGAAATTATTTATAAAATTAAGGTGAATCTACCAATATTGAGTTGCTTAATGCCATTCAGGCAGTTTGTTATAAATATATATAAAGTATATACAATTACTCCACTAAGTGCCAGTGGCTGTAAATGTTGTTTTACCTTTCGTCGAGTATGTATGTACACAAATGTTCAAAGCCAAGTGGCTTATACTTTCGTGCTTTTCACCATCGTACTTTTACATAGTACTACTCGGTATCATCGTACTTTTTTCAAATTTATAAAACTCTCAGCTATTTATCTTCGTACATAAGATGTACGAATAATGTGTATAAATAATTTCTAAGGCGAGTTTTGAAATTATTTATAAAATTAAGGTACATCTATCAATATTGACCCACTTATTCACATTCAGGCAGTTTGTTATCGATATATCGTGAAAAGTATATACATATATCCATATTAATTCTTCTTCCCCCCCCCCAAAAAAAAATCATGTTTTTTATGTGTTAGATTTGCCCCACTTTCAAAGACAATTACGCCAATTTTTTTTAAATGTCTACACTGGTCAACAAATTTGAACTTATGCTATGTCCCAGAATAGAAATTAGTTTTTATTAGTTTTTACTTTTTATGCGATTTTTTGTCTAATTCTGAATATAGAGTTTACTTAGTTTACTTTAGATTTACTCCAGCAGCTCTTATTTTTGAGATATCTGCAAGTTTCATACAATTACATGCAAATTTAAGGTAAAAAGCAACATAAGACAGGAATTTTCGTTTTATGTTATTATTATTGTCTAATTTATTTCACAAAAAATTGTTTAAGAAATTATATCAGAGGGTAGCCAAATGTGGAATGTAGGATACCCCTAATTTTTTTAAAAGTAGTCAACTTGCTGAATCGCAGAGATTCGATGATTGGATAAGGCAATTATTACTATAAAATGTTAATGGTGTCAAGCGCTCCACAGTTGGCCACCTCGGTCGTGAAATATTGTCCCTAATTTGCATATTTTTTTTTCTTGTTTTTTTCTAATAATGCTTCTTGACATTTAAATATTTCTACCATACGCTAATATGTTTCTAACACAATTTTTGCGCTGATTCAAAATTGGGTATTTATTTTCTGCTTTGATGTGTTTTCTTCTTTGATTTTCTTTTGAAAAGTGAAATTTTATTTTTTTGGCAAAAAAGCCATAAATCACTTTTTATGTTTTTTTTTTTCCCTCAACTAGATAGAATAGATTCTACTATTTTTTTGTCTACCATTTACCATGCCCCATCTATCAGTTCTTAAGAAGCACCCCACGCTTTTTTTCCACGATAATTTTATTTATTGCTTATTAATTGATTTCTATAATAACAATGATTTTATAGTAATATAGTATTTTTCATCTATTTCCGTTTTCAACTTATAGTACGAATTATTTATTCACTTTTTAGTTTGCTATACTTAAAAAGCGTGTTTTTTAGTTTTTTTAAACTATATTTATTTTTCACTTTTTAGTTTGATTACGTTAAAAGCATGGTTTTTAGTTTTTTTTAACCTATATTTATATTTAATACAAAAACCAAATTAATCGGTTGGATAGTTTCAGAGTAATTGGTGAACATACATAGAAAAAAAATACATTCGCGTCGAATTGATAACTTCCTCTTCCTTTTCTGAAGCCGGTTAAAAATAAAAATTGTAATACGGATTTTTTTTTTTAATTTTACATAGATGTAAATAATGTCAGGAGTGGGGTTCGAACCCACGATCTCTTTCGAAAAACAGAGCTTCAATCCGGCGCCTTAGATCGCTCGGCCATGCTGTCTACACTCCATTCAGTGGACGTATTCAACACTTTTAATTAGCGAAAAATCACTAATTTTATTAGTTTTTGCCTAATTACTAAAAAAGTACTGAACCAATTTCGATGAAACTGAAGTGGTACCAATTCGAGAGCATCGTCTTTCATTTAACACTAAAACCAAATTAATCGGTTGCATGGTTTTTGAGTAATCGGTGAACATACATAAAATAAGGAGAGTTACAAACTCACAAACTCACAAACATACAGGTGAAATTAATAAAAGTGTAATAAAAAAAAAAAAACTTAAAAATTAGGCATGGGATAAAATAAGATTGCAATTTTGAAATAAAAATGAAAATCTAGTCAAGAAATATATTACGTCAATTTTGTGGTAACTATTGTAAAGTTGATAGTAATGTAATAAATGGAAATATGCCGCCTGCCGGTCTAAACTAACAGATAAATTCAGTCCAATAGTCATTATGTAGAAAAGCCAATTCAATGTGACGTATATTATATTTAAAATCATTGAAAAATATGCAAATTAGTTTTAATAATTCAGAAAGGAGCAGCAGAACAGACAATCACTTCATCCAGTTCATGAATAAGAATCTAGAGTCAGTTAAATCTAGAATAGCATATTAAAACGTAATCGGTCTGGTGTCATATCTTGGTGGAAAACACATAAAAACCCGACTTTAGCAAGTGACTCACAGGTTTACCATTATGTTTTCCTGCTCCCAATTCTCCATGTCTTCACTTTTTTTGAGTGCAAAAAAGAATAATGGAAACGAGTCAACCACTAAAGTCGAGTGTTTAGATGTTTTCCATCTAGATATGACTTGGCAGACCAATTTTGTTTTGATATGTGAATCGAGATTTAACTAATCTTGGATTTTCGCCCGTGAACTCGATTGAACTCGATGAGGTGATAGTTTGTGCTGCCGCCTCCCGGTCTATAACTAACAGATAAATTCAGTCCAATAGTCATTATGTAGGAAAGGCAATTCAATGTAACGTATATTATATTTAAAATTTGCAGAAAATATAAAAAGGCTTACTTTTGTATAAATTTAAATATGCAATTATTCAAAAAACTGGACACCTTGTGAAAAACAGAAGCATATTCGGAATCAGCGCAAAAACCCAAGCTAAAATAAAATTTTAGTTCAGAGAAAAAATTATTATTGTTCAGGGTGATAGCAAATAATTGAATATTTTCTTAGAAAAATTCCAAAGAAAAAAAAATAATTTTAGAAGAAAAAAAAAATAAAAAATATATTCGTTAAGTTACATGCATACATTTCTTAATTTAGGTAGTGGAGATTTTTAAAGTATTCATGATGAAATATTGTTTGTACTTCCTTATTACACATATATTCTAGCTTAAAATTTAATATAATGTTTAAATGGAAAAAAGTAGCAGAAAATTAAATCCACACCTTATTAACTAACATTATAATTACAATATAATGATAATAAAATCGCTGTAAAATACATAATAATAAAATTACAACAAAATACTGTAAAACATCTAAACAACGAATACGTCAGCTCCATGGAAATTGTTCTATATTTAGAGGTCAGACATACAGATGGTTGCGTTTATAAAAGTTTTCGCTAAATGCAGATATCCTGTATTCGAGAGTGCAAGTTATGGAGGTTTTGCTATGTTTCTATGAAAATAAACATATTTTTATGTTGAGCTATTAAAAGAAGCCTTTTGCCATTAGAAGTTAAAGACATAGTGATATTATGGATGAAACTAACCTACAGTTTTTGAGACCGTTGTTAGATATTTTATTAATATTTAATATTGTATTTTAAATACTAAGATTATATAACTATAATTAATTTTGATCATAATTAATATGATTAATTATAATTATATATTTATCCATTAATTATATAATTATAATTAATATATATAATTATAATACGTATAATTAGTTATATAACCGATTAATAAAATATATTATAATAATTATAATGTATGATATAATTGTAGCATAAATAAATTAGCACTATAGCATATCATAAATACTGTTTAAATACAGCACTGTATCATAATATAATTTACATAATTAATTAAATGACATCAAGGAAGTAATGAATTAATATAATTAATTATTATTAACCAAATGCATAATAGCCGCCAAAAGGTGGTTTTATTCAATTTTGATAATAAACATATTTTTATCGATATAAGATACATTTAATTTAAATAAAATTTATTTATGTGTGATAAATAAGATTTTTCAAACAATTCAACCACAGAAGCCGCAGAATAATTTTCTTTGGAGTAGTTCTTACCTTATTCAATCACAGCTCTGCTTTAATTTTTATTTGTACAACTTGTGCTTAAATTTGGTATCCAATGCAGAGATGAACTAAAAGCTGAAGTTCAAGAAAATACATTAAATACTATCTATTATAACTTATATCCAGTTCAAATAGCGTTATAAATGATCATCAAAGAACGGTTATCCGAATACAGGAAGGCAGAAGTTTAGAAAATATCGGGTGACAATTATTATGATTAATCATCGCTTTTCAAGTGATTCAAGACTGGTAAAGACTGGTCAAGACTGGTATTAACAAAGGAATTTGACTAGTTTATATTTGTTCTACAAATAAAATCGGTCATCATCATAAAATTGGAACGGACGGAGAATTTTAGATCTAGGACTTTACTAGCCTGTACAAAAACTTCATTGGCCCGTCCCATTCCGGTATAAACGCTTAAGATATTGTCCAAGTCCTGCTCACTCCGTTATAGAATCCAAAAATTTGCCCCGTACAGCCCAGCCCTCCTGAAATTATGCATCAATTTTATTTTCAGGTTACCTTACATTAAATAATGCATGCTGTAATTCATGCAATACGAAACAGCAATAATATTAATGACACTTAGGATATTACGTAAACAAATATTTTATAAAAATTCATTTTGATAATTACATTAAAAAAATATTTAATCAGGAAATCAATACAGTTTAGAATATAAAGACAAACTGTTAAATTAAATCATAATTTTAAAATTCTGCAAAAAAATTATTTAAAAATTTGTAAAAATATTTTTCTATGTATTTATTTTAAAAAAAATACCTCTAAAGATTAATGTTAATAAATAGACATTATCACAATACATAATACACAATATCTCGGCGAGAATCTATACTCGGTCCGGAAAAAAAATTATCCGGTCCGAATCTTCAATAAAATGTATTTTCACGAAAGGTCAGCTTAAATATAATGTAATTTGTAAAAGTGCACTACGTTCCTATGAAATTTTAAAGAAGTCCCTTGCAGTCAATAGTTTTAATTACCGATTTGTTCATTTTGATTGTATCTGAACAATCTTAACTTCAGTATTATCCCAATAATACGTTTTATTTTAAACATTACATCAAAACCAAACATTATGTAAAGCTTTCACGAAGGGGGGCCGAAAAATATCAGAAAAATAACAAAAAAGTATTTCCACAAATGAGCTTCTTTTCTCTTTTTAGTCATTATTATTCTTTTTAATTATTGCTTTACTGCATTTCATTCAACTTGGAGAATGTCGTTTGCACTTCATAGAAGTGATTTTCAGAATTGATTTCTACGCATGAATTCTGTATTTCTTAAAACTTTTTAACTGCTTTGGAAAACTTTTAACTTTGTTGTTCTTCTGGCTATATATCCGTAATAGTACGTACATTTATATTAGTAATAATTTATTATAACTGTGTTTTTATATTTTCTGACGAAGGATATGTATAGTCTTCGTTAGAAAATACAAAAACACTGTTATTAGCGTCTTAAGTTTCAAATTTCATGTTGTTGGTGTCGAAAGGCGTGAAAATGAAAGTCAAATTTTAGATCCGGAAAACATTATGAAAATAAAATATGGATGTAACAGGGAAGTGGAATAGTACTTCTTTTATAATTATTTAAGCAATATACTATAAGTAAATATACTATTACGAAAATTTCAAGCCAGAACAAAAACCAAGTTAAAGGCTTTCCAACGGAATAAAATACAAAAAATTAGAGTAATTTAAAATATTTTAATATTTTTGCACATAGTTTAACTTTATTTTTAAGATAAGTTTAGCATTCTTTTTATTTATTTGTTTGACAGTATATTTTTGAGATTTTTTTTCAAATTTATACTGCACCGCTTGACAATTTGTTTTAAAAAAATACTGGTGCAAAGTGGAAATATAGTGGTACCACTAGATGAAGCATCATGGCATTGTTTAAGTGGTTTTAAGAAACACAGCGCAATATTTTAAAATAACTCCATGATGGAAAAAAATCTCTCAAAAATGGGTACCTGAATGTAAGTAAAAATTTATGAAGAGATCCAGATTGTTACTGGATTTTGCTATAAAGGTAAATTAAAGCTCAAAAGAGCATGAATCGAAGCTAAAATGTTCTTTCTATTATGCGTAAAATATTTAAAACACATTTTCGAAGTAGAAATTTCGTTTTGTTTGAAAAAGATACATATAAAGTTTAATTTCATATAGACATAAAGTTTTCACTAACGCTCTCAAATTAGCCCTCTCACTGATAAGCTCGTGTTAATATTTTAGTAGGCTACAGGATTCAATGTAATGCTATAAGCATTATTTGAAATAATGTAATTCTATTGATTTAATGTATTTTCAATATATTTAACTATGCTAAAAATACTCTCGAGGCTTACATGCATATTCGTAATTAAGATTTCTTTTTATAATGTTGAAATAATTACCCCCTTTTTTGGTATTTAAAGCAAAATGAGGTGTGTCCTTTTGCAAGACTGTCAGAGGATTTTATGTGTCATGTATTTTGCAAAAGATAATCCCAAACGGAAATAAGTTACATCCCTTTGGAAGAAATAACTGTAAATTTGTTTGAAGCTTATTACGTGTGCTTTTTGGATTTTTAATTTTAAAAACAAGTATTAGAAAAGCCGCCGAAGAGGTGCAGAAGAAAAGTGGCATCACTGTACAAAGAAAAAAAAGTAATATTCTGAAAATTTTAGAGAAAAATGCGAATAAAGTGTCGTGGGGTAATAATGCCATAAGTGCTAATATTAGGAGTAACTATGAAGTAATTCAGAAATAGGCAATATGGGTTCTGTGTAGAAGAACTCTGAGATATTGGAACCAAAAACAACAGCTAAAAGTTAATTTGTTTTATTTCCAAATCTTATCGCTGGAAAAAGCACGTTAGAGTCATCGCCCGATCTAAAATTTGCGAGGTAAGTTTTGTGATGCGAAGCCTATATATTTATGAGGAAAAACTTCGCTTATAATATAAATTTGTAATTTCATGCGTTTTCAAAATATTGTGGGAGTTTTTGGATGTGTTCGCAAGGCAGCTTGTAGTTTAAAACGTACTGCGCAATAAGTATACGAAACTAGTAATGCCATTTACTGACGTTTTTACCCATGTTGATAATTTTCAGTGGCAAAATCACTTCCAAATCGAGTTAACTTTTTATTTTTTTTTTAATTATTACTTTATGCGTGAGAGAGCATTATTGTCATTGTTGCAAACCAAACACTATAAAAAGAAATTTGTATGTCCAAAATACTGCTAGTTTTTCATGTTAGAGGACTAAAATATCAAATGATTATTACTGCATCCTGGTATCGCAATAAATGGTAAATAAAACAATTTGTCAATTTCTATGACTGTAGAGTTTTAATGTTATTTTATAGTCTTGTTTACACGGCATTATTATCCATATAAGTAGGTTATAACACCAAATAACAATGGTAAAAAAATCACGCCACTACATTTTGTCAATATATATCTGCTTAAATATTCTTTCTTGTATACATAGTATATAAGTTGCTGTATCAAATCCTATATTTGTTCGAAAACAAAAATCTAAAAAATTTTTATACTAACTTTGAAAATTAATAGAACTTTAACGTGGACCCTTAATTTATACCCCTAGAACACCTGTTAAGATTATCCAACAGAGTCAAAATCTTTCAAGCAATACATAATTTATCCATAGAAATTATCTGTGAAAATTGTTTCTATAAATTACCTGTGATCTTCTGTAGAATGTAACAATATTTTAAACCCTTAAATGCCTGATTTTTCAAAAATCAATTAATAAAAATTTTCTAGCATCATTCTTAAATACATAAGGGGAAAAATACTTAAAAAAAGTAATATTTTGTTTTAAATATTGTTTACGGTTTAAAAACAGTTTGTTGCCAAACAGCAACAAGAGGTTGCAATTACAAAAATAAATTTCCTAGATAAATTTCTATAATACTAAAAGCATTAATTTTAAGAATTATGATAAGGAATAAATTTTACCTGCTCTATGCAGGACAAAATAGAGTAGAATTTCACAAGCTTCCAAACAAAACAAAAAGCATTATGTAGTAAAAATTGAAAAAATAAACCTATTTTTATTCTTAACATCAGAAGTGTTGCCATCTACAGCATGAAAATTGATTCAGTAATATTTTCAGTATGTATTTTATTAACAACATTAGACATTAGAGAGTCCATATTATTCTAATAATATTTTATAAGACTAAATTGGGGATGTTGCCGAAAGGCAATACACAGCCTTTAAGACTTCAGATGAAATGTCCTGTATGCTGAAACTTTCAAACAAATTATCTATTTACACAACTTGTTTGGTACGTATGGGTTATAATAGCTTGCATTTCTTTTTCTATTTTAGCTATAAAATAGTTATTTTCATTTAAAGATGTTTGTCAGTGAGATCTTCAATTCCCGTCTCTAATATTAAACTTATGAGTGGAGAATGCATTCGTATTTTCCAAATATCTTCTCAGGAAGTTACTATTTTTTATGTGTACACTTTTTAAAGAATCTCTTTCTTGTTTTAAAACATCAAAAAGACATCCTTTAAGGAGATCGCAAACACACACACACACGCACAAAAAGTTACAAATATAAATTTCCGGAGGCGATAATTTAAAATGCATTCCACGACCACAGGTTTAACATTAGTAAAGGAAGTTTGGTATCTAAAGGACGGACACCCTTAATGGCTTATTTTAAACTTTCAGCTATTCTGGAAAATTCCACTGGAAAATTTTTATAGAATTTTATTAAGCAATTATTAACAAGATAAAATAATCGGAACAAAAAAAGTTAGTTTAAAAAGTCATATAAAAAAAGAGAGAAAATGTAATGAATTTGCAGATATTGTTTGTTCACAGACATATTTTTTAATTAAACATGCATAAAATATAATCAGTCTATATACTAGTCATTATATCTTTAATAAAATTTGTATCACTACTATAAGAAAGTAAGATAACTGTAAAAGTACTTGATGCTTCCACCCATAGAATTTTCTGCATTTGGTTAATATTAAAAAAACCTAGAAAAATCTCTCAAGGCGTGTGATAGAAAATTGGCATGACCTGACTTTAGGAATTTTGATCTAGAGCTAAATATAGTTAAAGTTTTGCAATAGAATTAAAAATTCTCAAGGAATATTGGATTTATGCTGCATAGAAATTAATTATAAAAACTGTTTTCATAAAATACAAACGATCTTACGTATAAAATATTTTTTTCTTTTGTTTGACTAATATATCATATAATATTTGGTTATTCTTAGGATATATATGGAACTGATTCCTTTATAACAATTTGCTCCAAGCCATCTCCTCATGCAAACTAAATCAATTATGGGAATCCTTTTTAGAAAAGGGGATATTCTGTTTTGCTCCCCAAATCAGAAAAGCTGATCGATCGGTAATTTTTGTTGTAAGCAGATTTTGTAAGAAGCGAAAGATTCTTCTTATTTTGATTGATGTCTTGGTTGTCACTATAAATTACAGCACGAGATACGCTTATTACGTCGTCATTATAAGTCCTGCCCCAGAAAATAGCTCACAAGATAATTTAAATGATATAAACAAATGACAGTACAAGTTTTTCAGCCCGAAACGAAATTTTGGTCCTTTTTCGAGTGTCAGTCAAAAAACGAAAACGGAATTCTTCCAAACGATATTTCAAGCCATTAATAAATATATAATAAGGAAATATTATTATTTAATTATTTATAAACACACTAACCTATCTGCAAAGACAATTTCATTTACACTTGTGTGAACGTGCATGTGTTTGTTTTCAATAAAAGCAAAATTATTATTATTATTATTGCTATTATTATTATTATTATCAAATATTTGAAAAATTTATTCATTATTACTTTTTTTGTTATTCATTCCTTAAATATTTGAACAACGAGTTTCAAAATGCTTAATATTTAACTTTTACTTAATCGAAAAGAAGTATTTAAAATATGTTATATTAAGAGATATAATAGCAAATCCATTCTTACGAAATTGGTGGTAATATTCATACATAAGAAAGAGTGCTCAAAAACTATTTTCATTTATAGTCACTATTGGTTCAGTAGCAATTTAACAATATAGTAAATGTGTGATTAATTTTTACACTTAAATCTTGATGAAATTAAATTTTTTTATTAATTTTAATATAGTGACCTTTCGCATGAATATGATTGAAGAGATTTTTCAGACAAGACAGGCACATTGAAAGCACCACCTAAGGGAAAAAAAACTTACACTTTAATTTTTAAAGACATATACAGTGGCGGTCAAAAGTTTCCGGTCAGTTAGTTTCTTTGATTTATTTACCAGAAGGTTTCAGCAAAGAAGAAGCACAAATGCTTCAAAAATTAGGAATATGTGAATGACCTCTGACCATATGATCATTTTGATTGGATACTGAAGACGCTTCATGCAAATGGGCAAAATTCGAAGTTCGCGTGTGCAAAAGTTTCCGGCCACTCATCATTCCTTAGTTTTTTTTTCTATCAGTAAAGTGTCTTTTGGTCGTGTTTGTGAATGAATCAACGTGAATAGCATAGTTTAAATTCAAAATTGAAAAGCTCAACAATTATTATTCGTAAATTAGTGATTAGTTTGTCGTTAAATGGCCAAACTTTTCGAAATATTGCGGCACAGTTATTGATCGGCAGATCGATTGTGAACGATATTTAAGAATTATATGAAGCTGGCCATGACCTTCTGGACTTTCTGTTGACCGGGAGACTCCGGAAAATTACTATTCCTGTGGTCGGAATTGTCAGGAGAAAAACAATTGATGACCCCCTTTCAAATTCCGTTGCAATATCCCGCAATTTACGGAATGAAAATATCGCTGAAATAAGTCGGTCTACCGTGTCTAGATGCTGACGTGATGCAGAACTTTATGGAAGAGTTCAAAAATTTTTCATAGGTAAAAAAATATAAACGTACTCGACTGGCGTTTTCCCAAAACACAAAGCCTGTCAAGTGAAAACTGGACAAAAGTACTATTTTACAATCAATTGAATTTCAAGCTTTTTTGAGAGTGATGGCCGACACTATGTTCGATGGCCTAACAACAAAAGATATCATTCGACCTATGTTCCTAATCCTACAATCGACCTAATCCTACAATGGAGCAGGCCGAGGACACGTTATGCTGTGGGGAGTATTTTCTTCAAAAAGTGTCGGTCTGTTATTTGAAATCCACGGCAAGATGAATGATGCAATCTATTAGGACATCTTGCAAGATTATTTGCCGCCTCATTAGAGGAAAAATTGTGGTCGCAACTATTTTTTGTAACATGATAACGACTTAAAGAATGTATGCAAAACTCGACAAGAAATGGCTTTCGCACAAAAAAGTTTCCCTTTTGAAATGGCCAGCCCAAATGCCCAACATGAATCCAATGGAAAATCTTTGGAAAGAAGTTGATAAACGTGTGCGGAACTATAAATAATCCATATCAGCCAAAATTTTCAAAAAATTGCAAGAAATGAGGAAAAAACGTACCATAGATAATATTTAACCGTTAAACCGGTTAACTACATGATTGTCACGTTGCTGCGTCGCAGTATTTATTACTAAAGGTATGGTGATAAAATACTAATTGTAAATGTTGTTAATCACTGTAATTTTCTATTAAAATGCCATTTTTTTTCAAACTTGAGAAGGTGGCCAGAAACTTTTGAGAACATACGTTTTCCATTGTACTTAATTTTCTCAGTTAAATTTATTGATATTTAAATGTTATTTCATAAATAAGTGCCTAACTATTATGTCTATAAAATGTATAGTTATCACTTTAAAATTCGTCTTATGGATATACTTACAAATTAACTAAAAACTTTTTGCTGGTCGGAAACTTTTCACCGCTACTGTAAATTATATAAAAAGCATAATAGAGCGTTTTAAAACATAACATTATGTATAAAAAATCGTTTTAGTGATAAAATTAATAATATCTTTGAATAATTGATATTTATAGTTATCGAACTTAGTCCAATTGTTTACATAAAAAACCCTTATATTAAATTACATTACACACTTTACACCGAAAAAACATTATATTTTTTAAATTACATAAAAGTATTTTTTTTTTAATATAGAAAGAAACAATCAATAATAATGTGATGTTCTTAAGCCATATTTATACAAAGACGTTTCAAAATTAAAAAGCATAATTACATGTCTTACTATTTCAATGTTTCAGTAATTTTAAAGAATAAAGTTATAAATAACTTCAATAAAATGCTTACATTGTGAAAAAATGTGGTTCTGGCATCTACAATCTAAATTATGGCTCTGGAGAAAAAATCCATGTCATCCCTATAAGTTTTAGTTCTCTTTGCTATAGAATTCTAGAGTCTGCTACTAGAATTCAAGAGCGTTTATGTATATCCTCATGGTCAAACTTATTTAAAAATCTCTACAAATCGATGCAAACACAAGAGGTTAGTTTTAGTAACTAGAATTCTAGTTTATGAAATTATTCCAAAAATCAAGCTATAATTTCTCGCTACTGAAACGATTCATTATCGTTTCATTCCCTAGAAACTAAAGACTAGAAATTCTAGATCCTTTCATCTATTCAGTTTAGTTGTTTACTCTATTCGCATAGCTTGGAAATCTATATTTATAGTTGAGGGATTAAGAAAATGACTATCTATTCATTCTAGGTGAAAGCTATATATACATTTCTTTTTCGTTGTACAATGAATGTGCCAGAAAGTTTACTGTTGCTGAGTAAGGATTTAGCAGTACAGTCGAACCTCGTTAACATGGACCTCAAGAAGAATAAAAATTTTCATCATGTTAACAGTAATTCATGTTATCAGCATCATATCTTTGTATTCGTCTTTATAGGGGACTGTGAAAACAATTCATGTTAAAAGTAATTCTCACCAAGTGTGCTCGTGTTAACGAGGATTGACTGTATTATTATTATTATTATTTTGAGTTGAATTTTCTTTAATTATTATTTTTGAACAGCTTTAATAAGAAAAGAAAAATAAGAGTATAATTAAACCTTCCCGTCACAATTTAATGAAAAAAGTCAGGTACTAAACAATAAGATTTGCTTACATGCTAAATTACAAAAAGTATCGCTTGAATATTATCTAATGTCTCTTCTTCAATTTAGCTTTTTAGCTGTCTTTAAATATACACTGGTGTGCAAAAATTAAGGACGGAACAGATAAATTAGCATAAAAGCCGAAAAAGGTAACCGAACGAAATGAAAAGCCAATCAGGAGATAGATCTGAAATAAATGCAATAGGACATGTCCATAAATGGCATATGGCGTAAAATAAGGAAGTGTTAAGGGGGATAAAGCACAGAGGTGGTGACCCTTCAGAAATTTGGCGAAATATATTGCACTGTATAAAGTGATTTCAACGACGTTGTTTTACTTCTATTGTATGATATAGACAAGAGGAAATCCATGAGATGTCATCTGGATAAATTTACACGAGCTCGAATCATTTAGAAGTTGTAATAAGATCGAAGTGTGACAAGTGTAGCACAAGAGTCATTATCGCTCACAACATCGTTTTAGAAGCCTGGAGTGCATTTAAACGAGTGGATCAGCTGTCCGAGCATTCAGCAGTGGTCGCCCACGAGCCACAACAATAGCAGGCGACCGTAGGACAAAATGTCCTACAGGCGAAAATAAACAAGCAACAGACAGCTGTAGAAATTGCAACGCAGATTGAACAGACAACTGGACGTCGGATATCACGTTTTACTATGGCTAAAAGGCTGCACAAAGGTGGTTTATTTGCACGACGTGCAGTACGGCGTGTACCATTAACGCCTGCTCATCGGAGACGCCGGTTTCTGTGGTGCCAGAAACACAAATATTGGACACAACAGGAGTGGGATCGAGTACTCTTTACGGATGAGAGCCGATTTATTATGACGAGTGATTTTGGACGTTTACACATCTGGAGTATAAACGTCCTCCAGACGTTTATACTCCAATCGTATAAAATCTGGAGAGAGCAGGGAACACCTAAATTCCAGTCCAACATCATCGAAAGGTACCATTTTGGGGATGCAGAGTTCTTGTTTGGGGTGGTATCATCCTTGGTAGCCATACGAACCTCCACGTCTTCCAAAGACGTTCAGTATCTGGTGCTCGCTATTGCGTCGAGATACTCTTGCCTCTCCTGCGCCTTTTTAGAGGTGTTGTGGGTCCAGATTTCCTCTTAAGGGACAACAACACTCTCCGTCATCATACAGCGGTTATCGAAGAACTCTTGGAGAGTGAAGATATTCAATGCATGGATTGGCCTGCAACATCTCCGGGCTTTAATACCATAGAACACATGTGGATACCTTCTCTGGATATGTTTGGCATCACGTGACCAGTCGCCAGCAACGTTTCCGGAGCTGAAATTGTCGTTACAAGAGGAATCAGACTTCATGCCTCAATAGCTCCTGGACAATCTTGTCCTCAATATGGAAAGACGTTGTAAATCCTTCATAGCAGTCTGGGGTGACCATATCCCCTATTAGACATTAAATTTTTTCTGCCAAGTGCCTGTAAGAAGGATATATTTCTGTCATCTCTGCATTTGGGCTCCAAGTGATCTTTACAACAAAGCGCTTATATATATCCTTTAGATGTTTTAGATGTATTATGTATGATGTTTATCCTGTTTAGATGTTTTTTAACACTTGTCCTATATTTTCACATCTTGAAGAACTTGTGTTATGATTTTGGTCGATGTGAGAAAATTCTGGGCAATGTTATATTCGAAAAACCCTCCCGTCCTTAATTTTTGAACACCATTGTATATTCAAGTATCAAATAAGTTTTTTTTTCCTTTCTCTTTGTTATCAATATTGTGATAAACATTTAACCGATTAGATCAACTGGAAATGCTAATATATCATCTGCTTTTTCTAATTTATACTGAATTCATAAACATTCCCTTATTAACATTTGTATAACATATTTTAAAATTAAATATGGTAGAAGTTTTATCACAGAAAATAACATCTAATTAAAAATAAGAAAAGAAAGAAAAAAATCCTTCTCGTTTTATGGATATTCACAGACTGTAGGCGGCTTTCAAAATTTCAACTTTCAAACACGGTTCAGAAAAATAATTACGTTTGACAATTAAGTATTGAATGTTTGTTTTCTCTATGATATTGTGAAATACTCTGCAAATTCTTAAACACAAAAATAAACCCCCTTTTTTCCCCAAATTCACAACACATCAATGTGTTGTGAAACGTTTTTTGTGTTGTGATGTCGTTCTTAATATGTTGCAAAAGTATTGCTCTCTATAGAAATGTGTTCTGAAAATAAGGCTGTTAATTGTGTTGAAATAGTGTTGCAAATAGCGTTGATGAAAAACACTTCTTAAAGTATTGTTGTGCAACACTTTGTATCTTAATTAACAATACATTGTAAACACACACAATTTACAACACTATAAAACAGCACATGTAAAACACTTTCAAAATATTTCTAACCCGGTATCATTAAAATGATACAATTTTAAAAATGAATGTTTTGAAATATTTTTTGAAAACACATTTTATCCTCTTGTAATTTTTAACAACACTGTTTGCACAATGTTTTTATCTTGTACAACACATTCCCAACACATTCACAATACAATCGAAAATGATTTTAGCTAGAAGTGTTGATTTTTATGTTCAGTTAGTGTTGCAAAAGTGCTTCATGCGTTTGTAGTGCATGTCTGTAGAAGCATTAAAATATGTTGTGCTTGTCCGTGGAATTTTAAGTCACGTCATCGACCCTTTTTTCAAAAGTATATTTCATAAGATTCTTCAACTGACTTAAAATATGTAAATTATTTGTACACGAATTTTATCATAATGAAAATTATCAAGTTTTGCAGAATGCAGTTCAGAATAAAGAATTAAAATGCTATTGCTATAGTTTCAACTGCACTGTATAACATTGTATGATTGTAAAAATCAAGATTGTGCGATGGATTATCATGACTTTTTACAATATTAGTTACATCTCTTTGAATACATAAAAACTTTGAGTCCAGCATTTGTTATAAACAAACAGACAGTTAATATAAAGAAAAAATACCTCAAAGTATCCTTTAACTTGCTACAAATATGATAAGATAAAAATGTGGATTTTACATTCTCCTCCCACCCAAATTTATTTATACACCAAATATATTTAATTTTGCTCCATGTACAAATTCTAATTTTTTAAAAAGAATTTCTATTTCTACGTATATTTAAAAAATGTATCATTCATTTTGCACAGTATTATATATTCAAGTAATATGCAATACAGATATTTACCAAAATCGCCAAATAAGATCCGTCTTTTTTCGCTCGCATAACACAATCTATTATTATAAAATATGGTTGCATGTTTTTATTTCACAATACACACTCTTAGAATTCTGCAATGAAATTAACACCAGTTATCTGCAAAAAATCCGATGATGCCATATAAGCTCTTAGCATTTTAAGTTTTGAATTGGTTTTCAAGTAACTTTTGAACTTTTTCAAAAGATTGCAGCAAAATTATTTCAATTTTGTGGAAAAAGAAAAGCTTAAATAACGGGATATCGTTTTTCAGATCATTTGCATCGTATACATGATTTCTTAAATTAAAACATTTAATACAATCAATAATGAAATTTTTTCTAAAAGTAGGATTAAGTTAGATTAATTTTTCTCCCAAACATCAAAAGATTTAATATCCTGCAAATGCAATATATTTGGCTGCTACTCCAAATAATATTTGAACAAAGTCTGCGTCACGTAAAATTTTAATTAGAAGGTCCTATAATAAGATATCCTTGTTTGGAAAACGCTGCATATTTCAAAGATTAAGTGGATTGAAGCTTATCTTTATTAATTGTCGATGTATTCAGGCCCTATTGTTATTGATTCATAAAACAGCCCATGCCAACACTAAATTATATACAGGGTGGTCATAAAAAAACTTTGCCGATATATGGAGCTCTAGTGGCCAGTCCGTTCAACCGATCGAGGTGAAATTTCAGATATAGCTATTCAGAGGTATGAGCTCGAGATTCTGTGAACGGCAACAAAATGGCGCTCACAGTTACGGTTATAGTTACAGATACGTGAAATTTTCCAATGGCAACACCCATTTTTTTCATCGCAAAATGCTCAGCGCATGCGAAAATCCTAAAGAGCGTTAGAACGGTATGGTTATTTCAATAAACGGACGCGTTATGCTCGCAGAAAACCAGCTCTACAAACGGTCCCCCAAAAAACACGACCAAGGCGCACGAAGAAAATTTGAATATGACAGAGACAAAATACCAATCACGGAACATCGTTTATCAGATATTCAGCGTAGAAAACGGAAAAAAATTAGGGTGGGAATGTTAGTTCTTCAGTCAGAGCTCGCAGATACCTACAAAATGACTTCGTTCGTGGTTAGTTGGTAAAACTATTATCAAAATGAGATGAATGCTGCGAAAACTTCACGCGTTTACCGTCGAAACCATCGCCAAATACGTGGCCTTCACAAGCTCTTCGTGATTTAGTAATGAAATTCGAAGAAATTGGCGGCACCTGTGATAGTCTGCGATTCGGACGACCAACTATTCCTGAGGATACTGTTATGGAAGTGCATCACATAGTGAGCAGAGGACACATGCAAACTACAAAAGGTGCATCACGTGTATTTGATATACCAAAACCAATAGTCTTAAAGTTACTACGCTCTGTAATCCGCACATTTCTTTACCGGTACCAGCGTGCCCAGATGTCGGAAGTGAGAGACCATCAACAACATATAGACTTTGTTAATGAATTTCTTATCCACTATGATGGAGATAATGATCGATCTTTTCGAATTTTATGAACGGACAAGGCACATTTCTTCTTAATTGGTAACGTCAATGGCCTCCGCGACATCACTCCTATGGATTTCATGTTCTGGATATATCTAAAATCTAGAGTGTACATCTGCAATCCACAAACTTTGCCGGATTTGAAAGATTCTATCAAACGTGAGATTGCAAACATCCCTCATCGATGTAACGTTCGGCTGCATTGTCCACAGTCGCCACTATGCAATGTGCAATTGCCTGTGATGGCATCCACGTGGAAAATGTGTAATCAAAATAAAAGTTTTCTCCAATCTGTGTTGTGATCAGAAATTAGTGTATTGACTCTGTGTCATGTGCAAATTTACTCTTTGCGCCCCAATCGTGTTCTTTATGGTGGGGGGGGGGGATTCACAGAACAGATTTTTGTGCGCGCATAAACGTGTCCGTTTCTCGCTATACACGTACGGTTCCAACGCTTTTTAGGGTTTTCGCGTGCGCTGAGCATTTTGCGATGAAAAAAAATGGGTGTTGCCATTGGAAAATTTCGAGTTTCTGTAACTATAACCGTAATTGTGAGCGCCATTTTGTTGTCGTTCAGAGAATCTCGAGCTCATACCTGTGAATAGCTATATCTGAAATTTCATCTCGATCGGTTGTGCGGACTGCCGCTAGAGCTCTATATATCGGCAAAGTTTTTTTATGACCACCCTGTATATTTATTGAATTTTTAAAAAACTTTATTGAAGTATGCTGTATCTATATTATTTAGGTAGTTTTAAAAACAAGAACTACGCATTAGTTTTCCAATAAAAATCATGATTTTTTTTTTTTTTTTTTTTTTTTTTTTTTTTTTTTGCCTTATAAATTTTTGAGGATTTTATTATTAAAGCGCGGTAGCAATTTTAAGAAAATTGCTACCGCGAAACAGAAAAATTATTAACAACTATTATTCCTAACAGAAAAATTATTAACGGTTTAATATTTATTAAAAAATAAAAACTAAGCGTCGTAAAATGTTGAGTTTCACAAACTTTAGCAATAATTTTCAAAATTAAGGAGATGGAAAATAGATATCAAAGCTATATAGTTTTGTAGAATTAATTGCAATGAAATGTTCAAAGGAAAAACAAATCTAATTTCAATAATAATTACGGTATTTAACCCAGTTTTCATTGGTTAACAGAACATAAGTGAAATTCATTTTTTAAAATTAAGAACTAGAATAGATTTTTCACATTTAAGTTACTAAACAAGTTACTAAGCCTACTAAAAATACACACAAAATTCATATGAAAAATATAAATTATATATTCAAAGAAAGTTTTAAATTTTTTTAAAAACGATACTTTTGTATTAGCCGTATGCCAAGGTTTAACAGCTTAGAAAAACCGCCAAAAATTTCTCTACTTAAAAAAAAACCTTTTTTATTCTAATAATTTCAGTGATTTAACTACGTAGTTATATTATACATTTGTTAAATTTGAATTACTTATATATTATTTTATTTTTTAATTTTTTGGTAGAATTTTAATTTTGTTAAGCAATATTAGCCGTGAACAAATGCTGAACTGTCTGTATTGTTCTAAATGCAAACCGGTGAATCTTTCATAGTTGGGTTGCACTCGATAGAGATACATAAAAAGAATATCATGCTTGAAAATTATTTTTAAAAGAATAAAAAATCAGAAAATTTGGAGAGAATTTTCAAAGAAATTGCATTTGAAATAAAACACTTATCCTCCTATTCGACGGTATAAAAATAAAAATTGTGTGAGGTTGTCAAGTTAAGAAAAATATAGTAAAAGAAAAAAATATTCGTAAAGAATTGTCATCGTCAGCATGATGTTATTTTTACTCACGGATATGTTTTTGCTTCATAATATACATAGATATAATACGCGGACACGAATATTTGGACATCCATCCCTCAACTAACATATACTACACACAAAGAAAAAAAAATGAAAAACAAAAATCCTCATCATTAATATAACATTATTCAAAATGTCAGAGAAAGTAAAATGCTTATTTATTAAAATGATTTTATTACGTTGCATCTTTACGAATTTATGAATATTTTCTTTTGATCACATTAGGGGCGGAGCTTTGCATAGCTCTCAAATCATTCCACAATAGAATAAACTTTCTGTGCATAACGTTCAACAGCAATGTTTAATAACATCTGTTTTTCAACTACCGTGCTTGAATACTTGAATTTAAAATAACGTATAATTTGTACTTATGCCAAAGGAAACAAATTAAAATTGAAATAAGCCTTCTTGTTATGCGCAATCTAATGGCAGCTAGGATTATTGATCAATCTGTCTTGACCGATAAGGAGGAAACAGACCTCTTGAATACCTCTTGATCTCTTCATTCGTGATGAATGGGATTAGAAGGGATTTTCGAAGAATCTAAGGAATCCGTTGGCTGTAAAGCACTGGTAGGAATTCAAAATAGAAAATAAAATCGATATATATTATAATGAAGAAATCCATTAATGTAAATCATAATACAAATCAGTTACTTAAAATACTCAAATGTTCAGAAACTTTATCATGTTTAAGACATTATTAACCTTTACTAAAGATTAATTAAATTAAGATGAGTATTTGATATTTTCATTTGAATGATTCATATCAGATTTCAAAAGATTCTTAGAAAAAAAAATCCCGCTTAGAACTCAAAATTTTGTCACATATTTTCGGAATATTTTTTCCACATAAAAGCATTATTTTTGAGTAAAATTTATTGTGAAGCACTGATAGAAATTCAAAAACCAAAATAAATTCGACATTATGTTATAATACAAAAAACAAAAATAACAAATCAGTTTATTAGAAGTACCCAAACTTTCAAAAAGTCTATTATCTTTAAAGTTTTATTAGCCTTTACTTAAGATTAATTAAATTAAGATGAGTGTTTGATATTTTCATTTGAATAGTTCATTTGACTATTAAAAAAAATACTAAAAAGAAAAATCGCTCAACAACGCAAAATTTTTTGGCATATTTTCTGCATAATTTTTCAACATAAAAACACGATTATTGACGGGCGTTTATTATAAAACATCGGATGGAATTCAAAAAGAAAATAAAATCAACATATATTGTAATGCAAAAACCAAAATAGCGAATTAGTTAACAAAAATACTCAAATATTCAAACGGTCTAGCCTGTTTAATATTTTATTGTACTTTATTTAACATTAATTAAATTAAGAAAAATATTTGATATTTTCATTTGAATGACTGATATGTAAGTTAAGGTGGATTTTCAAGAAAATATTTTCTCCCGTTTAACAATACGAAACTTTTTGACACATTTTCTGAATCATTTTTTGAACATACACAATTTTTTAATAAGCACAATTATTAAAAGGCATTTATTGTGAAGTATTGGTAATAATTCACAAACGAAAATAAAATCGATATACAATATAAAAACAAAAATAGCAAACCAGTTAATGAAGATACTAAAATGTTCAAGAGGTGTATCATGTGTAATACTTATTTGCGTTCCTTTAAGACTAATTAAAATAAGATGTGTATTTGATATTTTAAATTGAATGACTCATATATGATACAATAAGGTTCTCAAAAAATTTATTTTTCTCGCGAAAAATTTATATTTTTATCACGAAAATATAATTCTGGAAACATTTCTAGCGAAATTCTAAAATTCTTGAAAAAAAAAAAAAAAAAAACGACATTTTGCATAATATAAAGTCAATGAAAAAGGGTTAGATTGATAAATTTGTCTTGACCGATAAGAAACTAGTCGTTGGGGGCCACCGTAATACTTACCCATCATGGATATGAATATGAAAATAAAACATGTGAAACTATTTATACAATGCATTGTAATTCATAAAAAAAATTTAAATATTGTTAATATACATAGTAATGCTATATTAAAGAACTGCTGATGTACCAATTTCGACAAATTATATAAAACGCCAAATTACTCAAGTAGTACCTAACTGCGTAAAAGAAACATCCTTATAACTCCAAAAATAATAATTCTATTAACTAACAATTAACTGCGTCGGATTAAGCGTCTCATTTCCAATTAAAATATACTTCTGAATTGAAATTTGAATGAAATACAGGGTCATGAAAAATCGAAGAATGTGGAAAGCAAGATTACAAATATCTCGGCAACTAATAATCCGATCGACTTTGTTCTATATGCAAAATGTGTGTTATTTTATTGCCTTTTACGTCCATTCCTTAGAACAAAAAAAAATCGAAAATTTTTATATACCTTTCATCAGAACGAATTTTTCGAGAGTCCGAAAAAAATAGTTCCGGATAATCGAGGTTTCTGATATTAAATAGGGTTCGTCCCATTCTTACATACTAACTACATACAAAATTTCAAGTCTCTATCTCATTTTTTTCGGGAGATAGAGCGTTTACAGACAGACAGACGGACGGCAATTTTTTTTTCTAAAAATATGTTTTTCGGAATCTCCACTATCTAAAACGTGTAAATCCGTCAAAAATTTTTTTTTCGATTTTCAAAACGATTGCAAGACTTACCCTATACTACGTATGATGGGTAAGCAATAGTCGTTGGGAGCCACCGTAATACTTACCCATCATGGATATGTATATGAAAATAAAACATGTGAAACTATTTATACAATGCATTGCAATTCATAAACAAAATTTAAATATTGTTAATATACATAGTAATGCTATATTAAAGAACTGCTGATGTACCAATTTCGACAAATTATATAAAACGCCAAACTACTCAAGTAGTACCGAACTGCGTAAAAGAAACATCCTTATAACTCCAAAAATAATAATTCTATTATCTAACAATTAACTGCGTTGGATTAAGCGTCTCATTTCCAATTAAAATATACTTCTGAATTGAAATTTGAATGAAATACAGGATCATGAAAAATCGAAGAATGTGGAAAACAAGATTACAAATATCTCGGCAACTAATAATTCGATCGACTTCGTTCTATATGCAAAATGTGTGTTATTTTATTGCCTTTTACGTCCATTTCTTAGAACAAAAAAATTCGAAAATTTTTATATACCTTTCATCAGAACGAATTTTTCGAGAGTCCGAAAAAAATAGTTCCGGATAATCGAGGTTGCTGGTATTAAATAGGGTTCGTCCCATTCTTACATACTAACTGCATACAAAATTTCAAGTCTCTATCTCAATTTGTTCGGGAGATAGAGCGTTTAGAGACAGACAGACAGACGGACGGCAAATTTTTTTTTCTAAAAATATGTTTTTCGGAATCTCCACTATCTAAAACGTGTAAATCCGTCAAAAAAAATTTTTCGATTTTCAAAACGATTGCAAGACTTACCCTATACTACGTATGATGGGTAAGTAAAAGAAAGAAAATAGATCTAGATACGATTGGATCTCCATTTTGATCTTCCCCTTCTGGTTGAACGAATTAGAAGAGACATACAAAGAATATAAAAACGAACATCTACTGAAACAGACTAGTAAGTTTGTTGCTAAATCTTGTTGGTAATAAAAAAGTTAAATTCAGGGCCGATTGTTTGTAAAGAACAAAATATAAAAACAAAATAAATAAATAAATAAATATTCATATTCTCAAAAGTTCTATCATGTCTTTTATATTACATAACAGTAAGAGATTCAATCCGGGTTTCTGGGTTATAGGTGAAAATCATTTTTTTTACTTTAATATAATTTTACATTTAATATTTTTTTCGATTACCCATTAACAACACCGTTATGAAAGATATCAATTATGTATTTAAACACATTTCTTAATGTATTAAAAGTTATAACTTTCGTGTTAACTGCATGGCAAGAGTTCATAGCCGATGAAATCACAAAAAATTAGGCGAATAACGGTAATCTTTTTCATTCTAATCGTTTCAGTGATTTAAACTTCTATTTTCTTTCTACTCTTCTTGCATAATTCTCTCTTTTTTTTTCTTAGGTCTTAAAATATTTCTAAAATTTATGCTTCATTTAAGGCTGTTTCAAAATAAAAAAGTGGGCTTTTTGAATTGAATTTCTGAGCGAAAGAAGAATAATCATTCAAACTAGAGAGGGAGGGGGGTGTTTGCCACGTGATCAAAATATCTTATAATACAATAGGCAATTTATTCATTTAAAAAAAAAGTGTAAATCACAGTTTGAATTCAAATCGCTTCCAAAGTCAGATTTTTCAATTTATGTCTTTCCGTTAAAAAATGAATTGTAAATGTATCAAAATATTTTGCGTTTGTCGAGCAGAGTAGTTGAGAACAGCCTTAATGTTTTATGTGTCAAAAGTTGACGAACTGTGAATGAAATTTTAACAATTCAAATATAATTAAGTATACATTTTAGAAATATTTTGAAAGCTAAGAATCAAAGAAACATCCTGTAAAAAGCGTGCGAAGAAAATAAAAATTAAAAATATTAATTTATTGAGAAAATATTTTAAAATATGCGAATGCATTCCATGATCATAAGTTTAATATTAGTGAGGGACATAGCGAAGCTAAATAACTAACAGACTTAAGCTCGTAGTTCGATTATATGAATTTGTGTTTTATTTATTTGTTTTTATTTGTTTATTGGTGGAGTTTTAATTTAATTATGTAATAATAGTCGGAAACAGACGATGGACTATTTATATTTTCTTAAGTGCAACAGATTAATCTTTTGTAATCGGATCGCACTTAAAAGATATATATATATATATATATATATATTTAATTCTGCTTGAAAATTATTTTAAAACCATAAAACATTTATAAATTGAGATGTAGTTTTTAAACAAACTGCACTTGAAAGACTATTTTCTTTTTTTAATCTAGATATAAAAATGAAAACTATCCGATGTTTAAAAAATTGCAGTAAAAAAAAAAAAAAATTATGTATTGTTATCGTTAACATGACATCAGCGTTTCTCATTGTCATGATTTTGCTTTGTAATATAGATTAATTGAAGACTTTGATGGAAAAAAATACCATGTTCAGGGTTACCTTCGATAACCACTATTTCTTATAAGTAATCTTTAGTCTATTTAATGCAAGAAATTCTAGGAATGAATACTTCGAAAATTACTATTCGGAAGTAGTGGGAACCGTGAGATCCTTGTGCATATTTCTGAACTCTGTGCTATCTAAAAAAAATTAATTTCATGAAAAGTTTAAGGAAAGTTTTTTAGTGTAAATTTTGCTGTTTTATTTATTATTATTATTATTATTATTATTATTATTATTATTATTATTATTATTATTATTATTATTATTATTATTATTATTATTATTATTATTATTATTATTATTATTGGTAGCAGAGGTTTAAACTGTTAATAAGTGGTAGTCTATGTCAGGAAATATATTAATGTATAATTTTTACATATTAAAAATTAGTAATTTTTAAACCAGCAAATAAATAATAATAAAAAATAGTATTAAATGTAATGTCTAATATCGCCAAGAGAGAATGCATTTAGCTTTACCATAAGACAAATTACCTCATAACACTTTCATAAAATAAAATATACATTGAGAAGTTTGATAATATTTTTTAATGCGTAACTAAATGATATGACTTGTATTTGATTTGCCCATTTGATATGGGTGTGCGATGTTAGATAGGCATTTTTAATTGAATTCTCACTAACTACAGTTAGTAAGTTTTTCATCCAAATCTATTATTCTTTTCAAATAATTTCATATAGTGATTTAAAAATATTTCTAATGGAGCTTAAAAATATGATTCTAAATAACGCCTATTTGAGGAAAATCTTTTCTATTATTTAGAAAACAAAGTTATTAAGTTTTTTTCATGGCAAGATTTGAAAAATATGTACTTAAGGAAAAAAAAGAAAAACAAGAAAGAAAAAAAGAAAAAAAGAAAAGCCTTATGCCACATAATGCTGAAAAAGACTAAAAATCGCAACAAAAATATATTCAGTTGCATATTTTCAAGTTTCCGGATGTTTTGAACATGAAAGAAATTATACGACAATTCGCACACAAATACCTCCAAGGAAAAATATTTAAAAAACGAATGATAGAAGATTAAATTTGAATTAAAAGACAAAAAACTCAAAAATATGAATTGCATCTTGATCTAAATGTATTTTTGCAACAAAATTCTCAATGGTCGATAGTATGGTGTGTGTGCTATGGTGTATTTTGTGCAAACTCACTATTTAATCTGCATTACATATATAATTTCTGACACGTATTTAATTTATCTCTGGTTGTTTAATTTTTTATTCGTTTAGGGCTATGGTGTTGAGGCTATATTTTATCCAAGAATTAGTGCATTTTTGTAATCTTCTTTTTTTCTCTTTTTGTAGATTTTTTTTTCTTTTTTTTTTGTGGTATGCATTTTGATGTTCCGAACACACTGTATGCCTTTGGTATATTTTTTAGCTTCTTTTTTTTTTCTGTACCTAAGAAAAAGTTTCGTGGGAAGTTTTTTCAAGCTTATAGCTGGAAATAATTTTCCGAAAAAACTAGTTTTTACGTGACTTTCGTTGGCTGAGACCCCTGACGATGCACTTACGTTCGCACCACTTTATTTTTTCTCATTTTTCCCCCTATTTCTTTTCGTAGTTATTTTGACATTTCTTTTCTTTTGACTATTTTCCCCCAATCTTTCCTCAAATTCTTTCATTTATATCTTCTCATTTTTTATTTCCTCAGAGCTTTTTTGAATTGTGTTTCTGCTTCTTTCATAATTGTCTTATTAAAATACATTTATATTTCTCATCCGTATCCTTACATCTTATAAATGAAATTAGTTAAAGAATTAAAGTGCATGGATATTTCTACAGCCTGCATAATTCTGTTATTAAAAATATTTTTTTATATTAATAGACACTGATTTCATTAAAAAAAAATTAAAGGATTAAGATATTATATATATGTAGTATAAAGCAAAAAAACACACCGTGAACAACGCTGACGTCATATCGATGCTGGCAACAGTAAAAGTATATCTATTTCGCATTTTTTGAAAAAAAAAATATTAATTTGTAACTATCGCAAAATTCCATCTTTTATACTGACTAACAAAATTTAAAAGGAGGTGGATTTTGAAGTGGAACTAGTTCGATTATTGTATCCTCATTGATTTATTTTTTACGGTTTTTTTTAACTGATTTTCAAAGAGGAATTTTAAAAAATATATCTCTATTACGTGCAGATCGATTAAAGAATAACAACTTGTTGTCAATTAAAACAATATAAACAATTCAACATTTGTTTCTAAATAATATTTCATAACGAACTTGAAACATAATCATTAAATAAGGAGCGCAGGCAATATACTCATTTGGGAAGGGCTTTGAACGATTCTTACTCATAATAAGAACAATTTTGTTGCATTTACATACTGATAAAGCAATGTTTAGTAAATACATGACACATACCAACCGACTTAATGAATAGCACAAAAAACATGATAGATTTAACAGTTTTATGATTAAAAGCGCATACCTTTAAATCTTTAGTGGAAGAAAAAAATGAAGAAGCAGAGAGATAAAGGCTAGAAGAAACACAATACGTACAAATTTGCACTATTAAACCTACCTTTTTATTTTGTTAAGTTTGGTTTGAAATTAGAGATTTCTACACCGGAAAAAAAAATAATAATTTTTATTGAAATTGTTTTTTTTTTCTTTTTAAATAAGTTCTTAGATGTATAAAAATATCAAATTTCCTAATTTTTACAAATATATATATATATATACAGGGTGTATCTAAACTACTGGGCAAAACTTTAAGGGGTGATAGTACACATCAAGACAAATAATATTGAGTGGGAGACTAAGGGTCCCAAACGTCTTCCGAAGGAGATAGGCGCCATCAAAGTTTAGGGTCCAAAATTTGAAATGATTATAAAAAACGGGAAAATTGGTCGATTCGTTTGCGGTTTTCACGAAAACTATTCTTTATGTAAGTATAGTCTTGAAAATAAATTATAAAGATAAGTTTCAAAAAATGCCCATAGAGGATGCTTTAAACTTTGGAGTAAGGAACAACTATTTTTTACCGTTATTTTTTGCATCTCATTAAATTTTTTAGCAGTTTAGACATAAACTTAAATTTTGAGCTCAAAATCTGTGATTAAGTAGCGCAAACTGAACTGTGTTCAGTAGTAGTAGGTAGGTTCAAATTTCAAATGATTATAAAAAACAGAAAAATTGTTCAATTGATTTGTGGTTTTCACTAAAATTATTCTTTATGTCAGTATTGTCTTGAAAATAAATTATACAGATAAATTTCAAAAAATGTCGATAGAGGGCGCTTTAGACTTTGGAGTAATTTATCACTATTTTTTATCGTTATTTTTTGCATATCGTTAAATTTTTTTAGAAGCTTAGACATAAACTGAAATTTTGTGCTGAAAATCTGAATCGTTGAGAGTGGTTAAGTAGCGCTAACTGAACTGTGTTCAATGGGGGTGGGAAGGTTCAAATTTCAAATGATTATACAAAGCGGAAAAATTTGTCGATTCGTTTGCGGTTTTCTCTAAAACCATTCTTTATGTCAGTATATCTTTGAAAATAAATTTTAAAGATAAATTTCAAAAAATTCCGTTAGAGGGCGCCTTAAACTCTAGAGTAACCAACAACAATTTTTAACTATTATTTTTTGTATCTCATTAAATGCTTGCAAAAGTTTAGACTTAAATTTTGAGCTCAAATTCTGAATCGTTGGGAGGGGTTAAGAAGCGCAAACTGAACTGTGTTCAGGAGTCGAAATGTTACTTTGCCCAACCTAAGAATTCAGTTCAATTTTTCGTTACTTAATTACTCACAATGATTCAGATTTGGAGCACAAAATTTAAGTCTAAGCTTTTAAAACATTTATTTAGATAAAAAAAAAAAAAAAAAAAAAAAAAAAAAAAAAAAAAAAAAAATAATGGTTAAAAATAGTTGTTGGTTACTCTAAAGTTTAAGGCGCCCTCTAACGAAATTTTTTGAAATTTATCTTTAAAATTTATTTTCAAGGAAATACTGACATTAGGAATGGTTTTAGAGAAAACCGCAAAAGAATCGACCAATTTTTTCGTTTTTTATAATCATGAAATTTTAACCTCCCCACCCCCATTGAACACAGTTCAGTTTGCGCTATTTAACCACTCTCAATTATTCAGATTTTCAGCGAAAATTTTAAGTTTATGTCTAAGCATCTAAAAAGATTTAATGAGGTGTAAAAAATAACGGTAAAAAATAGTTATACGTTACTCCAAATTCTAAAGCGCTCTCTATCGACATTTTTTAAAATTTATCTGTATAATTTATTTTCAAGACAATACCGACATAAAGAATAATTTTAGTGAAAACCGCAAATCAATTGATCAATTTTTCAGTTTTTTATGATCATTTGAAATTTGAACCTACCTACTCCCATTGAACACAGTTCACTTTGCGCTACTTCACCACAGATTTTGAGCTCAAAATTTAAGTTTATATCTAAACTGATAAAAAAATTTAATGAGATGCCAAAAATAACGGTAAAAAATAGTTGTTCGTTACTCCAAAGTCTAAAGCGCCCTCTATCGACATTTTTTGAAATTTATCTTTATAATTTATTTTCAAGACATTACTGACATAAAGAATAGTTTCCGTGAAAACCGCAAACAAATCGAGCAATTTTTCCGTTTTTTATAATCATTTCAAATTTTGGATCCTAAACTTTGATGGCGCCTATCTCCTTCGGAAGACGTTTGGGACCCTTAGTCTCCCATTCAATATTATTTGTCTTGATGTGTACTATCACCCCTTAAAGTTTTGCCCAGTAGTTTAGATACACCCTGTATATATATATTTACAGAAAAAACTTTTAATGAAACAAATTATAGATATTTTCTGTAAAATAAACGGTTTTCCACTGACGCTAAAATTGACAGGTTTTTTCCGCCAATTGAAAGATTTTTATTATTTTTTTATATAATGTATTATGAAGATAACGTAGGAATAAATCATGCAACAAAAGTATTCACAATGAAATTAAATAAGAGTTTAATAGATATATGTATAAAAATATCAAATTTCCTAATTTTTACTCACATATATATATATATATATAATATATATATATATATATATTTACAAAAAAAAACTTTTAATGAAACAAATTATAGATATTTTCTGTAAAATAAACGGTTTTCCACTGACGCTAAAATTGACATGTTTTTTTTCGTCAATTGAAAGATTTTTATTATTTTTTATATAATGTATTATGAAGATAACGTAGGAATAAATCATGCAACAAAAGTATTCAAAATAAAATTAAATACGAGTTTAACAGATATGTTGCACTAAGCGCTTAAGTACTGAAATATCTAAGTGAAACAAATGACGGAAAAAAGTTGCTATACATGGTGAAATTTTTTATTATTTTTTTGGCTGCTAACCATTGGCGCGAGGCTTATAAGATAAGCATTGCTTTTAAAAAATTTCAAAACTTTGTAAAAGGATTGATAATTTCTACATAAAAGTGATTTTCAGTTACTGTAAGTAGGCATAGGTAACAAAATACATTAAATGTTGCTGTGATTGATCAGTTACTGTAAATAATCAGTTAATTTTTAATCCAGAATGTTTTTTTGTAACTTTGCTCAGTACGCTGAGGAGTGTGCTCTGTAACTTGGAAAAGTTGGTGTTGCATTCCCTGATTTTTACAACTTAGGTACTTCTCTTACGAATGTCATCATTATATTTTTCTTTTCGTGTACCTGAATTAAACAACAACAACAACAAGATATAATGAAAGAAATATAATTCTGCTTATTTTTAAAATCCATGGAACACTGTACAACACCTTTAATTTTTTAATTTATTAGACTTTTTAAATTTTTTTATATACATCCTTAAAAAGTTTCATTTTTTAAATGTGCGCGATAAATTTAATAGTTTTATCAGTAATGAATCGAATACTCTGAATATGCATATAAACAGTTTAATTTATCTAAAACACTGATATCTCCGTATGCAAGAATGCATTTTTTCTTAAAACGGAAATTTCGGTTATATATCTTTTCATTTATACGCCGTTTATGAATAGTTCTTTAAATGTCATAGTGCTTTTCTGATCTCATTAAATTATTTCTTCCTAATTTATTTATTGACATAATTTGGATGTAATATCGAAATTTGAAATTTTAAATATATATCTATAATATATATATATATATACATATATATATATATATATATACTTCATAAAGAAATAAAATGGTATAGCTATTATTTCTTATTTCTAGTTTAATTATAAAAAGAGATTTAAACATAATTTCTTTGGTTGAAAATGCAGAAAATTTTATGTTACTTGATAGACATGAGGGAAATTGTCAGTTTATAATTAAATTGATATAGTTATTCAAATTAAATTATTGGAAAAATTGAGTATATTATAATGTATATATGTGTAAAATGTTCGGTTTAAAATGCAAAAGTGTTGATTTATATAAATTTATAAACATGAATTGTCGTCCTATTACTAAGTCAACATAATTAATTAAGGGATATTATCTACAAACCTGAACGGTATAATATCAATAATAATTTGTTTAGTCTCCAATATAAAAGCATTGAATTATATTACCCGATAAACATGAATAGGCAATTTATAATTAAATCGACAAAATTAATCAATTTTTTCTTATTTCGAGATTCAGTAGCATAATAATAATGATAAAAATAAATTGTTTTGTTTCAAATATAAAAACATCGATTTACATTACTTGAAAAACATGAATTTTCAGTCCATGAATAAAACATATATTTATATTTATGTATAATGCTCGGTTTAAAATGCAAAAGCATTGATTTAAATAACTTTTTAAACATAAATAGGCTGTTTATAACTAAATCGACAGAATTAACCATATTAAATGATTTCGAGATTCAGTAGCATAATAAAAATTATAAAAATAAATTGCATTCTTGCAAAAATAAAAACACTGATTTACGCTACTTGAAAAACACGAATTGTAAAACCATGATTAATATATATATATATATAGATATATTTACATTTCTGTATAATGCTCGGTTTAAAATACAAAAGCATTGATTTAAATAACTTTATAAACATGAATGATTGGTTTATTACTAATATAAGATAATTGATATCAAATAAGATTATTTACAAATCAGAGTGGTATAATATCAAAAAATACTTTCCTTAGTTTAAAATACAAAAGTATTGATATATTTTGCTCGATGGCAGTTTATAATTAAATTGACAAAATTAATCAAATTAAGTTATATGCGAAATTCAGTAGCATAATAATAATAATTGCTTGGTTTAAAATATAAAAGTATGGATTTATGTTACTTAAAAAACACGAATTGCCTTTTATGTTTAAATTAACTGATTTACAAAATTGAGTGATCTACACTACTGGCTATTAAAATTGCAACACCCGAAAGGAATGAAATTACGAACGCCACAATCACATGAAAGTAAGAAGAAGTTTTGTAATATGCAAATGATTAGTATTTCAGCGTATTTAGACGATGCAGGCGGGAGAAACGACATCTCAAGCACCGCATAAAAGAAAAGTTGTGTAGTGAATTTCTCATCCAGTACAGACACTGTTTTCTAAGGTCAGGGTTTGCTCAGAATATTGTATTATGCCTCGAATAATAATAAATAATGCTTACTAGCAAGTGTCGGAATTCAATAGAGGCAGGATTGTTGCCTATCAAGAATGGGGATTATCGTTCCGTGAAATCGCCCGTTACATTGATAGAGATCCAACCATTGTCATGCAAATATAAAATCAATGGGTTGCTGAGGGTCATACTGAACGGCGTGCAGAATCTTAACGCCCTTCCATGACTAACAGCCCGAAAGGACAGACATATTATAAGGTCGGCAATGCAAACCGTGCAACCACATCACGGATCATTAGTTAGATTGGTATTTTTGAAGCACGCCCAGTATCCGCCTATTTCATGTGACGACGTTTTCAGCAACGTAGAGTATCAACCATTACTCAGCTTCTCTTGATAATGCAGCATAGAAAGAGACGGCGATACTGGTGCGCCAAGCGACAAAACTGCATAAGGAGTGACACAATGTCATTTTTTCAGACACGGTCCAGTTCTGCGTGCAGTATTCTGATGGCCGTATGGTCCGAAGGTTCCGAAAAGAATGCCTGCCACCTGCTTTCGTTTGATATCGGCATAGGGCTCCTGCACTTGGAGTGATGATTTAGCAAGCTATTGGGCACACGATACGTAAATCTCTAATTCGGATTGACAGTAATTTGTATGCAAATCGAAACATTTCTGACACCTTACATCCAGTTGTTGTGCCCTATCTTTGAGGCCGCCAAACGCCATATTCCAACAAGATAACGTAAGACCACATGTTGCACGTCGTGTTCTGATATTCCTCGATACGCACTGCACAGTTTCCAGATCTGTCACCCATTGAAAACATCTGGTCGTGGATTGCTGAGACACTGGCCTGGTGGCCCTTTTCCGATAATACTGTTGATGAAGTGTTACATAGACTTGAAGCAGTATGGAATGAGATGTTCGTTTCTGTCATTCAAGCCCAATTCAACTACATGCATAACGGGATAAGGACCATTTTAGGTGCCAGGGAGTATAGCTGTTTCTACTAATTTCGCACCTCTGTAAACTTCCAAACTGCTTAACAATTTAATACTTTTATTTTTATGCCATACTGTTTACATACAATAAATAAATATATGTATATTTTTTGCATTTTCTTTAATGGTGTTGCAATTTTAATGGCCAACAGTGTAATATTAAAAAATAATTTGCTTGGTTTAAAATGCAATAGAATTGATTTATGTTACTCCATAAATGGGTCATTCTCTGAAAAAAGTAAATTCTATGTTTTTATATAAATATAAATAAAATAAAATAAAAATAAAAAGATAAATTCAATGAGCTTAGCATGAATGTTTGAATTTTGTTTTAAGAATAACTGTAATGAATTGTTTTGTACAATAGTGCAAGAATTTGAATAGTACTATAGTATAATAACAATACAAAAATAATTTGAATATTTAAAGTAATAATAATAATAATAATAATAATAAAATGATGGAAATTATTACCATGGCATGTCTGTAACCTCAAATTTAACAGCACAAAATTATAATTTAGAAAAACAAAAAACCAATATAATAAAATTCCATTTTTTTGCTTATAATATATTTAGGATTTTAAGTTCATACACGATTATTTAAAAAATATTTTCAATTAAAGCTGTGTTGCTTTAATTAATCGTCATTACCATGGTTAAGTAAGTATTCATTACCTTACTTCATCGTCGGAGCATTTTAAAGTACTCTTTATGTTGCTACATTGTAGGGTAACACCCGCCTTTAAAAAAAATGATTACCTTTCTTTGATTAGTAGTACTGTTCCATTTTGATTTTTTTATTAAAAATTTTTAAACGACATGTTTTTACCATATTTCATATAAGTAAAACATACAAATAGATATCAATAGTTTATTGACTGATTTGCAAAGATCTTTGGATCTATTTTTAAAGTAAACATACTATAAACTTTCAATAGCTATAATTAAACTGAAAATCGAACTTAACATTTAAAATGTTATTATCATTTTAATCATTACCGCTTCTTTTTGAAAACATGGTAATGCCAATATGCAGTAGAAATGACAAAGTTGAAACTTTTCTTATTTTTCTAAGTTTACTGAACTCTTTTAAAGTCAAATCATAATTTTAAAAAATATTAATGGAGTAGCCGCCCCGCCCTTCCCGGTAAGTTTATTAGCAAACTTAGCCGTTATTTGTTACACTTAAAAAAAGCAAGATTAACCCGGGAGAACTCGCCACATGAGATTTTCTGTCACCATCGTACCTTTTTTAAGACTCTTATTTAAATCCCTTTTCCTTTTAATTAAAATTTAAAAATGTTATTTCAATTATTTTACCCGTTTTTTGTAAATTAAGTTACTAAGGCAAAAAAAAGTGATATTAAACGAATGTAAAGTAAAAGAAAAGCAATTGAGCGCTGTGAGAGAAATTCTCACTAGCGAGTTCTCCCGGGTTAAATAAATTAACCACTGAAAAACACTTCTCAAAAAAGAAAAAAAAAAAAAAAAAAAAAAAAGGAAACAAAACACTGACAAAAAGGAAAATCAAATAATTAAAAAGACCTAATTGCACGATAAATGATGAACTTGAACTATCATTTTATGACGAAATCGACAAAACTAATTAAATTAAATAGCTTAGAAAATTCACTATAATAATAATAATAATAATAATAGTAATAATAATAATAATAATAATAATAATAATAAATAAAATAAAATAAAATAATAAAATAATCAATAATTAATAATTAATAAAATAAATTGATGTTTTTGTATTTCTTTGTTAGAAATACAAAAACATCTTACAACTTATTATTATATTGATGTAATTAATCAAATTAAATGATTTACAAGATTAAGTAGCATGATATAAAAAAAAAATTGGTTTAAAATGCAAAAAAAAAAAAAAAAAAAAAAAAAAAAAAAAAAAAAAAAAAAACATTGATTTATATAAGTTGATAAACATAAATTATCACTTTATGATGAAATCTACAGAATTAATCATATTAAATGATTTACGAAACTAAATAGTACAATATATAATTAAATAAATGATTAAATAAATAATTTTTTCTTGATTAAAAATATAAAAAGCATTGATTTATGTTATTGGATAAAAATGAATTGCCAGCTTATAATTAAATCAACATAATTAATCACTAGATGAAGTAATATAATATAAAAAAGTAATTAGTTTGGTTTAAAATTCAAGAGAATTGATTTATGTTACTTGATAAATATGAATTGTCAGTTTATAACCAAATCAACGTAATTAATAAAATTAAATGATTCACAAAATAAAATAATGTAATATTAAAAAAAATTTAATTTGGTCTAAAATACAGAAGAGCTGATTTATGTTATTTGATAAACATGAATTGCCAGCATATGGTTAAATCAAGAAAATTAATCGAATTAAATGATTCACAAAATAAAGTTATATGTTATTCTTTAAAAAAATCGATTTAAAATGCAAAAGAATTTAGTAAAGTTACTCTATAAACATTGATTGTCAGTTTATCCTTAAATTGCTACAATAAATAAAATTAAATGATTTGCAAAGTTGAGTAGTATAATACTGAAAGATGATTTCCTTGATTTAAAGTACAAGAACACTGACATTTGCTAATTGGTATACATGAATTGCGCATTTATAATTGAATCGACATGATTAATCAAAATAAATATTAATAAAATTGTGTAGTATAATATAAATAATAATAAGTTATTTGATTTAAAATAAAAAGCAATTTTATGTTACTTGAAAAACTTGAATTGCCAATTAATGATAAAAACTCCTAAATTAATCAAAATGAAATTATTTTCGAAATAGAATGGTATAATAACAATAATAATAAAATTGCTTTGTTTAAAATAGAAAAGTATGCTTTAATGCTACTTGAAACACGAATCAGCTTATGATTAAATTATCATAAAAATTAAATGATTTACAAAATTGAGGAATATAATGTCAAAAAAATAATTAGCTTTGTTCAAATTACAAAAGTCCTTCCGGCAATGCCGGGAGGAAGAGGTAGCTTTCATATACTTATTTATATATTATTTATTTTAAAATTAAGTTATATTATTCAAACATACGAAGCTCAAATTCGTGAAATCCGATTTTATAAGATTGAATGCTAGTTTTTGTCAATACTGATTATTAATAGGAATTTTTAGAAATTAGTCATATTTTATTCAACCTGGTTTTATTTTCAGCGATTTAGAGAGTCGCCAAATTCCACGATATCATGAAGTATATGCCATTTTAAAGCAACATGATACATAAAACAAACCAATGAGCTTGGTCGAAATCTTAATTCATGTGGACATGCACTCTCATATCGAAATCGATTAATATATACGAGTGCTGTCGCGGGCAAATTGATTTTTTTTAAATGTCACCCACATTAGAAATTCAAAATGCTATATCTCAGGCGTTTTTTAAGATAAAGACAAAGCAAAAAAATACTCCGAAATTCATTATTAAGATAAATACATTCGAAAGAATCTTTTTTTTTAATTTATAATTTTTTATTTGCACATCATTATACATTTAAAAGGTTTTTGACAAACTTAAATAGCCGCCATTTTGAAACAAGATGGCGGATGAATTTGGCTAGTGATCTCGGTCAAGACATTGATATGTACTATGTACACGCGGAGTTATATCCAAATCAGTTTATAAATATGCGTATTATCGCGTGACAAATTTCAGACCGTTTCAAAATGTCAACCACACTGGAAATTGAAAGTGCTATAACTTAATTATTTTTCAAGATATAGATGAAATAAAAAATGCCCTGGAATCTTTGTATCAAGGCGAAATACACAAAAGAAAAATCTTTTTCAATTTCTCACCTTTTTGTACATAATTTTAAATTTTATTTATTTTTAAATTTAAATGGCCGCCATTTTGAAACAAGATGGCGGATGATGCTGGCTAAAGAACACGGTCGAGACATTTGAATGTACTATGTATATACCAAGTTTCATTCAAATCGGTTTATAAATACGTTAGTTACAGCATGACAAAAATCAGATCGTTTCAAAATGTCAGCCATAAGAAAAATTGAAAGTGCTATAACTCAATCATTTTTTAAGATATAGACAAAATAAAAAGTGTTCTGAAATTGTTGTTTTAAGTTCTAACACATAAAAGAAAAATATTTTTCAACTTTTCATTTCTTCGCATTTAATTTAAAATTTTAAAATTTTAAAATTTTTTTAAATGGCCGCCATTTTGAAACAAGATGGCGGATAATGCTGGCTAGCTAACTCGGTCGAGAAATTAGTATGTAATATGTAATACCTAGTTTCATTCAAATCGGTTCATAAATACGTTAGTTACAGCATTGGATAATCACAATCAGATACAGCATCAGAAAATTCAGAATGTTTCAAAATCTCAGCCATAAGAAAAATTCAAAGTGCTATAACTCAATCATTTTTTAAGACATAAACAAAATAAAAGGTGTTCTGGAATCGTTGTTTTAAGTTCTAACACATAAAAGAAAAATATTTTTCAACTTTTAATTTCTTCGCATTTAATTAAAAAAATTTTAATTTTTTAAATTTTTTAAATGGTCGCCATTTTGAAACAAGATGGCGGATGATGCTGTCTAACGAACTCGGTCGAGACATTTGTATGTACTATGTACATACCAAGTTTCATTCAAATCGATTCATAAATACGTTAGTTACAGCATGACAAAAATCAGATTGTTTCAAAATGTCAGCCATAAAAAAAATTCAAAGTGCTATAACTCAATCATTTTTTAAGATATAAACAAAATAAAAAGTGTTCTGGAATCGTTGTTTTAAGTTCTAACACATAAAAGAAAAATATTTTTCAACTTTTAATTTCTTCGCATTTAATTTAAAATTTTTAAATTTTTAAAAAATTTTTAATGGCCGCCATTTTGAAACAAGATAGCGGATGATGCTGTCTAACGAACTCGGTCGAGACATTTGTATGTACTATGTACATACCAAGTTTCATTCAAATCGGTTCATAAATACGATAGTTATCGCATGACAAAAATCAGATATATATATATATATATATATATATATATATATATATATATATATATATAACTACACGTAACAAAAGAGGAAAAGGTTCATCTTCTAGTATTACTCCTAAAAACATTATAATTCAACAAATTAATAATCTGCATCGTAATTATTTAAAAAATTACAATTGGTTTCTAATACGTAAATATATTTTTGGAATAAAAAAGAAACATATAGTACAATATTTAAATATTTTTCTCAGTAAATCTTACTCTAAACATTTTTCAGATGTTTTTTATGATCTCCTTATGACTCGTGTCAACCTTTACAATGTAAATTTACTAAAAAACCTAAAAATCTACAAACTAATTCTCAAATGGTAATTACTTTTTCTAATCCAATATTTAATAAAATCAATATTAATTCCATATTAAATGATAAAAACAGTCAATTTCCTATTAATAATATTCATATTTCTAAAACCTTTAAGTATCCCATATCTATCGGTCGAACGATTTTTAACTATAATTCTTTCTCTAAATCTTCTTTTGATGCTAGTACATTACCCTGTAAATGCAATGACCCCTCTCTACAACCATATATAAATAAGGATCATGGACATATTATTACTGGTAATCTTAATCTAGTAGATGATTTACAACTTAGAAGAATTATGGGTTATGGGACCAAGTACAGAATTCCTTCCAAATTAAACGTTAAATCTATCATAAAACAATTTACCTATGATATAGATATATTTATTTATAAAATTGCAATTTATTATAATAAACCCATTGAATATTTCAATCAATGGAAAATATTAGTTATCGATAAATTAACCTGGTCCTTAAAATATAATATTTCACACCTAGAATATGTAAATACACAGCATCTGATTAAGCAAATCAATAAATTACAACAACACTTTGTAATAACTTATGTTGATAAATCTCCTAATAATTATGCAATTATTTGTAAATCTTGTTATCATCAACTGCTTGCATCCAGTATATCTAATAACACATTCCAAAAAATTAACGATAACTTACTTGCCAATAATCGTAAAATTAAAGGATTCTATAAATTATTAGACATTAACCCTACTAACTTTAAATATCCTTATCTAGTCCTTATACCCAAATTTCATAAGCATCCTGTTAAATTCAGAACTGTTACAATTGGTTGCAATACATATAATAATGCTGCTAACAAACTTCTATTAGTAATTCTTAATCAAATATATAACATTACAAAAAAAAGTGATAATACACATTGCATAAAAAAATAGTTATGAACTGGTCCATATTATGAAACATCTTAAATGTATAAAAAATATCTCTACTTATGATTTTAAAGATTTATTTAATAATATCGATTTATCGGATTTACATAATATCATTAATGAGCTTTTTAAAAAATATCAACACGAGTTGGATATATCACATAATATCGATTCTGATTATTTTCATACTTTAACCAATTTCATTATCTATAATAATTTTATTATGCATGATAACAATATATATATTCAAAATGTTGGTATACCACAAGGTGGTAGTACATCTAGTGTATTATCTGACTTATACTTATATTACTATGAACGTCACTATTTAAATAATAAAATACATTTATATAGATATATAGATGATGTAATATTAATTGATACTGATAACACCTGTATATCTCAATTCCCCGTTGATTATCCTTCTAATCTAGAACTTTCAAAAAACCTAGTTTTTAATAATACAATCAATTTCTTAGATATTAAAATTATATTAAAAGAGCACAAATTTATCACTGATATTTATGACAAAAGGAAAGAATTTAATTTTAAAGTCAATACCTTTACTAATTTTAAATCTTGTCTTCATAATTCTGTACATCGTAATATAATACTTAACCATTTATATAGAATAAAATGTCTATGTTCTTCCCATTTAATTAATACTAATATTAAAAAGCTTGTTTATGATGCTATAAATAATGGTTATCCTAAAAAATTCATATATTCTTTAATTTATAATTACTGATTACATGATCTTATAATTAGCTATTACATGATCTTATAATTAATTCTTTGCGTAAAAAATGTATAAAAAATTATAAAACATAAAAATAATATAAAAAAATTAAAAATGTTATAAAAGTAGTAAAAAAATATATAAATAGGTCGGTTGGGCGGGTAGATGTTAGAGTAAGGAGGAGGGTGGTGTTGTCTGGATAAAAACGCAAAGGTTAATTAAAAAAAAGAGAGAGAGAGAGAGAGAGAGAGAGAGAGAGAGAGAGGGTTATTTATTTTTACATTATTTTAACATAATTTTAAATAGTTTAATTGACACCAATATATGGATATTTGTCTATTTTTATTTAAAGTTAAATAGTTATATTTTAATTATCAAATTAATTTTAATGTTATTGATATAATTTTTGGTATTATTATTATTAATATTATTACTATTATTTTTATTTATTTATTTTTATTTCATTAATAATTATTTATTTTTTATATTTTATTTATATATATATTTTTTTAATTTTTATTAATTAATTAATTTATTTATTTATTTTTTATTTTTATTTTTATTTTATTTTATTATTTTTTAATTTTTATTATCCTATATTAAGATAATGAGTTTATACTATGTAAAGTCACAATAAATGTTACTGATTAAAGTAACAAAATGGTATTTTAAGTTATAAGTTAATATGAACGTTATAACCTAATTCTAATTTAATTATTTTATTAATTTTATGTAAATATCGATCATTAATTATTTTCTCCTGTTCAATTATATTTCCATTCAGCTTTATCTTTTTTGTTCGTTATGGATAAATCATAGCAAAATTTTTTCTTCTTTTTCAAATTATTTTTTTTCGCCATTTGGCGCGCATGACATTGTATTTAAAAAAAGAGCAACCCTGCTGTTCCTGCTACGATCCGTTGCTTGAATTTCTAACAAACTGGTTTTTCTACGTGATACTGTTTTAGATCGTATAGTAAAGTATTGCTTCATGCTTTTATAATTTATTAATAATTCTATTGCGCTGTCCTCTACATTCATGGTGATAACCAGATAAGTTTCTTTCTTTCTTTCTTTCTTTCTTTTTTTTTTTTTTTTTTTCTCAATATCTTGTTTTTATACTTTTTATCGAAATTATATATGCAAGTAATGTTTATCATTTCCACGTGCATAAATAGGGTTAATTTGTACTCTTGTTACTGACACTATTTGCTGCACGCTATTGTTTCAATATATGTATATTTTCATTTTTTCAACTATTTATTTCTATGTTCCTTGTTTAATAATATGGTTTTTGTGTGCTGGTAGCCCCAATTACGTATTATTTTGCTATTTCATGGCTAATACGTGGATGAAACCGCACACTTCATTTGTAGTTCCAGAGCATTTGGGGCCTGACGATTCTGTTCTGTGGACTACAAATTTCCTTTGCATTCATTTTATTTTATTTATTTATTTATTCAGATATTCTCGTTTCACTATTTTATAATTCAATTCTATCCAAATCCTTCGTTTTGGTTTATTGTTTTATTGATAAAATCTATTGGTGAATTTTGTCTACTTTTAATGGTATTATATATATATATATATATATATATATATATATATATATATATATATATATGGTTATATATATATATGTCAACATTTGAACGGAGGGTGGTTTTGGGGGTCATGATCGGTGAAAATATACCAAAATTTTCTCGAAGTGCTTTCCTCCGGACGGCTGCAATAGGTAGCTTTTTACTTTTTGTAATGAAAGCTACCTAAAAGCATTGTTTTTTATTATTTGATAAACAAGAAAGGCCAGTTTTGTTAATTTGATTCAATATAATAAGAGAAAGTATTTTCCTTGGTCAATATAAAAGCATTGATCTATGTTATTTGAGAAACAAGAATTGTTATTTTATGATAAAATCAACAAAATTAATCAAATTAAATTATTTACAAAATTGACTAGTATATAATAATAATAATAATAATAATCATGGTTAAAATTGCGAAAGCATTGATTTATGTTATTTGATAAACACGAATTTGCTAGCTTATAATTAAAACGGCATAAGTAGCAAAATTATATGATTTAAAAAATTAATTAATATTATATCAAATAAATAATTAATTTCGTTTAAAATACAAAAGATTTAATTTTTTGTTACTCCATAAATAGATTGTCAGTTTATGATTAAATCATCATAATTAATCAAATTAAAGGATTTACGAAATTGAGTATAGCATAATATCGAACTATAATTTCCTTAGTTTAAAATACAAAATCATTGACTTACGTCAGTTGATAAACTTGAATTGCCGGTTTATAATTCGAATCGACATAATTAATCAAAATAAATTATAATAAAATTGAATAGTCTACCACAAAAATCATTTGATAGGTTTAAACTAGAAAAGAATTGATTTATTTTACTTGACAAACATGAATTTCCAGATGATGATAAATCTTATAAATCAATCAAATTAAATGATTTACGAAATTGAGTTGTACAGTAATAACAGTTATAAAATTGCTTTATTTAAAATATAAATTATTGGTTTATGTTACTCTATATACAGGAATTGCCAGTTTGTGATTAAATCGTCATAATTTATGGAATTAAATGATTTAAAAAATTTATTAGTATAATATAAAATACAGAATCATTAACTTACATTATTTGATAAGTTCGAATTGTAAATTTATGATAAAATGTACATAATTAATCCATTTGATTACTTTACAAAATTAGGTAGTATAGTATCAAAAAATAATTATTACTTTCGTTTAATTTTTTAAAACTTTTTCTGCAGATATATTGCCGCAGATATTATACTTATATTACTGAGAATATATTACTTGCAGATATATTGCCTCTAAAAAAAAGTCAAATGGGAAACACAATCAAAATGCTACTTCTAGGTAATTTTTTTTTTCATTACTCCTTGCTTCTCCATAATATATGCAAGAAAGAATTGTGTTTGAAAACAATGAGTTTTTGATCTGCATCTGTGTTTCTGATTGCTTTAGCATCACAATGTGAAACACATACATGTGTATCACAAATTCATTTTTATTCATCATTGTTCTACTTCTGTGCATTCTATTGGCTTATCTCAATGGGCTCAAGCAAATTCCATTAAGGGATCCTACGTTACGTAAAAGGAATTTGTTATGCTGTACGGGATTTAAGAATTGAACTTTTGCCACAGGTAGGATGCTCAAATGGATGTAGATTTATAGTATTTATTATATAAGGGTTAGATATATATATACACGGTGTATTTAAACTACTGGGCAAAATTTTAAGGGGTGATAGTACATATCAAGACAAATAATATTAAATGGGAAACTAAGGGTCCCAAATGTCTTCCGATGGAGATAGGCGCCATCAAAGTTTAGGGTCCAAAATTTGAAATGATTATAAAAAAAAACGGAAAAATCGGTTGATTCGTTTGCGGTTTCCACGAAAACTATTCTTTATGTCAGTATTGTTTTAAAAATAAATTATAAAGATAAATTTCAAAAAATGCCGATAGAGGGCGCTTTAGACTTTGGAGTAACGAACAACTATTTTTTACCGTTATTTTTTGCATTTTATTAAATTTTTCTAGAAATTTAGACATAAACTTAAATTTTGAGCTCAAAATCTGTGGTTAAGTAGCGCAAACTTAACTGTGTTCAATGGGAGTGGGTAGGTTAAAATTTCAAATTATTATAAAAAACAGAAAAATTAGTCAATTGATTTGCGATTTTCACTAAAATTATTCTTTATGTCAGTATTGTCTTGAAAATAAATTTTAAAGATAAATTTTTTAAAATGCCGATAGAGGGCTCTTTAGACTTTGGAGTAACGTACAACTATTTTTTACCGTTATTTTTTGCATCTCATTCCTTTTTTTAGAAGCTTAGACATAAACTTAAATTTTGAGCTTAAAAATCTGAATCGTTGAGAGTGGTTAAGTACCGCAAACTGAACTGTGTTCAACGGGGGTGGGGAGATTCAAATTTCAAATGATTATAAAAAACGGAAAAATTGGTCGATTCGTTTGAGGTTTTCTCTAAAACCATTCTTTATGTCAGTATTTCCTTGAAAATAAATTTTAAAGATAAATTTCAAAAAATTCCGTTAGAGGGCACCTTAAACCTTAGAGTAACCAACAACTATTTTTAACCGTTATTTTTTTTTTAATCTAAATAAATATTTTAAAGGCTTAGACTTAAATTTTTAGCATAAAATCTGAATAGTTGTGAGTAATTAAGTAGCGAAAAATTGAACTGTGTTCGTAGGGTGGGCAGGGTAACATTTCAACTCCTAAACACAGTTCAGTTTGCGCTTCTTAACCCCTCTCAACGATTCAGAATTTGAGCTCAAAATTTAAGTCTAAGCTTTTAAAATATTTATTTAGATTAAAAAAAAAAAACTGTTAAACGTTACTCTAAAGTTTAAAACGCCCTCTAACGGAATTTTTTGAAATTTATCTTTAAAGTTTATTTTCAAGGAAATACTGACATAAAGAATGGTTTTAGAAAAAACCGCAAACGAATCGACCAATTTTTCCTTTTTGTATAATCATCTGAAATTTGAACCTTCCCACCACCATTGAATACAGTTCAGTTAGCGCTACTTAACCACTCTCAACGATTCAAATTTTCAGCACAAAATTTAAGTTTATGTCTAAGCTTCAAAAATTTTTTTAAGAGATTAAAAAAATAACGGTAAAAAATAGTTGTACGTTACTCCAAAGTCTAAAGCGCCCTCTATCGGCATTTCTTGAAATTTATGTTTGTAATTTATTTTGAAGAAAATACTGACATAAAGAATAGTTTTAGTAAAAACCGCAAATCAATTGACTAATTATTATGTTTTTTTTAATCATTTGAAATTTGAACCTCCGCACCCCCATTGAACACAGTTCAGTTTGCGCTACTTAACCACTCTCAACGATTCAGATCTTTAAGCTCAAAATTTAAGTTTATGTCTAAGCTTCTAAAAAAAATGAATGAGATGCAAAAAATAACGGTAAAAAATAGTTGTTCGATATTCCAAAGTCTAAAGCGCCCTCTATTGGCATTATTTGAAATTTATCTTCAAGACAATATTGACATAAAGAATAGTTTTCGTGAAAACTCGACCAGTTTTTCCGTTTTTTATAATAATTTCAAATTTTGGACCCTAAACTTTGATGGCGCCTATCTCCTTCGGAAGACTTTGGGACCCTTAGTTTCCCATTTAATATTATTTTTCTTTATGTGTACTATCACCCCTTAAAGTTTTGCCCAGTAGTTTAGATACACCCTGTATATATATGTCTATGTGTGTGTGTATCATATCTCTCATACAAGACTTTATGAAAATAAGGCAAATAACAATTTTATTTTTCCTCCCATATTCTCTTGCCAGAAATTTGGAGTTGGTGAGTTGAAGGCAGTGATATAATTAATCAGTTCTTTTCGGTTCTCGAAGTAACATTTTAACTATGCTTGCCCAAAATTAAAAATCGCAATCTTACACATTCCCATTTTTTTTTCTGTTTTTCTGTACAAAAAAAGTACACTGAGCTCTTATTAGTATGGACTTTCAAGGGAAGCAAGAGTCAGAAAAAAAAGCTAACATTTCAAAATACTCCCTCTAAAAATAATGATTAATTCTTGTAGATTTTCCCTCATTAAATCAGAATATGCTTTGCATTATCACATACTATATTTTTTAGGTGGGTAGGGCCGAAATTAACCTTTTGTTGCACCCAACGCAAACGTGGATTATGGTGCGCACCCTTTTCTGAAAAGTGAATTTACAAGTAGTTTTTATATGTCTCTCATTCTTAATCACATATCTTTTTCTTTCATTAATATTATTTTAATCTGTGTTATCCCGTAAGAAATGAAGGTATCGTAATAAAATATCTATATACACTTTTTTTTTTTTTTTTTTTTTTTTTTTTTTTTTGTACTAAGAGGTATATTAGAGGTAGCAAAGAAAAGACGTTCCTTTACTTATACCTTCTTGACCTTGACCTTGAAAAGTACAAGACAGGCCAGAAGTGTCTTTAAAAAAATCCTTTTTTTTCTTCTTTCCCGAAGAAAAAATAGTGTTGGGGTAAATTTTATCCCAACGCGTTTCCTGACGGGTGAACTAAATAGATTTTCGATTAAAGAATAAATTAAACAGGTTACTAACTTCATGCTGAATAAAATAACTTTTTTTAACTGAATAATTTAGTGATTTAATTAATGACAATCTGTTAATATATCAGAATAAAACACCCAAACAAACAAAATATGCAAATGCATTGATTACTTATACTTTAATATAATTACAGTTATCCCCTATATTTCTTTGCGGTAGTCGAATAAATTATTCTTTTACCTCATAATTTTCGAGCTTTAAGACACTCGAAATTTTTGTTTGTTACATTATACTTTGATTGGTATTATGGGTGAACAGTTAATAACAATTTTTGAACTAATTATGTTTTCAGTTGATAGACTCTATTATCACTCTTTATCACCGTCACTAACAATTTATTAATAACAATCAAAGTTATACCAAATTTTACTTCAGAATAAATGATATATAGAACTATATAGTTTTAATTCTACCCGCTGAATTTGTGAAAAAATTATCCACATTATCCGATGAGTAGTACTCATTTATTGCAAATAAGAAATGACCAAGGAAAAACAAATCATCCTCATTAACCGAAGATGCGTCTTAACCCCTTGGGGACGAGCGGCCCGTATACATGTCTTAAAAAGGCTTACGAATTCGTCTTTATCCCCACCAGTAAAATTTGCTTTATTTAATCAGAGTATTTCCCCAATTTAATAAAGTACAAATTTCTGTTTTTAAAAACCGGTGAGAAAACATTAAAAATTTCGTAAAAGGCTCCCGTCGTGAAGGGGTTAAGCGAAGACTCATAGATGAAAGATGGCTTCTGAAGATTTGATTATGTAATTTAAATAATGATTACATAATAGTATGGGATTAATTAGAGATAATTATGTACATTCCCTAATAGGGCTTGCTTGAATTTTTAATTTATTTATCTACTATGGAAGAAAGCAGTATTCGGTACTTTCCAGCCTAACAACAAAAATAAATATAGCAAAATATATACGCCGCATACCACGTATAAGCGTGACAATCATGAAAATAGCTTAATATGAATCAAAATTTGTAAACACTCAATGAACACTGTAAAATGAACACTGTAACAACCATAACATGGTGTAATATCGCTTCATTATTTGGATTTTTGGTTCATCCGAAGCTCCAAATGTTGAAACGATATTTTACCATCTTACGCAGCAAGTACCAAAAGTTGGTTCAAACCAGATAAAATTTTTAACAGTGGAGCTTCAAGGATCAAGATCCAATCTCGGAAATCATCCAATTTACAAAAATTTATTAAGTTACCAATTTACTAAAATACAATTTGGAAAATGTGAACTCTATTGGACTGAATTTGAATTCACTAAAGATTTTTATGGACCTCCAAAATTTTAAGAATGTTATGGCTCATTATTTTTCAGGGATAATACTAATGTAAAATCTACATGCCAGTGCTACACGCCATCTTCTGAAATCTGATATCGTATAATGCAAAAATTTATACTTTAATCTTGTCCTTGTGTAATTTAAGTCTGCGAGGTAAACTATTTTTATTTATTTATTTATTTTTATGTGTTTTAATTATCTCTACACAGTTTTTTATTTTTATTTTTCCATTGTCTTTAATCATTCTCTTTCATAATTACAATATATTGCTTTTTTTTTTTTTTTTTTTTTTTTTTTTTTTCAAGAGAAATTTTAGAACTTAGGCATCACATCGATTTCAAGACGTATATTTAAAAGATATCAATTCAAACAATATTTCGGCCATATTCAACAAAATTCGCTTTTATTAATCTACGCACGGAAATTTCATATCCATTCACCCAAACGTCCAAGTCGGAGCACAACCCTAGGGGGACAGTAATAACCGGAGCGTTAACCTAAAATTGGCACACAATGCTTCCACTGAAGGGGAGTTATCGCTCGGGTTGACACGCGGTTAACACCGATATCCGCTCGTTAACCTCGGATCATTATGAACACATGCACCATTGAGTTGTGTTAGATAATTAGAGTCAAAACCGAAGTTCGGTTATTTAAATTCTTATTGCTTGTTCGTCAACCAATCAAAATTAGACAGCGTGAGTTAACTTTTCAAATCATGAAGTCCAAAGATGAAGAATATCGCCTCGAGTCTGTGACTTTAAATTAGGAGATTATCCGATTCATGTGATATGCTGGGTTTGACGGAATTCGGCCGTAAACAAAATATTTTATTCATTATCAAAATCGATGAAAGTAAGAGTATATTAACAAGATAAAGCAACGAAATTAATCATGAATTCATTTCATTTCTTTTTCTTTGTAGTAGTATAAGTAGTACAGAAGAAAAAGGGAAAGGGATGTTATTACGTATTTGTCATTTTTTAATCTTCATATCTTAAATGATGTGTCTCTCAGAGATGACTTTCAAGGAGCATTGGCTCATTTTCTCGTTTTAGAGAAAGGTGAATATGAAAAAAGAAAAACACATCAGCGTAAGCGGTCGTATCGTAACCCTTTATGACCCGATGAGATACATCCCTTGCACTTATTAACAAAGCAAGTCATGGCTGCTGAAAGTAAAATATGTATTACAACCACTATCTATTGATAAAAAATGATAATTTATTCTTTCTGAAATCTGGAATGATCATTCGGTTTGGGTTTTTATTGCATACAACTGTTACATACGATTCAGAAGCAAAAGTTTAAATGAATGTTTAATCGCCACAATTGTGCGAGTTGGATCCTAAAGGGGTAATAGGATCGAGACAGTGAACTTCCAACCTCAATGTGATAATCTCAGTGTGAATGCATAGTGACGAAAATGCAACTCTTATTGTCTATTTTGCAGTCATTTGATGGGATGAAGAGTCGTATTCATGTCTGTATAGAGTCGAGAGGTTTCATTTTTGTGACTAGTTGGAAATGGCTGAACAATTAATCATACTACTTCAGTAAGAGACGGTCATTTCTTAGCAATAGGTTAAAGAGGTCACCTTTTGGTTACTTTGGGACTACACCACTTGTGACGCCAGATGAACAGGCTGTGCCATCGGGGATGCTCTTCCCAATTCTTACTTTACTAAATTCTCGAACTATTAAACAGATTGGGTTTTTAAAAAAAGATTATTTAATAGATTCAGATAGATGCGGGGGGACAATTAATGATACTTTCGTCATATTTCTCCGGTTGTCTCTTTAAAATCAATACATGAACATTCAATGGCTGTTAGTGACATTCTTACCTACTTCATTATGCATATTATAACTATCTTCTAATGTTATTCAACTTTATTAACCAGAGAAGTAAATCACAATAAAACATTCTTATCCTGATGCTATAGGTGAACGTGGACGTAATAACCCCCGTTATCACCCAACTTGCTTTGATCTTTGACAACAAAACCAAACTTCGTTAGCAGATTAGAAAAAAATTAAAAAATATTAAACACTTACACGCTAAAACGAAAGAGTGTATTTGGCTTCTCATGAAAGAGCTGTAATATGTTGGATGGTGAATGAGTTTTTAGGTGCGTTCGTAATTATGTAAATACGTAGCACCTATTGTTGTCGTTCAGTCCGTCCGTCCGTCCGCATATAACAACGCAAAAACAACCCAACTGAATCGTTTGAAATTTAAAATACATAATTATTACATAATTTTGTCGAGTCATTTCAAATTTTATGAAAATCGGATGCATAGATCAATTACAGGGACAATCAAAAGGATTCCGTTACATTACGGTCAATGGGGAAAAAAGTTTGAAATGCATTTTAATCGTTTGAAATTTTAAATACATAATTATTACATGATTTTGTCGAGTTATTTCAAATTTTATCAAAATCGGAAGCATAGTTCAACTACAGGGACAATCAAAAGTGTTCTGTTGCATTACGGTTAATGGGGAAAAATGTTTCAAATGCATTTTAATGGTGTTACACTCATTCGAACGTAATAAAATTGATATGCATCTATAAAGTACATATTATAAAATACATTTTGCATAATCTGTGGTGCAAAGAATATTTGTTATTGATTTACAAGGCCACACAAAAGTATTCCATTGCATAATGGTATAGGGAGAACATTGTTTGGTGCGCATTTTAATTGTAATTATTTACAATTTTATAAGATTGATATATGAGAGTGTTGTTTTTAAAACTTCGTTATCGTACGAACGCACCTCATTTGCTACGCTTTACGTGCAATTTTCAACTTTTTTTTTTTTTTAACATTTTACTCATCTTGATTTAAATTGCTTGTTTAAATTACTCATCTTGATTTAAATTGCTTGAAAACAACTAGTTCACTCGAGTTGCTTCAACTCTTTACAAGAAGCTAACATTCGAATCGTGAGATGAGTGGATTTCGTCTTAACTTGAGTTATTTTGTGGCTGGGGTTTTAAGAGAGTACTATTCGTCTATGTTTACAGTATAATTAAATTGCAATCTAATATAAACTTATTGACCTTTTATTTTATTTTATTTTATTTTATTTATCTATTTTTTATTATTTCTTTCTACTTTTTAATTAACTTACCATCATTGGATTTTCTTTTTTTTTACTATTACTGGATGCTTATACTATTATAATATTAATGCATTTACATAATTTTATCCGATAATTTATTTATATGTTATCAAATTACTTTAGTACTGTAAAATTCCACTAAACTGCATTTGCATTATAAGTAATTAGATTGCATATAGCTGTACTGCAGTTCTGGAACTTTGGAGCTTTGCTTCCTTACAAATCGTCGTGATGTTGAGAGTTCGCGTAGTTTCTCTTTGCTCCGTTTTATAATTTAAAAAACGATTTTGTCTTGATTCAGCAATGTGATAATGCATGACAAGCTGAATTCTCCAGACCGCTATATCTAATTTTATTCTTTCGTATGAGACATTCTCTGAAAGTGGCTTTTGTGCCTGAATTTTGCAAACCGCTATTCTTCATAAATCTTTAAAAGTTTTTTGTCAGGACGCTAGAACAGAGACTAGTCATTAGAATTTGAAATCTTATGCTTTCAGCAGTTTTTTCTTTAATTTGCTACTGTACTCGAAGAAAACTTTTACGTTAACTAATGTTGCTTTCATCAGTTTATTAAAATATATTAAAAATGGCAGTAATCAAATAAATATGTTAAAATAAACTGACATGCATAAAATTCATTGCCCCACTTAGGTGATTTGAATATCTTATTTATGTTTTAATTATTTTACATGTGACAAAAATGACCTAGTTGTAACTGTCATAAATTATTTGCTTATGTTAGAAGTAATTGGTATTCAAATGCTGCAAAAAGTTTTGGATTAAATGCACAACATTCAAGCATTTTCTAAATATTAAAATACATATTTTAATAGTAAATATCCAAATAAGCAATAAAAATGGCCATGACAGGACTTGAAACAGGAATTTCTTGGCTGAAACTACCAATGTTTTATCAAGTGAGCTATCTCGGATGAATCTGGAGTACCTATTTTACCCCGCTAGCCCTAATAATTATGTCATCTAGTCTAATATGTGTATCAGCTCAACAGAAAAAAAATCGCAGATAATGGGACTCAGGTAACGGTTGGACATGCAATCATATTTACATATCAGACCAAATAAATAAGGTTAGCTGGGTGAATTAACTCCTCCAGATTTGTCCAGGATACTTCAGTTGGTAGAACAATAGGAAGCTTCATCCAAGATGTCTTTGATAGGAATCCAAGTCCGGAAATTTTTCCCTCAGATGAAAATTACAACTCATCAATTTATTTCCCAATTAGAATAACATTTTCAAAAATTAATCTAATGAAACTGTACGTTTGTTCTAAAATAACCGAATTTGACAAAACTATGAGCAATCGTGTCTAATTTTGAGCACAATGACTTTATATTATTGCGTCTGATGAAGAGAGACTTAAGTATTTTTAAAAATATATCGTCCTGTTCCTTCTGTGCAAGCGTAGAGGTAGGTTGCACATCGAAGCGATAAGTGGGACAACGAGCAACTCAAAAGACAGATTCTAAAAACCAAAACTTTTTCTTCTTTGTTTTCAATCTGTTCCAATTTTCTCCAAAGTCGCTCGTTGTTCGATAGGAGCTTCAGTGTGCGGCCTGACTTGGCTCAGCTTTTTAATATTATTCTTTTCGTAATTTTAATGTGATGAATTAAGAAGTTCTTTTTCTTTTATAGAAATATTGCAGTTTGGATAGGAAACATGACAGATGTAAAATAAATAAATAAATAAATAATCTCATAAAGTTTATATAAAAGGCTCTTAAAATCTTGCGATTAAAAATCTAATGGATTTAATAAAGCTTCTGGTCGATAATGAAGGTATATTTATAAAGAATAACAGAAAATCTGTAGTTTACATGATATATTGTTTAAAATATTGTAGAATACCTGTTAAAACAACAGGTGTTTTTATCAGGGTAGATCATTGAATCCCGTCTCACGCACAATCCCGTATGCAGATGAATATATAAATGTGAATTAACATAATTTTTCAAGTAGCATAGAGGAACGAAGGCAGTAGCAGGACAATGAGAAATGAATAACGAAAAAATTACTTAAATTAAATAGTATTTTTTACTTTTCACTGTACACCAGATGAAATACCAAACTTATTCATATACACTAAAAATATTGTAGTTGCAATATTAAAAGCATTTATAGTTGAAAAGTATCATGTTTAAAGATTATAATAAATATTAAATGCTATTTTGAACCGATAAGATTTGTATAACAAAAACAATAAATTATTACCATAATTCCATATATCTTGTGTTCACTAATTAAACTAATCCTAAAAAACAGCATCGTTAAAGTGGTAAAACATTAAAGTAAAGCAACGAAAAAAAAGAAGGAAAGAGGGATTTCGGAGTTAAAACAGCTCCCAGAACATTTAAAAACATAAGATGTATGCAAAACTCCTTGATAAAGACAAGATGTGCACAAAACAAAGTAAAAAAAGCATAAACATCATACTTATTTTATTATTCAACTGTTTCATAGGAGCATCTACTTCAATATAAAATTAATGAAAGAAAAAGTTAAGAAAAATAACAGCAATGTAGTACATATGTTACTATTAATACTGATCTTTCACCCCCATTATTATTATTATTATTATTATTATTATTATTATTATTATTATTATTTTATAAAATTGAAGAAGTTGCTCTTTAAAACATTTTTAGATACATAAATGATTTTCTCTCTCTCTCTCTCTCTCTTTTTTTTTTTTTTTTTTTTTTTTTTGTACATTTTTGCTTTTTTTTTACGTAGGTTTTTATGTTTTACGTATTTAATAAATACTATCTTATAGAAATGTAACCCAACAAAGTTGTTCATTTTATGGGTAACAGTTGTTTAAAATCCCACGCGCCATTGCCATACAGTAAAAAATATATAAATAAGACCAAAATAAGAAAAATATAAAAATATAGATTTGCATTTCCATTCATTACAGTAATCTTATGACTAATTTATTTTCCATGAAAAATTAAGAAAAAAGACAGCTGTAGATTTTTTGTTCCCTTGCGCTTTGATTTTCAAGTCCCTGCTTCCTCCTCCATCTGCACGCACTTTTAGAGTGAGTGAGCAATATTTTTTAAGCATTGCTATCTATCTATAAATTTTTTTCTGTTATAATTAATTATTTTTACAAGGTGATTAAAGAAAACATGGACAAATTGATATGTCAAATCAGGCACACGACATCAATAAAAAAATCACCTACACTGTCAGAAAAATTCGTCAATATACACTAAGTTATCGTTATTTTTTCACAAATAACTTCTGTTCTCCCAGAAAACGTATTTGTTCTGTGAGTTCATTCCGAACGTCGAAAAATGAGGAAAAGATTCCGTTTATATCTAGCACGCATGCGCGTTGGGTCTGTTAGTAATAAATTCGAATTTATTTTTAAAATGAAAAACAAAAATATTCTATTGATTGAAATGTCTAGTTTAGTTTTAAAAGACAAAAATGTTTTCGAATTTAAAAATAAATAACAATTACTTTCTTTATTCGTTCAAAAATTCTCACAATCTGTTATTCAAAGTTGGATAAGTTGAATAAAGTTCAATATACTAAGTTATTTATATGATAAATATTCGCATATAAAATATACTTTAAGTGAACACATTTAAAAAATAATTTAATTAAAAAAAAAAAAAAAAAAAAAAAAAAAAAAAAATGATATTATTAAAAAAAATCTTATCGAATAAAAATAGAACATCCATGTTTTTTCCCTAACAATCTACGTAATGTATTTAAAATTCACATTTTTGTACTATATTAATACTAAACGTAAAAAAAAAAAAAAAAAAAAAAAAAAAAAAACCAGCCACAGTTTCATTAAAGATGAAATCTTTCCGAGATTAACTGCAAAATTAAAATCTTTTTAACGAAATGCACCAAACCACACCCATATGAAATTAACGCTTCTATTTTAAAGCACGATTTTCGTGAGCAATCGTGGCGCCGAGGATAAGCGCTGGCCTTGTAAAGCTGAGGTCTTGAGTTCGATCCCCACCTCTTCCGCATTGATTTTTTCCAAACATTTTTCAAGTGACGGATATTTTTCCTCTTTTGACGGAGAAAAAAATAAACGGAAAATCGTTAATCTACAGACAATTTCTGGCAGCAGTGGTGCCAGAACATTTTCTGTGAAAAGACGGAAGTTTTTTTGAGAGTGTAAGGAACATAAAGCCGCAAACCACTTATTGTGTTACAAATAGTCACAAATAACCTCAATTTGGGTTGACGGTAATAAATTTCAGAAAACTGAAATATATTATAATAAAACATTTAACAGACATTCTCACTTTTGTTTTAAATGTGATAACGCCAAACAAAAGTGATAGAAGTTTGCATTATGCGCACCAGCAATATGTACTTGCACCTCGCATTTTGGGCTGTGATAATCAGTTTATACGGTATCATCGATTGCTTGAGCAATATGTTTTTCCAGATCTTTATGTAACGTAATCACATTTCATATAAAATAAGGTACATATCGTTGCATTTTCATCACAATATTTTTATTTTCCTCGAAATTATTACTTTCAAACCGGGTGAACTAGAATGAAACACCTTGTTTTTGTGACTCAATAAGTAGTTTGCGACCCTATGTTCCTATATGATTTTTTATCCTTGTTGTATGCTTGATTTGTTATATCATTTTGTCCACTTTTTTTTAATCACCCTGTATAATAATGAAAGAGCTGGACATTTGCACCATGAAATGTTACAAATAGACTTGAAAATAAAAATAACATTATTTCTAAATGGTGTACAAAATGTTGCAAAGATTAAAAACTATACAAACATTAAAGTAAATTTAAGAAATTCAACGTTTCTATTTTCGTCTGACAAGGAAGGTCTCCATACGGGCATGCTCCGAAAAATCTGAAAAAATTACACAATATTCTTCTCATGAAGATATATACGTTTATAAAAAAATTTCGGCGGAATCCCCGTTCCCTGTCCGTAAAAAAATAATGAAAGTTTCATTATTTGGCGATTTATCTTCGGTTGGCGATGAAAAGCAATTTCAAAATTTTTTTTATTTTTTATTTTATTTTTTATTATTTTTTTTTATTTATTATTATTTTTTTAAAATATCAAATGCATTTTAAAAGAAAAAAAGTTTCATGTTCAACGTGTTTAGATAAATTAAATTTCTTTGTTTTTGTCAATTTTAGTTTGTTTTAAGTATAATTTCGTTATATTGATATTTATATGTATTTAATTCAAATTTAATCATCAAAATTTGAGATTTGAAACGAAATTCAAATATAAATTAATTAAAATTGTTTCAAATTCAAAGTCCATTTGAGCATTGTCAATTTGATTCTGTTGCTATGGAAACATTTAGCTTTTATTTTTTAATACGCTTAAATGTATGAAAATAATTTTACTGAATAAGAATTTTTTACATGTGAAAATACTTTTTCCAGTGGTAAATTAAATAACTACAGAAACAAATAATATATACAGCTCATATTCAAAATATTAGAATAATTGAGAAAAAGTAATAAGAAAAAATTATTTGTCATTTATTTATTTTTTATACTAAGTAAATGCAATTAAATTTCTTATAAATTAAATCTGGAATGTTTAGATAAGATTTTAACATTTATAAAATATAAAATACAGCACAATAAATTAGGTATACAGCTTCCTTAAACACACCAGAATATTAGAATAAAATTTAGATTTGTTCAAAATATTAGAATATTTTATTTTACGCAACAATATTACCTTATGAATATGAAGTAAATGGTAGTTAATATTTTGTAGCATCCCCTTTAGCTTTCATAACAGCGTACAATCGATCTTGCATACTATATACAAGGTGTTTACAAACATTTCTATCAATATTAGCCCAAATAGACTTTATACGTGTCACTAACTCAGTTTTACTTGAAGGAGGATTTTCTTGAAGTTTTTTCTTCATTATACACCATAAGTTTTCGATGGAATTAAGATCTGGTGAATTTGGTGGCCAAGGAAGTACCTTAATGTTGCGTTGGCGGAACCAATTCTTAGTTGACACCGAGGTATGCGGGGACGCTAAATCTTGTTGAAAGATGAAATCATCTTCAAATAAATCTTATGATGATGGAATCATGTAATATTCTAAAACTTCTTGATATATCAGAGAGTTAACCTTTTCGTAGACGATGCATAACTTTCCAGGTCCTTCTGCACTCATACAACCCCAAACCATGACACTAGCAGCAAATTTTACGGAACGTTTAAGGCATTCTTTATCAAATGCTTCTTGCTTCATTCTCCAAAGTCGAATACCTTGATTACCATATGAAACACAAAACATACTTTCATCACTAAATAATATATTTTTCCAATCTTCATTGCTCCATAAACGTCTTGATTTACACCAATTCAACCTTATACGCTTTTGTCTTGCAGTCATGAGAGGTTTTGTTTTCGGTACACGAGATTCAAATTTAAATTTATGGAGACGTCTTAATGGTGTCGATGTAGAAACTTCAACTCCTTCTTCTTTCCATTTTTGGTGCAAGAATCGCACACTTTTAAAACGGTTTTTCTTAACTATACGCTTCAGTTTCCTGTCATCTCTAGCAGATGTTTTTGGTTTTCGGCCATCATTTCGGCGATTATTTTGAAATTTTCCAATTTTTGAATATTGTGTTAGTATTTTACTAACGCTCGATTGCGAACAATGTAAATAATTCGCTATAAAACATTGATTTTCACCGTGCCGATACAAATCAACCATACGAAGTTTAGTAGATTCAGGAATATCACTCACACGGCCCATTTTAAGACGAAAAAGAAACAAACTGCAAAAAAGAATACTGATTTTAAATAAAATAGTCTGAATTTAATCAATGATGCCACCAGTTAAGAATTGGTAATAATTAAAGGAGAATTAATGTGAAATATTCTAATATTTTGAACCACTTGAATAAATATTCTAATATTTTGACTTTTGAAAATATTTTTTTTTTTTTTTTTTTGCAATTAATCTTTTCAAAAATGATATTAAATTTAAGATAACAAGTAAGTTTAATCAACAATAAGTTTTTAATAAAAATATCGTTTGCATATTTTCATTAAAAGACATTAAATTACCAAACGATATTTTCAATTTCTAAAAAAAAGGTAATTATTCTAATATTTTGAATATGAGCTGTACATATGCAATTTAATATACATATTATATGTATAAAATATATTAAACTCTCTCATTGTTTATGTTTAAATTCATCAAACATCATTTACGCGGATTCTAAAAATCCAAGTTTTTAGTTGCATTAAAATCGTTTGCTTTTGGCGGGGAAAAATGCTGCTCGCCAAATCATGGGACACTTTTGTCTTTTCACGCCAAATATTCGAAAGTATTTTATTTTTTTACATGTTTTCTTCTGGAATTCCGCCGCTAATTTTTACTGATCCTTTATTACATACATGAGTAACTTAATTAGTATTTTTTTCAAAAAAATCTGAGTATGCCCAGTATGGAGACCTTCCTTGTGAGATCTTCACCGGGAAAACATCTTTATACTGCTTCCAAACACAATTTTAATTTTAATTTTAATTTTAATTTTAATTTTAATTTTAATTTTAATTTTAATTTTAATTTTAATTTAATTTTTGCAGCTTTTTATACATTATTTAGTAATTATATTATTTTTATTTTCGAGTTTACTTCTCTGAGTTTTATTAAGGTTTTCATTTAATATTAACTTTTAATAACTTTTTTATTAATACTATTATATTCAACTATTCTTTTAAGTTAAAATGCCCAGTTTGTTTCTGTTTTTTCAAATTTTATATGCTTTTATTCTGAAGAAGATTTTTTAAAAAAAGGATTTAATTATTATCCTCTATAATAAAAAAAAATAACAAAAAAGTAACATGCTCGCTTAAGTTATACATATTGCCGTACTGCAAATAAAAGAAACATAATGTACACAGTCATCGACGTAAAGCATAAAAAAGGGACATTTATTTGCTTAACTTCATGCACCTGCATACTTTACAATTCATAGCATGTTAATAACCCACTCCAGCCAGTACTTTATTATACATTCAATTTATTCAGGCCTAAATCCCCTTTCGAGTACGGGTACAGTTACGTTAACCAACCCCCTTTCAAAACCTCCAACAATAATTTGACGTAAGCTTTCAGCGGCAATCTGTATATTCTTTTGTGCACACTTCTCTACTCTACTCCATTTACACTAATTCTCTGTTGTTCGAAAAGAAAACTCAGCAGGGATTCAAGCCCCCCCAGCCCCCTTCCCTCATCTCTATTAAAAGAGGGGGCGACATGTTACGCCCTCTGTATTTGGGTTTAGCGGCACCATAAAGCGGTGTTTCTAACACAGTGCGCGTGTACAGTAACACATGTCACGTGCGGGGGCGCGTTTTGTTGAGTTGTTCCACCTGCTTCATGCGAGAAGAGGGGGTTGCCCCACTACGAATTAGGGGACCCACGTCCGGAAGCGTGTCGTTTGACATGGCAAACCCCATGAATAGAGATTTCAATATCAAATGTATCATCATAGAAATTGGACGAACGTGAACAGATTTCCATCATATCTACCGGAAGGTCGGAAGGACTTTTATTTTATTCTATGCCAGAGAAACTTTTACGAATTTTACCTCTCACTTAGTAATATGAAATGGGAAATGTTTGTCTTATGAAAATATTGATGTGAATTACTGAACCTTGGTTATAGCAATAACAAAAAATATTTTAAATTTATTATAAATAAAGAAATAAAAATGTAAATACATAAGAAAAATCATCATAGAAAAATATATACATAAAAAAAACGTCTGTCCATTTTTTGTATCAGAAAACTCTTTTATTCTATGCCAGAGAAACTTTTACGAATTTTACCTTTCACTTAGTATTATGAAATGGGAAATGTTTGCCTTATGAAAATATTGATGTGAATTACTGAACCTTGGTTATAGCGATAACAAAAAATATTTTAAATTTATTATAAATAAAGAAATAAAAATGTAAATACATAAGAAAAATCATCATAGAAAAATATATACATAAAAAAAAACGTCTGTCCATTTTTTGTATCAGAAAACTCTTTTATTCTATGCCAGAGAAACTTTTACGAATTTTACCTTTCACTTAGTATTATGAAATGGGAAATGTTTGTCTTGTGAAAATATTGATGTGAATTACTGAAACTTGGCTATAGCAATTACAAAAAAATATTTTAAAATTATTATAAATAAAGAAATAGAAAAATATAAATACTTTAAAAAATCGTCATGGAAAAATATATACATAAAAAATTGCGTGCCCATTTTTTGTTTCAGAAAAATCTTTTATTCTATATCAGAGAAACTTTCACGAATTTTACCTTTCAGTTAGTAATATAAAACTAGCGAGCTTTGCCCGCTAGCGGCCCCTTTCTGAAAAAAAATAATCTCTCTAAGGCCCAGTGCACACTTGCGTTTTCTAACCGCTGACCACAAACCATCAATCATCCTGTAGCTGTCTTGATTCAGTGCACACTAGGCGATCGTTACCGCTGACCACAAAGAAAAAACAGTAAGTAAAAGTTGTTCCTAATAATATGAAAAAAAAAAAAAAAGTTCGTTCTTTCCCCGTAATTTCGCGGTTTTTATTTATAAAATACTTCTAACTGTTGTATCGTTTCAAAATAGTGATGCAACTTGTACCACGGTATTCTCTAACTGCTTTTATGAAGATTTTAAAGAAATGTCAAATTTTAAAATGTATTTATTTGCAGTAATGTTCTCTAACGATATATTAAAAATATACGGATTACCGAGTGTCGGATTAGTGAGGTCGCAATGTATTACTATTACACAATTTGAAAAAAACCTCGAGTATAATTTTCGTGTAAAAATATGCATATTTTGTACAAAAATTTTAATTTTTAGTTTTTTCCTTTTTCACATTTAATAATTTAAATTAAAAAATTCGCCTATTATATTATTTAAAATACAGATACGGCCTCCCGATTTTTTCAAAAACTTTATGCAAGGTGTAAAACCAGTATCCCAAACACTCATATAAAGATCATTGAAGAATACAGGATTTAAGGGCTACTTTTACCTAAAAATATGGCAGAAAAAAAAATCGCCCGTTTTACGCCGTAATTTCGCGGTTTTTACAGATTTAAAAATACTTCTAAACGTTGTAGCTTTTTGAAATTTTGACACAACTCAAAACGATGTATTCACAAAGAGGTGTATAAAGATGGAAAAGAAATATTGAAAATTAGGGATTTTATTCATATAAATATGAGCGAAAAAAGTGTCGAAAAAGCAAACAAAATTGTACGATCGGAGACTCTTTTTCTCGATTTCTTTTCAAAGGGTTAATATTAGAATATTTCAAAAATAAACACACCGTTGGAAATTAGACAGAAGCGTCTTTGAGGGGGTATTTTTTTTTCTTTGTCGTGCCTCCAAAATTAAAAAGGATGGAATCGTTTTAAAATTCGATAGTTTTCGGTCGAAAATTCTGCGGAGAAAAATGGAAAATGAAAGCTTTCGGGAAAACGTTTTTTTTCAAAAGATTAATGTTCGTATTTCTTGAAACCAAATAGACCGTCAGAAAGGTCTTTAAATTTCCTTCAAGAATATGTAATTTGTTTTAAAGTCCGTGAATCTGCAGCGCGGATGCGACGTTATATAAAACTCCTTAATTTTCGTATTTTCGACACCTTCGTGGTTCTTCATCCGCGTAAAGCTAGTTTCGACCGGAGAGATCCGTCAGAGAACCCTCTCGGAACTTGGATTTTTTGTCACGTTTCCCGGGTAGTTTTTAATTAATATCTCGGGTAATTACCGGGCTATTTTCTCGAAATTCATTGTCACAAAAGGTTGAATCGTCCCGCGTCGATAGACACCCAGAGTGCCACTCCACTCGGCCGTTGAGAAAAGTTTTTAGCGGTACAGACAGACAGACAGATGTTTACTGCGGTTAATAGTATAGATGGGAAATATTTGTCTTATGAAAATATTGATGCGAATTACTGAAACTTGGTTGTATAGCGATTACAAAAAATATTTTAAAATCATTCTAAATAAAGAAATAAAAATGTAAATACATTTAAAAAAAATCATCATAGAAAAATATATAAAAAAATCGTCTGCCCATTTTTTATACCAGAAAAAACTCAGAAATTTCATAAAATTCAGTGTGTGAGTTTCTTGTGAGAGTTTCAGTGCATTTTGGTCGTAGGATAATGGACATTTTTCTGTTTCAGAACACCAGAAAATGTTTTCTAAATACAGCAAAGTTCCATTATTGCGGACTTCCAAAAGAGACCCTTTTTTGACCTCCCCAAACTAAATCTACAAACTTTTTAATGGTGTAAAATAATCCTTTTCGAAGAATAAATTGAAATCAGTTTTTCATTGAAATTAAATAGATTGTACTAATTTGATGCCATAATAAACAATTTATATCTTTAATTAATTAATTTAACCTTAATTCATAACTTACACTACTTAACAGCACTTAATTCATAATTTATTAATACAAAAGAATAAATTATTAAGGACATTCAAAATCTGCAAATAAATGGCCGCACTTATATAATTTAATTTTAATTAAAGTAATCTCTCGTTTTTTCTTTGCGTTATTTGAACCATGGAAATATTAAATCAACTTTTAATCTTATAATTTTCCAGTTTTTAGAGACGCTGGAAAATTTGGTCTTTTATACCACATTCTACTTGATAATGTCGATTAGCATGCATTTAGTAATTTTTATACATCTCAAGTTTCTGGTGGTGGATAGCAGTATTTCGCTTTATTATAGTTATTGAAATTTTTTTGATTACTCAATAACCAAAGTTGTATTAAACTTTCTTTTCGAAAAAACAATTTTAAAAAGCAGTTTCCATTCTGCTCGGTCAGTTTGAGAAAGAATTGTCTTCAGTATCCGGTGAGTATGCTTCACGCGATGCCTTTAACATTAATTGCAAATATCAAATGATGCGAAAAATGAAATTGTCTTTATACATTGGTGATATCCCTATGAGACGCATTAATGGAACACAAGTAACCTTTGACACCATCTCTTCAATTTTGAATAATATTGTAATATTACGTGATGGCACAATACTTAATACTAAAAATGAAATAAAATTTATTTATTTTGTAAAACACCTTATTTTACTAAAATTTATTTTTTTTTAATTTAACTTTTTTTTTTTAAATTGCTGCTACTTTATCATTATGAACATTTTGGCTTCGTTTTTCCCCCTCATTCATTAGAATATACTACAAAAAACTGTGCATGGATTTTTAGAAGTATGGGATTTTACATTTTATATGATTTTTTTTCTCGTGTATATCAAAAAGTGAAGGAAATTCAACAAACTCTCAATTTAAATATATATTTTTTAAATAATTATGAACTTGAATGTTAAATACATGCACAAAAAATATTAAATACACCATGAAGAACAAAACAACAAAAATTTTCAAACCTCTATCTAAATTAGAAAAAAAGCCTTAATGTTTATCGAACAAGCAAGTTATAAAAAGATAAACACGGTGAAAAATCAGTTTAAAGTTTTCATTTGTATGGATAATTGCGCTATATCTATTAACAAAATTTACAATATTTCACGATATAATTGTCGTATAGGAAAAATGATAGACCAAAATATTCATAATTAAAGAAATATTTTTTAAAAAAAAAATCGATATTTTGACCAATTTTAAGGTATTGTGTCCCCTTAACTAGAATTGAATATGTAACTTATAGCACACAGGACTGTATAAAATTGCAATAAATGTAACTTTTTGAAAATTATGTCAAGAATTTGCAATGGCGAGAATTTCTTTATCAACAAAATTTTAATCCCTCCAACGGATAAAAGTTTTTCAATTTTTTTGTGACACCTTGTATGCGTTATTTAAACATAACTCAACAAAACAAATATATCAATTGATAAGGCCAATACAAATAGAAAACTACTAAAACATCAGATGGTGTGTAGATTGGGGTGGAGGGGATTCTGTTGCACAAAGGCCTATCTTGGTTGGGATCAGTTGTAGGCAAACTGTGGTGAAATTATATACTGCTATTTATTCATGTATCTATCATTTAAATCTACCCCTTCAGGGAAAATCGATAGTCAGAGATGATAGGACATATCATTTCAAGTTACCACTATTTTTTTTTTCTTTATTCTATATCAGCAGATCTACTCTGGGTTGCTATGTTTCTCGGTCACTTCCCAATCTGGAAATAAATAGCATTAAAACTCCTTTTCTTGGAAAATTATATTTTAAATATTAATAAAGTTTGTTCTGGCTTTATTTTTATTTTTTATTTATTTATTTTATTTTATTTTATTTTATTTTATTTTATTTTTATTTTATTTTTATTTTTTATTTTTTGTAGAAGGACAGTAAACATTTATATACAAAAATGTAATCGGATCCCAATTTCATGAGATAGGCTTTAACAATGATGACGCATCGGTTGAAAGACCGATGTGCAACTAAAGTTAATGAAATAGCTGATTTGTCGGAACCAATGAATAGCTGTTCTGATGCAGATATAAATAATGGAATTCGCATTAAATCTGTTAGTTTTTCTCATGCTTTATTGTCATATATCCTTAAGTTGGATTTTTGTTGTTTCTTTTATAACATTTATTAATAATTCTGTTAAATTTGTTAAAATATGCCAGTTTTCCCTCTATCTCTTTTTTCTTGTTCTTCTTCTTTTCTTTCTTTCTTTCTTTTTAACTACCACTATAAACACGAAATTAAAATTTTTGTAAAATCTCGGAGTCTTATAAGTTATATTTCAAAAAGTTCCTATTACACTATATTGCCATTGATTATGGGACACTTGCGATTTTAGACATTTTACTAAATATCTAGAAAAATACATGAGGAATCATCTCGAAACTCTTAGTGTATAAATACAATAGTATACATCATACATCTCCGTGAAGATTTTTTACCGAAACTCCATAGGGGACCGTCAACAAATTAAAAAAGAATGAATATCTTTTGAATAACCCTGTCAAAACTAATGTAGCAAAAGCGCTCAAACTCCACATTATGATTGAATGCCTTATTGTAATACACTGTGTTCATTTTTATGCAAATAGCATGCATACTCGCAGAGTAATTAAGGTTTTTATAAAAATGGTCCCAAATTTTTCTAAGTTTTTCCCTTATAATTTTCAGAGTTCTTAATATAAAATAATATTTTTTTCAGAAAATATGACAAACAACATTGCACAAGGTACCCTGTAATCAAAATTAAAAAATAATAAAAATTGTATGAAAAATGAGTTGGTTTACTAAATAATTTTTTACTGCGCATGCGTCAAAGATATCAAAATTTCATTTGCATATTATGTTAGCTAAATGTATAGAGCAACCTTTGTAAAAGTCTCAAAATTATGGCTTGAAAATTCTGAAAGTAATTGCCTATAGAAAAAGGACAAAATCCGTTGTTTCCAAAATGAAGCAAAAAAATGAGGGATTTTATCCAAAAGTAGTCGTAACATCCCGTATTGTGTATTCTATATTGATATTAATCAATGAATATATGGATACAACCCCTCTTGTTTTTGCTTCATTTTGAGAATAACGGATTTTCAACTTATTCAATTGACGATTATTTTCAGAATTTTCAAGTTATGATTGTGTGACTTTCACAAAAGTTGCTCTATACATTTAGCTAACATAATATGCAAATTAAATTTTGATATCGTTGACGCATGCGCAGTAAAAAATTATTTAGTAAACCAACTCATTTTGTATACAATTTTCATTAATTTTTAATTCTGATTACAGGGTACTGTGTGCAATGTTGTTTGTCATATTTCCTGAAAAAAATATTATTTTATATTAAGAACTCTGAAAATTATAAGGAAAAAACTTGGAAAAATTTGGGACCAATTTTATAAAAACCTTAATTATTCTGCGAGTAGACAAGCTATTTGCATAAAAATGAACACAGTGTATTACAATAAGGCATTAAATCATAATCTAGAGTTTGAGCCCTTTTGCTACATTAGTTTTGACAGGGTTATTCAAAAGATATTCATTCTTTTTTAATTTGTTGACGGTCCCCTATGGAGTTTCGGTAAAAAATCTTCACGGAGATGTATGACGTATACTGTTATATTTATACACTAAGAGTTTCGAGATGATTCCTCATGTATTTTTCTAGATATTTAGTAAAATGTCTAAAATCGCAAGTGTCCCATAATCAATGGCAATATAGTGTATAAGCAAAACTGAAATACTTAATTCTTCTAAGACCAAAATCTACTGAATTATGATTTTTTAAAGTTTATGAATTTTTGTCGCTTTCTGGCGCGAAAATTCATAAAACATTTTTTTAGTTTAAAAAAAAGCTGATAATTTATAAAACTCAATTAAAAAAAATTATATCGAAAACAATATTGAATTACTCGAATTGATTATTTTAAATTATAAATACCCTTTCGAGATCATACTTGACATCGTATGTAAAATAACATTATACAGTGTATCACCATTTATATCATATTTTCAATAAATAGGAATCGGATTCGGGGAAAAAACCATACTACAGAAAATTAACTAATGTACACAAATATACAAAATAGAACAAAATATACAAAATTGCGGCATTTTTAAAGTTTTGTTTGCGCAAGATTTAAAGGTTTAATTACTAAATTATGAAAATGTTTACGGTGGTTAAAGAGAGCAAGAGTCTGCATGTGGTTTTAAATGTTTAATTAAGTAAATTTTAACCATGCCAATATTTCGAATTTCATAATAAAATTCATAAAAGAGAAAAAAAATCGGGTGACAATAATTAATATCTTTTCAAAAATTCCGATTGTTTAAGAACCTATATAAAATAATAATTGTATTCTTTCTTAATTTTTGAAAAATTTAACGTCTATTCTGGGTACGCCAATGCACCCACGTCTTTTTTTTTTTAATTATAAAAGTTAAATGCATCAATGTAATTTAACATAATTTAAAATTATTAAATAGCTTATTTAAAATATTTAAGTTTAAACTACATCTGTTGCTATTACATATTAATTCATTCTTAAGATGATGTGTCAAAATGTAAAAAATAAACATAAAACAGCTCTTCTGGCAATACAGTTGAATGTAACGATGAAAATATCTACAATAAATCTGACTGCTGAGATAGAATAGGTGGGTATATTGCGAAGTACACTAGAAATATGCCTCTAAGATGTATTGCGAACAAATAAAAGAAACAAAAAGATATTCAAAAGAAAGAAAATGCTCAAACGTTAGTTCAAAGGATCGACGAGATTACAAAAGGGAAAGAAACACAGTACCAAAAGAATAATAAAAAAAAAAAACTTTTAAGGAGAGCATTACAAAATCAATATTTGAAAGTTTTAGAGAAATAAGAATGCTTTCGAATTTTATAAAGAAATATTACATATTTTCTAAAAGAGGCCATTTGGTATTTTTCCATAAAAGTTTTTGCAAAAACATGAAAAAATAGTATTAGATGAGTCCAATAAACGATGAGATAGTTTCGTATGAAATAGGTATATTTTATTGTAGGCAATAGTGGAAGAGGGTCCCCAAAACATCCGTCGAACTTTTAAAAATATTTGGTTTACTTTATAATACAATTTATAATGCATGTAGCTTTATACGTTAAGTCTCGTTACATGACTTTAAATACATTGTTGCACTCATTTTCTAACATTTAGAGGAGAATTTAGAGTTTTTATAACATTTAAAATACATCATTTTTACAGAGAAGGTCTTCGAATTTCATATGGATGATGGAAATGTTGTTATTATAGGAATAATTAATGATTCTCATAATTAAATGTACCAAATTTTAAAATATCAATAATTAAAACATTTTTATGTTTTATCCTAATTACTTAATAAGTAAATAATATAGTGATAAATAATAACCAATATCATAATGTTTAGAAATTTCAGAAAAAAATTGGTATTAGTTTCATTTAATGTAACAATACTAACCTAAACTTTAATAATATATTAGTATGAGATAAGACAAGTAATAAAATAGATAATTAATATTATATATATATATATTACAAATTTAAATTTTTTTCGACAAAATTAACCTTTATATTATATTAATTTCCTTATAACAATATTCCGTACTTAGTTCAACTTATTAAATTAAAATCTTGTTTCTAGATCTAATCTATTAATCTTTATGAAAACGATATAAATTCTTAATTCGCCTTAAAAAACATTTATTCTAATACGCGTAAATTTAAAAAATGGCTTTACATTAAAAATATTCTTAATTAAACTTTATTTCTTAATATTCCAAATAAAACTCATTTTTTCTATGGTTTTATCAACCCTTTTTAAGAAAGTCTCATTAAATTTATTCCAAAACCATACCTTTCAAAAAATATCATTATTTTTATTTATTTATTTATTTATTTTCCCTCCTTCAACATTCGATATGTGTGTATATCAATAAATTCATTTCTTTTCTTTTTCTCTTAAAATTAATCGTCTGGAAAAATACTTCGTTTACAGGATATTTGAAATTCTGAGTCGATTATAAATTAGTTAAATAATGTTTAAAAAAAATAAAATTATCGTTTGTGGAATAAAAATCTCGACTCTGGGCATGAGTTATGTTTTCATGGAAAAATGATGGTTAGAGAGTAGAGAATTTTCTAGAACTTTGTTTTTAGATTTAAGAAAGGAAGCCTGGAGGTGAGAAGGGAGATTCTTGGGTTTTTCTTCGATGAGTACGACTTGCTGAAGTAATGATGGAATATTCTTTTTGATGTTTCGGTTAAAGACGGCTTGCAAAGGGAGCCTTTCTCTCTCTTATGACATGACTACAGTTTAATAAATTAACTTGCAGCAGCCAATGAGTAATTTATTGGATCTTCTACATTTATTTATTTATTTTGCCTTTTTCCCTCGCTTGCCATGACTGTGTGTTTTTTAAACCAGTGAATCAGGGAAAATAATTCGAGTTTCTCCTTAAATCGTCACATATATATGTATATAAATACTTTTACAAATATAACCAAAGTAACTCAGATATTACCATAACAATAAGCCAATGAAACCAGCATTTTTACAGTCATCCTATTAAAATCATTTGAAGTTTGAAGTGATGTAGAAGGCAAATTACCAAAATTATGAAAGGCAAATGGATAAATACAAAGTAGAAGTTTTTTTATTAAACTACCCACCAGGGGTGCATGGTTTAATAAAAAACAAAAACATCCAACCTGTTTCTGTTATAGGTCATGTTATTCGCTAAGAAATTCGACACATAATGCACCCAATTGGTTGGATTTTATTTACTATTTCAAATTAGGAAAAGAGGAATTCACTGAAAATAACAATATTAAATAATAACAATAATAAAATATTTATTTAAAAAAGTATATATACTAAAATATTTACCAAACATATATCTAGAATGAGCGATAAATCAAGTGAATTGGGTCAGTTATGAGCTATGTCAGATTTAAAATTACAGGTGACTCAGTATCAGCTTAAAAGTTACAGTTTATATATATACATATATATATATATATATATTGCGGCCAATACCCGGAGCCTGGCCAATTCTAGAACTGGCCGGCCAATACCCGAACTGGCCAAGCTTCCTGGCCAAAACCCGAAATACATGAAATGAATAGCGTATTTCGGGTTTTGGCCGGCCAATTCGCGAACTGGCCGGGAAGCCTTGGCCAAAATCCGAACTATGATGCATAGGTACTAATTTTTTTTGTAATTAAGATAATGTAACATTAAAATGTACAGTAAAAAAGATTCCCATTGATTCTACTGAAACGCAATATTTTTGTGTACCCAACTAAATTAACAAGAAATTGTACACAATTCCCTTTCAATGTCGAAATTAATTGATAAACCAAATACGATGACAATTACAAGTTAACCGGAAACTTTACTCGAGTTAGATCACGGACAGGCTGACGTCTAGACTATTTGAATTCATAAACACTTTCAACTATGTTACAAAGGATTAAGCCGAGTGCTTATATCTATTTCGGGAATTGGCCAGTCACATCTGGCCAGTTCGCGAATTGGCCAATTGCATCTGGCCAGTTCGCGAATTGGCTGGCCAATACTAGAATTGGCCAGTCATTTTGTAACGTTGCTAGCCAATTCGGGAATTGGCCAATTTCGGGTATTGGCTGCAACATATGTTTATATATATATACATATATATATATATGATGGTTATAATTAAAGTTTCCCTGTTCGACCTACGTAGAGTTACGTTCTCTTAGACAGATATCGATGAAACTTGGGAAATATATTGAATCAACTCTAGGGGAAAAAAATTTACAATAAAAAGCAGTTTGATTTTCGATGAATAGACGGTAGTTTTCACCTCTAAAGGACAGAAGAGAAAGGACGAGCGTTACTGGTGAAGTTGCTTTATCAGAAAGACAGCAATGTGTCATGAAAGATGGTGCATCACCTCATTTAGCACGGATTTTGTCTAAATGAAATGGTGCACTGTCTTTCATGACAAATTACTGCCTTTTTGATAAAGCAGCTTCACCAGTAACGCTCATTTTTCCTTTTCCGCCCACTAGAATGTATTTCTCAAGTTTCATCAACATCTGTCTACCAGAACGGAATCTACGTAGGTCTAAACAGGGTAATTTTAAGTATAACCACCCTGTGTATATATATATATATATATATATATGTGTGTGTGTGTATATATAAAGAAAGAAAGTAAGAACAGTACGTCTTATCGAATTGGTTTGTTGCATGGAAAAGACGTTTTGTATAAAAAATAAAAAAAGAATTTGTTAAAATCGAAAAAGAGAAATCGCAATGGATTAAAATTTTACAATCATTAGTCACACAAATAATGGAGAGTAGGGATACCTAACCCAATGTGGTAAGTAGAGAGACACTAAAACAAAAGAAAGGCTTTAACAAAATTATTTTCATGTGAATATTTAAAAATAAAACAGTTTTCTTCATCATATTAAATGTATTTAATTTAAACAATCCTTAATGAATACAGTTAGAGTTAGGTAGCATGTCACACGTTTCTGACATCGTTCATAAATAAGATTTTAACAACATCACTTTTAAGAAAATTCCTCTCTGCAACAAACTTATTTTATTTAAACATAGATAATTATTTCTAGCAAATTACAAAACTAAAATTCAACTGTCATGTATGTAATTTAAGAAATAAATCTCTATATGTTTAGTACTGTATATTAAACTTTAAATCATTTGTAATATTTGTAGAAAATATATAGTTTTAATTTTAATTAATTTTTCAGTTAATTATCAGCAATGAAATTACGCTTGAAATTATTGAATATGTAATACGTGATTTATCACATCGTTAGCTAAGTGTAGAAACAACAGGGTGGAAAATGTTCAAGTCAGTATTCGAACTTGGAACCCTTGAAATAATATTGTTTTAATCCATAATCTGGTGCAAAAGCTTTTGGCTGATATCTATGGAAATCAATTTGTATTAATTAAAGAATTCTTATTTTTTTCCTTACTTTGAAATTTTTGCGCTTATTGATGATGATCACCGACGTGGAATTTAAAAATAATTTTCGCATTAGCAAATTTCGAAATTTTCACATCTCACGAAACGGATCTTCTATAAAAATCGGTCATTCTGAGTGAAGCGTAACATCTTGCAAACTAGTCGGATGTGGCAATCCCAAAACGTTCTTCTATCTCATACACGTTAATACTTACAGAAAAATAAAACATAGCAGCGCCACCGTTTAGGTAATTTACATCAAAATCGAATCAGCAACAACTTATTTCAAGTTAACTGAATGGGAAATTTTATGAAAATCCGTATAATAGTATCTGAGATAGAATCATTTCAGAAATCGTACAAAAACAAGAAGCGCTACCTATTGAGCGATTTACTCTAAAAACTAAAAAAATGCTAATTTATATCACGGACTAACAGAATTTGAAGTATAATGAAAATTCGTACATTAGTTGCTGAGATAAAAGCTATTGCTATAATTATAAATAATGCTGCACAGCGGCACCACTAGTTAGGCGATTTACACGAAAACGAAATCAGAGCCATATTATATAAAAAACTAACGGAATCTCAAGCTTTATGAAAATCTGCCCATTAGTTCTTGAGATATAGCTATTGTGTAAATCGTAAAAAAGGCAACATAGCAGCACCACCTGTCGGGCGATATACACCAAAAACTAATCAGATCCAATTTATATCAAGGTATGACTGAATATAAAGGTTTATGGAATTCCGTACAATAATCCTTGAGATAGAGCGCCCACAAAATTTGTCACTCACAGACAGGTATTTTGTAAAAACATGTATTTTGGGGACCCATAAAACGTACAAATCCATCAAAACTGGAATTCGAAAATTTTCACGAATCCAATACTTTCTTCTTCTAAAGATAGAAGAAAGTAAAAAGGAGAGGAGTGTAAAAGTGCTATTACACGTAGAAATTGCAAGCGACAAAAATCGCCTGCGTTTTTTCGTTTTCTTAGCATTTCATTGGCTGTTCGAGAAGAGTCTTTACCATCATTTGGATTTCCAAGCATTTGATTGGCTCTTACTGGCGACTCGCTTCGTTCCAGGCATCAAAGACGCTTCGACTCAAGAGAATCGCGCGCTAACCAAGCGACTCGTCTGGTCCCATAGGATAACTTGGAGACGCCTGCGATTTGACGCCTGCAGCAGCGCACGTGTAATAACACTTTTAAATATATTAAAATAAAAGCAGGCGATTTATTATTCGATAGATTATTCATATTGATTACATTTCGAATCAAAAGCCATTAAAAAAACCAATATGAACAATTCAGAAATGACGATGCATTTAAAATATAATGTTTCTATATTAAACGTGTAATAATACACAACTTTTATCGAAATTACAGTCCTAAACATTCGTGTACTGACAACACATGTATTTGTTATTCACAAAATAACAAACTTTAAAGCTATTACTTTTATGCTACTGATAAAAAGCACTTTTAAGGTGAATAGAAAAAAAAATCTTAACTTACAATTATAATAAATTTTCGAAATGATCATCTCTTTTTAGGAGCCAGAGCTGGATTAGCTTTTACATGTTTGTAGAATCGCGATTTAGACGAACCGAACACCCAAACAGAGTATCTTTACTCGGTATTGTATCATTTCGATATTTATTTCTCCAAATATCTTAGCACCTTTCATATGATTCACATTTAAAATTATTTCAAAGAGCGCAATTCTCTGAATGCATGATAAACTAAGCTCAATATGAAGAACAAATAACATAGAACTTTATTCTTGCACAAATTGAGCGCAAAAAAAAAAAAAAAAAAAAAAAAAAAACAAGCGATAAAACTGAAGAATTGATGCAATGATAAACAGACGATAGAATTTAATACTAAAAACCATGGACAATGAGTTCTTTAAGTTGGAGTACGGGAACTTTTAGGACACTCTGTAATATGCTGACGAATTTGCTTTTATTTTACACCGAATAAGTGAATGCATATTGTAGCTAACTGATATTGTTTGTTGTGGGGAATTTGTGTTATATTATTTTCCCTTAAAAATAAATTTAGTAACGAAATTTCGCATAATATCTCTATTGTTAAATTATTTACTAGTAAAAAAAGAAGTTCAATTAGCGCCTTTGTTAATTAGATTAAAACCTTTTCTCTCGCGCATATGGCTCCACATTTTCAAATTATCTCACTCAAACTTATTTTTAAAGAAACGCAAAGGTTTGTAATAAAATTTCTTTATTTTTTTTTTTCCTCGAGAGAATTTTTAAAAAAATATCTGTTTCTCGTAATTCCCAGGCGAATCAACAAATTCATAAGCTTTGTAAAACTTTTATATTGTCTTACCGTGTAAACAAAATCATCTTCGTATGAGACAGCGGAATTTTTTAAAATTCAATTTACATTTTCAAACCTCTGAAGAATGCATTTTTAGTTTCTTTTCTCTTTCAATTATACAATAAAAATTACTTGGAGTTCAAACAAAGTATACTTATGTTTCAGCACATTTTTTTTTTTTTTTTTTTAATTCAACAAAAAAAGTGGGTTGTTAGTTTTCCAACTAAAAGTACTTTGTTCAGCAAAACTTTCGAACAATTTCAAAATTATTTTTTTTAAAGTGCTATTAAGAAAAGTTTTCTACCTCATAAAATGCACCTTTTCAGACAAAGAAAGGTATGCAATAAAAAAGTGGCTTCTTCGAAACTGAAAAATCGATTAAAAATGGCGAGCATTATCAAATGCAAATCAGCTCAAAGAATTTCGTAATCAAAGTGAGTTTTTAAAAAAGAAGGACGAACTTATTAATGAAGTTCTCCTAACAACACCGCTGTTCTGGAAAATTTCCATGCCGATATTTTTGTTTATACTGTTGGTTTTGAGATTCAGAGAATTGCATTTATAAACTTTCCTTAGAACAAGAGTAATATTGAAGAAAAAAACTTTTAAAGTAATTCCGGTGCCTTTGTTGACAAAATTTTTAGATAAATTAACGTCACGTTTATTTATGCAAAAATTTGTTCTAAAATTTATTCTTTAAATTCTTTTCAATAAATATTTGCTCCTCATCTATTTTGTTGTATGGCTATTTTGAATAATTTCGACTAACGGGGAATATGAATGTGAGTGGTTTTATTCAAATGAGTTAAATGGGTGGTTTTGAATCTATTGAAAAAACAGAGAAAAAAGAATTGAATTAAAGTAGGCGTGTTTCTTGCTTTTCTAAGGCTTAATGATTCACATTATAATAAATCTCAATCAAAATAAAATGTTTCTCCCTCCGCTTGTTCACTTATAACACTTTTTTTTAATGGTGAATATGAAAAAGTTTCATGTCTCCATTCTGCATAAATAACATTTTGTTCTTAAAATATATTTAAAAACCGTGAAGAAATTTGTGTGGTATGCAATACTGATTAAGATCATTTTCAAATGCGTGAAAGTTTCATACGTATGTTTTGAGCTGAATATAATGGGCCTAAAACTCTTTACAGTTCAAAAGTGCTTACAGAAAAGAGGTAGATGTATTAATGTAACTAAGCAAAATTTAGGCATTTTCACGAACTTTATACTAATATAAGAAAATTTAAAAATAAATTTTCATGTAATAATGTAGCATAATAAATAATACTTATGATATCAGCTTTATTCAAAATACAATAGTTAAAATGTGATGTAAACATTTATTTTTTAAATATCTTTTAACACAGGGACGAATTTTTAGTAAAATTGATCAAAATATTTCACACCAGAATTTTGATTCAAAACAGTTTAACTTTTTTGTTTCACGTTATTATTCTTTGTATACTTTAAACTTTTTTATAAGGAAATTTATGGGTTGAACCGCATTTTAGTAATATTGTAACGGTCATAATGACTGCTCACGATCGTTCTAGTAGTAAAGGTATTTGTATAGCGTTAAATTTTAAAAGGCCAAAGAAATGATGAATTTTCTAAATTTTTTCATTACAAACCAAAAAATACAAAAAAGCCTACTTAAAACTTTTGTAACTTTAAAGATTTCATATGTTTAAAAATATTTAAAAGATAATTTCATTAAATTAAGATTTTTTTTTTTTCAAATTTCCATCTTTCTAAAGTACAGCACGTTCACTTCCGTTTTATCGGAGATTTCTCATTATAATAGTGATAACTTTTTTGTTATAAAAACATGTAAAAATTAGCGAGAGAATTTTTGTTATGTTAAAGCGTTGAAATTAGAAAAAACTCTTACAGATCCTTGGCCTTTTTTTTTATATATTTGATACAAATTACGCTTCAGAACAGATTTTTGCCAAATTATCTAAACATTTATGAAATGAAATATTTTGCTTGTTTATATATATAAATAATTAACGCATAGACATTTTAATTATGTATATTATTATAATTATTTATGTATAATTTACGTCGGTTTTTATATAAAATATAGATAAATGGCTTTTTAAATAAATTGTATTAATAATGAAAAAAATTCTTGCGTGTATGAAACAATGAATAAGTTGCCAGCAAGTACTTTTCCAAACGTATTTTTCTCATCAAAACCGTTTTCTCTATTTCATCAAAGCCTCTATACTAGAATAGTAGAAGTTCTTTTATCAATCTTATAATTAAATCGAAATTTTACACAGTACACCCAGAAAAAAGTTTTGTTGAATCAACAAAAATTTGTTTGGTCTAACAAATCTTTTTGTTTAAAATAGGTCAATGGAAATTTTGTTTGAATAAACAAAAAAATGTTGTTGATTTTTTTTTGGGGTTTTCGTCAACAATTTTCATCCGAAATGCATAATATTGTAATAATAACGTCATTAATCCCCTCAATTTGAAAAGTTTTTATTATCCAAAAATTATGTTAATCCTTTATAGCTATATAAGTCAATTAAACAAATTACGTGAGAGAGTTATGGCCTCTGCAAACCAATTTAAATTTTGCAAAAACAACAAAATTTTGTTGGAATTACAAATTGAAAATACAAAACTCCAGTAAGACTCAAATAAAATTGATGAAAATTTGTTAAAATGTTATAAGAGTGTTAACGATGTTTTTTTGTCTGAGCAACAAAACCAATTTTTTACTTTAACTAAAAAATTCTCTTAAAAAACCAAAATATACTCAACAAAACATGTTTTGTAGTTGTAATCAATTCCTTTTTCTGGGTGTAGATGAATATTTTTTACTAGTGTATACACGATATTTTGAAACCCAAGCTTTCGATTTCGACCTTTTGACCACGAGCTTTCGATCTAGAAAATTGTAACTAAAAATATTTTTAGATCGAAAGCGATAGATTATTGGACAACGAGATCACTGATGCTGTTCTAAATAGAGTCGTTGATATTGCTGATAGTAACGCAGAAGAGCGAGGACAATGCCGGTAAATAAACAGATGGGTAAACATATGAATTTGACTGGAAAATTAACATCTCTTTAAAGAAACAAAAATGTATTCCGACATTTGTATTTTTCTTTTGTATAAATAATAATGATAATAACACTTGTGAAGAATGATTAAAAAAATTGACATTTTTATTTTTTTTTAATACACGAGAAGAGAAAGCTTCACTGTTTATTTATTTTACTTATTTATATTTTGCAACATTTAGAAAATATAACTTAAAGTAAAGTAAAGTAAAGTAAATTAAAGTAAGCCTTATAAAATATATTTTTTTCCTCCTTTTTTGTCACATAAATATCACTTGATTATGAATTAAATTCTGAATAAACGCGCCATTAAAAAAAAAAAAAAAAAAAAAAAAAAAAAAAAAAAAAAAAAAAACGATTTTTTTTTCTTTTCTTTTTTTTTTTTTTCTTTTTTTTTTTTTTTTTTTTTTTTTTTTTTTTTTTTTTTTTTGATATTTTTACAGAAATTCGGAATTTTTAAAAATTCGGCTAAGTTTCGGTTCCAATGATACCGGAATTTTGAGCTTATACTAAATACTATAGATTAGATGGTAGAAATAACCGAATTTCCAGTCAGCTAGTGAAGCGTTTCCAAAGAATGATAACCTGATTGATGATTTTATTCCAATTTGGTTACTTCCTCAGTAATCGGGTTATCACCAATTCCTTATTGCCATGAGGTGTGGTAGACTTTGCTGTACCATCTAATCTATCCTATACAAAACCATCGACGCTAAAATTGGCTATTAGAATTTGGCGCTGTCTGCCAGTGTATACGATAAAAGGAAAATAATTAAAAATATTACTAAAACAATCAGGGATTCAAAAATTCTTGAAAGTATTACGTATTTAGATATTTTGAACTTAAAACATACTATAGATATAATAAAATGAGGGAATATGTAAATACAATAATTTGATCAAAAGATATCACCTTTTTTATACTGCTGTGTCTGTAATTGTTTAAAGAATTACTCAAAACTCTAAATTAATTTATCCCAGAATGTATTTATTTAAGATTCGGCATTTCCAAATGTATTTTTACAAGAAATTTTTTTCAATATATGATTCTCATAGTAAAAATAACTTATTAAAAAAAAAGACTTTCTTTTTCTTTAAAATATTATTACACATTTTGGTTAAATATTTTTATAAATACTGAAGTCAAATTAATACACATTCTTTTTTGAACTCAAAAGTGGAAAAAAGTATGTAAAAAGCGTTATTCTTTAAGAAGATGTATCGATTTTTAAATAGGACTAAAATTGATGATTTTTAATTTAAAAAAAATAAAAAAACGCGTGTATATATTTTTTAAGAATTAAAGCTTGAAAAGGAATGCATGTATTAATAAAAATATATATTTAAATAAATAAAAATAATAAATATATTTATATAAAATAATAATTAAAAAAAAACTTTATATTCTGAACCATTTAACTGTATATATATGTATAAGTGTGCATTTAAATAAATAAAAATAATAATATTTATAAGTAATAAAAAAAAAATAACGTGTCCCGGAAAACTTCAACTTATTTACTTCAAGTGTTGCTCTAATTAATTACTCAGTTTGAAACAGTTTGGACTTTAAATTGCTTAATGTTCAGCTCTAAAAGTTTATAAATATGATGATCTAAATCAGTCGGTAATAAATTCTCCTCCCCTTAACGAAATAAATATCTTTTAACACAAAATAGCCTTAAACTTACATAATTGAATAAATGGAACCCAAAATCAACCATTCGCTAAGGTGCTGAATTTGATTAAAGTATTTCTTCACTTCTCTTTAAAATAACCGTAAATCTGATTCATCTGGTTGGGCTTCCATGGCAACCATCGTAACCTTTTTACAACTAACTCCCTCTACTGGAAATCCATTGCAGTTTTTCATTGACTTACTGAAAAAAAAAGGACATCAGTGTTTCTCTTCTCAGGGTAATTTGATCTATTCTAAATCACATTCCAACTAATTTTTGAACGGTTAAAATCTTTTAATGGAAAGGAAACACGATTTATGATGGAGATAAATGTAAGTGGTTCTTTACCAGATTTTAAGCAATCAACGAAAAAAGAAAACTGTTTGCAGAAGAATATCCAGTATGGTGAATTTGTTTTTGGTGCATTTTTTTAAAACACGATGTCATTATTTGTCAAACAAACTTTTATCAGACCCTTCTATTATTAACTCACTTAGTAGCGAATTAACAACATACGTTATGTCGTTTGTAAGAATTTATCAATTTAGAATTTTGTAACTAAGCAAATGAAACAACAAATTAAAGTAGCTACAAATAAGTTGCCAATAAATTAAATCACCACTGGGAGAATGCTCATTATGGCATATATTTTTTTCTATGTATAACTACGTATATCTATGTATACGTATTTTCTACGTAAACATATTGACAGATGCGAACATTTAATAAATAAATAATAGCAGTTTTTTTTATTATTTATATTTATTTATTTTTATTTTTATTTATTTTAATTCGTGAATTAAGAGCGTAAAACTGTATGACAAATACTTTTTTATTATTATTATCAATTTACAGTCTTTTAAACAGATAGAGAGAAAAAAAAAATGTTTAAGAGGTAAGTAAAAGAGCGTTTGAGAGGCTGGCTACTTTATTCAAATGAAAAGACCCGTTCGCTAATACTAATCTTATGAAGAAATTTGTAAAGATATCTCGGTTGCATTTTAATATTTTTAAATGATTTTTTTTTCACACTGGATAATTACGATCGATCTGTATTCAGGCAGTTTTTTACTTTTTTGATTTTGTTTACAAAATTTTATGAGGATGTTCTCATTTTCGGAACCTGGTTTGGAAAGCGAAAGCACCTTCATATAAAGATATTTGCAACCAAAATCGAAAAAGCAAAAAGCGGCCTACATTCAGAACAATCTCAACTATCCAATTCAAACAAACAAGCAAAAAATCATTTAACCCTCTCGAGCATAAATTATTTTACAATATTTTTCATTATTCACAAAAAATCTTCTTTTTTAATAAATGAGAAACCATAATAAAATAATTTTGCTATTGTACTGCATGTTAGATATTATCTGTCGAAAAATCCAATCTCCATAAATGAATCCTCAAAATTTTTTTGCTTAGTAATGCAATAATTATACGACCTCATATGAGTCCCGTATGCCCGAGAGGGTTAAAACTATTGAAATGCAACCGAAATATCTTTATAAATTTTCCCCATAGGATTAGCATTAACGAACGGGTCTTTTCATTTGCCTGAAGTAGTCTCTTAACATGTCGATTTTGATTTTCTGACAATACGTCCAATAGAATTTTCATTGAAATCAAGAAACATTTGTTTAGTGAAGGATTCATGGTTAATTTAATTAGTTTTAAAATAGGGGCATAAGTTCACTGCTAAAATTTTTGCGATTTAGAATTTCTAATTAAAAAAGAACGAATATTTTTTGGATAACCCTGTCAAAATTGATGTAACAAAAATGTTCAAACTGTAGGTTGTGATTATTGCAGTAGGCTTATTGTAATAAACTGTGTTCATTTTTATGCGGATAGCATGTATACTCGTAGGGAAATTAAGGTTTTTATAAAACAGTCCTAAGTTTTTTGCTTATAATTTGCAGAGTTCTTAATATAAAATAATGTTTTTTTCTAAAAATATGACAAACAACATTGTACATAATACCCTGTAATCAGAATAAAAAAATAATAATTAAATGAAAAATGAGCAGGTTTACTAAATAATTTTTCATTGCGAATGCTTGATCAAAATTTCATTTGCATATTGTGTTAGCTAAATGTATAGAGCAACTTTTGTGAAACTATCAAAAACATAGTTTGTAAAGACTGAAAATAATCGTCAATAGAATAAGCTCAAAATCCGTTATTTCCAAAATGATGCAAAAAGATGAAAGGCTGTATCCATTTATCCATTGACTAGTGTCAATATAGAATATACAAAATGTCACGTACTACTATATTTGGATACAATTCCTCATTTTTTTGCTTCATTTTGGGAACAATGGATTTTGACATGATTTTATTCAAGCTATGTTTTTGTGATTTTCACAAAAGTTTTGCTCTTTACATTGAGCTAGCACAATATGCAAATGAAATTTTCTTTGCTTTTACACATTCATAGTGAAAATTTACCTTGTAAATCTGCTCATTTTTCAAACAATTTTCATTATTTTTTAATTCTTATTACAAGGTATTATGTACTGTCATGTTTTCGGAAAAGTATATATTTTTATTTTAAGAACTCCTCAAATTATAAGCAAAAAATTGGAAAAATTTGGTACTCTTTTTATAAAAAGCTCCATTTCTCTACGAGTATACATGCTATACGCATAAAAATGAGCACAGTTTATTACAACAAGCTCCTTAATCATAATCTGCAGTTTTAACGCTTTTGCTACATTAGTTTTGACAGGGCTATCTAAAAGATATGTGTTCTTTTTCAATTTGCTGACGGTCCCCAATGGAGTTTTGGTTAAAAAAAAAAACCTTCACGGAAATGTTTGACCTGTACTATTATGTTTCCGTATGGTATGTGACCTGTACTATACTGGAATTTTAATTAACAGGTAAAGAAAAATTTATATTTTGAAAATGTCTAATGAGAATCTGAAGACAGTGTGAAAATGACTCGTTCTAAGCAAATTTGATTAAAGACGGGTTTCTTTAAAACATATCTTTTGAATAAAAATTTTTAAATGTTCGATTTACCTTATACTTTGAATTAGACGTTTTCGTTATTACACGGCTTCCACTGTATTTTTTAAAATAAAATCCTTTAAAAATTAATAGGAATACTGGTATAGTTATCAGTTAAAGTTTCTGTTTTAAACTGTTTTCATTCATATTTTTAGTATAATTTATGGTGCAATTGTCCAATTCATAAGTAATATTTCTGACTGGTTTTTTCACAATGTTGTGTCCTAGTTCACCTTAAAGCAATAAGATAACTCATACTTAAAAAAATAATAAATCTGTATTTATCTTAAAATATGACGTAGATTTATAAAGAAAATTTAATATAAACGTATTACATTTAATCCTGCATACAAATATTGATTAATGAATAGGGAAAAAAAGAACAGAATACACAAAACTCAAGTTTAATACTTTTATTCGATGATTTAAATTTATCATAGTTTCAACAACAGTCGATAAAACTTATTCGTCGTGACTTTGTTAAAAAGCTTACAGATAATTAAATGATAATCAATTTTGATATTTCTTTGATGTTTAACTCTTTTAGCTGAACAGTAATTTTATTTGCACGCCTAATTGCCAAAAACTTTCAAATTGATTCCATTTTCGAAATTACTAATAAAAGCAATTTATGCTAAATTTCCTTTTCCCGGTTGCATAAGAATACATTTTCAAATAAAGAGTACACAGAAAAGAATAATTGATTGCTTTTGCAATTTATTTTTAACTAAATCTACCGGTTTCTTATTTTACGTTGTGTGCATGTAATTTTGTAATGTAATTTGATTAGGAATGTTTACTGAATTATTTAAATTGAACAAAAATAGTATGTAACATTTTTGTAATTATCGAATACTTTTTTTCTGACGGGAATGGATTTGTATACAAAAACATAATAGTGCTAGATTTAAAAGAGAATGAAGAAATTGCGACAAACAAATAAAGCATACATTAAACGCCCTATTTAAGGAAGAAATCTTGAGCGAAAAACAAAAATGCTTGTCATATAAGATTCTTTTTTAAATCTAATTTAATGTTCAAATATTCGGTCAATGAAATTAAGGGGAGGGAGCGGGGGAAGTACCTTAGATATTGATCAAAATATCAAATTTCCTTTTTCAATGTTAATAGAAAACTTCTTTAATTATGAATATTTTGACACCTTATCGTGAAATATTGTAAATTCTGTTAATAGATACAGCGCAATTATCCATACAAATCAAAACTGTAAAATGATTTTCACAGTGTTCATTTTTTAATAACTTGCTTGCTCAATAAACTCTAAGGTTTTTTTTTTTTTTCTCTAATTTAGATAGTATTTGAATTTTTTTTACTCGTTCTCCATGAGGTGTTTAGTATTTTTGAGTATGGATTTAATATTAAAGTTTATAGTTATTTTTTCGTTAATATTTGGATTGAGAGTTTGTCTTTTCCTTCATTTTTTTCATATACATAAGAGAAAAAATCTTATTAAATGTTAAACCCCGTACATCTAAAAATCCATACACAGTTTTATGCAGTATATTCTAATGAATGTGAAAAAAAAAAAAAAATCGAAGTCAAAATATTTATATTTATAAAAATAGTGGGTATTTTAAAAATGTTAAATTAAAAAAAATAATAATAAATTTTAGTAAAATAGGTTTAAAACAAATTTAATTTTTAGTATTAAGTATTGTGCCGCCACGTATATTAAAATATTATATATATTTGAAGAGATAGTTTTAAAGGTATTATGTCTCTTAAAAAATCGTCAGACGTTCATGCATTAGAAATTGCATTTGATATATATTTTATGCACAGTGGGCCGAAAGAGGTAGATAGAGAGAGAAAACGAAAAAAAAAAAAAAAACTATTCGGATTGAAGTTGTCTTTTTCCAGTTTATATTTAATGAACATAAAACATCTCCACAAGTAAAATGGAGGAAGTTTTACTAAATATTTAACATCGTGTATGTTACTTTAAGAGAGAGATATAAATCAATTTTTCTTTACAGTAAACATATACATTATAGCCCATACGTAAAACAAACGAAATTAATTTCATGCACAAATAAGTTTTCAATAACTACTTAACTTTTTACATATCTCTGTGAATTTTTTTTTTTTTATCAATATGTGTGTTCGGTATACTTTTCTGAAAAACTGTTGAATATACCGCCTTAAATAAAATTTGTTATAGTGACAGAAAGTACACTATTTGGGAATAAAAAGGAGCAATTTTAATTTTCGCGTAGAAGAAATAAAATAAAAAATGTTTTAGTAAAAAACTTCCAAAATTCGTAAAATTTGAAGAACATATTTTTTATCAATAACTCTTTTTTTCTCCTCTGACATATAATGTTAGATATTGTTAAAAAAACAAATAGGTTACACAATTTTGGAAACTTTCAACTTTTTACCTAAAATAGAATTTCAGAAAAATTTACCAAATCATAAAATACACATTTCGAGAAAAAGAAAAGAAACGATATACACATCAACAGTGCATAAAATACATTATTTTAAGACTGTTATGCATAATAATTTTTAGGCCCATAATCATTTAACATCATAATCTTTTAGCCATTACTTTTTAAGCAGATTATTGAAAACCCGAAAAACTGAACCATTTTATGTTCCATATGCCTTAAGGCTGTTTTTAAATCGAGAAGGGTAATTTTATAACATAAGTTTTAATTTATTTTTGTTCGGAAATGCATAAAACTGGCAGATGTTGTTGTTAAGAAACTATCTAATTACACTCATTTTTCCGTCTTTTTCTCCAAACTCAATAGATCTCTCAGAAAATATTGTGTTTGAATTGAGCGTTTTGAACCGAATTTCCGTGCGAAAGAAGTATAACCACTCAAACAGGATGAAAAATGTATTCGTATATCTAGTTTCTACCAAAGAACCATTTGTTTAGATGCATCTTAATTCTAATTGTTTATCCTTTCTTCATTTTTTTTCTTTCAGAAAAAATATTTTAGTGAAATTTAATTTATAAATATGTAAAGGTAAAGCAAAATACGATTTTTTTTTTTTTTTTTTTTTTTTTTTTTGATGAAGACATCAATTGGTTTATATACAAAGAATTAATGGCTGATTACGAAAAACACCGAATACGAAGTGTCAACGCATATTATAAAAGAAAACAAGAATCCAGTTGGTTTAAGTTGAAATACATGAAACCACATACATGTGCCGCAGTAGGTTTTGGAAGTAAAATAGATAAAGTAACATATGGTAGCTAAATTATTAGGAAATAGAAAAAGTATCAGCCATTTAAAAAAAATAGTATATCGATAATATCCAAAATGTAAAAAAAGAAATGTAGAAGATAAAACAGTAATAAGAAAAAAAGAGGGGGCCTATACTGGGAGATAAATAAATATAAAATATATATGTATAAATATACATGAATGGAGAATGAAAGCACCAAAATCTATATATATTGAATAATTGTTTATATTTCTTTTAAGAGACGTCTGTAAAAAGGAATAAATAAATGTAACTCACAGGTAAATTGGACTAAATTTTGAAACAAACAATTTAATTTAATGTATAATGATAAGAAAATCACAGATTATTATTATACTTTTTATTCTTATACTAGCTGTGTCATGTCTTTATGAAATCTGGCATGTTTTGATTTTTGAAACAGGAACTGCTCTTTTTAGTACGAAATTTTCGCATTCTATATTAGTAGAAAATAATAATAATAATAAATCGATAATCTTGCAAAAATAAATTGTTAATAATAAAAAGGGGAAAATAAAAATTACAAAAATAATTCTCTTATAACAAAGTTTGTGTATATCCTTCAAAAGAGGATATCCAACGATATTATTTAGAATTAGCAGGTATAAATTAATCGATGTTGGTAATTTTTAAATTCAGTATCATTATTATGCTATTTATAATATTATTTTTACTATCCTTGCTATTATACTAAGCCTATCCCTTAAAGTTATTTTGATTTTAAAAACAATGGACTGCCCTCATAAATGTGAAGTCATCGCTTAGTATATAGTACCGCTTTTGAAAACAAAAGCTATAATAATAATGATAAATAGATAAGCTTAGAAAAATAAATCGTTAATAATGAAAAGAGAAAAGAAGAATTACAAAAATAAGTCTCTAATAACAAAGTTCGTACACTTCCTTCAAAAGAGGGTATCCGACGAAAAGATGTCTATAAGTTTACCCGCGGTATTGTCACGCATAAATAAACGTTAAATTAACGTCGGAGTTTCTTTGATGTTGACTTCTTTGTTCTCACTGATGTGAGATAATTTTATTTGCATGACAAATTACCAAGGTGTTTAAAAAAATTCCTGTTTCCGAAAGCGCTAATGAAGGAAAAATTACACCGAGTTTCCCCTGCTAGCGGATGTGTTCGTTACAAAAGACTTAACTCTACGGAGGATTTTTGAAAAATTTGTCTTCGGGTGTGTTTGTTGTTCGAAGCGTGGTCGAAAGAACAATTAAAAAATTTTTGATTATGATCAACTAATAAATAGAGCCTTTTTACATCAATCTTTATCAATGTTAGCGCAAGTAAATTAATATCTGCATAAAGAGGTAGATCAAAAGTAAATTAGAGTGTATTTTGACTTTAAAAAAAAAAAAAAAAAAAAAAAAAAAAAAAGCAAATGTATCACGAGAAAGATTCAGATTGATTGGAAGAAGGGGAATGTTTTCATTTCACTTAGCTGGTTTGTGCTTAAGAGAAATAAATAAACATAGCGAGATTAAGAGCAAGAAATTTTACCTATTCACAACTTTGGCTCTATAAGAATTTTCAATATCTCGTGTTTTATTCGTGAATTAGTTTCAAATAAATTATGGGAATTTGAATTGATAATTTTAAGTTATTGTACAACTAATTAAGATTAATTTATTCTGCCTACCTTTTACTTTTTGCAAAAAATGACTAAAATATTTTTTCCCTAATTATTCTGATAAAGTGTTTTTAAAAATAAATCCCTGCATGTTAAACTGTTTAAAGATCAGATGTTTATAAATAGGTGAAAAGCCTTTTTACCGCATATATTTGTTCTTTAAATATGTCTGAGTTGCAATATTTAAACTAATTTTTCTAGCGTTGTGTTTTTCCAATATATCAGTATGATCAAAACGCTAAAATTTCAGCATATATTTTTCAGTTAAATCACAATTTTATCGAAAGACACGATGCATTTCATAAAAATGGGAATCGGATTTTCAGTAGTATATATATGTTTTTTTATTCTTCCTTTCCACTCTAATTTTTACACATATGCACTGTAAAGAAAATCTTCGTGGAGAAACAAAAAAAGTACTGACAGCAAAGTTGCCAGAACACTCCCGTGATTAGAAGAAATTTATGTTATTTGACAAAATTTCTGACTTTTGAATAGAGAATTTCAGGATGTTCTGAAAAAAATTTTGGTATAAAATCGCGATGTTTCGATAACTTTGGCGAAAAAGATGTACATGAAAACCCCCTTTCTAAAACGAAAAAAAATCTGACAGCACAGTTGCCAGATCATGCCTGTTATTTGACGAAAATACACTTTGAATTGGAAGATTTTGCTTAATTCTTAAGTTAGATGGGTGATGTTTCAGTATTTTGAGGGAAAATGCTTCCATCTATATAGAAGTTTTAACGGAAAAGGAGCAATGTGGTTTTAAGTTGGCATTTAAACAATTATTTGATATTTATACAACGACTTGGGAAGTAAACAATTTTGGAACATATCTTAGTAACGTTAATTTGAAAGATTAATTGAAATATTTATGACAAATGAATTATGTAAGCGAAACCATCCGTATTTTGATCGTTCAGCGAAAATAAAAATTGACATTTTATGTATAATTAAACTAAATTAAGAGTGATCTCTATATATAAGATGCATTTTTCGTGCATATGCATGCAAGAAAAACGGGAATAGGAAGTAATTGTTTGAACATAAATAACTATAATAAATAACAACTCTGGATAATGAAACATTTAATGAATCAAAATATGTTTGTTATTATTTTAATCTAGTAAATCCCTTTCGGGCCCGAATTTTTTTCCATTTTTAGAACAAAATTATTATTAGTCAAATATTTATCCAAATAAACTTACTGATATATAAAGATAATATCATTGTCTGAAATGCAACGAATGGACTTATTTTCTGTACTATTCAATTCATATTCATGTGATAATATGTTAAGAAAGAGAAGTTTGGAAAATAACGTATTACAACAGGGTTTAACAGATATTATAACTGTTTAATGTTTTTTGTGATTTATTACATATGATTCGTTTAGAAAAGTAATCTAATTTTAAATTTAAAGAGTGAAATGTATGTATAAAATAAAGGAATCGCCAACTGTGCAAAGAGAACTAAGTAAACTTTTATTACTATTGTTATTACTAAATGCCAAAACATAAATGAAGTCATAATAAGAAAGTCACAGACATATACTATCATTAGTATATGTAGAAAGTAACAAAATAATTGATAACACGAAATAATATTTGATGAAAACGCATGTATTATTAATAGTACACCAGACCTGAAAGGATTAAGTATTTATACAAAATTGTAAAATGTTATATTCATGTTTATACGAGATGAAACAACGAAAGACAAGAAGAAAATAGTTTATCGTTTTTCTGAAATGATAATGCGTTCTGCTAAGAAATTTATATGTTAACAGACACCCTGATAACAATATATTACCACAAATAAAATCATACATTTTTTAAATATGTAAGTTTTTTTTTTCTTGGATATTTAAAAAACTCATGATTTTATTCGTGTTGATATTTTGTTATTAGGATGCTATAATATTTTGGTATTAACTTCTAAACTTTTTAACAGACGCATTATCATTTCAGCGAAACGATAAACTATTTTCTTTTTATCTTCCTTTGTTTAATCTCATATTAACGTAAATATCAGTTTATTTGGTTATTTATATCTGTTTATTTTGCATATAAATATAAGTTTATTTATAATTTAAAAAAAAAATAAGAATAAAATAAAAATAAAATGAAAATGAAAATAATAAATAATAAATAAAAGAGTTGATAGTGTTATTATAGGAACATATTATTATTATTATTATTTAAAAGCACATTTAAAAGCTTGTTCAACAGAAACTTCAACGCTGAATTTTACGACTGGCTGAATTTTTAAAACCATATAATTTCTACTTTGTTATCAAAATACAACGGCTTTAGATGAACAAATTATACACTGTAATAAATGTTACATTTTTTGTCTTGTTAATATTGAAAAATGCTAGAATTATTTATGGTATAATACATCTAAATACAATGTTTAAAAATTTTCTGAAATATTTATGCATACGCTATGCTTTAACCACCAATACATCAATTATTCAAAAGAAAAAAAATCTAATAATTTATATAATTAACTTAACTGTAGATGTATAATATATTCTACGTGCATAAAAGAAATAAAAAAAGAATTAGAAAAGATATCATATAAAATTCTTTAAAATACTGCAAGCAAATTAGAAAGCTTTATACTATAAAACTTTGTATTTTCCGAATAATCTGGCATTTAATAAATAATAATACTTATATTTTATTATCATGATAAAACATTCAGTTATAAAGATTATAAAATGTTCCATGACAGTCCTGCGTTCATGTACTATTAAGCAAGCCAGGATGAAAAAACCGGAGAATTATTTATGAGTTTCGCGAAACGAGAAGAATAAAATAAAGCGCTCTGAGAAAAATATTATTAAGAGATTTTATTTTTGTTGATGTTTTTGTTGCTTTGGCTTGAAATAAACATGAAGGTTCCAAGCAATCAAATTTGTAAATAGAGTACGGAGTAAATACGATTTTAGCTTAAACTAAGAGACAAAGAAGAAATATTCTAATATAGATAATTCTTAAATTTCTTTTTCCAGAAAACGAGATTTAGTTAAGGTCATATACACAAGGGGGTTTTGTACTATTTCCTAGCAGTTAATATTTTTATATTTAACGGATTGTAAAGTTAAGTTATTTTTCAAAGGCTTATTATTCTCTTAAAATTAAAGAAAAGAATCGTTTTAATGCTGGGAACATAAAATGCAATTCAGGTGTAATCGCTTCTCGGAATAAATGGTAAGTGATTAAATTTACTCTCTTACAGAACGAAACGCAAGCAGTATATGAATTATTGAATTCAATACGACTAACCACTAATGAAATCACGTACGGGAATCGTAAATATCGCATTTAAAGCATAAAAAGCATGAGTATTTATTGGTTATTTAATATTTTTATTTAATGTTTATTCAAGCTGATTAAATATAATTTCCTTAAGTGACTAGTTGCATGTAAAAATTTCTGCAAAATTTATATCAACTTTCATGCTTACTTTCATTTTCAAGATCCGTTCTTTTATACGCATTAATACACATTTTTCTCCACTTAACTATTATGAATTCAGTTTAAATCTGGTAAACTATGACGTGTCGAATAAAAACAAATGCGAATTTATCCTCCATTTCATTTATTGAAAAGGTATTGAAAATATAATATGCATATAACAGAATTATTGGAGGAAAAACACAATTGCATCTTGTTTTGAGTTTATGTAATTAGTGTCTTGTAAAAGTAAATGTAGAATTATGATAGCAATTTATTATTTTTGTTTTAGAAATGTAATAAGTGCCAAAACTTATTTTAAAAAAGGATCCAATATTTTCTTTTTATCGCTAAAATTGGGAACTTTTCAACTATTGGTGCGATTTTAATATTTGTGAGTCGAAAATCCGTAGCTTGTATATGAATAAATTTATACGAATTTTATATTTATCTAAATATGCATTTGCATATGTTAAGGCATCGAAAATGATTAATTTTCTGTGACAATGCGAAAAAAGTGGCTTCGAATAAATACCTGACGATAGGTCCTGGACCTATCTTTGAATGACTTCATATTAATATAGTAGACAATAACAATGAAAAAAGAATTGCCCTTAAAAACAATACCATACATATAGTCACGTTGTCTGTCTTTAAACCGTCGCGTCGCTTATATTAGCATGACTATGAATGATGGGCTACAAAACTTTTACTCAATGATAATAGAAGGGAACTTATCTGGTGGACAAGATAGAAAAGAGATTCCCATGTTATGCTATGGGGAAAATACTTATACTTCTTGTTCATTGAATTTTGGAAATTTCAACAATAACTTTTTTCAGCACATAAATAAAGTTTTTAGTTCCTCTATAAGCTTAAAATATTTTAAAGATAATTATGATTATATTGAATTTTTTGTTAAAGATTCAAAATATTCAGAACAGTATAAAACCTCCTCTTTATTCGTTTGTAACTTATTACTGGAAATATATATAAAACTTGAAGCTTACAGTGGAATCAAGAGATTTCTTACCTAACTGCTTAAAAAAAAATGTTGAAATTTTAAATTTAAATGAACATGATGGATTTTTCTTCCCCACCAGATAAATCTCTTTAAGAAAAAAATAGACGTTTAAAAAAAAAAAAAAAAACCTCTTAATTTTTATAATACAGATTTGAAATTTTTTTCAAATATACATTTCACCATTAGTTAAAATTTAACATATTTAAAAAAATTAAATTTTAAAACAAAATTTTAAAATTTTCGCTGTTTCTTATTTTTTCAGATTTTTCTTCGATTTTGGAATTTAATTACGTAAAACTCTATTGCAAACAAATCTGTGTACCGACTTTTGATTTCTTAAATAGTTAATTTTTAGAAATATTTTTCTGAATTCCACGACTATTTTCATCAAAAATCTGCCTTTTATTAAGTTAAAAATAAAATTTAAGTGCCTTAATGAAGGCGATATTCAAAATGAATGCACAATTTCTTTTTAAATAATATCAGGATTCTTCCTTATTGGTTTCATGAATTTTGCTTAAAAATTAAGTAGCAAGAAGCATTTCAGTAATTTTTAAAAACCTTAAAAAATAAGTATTGTGAAAAACATATTTGAAATATAAATATATTTTTAAATAATATTTGTGAACAAAATTAAAAGACTTTTAACTTTGCGTAAAAAAATTCCATCTGCATGCGGTTTCACTTGAAAGACATAATACAAATTAAGGAATAATAACATGCACAAAACAATATCGATTTTGGGGTGGATTTTTGTTCAAATAAAGGTCCGAGGTCCCCTTAACCTATGTTTGAAAAGCGTCTATTATGGAGAAGGTGGAATATTGTAGGTGGAACTAGAAATTGCGTCAGTATGTTTCATCGGAATAACCTACTCCAGTCTTGAGACAAATATAACTAGGGACTACAAACACTTGTTTAAAATTACTATGAAAAATCTCCAAAGATGTATATCCCTATATATCAATGCTTATGATGAGTAAGAATTTATAAAAATCTTTAGAAGTAATTTTATCAATTCTAGAAGCATTTAGATTCATTTAAAGGATTAGTCTTTAGTGCCGCCTCCAAGCGACATCAGAACTAAGGAAGATAACGATTGTACTTCAGACCAAAATGACCTCAATGATTTTAAAATTTGCATTACGTTATTAAATAAATTATTTCATCCATATTATTTCATAAGACGTAAGACACTAATTGTGGTATACTTTTTTTACTTAACTTGTTTCAAAAATAGTTTTCCGAGCAAAAATTTTCCACCCAGATTTCATAAGGCATTCAATAAACTGCAATTTCACATTCTTTCATCTCTCGTTGAATCCTCACTCGTTGGAAGAAGAAGGAAGGTACTATGGAAGGTAAATACAGCACAATCAAAATTATACAAAAATTTAAATGATAGCTTTAGCTTTAATTTTTTTTTTGCATTGTTTAAATGGTGATTTTTAAGCAACCTACATTGTAAAATAATAAAAAAGGAAGATTTTACGGAGATTGTTACTGGAAATCGGGACACCAGTACAATTCATCGTTTTCTAACGGAGAAATTCCTGTAAATTGTCCAAAGTGACAGGACAATCTCCCTAAAATCAAACTTTTTTTTTTTCTTTTTTTCTAGTGCGTGAATATTTTTTATGTTATACAGGCGTAAACAGTGAATCACTTAACAGTACACATACGTAATATTTTACAGGATTTTTGTATATCGTTTTAACAAAATAATTAGGGTGATAGAAGACATCAAAATGAATAATTTTGTTTCAGGAAACTAGAGTCATAAACTCTGAATTTTATCCAAAATACCGGGTGTCTCACTTCAAGTGGAAGCTAAATTTTCGTTGAAGTTCAAAAATGATAATGTTATTTCCTCAAAAATAACTTTATGGGAAACGTGATGAAATCGCGAGAAATGCTCATTACACTGAGTAAATATTTACCTCGTGGGAAAAGAAGGTGATAAAGAAAGAGGAATGAATGGATTCGTAACACTGAAGTGCCGAAATAAATGTAAACGGAATATAATCATAATTGACTTTTCAGTAATTGTAATCCAACAAAAATATTTTGATTGCAATCTAAATGTAATCGTATTCTCTAATCTAAAATTTTCTAATCAAAAAGTAATCATAATCTTACTTTCATAAACATAATCGTAATCTGTTCCAAAAATTATCGTAATCGATTACGCTCTTTAATCATGGACTCTAAGTCTGGTACTCACATACGAAAAATTTGAACATTTGACGCACCGTAGCTACTGTCGTTACTCCCGCATTTATCTGCAAGCACTTCGGGAGAAATTTTCGTCAACGACGGCTTCTGAATTCACCTGCATTCATGGAGTGACTTCATCGAAGACCCCCGGGATCGATAACGGCCCGAGGACGGCTAGACATCCGACGAAGAAAGATTGTAATGCGCTTCGCATTCACTTAGGCATTCGATATCGGACGAAAAACTAAAATAAAAAACTCAAATGCTCTCGACTATTTTTTCGTAATATTTCCGAGTTTTTTTTCTCCTAACGTGTAGAAATAACCGTAGTTGCCGCTTATACAAATCACTGATTAATTGAATCAGATGCTTTTTTTTTATGAATAAGCTATTCATAACAGAAGATGAATCGCAATGTTGTTTATGCTGTGTTTTCGAATCATCCGATTAATTAAGTAAGCTTCTAACCGTAATGTATTTTTATTTAGCATCGGAATCGTCCTCACGGAATAGCGAGGAATCGGAGAAAAGAATCCATTTTAAACAAGTATTCGTCTTCGCAAGTTATAATTTAAAGGCATTCTTTTCTCCAGGTCATTTTCCGTTTTAATCAAATTCCACTTTCATATGTTACTATATTTCGTTTTGATTCCAGTTTTTCCTTTAAAAAAATTAGATTTCATTCGGTCAGAAATCGTGATTTTTTTTTTTCTGGTTTTAGGTTTCGATGCGAAACTTGCTTAAGGGTACATGGGATAAGAAAAACTATTCTTTACTTTACCTTAGTCGAAATTCTTTCTTTCTTTCTTTCGAATTTTAAGGAGTTGCAGTATACTTAATGTCTGATTTAATTTATATATCGCTACTTCAACGAATAAACTATGTGAATGATTAGTATTTCAACTTTAAAATTTGAAAAATTGAAATTTTTTCTTTACCTTTTAGTATTAAACGAGAATTAAGTGATGTTACAAAATTAAAAATGGAGTAAAAATAGTAAAAATAGTTTAATTTTTTTTTATAAGCAATCAATGTTTATCTTGAGAATCACGCCTGATAACATGACTACAATTTATGTTTTTTTTTTTTTTTTTTTTTTTTTTCCAAAAATTTCTGTAAAGATACAATGAGGATCAGCTCTTAAAGCTTCAATTTTTTCGAAATTTTATTGTTTTTACAATGTTAAACTCCTATTTTTTTCTGAACCTTTTGATAGAAATGTTTCGTTGAAATTTCCATTAGGACATTCATCGCTTTGAGAGTTGTACCCGCTCAATAGTTGAAGCGACGTTTTTGAAATCTACAGCATTTTTACCACGCTTTTATTAACTTCACCTGTATGTTTGTGAGTTTGTAACTCTCCTTATTTTATGTATGTTCACCGATTACTCCGAAACCATGCAACCGATTAACTTGGTTTTGGTGTTAAATGAAAGACGATGCTCTCGAATTGGTACCACTTCAGTTTAATCGAAATTGGTTCAGTACTTTTTTAGTAATTAGGCAAAAACTAATAAAATTTGTGATTTTTTGCTGATTAAAAGTATTGAATACGTTCACTGAATGGAGTGTAGACAGCATGGCCGAGCTGTCTAAGGCGCCGGATTGAAGCTCTGTTTTTCGAAAGAGATTGTGGGTTCGAACCCCATTCCTGACATTATTTACATCTATGTAAAATTAAAAAAAAATTCTGTATTACAATTTTTATTTTTAACCGGCTTCAGAAAAGGAAGAGGAAGTTATCAATTCGACGCGTATGTATTTTCTTTCTATGTATGTTCACCAATTACTCTGAAACTATCCAACAGATTAATTTGCTTTTTGTATTAAATATAAATATAGTTTTAAAAAACTAAAAACCACGCTTTTAAAGTAATCAAACTAAAAAGTGAAAAATAAATATAGTTTTAAAAAACTAAAAAACACGCTTTTTAAGTATATCAAACTAAAAAGTGAAAAAAATAATTCGTACTATAAGTTGAAAACGAAAATAGATGAAAAATACTATATTACTATAAAATCATTGTTATTATAGAAATCAATTAATAAGCAATAAATAAAATTATCGTGGAAAAAAAGCGTGGGGTGCTTCTTAAGAACTGATATATGGAGCATGGTAGATGGAGCACCCCACGCTTTTTTTCCACGATAATTTTATTTATTGCTTATTAATTGATTTCTATAATAACAATGATTTTATAATAATATAGTATTTTTCATCTATTTTCGTTTTCAGCTTATAGTACGAATTATTTTTCACTTTTTAGTTTGATATATTTAAAAAGCGTGTTTTTAGTTTTTTTTAAACTATATTTATTTTTCATTTTTTAGTTTGATTACTTTAAAAGCTTGGTTTTTAGTTTTTTAAAACTATATTTATATTTATTTTAAATATCGTTTTGGAGCTTCCATTGTTAAAAATCTTGCTCTAGTTTAAACCAAATTTTGGTGCTCAGTAGCTGCCATCATAAGATGGTGAAACTTCGTACCAATATCTGGAGCTTCCTATTTCAACCTCGTTCCAACTATTGGAACTATGCTTCTGCCAGAAGCTCCAGATATTGGTTCAAGATTTCACCATCTTATAGTGGCAACTATAGAGCATCAAAATTTGATTCAAACTAGAGCAATATTTTTAACAGTATAACGCGTATAGAATATCGCAAAAACTTTCCAATATTCTTTCATGAAATTTTCAATATATTTGTTTCATTCATAAACAGAACCTAAAATTTCCTGTATATTGAAAAAGAAAACATTTTTAGAAAGATATTGTTGAAAATTTCAAAATTTTGCACTAACTGCAATAATTTGTATTAAAAAATCCCTGTCGGCTGGGCCTATAGGAGGGGGTAGATTTCAAAGAGTGCTCATTTAAACATATATATATATATGATTAGAGATAAACCCAGTTTAATAACTTCATTTGCCGTCTATGAAAAATTTTCAATTTCATTTTTCTCCAAAAACTGGTTTTATCAGAATTATCTTAAGAAAAATTCAGCTCAAATGCCCATTTTGACAACATATTTTGAAATAAATTCTGAATTTATTAAAAAATCGACCAAAAAAGTAGGGGGAACTGGGGTACATTGATACAGTTTTTTTCTAAGATTTTTTTTGGTGTCAAGAAAGGAGAAAATTCAAGTTTTTTTTCCATGAGGTGATAGCAAAACTTGTGTAGTATGTTATAAAAATGTACAATCATTGTTTTATATAGTATTTTTGCATGTAATTTTAAAAAAATCAAAAAAAGTCATTTGTATCAATGTGCCCCATCCCCGGGGCAGATTGATACGTTTAAGAAAAATGACGACAAAATAATACCAATGCATATTTTTCATAAAAAATGAGTTAGAAAACCATTTTATATTTATTTATAAAAATTCAAATCACCCACAATTTATTTTTAAGCAATATTAAAGCAATCAAAATTAAATATATTATGACCTGATGTTCTGGCTGTTTCTTGTCTGATTGTTGGCTGTGGTAACTTTGTCATATCTAGCACTTCAACCCCAGCATTATCTTCTTTCTTATGAAAGATGAAAAAATTACCAGTTTTTCTGTTTATAAATAGGTTCATAAACAGAAAATAAAGGATAATTATATTAAAAATTCTGTTTATAATATAAGTATCATTTTCTGTTCTGCAGTTTGTTTCTCTTACTTAACATTTCTCATGTCGAAAATACTTTTTTCTCTGGAGAATCGATATAAATTCGAGATTTGCCAGAATGCCTCCTTTTCTTTTATTAGTTCTACTAGCACTAGATGCTGGGTAAGTTCCTACGTCTTCTGTTTTCAGAAATACTATAAAATGTTCTAATATAAAGAAATTAGAGCTATTTCACTTCAATAAAAACTAATATTAGAAATTTTTTGTGAAAAAAAGGTTGGATTAAGGAGTGTATGGTAAAAAAAATAATAAAAGATAATGAAAATATGAACTATTAAAGGATTTAGGCTGTATCAATGTGCCCCGTCATAAACTGTATCAATGTGCCCCATACAGCGATTTTGAATAAAATGAGTCTCAAATCCAACACTTCACAATATATCTAACAATAAATAATGAGGAACTGATAAAGAGTAGCTGTACTTACCAGGGAGAGTATTCATTTTGGTTGAAAATACTGGAACAGTTGTATAATAGCATTTCAATTGTACAACTCAAATTTACTTTTGAACAACAAAAACAATAAATCACCCGTCCCATTTCATCAAACTGCTGAATCATTCCAAGATTTTCTGTATGTAGTTGAATACACTAGCATCACCTTTTGGAGCTGTTGTGAAATTTCCTGTAATGACCCTGTGAGCGGTAGAGGGGGTGTATCAATGTGCCCCATGTATCAATGTACCCCAGTTCCCCCTACATTATACAGTTTCTAAATAACAAAAAACTGTCAGTTGAATGTATTTGAGAAAAAATTGAATTTAAAAATGAGTCATAAAATATCCGATTTGTTGTTTGAATACATCCTTAATTCTTTAATCATGATTGCTTCGGAAAATTTTGTGCGAAATACTCACTTTGACAGCATTTTTTAAAATTTATTCTATCTTTATGAAAAAACTAGCCAATGAGTCACAGTATATAGTTCCTAGATAAGAGGATCTGTAAATTGGATGCGTTTGAGAGCGAAAATGGATTTTAAAACGAGTCATAAAAAACGCAATTTGCTATGTGAAAACTTCCTTAAATTTTCAAATCGCGAAGACTTCGGGGAATTCTGTTCAAAATACCCTTTTTGGTAGCCTTTTTCAAAATATATTCTGTCTTTATCAAAATATCGATCAATGCATCACATTATATAGTTCCTAAATAAGAGGATCTGTAAATTGGATGCGTTTGAGAGCAAAAATGGATTTAAAAACGAGTCAGAAAAAAACGCAATTTCTTATTTGAACACTTCCTTAAATTTTCAGTCACGATGATTGCGGAAAATTCTGTTCAAAATACCCTTTTTGGTAGTCTTTTTTGAAATATATTCCGTCTTTATCAAAAAACTGACCAATGCATCACATTATATAGTTCCTAAATAAGAGGATCTGTAAATTGGATGCGTTTGAGAACAAAAATGGAATTAAAAACGAGTCAGAAAAAAACGCAATTTCTTATTTGAATACTTCCTTAAATTTTAAGTCCCGATGACTTTGGGAAATTCTGTTCAAAATACCCTTTTTGGCAGCCTTTTTTTTAAAATATATTCTATCTTTATCAGAAAATTGACCAATGCGTCACTTTATACAGTTTCTAAATAAGAGGATCTACCATTTGGATGTATTTAAAATCAAAAATTAATTTAAAAATGAGTCAGAATATAAGCAGTTTGGATTTGAGGTTTTTTCTCCAACTGATATTTTTGTTTAATTTCTTTTTGCTGTACGAATTGGTCCTATGAAAAACTTGTCAATATAAAAGTTGTAGATATTTTTGAGAAGATGTAAAATAAATTTAATCAGATTTGATATCTTAAAAATTGACGGAGTTATGGATTTTTCTCTTTTTTAACCGCCCTTTTCCTTTTCGTTTTTAATTGTTTTCATCGGTAAATGTTGGTCCTATCAAAAACTTGTAAATACAAAAGTTTTAGATAATTTCAAGAACATTTACAAAAAATTTAGTTGGACTTGATATCTTGAAAATTGACGAAATTATGAATTTTTTTCTCTCAAAACCCCTGTTTTTTTCTCCCCTTGAGCCCACTTCTAAATTTATCAAAAATCTATCTGTCATACATAAACTTTTGGCCCATTTTTAAGAAGTAATATAAACTTTAAACCGATTCGATATCTACTTTAATTAAGAAGTTATGGCGTTTTTTCGGTTTTTACAAAAACGCCCCCTATTCCGACCCCCTTGGTCCGATTTTGCCCATTAACGAACTTAGCCGAGATTTTATCCCCTTTGATTTTATGTACCAGTTTGGTGGATATTGGTGAAGAATTATAGAAGTTATCGTGTCCATAAAAAAGTGAGATATATAGATAGATAGATATATAAACTGGTGCGATTGCAATAGGTAGTATTTCATACGAAATCTACCTAAAATATACAATTGTTTTAAGGGTGTTCTTAAATCAAAAAGGGCAACTTTGTGACATAAATTTTAATTTATTTTTGTTCGGAAATGCATGAAACTAGCAGGTATTGTCAGAAACTATCTAATCGCACTCATCCCCCTCTTTTTTTGGCAAATTCAATACATATTTCAGAACAATGCGTCAGAATTGGCGTTTTGAAACGCCTTTCCGGGCGAAAGTAGAAAAAACAATCTTACAATGGGAGAAAAACGTGTGATCACGTGGTCGAAATCGCTTATAACTCGATGGGTAATTTAATTACCATGAAATGATAATTAAATGGCTAATGGTAATGGGCAACTTCGTTTCGAAATCGCTTCCTTAATGAGGCCTTCCGATTTTGTGTCTTTCTATTTGTAAATTTGTCAAAACATTTTGCGCTTGTTGAGCAGAGCAGTTGAGAACAGCCTTAGATACAAATTTATTTAGGTTTAAGGTAAAGCAATCTGAATTACAATTCGGCTCGTAAGATCTCATATCAATTTTGTGCTGTACAAATGTCTGACAATTTGAAGCCCCTTATTAATTCTGAATGTTGTAGTTTTTTGACAAAATGAAAGAACACTGAAAATTGTGCTTTAAAATCATGTATATTTTAAGCTTTTAAAGGTTGAAAATGGTCTTTTAAAAATTTCGTTAAGTCCCGAAACTCTTTAACCTCTTAGCTGATCAATATTTTTGTAAAAAAATAAAATGATGCCCATTTTTTTTCATGTTTTTCACAAAATTTATAGTTTTTTTTTCACTGGTTTTTCATAACAAAACTACAGTTTGGCTGACTGACACTTGACTTATTGAATAATGTTTGGATTAAATAATGCAAAGTTTACAGTCAAAAATTACTGGTGAATATAATAAATCAGGATTAGAATATGGATGCCCGTACATGGTACGGACAAATCATGATTGGCAAAAACACGTTGCCTATATGACATACGGGCAAATCAAGGAAGCGGTTAATTTTTCATACAACACTGAGCTCGATTAGGGAAACTTCATTGACATTTTTTTATGCTTGATATAAAACGCGAGCTAGTGAATTTGTTGAAAAATATATAATTTTTAATCTGTTTCATTTTTAAGATATGGCAACAAAAATAAATAAAACCTTTTCTAAATCATCTTTTTACAATTTTTAAATTGATTTTTCAACGTATTAGCATAATTCAATGAGAAATTATTTCTTAAATGAATTTTATTTTATTAAAGTATTTATTTTATTTATTTTATCATTTTTTATTACGCATTTTTTAAATTATAAACTACTACACTTTTAATTTTTTTATTTATATTTACTATTTTTTAAGGTTTAATATCTTTCGTTTTTGAAGTTTCAACATCCAGTTGATTTACTTTAGTGAGTGTTAGCTTGATTACATTGTTGTTTTAATTCGTTCACAATTGTATGATACATAAGATAGACAGAGGGGAGAGGGACGAGAGGAAATATCTTAAAAAAAAAAAAAAAATCCGATGCCAATTTTATGTATGAATAAATAATTATAAAATGACATTAAATTCTACCAATGTGTTTAATATTTTTGTATTGGAAAAAAAAAATAAAATTCGGTAAAATTGTTTAATATTTTGCAATAATCAGTTAAATTTAATCAACTAATGAATTTCTGAAAGCAATTTCGTATAATTTTAAATGAAAATGTCATTTATAATTATCGAGTTGTTCTTTTAAAAAATCGGTAATAATTCTTTTAAATTACAAAAACTTTGCATGAACTGCGATCTAACAAATACATATTTTACATGATGTTTCTGATGAATTCTTATAAGCCTGCTTATCTTGTATAAAGTGAGATGGACAAAACTTTTTCGGATCTCTAAAAGAACAAGTTGGAAACTGCACGTCAAACGTAGCAAATGAGGTGCATCCATACTAGCAGTTTTAAAAATATTCAGATCTTAGTCTAATAGTAGAGAGGAACTGGGGCACATTGACACATGGAGCACATTGATACACCCCCTCTACTGCTCACAGGGTCATTATAGGAAGTTTCATAGCAGTTCCAAAATGTGAAGCTAGTGTACACAACAACATACAGAATGTCTTGGCATGATTCAGTTAGTTTGTTGAAATGGGACGGGTAACTTGTTGTTTTTGTAGGCCAAAAGTAAATTTGAGTTGTACAATTTCAATGGTATTATACAACTGTTCCAGCATTTTCAACCGAAAAAATACTCTCCCTAGCAAGTAAAGCTACAACTTATCAGTTCTTCATTCTTTATTGTTAAGTAAATTATAAAGTGTTGGATTTGAGACTCGTTTTATTCAAAATGGCTGTATGGGGCACATTGATACAGTCTATGTCGGGGCACATTGATACAACATAAATCCTTTTCTAGTTCATTTTTTCATTACCTTTTATTATTTTTCTTATCCAACTTAATCCAACCATTTTTCGTCAAAAATTTCTAATATGGATTTTTTTGAAGTGAAATAGCTCTTATTTTTTATATGAGAGCATTTTATAGTATTTTTGCTAACGGAAGACGTATGAATTTATCCAACGTCTAGTGCTAGTTGAACTAACAAGAGGAAAAAACGGCGGCCTGGAAAATCTCGAATTTATACGGATTTTCCAGAGAAAAAAGTATTTTCGAGATGAGAAATGTTAAGTTAGAGAAACAACCTGCAGCACAGCAAAGGACAATTATATTAAAAACAGAATTTTTAATATAATTATACTTTATTTTCTGTTTATAAGCCGATTTATAAACAGAAAACCTGTTATCTTTTAGATCTTTCCGAAGAAAGAAGATAATGCTGGGTTGAAGTTCCAGATATGACAAAGTTATACCACAGCCAAAAATCAGACAAGGAACAGCCAAAACATCAAGTCATTATTCATTTAATTTTGATTGCTTTAATATTATAAATAAATTGTGAGTGATTTTAACTTCTATAAATAAATATAAAATGCTTTGCTAACTAATTTTCTATGAAAAATGTGCATTGGTGTTATTTTGTATCCATTTTTCCAAAACATATCAAAGTATCCTATTAGGTGTATCAATCTGCCCCGGGGACAAATGACTTTTTTTTTATTTTTTTTTTTAAATTATACAAAAAATATTATATAAAACAACGATCGTACATTTTTATAACACACTAAACAAGTTTTGCTGACACCACATGGAAAAATAACTTGAAATTTCTACTTTCTGGACACCAAAAAAATTCTTAGAAAAAAACTGTATCAATGTGCCCCAGTTCCCTCTATACACAACTTCGAATACAGTATAGCGGCCAAAATCTTTTGTGTATCCCTGTAAACACTATCTGATTTCTACTATACAGGAAGCAAGTTCTAGTAAACCTCAGCAACATATACCAATTTTATAAAATGTGAATTTGTTTAATAGTATTAAAACGCGATCCAAATAGTCTTTTCCCCTATATTATTGTGTAAAGGAATAATTTTGAATGACTCTGTAAATTAATATAAAATATTCTTTGTACCACAGATTGTGCAGAATGCCTTTTTTAGTGTATACTTCATAAATACATATCACAGTTCTATTATGTTCGAAAGAGATATCATTAAAATGCACTTGAAACTGTTTTTTTAACATTGACCGTAATGTAACGTAATGACTTTGATTGTCCCTGTAATTAAACTATTCATACAATTGCACAAAATTTGAAATAACGCGACAAAATTATACAAAAATTATATGTAATAAATTTCAAACGACTCAGTGGAGGAGTTTTTGGTCTGTTATATGCAGAGAGACGGACGGACTGTACGACGACTATAGATGCTTACGTATTAATTACAAACGCACCTAAAAATACAGATAATACACGTAGTACAACGACAGTAAGAAATTTCATATCTAACTGCTATATGGGTATAAGATGAGATTTTCCGTTTTTCGATTTAGAAACTTTAAAATCAAATTTGATATTCGTGCTTCTTTTTCTATTGAAAAAAGAAGCGATTTTATTAGTGTTATTATTTTTGTTTAAATAAATGAATTTTAGAAAAATGTTAATTTTTATGTTACAATTCAGCATTTTAATATTTTTCTTCTGTAAAAAATCTGTTTTTAAAAATATGTAAATGAACGAATCTCTCCTCTAAATAAAGAATAAAAAAGAAATTATTTGAAATAGTACCGTGAATTATGGAGATAATGCATTCAAGAAACATGAAAGCACCGAGAATAAAAAATGACCACATATTTGAAGAGATTGAAAAACAAAAATTAAATTGAAAACTCAGATTGAATTTAAATTACTCCAAATGTGGTTAAATAGTTGAAAATTATATAATTTTCATTTTACAATTTTATAAATCCCATTTCAATAAGATATCAAAAAGGCGCCTTTTGTATTTTTTTTCATTTGACATTTTTAAATTTCTGGAAAATGCGAATTATTTATTTTTTCAATAAACGTTATATCCGCTTAAAAGACAATGCATTATTTACTACAATTTTTAACTATTCTACAAAACACAAAATTGCAAAAATTTGTGCACTCAAATATTTTGATAATATTTCGATTGCAACAACATTTGATTAAGTGGAACAATGTTTTCTTAATTTGCAATTAGGGACCATTTAAATATAAGGTAAGCATATTTTTAGACATTTTGTAAGACATCTTCCTCCCTCTTGTGAGGAAAAATAAACAAATGCTAGATTTACCTTCCCTTTGCTTTTGTAAGATTTTAACATATTCTAACATCAGCACTGTTTGCCATAAAAAAATTACAGTTAGCGATAAATTACATATTAGTCCAACAAATTTATTCATAAATAAACATATAGGGGTTGTGGTATTGAAGGAAAACGCAATTAGTTTAATATGCTGTTACTTATTGCATTGAACAATTTATTGAATACAAAATGGTTTTAATATATTGTTACTTATTGCACTCAGAAAAAAAAAAAAACTAAGAAGTACAACAGCCCTAACTTTTTTAGGCATATAATTAAAACTTTTAACAAGAATCTTAGGAAAATTACGTGTTCACATTCACATTTCTAGTTTAATATCCAAGATCTTTGAATCCATGTTTCTGCATTGTCTATTATTGTGTTTTCAATATAATGGTGAGCTAGAATGTTCCTCGTTTCCAGTCCTTGTTTAGTCCATATATTTTTTTTCAAGTCGTTCAACATCCGCAGAACGCTCATCCAAATCATTCTCTTTTGTTTTTTGTCATTAATTTATAATTGCTTGATTGTCTAATGCTTAAGAATTCCTCCTCTTCTCCAAAGTCAGAAAAAATAAGCAGACAATGCCCTTCGCCTCTTTATTGCTTACGTAATATTTAAACAACTTCTTAGTATCAATAAAGTACATTGTATGAAAAAATGTTTTTAAACCCCTTCAAAAAAGTTTCTTATTATTTAAAGATAGTTTTCAAAAAGTAAAATTATTAACTATTTTACTTATTAATTATTTTATGCGAAACAAGATTGTGAAATTTTGTAAGATTTGTAGGAAATATTCTAATAATTGAAACAAAATTTAATTTAAAATGAATTAATCTTTCTTGTTTACGATTATTGTAACGATTTTGAATGCTCTATTCATACTCAAATAAACATTTTCAACTGTGTAATTGAGTTTATTATGCATACAAGAATAACAAAATCATTTTAATTTTAATGATAATGATATTATTTTATCAAGTTTTCCTGTAAAACATGCAGATGTTTACTTGTTAAAAATAAATCCGTAAATTCACGGTAAAACTACTGGCAGGAAAGTTGCTGGACTTTTTCATTCCATTAGTAGATATTCCGTTTTAGGGAATAAAAGAAGGAAAAACTCCGTTTGAAGAAGCGGTAACTTTCCGTTGTAAAGTTGGTATAAAGTTGGTATTATAAAGGTGGTAAGAAATATTATAATATGAACTTCAAAATGTTCAGGTTTACTTAGAAGGCGATTAAAATATTATCGCCATCTTTCTGCATTATCTGTATTAACATGCATACAGATGTTAATAGTTAATTTTATTTAAAAACATCTTTGTGCTTTCAAATCTTTCATGAGGCTCTTCCTCAGAGAAAACATTCTTTTATGAATAGAAATATATGATTCCGTTTAGTCTCGTTCATTTTCAAAACGGAATCATATATTTGTATTTATAAAAGAAAATATTCTCTGGGGAAGAGCCTCATGAAAAATTTGAAAGCACTAAGATGTTTTTAAATAAAATTAACTATTAACATCTATAGTTGATTATTTTAATCGCCTTTTAAGTAAACCCGAACATTTTAAATTTCATTTTCCACATTTTATGTTAAAAGCAAGACGAAAATTCATTCCGTCATACATTTTATATTTATTTAAATATTATAATATTTAATCTAAGTCAACAAATCAAGCCTAACAAAAGAGTCGGGATCTTTCATTGAGTTTTGTTTCATTTTTGTCCAGCAACATGCCAGTTTTGTAAACATTCAAAGTGAACTTGCTGCAGATAACGGAGTATCCCCGTTTGTTGGTTCCATCTCCGTCCGTTTTGTTACTTCCAAGAAATATGATGAGATTTTTTGATTTTTAACGGAAAATGCCCCTTTGGCGTGAAAAGGGACTTTTTGTGTGAAATTCAGGTTAAAAAATATCCATGAATTTCAAATATATATATATATATATATATACATAGAAACAAAAAACTAAAAAAGAACATTACTCTTTACGAAATATTTTGATACATTCTAAAAAAGACAGATGCTTCTTAATTTTCGAAAATGTGCTACATGCACGAACGAAATTGCACAACAACTTCTTCTGAGTCACCCAAGCTTCCGAAAAACGATTCTTTAGAAACCTCACGAAAGAAATTTAAGGTTTTTCTCAACTTCTCCTCTCAAAAAGCGCAAAACGTTTTGACACTTTTACAAATTCATTTTTTAACACAAAGACATATAACTGGAAAGACTCACTATGGAAGAGATTTCGAATCGAACTTAATTTTCGATTTTATAATAATTATTTTTTATATTTATATTATCTTAAATATAATTTTATAATAAGACCTGTCAAGTTATAAGCGATTTCGATCACGTGATCACGCGTTTATTTACTGCTTTTCGACCGGTTTTTCCGCTTTCATTGGAAAATGCTGTTCAAACCACCAACTTTAACGGCTTTTTCTGAAAAGTTTATTGCGTTTACAAAAAAAAAAAAAAAAAAAAAAAAAAAAAAACTGAGTGTGATTACATAGTTTCTGAATAGCAACACCAGCTAGTTTCATGCATTTCTGAACAAAAATAAATTAAAACTTATGTTACAAAGTTGCCCTTTTTGATTTAAGAACACCCTTAAAGACGAAAGAAAGATTTTTTTTAATAAAGTATAGAAATGGCATTTGAACACAATTTAACATTACAAATTGGATTCATTTCAATTAAAAAAAAATAGTTTATATGAATTATCATTGACATTACGATAAAACCACTGAGAAATTTGATCAAAAGATATTCAACGAAGTTCCATGATGCATAATAAATATTGATAACGTTTTACATATATTTTTTCAGATGTAAATTATTTTAACCTATTCGGTCCCTGGGTCACCAAATTTGAAACCCAGTTTTGTCCCATTTTAATAATGATTCTAAATTATATATAATTGCAAAATCGATATCAGAATGATATGTTTCGAAGACTGAAATTCGAGCTAATGCATATAAAATAAAAATCTTGGTCTGAAGTCAAATAAGAGAAGAAATAATAATAATAATAATAATAATAATAATAATAATAATAATAATAATAATAATAATAATAATAATAATAATAATAACCTTGATATATATTTTGCGTTTAACGTTCTTAGAATAAATTTTTGTTTGCTTCTTTCATCATCCATTTGATGTATTAAAATACCACAAGTCTACATTATATAAAATGTCGTCATTGGAATACCTCCAACAATGTGATCAAATCATGACACAGCTAACGAACACTCTGATTGGAGGATCTTAATACTCCAATTGGAGTGATCCATAGCATAGCATAGTTAATTACACACGTAAGTGAAAATCTAACAGTTTTTGCAGAACATTTACATGTTAAAATAGTTTGGAAAGAAAAGGCAAAATCACAAAATGTCTGAACTACAACTAGAACTTTCCTTTCATTATCCAATCATTTTTCTCTATTTTTGATTTAGTTTAAATTGTTGATTTATCAATAAAAAGGAAAGAATGTAGATTGCAATGGGTGCAAAAATTTCTAAATCAATCATGCATTGTGAATTGAAATCAAAAGATGTCAGGATTTTTAAAAATTAAAATGCGTAATTACATCGTTCAACTTGTGTATTCAGATTAAAAGAAATATCAATATTTTCATAAGATTCAAAAATAAAAATAAATAAAATTAATGTTGAATTTTTGACATCAAGTAAAACTAATTAGTGAATTGTTTAGAAAAAAAAAATTTCACAGTTCTTATGTATAATTAAAGTATAACATATATTATTAATATTTTTAATCTTTATTAAAGAAAAGGCTCGACTAGCAAATTTTTGCGTCCAGTACACTTTCAGTTTTTCGTGATACTTTCGATTGGTTAATTGGCTTATACTAGATTTTTCCCATTTTATTTACATTTATCTGAAAAGTGTCAATTAAAAAAATGAAAAGCGGTACCAGGAAAAAAATATCTTATTTATTGAAGTGTGCTTTAACCACTTATTTAATCAATATTTTTGAAAAAAAAAAATCCTTTTTATTTTTAAATGTTTATTTATTTATTTATTTATCTTTCATGTCTTCTGCAGAATTTTTAATCACCTGTTTTTCAAAACAGGCGCGTAATCAAAATTTTCGTGATTGAATCAGAAAAATGCTCTGATTAAATAACGCAAAATTTACAGTAAAGTTTTATTTGTGAGAATAATAAGTTATGATTGCAATATGAATGCCCGTACGTGGCACAGGCAAATCATGATTGGCGAAAACACGTTGAACGTACGACGTACGGGCAAAACAGGGAATCATTTAAACATATGTTGAAGTATATTTTTGTCATTTCATCGTATTAGTATCTCACTATATCAAAATTTTCTCCAAAACTATTATTGTTTTCATAATAGAAATTTAGATGAGACTAGGAAAAATTATCTGCCCCTTAAAAATTTCGAGCCCATGGATCAGGCATATAGGATGCCCATGAGATAGTTTGATCATGTTAAGGTAATTTTTCTTAAAAAGTAGAAAATTATTATTATTTTTAACACTTTCCAACAAAGTTGAAAAGTGTTTATGCATTCGGTTTGTCTGTCCGCGCTCTAACTCTCGTAAATATATACTCGAATTGCTCTGAAATTTTTACATGTTATTGATGTTTACTCTAGCACGTACCCTATTGAAAACGAAGTTTCTACTATGATTAGTTTATTTACAGGGATAGTCAAAAGTTTTCCGATACATTACGGCCAATGGGAAAAAATCGTTTCAAATGAATTTTAAAGGTGTTACACCCTGTTAACCTTATTCAAATTCACATGGATTCGCAAAGTGTACTAAAATACGCATTCTGTAAAATATGCTGTCAAAATAATAGTTATTATTTATTTACAGGGCCACTTAAAATAATTCCATTACACAATAATAAAGGAGGGAATTGTTTGCGACATATTTTAATAATGTTAAACGGTTTCAAGTACCATAAAATAGATATACGCGGCTGAGACTTAATATTAAACGCATAATATGAAGTGCATGGCTTTTACAGGGACACACAAAATATTTCAAGCCGAATTTTTATCCGAAATACTGTGTATTATCGATTATAGCTGATGGATGGTTGAAATGCATTTTCATTTATGATATCCGCTTTTAAGTTTTACAAAATGTCTGCAAATTATATGGTGTATATAAATGTTATAGTTGATATACAGGGTAACACAAAAGAGCTCATAAAGATTACTGAATAAGAGAGCAATTGACTTAAAGGTATAGTTATGCATTTTTAAGTTGAACTGCTTTCAGTTTACTAAGAAATGTTTGTAGAATATAGATAAAATTATATACAGGGTCACGCAAAGAATTAGCTACATGGTCATCCATATGTGATAATTTCTGGAAATGTGATTTAAGTAGCTTTAAGAATGTGTTTCTTTGAACTAAATTTTAACAAAATACTGGCGTGTAGTAAAGATACTGGATAAATTAGAGGGCTGAAAAAAAGTATTGAAGTATTTTCCAACTATTAGAATAAAGTTCTGCAGGAGAAATATCAGCCAGTTAGGCATTTTCTTGCTAAACTAAATTTTCCCATTATATTGTATATATATATCAACCGACGGGTCAAATATAGGGCTGTTCAAAAGTATTTCAATACATATTTGGTTATGGACAGTAGTATCTTATTTCCCTAAATAACAAAGTTTTGTTAAAGATTTCAGGAAGCGTTGGAAAGTGTTTCATAATCTATGCTTAAAGCATGATTTTTCTTACTTGTTTTTTTCCTGAGCCGAGTAACTTTTAAGACGAGAAAACGCAAGTTGATTTCTAGTGACTTCATTTTCACATTTTATTTTTCAACTTTGTTGAAATATTAGGCAATTAAAAATTAAAGATATTTCATATTATCAAGTATAATAAAATGAAATAAAATAACTGAAAAATAAACATATTCGAAGCATTTATAACAAAATAGAAATATAACCTAAAATAGATAGAATTGTAAGTAAGAAAATTCATCTGATTCAGTAAAAATAAATCAATTTTCTCTTTCTCACGAAATAATTTTTCCTGCTGAAAAACAACATTTATAGCTGTTATAGAAAAGTATCCAAATTTTAGAATCTTTAAAATTAATTACATTAATTTCGTTTGCATTTTGTAAAATATAGAAGAGTTATTTAAACAAATAAAAAATTCAGTTCAGATAATTTAGAATTTTATGTAGAATAATTTACATTTTCAGCTACATATGTATATATTTATGCAAAGTCCTTAAATTTTTCTATCGAATTTCAAGTAATATTTTATTTGTGCTTTCTAATATAAAATAATAATTCTATTTTTGGATTTCAAAAGCAACGTTTTAAAAACTGTATTATTATTATACACATCGATTTAAGTATTTTATCTTTAATAAATCTATCGATTAAACTGATTATTACATTAGTTAATTTTTTAATATTTTAAAATATAAATGAAATGAAATTTATTCGAGATAACTTAAAATCCCCCCCCCCTCTCCCATTACTTTAAATAATTTTTGCCTGTAAAAAAAAAAAAAAAAAAAAAAAAAAAAAAAAAAAAAAAAAAACTGAAATTCTGTTACATTAAATGTTACGTTTCATTTTTTAAATACTTTAATAGCATTTAAATAATTTATAACTAGCCAAAGAAATTTTTAAAAGTCTGTAAAATTCAAGTATTAGATATGGTATATTTTTTAAAACACTGCACACTAATTTAAAAAGAGTTTTAATATCGCGTAAATGTCAATAATAGTAATAATAATAATAATAATAATAATAATAATAACAAATAATAATAATAATAGCTTTGAATAATTAAGCTAAGGATCAATTTGTTCATTAAAACACGGAATAAAACTTAATTATTCATTTGGTCATTAAATACATGATAAATCAAAGTATAATCGTTAAAATAGTTAAAAATGAAATGCTAAACGAGTTTATTTACAATTAATCGTTTACTGCTTTGACAGGTGTTGCACTTATTTTCAACTCTGACCATTTTGTCATCAGTTAAGATTTCGGCTCGATTATGTTTTCTTGCCGAATGACAGCTGCAGCTGTAAAACAACATTTACAGTTTAAACGGTTTGACGATACTTCTACTAAATCCGATAAGCTAGTCAATTGTCAGATATTTTTCCATAAATAATTCTTTCATTTTGTAAAGATTTGATTGCATTTTAAATTTTAAATTATTTTACAATTTAAATTTTATAACATCAATAATTTAAACACAAACTGTCTTTTAAATTTTGTTTTATTTACTATTTATAATGCATTGCCCAGTTATTTGTATAACATTAAAATATTTTAGTTGCACATTATTAGCTGTTTCTTGACTGTACATTGCAAAATTTAGTTAGCAATTTTTTGTTCTTAATTCTATTTTTATTTTTATTTTTTTTTTTAGTAATTTTTAAAAATATTTTATTACCTCCAACAATGTAAAAAAATAAAATAAAATAAAACGTGGAACTGTGAATCTAAGTATCAGTTTGTGCCCAGTAAAACAGATAATAAAATTTATGTAATTATTTAGTTAATATTGTTGTAATTGTTTAGTTAACAATATACTAATTAGTTAAGATATAATGATTAAGTTGTTAGCATATAAAATTTCAGAAGCCTTCTCTACCAAAAAATCGTTTACTATTTTAATTATGTTGCTATTATTTTTAACATTATACTATTTTATCTTTGTATTTAAAGTTTCGCTTTATTCCACAGTGGGTGTTGCGGTTTAAAAAATAATTTTACATTTAAAACTATACGTTTAATACTTTTAACCAAATTACTTTTTTTATTTCCTAATACGAATAGTTCTTTCATTTTATTTTTATGTTTTGTTTCATGCTAAAAAATAAACCTTACAAATTATTCAACTATTATTGACAGCAAAATACATTTGATGTTGTCTTTTTTTTTTTTCGTCATTTTTTAAGGTTAGAACTATTTAGTTGCATATTGTTGCACATATATTTAATTTAATGAAATTGATTGTAAAAAACTAGAAAATTTAAGATTTTTTATGCAATAATTTTGTTAAATTTAATTCTTAAAAAAAGAAGGGATGAAAAAAGGCTTTATGTCCTATAAAAATTTATAAAATCTTCGGAATAATCAATCTAAATATCATGTGTGAAAAAAAATGTTATGAGACATCTTTAATTACCTTTGAAATATAGTAAATATTTAGTGATTAACCTTGTGAAATATAAAATTTTAAAAGAATTTCTTTAATAATGGGGTATTTATTGTAATTTTGCATGTTACAGTTGCTTTTATCTGATTAAATTGTATTCTCCTGTTCAAATTTCTTTTTCAAAATTATTACTATAATTGTAAAATAATATTTATTGGATAAATGATGCGTTTTTTATATTTACTACAATTTGATTTTTACAAATTTCTTATTTTCAACAATAATTCATTATTTAATTTGTTTAATATTTATAGGAGTTGCTGCATATTATAAAAAGATTTTTATTAAAAGATTATATTATCAGTTATTTTGGTAGTTATGAGTAATGAAAAATATTACATAGTTCTACTACATTAATTACTTGCGTTGTAATGTTTTAAAAGAGTTGTAAGTTTGCAACGTAATTGTTGCAGAAAATTAACTATATATTTTAAACTAATGAAATAATTAAAATAATATTGAAAAATTTGTGACTGTTTAATACTTAAATGAATTGTTAAATATTATAAAATGTCTCTTATGTTTTGCATTTTAAAATGTTAAAATATTATAAAATCAGTTGTTTTGACAGACATTAATTCTAAAAATATTAAATGCTGTTGCATCAACTATTTATGCTGTAGTATTTTAAGATCTCGTATAAATTTCCAAAATACTAGTTGCAGATAACTAAATATACTTTTATACCAATAAAATAATTAAAATAATATTTAAAAATTTAAATTTTAAATAACATTATTTATTTTTTTTATTCTACAGGGGGGGGGGGGATACGCTAATCTACGGTCAGGTTTAAAAAAAAGAACGTTCGGAGCAATCAAAGTATTAATTTGTATTCATTAAAACGCATTAAAAATTTATTTGATTAATTATCAATAAAGCATATTAAAAAATGTTGAAATTAATGAGATAATAAATTTAAAAAGCCTGTTTAGTTACGATATATTTCATACATTTATTTATGCTACAGTTATTTTTAACTCAAGCCGTGTTATTGCCATATAGCTTTGAATATGATTTTTCTTGCACAATGATTACAACTGTTATAAAACGACATTTACAGGTTAAGCCGCATATTCTGCTTTATTCTTTGACTTTGTAAAAAATTATTTCATTTTATAAACGCCGTTGTATTTTATGCTACAAGATATTTTAATAGTTTAACCTCATATTACCAATTATCTTAACTAATATATAATATATATGCATAAAAATATATACATACATATAAGCAAATGCTTCTGTATTAACTACCGTAATTTCGGGTGTATAAGCCGCAGATCAAACAATTCTTTTTCGACACAGAAATTTTTAAGAAACAAATATAACTATTTAGATCGCCGTAAATATTTGTCTTCAATCACTAAATAAAATTTCTGGGTCAAAAAAGAATTGTTTGATCCGCGGCTTATACACCCGAAATTACGGTATCTATGTTGCAGTATTTTTTTTAAATGTACATAAAACTGAAACTGTAAGCTAAACCTTAAATGGCTGGTTTTTCAAAAATTAATTTAAAAATGTTTTGGGGCTTTTATTTCTTAAATAAATGATATTTTGTTTTAATTGTGGTTCACAGTTAAAAAATGTTTGTTGTCAATCAGCAAAACTGGGCTTTAATTGAAAAAATAATTTTAACTTGATACATTTTTATGATTTTAAATACATACGAATTTTAAGAATTATGATAAGGAAAAAAATTAGATGCTCTCTGTAGAACAAAACACGTTATTTCGGAACTCCCAAACAAAACAAAACGCTCATATAGCAACAATTAAAAATCAAGTCTATCCTTATTCTTGAAAAATACTAGTGGTGTCATATGCATATTGAACAGTAATTAAATAATATTTTCAGAATGTATTTTATTCGCAACATTAAGCATTAGAGCTTTAATATTATTCCAATAATACTTTGAAGACTACAGTTGAGCAGTTTGCGGAAAGATAGCACACAGCATCTATGGGTTGAAAAAATATTTTTAAAATGCAATATAATTCCATATTTCCCAAAAAGGGTGGTTTTAATGGATTTTTTAATGTTATTTTTATATTTGATTCATATTACTTAAATATTCCCCTGTTTCTCAAAATTAGATCTTTTCTAGAATACATTGAATCAAATAATCTACTTATATTGCATGCCATTATATATATATATATATATATATATATATATATATATATATATATATATATATATATATATATATATATATATATATATATATATATATACACTATATTGCCATTGATTATGGGACACTTGCGATTTTAGACATTTTACTAAATATCTAGAAAAATACATGAGGAATCATCTCGAAACTCTTAGTGTATAAATATAATAGTATACGTCATACATCTCCGTGAAGATTTTTTACCGAAACGCCATAGGGGACCGTCAACAAATAAAAAAAAATGAATATCTTTTGAATAACCCTGTCAAAACTAATGTAGCAAAAGCGCTCAAACTCTAGATTATGATTGAATGCCTTATTGTAATACACTGTGTTCATTTTTATGCAAATAGCATGCACACTCGCAGAGTAATTAAGGTTTTTATAAAAATGGTCCCAAATTTTTCCAAGTTTTTCCATTATAATTTTCAGAGTTCTTAATATAAAATAATATTTTTTTCAGAAAATATGACAAACAGCATTGCACACAGTACCCTGTAATCAGAATTAAAAAATAATAAAAATTGTATGAAAAATGAGTAGGTTTACTATATAATTTTTTACTGCGCATGCGTCAAAGATATCAAAATTTTATTTGCATATTATGTTAGCTAAATGCATAGAGCAACTTTTGTAAAAGTCTCAAAATCATAGCTTGAAAATTCTGAAAGTAATCGTCTATAGAAAAAGGACAAAATCCATTGTTTCCAAAATGAAGCAAAAAAATGAGGGATTTTATCCAAATGCAGTAGTACATCCCATATTTTGTATTCTATATTGACACTAATCAATGAATATATGGATACAACCCCTCTTGTTTTTGCTTCATTTTGAGAATAACGGATTTTCGACTTATTCAATTGACGATTATTGTCAGAATTTTCAAGTTATGATTTTGTGACTTTCACAAAAGTTGCTCCATACATTTAGCTAACATAATATGCAAATGAAATTTTGATATCGTTGACGCATGCGCAGTAAAAAATTATTTAGTAAACAAACTCATTTTTTATACAATTTTCATTATTTTTTAATTCTGATTACAGGGTACTAAGTGCAATGTTGTTTGTCATATTTTCTAAAAAAAATAATATTTTATATTAAAAACTCTGAAAATTATAAGAAAAAAACTTGGAAAAATTTGGGATCATTTTTATAAAAACTTTAATTATTCTGCAAGTGTGCATGCTATTTGCATAAAAATGAACACAGTGTATTACAATAAGGCATTCAATCATAATCTAGAGTTTGAGCGCTTCTGCTACATTAGTTTTGACAGGGTTATTCAAAAGATATTCATTCTTTTTTAATTTGTTGACGGTCCCCTTTGGAGTTTCGGGAAAAAAATCTTCACGGAGGAGTATGACGTATGCTATTATATTTATACACTAAGAGTTTCGAGATGATTCCTCATGTATTTTCTAGATATTTAGTAAAATGTCTAAAATCGCAAGTGTCCCATAATCAATGGCAATATAGTGTATATATATATATATATATATATATATATATATAACCATTTTATAATACTACAAATCAACATCTACAACGAATATAGAATAACCCAATATAACAAACTTAAACTATAGACAAGACAATCAAATAGAATTAGCAATAGCGGAACAAAGACAAATAAAATTGTAGTTTGTGTTACGTGGCTCACTTTCAAGTTCAATGTCACGCAGTCACAAAAAATTGCAATTAATTTCTAAGGTAGAAATCAAAGTAAATGCCTTAATGCATAATTTTCTACCATTGCCTGATTAATCATAACAATAACAACGACAAAAAATCCACACGTCAATAAACCAGGACATGTAAAACGATATACAAACTGATTCATTCAATGAAATATGTGCATAAAATGTTTTTACCAAGGAAAATGAAAATACATATTTCTAGACTCCTTATTTTTGGGAAACTCAGCAGTTACATATTATTAAATAGATTTTAAAACTAACGAAATAATTAAAATCATAATGAAAATTTTCAGTTTTAAGTAACAGTAACTATTTTTTTTTTTTTTTTTTTATAAGTAGAGAAATGCGCTAATGTCATATAAAATGGGCAAGAGAATGTCCGGAATAATCAAAGTATTTATTTTTATTCATTAAATTGAGTAAAAAAATATCTTTGGTTAATTACCTATTAAACATATTAAATAGTGTTTAAGTTAGAAATATTAAATTTAAAAAGCGTTGTTTAGTAATAACTTATTTCATACATTTATTTATGTTACAAATGTTTTTAACTCAAGCCATTGCAATCCCTACCATATACAGCGTTAAATATGATTTTTCTTGCAAAATGATTACTGCTGTTGTAAAACAACATTTACAGGTTAAAAGCCGTATCTAAGGCTTGACCAAATCAGTTCTTTAAATAATTTGGTTTAGATAATTAATTAATTAACTAAAATAAAAATTAATTAAGACTGTTCTTTAAATAAAATTAACTTAATTAGTTAATTAACTGATTGGATATTTTTTAAATAATTTAATAATAAAAAAATTTGTCTTTATGAAAAATAGTTTCATTTTGTAAATTGCTTTTGTGCTTTACACTACAAGATATTCTAATAATTTAACTTCATAATATCAGTTATTTTAACAATTATTATTTATAAAAAAAAAAATAGAAAATATTGCTGCATTAGCAATTTATGTGAAATGTAAAAAAAAAAAAAAAAAAAAAAAAAAAAAAAAAAAAAAAAATGTATAAAAAATTGAAACTGTAGGTTAAACAAATGTTTTAAAAATTGCAGTACATACCATAGGTCTCCAAAATCATGGTTTTAATGGAAAATTTATAGTTCAACTTATAAAAAAATATTATTATATTGTATATACATTACTTATATATGACCCTGTTTCTTAATGTATATTTACGAAGTACATTGAAGCAAATAATCTATTTATAGTGTATGCCGTTATACATATATATAATAGATTCCTTTATTTCTTTATTTTTTTTTGGGGGGGGGGAGGGGAGAACTGGCAGTTGAATATTAATAATATAGTTTTAAACTAACGAAATAATTAAAATAATATTGAAAATTTTCAGTTTTAAATAAAATAGCTATTTTCTTTTCATTGCATAGGGGTACAAATGAGCTAATGACATTGATAATGAAAAAGAGAATGCTCGGAATAATCAAAGTACTAAATTGTATTCTTAAAAATATGTAACGAAATTTTTTTGATTGACTACCTATAAAACATATTAACAGAGATTAAGTTAGTAAAATATCTAATTTAAAAAAATCTTGTTTAGTAATGAAACATTTCATAGCGATCACTATTTATGTTGCAACTGTTTTTATCTCAAGCCATGGTATTGCTATACCATATACAAACCGTTGAAAATGAATTTTCTTGCAAAGTGATTAATGCTGTTGTAAAGCAACATTTACAGTTAAAAGACGCACAGTTTGCTGTCGCCAAATCAACACTTTAAATTGTTTTTGTGATTTATTTATTTTTTTATTTTTAAAATTTATGTAAATTGTTATTGTATTTTACATTACAAGATATTCTAATAATTTAGTCTCATAAAATCAGTTATTTTAATAATTGTTATAAAAAACAGTTATTTATTTTATAATGTTTAAATATTTGCAAAATTGCAACAATAAGTTAAGGAGACACAGAACTTTGAAACAACCCCTTCTGTTTTGAATAATATTGTAATATATGTGATAGCACAATACTTAATACTAAAAATGAAATAAAATTAAAAAAATAATTGTTAATCTGTTTAGTTTACTAAAATTTAAACCTTTTTTAATTAACTTTTTTAAAATTCATACTAAATTTATAAATATGGATATTTTGACTTCGATGTTTTTCCACATTCATTAGAATATACTACATAAAACTATGCATGTATTTTTAGATATATGGGAGTTTACATTTAATATGAATTTTTTTTCTCTCGTGTATATTAAAAAAATTCAAACACATTCAAACAATAAAAAAAATAGAAACTCTCAATTTAAATAAAAAAAACTATAAACTGGAATGTTAAATCTATACACAAAAATTTTAACTATCCCATGGAGAACAAGTAACAAACAAATAAATAAATAAAAATAAAACTGCTGTTTAAATTAGCAAAAAAGCCTTAGTGTCTATCGAACAAGCAATTTATAAAAATATGAACGGGATGAAAAATCAGTTTAACGTTTTCATTTGTTCTTGCGATATAACTGTCACATAGGTAAAAATGAGGTGTTAAAATATCTACAACTAAAGAAGCTTTCTCTTAATATTAAAAAAAGAAAATCGATATTTCGACCAATTTCAAGATACTGTGTTCCCCACAAACAACTATTTCAAAAACTGCAGCATAATACCATGTGTCTCGAAAACGAGATTATTAAAGAAAAAAATTGCTTTCTAAATAAACCCGATATTTGAGGTCATATAGTTGCATATTATTAAATATGCGTTTAAACTCATGAAGTAATTAAAATATTGGAAAATTTGATTTTTCGATTGCAGCAATGCATTTTAATTAACATTTTATGGGGGTGAAAGAATGCGCTATATCTTGTAAAATGAAAAATAAAATGTTCGGATAAATGAAAGTTTAATTAATGTTCATTGAAGCATAAAACGAAATTTCTTCATTTAATTAATTTATGTAACATAATGAATAGTATTTAAGTTTGTGAAACATCCAAATAAAAAGAACCTTGTTTGATACTGATAAGTTTAATACATTTACTTGTATTACACTTATTTTTTACTTAAGCATGATGTTATTGTCATATTTACAGTTCAGTTTTGTTGCAAAAAGGCTGCTGTTGTTGTAAAACAACATTTACAGGTTAAAAGAATTATATTCTGCCGTTGAACAAATCAGTTCTTTAATTTGTGTAAAATTCTTTCATTATTTAAGTTTTTAATTCGTTTCACACTGCAAGATATTCTATTAATTTAATACCATAGCATCAATTAGTCAAATAATTAAACTTTGTTTGATTTACTATTTTTCCAGCATTATTGAAAAATGTATATAATGCTATAAGAGGTTAATTGCATATAATTAAACATTTAAAATTTAACAAAATAAATAAAATTATTGTAAAAATATTTTTTGAAACAAAAGAAATTTTGTAATACTTCATTGTAATTTAAAATAATAATAATATTATTTTACATAATTTAAAAAATGGTAATAGTTTTTGGTTCTAACTATTTATTTGTATTTAATAAAACATAAAATCAAATTCTTTCATTTAATTAGCCATGGAGTAAACTAATTTTCTATTAATTCAATTAGTAAAATATTAAATGTTCATTTTTGTAATGAGATATTTATAGTATTGATTATTGTTACGGTTATCTTTAATTATTGTTATTTATTTATTTATTTATTGAGATAAATATATTTGAATGAGATTACATATATTCGAATTACTAAATCATTTTCAATTTATGTTTAAAACTATACAGAAACAAAATAGATGAAATAAAATGGAAAAATAAATAATCATGCATAAATAATACTTAGTTCACCGAACTATTTAACATATACAAATATTATTATTTTTTTAAAATCTTTTATTTATTTATTTATTCGTTTGTTTCCGTTTATAAACATGGTGTAAATATAAATATATTCTGCATATATTATATAATAGATTAAGTTATTAATTATAAAATACATTAGATATTACAGTAATTGTTCTTATTGTATGTTTTAAAACTCTTTTATATTTTTATGAAACTAATAAAAAAGTTGGAACATTAAGATAAAAAATAACACTTTTTGTTAATATTATTCTTACTCTTATTCTTCATCTTATTATTTTTTTTTTCATTTCATTTATTTTTTAATTGATCTTAAGCAATTTCACTTCGCACAAGCCGGAACTAATTGACTACAATAAATTTAATGATTTATTATGTAAAGAAATCTTTATTAAATTAACCGTAAAAATATTATTTGTTAATTTAGAAAAATGTGACATTTTTATAAGTATTGAGACATTTGTAGTCTGTTGTTACAAGTTTTCAATTTTTATTTACTTCTTTTCTTTTAAAACCATTGTCATTTATGTTTCTTACAAACTGACTACCTGTGTTGTAAAACAACATTTACAGGATATATGACAGCTTTTTAATACTTAGTAGTTTGTCACATTCACTGTGTTGTATCTATTAACCATATGTAAATAATTATAATTCGTTGCAACGATTTTCAAGCTTACATTTTTAATTCATTGGAAAATGTTTACATTTTTTTTTAAAATTTACTACACAAACAATTACTTTATTGATCATAATAATTAAGAAATTATTTATACAATTCGTTATTTTAGTAAAAATATGGTATTTAAAAAATATTCTATAAAATAAAAACATTTTAGCTTCATGTTATTATATATTTTTCCAATTTTTATGATAATAATAAAAAAATAAAAAGAAATTGAAAAAAATTAATTTTATAGTTAAAATTTAATTTTCTTGTAGTTTATTATTTTTATTGTTATTTTATTGCTGATAAGAAATAAAGATTTATTAAATACAATAAATAAATTTTATACAAGAAACTAACAATGATGTTGGATTACATAATTATCTATAAATTACATTAGCTAGTTATTAATTCTATTTGGGAAATATTAAGATAAAAAAAAACTTGATTGAATAATGAGCTATTTAAAGTAATATTAATAGAAATAAATCTACAAAAAAATTTAATGGAATTAATTCATTATATGTGTTGGAGTAATTAAAGAAATTAATATTAATGCATTTAAATTAAAAATCAATAATTAAATACAAAACAAATTAACATAATTTGCCATTTATAATTAATTAAATCTGAAAATATTATTATATTTGAAAATTAATTAAATCTGAAAATAGTGATGGTGATCAGTTTGTATGAAATCGAAATATGGAATATAACAATAGATCAGATTCAATTTACTGAAATATTAATATCGATAAATAATACATTAAATTCTAATAATATTTACTAAAACCGAATGTTAAATAAATTTAGAAAAACTATTGTCCTTTATGTCTAATCTCATTATAAGTTTCGAACAAATCAAAGTTACATGAAAAAAAAAAAAAAAAAGCATCATGATAAAATTTATATTTTTTTCACATTATCTGACACTTCCAGGTAGGATGAAATTATAGAAGATGCTTCTTGAAATTATGGACTTCGTAATATTCACACATCGAAGTGGAATAATTCACAGAACACAGCACATTGGAGAAAAGTCATAGTGAAAAATAAATAAGATAATTATAACTATAAGATGATTTATGTATTAGAAAAATATTATAATTTATACATTTTAAAATATCCTAAACTTTTGTGAGGAGAAAAATACAGTAAAGAGAAAAAATAGAGGCAAAATGTTGATGGTATAATGGAGGTAATAGAGGTTTATTTAGATCCAACCCTAAATGTTGAACTTTTAGTCACTTATAGTCATTTGTAGATATATGTAAAAGTAAAATACGTTAAATCTTTTTATTAAAAATTTTTGAAGCTTAATTAAAAAAAAATAATATATATTATAATGTCTTAAAAAATTAAATTTCCCGTGTCAAGAAGAATTAACCAACAGGTGTTAATAGCCATACTTACCTTTTGAACTGAAAAGAAAAAAGGGCTCCCATGATAAAGAAAAAGACTTTTTTCAAAGTGGAGACTATATAGGTATAGTTTACTTATAAGTAATATGAATATCATTAAAATGATATTAAGTGTGCAGATTTAATAAATCCCTGCACAATCATGGAGATTATTAAACTAAGCAAAGGAGAGCACTAAATTAATTAGATAATCATAAGTAAAAACAAGTAATGCACTTAAAAATATTATCACAAATATAATCAGAGTAATGCAATATATAAACAAGTTAATTTAATTAGCACTACATGTGGAACGAAACTACAACATATGCTTACGCTGCAGACTCCTCCAACAGTTGTGGGAGATGAAAGAACAAGGTACTCCAAAAAATAGTATCTCGGAAAACGCAACAAAAATTTCCTGAATTCGATTCACTCAACGAAGACTGATTTCGTTAAAGAAATCAAGTGAAAAAAATTAATGACGCAAGGTTAGAAAAAAAAAAGAGAGGAAGAGAGAGAGAGAGACCTTGCACGAAAGTGAGCAGTGCTTAAAAAATGCTCAGGTGCGTTTAAGACGCCGAGGAATGAAGAGCGCAGACGAAGGCAAAAAGTGCCACCTCCAATAATTCCGTTGGATTAGGTGAACAAATGGGCGACAAGGCTGTAATACAATTTCCAATTTAATAAAGCTCCGCTCCTTCCATATTAGAAACTGAAAATGAAGATTTTCGGTACCTCGATTCAATTACCGGCGCTTCGTGCATTATAATTCGGCTTGATTTATTGAATTTATTAGGGGGAGAACTTACCGGAGTGTTCTGGCAGCGCCCTCGCTGCGGCTGCCCCCTCAAGGCCGTATAGCGCTGCGAAGTCGTCGCACTTTCTCTTGTCCGAGCGCTCCTCGGACAGAAGACCTCGCTGGTCATCGGCCATCTTTTGCAAAAGCTGTTGTCGCTCCTGGTACAACGGGGAAAGACGCGCACAACACACTGACGACCTAACCAAAAGTGACTAACGAAATTACCCGCTCGAATACGGCCTTATAAGGATCACCTGTCGTCTTCGACTCCTCCAATACAATCCACAGGCCCGGCTCGGGTTGCTGGGTAACGCCTCGCTCACGAACGATTGGGCGGAACCTCCGAGAAAAAGGAGGGGAGAGCGCCTCTAGCCCCGCCCCTGACAGGAGAGGTACAAATTGATGCAATAACTCGGTTTGGTCAGCAATACAGGGGCATACTCATTGAAGATAATTGCGTAGATATAAACAAACTGTAAAGAGAAAAAAAAAGGAAGGGGGTGAAAATAAAAAAGGGGGAAGGAAGTGCGAGAGGCTGGGAAAAAATCGAAATAAAATGAAGCTCCGGCGAATGACATGCGAAATGAGGGGGATGAAAGGGTGGCAGAATCAAGGGGGAGAGAAAAAGTGATAAATAAATAAAGGTTGATGGCCAGTAATGCGCACCGTCGTTGCAAACAAAAGAAGACGGCCTTGGTAAAATGATTATAACGTAAATTTAGCGTCTAAATTGCGTTCGAGGATTGCTAAATTCAATCAGTTCGCGTGGAGGATGTTCAGGCAAGCAGCGACAGCAGAACTTTGGTAGGGACGGCAACCAACGGACACATTTTACTTGTGCTCCCTCTTTCTTGCACCGTCTTCGCGAGTTTAGTTGCATTCCTTCTATTAAAAAAAAAATGTGGAAACTTGTTGGTTGACTGAAGAAGGTTACAGTTGCAGAGCGTGTCCACGGAGAGTAAGTAGAGAATTCTTTTCTTTCTCAACCGACTCCACGTGAGTGCTGTCACGTTGTGTGCACCAAAGTATGAGAATGTTCCTCATCCAAGAAAATCGTGATAGACTCCTCCATCGGTTACATTTTTAAAAAGACATTAATCAGAAGGAGAACAACCTGTTTGATTAATCTTGTTAAGACCATGAAGCGAATAGCCGTGAATTAAAACTTGTTCTGTTAGTTTGCTGAAGGTCTAAGTATAAGCTAATTGAAAAAACAAACTCAAAGACATTTCATTTTTAAACAACCCAGAGCGTTGTTGCATAAGTTATTTTCTTAAATGAAAAATTTGGCTACATTACAGGAAAATTATGCTTCATCAAAACAAAATATAGGTCCAGTATTTGATACAGAAAAGATATTTCTTAATTACTTTTACAAATATATATAACAAGACAACGGTGAATTGTCAAAATATTACTATTCTTTTTTTTTTTTCTCTCTTTAGTAAAGATGATTTGGAAACCATAGACCATATAATTTTGGAAGCATTAAGTCTGATTCCAGAGTTCAGAAAAAAAAAAAAAAATCAAAACGGTGCTATACGAATGCACTAAAATAATAAAATGATTGTTTGCACAACTGATAAATAAAATTTATGTAACATGGTGGAATAAAAATGTTCTAGATGTAGAGAAAATCATTACACCGAAAGGAAATTAAAGAAATAAATGCGAAATTAAGGTGCTAGATGAGTTTCGCTTAAACAAACTTTAAATTAAAGTGAAAATTTAAAACTTCAAATATTGTTTTAAGAAATTAGCAGAAACAAACCCTGGGAGAATTATTCAAAAGCATAATTAAGTTTCTTAAATTTGTGTGGATGAATGAAATAGGAAAGAAGTATCTGAAAAAGCAAGTTTACGTTTCTTAAGTCTATCACTTCAGAGCTCAAAAGACATTAAGCTAAAATCGATCAATATTATGTGCGGAGGGGGAAGGGAAAAGAAAGTCTCCAAAAACAAGAACTTGGCGAACACACTTGGCTTAAAGAATGCACATTCTGAACGGTTCTAAAATTACTTACGGACAGTTTATTTAAGCTCTAATTTCACTTACAAAAATAAACAGTTTTAAGAGTAGTAATTATATAGTTCCCTTCATCATGCAAGTATGAGCAGTAGAATTTTTGTCTTGAATACCCATTTAAATTTTTTTAATGAAGATAACTGCACAATTACTGCTTTAAATGATTATTATTATTTTTTTAAATTAGGACATAGTTGACGGTTATTTTGTTCAGATTTTTTTAACACCAGATATTTTGTTGTCACATTCCAAATAATTAAACTTTTATTTTTCTTTTATTTCTAACAAGATTTAAAAAAAAAAAAAAAAAAAAAAAAAAAAAAAAAAAAAAAAAAAAAAAAAATCCTTACAGAAACTCATTTTTTCCGAGTTTCTTTTTATTTTCTTAAATAAATTTAACAAAACAATTGAATGATCTTTCTCCACAAAAATGTATTACATTTACCTCAAACAGTACATTAAGTGAAAATAAATAAAAATTTGAATAAAAAGACTTTTTTATGCATTTTTTATCATTGATGTACCAAATTATTTAACACTATCGATATGAGATGATCATACTTTTTTCACAGATAATCTAGCTTCATTGTGTGAAATTAAAAAAAAAAAAAAAAAAAAAAATATTTTTATGGGAATATTCGAATCATTTTTACAATTATACAACTATATATATATTTTTATTATATTTATTATTATTTGTTATTTTTTATTAATTATATATTTTTACAATTACTAAAAGTTACGGTTTCTGCTATAACAAAAATAGTGTTATAACAATACTCTTCACAATTACGATTATACTGAGTTAGAGTTTCATTCGTTTTTGAGAACGAAATGTCCGTTATTAAGTCAAATAAAGATATTAAAATAAATATTATTACATTATGAATAAAGTAAGCAAGAATGACGTATGAATTTGAATTTATGACTTTTAATAAATAAATATTTATCACTGTAAATTAAAAAAAAAGTTTTTTTGCGATTTAAATTACCAGCTTTACAGTAAAATTAGTTTTACAGTCATTTTAACGTTTCCTTTTTAGACATATCAACTATTTTCTATAGCATATTTTTTAATTTTTGCGTTTAACTTGAAAGTGGGTAATCAAAATAGCTTATGTTTTTTTTCTTTAGTTTTATAAAATAAAAAGTTACACTTTTTTAAACAATGCGTGAAAAAAAGTATCCAACAGTCGCGCTATTATTTACGTTTTTATTATTTTATATTTTATGCAAGGTATTTAAAAGTATTAGAAATAAGTAAATCTTATAATTTATTTTCAGAAAGGTAAAAAACTTCCATGAATATTGGCTAAAACATTGAATACCCAGGATCTGATTACTACACAGGACAACTACGCCGTGTCCTTGGGACCCATTGTTGAGGTGGGCTCAAATTTAATAAAATGTTTTAGTAAAAATGTTTTATTATTGCATTTCCTGTAATTGTTTTGTCATAAACTAAAAATGATTTTGCTTAACTTTGCAACCGTATGTTAATCTAATTTGAATACTCCCCGCGGGTAATATTTTGGTGGGAAGGGCCCTAAAAAGATGCTGGGCTGGGCTTCCTACAACCTTAATCGGGCTCTGTGAATACCGGAATATAATAACTGCAAGTTGTTTTACTCTTTTAGACACTGATCTTGCAACAAAACCAGTTTTACAGTCATGCAAGAAACAACAGTACGTAACTCTGTGAGTATCATCGTCAATCGTGATCATCACAGCATATTTCTTTAAAATATATCAAAGCTAAAAATTTTGAATATCCAAAATGTTATTATATTTTATATCTCGCTTATTTTACTAAAATTAAATACGTGATTTTAGGATCCAATAACAAGTTGAAGTTAATTGAAAGTATAAGTTTTATCTTTAAGTCAATCATTTTAACAAGGAAAAAAATATTTATCAATTTTAATCTCGAGGGGGGGGGGGGGGGGAGAAAAGAAAAACGTTAAGACATTTAAGATTAAAATACTTTAACTGTAGAAAAATCTTTTTTTTATCATTAGAATATTGTTGAGAAGATCTATTATTAGATTTATTTCTTTAAACTACTCATCTCAAATAAATAAATAATAAATAATTTACTAAACGAGAACAACATTTGCACGAACGTATTACAACTACTAAGTTTTAGTTAAACCGGAATTGTGAAAGATTTATCATTAGTCACTATTACTTTCATTTCTTCAAAGAGTAATTCCTACTCTATTATGTGTTTTAAGATGCATGTTAACTTAAGAAACAAATATAAGCATGTAAAATGTATCTAAGAGTATAACTAAGAAAAGAATGCATGCAATTAATACAATAAAAATAAAATTTTTAATGCTAATTAATTTTTTATTAACCATTGCTTACATTTATGAATCAATTAAGTTATTTTAATGAATCAATTAAGTTATAAATTTGCGAACGGCAGCCACTGATTTTCTGTACATAAAAACAAATTGATGATATTTTTGGAATTGGTGACATCATGTTACTCAACATGGTATGTTTATATATTTTTTAACTGATGATACACCAGGACACGTGATCTTATGAATTTTTGTCATACAGTAGTATTGTTTTTGTTTGCTAAGATATATTTTTTTTTATTAAGATTTTATTATATAAAAATTTAACCCCCCCCCCCCTCCTTCCAAACAAAATGGTTTTATCCAATAGTACTGTCCCTGGCTTTGCGTTTTTTAAGAATAACCTTAAGGAAAATTAGTTTTTTATTTGTGTTTATATTTTATTATGAAAAATATCTCAATTGGACAATTATTTTTGCCACTGGCTCATGTATCTTATTTTGAATCTTGAATGGAAGATTTTTAGAGCAAGAACTCAAATATAATTTTGCCAATTTATTTAGGAAGAAAAAAAATTCTTCTATTGTTGTTGTATTTTGTGTCGGCCGATTATCTACGCTAGGGATACAGGCCCGGGGGAGGGATGCCCTTCGTGGGGGTCTTTCTAAGGGAACCTAACCCGTATTTACGCAAGGTTCGAAGAAAACCACGAAAATTCCGAACGATTAGACCGACGGCCGCGATTGGGTTCGAACCCAGCACCTGCCGTCTAGCAGTTGAGAGGTCAGACCCTCTCGGCCACTGGTGGGGCAAAAATTCTTCTAATATTTAGGAATTTAATAATAGGTTGTTGTTAATCAATAGCATAAGTTTTGTTATTATTATTATTATTATTATGTTTGATTAACTATTTAAAAATAATAGAAATAAGTAATACATTCCTTGTATTTTCAAAATAATGAAAAACTTGCATGTATGTTGACTAAAACATTAAATACTGTAGTATAACAACTGCAAGTTGTTTGACGTTTTTAAGCATTAACCTTGCAACAAAACCAGTTTTACAGTCAAGTAAGAAGCAACACGGTTTGGCTCTGTGGGGATCATCGTTAATCGTGATCATCACATGCTGTTTCTTTAATGTATGTGAAAGCACAAAACTTGGAATACCCCAAATTTTATTATATTTTATCTACTTATATTTATTTATTTATATTAGTAAAATTAAATACTTGTTTAATAGAATGCTTTAATAGGTTGAAGTTAATTGAAAATATAAGTTTTATATTTTTGTCAGTCATGTTATTGAAGGGGAAAGTTATTCATTAATATCAGTCTCAAAAAAAAAAAAAAAAAAAAAAAAGACATTTATGACAAAAATAGTCCGATTGTATAAATAAACTATTATTATATCATTAGACTATTGTTGAGAAGAGTATACTGCTTGATTTCTTTCTTTAAACTATTAATATCAAATAAATATATAATAAATAATTTAATAAACGAGAAAAACATTTGCACGAATGTGTTAAAATGATTAAGATTTAGTTGAACAGGGATCGTGGAAAATTTATAAGAACTATACTACCACTATTAGAGCATATAATATATCAATAGTGTATTTTTGTAACATATGTTAACTACTTAAAATAGTAAATGAAAGTTTTAAACACATTTATCAAGTTTTACTAAACTGATTAAATTTTTTTATAAATATTTTGCTATTGTTCATTATATTATGTTAAAGTAATAAACGCATTCGGTTTGAAATGCGTTGTCGAAAACATTTCTTAAAAAGTATAAATCATTAAAAATGTGTGAATTTTCATAATTTTTTACTGCTTTTGTCTGAGATACAACTGAAAATTTATTTGAGTCATTTATACACAAAATGTAAAATATTCAAAAGTTTTTATTTGTATACTAACTAAACATAGCTGACGTTCTTTTATTACCACGCTTTTATTAACTTCACCTGTATGTTTGTGAGTTTGTAACTCTCCTTATTTTATGTATGTTCACCGATTACTCCGAAACCATGCAACCGATTAACTTGGTTTTGGTGTTAAATGTAAGACGATGCTCTCGAATTGGTACCACTTCAGTTTCATCGAAATTGGTTCAGTACTTTTTTAGTAATTAGGCAAAAACTAATAAAATTAGTGATTTTTCGCTAATTAAAAGTGTTGAATACGTTCACGGAATGGAGTATAGACAGCATGGCCGAGCAGTCTAAGGCGCCGGATTGAAGCTCTGTTTTTCGAAAGAGACTGTGGGTTCGAACCCCACTCCTGACATTATTTACACCTATGTGAAATTAAAAAAAAATTTCCGTATTACAATTTTTATTTTTAACCGGCTTCAGAAAAGGAAGAGGAAGTTATCAATTCGATGCGTATGATTTTTTTTTCTATGTATGTTCACCAATTACTCTGAAACTATCCAACCGATTAATTTGGTTTTTGTATTAAATATAAATATAGTTTTAAAAAACTAAAAACCACGCTTTTAAAATAATCAAACTAAAAAGTGAAAAATAAATATAGTTTAAAAAAACTAAAAAACACGCTTTTTAAGTATATCAAACAAAAAAGTGAAAAATAATTCGTACTATAAGCTGAAAACGAAAATAGATGAAAAATACTATATTACAATAAAATCATTGTTATTATAGAAATCAATTAATAAGCAATAAATAAAATTATCGTGGAAAAAAAGCGTGGGGTGCTTCTTAAGAACTGATAGATGGAGCATGGTAGATGGAGCACCCCACGCTTTTTTTCCACGATAATTTTATTTATTGCTTATTAATTGATTTCTATAATAACAATGATTTTATAGTAATATAGTATTTTTCATCTATTTTCGTTTGCAGCTTATAGTACGAATTATTTTTCACTTTTTAGTTTGATATACTTAAAAAGCGTGTTTTTTTAGTTTTTTTTTTTTTTTTTTTTTTTTTTTTAGTTTTTTTTTTAACTATATTTATTTTAGTAAAATAAATTATAATATTGAAAGCCATTTTAAACAATCAATTGAATTAATGATTTTTTTTAAGTATTTATCTGCTATAAACTAGTATGCTGGATGTTTTTAAAAAAAGGTAAAAATAAATAAATAAATAAAAATAAACAAAAAGTTTTGTTTATTTTTTTATCATGACATTTTAGCAGCACGTGTCATTATGCATTCAAAATTGCTGAAACATGATGTTTTGGTAAGTGTATATTTCTCAGTTTTCTTTTTTCTGCTTGAAATGCATTTTATACATCATTTTTATAATTTTTATTTTGTAAAATTGATATGTTTTAATACTTGTTCATCTGTATATTTTTTTTTTCTTTTGCGGTTTTCATAAATAATTTTAATTGCTATTTAAATAGAAATATTATTTTAAATGTATTTGTAGTTTTAATTGATTTTGAGGATTATTTTTTTTATTACAATAATTTGAAAATTTTATTAATGAAATTCATTCTCACTGACAAATGCACAGATGTTTAACTGCATGGAATGAATCTCAAACTCCTGATCAAAAAGTCTATTACGAATATTGACTGATGTAAATAAATAAATAAGTGAAGTTCATATAAAAAAGTATATATAAATAAACTTTAATACATGTGATTTTTAAAAATATCTATGCACGGGAAAAAATTGTATTTTAAGTTATGAGCATTTTTAGAATAATGCATGCTATAATTTGTATATTTTGTAGAAAAATATAATCTATTTTTTATTTTAATTTTTTACCCTTCGAATCAAAACATTTTTATGCTTGATTACATGTTAATTTTAGGCATCAATTAAGGTGTCCTAGTGTAATAACGCCAGGGTGGGTAATAACGCCATGCGCTAATATTGCGCATAAACATGCAGAAATCCAGGAAATGGCACACGGGTTCTTCTGCGCAAAAGTGATCTAAGTCATTTGAATCACAAATAATCGCTAAAGTTAATTTTTTCAGATCTTATTGCTGGAAAAAGCATGTAAAAGTCAACGCCAGATCTGAAATTTGCAAATTCAGTTCAGTGATATGAAGAATACACAATTATTAGGACATATTTTCTTTATTACAGTCGTCCCCGCATAAACGAATATTGATGGTTCCAGAAAAAATATTCGATTAAGCGGGGTATTTGATTAAACGGGGAGGTATATTAATATATTATTTAAGGTGTAATAAAATGACAAAATTATTAAATGTAGTATATTTAATTACCAGAGTAAGAAAATCGTTAAAAACTTTAATAGAATAATACAAACTGAAAAAAAAAAAAAAAATGACAAGTAAATACGCAATAGTTCAATGACAGTAAACACATGCATTTTGCTTACATAACATTTAATGCAGATCGTGTGAATTGGGTCCAAATTTTGTTATTAGAGTTTAATTTATGTAATTTATACAAGTTTAAAAAATTGATGAAAGTGGTTTATATGAAATTTTAGAGTAAATAATGGATGAGAATTTTTTTCGAATGGTATCATAATTACCATCTTGAGTCTCTAAGTGGCAACACATTATTATTAAAGGGCCATTTCGATCGCGTGAAAGGATTTGTCGCTAATGCTAATCCTGTAGAAAAAACTCATAACGATATCTCTATCGCATTGCAATATTTTTAAATGATCTTTTTTCAATGGATATCTGAGATCAATCTGTACAAAGGACGTTGTAGTTTTTAACTTTTTCGATTTTTATTCCTGATATTTTAAATGAGGATTATTTCAGTTTCGGAACTGGATTTGAAAATTAAAGTGTCTCCATTAAAAATAACTAAAAAAATCGAAAAAGTGAAAAAAATGTCTTTGACAAACGAAATTAAACAAAATACAAAATAGATCAAAATTACTGTCCCATTTATTTCACAATTTTTGAAATTAATTCGAAAAACGAACAAGGAAGGGAACTCACTTGACCAGCTCATTATACACCTGCCAGGCGAAATCTATGCTGGAAGTTTTGGAAATTTGTTTTCTGTGTAACAACCGAAAATGACAAAAAGTGTGGAGGAAATTCTAATTGAAACGTGTTTTACACACCCATTTTTTAAACTGTCTCAATCATTTGTTATTCGATTAAGCGAGGACATTTCGTGAAAAGTATTCGTTTAAGCGGGTAAAATAACATTAGCACAATGGGATTAAATTCGGTTCCGGAGAATTTTATTCGAATAAGCGGGGTATTCGATTTTCCGTTACCCGATTAAGTGGGGAGGACTGTATATAAATTTGTAGTGCATTTCATGTTCTTTTAAAATGTTGTGGAAAATTTTGGATGCGTTCGCGAGACAGTTTGTAGTTTAATATATACTTCTCAATAAGTATACCGTGGTAATAATGCAATATACCTGCGTAATTACTCCAACTGATTCTTTTCAATTTTGGAAATACATCCGAAGAAGATTTATTTTTTATTTTATGCTTGAGAGCCCATTACTTTCATTGTTGAAAACCAAAAGCGAAAAAGAAATTTTTTATGTCCTAAGTGCTGCTATTATTTTTATATTTGTCAATTTATAGGGCTGTAGAGTTTGTATCTTTAAAATTGGACAATTTACATGTCATTAATTCATCTTATTTTATAGTTTTGTTTGCGTGGCGTTATTACCCAAATATGTGGATAATAACGCCAAATAGTATTGGTTAAGCAAACACGCCATTACATTTTATGAATACATATCTGCTAAAATATTCTTTCATATATGCATTATCGATAAGTTGCTGTATCAGATCCTATATCTGTTTGAAAGAACGAAATTAAAACTAAGCAGTACTTAAATTTGTAGAATATTAACGTGGCGTTATCACCCCAGGATATCTTATATAATTAAAATGTTGATTTGCTTCTCAATAACGTAACAACTTTTAAATTTAATTAGAAGCAATTTATATGTATATTACATATTTCATTGCTTATTTATCAATAACACAACTTTTAAACTTACTTCACTGTAATTTAAATTTAAAATGTATGCATTTCAAGTAATTTCAGAAAAATAATGTAATTCAGTCTAATACAGCAAAGTTAATTTAAAGTAAATTATACTTAATTAAGCTGCAAAAATATGTGTTTCAAACTTTAATACTTTTTGGTTAAATAAAATTGTTTACAGTAAATTATTGGGATTTATATACAATTTTAAAATTAAGAGATCCAATTTATAAACCTTCACAATCCTTAAACTTCTTGACCAAATGTTTTCCTGTTTAGTATATGAAAGTAAAATTCATTTAAGAATCGAAATATGATGTTAAAATTGAGTGTTAATATTGCAATTTTCCGAGTTATTACAGTACATGTATGTAAACGACACTCTAAAATAAAATTTAAATATAGCATTTTTAGACGTTATTGCTAATTGATTGATACTGATCGTATTTTTATACGATAATTTCCAGTAGAGTTAGTGGGAGGTTTTGTTTCTTTCGTTCTTTATTTTATATCTTTTTATTATCTATATAACTATTTTATTAAACAATGAATTTGACAGTTGAAGATGCTATGTAACGATATTTACATTTGATATAGGTAATAATCATTCGCCCTTGTTTTCAAAGACTCTCTTATCCCTTACAAAACTTTTTGTTATTCATTATATTTCTGTAAACAATATATTGTTGAAATGCTCTCACTGAAATGTCAGTTTTTGAAACGCATGGTTATTATGTTGGTTTTATGATGGCAAAATGTTAATATCCGTGTTTGCGTGCAATACTACATCTAAATATTTCATTAAAACATATTATTTATTCACTATATTGCCAGTATTGGTCCAATGTTTTTTTTTTTTTTTTTTTTTTTTTTTTTTTTTTTCTAGAACTGTGTTACATTTATATTTTGAAAAGCGTAAGTATCTACAATGTACATTGTGAAAATAATGTACATTGTGAATCTTAGATAACTATCAGCCACAATATTAATCAATGGATGCGTTTCCGCACTAAAATCTTTGACATTATTTACTAACACTTTTTTTTTTTTTTTCAAACAATTTCATTTAACTTGCATTTTTTTAATCAATAATTTTTAAAGAAATGTGAAGTTACTTATGCCAAAATATTTTTAACAAACGTTCGTGTATACATCCTTCATTATTTTGTATTTTGCATGTGCATAGAAAAGGGTATGTTGACATCAGAAATAACACATATGAAAGCATGTATATATAACATATGTGGTTGTCGTGAAAAAAAATCTTAATATCAGTCGTTTTTAGCTATTAGTTCCTGACTAATCAGTACTGCTATAGATTCTATTCAAACTACAGGGCTCCCAAATGGTTGGCGAACTGAACACCAAAATTTTTTAACAGAAAATTTCATAGTAGGTTTATACAGCATTTGTGCTAAAACTAACCTCAGAAGGCAGTTTCTTCGCAATTTGCAAGAAAAATATAAGATGAAAATCTTTATAAGAAAATATTAATGTTCAGTTGGCGGACCATTTGGGAGCTCTGAAACTATTAAATTTCAAAATCTCTTTTTGGTAATTTTATTTCATTTCATTGTAAATCACTTTAATTGCATGTTGGTACCAGAAATAGCATACATGATAATATATTATGATTTCAGTAAGCCGGGCAACAGCCGTGATTGTTAATGATTTACAGCTATTACTTCTTCACTATATTTTTTTAATAATTTTAATGTTAGAACAGATTTTGTATTCAAATTATTATATTTCAATAGTTATTTCTGACTTTCGTTTAATTTGAACGCAAGACATTTAATTTATCCAGCCAACTATTAACTCGGAATATAAACCGTTTTTTTTTTAAATTTTATTTATTTATTTATTTTTTTTTTTAATCTAACAGTCAACATATTTTAATATAACATTTCAACAAAATGTGTAAAAGAATTAAACGATTTTTTTTCTTTTTGCGAGATGATATGATATTGCAAGTAGCTGGATGAGCAGAGTAATTCGTTCAGTTGGCACTATATTCAATGCCAATTACAAATGAAAAACTAAAACTGCAATTAATGTGATATTTTTCTTTTTCAATAAACAAAGTTTCATTTATGATAAACTTATATTTTTCATTTATGAAAAATTTAAATTTATCTTTCCCATTTAGAACTTTGGAGCAGCTATTATAGCATTGTTTAGATGCGAATGTAGCACAGCCACTGTAATTTTTTTCGGTGTTTATTTTTAATTCCACAAAAATAAGGTAAGTTTGGTGACAAATTTGTTAAAATGTCTTGATTATTTAAATATCATGTAAAAGAAAGTCGAATTTGGGTTGAAAGAAGCGACCTGTAAATTTTAACCTTTTCGATCTGGTGTACTATTAATACATGTCTTTTAATAGAGTATCATTTTCTTTTAACAAATAATTTTGTAACTATTTTCATGTAGTAATGTTAGTATGTGTCTATGCATTTACTGTATGATTTTGTCAATAATTAGGCATTTAGTAATAATAATAATAATAATAATAATAAGTATGCCAGGTTCTGATAGCACCTGTGCTAAAGAATGGAATTTCTACTATTTCTCTATTTCAATATTTCGTATTGTATGGTTGTGTACAGAATTTCCAAGGTGACATTCCTTCTTTGTGGGAAGGGGAATTGCCAGATAATCCTATGCAGGTGGTGTGTTGGAGGAAGAGAAGATGGCTGACAGGCATGTCCATCTGTCAGTGAGGTATGCGGATGATCAGGGGATAAGCAACATGTCACTTGGCAAGAAAGGAGTGGGGGAATGTGCCCAATGAGGGAGCTCCAAAGGGGGTTGGCATATGTGTGACCCCGTGAGTTGAGAAGGGCAAGTTGGGCTCAGATGAAGTCATTCCGTTCCTGGGTTTCGTATCTAGAAGGTGTATGCCAGAGGTTCTGGTAAAGTGTGCTCTGTGTTGTAGAGCGTAAGGCAGTGCGTTTTCTGGTGAGCAAAGGACACAGACGTCCTAGTGTTTAGTGCTCTGGGCTAAGAAGTGCAGGCCTAGTATACTTGTGTTGGGAGACTCAAGGTTGAGCTCCGATAAAGTGAATTTAACGTGTATTGAGTGTGAGGTGGAAAGTGTAATTGGAATAGTACACAGCCAATCTTTACTGTATCTAATTTAATATTAAACCGGATCACCTATATCCGAGTTGTAATTGTATATATTTGTAAATAGCGTATTTAGTGTGTACATATATTCTTAATAAACTGATAATTCAGTTACCTGACGGCGTAAGTCTTCATTTACACAAACCTCACAGTGGATGACCGATATCACCTAGTAATATCGGTGGTGGCAGCTATATCTACCACGGACATTCTTCAAAGTTGTGTGGACTGAGACGAACGTTCGACAAAGTATTTGCTTAATTATCTTTGCACCGTTTGAAATTCTTTTTTTTAAACATATATTTCATTCTTTAAAATGAAAATAAATGTTACTTTCTTGAAAGAAGCATGCGTGATAAGATGCAAAAGGTATTAGAAAGTTGTTATATATGTTGAATCTAATTGCAGTGTAATATTTCTAAATGTCTTCAAAAACTCTTCTTCAGCCTATTGTCATATGAATATGAATTAAATAGTACGAAAAACAACAACATTCGCTATGTTTCAGTCAAAGAAATATTCGTTAAACAGTAATTAATCTATTTGGATAGCTAGTGTTTATGTTATTAACGTAAAAGTATTTTTTTATAAAAAATGAAAAAAAAATCGTTATCCAAAAGAATTGATTTAATAAATATGCGACCTCGGTGTTACATAGAAAAATCTTTGTGCATTTTATTATCTCGAAAATTTTCCCTATCTCTTCACTCTTTTGGAACAATTTGTATAAACTATTAGGGAAAAAATATCCATGTCTAAAAAATATGAACAATTGAAAATATTTACTAGTAGATATATTTTTAATTAAAAATCAAAACAAAATGAATTTTGATACAAATAAATTTTGAAATTTCATAGCAGTATACCCTTTTTAAATATTGATAAATGTTAATTTTAAATATAACTAAAAGCTGCAAGAAAAAAAAAAAAAAAAAAAAACTTTTAATTTTAATCGACATGCATTTTAACTTATGTCTTACAGAATCAATGAATAACCCAATGTATTCTAAAGCACGGCTCTAATTTTCAAATATTGTATTATAAATTCATAAAAATAACTGTAACCAATCAAGAATATACATTCATTACTACATCGCATTTAATTTCATATTTCTCCTGAAATTCCATCGTATCTGTCCAAATCACGATTCGCTACTTTTCAAACTTCTCAGACATCATCGCTTGGAATTATTAATTACTGCGGCATAAATGTTAATTCACAAACAGAAGGCCTATCGCTCAACTCTCCTCTCCAACTACCCACGTTTCCAAATTTTCTATTTCGATTGCAAGATATTCACCAGACTTTTCAAAAAGGAGATGAGAACCGAAATATTTACAATTTCGTATACGAAGATAAATCAGAATGAAACATTCCGTCACGTGCTGTAGCCGCAGAATGATGCTTTAGCTGAATTAGTTTTGCAGCGCAAACACGGTTATTTCTTGATCAATAATTTATAACAGTGGAAAAGCTTGTCCCGATCCGGAGCCTTGTTGGAAGTTTACAGTGTACAGGGTCAACGTGAAAGTCATTTAGAAAATTTTATTCGCATTTTATCTGTTGACGCGTGCTTTTAATTCTTAAGAGAAAAATGTGTGGATAAATTTAACAGTTTTTTAATAAAATATGTGCATTAAAAGGACACAATATATTTAAATTAAAATTTTTACAGTTTTTATTTTTAAACAAAATATTTTGTGCGTTTTTCAAAAACATTCAAATTTAATTATTGTTTTCGGTTAAACTATAAATTCAATTTGTGTTTCTTTATACATATATCATTAAAAATTAGACTTATTAAACTAATTTGAAAGTGAAAAAACTGTAACACAAATTTAACAATTTAAGTCAAAAAAAGGCAATGTATGAATAAAACAAAGTTATACATTTTTCATTTAAAACTGAAAGTTACATGCTCCATGATAATTTAAAAATCATTCAAAGTTAATTATTATTCTCAATTAATCTTACTACAAGCATAGTTGTGTGTTTGTTTTTAAATACATAATTAATAGTTTGATAATTAAACTACTTTGAAATTGAGCAAATCGTATCGTGAATTTAACAATTTAAACTAGCAAATGCTTGTATTAAAAAGGCAATGATCAAATAGAACAAAATTTTATTATTATTATTTTTATATTTTTATGATTTTTTATACATTTTTTACGGTATGTGTTATTATTATTATTTTTATCATGTAATTATTAATTGTATATTAAAGACTATATAATTTGTTTTCGGAAAACCATTATTTAATGCATCATAAATTAGCTTTTTAATATTTGCGTTAATAAGATGAGAAGAACGTAAACATTTTATTCTTTAGAAATGACTAGCAGGCTTCGACCGCTACGCTGGTTGGTTTCTCTAAAAGAAATCTTGAATCAAACAAAATACATGTAGTAAAAAAAAAAAAAAAAAAAAAAAAAAAAAAAAAAAAAAAAAAAAAAACCTTAATATCAAATCAAACATTTATAACAGTTGTCTTATTCGTATCATCTTATATTGGTCTGTTCATGTTGACGACATAATAGACAAAATAGCTCTAAAATGACTGAAGTACCTTTGTTTAAATATATTATTTTAGTATGTGTGTTACTTTGAATTTCCCACTACTTCTAACTAAACTTACTGCTGAGATATGGCGAAATATCCTAAACGTGCGACCATTCGATTAAACCCGCTTCGATAGGAATTTCTAAAATAGATAAAATACATGTTAAAGATTATTTTAGTAAATTAGGTAACTCAAAATTCATGTCTCTATGTAAAACTGTTGCTGAGATATGGTGGAATAGCCTAAATGTTTGTACCTTTTGTTAATCCTTTTGTAAGGGAAAATTTCTAAAGAAGCTGGAAAAAAAATGTATAATTTTTTTTAATAGGTTTGTTATCTTGAACTTCACCCTTATACCTAAAATTGCTGCTAGGATATGACTAGTGATGCGTGATTATCGAAAATTTACCAGTCGAATAAAATCGTCTCATGAAAAACACAATCGATAAAGTCATCGATTATGTCCAAGAATCTGCTATCAAGATGTCTTACATCGATAATTAAAATAATTGTCTTTACATGCTTATAAAGGATTTTAGCAAATACCTAACAACTAAAAACGGAAGGAAGAGAAAAAAACACAAAGAAAGGTTAAAAGTGAATCACAATAGTCGAAAAGTCGTGTGACGGTGGTTGCAAAAAATTGAAAAGGCGCGATTAAGTATAAAAACATAAGGAAATTTAGGTATCAAAAAGTAGAATTTTTCAACAATTAACAGTAAAATGTCAAAAAAAAAAAAATAAATAAAAAAAAAAAAAATAAAGGCATACTTTATTGCAAAAACAGAAACTAAATGAATGGTAAATGGGATCAAAATTTTTTATTGATTTTTCTTGAGATTCGATAATTTTCCCATTATTAGAAAACCTCCTGATGCAATATGATAGGTGTACCCCCGAGAATGGAAAATTCAGAGAAAGGGCACAGGAAGTGCATAACATGAATAAGTGGTCACGGGGCTCTCCAACAATACATCACATGATGGGTTTCGGCTATTTAGAAAAGTGTCCACGTGATGTCGAAGTAGGGGGACAGGCCCTAGAGGTGTATACTTTGAAATAATAGTCAGACAACTTTCCAGTGATATATCACATGAGGGGTCTAGGCCAAAATTAGAAAATTACGCTCCAGAGTTCCAACTACAGTAAAACCTCTAAATAACGGACACCTCGGGAACGCAGAAATTGTCCGTTATTCGGAGGTGTCCGCTACTGGGAAAACCTCAGAGATTCAAAAACAGCTAAGAAATGCTTAATGTTTCATTAATTTACTTTTATATGTCCTAAAACCTCTATTATATAATTAATCAGAAATTAAAATTATTTTTTAAGCAATAAAATTGAAATAAAATTGTGCATACTCTTATCCACTGTTTATTATATTATTGTGAAAAAAAAATCTGTTACAAAAGTATACTTTTGCTTGCGATTACATGTAATTTGTTTTTCTGTGTGATGTTATTGGAAATAGTAGAAGGAGGGTGAGGAGGGAGAGGGGGATTGCATTTTTTGATCTTTAAAAGCATAAAATCTCAAAATATTCTTAAATGACATTTCAATAGTCTGGGAGATTATTTCTTCCGGGCAACCCCCTGAATTTAGCACTGAATGTTGGGGGGGGGGGGGATGGATTTTCCCAGCTCTTTATCTACATTTAACTGTGATCACAAAATTTGTAGCACGTTGTCCTGATAAATTAAGAAGCTTTTTTACTTTTTCTCATTTTTTTTCCTGTTTAAAAAATTCTTTTTCATCCTTTATCGCCGAATAAAGTGTCCGCTATTCGGAATGTCCGTTATTCAGAGGTTAAACATACAAAAATTTAAGTTTTGGGAGTGGGGATTAGAAAACTGTCCGTTAAATAGAAGTGTCCGCTATTCGGGAGTGTCCGTTATGGAAATTTTACTGTATTTAGTAAACCTACCCACTATTCATAAAATTACCATTATTTTTTAATTCTGATTATAGGATATTGTATACAATGTTGATATTCGTGTTTTCTGAAAAGAACATTTCTTTTAAAAATTCAGAATTCTCCAAATTATAATAAAAAAAACTTGGCAAAATTTGGAACTGTTTTTATGAAAACTTTAATTTTTCTGCGGGTATGCACGCTTCCCTCATAAAAAATACACACTTTATCACAATAAACCATTTAATCATAATTTGCAGTTTGAACGCTTTTGCTACATTAGTTTTGACAGAGTTATCCAAAGGATATTCGTTCTTTTTCAATTTGTTGACGGTACCCTATGGGGTTTTGGGAAAAAAGTCTTCGCGGAGATATATTGTGTGTACTATTCTGTTTACACGCCTGGAGTTTCAGGATGATTCCTCATGTATTTTTCTAGATATTTAACAAAAAATCAAAAATCGCAAGTGACCGGTCACCTTTGCAGTGTATATTTAAATCCATAATTAGTTATATGTTTTTAATGAACATTTAATATTTTTTAATGTTAATTTAAGTTTTATCAACCTGAAATACTGAGAGTTTCTTTTTTTTATAACTTGGAAGATTGGTGTTTAGTAGGTTTCCAATTTTTCAGTGATTTGAGCAGTAGATATTTGTTTAAGTGTTGGCAAGTTCGATTCTCGTTTGGATATCGGAGCTCTTGTGAGTCCAGTTTTATTAAAACCTGGTGATCTTGATTCGACAGCAAAAAACAAGACTCACAAATGGATCAACCAATCCATACTTCTTGAAGGGACTAAAATTTACAGCCTTTTAAAACTCAGTTTCAATATTTCCAACTGACAGTATTTTATTCATAAAGTAGTACTTCCTTAAAAATATTTCATCCTCAATATTTTTAGATGACAAATGCGATTAAATATATAATGCAGAAACCATTAAAATTTTCCCAGAAAATCATATTTAGAACAATAAATACACTACACTAGAAACTTTTATATAACTTCCAGTAAAACTTATTTCTAGATAATACGAGAATGTCACAACTTGTCTGTTAATTTTGTAAGTAAGAGAAAAAAAAGAAGATGCATCTTTCCAGCGCGAAAAAAAAAGGAACCAGAAAAAAAAAAAAAAAAAAAATACATAGCGAGAAATGTTTCTGAAAGTTTCGAAAGATATGTTTCCCTAAAGTTTGTCTCATCGGAACAACACCTAGAAAGTTTTTAAAGATTCTCAAAGGAGCTTTCTGCAATTCTGTCCGCAAAACCAAAGATCAACAAAATTCGCTTTGCGAATTTAAACCCACCAAGTCTCAAAATGGGTCATAACTAATTAACATCCAAACAGCCGTGGTAAAAACAAATAGCAAGTGCAGCACACGCTCTTCCAAAATATTCATAATTTTAATGAAGCCACACACATGCTGAAAACGTTAAAAGTTAATAATTAAAAAAAAATTCAAAAATTCAAACTCGCTTCTGCGGTTTTCGTACTTGGCGCTTTCGTTTCTTTTTGCTGTATTTTCTGTTTTACTATTTTATTTACGCAAGAGTTTCTGCACTTTTCTTCAAAAAAAATTCTCCGAGAGCCTTTTTTTTCGCTCTCTCTTTCCAATTTTTACTTCGTGGTATGAATGTGTCTTTGTAGTTTCTGCAGTTTTATAAAAATCTCCTTTTCTCTGATTAGTTTGCACAAAAAGAGTTTCCCCCCAAGACTTTGTGCGACTGCAGTTAATTAAGAATATATGCATGAGTAGTTTCGGGGTTGCTTCATATTTTATTTCTGCTTTTTTTTTTCTCCTGTCAGGAATGTTACGGAAGTGGACTTAAAAATGAAAAGTGTTTTCTTCCTGATTACATATGCATAGTTTCATTCCTACTTAGAGGACAGGTCCTCTTATGATGTTCTCGTCTCAATTAACTGATATCTACCACATTTGTCATGAGATTAATTGAAAAAACAAGAATGGAGGAGAGCGTTTTATTGATACATTTATTCTTACCACAAATGCACGATGCTTATGTGATTTTTGAATTCCAGAAACTGGTTCTAGATGCGTAATGTTTTTAAGACTGAAATTTTTCATGTCGAAAAAGCATGCAATGTCTTTAATATTAGCAAGAAAATATGGCTAATTAATCTTTAAATGGCCTATGTCACCTCTTGGGATACATATGTTTAATATGGTGTCATCAAGGATTGCACGTTGAGGACGCAGCATTTATTACTTTTTTAGCTTAATGATTAAAAAAAAAGAGAAAAGAATGGAAGTTTCTGAAATATCTTATACGTTAAATTTAAGGTTACGTTCAGGGTACATAAATTTTAATAAATGCAGTGTTCGTACGTGTATATATTTACTCATCACTCGTTTTTTTTCGATGGAAATATATTTTTTTTCACATGGAATTCGATTCAAATAAGAATTTTTGGATATACTATAAAAGATAAATCACAGTAAAAAAAAAAAAAAAAAAAAAAAAAAAAAAAAAATTGTGTTTTTTAATTGTATTTTTTTTCTATTTAATCTTAAAATTTGTTCAATTTTAAAATCTATTTTCTTTGTCTTGATTGTAATATCTATCCCCTTTCTCTTTACTGCAAGGACCGAATTTAGATCACATTTCTATATACTGTCTAAATATATAAATAAATGCAAATTAGGTGATTGTTAATGTGGTGCACAATGGGCGTACGTTAGAGTTGAAGTGTCTGGTCTGAAGTGTTCTTTAAAGTGAATGCGATATCTGAGAGGGATCAGTATTCATTAGTTATGGCTCAAAAGTATCATTTAAGTGAAGGTAAAAATTGGCGAATAACTGGTAGAATCGAGGGAGGTCAAAAACAAATGGATGCCGCTTAAGAATTAAATATTTCTCAAAGTGTTATATCAAGGCTCCGAGCCGCTTTGTTGCGCGTTGACAGACAGCCTGGTTAAGGGAAACCAAGAGCAACAATTCATCCAAAGGCCGCTTTCTATTATTTGCGGCTTCAAGAAATCGCGAAGTGACTATAACAGATTTGGTTTCAGATATTCATGCTACCGCAGGAACTCTAATTAGCCGTTCTGCTGCTGCATGAAGGCTTAACTCCTTAATGGTCGCATTAAATTACGGTTTAAAAATTCAGATTCATTATTCCCACCACTTTTTTGAAAAAAGAAATAGTCAACTTATTTAATGACAAGTAAAATGATACCAGAATAAAACCAATTACATTATTTTATAAAACTGGTGGGAATTAAATAATTCTGAATAAAAGCCGTGAAACTTGCAACCCGTGAATGTCTCGGGCGCGACGATTAAGTGGTTAATGAAGGTGGACTGTATGCGAAAAAACATTACTTTGTGCTTGACTCATTCCAGCGTCCAAAGCGTTCTATTTAAACTGTTGACATCGTCATGTTCACTGGAGCCAAAAAGACTGTGTTTGAACAAGACATTTCAAGGGAAACGGAGCGTGTGTTTCGTGTGTTCCTCCTTTTCCCCAGATCAAAGATATCTAGAATGAGTGTTCAGACTACATCTGGACCCGAAAGTGAACAATTCTGGATCCCAGTCTTCTAGGCTTCGTGGAATATGACGACAGAAACAGTTTAAACGGGCCACTTTGAAAATTGGAGTTAATAAGGCGCAGACTATTGGTTTTCTGGCATATAGTCTACCCTTTTTAAGTCTTGTGAATCAGTAGGAAGGCTCATTCAAGTTCTTGTGGTACCCTGAAGGTCTGAAACCAAGTATCTCGTAGTCACTTTGCAGTTTCTTCCAGCCAAAAATGACTGAAAACGGTCTTCGGATGCTGTTGTTAAACTTGGTCTCCCTTAACCAGCCTGTATGTCAACGGACCCGGTACTTAAAAAGCGACTCGAAACTGTTGATATGACACTTCGGGGGATATTCAAATGATGGGCGACCTCCATTTGTGTTTGACCATTCTCAATTCTACCAATTATTCGCCACTTTTGACCTTCACTTAAATTATACCCTTGAGTCAGAACTGATTAATATTGGTCACTCTCAACATTTACTTTAAACATAACACTACCGACCAGAATTCCAACATATGCATCCATTGGGCAAAATATTGTCAAACACAAAATTTGCATATTTCCGAAGCTAACATATATGCGCGGAAATGTAATTTTGTATACAATAATATTTAATTAGCATAAATAATCGCAGAATTGCAGATTGCAACATAAACTTGGTGAGTATATTTTTTCTCATTATTCTTTAATTTTGATGACCAGTGTATTTTTATCTGAATACTATACACTTATCTTATCTATTCTTATGCGTGTCTTGTGGCAACTGATGCATTCCCCTATAAAAAAATTAAAAAAAAAATTAGTTTTTTTTTTTTTTTTTTTTTTTTTTTTTTTTTTTTTTTTTTTTGTTGATAATGTATAGAAAGGTATAGAATAGGATAGAATATAGAAAGCGTAGAAAGGTACAGTAAAACAACTTCGTCATCTGTGATTTCGAAAGCAATGCTTTCCAAAACTCTTTTAGTCAGTCCTGCCAGTCTTCGAGAAAATCAAGATTCTTCAGCAAGTATACCGTGTTGTTAAATTGGCGTTGTCCGAATGAAACACGTCACTTGATCCATTCTTGCGCTAACAACATGATATCTACAGTTTTAGTAAGTTAAGTTGGATCATTTATTAAACAATCTCACTGTCATTTTAACAATTTTGAATAGCATAATAAAATGCGTTATACAGCTAACAGATGACATGGCATACAATACTTTCACACTTTAAACTCATTTTTAGGGTTCCGTACTTAAAAAGCAACAAGTCGGAAACTGCACATCAAGAGTTAGCAAATGAAGTGGGTTTGTATTCTAACGAAGTTTTAAAAATATTTAAATCTTGGTGTAATACAGTACTTTGAATACAGAATAGTAGCCTAAATCCCTTGTGTGTCCCTGTAAATACTATCTACTTTCTATTATACAGGAAGTAACATCTATTAAATCTTAGCAACGTATATCAATTTCATAAAATGTGAAATAGTTTATTGCAATTTAAACACGCTCCAAACAATGTCCCCCCCCCCCTATACCATTATGTAATGGAATACTTTTGTGTGACCCTGTAAATTAATAACAGATATTCTTTGCACCACAGATTATACAGAATGTATATTTTTATGTATTTCATCGATGCATATTAATTTTATTATGTTTGAAAGAGTGTAACATCATTAAAATTCACTTGAAACTATTTTTTCCCATTAAAAGTAATGTAATAGAATACTTTTGATTATCCATGTAATTAAACTATGGATCTAATTTTTATACAATTTGAAATGACTCGATAAAATTATCATATTCATCATTTATCATATTTAAATATCATTCAATTGATGTAAATAGGTATCAATAGTTTCAGTTTTTTTGGTTTTACAAAATTAAACAGTTTTAAATCGTCCAATTAATAAATAAAAAAAAATGATTAAAAACGTAAAAAAAATTTACTAATTTAATAAAAATTTATTATTATTTATTATTATTATTTTAATCCTCGATTAAAAATCTTTTTTTCAACATACTACCAGAAATAAGGGTTCGACTCACACGCGAAAATTATTATTATTATTATTATTTTTTTGAAATTTTGCATAAGAAAGGGGGGGGGATTTACTTACACAGGAGTATATAGGGTAAAAATACACTGAGGTGACAAAAGTCATGCTATAGCATGCAAATATTTAAACGGCAGTAGTGTCGCTTACAAATTGTATAAATGGTCAGTGACTGGGTAAGACTTTCATTTGTGTTCAAATGCTTCGTGTGAGAATTTTGATTATGTGATTATGGCCACACGATGATAATTAATGGATTTCGAACGCGGTAGGGCATGGGGCATTCCATTTTGGAAATCGTTACGGAATTCTACATTCCGAGATCCACAATGTCAAGAGTGTGCCGAGAACATCTAAATTCAAGCATAACCTCCCATCATGGATAATGCAGTGGTCGACAGCCGACCCTTAATGACCGCGACCAGCGACGTCTGCGTAGACTTGTCAGTGTGAACAGACAACCTACACTGCGAGAAATAACCTTGGGAATGAATGTGAGATATCCGACGGACGTGTCCGTTAAGACAGTCCGGCGAAATTTGACTTTAGGTGACTATAGCAGCAGAAAACCGATTCGGGTGCCATTACTAACTGTACGACTTCGCCAAAAGCGCCCCATCTCGGTTCGTGACCATATCGGTCGGGCCGTAGATGACTGGGAAAAACTGGATTGGCCAGAGAATGAGTCATGATTTCAATTGGTAAGAGCTAGTGGAAGGGTACGAGTGTGGCGCTGACCCCCATAAAACGATGGACCCAAGTTATCAGTAAGGGAATGTGCAAGCTGGTGTTGGCTCCATAATAATGTGGGCTGTGTTTACATAAAATCAAGTGGGTTCTCTGGTAAAAATGAGCCGATTGTTAACTGGAAATGAATACCTCTAACTTCTGGAAGACCACTTGCAACCATTAATGGTCTTCATGTACTTAAACAAAAATGGAATATTCCAGGCTGACAATGCACCATGCACCGGCACATAACTGTTCGCGATTGGTTTGAAGAATGTTATGGACAGTTCCAGCGGATGATTTGGCCCTTGTCGCCCAACATGAATGGGAATTTGGGAATCGAACATTTATGGGACATAATCGAAATATCAGTTCGTGCACAAAATCTTCCACCGAAAAACTTTCGGAAATATGGAATTTCTATAGATGTTGTATGACTCAATATTTCTCCTGAGGCCTTCCAATGACTCGTGGAGACCATGCAACGCCAAGTTGCTGTACGTCGCAGGGCAAATGGAGGACCGGCATGCTATTAGAAGGGTATCCCATGACTTTTGTCACCTCAGTGTATAAAGCTTAAAAGATATAAATTTAAGCAATTTTTAAAAGAATTTTTTTTCTAACATTATACTTATGGAGCAATATTAATGTAAATTTTATATAATTTCATCATGAATGTAATATATTGTTTGACATAGCCTTCAAATATAGTGTCTGGCTCCTTGAGAACTAGGAACTGTGCATTAATCATTTCCTGTTAAGTTACAGAAACGATTTAAGCAATAAGCATTTTTCTAAAAGTTATACGGATATGGAATAGGCTCCTGATGTCACTATGGGTCCAATTACTGTAGATCAGCAAGAAACATCTCTCCGTACTTTAGGTCTTTTAGTGATTGGGAATTGAGATTGGAGAATCGGGAAAAAAATCTTGAAATTGGGAAATTTCATTGGTTTACTTTTAACAGGCCTATATGATGTGATAGGCCTACGTCACCAAGACTATTACGGCAATAATCGCTATGGCAAAAATATAGTGGTATATCGATTGATGGAAGAGCTCATTCGTAAAACATGCTCTTTCCTTATAGCATAAGATGTGTTTAACAAAGGTAGAAACACATCATGGTGCCATGTATTTCATTTTACTCTCTTCTCCAAATAAATAAATAAATAAATAAACATTCCCTTTTTCAGAAGCAATCGTAAACGCTCTCTGCTAACGCTCTATAAGCTTGGAGGAAAAAAAAACTATTTTTGTAGAAGACATTAATTATAAATAGAAATTTTCATATACGTCCATTAAAAACATTTCAAAAATATGCATTAAAGTATTTAATTGCTATAAAGGACGTTAAATACTAATAAAAACATTAAAAGATCTTAATAATTTTACATGTTTCGATTGAATTTACTCAATCATCATCAGCAAAAAAGAAAATACAAATAAACACAAAGATGGAAAATGACAAATTGTCATTTTCCATCAAATGTGTTTATTTGTATTTTCTTTTTTTCTGATGATGATTGAGTAAATTCAATCGAAACATGTAAAATTATTAAGATCTTTTAATGTTTTTATTAGTATTTAACGTCCTTTATAGCAATTAAATACTTTAATGCATGTTTTAGAAATATTTTTGTAGAAGTAAAAGTGAAAGACGTATTTATAATTTTCTTCTCGAGGATTTTTCCTCAAATGGTCACTATTAATTGTGGATGTCGACAGCGATTGTTGGAAATATTTTATTTCATATATTGACAACAGAGGATGTTGCTTTTGCCAAAGAATGAAATACATTAAAAGAAGAGATGACAATATTGAAAGACCAATGAATCAGTAATATTTATATAAATGAAATTCGCATTTACATAAGTGTAGAAAGTATTTTCCGCTTTCTTTTTTCAAACAAGTCGGAAATTTACGTCAAACATAGCAAATGAGGTGCGTTCGTATTATTATGAAGTTTTAAAAATATACTGTACTTCGGATACAGCACAATATCCGAAATCTTTTGTGTGTACCTGTAAATAATATAAGCTGATTACACAAGATTAACTTGTAGTAAACCACAATAACGTATATCAATTTCATAAAAAGTGAAATAGTTTAATAATAATAAAACGCAACCCAAACAATGTATATCTGTATACCATTATGTAGTGCAATATACTTTTGTATGGCCCTGTAAATTAATAATAAATATTCTTTGCTTCACAGATTGTACAGAATGTATATTTTAGTACATACTTCATAAATTCATATCAATTATATTATGTTCGAAAGAGTGTAACATCATTAAAATGTATTTGAAACTATTTTTTCTCATTGTCTGTATGTAACGGAATACTTTTAATTGTTCCTGTAATTGAATTATACATCCGATTTTCATAAAATTTGAAATGACGCAACAAAATTATGTAATAATTATATATTTTAAATTTCAAACGATTCGGTTTGGCAGTTTTGCTCTGTTATATGCATACAGGAGGACGGACAGAACGACGACTACAGGTGCTTCGTATTTACATAATTACGAACGCACCTAATAAAGAGAAAAGGTAAGTTAAAATATCTTGTATATATGCAATAGTACTCCATTTCCCCATTCAGCTATTAAACTGAATGAATTGTAGTATTACAATCACAGCTTTCATAAATGCTTATTTGCGTTCTGTTTTTGCCTTGTAAAGAAAACTGCAATAGGAATGAGTATTTTTCTATTATATTGAATTAGCAAACATATAAAAAACAATTAATGCATATAACTTTTCTCTTTTGCTTACGCGAAATTTTCCATTGTTAAATTTCTTAATAACTGTTAAACTTTATATATGTATTATTCCTGTTGTCAACATTCTTTTTTCTCAACTAAAATTTAGCACCACAACGATGAATGAAGTAGGTTGGATAGGAGTTTTTGCCCACATCTAAAACAGCACACTGAATTTAATGTAGCGTACAAAGATGATTGATGTATCATAGGATAGGATTTTTTACCAGGAGATATTGCATTTTTTTTTAATTCAGAGATGATTTTTACTCTGCAAGCTGTCTGTAATTGAACGAGCCTCTTTTAAAGTTGCCTAACAAACGCAACTATTGTTCCGAAAAATGTGAAAATTTGTGGAAGAGTTAGAGGTCTGCACGGGCCGGAATTTCCAGGCCCGGGTCCGGCCCAGTCTGTAGGAAAATTATTTCGGCCCGGCCCGTTTAAATTTTTATATTTTAGGCCCGGCCCGTACAGAAATCAGTGAAACCAGGCCCTTCCCGCTACAATTTCTACGATTTCTAAAAAATTCAGATTTTTATCATATAATTAAGATTCCTTAAAAGAATACTGCATACATATCTAATGGAATGATTTTACAGTATATTTTACTGGAAATACACATTAAGAGCATTAATGATTACTTAGATATTTAGGCTTTCAACATTCGAATAAAGATTCATTAAAAAATTAATATGGCTTAGAATAAAAGAAAAAAGAAAGAAAGTTAAAAACATCGTAACTTTTGAAGCTGTTTAATAAAAGAAGATTTATAAAAATATTTCTATATCATTTTATTAAAGATTTTAAATCCAAATTCATTCTTCTATTCAAAGAAGCTCCTTTCTGATATATTTTTAAATTCATTTTTTTCTCAGAAACGCATAAGTTTAGCAGGTATCTTTATTCAGAAACTATATAATCGAATGGGATTATCCATTTTTTTTTTTTTATACAAGCAATTTAAGAATACTGCAAGTAAATAAAATACTGTCATAGTTGGCGTTTTGAATAGCATTTCCGGAAGTGATAGCATGGGAGGGGAGAAAAACCTGCAATCTTTTGAGAAACTATTATATATCTCAACAAGGTTACACAAGTATTTTATTTACCAAAAATGAAAAACTCTATTCGATTTCAAATCCCTTCAATAGTCAGGCTTATCACTTTTATACTTTTACAATTTAAAATTAACCAGAAAATATGTCAAACTTTCGCATTATTGAGAAAATAATTTAAAAACCATCATGAAGTATATGTCCAAAGATTAAGCTAACATAAGTTCTTTATCGCTGTTAATAATTTTACAAATCATGTTGTCCGTCCTACAGATCTTGAGAACAATTAAGTCTAGTTCCGGTCCGGCTAGTCTAGAAGTAGAAAAATAATGCAAGCTTGATCTCGGCCCGACACGAGTCAGCTAAAAAAATATTAAAACGGGTTACACACAATGTAACTGTCCGATGCCGATCTCTACACTGTACATTTTTATACTAATGCTGTCAAACTAGTATGGCTCGTGACGCACATTTATACTTATTCTCGTTAAAACCATTTCTTTGAAAATAGCTCATATTTTATTGGATCTACTGAAATCTTGCGAACGGGGCGGCAGGCCCGAAAATTTTTTTATCGGCCCGGCCCGTTACGAAATTCGAAACGATTCCGCCGGCCCGGCCAGCGGGCCGGGTACGGGCCACGGGCAAACCCGGGCCCGTGCAGACCTCTAGGAAGAGTACAAAAGAATAGCAATTAGCAAGGATAAAATATGTTCAAAATTTCGCCCCCAGAGCATGTTTTTTTTAATGAATTACACATTAATACATTTATTACAGTTTAAAAAAAATTTTTTTGTTAATGTTACCTGATCTTAAAGATAGCATTTTACAATATGCTTTTAACATTTCCAATACACTGTGTTTCTATTATAGATGGTACCTGCAAATGATGGCAATAATGCGGAACATATTTTGCAGTAATAAAACTGTAAATTAGTGTGAATGTATAATAAATGTATATTTAAAAACGCCCACTGGTGGCAAATTTTAGGTGGTGATTTTTTTTTCTTAAATAAACTCCTATATTTTTAATATGTCTTTCGCAAGATTTCACAACTTTCTGAACAAAAATTTTGCATGTAGACAACTTTAAAGTACAGTCGTTTAATTATCATACACATTATTTCTGATGTCACATACAACATCCCTTTTTTCTAAGCTCATACAAAACGAACAATGAGGAACAGGTGTTTGTTATTATGAAATTTTTTTTAATAGGATTTGAGGGTGTTTTTTAAAAAGCCTTTTTTATATTTTTACTTATTAATTTATAGAATATTACTACACATTAAATAATACATGTTAATATTTAAAAAAAATAAGGAAAACAAATGTAAAAAGTGTTAATTTGCAAATTTTTAGTAAAAACAAATATAAATATATTTTCTAATAAAAATCTTTATAGTATTTTCTAATAAAAATTTATCAGCACCTATTGCTTAACTTTTGTCGGTATTTGAAAAAAGAGCACGTGTCATAGTATTATTTCATAAATTGTATGTATATTTATTTTTATATTTGTAGATTTTATATTGATAAAAGTTATATACAAGGAGCTAGGTTTAGACGCTGCAAGAAGGTGGAGCGTGGGAATATTTTCTTTTTTCCTTTATTTATTTTTCTTATTTTATTTATTTATTTATTCGTTAATACATAAAGGACTACACTAGAAAACATCTTAAAAATAATGAAATGCAGCTCAAGAAAGGGAAGAAAATTGCATTTAAAATTTTGTAGTTTACAGTTTACAAGTTTTTATATGATGTTCCAGCGCGAATATTGAGCAGCTGCTGCGGCTTTGAGATACACGGTACTCACGTACGGGCATCGAAACCTAGTTTTTTTTTTTTTTTTTTTTTTTTTCTCTCTCTCTCTTTTCGTGAATCTTAAAATTTTCAGTTATTTGTACTTTTATTTATTTATCTAATTATGAAGTTATTTATTCATCCATTTACTTATTCATTTATCTAGTTTTATTTTAATTATTTCACTCGTTCTGTTGCTTTAAAAAATAATTAATTAATTACGTCTTTTCAAAAGTTATTTCATTTATTAATTTATCTAATTTTATGCTAGTTATTCGCTTACACACCTTTACTTATTTATAGACTGGGGGCAGCATCACAGACAATCACCTCATCAAGTTGGAGGCTGAAATTCCGGAATATGTTAAAACTCTGTCGCTTATAAAAATGCAATCGGTCTGCCAAGTCACATCTTGCTAAAAAACACCTGAAAAACGGATTTTAGCGGTTGACTCGTAAGTTTACCATTGTGTTTTCCTGCACCCAAAGCTATGAAAAGATGGAGGACTAGGAGCAGGAAAATATGATAGTAAACCTACGAGTCAACCGCTAAAATGGGATTTTCAGGTATTTTCTATCCGATATCTTGGCAGACCGATTACGTTTTAAGGGGACAGAATACCTTGGAATTGATCAAAATATAGATTTTTTTTAAAAATTAACTATAGGATTCTGTAATTGTAAATATTTTGACACCCCATTTTTACTTATATGACAATTGTATCGCGAGATATTGTAAATTTCATCAATTCATTTGAGTTCAATTGATTTTTTAAATTGAATTTTCTCCCTGTTCATATTTTATAACTTGCTTGTTTGAAAAATACTAAAGCTTTTCTGCTAATTTAGATAAAAGTTTGATTTTTTTTTTTTTTTTTTTTTTTTTTTTTTTTTACTTTTTTTATGGCGCATTTAACATTTTTGAACACGGATTTAACATTCAATCTTACAGTTATTATTATTTTTTAAATTTTAACTAAGAGTGTAGAATTTCTTCATTTTTTTTTAGATATACGAGAGTAAAAATATCTTATTTAATGTACAGTCCCATCCATTCAAAGATCCATGTACAGTTTATGTAGTATATTCTAATGAATGAGAAAAAATCGTCGAAGAAAAAACATTCATATTCGATAAAGTAATAGGGATTATTAACAGGTTAATTTGAAAAAAAAAATAGAAAAAAAGGCTGTTTTACAAGATTTTTAATTAAATTTTTAGTATTACATATTTTTGCAACATATACGTTGCAGTATTATTCAAATTTGAAGAGATGGTTTAAAGGTGAGTACCTTTGAAATCTTATGTCCCCATACTATGCGGATGAATTTTTCTCAGATCTGCAGAATAAGCTTTTATCATAACCAATATTAAATTTCTATTAAAATTTTCATCTAATATAAATATTTTTATGCTAGTAGCACTTCTAATAACGAACTGCATAACTACTCAAGTTATAAATTCTCTTACTACTTTCGAATTTTTCTCAGGTTTGTAGGATAAGTTTTTATCTTAATCAATTTTAAATTTCTATTAAAATTTTTACTCAATAAATGCTTTTATGGCAGTAGTGACCTTGGAGGGAAATTGTATAAATATGCAATTTAAATTCACTCCTCTCTTATGAATTATTTTGGAAGTGATTCTTCAGAATAAGCTTTTGCCATAGTCAAATTTATATAAAAATCTCATTATAGTACTTCTTTTTTTGCTAGAAGTATACCTGGAGAGAAATTACATAACTACACAAATTAGACTCATTTTCATTATTCTTCAACGGATTTTGCTCACATCTTCAGAATACGGGAATTTCTACGGGAAAATTTATTTTTTATTAAAACTTTCATGTGATAGGTTTATTTTATCCGTGAAAAATCTCTGACTTATTTAAAGTTTTTGCAATGGTCAAATCTATCTATACAATAAAGATCTCATTTTAGATATTTTGTATACTAATGATGCACCTGGTGAGAAATTGCATAATTATACAAGTTAGACTCTTTTCCATCAATTATCAACGGATTTTGCTCATATCTTTAGAATAAGCATCCAACATGAGCAAATTTATTTTTTGGTAAAAATTTCCACGCGATAAGTTTTTTATGTCAGTGACCCCCTGTCGAAAATTTCTAAATTATTTAAACTAGACGGTTGCCCGCCCTCAGTAGCCCGAAGACTATCTGAATGCCAGTTCTACAACCCCACACATTCACGTTTCTGTGCCATGTCTCGTCAGTTTCCGGCAGATATGTTTGATCGGTGTTCTGGGGTTTCGTTTGCATATCTTTTTTTATTGTTAATGAAGAGGTCTTCCATTTGTTCTTCCATCTGTTCTTCTTTCTGTTCTTCCATCTGTTCTTCCATTTGTTCTTCCATTTGTTCTTCCATTTGTTCTTCCATTTGTTCTTCAATTATATTCGACGATTCACTGTTTGAGAGCCTATCTGTCCTTTTATTTATAGAAGTTCAAAATGAAAAAAGATTTTCTTAGCAGACGATTTTTTGTGATAAATACATTATCTGTTTTATATTTCTTCTGCTTTATTCCTTTTATTTATAGAGTTCAAAATGAAAAAAGATTTTCTTAGCAGACGATTTTTTGTGATAAATACATTATCTGTTTTATATTTCTTCTGCGTTTACCTAAGCTGTGTAAAATCTCTATAAATAAAAGGTATAGAGGATGAGAGCCTATCTGTGCCTCAATTATCCTCAGAATTCCTTTTATATATATAGATTAAGCAATTTAAACTCATTTCCAGTGAGTACATTTTGTTCAGATCTGCAAGTTAAGCTCACCCTATGGTTTTTGTTTTATATTTTGGTTAAAAAAAAATTACGTGATAATTTATTTTATGCTAGTAGTGACTCTGGCAGTAAATTGCCAACTACACAATTTGCTCTTTAAATTCACTTACCACCCGTAAATTTAGCGCAGACTTTCAAAATAATTTTCTATCATAGTCGAATTGGTATTTAGATTTAAAAAAAAAAAAAAAAAAAAAAAAACTAGATGATAGATGTTTTAGTGTCTCTGGTAGAAAATGCAGAACCAAAAAGTAAATATGTATCAATCTATCTGTTTATATTCTGTTACACCGTATGCTTAAATTAGATTCAAACATTTTTTAACATTGATAACCCCCCCCCCCCCCACACACACACACACCCTTGTGTCCAAAAAATAAACAAAGTAGATAAATTTAAATAAAATTAATTTTTTAGTGTAATTTTAATGCTTTATTTTTGTGCTCAAATTAAAAATATGCACGGACAGATTGATAAAAATCTTTATTTTTGATTATAGTTTACCACTCTGAGACAGTGTAAAAAAATAAATTGTATTTTCTGTATGAGGATTCGACTCTAATTGAAAATATTTGAACTAAATATTAATTTACCTTTATTCTATTGAAATACTTGTTAATTTTAACGAATGAAGGTTTATTTGCGTTTATGATATTTAAGTAGAAAATTTAATCTGCATCAAGTATAATTTTTTATGGGTAGTTTATAGCACTTCAAATTAAAATTTATTTTTTTTAATTAAATAATATATCTGTTTATTTAAATTACAATAATTTGCTACTTAAACTTTCAAAATATTTATGAATATCTATGCCTCTTATATATGTATGTTCGTATACCATTGTATATTAATCATTAGATTCATACCCAGTAGTAGAAAGTTATGGTTGTGTCTGCGACAGCAATCGAGCAGGATGAAAATTGTCTGCGAGAGAGCGTGTTATAATTTTCTTATGCACATTATAAATATAGTCCTTATTGGTTAATATTTTAAAAAGACAACTATATTCCAATTATAATATAACTGTAAAACGTAAAATTAATATTTTTTGAAAAATTAGATTAATAATGAATACATAAAGTGGTTCTTTAAGTTTGAAGTTAAGGCCAAATCTATTTAAAATTACATTGAAATATAGTGTACTTCTATTGAAAACAATGTATTGTTTCTTACTTTGCCTAAGTATTCAAATCTACAGAAAAAATAAATACAATGATATTAAAGAAAAAAAAAATCATTTATATTGTCACAAATGAAATAGTGATAAAATGAAGAAAACAATTACAATTCCATTGAACAGGAGATGCTATACTGCTTCCTTAAATTCTCAAAACATTTGTTTACTTGTTAAGTCACAAGAAAAATTTAAAATAAAATATGTTATAACAAAATGTTGAAATATGCTAAATTTTTTTTTCAAAAAAAGTTATCAAAAATCAGTTAAAATCTTAAAATTTATCCAGTAAGGCTGCATTGAAAATTTAAAATCACTATTTATTTACCATACAGTATATATATTATAGTTTTATAGCAGTGAAACCTTGAAATACCAAGTAAATATTATGAAAAAGAAATAGAAAATTCCAAATGATAATTTTTATAAATACACTGGATGTGTATCTAAAATTTTGTTAAAATTTGCAGTGCAAATTTATGGTCAAATAACGAATTTTGGTGCAGAAAAATCTGATTTAAAACAGCTAAAAAAAAAAAAAAAAAAAAAAAAAAAAAAAAAAAAAAAAAAAAAAAAAATTGGACAGGAAAATCAATTTTTGGAGAAAGAAAGAGAAAAACAATTTTGTAGCAGCAAAAACAAAAATTTTGTAACAAAACATTACATAACTTTTTTTTTTTTTTGCTCCCCTTTAATGAAATTTCATTTTTTTTTCCTTGATTGTTTGACAAAATATGCAGCTTTTTAGCGATATTTTAACAATTTATCATTTTTTTCGTGACCTTTTGTCAAAATCTGCCTTTTTTCGCGATTTTTTGACAAAATCTGCCTTTTTTCGCAATCTTTTGTCAAAATCTGCCTTTTATCGCGATTTTGTCAAAATCTGCCTTCTTTTTCGCGATCTGTTGTCAAAATCTGCCTTTTTTCGCGATCTTTAATCAAAATCTGCCGTTTTTCGCGATTTTTTGATGAAATCTACCCTTTTTTTGCAACCTATTGATGAAACTTAACGTTTTTTGCGATTTTTTAAACGAAATTTATTGTTTTTTTTCATGATTTATTGAAGAAATCTTTCGTTTTTTTCGCGATCTTTTGACGAAATCTGTCATTTTTTCGTGATTTTTTGTCAAAAGATTCCGTTTTTTCACGATTTTTAAAACGAAATTTACAATTTTTTCGCGATTTTTTGACGAAATCTGCTTTTATTCGCAATCTTTTGTCAAAATCTGCCGTTTTCCGCGATATTTTGATGAAATCTATCGCTTTTTTTTTTTTTTTTTTTTTTTTTTTTTTTGCGACCTTTTGATGGAATTTACCATTTTTTCGCTATTTTTTTAACCGAAATATACTGTATTTTCATGACTTATGGATGAAATCTATCTTTCTTTCGCGATTTTTTGATGAAATCTGTCGTTTTTCCTCGCGATCTTCGGAGTAAATTTGCCAGTATTTTCACGTCCTGTCCACGTTCCCCCCCCCCCCCTCCAAATAAATATTTTTTTCTTTTCCAAATTGGCAAATTTATCTGCAAGGACAGAAATAAATCTGCGACGCATGTCGCGCGTCACGCACTTTCTACTACCGGGGATTCATACATACAAAATAATATAAAATTTTTCATTTTAAATATTGATAGAAAAATTTGAGATAAAAAGTACCCTTGAAAACACGTTAATTTACGACTGTTAAGCCGATCTAAACTGACTAATATTTATTTAAAAAGTTACAGAATTTTTTTTTATGTTTTTATAATTTTAGATTATGCATCATAAGTTTTATTCTATAAAACTTTTGCTTTAATAATCACATTTCAGAATTTTTATATACAGAAGGAAGGGATGACAGACAAATAGATTTGTTATCACTAATTACTTGATTGATTAATTAATCAATGATTGTAACAACCAAATTTCCTCAACTAAAAACAATTTAAAAACCAACAACAAAAAGACAGTATATTCTTGAATCAAACAGAATCAGATTCAGAACAGTTTAAAATAACTCCAAGTATTCACAAAAGAAAAATTTATAGTACTCTTTTTTAATTAACATTGTTCTTACAAACCTGAATGATTTTGTACATTTTTAACTCCTTTTGTCTTTTTCAACGTTTATATTTTTCTTTCTCACTTTTTCTCCTTTCTTTTTTTCTTTTCTCAGTCTGTTTCTCGCACTTTTTTCTTTCTTTCTTTCCCTTTATCTTTCCCATTATCCTGTTTAATATAACATACAACTTATTTTTATATTTCTAAAGTTATTTCGAACCAATTTTTTGTCATAAAGTTTTCCCGGAAAACTTTTACTTGCATCCCTTGGGAAATCCGTTAAAGCGGAATTATCACATAAAAAAGAGATTATAATTCTTTTTAAGCGACATAGTTGTTTTCGGTTTCAATCATCATGGTGTAGTTGATTGTGAAAGCAGCACGACCAAGGTGGGAAAATTACTGTTGCAGGGTTGTTATCATGTTGTAAAACATAATTGCAGAAGATTCAAAATTTGGTAAAGTGATACTCTTCAATGCATCAAGACTAACAAAAAAAAAAAATTAAAAAATGCGCGTTTTTTTTCCTTCCTCTTTAAAGTAAATTTAGTATCTATCGATTTATACTCTTTTTAGATAGAAAAAAGAATTATTTATTTATTTATTTTTGTTTTATTTATTTTTTCCAAGGCTGTAAATTCCACAGATCACCGCTTTCCTTTCACCTTCCTTTTTACATGTTAATCCTCAGGGACCGTCATCTTTCTAAGCACATCTTATAAAAAAAATTAGTTTTGGGGATTTTTTTTTAATTGAATGCTTATATTTATCATTCGTTATTGTCACCTGCAGTTTTTATTAAAAGTAAATTTAAATATTTTATGTGGTGTAAAATACTCAGAGCAGAATTGGAAATAATAATAATTAAAAAAAGGGAGGAGGGAGGTGTAGGAAACTGTCACCCAATAAAATAAGATCAATAAGATTTTTTTACTGCCATGTGACATTTAAAAAAAATTCTTAAAAACATACTTAAAACTACATTTTTTTAAAATTTATGCATTAACATTTCATTTAATTCATGAGCACGGTAAATTCTCCAACCCATTCTAGGTAAAACATTCATGAACCTACATCAGCTTTATACATAACCGTGTAGTTTAAGGTGCACGAAAACTTTAAATTTGCGCTTCGGTGTTTTATTACAGAAATTTTTGCCTCATCTAATCTCAGACTTTCAAAGGCAAAAATTACAATATGAAAAAAAAAAAAAAAAATGAGTATAAGAATCAAAAGAAGAATATAGTCGTTGGGAGCCACCGTAATACTTACCTATCATGAATATGCATGATATAAAATATGAAAATATGTGTAAACCAGGGTTGGGTTTCTTCCGGAAGAAACCTGTTTCTTCCAGGACAGTGGAAGAAACTAGAAAAAACCGGAAGAAATGGAAAAAACTGGAAGAAACCACTAGAAACCAAAACAAATGCTCAACGTTAAAGTATATTAACTATGTAAAAGAATTAAAGTATAATTACATGAAATCTAAATTAAAAAATGTAATTATTATTAAAAATATTTTTGCAAAGATAAGTTATTTTTTTAATAACAAACTTCAGGTTTAGAGTTCAGGTGACATTTTCAAGTGATGGATTTTTACTACTCTAGGGATGGGTTTTTTCATTAATTGTTCCATTTATAAAAAAAGAAACTACCTACGAATTGTTTATTTTTCATATAAAATACATTATTTTCATATAAAAGTGCATTATTTTAAACTGTGTAACACAGTAAATAAATAAATTTTTAATTTTTTATATTTTACATCTAAGCATGAATATCTCAATGCTGATTTTAAAAGATTAGTGTTCTAAAAATATCTATGGGTATATAAAATGCTTTTAAACTATCCTGAAGTGTAGAACTTAAAAAAAAAAAAACTTTTTTGCTTTCATCCAATTTAAGTTGAGAAATTGATTGGAGCATCTTACTGCTAAAAAAATTTTTTGCTATACTATGTTGCATTATACTAAGAAAAAAAAAAATATTTTTTTTTTAATACTAAGGATAAACCAAAACAGGTTTTTAAGGCCAAAACCAAATTTAGGTGACTTTCCTACTTTTTGGCTGAAAACGATAACATCCAAAAAAATTTTAAGTAATTAAATTGTATGTTTTAATACATACATTCAAGTAATTAATACATACATAAATATACATAATTGTAAATTAACTATATGTATAGTACTTATTAATTATGTACAACTGTTAATAATCGAAAAACTTTATTTTCATATACAATAATATGTAATTAATTCATACATGACACAGAAAGATTTCCTAATTATATGAATTTCATTTAATTAAAAAATTACTTTAGTTTTAGGTATACACACTTTGATTTTACATCTATAATGATTTTTGTAAATGATCATTTGTTATTCTAGAACTTTCTCAAAGAATATTTGAAATCTAATGCAGTTTAAACTAGAAATTTTCTATGAGATGATTGATAATTCATGACTGATAATTATAAACAATGTAGTTAATTGCAATACATTCATTTCAGTGGATACAGTTTAAATCAGTGACCAACTTTGAAAATTTCTGAAGGAAGATTTTTGGAATACTGAGTGTTTCGGTCTGGCCGAATTTTCGCCCACATTTTTGGCAAAACTCGAATTTCGGGCTGAAAATGAAACTGTATTTTTGGTTTATCTCTATTATATCTCTTTTACATTACTTACGTTAATAAAACTTATGTAAAGTAAAATCTTTTATTTAAATGGGTATCATTCTACAGTCAAGAATCTCTACTATTTACTATTAGTTTCAGAAATTTAAATAATGAAATAATATGTTGGTTAAATTGAAATGTATAACATTTTTTTGATTTTATGTATTTTCGATAAAATTTCTTTTCATTTAACCAATGGTTGAAGATCTCTAGATAAGTGTTGTGTGTTATCTTGGGTAAAAAGCTGATGTAATTATTAATTTAGCACATATACTTAGTTAAATTTGTTTTAGTCCAGTGAAATTAATTTATATAAGATTATAGGAAGAAGATATTTATTATATTTTACAAAATTGAAAATATATGGTAAATTCTTAAAGAAAAAAAGTTTCTTCCATTTCTTCCTCTTGGAAGAAACCTATTTCTTCCAACCGGTTTTTTCCATAGTTTTTTCCACTGCGAAAGAAGCTTGCCAACCCTGGTGTAAATTATTTATAAAATGCATCGCTATTTCAAAATAAAATTTAAACATATATTTAAATATTTTTAACACATAGTAATACTCTATTAATGGATTGCTGATGAACCAATTTCGACAAATTATATAAAATGTCAAACTACTCAAGTAGTAATGAAATGCGTAAAGGAAATACCCTTATTATTCCAAAAACAATAATTATATTAACTAACAGTGTGTCGGATTAAGCTTCTGATATACAAATAAAATATATATTTGAATTGAAATTTGAATGAAATACAGGGTCATTAAAAATCGAAGAGAGTGAAAAATAGGATTAGAAATATCTTGACAACTAATTATCCGATCGACTTCTTTTATTATGCAAAATTTGTGTTATTTTATTGTTTATTAAATGCACTCCTTAAAACATTTGAAATTTTTATGCACCTTTCATCAGAAAGAATATTTCGAGAATCCCAAAAAAAGTTCCGGATAATCGAGATTACTGATATTAAAGAGGCTTCTTCCCATTATTACATACTAAATACACATCCATTTTAAAGTTTTTATCTTAATTTGTTTGGGAGGTAGAGCGTTTACAAGCACACAGACAGACAGACACAGAGACAGACGGACGTCAATTTTATTTTTCGCCAAATATGATTTTCGGAATCTCCAGTGTCTGAAACGTGTAAATCCGTCAAAAAAATATATTTTCAAAACGACTGCAAGATTTACCCTATACTACACATAATGTTTAAGTAAAAAAAAAAAAAAAAAGCACTTTTCAAAGAGGTTAAGATAGTTGAAAACCAACCATTTAAATTATTATTATTATTTAAGCAACATATATTTATCTAAATACCTTCCAAAACATCGTTTTATATTTTAAATCTGATTTTATATATTTTGTCATATCACGCTCATAACATATAAGTACTATTTTTGATTTAATTTAGTGTCTAATGTGGATGCAATGCTTGATTTTAAATTTAATATCTCATTATAAAGCTAAAACTCCAATCATAATATATATATATATATATATATATATAAGTTTCTTATTAACGAGTTATCACATATTTTGATGTTGATTTGTAGTATTATCTAATGGTTCTATATATATATATATATATATATATGCATATATGCTGTAACTCTATGTGTAATAGCTCAATACATTAAAAGTTAATCTCCTCTAAAAAGAATTCCTTAAAAGTATTGTCACTTTGATATCATGACCATTCATCAAATTTTAACTGACTGTCCAGGCCTCAAAAACTTATAGAATCTATTTCAATTCCTCATCACCTATTTTGACAAACTTCATTGGGGAAACAACTCATGGATAACTCTTTACTTTTTTAAAACTGATTTCAGAATTTAAAATTTATTTTTCTACTATTGTCTGACTACATCTGAATGGGATACCCCATCTAGATTGCTTTTCCATTGTTCTTTCTTATTTTAGGTGTTTCTAGTACATTTATCTTTGGCGCAGCATGTCCCTTAAGGGACTTTCCGCAATAAAACCCCATAGAAACAACAAACAAACTTTAAAAGTTGCATTTTAAAATAAGATTATTCATAAATACATCCCATTTGAGAATCAATCTTAAAAAATAGACACCATTATAAACATAAAATACAATATATAAAAAGATGTATATTATCGCTACATATTGTGTAACAGCCCTAAGTTATAAGTATTGTACGTCTGGGCAACGCAAGTAAACATGGAAATATTGCACAATTTCTTGACCAAATCGATTAATTAACATCCTATATAGAAAGTATTTTTCTCCCAAAATGAGTTAGAGAAGGAGAATTTTCCTCCGACTCGAAATGCAGTTTTGCCAGAACCCGCATACGAATTGACGACATTAAGGACCACCAAAATTAAAGGCCGAATCAGTTATGTCCGTCTTTTAATAATTTAATTCAATAAATACTTTTCAAATGAAAAGATATTGTTAATTATGGAACTTCCACTTGAGCCGACTTAGAAAGGAATGATGGGTCAAGCATGAGGAAATTGAAGACCAGTTTTCGTCATAACACACAAGAGAAAGTCTTTGTCCATAATGCCACCGAACACAGAAACTTTAATTCAATTACTGACAAAGAGAAAGGGGAAACGAAATTCTGAAATGTCTTTAAATTTTAATCGTCTTAAGACTTTAATGGTTGATCAATCATAATGCCGGGGAATATCAACCGAATAATTTTTAGAACTCATTTTTGAAATTTATATTCTGGTGTAAGTTTTTGTTCTTTTCCACTGTTCGATTATTACTATTATTATTATTTTTTAGATAGTCATATCTGGGTTAAAAAGTTGTCTCATTCAATAAAGTATTTTCTTTATTTCAGATTTCGAAGGGAGTTCATTTAAAATTTGTCAAATTAAATTCGAAAATGCCTAATTTTAATGAACTAAGCTAGTTAATGGCTAATGGCTAATTTGTAATAGGTAAAATGAACGTAGTAATTTAGTTCCTATTGTTAAGTGGCTTTGTCCAGTATGAATTATAATTAATTTCTAGAAAATATGAAAATCATCATCGAAGAACGCAGTTATACTTTATGAAAAGCTCTTACTTTAATTGAAATAAATGTGTCCAATTTAAATTCCTATTCATTTTTTTCAATTTATATTTTTGCGCAAGATTGTTATTGAAAAAACTCATTTGTTTAGATTTTTCATTGCTAGAAATTGCTAGAAACAAGTGGTTTAAAAATGTTTTATAAAATAAAGATGCTCTAAGCTCATCTTAAATTTAGAACACAAAAATAAAAATTTAATTCTATGAAATTCAGAAGCAGCTATAAAATCTTAACTATCCCGATTGATGGCTGATTTAAGAAAGAAAAAATAAATACAGTGCAATAGCAAATAGTAACACATAGCAAATTTGCTGTTTGTCAAAGATGTTTTATTCAGCATGATTTTTTTCTATAATAAATAAATAAATAAATAAATAAATAAATAAATAAGAGGAAATTATTGTTCAACAGCGTTGTTTCAATATTTTTAAAAAAATCTCATTATTTTTATAATTTTGATTTCGATATCACGAAGTAATGCATAGTAAATTATTTTATTTACTTATTGCTTCGTTTTCATTACTTTTAAATTTGCTTAACGATACATATATAAAATTATCAGTTCATATGAAAATTAAAAAGACAGAATGAAAACAATGTCAGCTCTGTAAAAGCTGTTACAAATCCAACAGGCAGCATACAGTTGTTATTTTTGTATACCCCGTACCACCATTTTAAAACGGAACTGTTAACTTTTTTTAATTGTAGCATTACATAATCTTTTGAAATTTCGCGAATTTTCTGAGATAAAATAAGTTGAAAATTTCTTTACGGAAATTTTAGAATTTAAAAAAAGCACAGAAAGAAAGCACACCTGCGCAAATAATATGAAACAATATAATCTCAGAATATAGTAAAAATCCTTCAATAAGCATGATTAAAGAAAGTGACTTTCAAATATTAATCATCTTAATGAAGGAGAACTTTTGTTCGTAAATCTAGAATTTGACGCGGCAGTGAAATATGTGAAATCTCAGTATTTTCCACTAATTCAATGCTTGGGGAGGGGGAAACAACTTTTTTTTATTATTATGATATAATACTTTTTTTTCGTCTGCCATGTAATTTTTTAAAAGAGAGAATCGAAATATATCTTGCTATTTAGCTGCATTGTTTAGCCATATAAAGAAATGTATAACATGAATAATTTGTCAACAGTTATATAATTCGATCTTTAAACACATAATTGAACTAATTACTCTTTTTGTATGAAAGCTTTTTTAAAAGAAATAGAGTCTCATTCGCAACTTAGTAACCTCCAAAGAGCTTTATGCATAATTTACTACCTTATAATAAAACGAATTAATTGTGTGATTAAGCTGTTGAAGATTAATATATTTATTTGAGAATGTATAGCATACTAAAAAGTTACATAAATCTGGGTTAAGGAACTTACTAATGCATTATGAAAAATTTTCAGAAATGTTTCCAAAAATCAATGGCGGAAAAAAAAAACTTTTTTTTTTATAAATGCATTTCTAAATCTTAAAAATATATTATTGGGGTATCTAAAGGTAAAGAATATTTTTAGTATAATCATTGGTAACTCTGAAAAGATTGTTGTGTATTTTCTTGTGCTTATAATATATTTTTCTAGATTGGGAAATATTTATCTTTTATTTACAGTGCAAAATTTTTCAATATTTCTGCATCACAGGCATTACGATGGGATTAGACAGGAAATTTTTCAGGTATAAAGGCTGTTTAATACAATGATTAAATTATTATTAAGGACTTAATCAAGACTGAAATATCTTATTCCATATTTGCTTTAAAAGGAGAATCAGACGAATACTTAAAGTATTGCTTAACAAATTTAATAAAATATTTTACAAAAGCATAAAGTTGTTTTTAAGTTTATGTAATACTTTATAAACTTATAGAATGAGAATCGTAAGTACGTAAAATATTTCTTATTAAGTCCATAAAGTTGAATAAAATTTAAAATAAAATATTTCTTAGTTTCTGTAGAGCACAGCTAAATAAAATGTATAAAATATTTCTTAAATTTACTTAGCACTTTATAGATTTAAGACGTAGAAATCGTCTTTATTTTCTTCAGCGTCTAAAATAATCAGTGTTTACATGAAGAAATCGCAAGACTGCCTTTAAGCGTTCTACTCTATAAATATTGATTTTTAGGTGGCTCAAATCTCAGTCAGCATTTGATAAAATAAAAGAGATAAAAATCAAACATTAATCAGCGTAATTTTTTGTGAAGCAAATGCGTTTTGTTATTTTTAACTCGAAGAAATCGATTATGTTAATGAAATATATTTAACTCGGTTGTTTTTTTTAAATTAAAATAAGAAATATTTCAGCTATTTGTATTGCACAAAATATTAATTTAAACCTTTTTATGTACATAAATATCAAGAAAATAACAATAATCAAGATTACAAGAGAAAGCATATAAATGAGAGAGTGGGAAAGCGATAGCATTCTAGTCAGGGTTTGAAAAAACCCGGGTTTTTTTGAAAAAGCCCAACCCACTGGGCCCAGTAGTCTAAAACCCGGGTTTTTTCGGGCTTTTTTGAAAAAACCCGGGTTTTTTCGGGTTTTATCAATTTTTTTTAGAGAACTCTTCACATTTCTAATTTTCACATGCATAGTACCTAAATTTTTCATTTATCAGTTAAACAAAGGTATAATTTTGCATTAAGTATAGATTAACAATAAAAATAAATACATAAAAAGAAAATATAAATATATTTAAAAAGATAATTTTGTATCTCATAGAACTAGATTACTGAAAGAATGATACATTAAATCAAGTGCAACTGAATTTCTTTATATAAATCTTAAGTTAAAGACTAATTTATGCAATTTCTTTCATTTACTTCAATAAAAATCAGTTTAAAGCAGCAACATTTATGTAAATATTTTTATTTTTGTGAAGAAAAAAATAGAATTCACACATATATATGCATATATATATATATATACTACAATTTAAGCAACATTTATATTGCAATAGTATTAAATTGGATTATCTAAAAGTCAATGTCAGTCATATCTATAAAGTTAGATCGTAAATGGCAATACACTTTTACTAGTTTAGTTTTGCTTTTGTATGACATCTGTAAGCAATCTTTTAAAGTATCTGGATACATTTTACATTAGATTTTATTTGGGTTTTTTGGATATTATCAAGGTTATTTATGTTAAAGAAACATGGTCCAGAATGTTTGAAAACAAGGTACTTATACTACTAAATACAATTTAAAATAACTAATTGATTACAAAAAGTTTATGAGGTTAAAGGTTAAAAGGTTATGACAATAATGAACATTATAATTTGCTTTTACAAAAATTAATTATTAGTAATAATTTTAACAATGAAATTATTAAAGTACTATACTAAAACTTTTTCACACTTTTTTTTTTTTTTTTTTTTTTGTTATAACAGGATTCTCAGCAAAACATGACTGGCAAATTCCTTGACTTTCCATGACCAAATCTCAAAAAATTCCCTGACTTTCCCAAACCAAATCTAGAAAAATTCTCTGACCAAACGAGCATACAGCAAAATTTGATACTTATTTTCACAATCTTTTGCCAAAATTAGCAATTTTTTTCTGCAATCATACTTCAGTCTTTTTTTTTTTTTTTTCGAACTGTTTAATGATTTTTATGTCATTTTTCATTTTTTCACTCAAATGGTTTCCATGACTTTTTTAGAAATTATTTGTAAATTCCCTGACTTTTCCTGTATATTTTGAGATTTTCCTGACTTTCCATGATGCTGGGAACCCTGTATAACTGTCACCATTTTTGTGTTGAAAATTACTGTATAAACTTTCATTGAACATTGAAGCAGGATGATAAATGTTGCGATTAATCTTAAAAGCAATAACAATACAAGCAATCAGGATAAGGATCACATTTCAAGTGCCATCATTAGGTATACATTAAGATTTAAAGCACTTGGATGCATTTTAAAATATATGGCCATGAAAATCTTCCTTATTTACTAACTAATTTATTTTATGGTCATTTTATCAATACTTAGAAATTCTTTTAAATATGGTTAGTTTGAAATATATTTAAATTGGCATTTATCTTTCTATCATCATATCTTAGATTAAATAATGATACAGATGTGAAAACACGAGAAAATTTGAAAAAACCCACAAATGGGTTTTTGATGGGTTTTTTCAAGTGGGCCCGCCCGAAAAAACCCAGGCGGGTTTTTTCGGGCTGGGCCCACTTCAGCGAACCCTGATTCTAGTTGATGTAAATTTTAGAGAAGCAGTAAATGTTTATGTAAGAAAAGAAAATTAAAAAAACTATCAATTTTAGAGAAAAATCGCCATTATGCTTGTAGATCAAGTTAATGATAATACATCCTATAAACTGCTAGGAATACTATCAATTAATTTATTAACTATTATTAATTAAACTATCTTATTCCTTTTTTTCTCCAAGCACCCATTCATATGTAAATGACTGTATATTTATTTGACCAAAGAAGATGGGTAGAGAAGCACATATTTTGCCCCTCTTTCATATTTAGGTATCTCCCTATACTAAAAAAAGTAACTAACGCTGTTACCGCAGCTGACAATAAAATTTTTGTGACCGAAAGTCTTTCTTTGTTAATATTAAGAGAACTGTTGCATACAAAAATATGAAAATTGATAATATTATAGAGAAATGTTTGATAAACACGCTGGTGTAGACACTTTTTAAGTTGAATAATTATTTTAAGAGATATTTCATGTTAAAATTAATCAAAATCGTTCAATTAAAAAAGTTCTATAGGTGTAAAAACTACATATAGAATTTTAATTAATTTTACACCTTTTCACATTAGAAGTTCCCGGCGTGAAGACTGTATTTATTTTCTTTATTTAAATCTTTTTTTTTTTTTTTTTTTTTCTTTTGAGGATATATTTCTGTTTTAAATTCAAATTTTCAGCATTTCGAGAGATATTTTTTACATATTTTAGAAAAGAAAATTATTTTAAATAGCTGCCAACTATTAAAACATCTCAAAGAATAAGAGTTCCTTCAAATTAAAAATTTATTGACTTGTGGCTATTACATATTGGTAAAATTTTCAAATTAAAATTAAATGAATATTAATTATTAAAATTAGAAAAATATTGAAAATTACACCATAAAAATTATATTTACACGTAAATTTTAAAAGCTAAAGAAAAATGTAAGATAATTAAATCATCAATGTGCGTTGAAAGTTGTAAATGGAGAAAAATTACGTCAGATTAAAAAATACATATATATAAGACATGCAAATAATAATATTTATTTTCTAATTATAAAAATACTTTCATGTAAACATTACAAGAAAAAAACATTTGGTGAAAATTACATCAGATTTAAAAAGTTATATTTAAGAATCACTTATTTTAGATGACTAAATTTCTAACTTAACCGGGAAAAATGATTTAAGTTCTGAATTAAATGTTTTTTTAAAGAAATTTTTACGTTATCCTGATTAAACTCACTATTATTTACTCTATTATTTTACTTTTATTTCATATTATGATTATGTTTATTAAACTACGACCTATCTTACTCGCATATTACCCAGTCAAAAATGTTCAGTCTTTTTTATTTATTTTATTTTAATTTTATTTTTACATATTTTAACACTGGATGTACTATGATTAGTCTCATTTTCATGGCTTCCCTATGGTGTACTAAACATTTACTCATTATAGGGATTTCAAAAATATGCATTAAAATATTTAATTGCTATAAAGGACGTTAAATACTAATAAAAACATTAAAAAATCTTAATAATTTTTTTATTAGTAAAATTTTAATAATTTAATAAAATTATATTTTTTTATTAGTTATTTTTTATTAGTATTTAACGTCCTTTATAGCAATTAAATATTTTAATGCATATTTTTGAAATGTTTTTAATGGACGTATATGAAAACTTCTATTTATAATTAATGTCATTATAGGGAGTTAAGTAGCTCTGGTATTCCATCAATATACTATTCCATCAATAACCTATTCACATATTTTACGTGAGGATTACTTCAATTACAATCTGTTGTCAATTTTATTAAAAAATAACAATATATAAGTTAATATTTGGTTACAAAACATTTAAATGCAAGTATCAACTTTCTTTTTTCTATTTTTTTCAATCCTCCTGTTATTTGACGCTTTTTTCTTGTTTCCAGAAATACAAGATATATATTAAGGCTACTACAAAATACATAATTTATTAATACTGATTAAATAAATTAAAGTTCATATTAAAGAATGTCTCAACATACAAATATTATAAAAGACGTTACATGAAGACAAAAAATGACTCCTGTTTATGAAAAGAATAACTGAAAATACTGAAAATGAAATCATATCATATAGCAATATTTTTAAATCATAGTTTTCTTATAATTCAACAACAATATTTAATAATAATCCACAATAAAAATATGCAATAAAGATTAATAATGAAGTAATATTTCTGTTTTTCAAGTTTTAAAAAATAATGTCAAATAAAATTCTAAAAACGCCTTTAAACATCGATTAAAAATTCCATTTTCTTTATTTTTTATTCAATTAGACATCAATAAAAATCTACAAAAAAACTTCAAATAATGGTGCATATAATTTACATTTCGTTATAATTGCATATAATCGATACTCGCTGGCTATTTGCTTATCAAAAGGAACGTCTTAAAGCTCATGGGAGAAAATGCTTTTTCTTTAAATATTGACCAAAATACGCGAGGAAAAAAGGTGAACTTCAATCAAATTTTTATAACTGGCTTAGCTGATTCTATTTTTTGTAAATTCAGTTACGGCGAAACTGAAATATTTAAATTTTTATAAGTAATTTGATATTCATTCTGTTTTTTCTTTCTTCTTTTTTTAACTAGCTGTATAAAATTTAAATTTAATTTCAAAAAGTGTCAGTATACGCTGTAGTGAAATATCTTCTGTAGAGTAAAGCTGTTTCGAAAATTTTAATTTTTTAAGTGATTTATTACATAGCGAAAAAAGGCAATTAAATCTTTAACCACTGAATATTTTTCAATCAAGACAATTTTTTGTTAATAAATATTAGGAACTATACTCACATTCTGAAATTGAAAGAGAAAAAATATTCGTTAATTATTACTCATTTTTTGCAGATATCAAGTTAATATTCATTAGGTATTTAGTTCCCATGTGTTAATAAAATATTTGGGAATAATATAATGATGTTGAGGATAGTAACCGAATTTGGTCCACTTCACATGTTTTCTGGTTTAACTCACTTAATTTTTGGAATATTTTCAAAATATCATTACACGTGATTAATCTATTCATCTATTAACTAAATAAATCTTTAAAACAATTTATTTATTAGCCTCCGATGCAATTTCTTTCGGACAAGCTAAAAAATGTCGTGTCGTCAGCCCTGAATTTTCTACTCAATCGATTTTGATAATTATTTTTTTAAATGAAAGCTGTTTATTTGTAGTTGTGCCCATTATAGCTATTTTTTAATTTATCTCCATTTTTATATTTTATTTTTAATTTTAAATGCTTTTTACAATATTTCTTAAATATGGTGGCAATTCAGTTCAGCTTTTCTCTCGATAATAAAAATTTATTTCCCATTATCGCTTTCCACGAGTCAGAAGCTTTATTTCATCAGTGAGCATGTCCTTGCATTTAAAAGAAAAAAGTCAATTGTTTTCGTAAAATTTAACCACAATAAAATTATTGCGTATAATTATTCACTAATTGAGGTAAAACAATATATTTACTGAGAAATAATAATAATAACGTAAATAAAATAACAGAAAATAATTTATGATAAAAATTAATGTCTAAAATTTTTTTTCAAATGAGGAAAATGATGTCATTCAGCAACCAGATAAATGGGAATTACAATATTATTACGGATGCCTTTTTCATATTACTAATAACAGTAACTTTTAAAAAACATTTGAAGAGAAAATGGCTTCACTATTTGAAACATCGCATTTTTACTCATAACGAATATTACATTTCAATATTTCTTTTCATTATGGACACTGAGATTAAGATTTTACTTTCAGATGACTTCAGTTAGTGAAAATAATGTCACAGTAAAAATGAAATTAGTTTTCTTTTTTTTAATAAAACTATTTTTCTGTGAGTGCATATAAAATAAAATTTCTGGATTTCGCCGGCACTCAGATTACAATTTTAACTGAAGATGTGCGAATATTTGCACGCAAAATTGCAACTGGCAAACTTGACATGAAGTTTGGAAATATATTTATTCTACATTGATTCAATAATGTAATTACTTTTGCTTTTTTTTTTTTTTTAACCAAATTGATTGGGTCTTTTAAATATTTCACTCGTCGAATTCGATGGGATTCCACTCGTTTTATTGTTAAAATGCATTTCCTTTTTCTCAACGTCTATAAAAAAGCGTTTAAACTAAAGAAAAAAATCAGTTTTTGATGAATCTAGTCAATGAAGAAGTAACACATCAAATTGTATCTCTTTATTATTCCGCAATTCCGATGACTCAGAGAGAAATTGCTAATCAATTGGGTATTTCACGCCATTCTGTTTGCTATTATATTGATAAATTCAAGAAAAATGAAGTTAGTTCATTGCCTTCTAAACGGGGTCGCTTTTCTAAAAGACCCTATCGATTTTTTTTTTTTTTTTTTTTTTTTTTTTTTTTTTTTTTTTTTTTTTTTTAATCGGAGGCGAAACTGAATTCTGCAGTGGCAGAATCTACATTCAACTTGTAATTATTTATTTATTTTTTTATTTATGCAGTTTTTTTTTTTTTATTTTTTTTTTTGTCTTTGATATTAATTCAAGTTTTTTCTTTTTCTTTGATATTAATTCAAGTTACACTTTTTGAGCGTGATGACGATAAGAAAAAAAATTTTTAATTGCTGGAGCCTTATCATCTTCCCATATTTAAAAAATTGGGACAAACTGTAGTTTTTTAAATTTTATTTAAATTTGAAAAATTTTCCAAAAAATCATCTAAATTCAGCAACTGGTTGCCTAAGTTGGACCCTTAGTTTCTAAATTGGATCAAACATTATTAGACTGTTTTAACCCCTTGAAGAGCGGTTGGATATATTTTATCCCATCTAATTTAAACAAGATTTTCACCAGAATTTTTTAACGAAATTTTACATTTTTAACTTTGGGAACATATGTTGAAAAAAATGCTTTTCCTTATTTTAAAATAATTTTTTTTATTATTCCGGTGTGAATTTAGTATTACAGAGACATTATTACTTGCCCGTCAAGGGGTTAATAAGTAGAGAATATATATTTTTTTTTTTTATGAAAATCAAAAGTTTGCTAAAAATGAAGCAATAAAACGATACAACAGCAATGGAATATAATGATATCAAATGTCTGAAAGTAAGAGCAAAATTTTTAATGCATTCAAAATATAAATCAAAGTTAATAAATAATTAAGAATTGAAATTAGGAAACTAATTGCAAGTTATTTAAATATTATATAAACGGTGATGCACAGATTACACATGAATTGCTTTTGTTCATTTTTTATTCCTGTGCACGCAACATGGAACCATATATGACAATATGAGCACTAAATCATTCCTGCTATTTTATTTTTCTTACTAATTTGGAATTTTATTTTTCTTACAAATTTGGCAAAATCATTACCGTTTTGATTTTTCCCTTTAGATTCTGAATTATTAGACATATTATTTTAAACAGAAGTTTTCAATAACATATGTCTGTAGTTCTTTTCTTCAATCATTTTCTTTTTCTTTCCTTCTCTCCTTTTTTTTTCTCCATTTGATGGTTTATTTTATATGGCAAAGATGTTAAAACAATTTTTTTTAAATTATTATTTGGGGGGGGGGGGGGGTCTATTATCACTTAACTGATTTTGGCAAGGGAGATAACATTTCATACGATTCTTTGATTTTTTTTTTTTTTTTTTTTGTGTGTGTGTGTGTGTGTGTTGGTAGGTAGGGGTGGGGGTGGAGGTAGCTGTAGCCTTCTTGTGGGTTTCTTCACAACTTACTCATTCTTTCCGATTTCCAATTACAATAACTCAAAGATCGAGTTATACATTTCTTTATTAATTTTTTAGGAATATTTTATTAATTTTTCAAATAAATAAACAAAGGATAAAATATAATATCTACCATGAATCAGTGTGAATGATAAATCAATAACTAAGTAATTAATATCAGTGATCAACATAATCTTAAAACTCATTGTGTGAGTTTTTTAATTAATATTGAATGAAATCATTTTCTTTTGAATTTTCTTTTCGTTTCCGCGTGTGTCAAGATATTTTGTTGATTAAACATATTTTTACAGTTTTTAGTATTTTTTTTTCTTGTATTTTTTAATTGATAATGTGAGACCATCACTTGAACAAAGTTTATTTATTTATTCTTATTTCAAAAAGTCTTTCTTTTGAACAGACATTGCATACGGTAATTTGGCTGTAATGTAACGGATATAAATTGTCCCTGTAATAGAATTAACTGTACATAGTTGGATTCATAAATAATGAGCCTCACTTTATTTTGACGCTAGCGTACATCGGCGGGCACACCTGTTACTAGGGACGATGGTGGGAGGCGTTGACTTATATATTGGCGTATACAGGCTGAAAAAAGCGTCACGCTCAAGCGAAGGGACATCAAGGATATCTGGAAGATTCACCACGATAACGCACCCAGCCACATCTCCTTTATTGTGAGCGCTTAGCTGGTTTCACTGAACGTTGCAGTTATCCCACATCCTCTCTATAGTTCGGATTTGTCGCCTCCTGACTTCTTGTTGTTTCCGCGCTTAAAATCAGTGCTGTAAGGCCCGCCACACACCAGTGACACATTGAACCCCCCCCCCCCCAAAAAAAAAGTGACACATGCGACAATTTTACCCTGATAACAAAGAAAAAATCGGTTTGAATGCGTCCTGTTGTACGATTTCTGACGCATGTCTCCTTGGTGTGTGGCGAGCCTAAGGTAAACGCTTCAACTCGATCGAGGACATGCACTTGAAGCCATCCCAGAACAGGCCTACGTGGACGCCTTCGAGTCATGGAAATGCCGCCTACAAAAGTGTATTGATGCAGGAGATACCTATTTTGAAGAATACTAGGCAATTGTACTAATTCGTTCAATAAATTTGTCCCTTTGAACAAAGGTTCATTACTTATAAATCCGGCCATGTACATCGGATTTTTATAAAATTTGAAATGACTCGACAAAATCATGCAGCAATTATATATTTTAAATTTCAAACGATTCGGTTGGGTAATTTCTACTTTATTAATACGCGGACGGACGGAAAGACGGATATATATAAGGGGTACATATTTACATAATTACGAGCTTACCTAAAAAACGGGCATACCAATAGATACAAGAAGGCTTGAAGAACTTTTTAAGCCAATAAAACAAAACTCAATTAAAAAAAAAAAATGCTTATGTCTATTTTTAAATAAACCCGAAAAGGTCAATGTTAATATTTAAATTTTTTTTTAATGTGCTTTTAAACTTTTTAAATAAATTGTCTGTATTTATGTTTTGTTTTCTTTTCAGTTAATTATGAACAGATATACTATAATATGTCTTCCCTTTATACACTATAAACGTTTAGTTCTATATTTTTTATCCATTCCAAATCACCTAAAATGCCTCCATTTTTGAGCAAAGTTTCTCTGACAACAGTGAGTATATAGACAAATCGATCACGCAGAAAGAAGGAAATGATTCGAAGAAGCATGTGCTTGTATTCTGAATTGGTTTGAATTTTTCTTGAACAACTATCGTCTTTTACTCCGAAAGTTTCAATTGACTGAATACAAAATTTTTCAATGTCTATACATGTGGTTTGAGAAGTTGATATTGAACAGTAATGCGCAAAATGCAGTTTTAGAGGTTAGCCAATTCACCATGTAAAAACATACAGATTGTTTCAAATAAATTTGTTACAATGTATATTCAAAATATACGATACTATACAAAAGAGTTTTCGAATTCGCCTGGCCTAAACGCAAGATTTTTCAAATAATTTCATGGAATATTCAACTGCTTATATTAACTCTGTACCGTGATGCAAACCTTGAGAAATATACGAAAGAGTAATAATACATATTTTTTTTTTCATTCCCTTTCACGGAAAAATATAATAAAACTAATGCAAGAAAAAAAATTTTTTTAAATATCTTTTATTATGCAATAGTTTTTATCTGGATTTTAATCCGACATTTCAACTGAGATTTTTTTTTTCTAAATTTAAAATATAGCTATGCGTAGCACAAGGAAAATCTAATTTGATTTTCAATGTAAAAAGGATTGTCCCAGATAAGGCCAGTCGTGTTCATTTCAAAAATATGCAGTTTTTTTTTTTTTTTTTTTTTTTTTTTTTTTCATAGAATATGTTTAATGATTTCTACTCGATATATTGATGATATTTTTTTAATTGCCACTGAAGGTACCAATATTTCCCAATTTCCAGTAGATTATTCAGTTAATTTAGAATTTACGGAAAAGATCTTTTCTAACAACACTATTAACTCTTTAGATCTTAAAATTATATTAAAAGAAAACAAATTAATAACTGATATATATGACAAATGTAGTGAATTTAAATTCGAAGCTAATACAGTTACCAATTTTAAATCCTGCCTTCGTAAATCTGTATATCGTAAGGTAATCCTTAATCATTTATCTAAAATAAAATGTTTATGTTCTTCTTATCTTATTAGCGCAAATATTAAAAAGCTAATTTATAATACATGAAATAATGATTTTCCTAAAAAGCTCACATATTCTTTAATATACCATTCATTACTAATTACATGATCTTAAAGATAATCAACACATTGCGTAAAAAATGTATAAAAAATTATTAAAAAATAAATAAAATAATAAAAAATAAAAAATGCAAAATAAATAGTAAAAAATATCATAGGATGGCTGGAAGTACATATATTAGAGTAAGGCGAAGGGTGGTGTTGTCTGGATAGTACCCAATGGTTAATTTTAAAAAACTGAGGGGGGGGGGGTAGAGGCATTTGCTAAGTTGTAATACATTTTATACTGGATGTTCAATTAACAGTAGGGATAATTATATAGTTATATCAATTAAATTTATTAATATAATTTAATAGTTAATGTTAAATGTTAACTTGAATCTAACTTTTAACAATTTGGACAATACCTATAATATTATTTCCAAGTATATAAATTGCATATATCAATTATCTCTTTTATTCATTCTTTTATCATGTATTAAGATATTGAGCTTAGGTTAGTATTGTCAAATTAAATGATTTTTTGCAACATCATTTTGAGGGTAACTATAATGTCTGGTATGTTTTCCTTTTCTATCCAATTTAATAATGTTATTATGATTTATTAACTATTTGGGAAAATAGTTGTTGTTCTTGGTAGAGAATTGGGAAATCTGAAGTATATCTGAACCTTTTTATTGGTTGAATTCTGCAACTTATTTTATTTTATTCGTTTTCTTATTGGTCCACGCTTAATGTCCAAAAATGGAATACTTCTGCTGCCACGATGACAAAAAGCATTAAAAACTATAAAATAAATTAATAAGTCAAAAGTAAATTTAGATACAGATTTCAAACAAGTTGGATTTAAAAGTAAATTTTTTTCTTTATGCGACGATGTAAAAATTGAAAATGTGAGATGTTTAGAAGTTTTAAAATTTACAGTACTGAAAATTGTTAAACTGAATTTTCTTTTAATATTTGTTTATTATTGGTCCAGAATATTAATGTGTCTCTAAAAGGTTTCTCTCCAGGTTTCTCTGTGTCTCTAAAAGTCCACCTTTCATAATCTATGTTATACGCATGATTTCTAGTTCTTGCTTAAGAAAAGTAAATGGAATGTGGGACTGAATGGGGAGGAGCAGGTAGATTCTTCAATAAAGTACAAGAAAAAAAACAGTGTTGAATAAACTTAAATAAATAAATAAATAAAATTAAATTAAAAAAAATCGAAATGAAATTTATTTTTATAATAATGAGGAAAATTTAAGCTTAGTTTTAAATTGAATCCTTTTCAATAAATGAATTCATTTTGTTTAAAGAGTGAAAATCACTAAAAATTCCTTTAAAGAAAAGAAAAGAAAAGAAAAAAGTAAAAAACAAAGGAGAAAATTTAAAAAAAAAGAAGGAAAAATATTTTGGCTTGATTTTCTAAAAAAGCGCAGTGCAGAAATCCCATGTTATGAAAAATTTAAGGTTCTGATTTCCCAAGTAATTTTCATCCCCGCACATACCCATTTGAGTGCGCGATGCTGATTTTCAAAGATATCGTGCCTTATTTGTTATGCATCGTCTTGATTTTCTTGAAGCAAATGCTAATAATATTGCTTAGAGATTTCCCATCGTTATAGGTTCCATTTTTCTAGTGAGATGCTAGACATTAAATTTCATTATTATTAATGCGTACAAACATTTGGATTAAACTCTCATATTACAACAAAGGCTGATTATCAACGATAAGATCACTATAAGCCATATCACCGCACACTTGCTTATAATACACGTTTACTCAAAATTCTTTAGCATAATTCAGAATTATTTTTGTGCGAACTGGCCTTTAAACTAAAATAAATAAATAAATAAAATAATGACAAAAAAAAATGAATGAATTTCAATTATAATTTTGAGTCCAAATCGCAGTTTTTTTTTATTCTAACTCGAATCATTCTCCCTTCCCGAACAGTTAGTCTTAAGCTCAATTCAAAACTCACACAGAAAGGGAGTCAAACTTAAGAATTTCAATTCAGTGAGTTCGCTCCTGCGCTACGCTGGTTAACCCTTTCCGGCACAATGGTCCCACTCCAGGCACATCTAATTATAATTTCAATATTGCAATTGGCACCAATAACATTTTAATATAATTTTGTTTTTATAATGAAGGCTTAATTTAAGTTATTAATTTCTAAAGAAGTCGTTTGTAAATTCCGGTGTCAGTCAATAATTTCTCATTTTACTAATATAATTTATCTGTGCCGGAAAAGGTTAAAACAATTGTCATTGCTAGCCAATTGTTTCATGATTCTTGATTTAAAAAATAAAATATTTTGCAAACATTATCAATTCTAATAGAAAACAAATTGTAAATATTCTAAGTATTTTCAAGGCAGTGCTAATGTTTTTTGTTATATTTTCATTTCAGTACAAATATTTCTACTGTAATGATTTTCTCCTAAAGAACTTGCGAATAATAAGACAACTTCATATTAAATATGAAGGTGTCCAAGATAATAACACTGTTAATGTTTTTTTTGCTGTAACTTACTTACATTTATGTAAGAAAAGTTATTTTCTCCATTTAACTTTTTATGCCAACAAGTTATCTTACTTATTAGATTGTTATTGCAACAAATTAACTGTTTTAACTTTCTAAAAAGAAATTCCGGCATGAAAAAAAGCATATTAACAATATCATTTTCACGAAAAGAATCATAATAATATTCGTCACGCTTCCGACGATGATATTAACGACATTTACTTTTGTTTGTTTCTCTTTTTTTTTTCTACACGTAATTTTTCCGAGTTGTGGTAGAGTTTTGACACGCTTTGCAGTTATAATTAAATACATTAAGTCATTCAGAACACAAATAGAACTGTCGACTGCGCTTGGTGCTGAAATGGCTAAGGAAAACGGGCAACGTATCTCCGTTACCAAGGCAGACACACCCGCCCGGAGCACATTTGCTACATTACCATACTTAAAGCTGAAGCACCGGGTTTCTCCCTCACACACACTCGAAACTGTCACTTTCAGCTCTAGCGAGGCAAAAAATCAGTCATCGTTGTGAAGTTTGGAGAACGGCCCTGTCGGCGATGGTAAGGACCGCCCGCTACGCGCATCTGCCACCGGCCCTTTCCAGAGCCCTGGCCACCCCGCGCTGCTTGGAGCTACCGGCGCGTAAAGGATGAGGCAGGGGGACTCCCGCCGCAGTCAGCAGGGCGAAAAAGGGAATATCCGTCTGCTCGAAAAGATACAGCGGTGGGCCGCAGACGTATTCCACTCCATAAAATAATTTTCTGGAGTTAAAATAGTCTGAAGACAAGGAAGAGTTAATATGCCACGTTCGAGGATCACCGTTTAGGAGAGAGGAAAAAACAACGGTTACAGAGATAATCTTAGCTCGAAAACAAGGGATGTTGTCCTTTCATTCCCATGTTAATTTTAATAAAGTTGCTTAGTAAAAATAATCAAAGTTAATCCAAATGCCTGTGAATGTAAAATAATCTGATGCTGTGCTTAGTATCTAGAATTAAGTTTGTAGAAAAAAAAAAATTAAATTGATTTTTAAAAATACCAAAGTTTATTTAAAATTGTTAAAGTTTCACATTCTGTGTAGAGCACAACAGCATAGATCCTCATTTGAAAGGAGTTTCGAACTATTGTTTGTTGCTCATAAATTGAACAGTTTTATTGGTTTACATACCCCCCAAAGTAGTGTTTAAAATACATGTCACATAAACACCGACGTAATGAAAACACAAACACCATAATAAATGTGTTTGATTTTCGTAAAATAAAATCTTCAATCTTGAGAAAAGAGGAAGAAGAAAAGAGAGAGAGAGAGAGAGAGAGAGGAGCAGTATTAATGAACATGTATACTAACTTAGGTGCTATTGCTCCTTTTTCCTTCATTAATTCTGTGTTCAAATAGTGGTTCATATTATGAGGCCTTGAAACAGTTAAATAGTAAAAATTCTATGCCGTTTATATTTTTCTTTATTTTGGTTTCTACACATCATACTTAACACAGGAAGTTTTATAAGCTTTTTATAAATTTTTAACCACTTGAGGGATGGTGGTATGGCTATTAAATAATTTAATTTTAATTCCCAAAAGCCAAATTGGCACCAAAATTTTGGTTAAAATAAATAAATAAATCGGTTTGTTAGATGCATGAAATATAGCTTTTCCTTATTTGCAAGTAAATTTTTGATTTCAAGTTACGGTGCCATTCATTAATTTCAACACTTAAGCAATGACAGTGCTCTGCGCCGTAAAGAATTAAAAGTTCTTAACGAAGATTTAATTACAAAAATGACTAAATTTAATCAAAATAATTAAAACATTTTATCATTTATTGTTTACTCTATCAAAGGCCAGATATCGATGCTTATCAACAATTTTTTAATTAAAAAAATGAAAAGAATATATTTGGTACAAATATCTGTAAAATAATCCTTCTGTTAAAATTTGAAAAATTGATAAAGAATGAAAAACATTTGTCCGAAATTTCTGATAGTTAAAGATCGTTGTGTAAGAAAAAAGAAATGAAAAGTAATGGTTTCAAGATCAAGATGGATACAGTTGTTCCTTTGCATGTTAAACAGATATCAAAAGGTACTCCCTTGTTACAGTAACCTCCAAAGGATTAATCGCCAAGCGATCAAGATGTGTCGCTAAATTAAGTCACATGTATTATCAAGTAAGATGTTATACAATACTTTGTGATGTATCTGATCAAGTTATATATAGTTATGTATGACATTTATATGGCATATGCAGAGTGTCCAGTAAATGACTGACCCATTTTGAATGTAAATTAAAAAAAAAAAAAAAAAAAAAAAAAAAAAAAAAAACGGTTTGAGATAAAAATGTACGGTTTGCTGCATTGTTATCAGAAAATCAATAAATTTTTAGATAAACACTTTCCTAAAATAGTTCGAATTTCGGCCAACAGATGGTGCTGACGGTGGCAACAGGCTGTTCAAATTCAGACATTACTGTAGTTTTCATACGCATGATCTTTTCAACTCATTTCGCAGAGTCGAATCTCACTCGACATGTTAAATCGACACGCCACTCACCTGCACAAATAGAGTTTGTTGGATGGAAACAGATTTAAAATAATATTAACCCATTTTCGGCCAAAGGTTCGTATACGAAACATTTCGATAAATATTTTTTTTTAACACTCTGACACATTTTTTTCAAAAATTTTATTTTTCTTCTATTTTTTAAGGCTTTTGAAGACATCCATAAAATATTAGTAATTCAATTGGAGTAAACACTTTCTCTTAAAAAATTTTCAAAATACGCTAGAGTTTTAATTTGAAACGTCTTTGACAAATTCGACTTTTTAAAAATATATTATTATTCCAATTGAAATGAATTATATGTTTTTAAAATAGATTAAAGTTGCAAATTCTGTATATGAAATAAGAATAAAACAAAAGTCAAAAAAATATTATTCATATTCATATTATTCATTATAAGAAATAATATTTTATATTATTATATAAAATATTATTTCTTATATAAAATATTATTTTTCATGCACGAATCTTTTTTTGTGTCTTAATGTATGTAATTTAAGCATATTTCAATAAAAATAATGCTACATTTTCTAAAATTTCTGTGCTTGGCCTAAAATGGGTTAATGATTGAATAATGAATATTATACTTAATAAATACCAACAAATTATTCATTGACTTTTCACACATTTACCATAAATAAATTGTATTCAAAAAATGTTTATGTAACTGGTTAACTTATTCTCTTCTTACGTACAATAAATTGAAAATATGGGATAAACACCGCTTTTTTAAGTTAAAAAAATCTTTATATTCGTACTAAAAATTTTTCCATTTAGTATGAAACTGTATTTAAAAAATTAGTGATCTAAAAAGATTTAAGTGATTGATCAAGCAAGCTCTCTTGCTTACGTCGTGCAGTGAAATCAGTTAAGTAGTTAAAAAGTTGTACGAAAAGAGTGTTGGAGGGGGGGGGGGGGGCAAGTTCCCTGTCTAAAAAAAAGCGGCGCAATGACTTATAAATTGGCACATAAAAACATAGTAAACCTTAGAATGAAGGAATCCATTTATAAAAAATCCTGTTTTAAACATTAAAAAAATATTGATTTTGACGGAGAAAGTAACATATAAAACCAACTGCTAGGACGGAAACCTGCCTAAAATGAAACATTGTTCATTTTTCTGAAAACCGAATTCATCCCTACATTATATTAATATTTTCACATTTAACACATCTGAAAATTTTATCACGAAAACCACGAGAGATTTTAAGATGAATTTTACACAAGCGTCTCCCTTCCCTCTCCCCCCCCCCCCTCCAACTGAAAACATATGTACGCTGAAATGGAAGGATGCTTAAAAAAGAAAGCATTGTACCTGTTTTAGATCCTGCGAGTTACCCCTTTTCAAAATTTAATATTACAAAGAGCCTCATAGATCTTGAGATATATTTTTCGTCCCCTCCCTCCTTTCCTTAATTATTCTTCATGAGCAAAAGAAGGGAAAGTGACTTCTAAAAATTCCTCTTGCATCTGATTTGAAATAAAGAACATTATTTAAAAAAAAAATGATTCTAAAAACTTTTTAAAATTTTTATGAAAAACACTAATGTTCCAGTAATTTGGTAATATTTATACTTATACAATTGAACTAAAATAAGTAGACCTATGATGATTCTGTGATGATTCAGGATCTATTATGCCTTCTGTGATGAAATTTTGAAAAGGGATGACTCGTAGGATATAGTAACAGGTAAGTCGCTTTTTTTTTTTAAAGCATCCTTCCATTTCAGCATAGATGCGATTGCAATCAGTGGAAGAAGAGGGAAATGTTGAGTGTAAAAAGCATCTTAAAATCTGTCATGGCTTTCGTAATAAAATTTTCAGATATGTTAAATGTCAAATGTGAAAATATAAATATAACGTAGGGATGAATTTGGTTTGCGGAAAAATGAAAAATATTTCGTTTTAGACAGGTTTTTGTCTTAGCAGGTAGTTTTGTATGTTACTTTCTCCATCGTGATTAATAATTTTTGGTGTTTAAGACAGGATTTGTTATAGACGAAATACAGACGAACCTTTATTCTAAGGTTTAATATATTTTTATTTGCCGATTTATAAGTCACTGCCCCGCTTTTATTTCAGGCAGGAAACTTGTCACCACTATTTGCGTACTACTGTTTTAACGTCTGATTTTACTACATGTCGCATAGGCAAGAAGAGTTTGCTTGATCCATCTCTTAAAGCTTTTTGACATCACTAATTTTTTTAAATACAGTTTCATGCTATTTAATGGAAGAAATGTTTAGATTAAATATTAAGTATATTATAATATATTTTTTTAACTTAAAAAAGCCGTGTTTATCCCATATTTTCAATTTATTGTACGTAAAAAGAGAATCAAATAACCGGTTACAAAAACATTTTTTGAATACAATTTACTTATGGTAAATGTGTGAAATGTCAATGAAATTTTTTTTGGTTTTTTTAAGTAAATAGAGAACTAAATAAAAGAGTAAAAGAAGTAAAGAGAATAAAAGAGTAAATAGAGATTTTCAATCATAAATATTATTTTAAATCTCTTTCCATCCAACAAACTCTATTTCTGCAGGTGAGTGGAGCGTTAATTTAATATGTCGACTAAGATCCGACTTTGCGAAATCAGCCGAAAAGCTCATGCGTATGAAAACTGGAGTAATGTATGAATTTCGGCAGCCTGTTGCTGCCGTCAGTGCCATCTGTTGGCCGAGTTTGAACTATTTTAAGAAAGCGTATATCTAAAAAATTTATTGATTTTTTTAATAACAATGCATCAAACCGCGCATTTTTATCTCAAACCGTATTTTTGTTATTTGCATTCAAAATGGGTCAGTCATTTACTGGACACCCTGTATGTATGACATGCGTTTTAGACATATGACGTATTTATATAATATAGGACGGAATAGTCCAAGAACGCACCGCACGAAACCCTAAGTCATCGAGAACAAGAAAAATTTCTTTATTTTATGGAAGAGTAGTAATAGGGGGATCTAATCATCCATGTCTGCCGGAACCGAAGTAATACATAAGCCAGAAATTGATATATCACTAGTGGTTCACTCGTAGACGTAGCATTATGTTTTCCTGCACCCAATTTTCCATGTTTTCATGCTTTTAATTGTACGGCAAACACAATGTTAAACAGAGTAATTTATTCCATTTTTCAATATTGGGTGAAAAAAGTCCGGGCCAGGATTCGAACCAGGGATGTATTGGCTGAAGCCGCCAATGCTCTACCAACTGAGCTATCCCGGACGCGAACACTGGAGGACTATTTCACCCAATTAACCTCAACGATTACTTTGTGTACAATGTTAAACATACGAGTGAAACACTAGTGGTATTAATTTTACTTACCCATCATACGTAGTATAGGGTAAGTCTTGCAATCATTTTGAAAATCGAAAAAAAAATTTTGACGGATTTACACGTTTTAGATAGTGGAGATTCCGAAAAACATATTTTTAGAAAAAAAATTTTGCCGTCCGTCTGTCTGTCTGTAAACGCTCTATCTCCCGAACAAATTGAGATAGAGACTTGAAATTTTGTATGTAGTTAGTATGTAAAAATGGGACGAAGCCTATTTAATATCAGCAACCTCGATTATCCGAAACTATTTTTTTCGGACTCTCGAAAAATTCGTTCTGATGAAAGGTATAGAAAAATTTTCGAATTTTTTTGTTCTAAGGAATGGACGTAAAAGGCAATAAAATAACACACATTTTGCATATAGAACGAAGTAGATCGAATTATTAGTTGCCGAGATATTTGTAATCCTGTTTTCCACATTCTTCGATTTTTCATGACCCTGTATTTCATTCAAATTTCAATTCAGAGGTATATTTTAATTGGAAATGAGACGCTTAATCCGACGCAGTTAATTGTTAGTTAATAGAATTATTATTTTTGGAGTTATAAGGATGTTTCTTTTACGCAGTTAGGTACTACTTGAGTAGTTTGGCGTTTTATATAATTTGTAGAAATTGGTACATCAGCAGTTCTTTAATATAGCATCACTATGTATATTAACAATATTTAAATTTTGTTTATGAATTGCAATGCATTGTATAAATAGTTTTCACATGTTTTATTTTCATATACATATCCATGATGGGTAAGTATTACGGTGGCCCTCAACGACTAGTTTAGCTTATTAGCCCAGGCATTACGTGCTCAAAAAGGACAAATAAATGCAAGTTTTGGTGTAGTTTTGATTTTTGGCTCCCTTTATGTTTTTTGGGTCGCTGAACACGAATCTGGCATTATCCAACAAAATTTCTCCCCGAAAACATGTTTTTTTGGCAAAAAACGTGCAAAAAACGTGGTTTTTTTTCGTTTTTTCTAAATAATTTCAAAATTATACATTTTACATAAAAGTCATCCATACATAAATTAAAGAGCACAAAATTTCCTACATTTTATGTATTTAAAGTTTTTTTCTCTGATCAATGGTTTAGCCGTGAGAAAGCCGCAAAAATGTGTGTGAAAAGCAAAAAATTCTGAAAAACGTGAATTACAGCACCGTACGTCGATGAAACATGAAAAACAACCATTTTACTCAAATTTTCCCTACTTAATAATACTAAATATATTATTATTGACTATATTTTATTAATCTGATGGTCATTGTTTCTTTCAAAACAAAAAAAATAAATAAAAATGAGCATTTTTGTGATCAAAATCTTCATTTGCTATTACAAAATAATAATAGTAATAATTTCTTAATTTGACTTTTAAATAATGTAAATAAAATAACTAAAACAGGCTTTAACATATAAAATCTGACATGGATTCCAGTTCTTAAAGTTCTCGAAGTTCAAAATGTGGGTGTGACAATAAAAAAAAATCCGGAAAATAGGAATTATGGCACTATGTACATTAGATTTAACATGAAAACTGACCATTTTTCGCAAAGATTGACTTTAAATGATACTGAAGATATTATGATCGATTATATTTTACAATGAAGTTGCTAACAATAAAAACGACGACTCATTATGAATTATTATTTAATTATAAATAATTATGTACATTAGTAAGTACATTTACTTAAAAAAATAAAGTACTATTTTCGCTTTCTTTTATTTGAGGGTCCCTGCTTTTCACCGACATTTACCAAATAGAAAATAGACGAATGGAATTAGTGAGTGTTTTTATAACTATTAATATTATAAATAAAAGTTTTTTAATAGTAAATTATTTGATACCTTGCGGCATGACTATGTCCCCTTCCATTGGGACCTCTGATTCATTGTGTGGACAATCCATTTCCAGATCGGTTTCAAAGTCTAGTTCATACTCTTCGTCTTGACACACAACTGCGATGTTGTTGCAGTTTCCCGAAGCAAATCTTCTATCTGATATCTTCGCAAATAATTTTTTCTGCTGCTTCAACCACTCGCAGCCTCTCATCTCGATCAGATTTACATGTTTGCTGATACCATGCATTAGTCAGTATCTTCCCTCCTATATTCTTGAAACACACAATGGACTTTTTTTCTGATTCTTTGTGATCAGTATGTCGTCTCCATATCTTGCAATGAGGTTAAACTTTACAGTTCTCATATCAGGTTGATAACTCTCTGTAACCTGTTTCATTAGCTCTTCTATGGAGAATTGACACTCGTCATCATGATTTTCAAGGTAATTGTAATATACTTTACATTGCTCTGTCCAGGGCCGTGCTTAGGACTTTGGCAGCCCTGGGCGAAATATATTTTGGCGGCCTTTTTTGCGAAATTTTTTAAACGGATATAAAATGTCATAAGCTGTACAAAATGTACCACAAGCGTGAAATTAGTATGATCTTTTTAACACAAAAAATTGAAGAAGAAAAAAAGGCATCATAAGAATTATTACCAAAAGAATCAAATTTCACTTGCACATCAGTATGTATAATAATCCTTTTAGCTTACCATTTTTTGGCTTTTCATGATAAATTACAGTTCATTTTAATTTGTAGGTTTTAGCATCATAAATAGCACGTAATCTATACCTATATTATAAAGAGGTAAAGTTTGTTTACATGTAGGGACTAATCTCTGGAACTACGAACCGATTTCAAAAGTAATGGTGCCAAAATGATGGTGTTCGTCCCTGTTCAAACATAGGCTATATCTTATGTCGATGCCACTAACCCAGGGAGTACAGGCGCAAAATAGCGATTTTTAAACAATCTTGAGAAGTAACGAACCGATTAGAAAATAATGATTTAAGATGATTGTGACAGTCCTTGGTTCAACATTGACTATATTTTATGTTGGCGTCATTACCCCATAGGAAGCAAAAAACTTTCTAAAGATGCAACTGATGTATTACTGAAGGACATAGAAACATAACGTTTGGCTTGTTTGTTATTTATAAGATATAAATGATCTCAAAGAGCGTTTTCCAAAAATAGTTCTAAAAAATGTCACTTTTGCGTTACTGACGGACCTAGAAACATATATTTTGGGACGTTAATTACTTATAAAATATAAATGATTTTCAAAAACTGTTTCTAAAAAATATATAATTTAAAAAGGGTAAAAAATGCGCGAGATGCGATATAAAAACTTTCTAAATTGAATTTTTAAAGTAATCTCGGGAAGTAACGTACTGATTTAAAAAATAATGATGTCAAAATGATGGTGACAGTCCTTTCTTTAACAAAAGCTATATCTTATGTCGATGTCGTTACCCCAAAAGGGGTGCAGGAGCAAACAAACGCTCTAAAAATGCGATTTGTGTGTTACTGAAGGGCTTAGAAGCATGAAATTTTGAATGGTAGTTACTTATAACATAAATATGGTCCCCAAAAACATTTCCTAAACAATTCGAAATTTAAAAGAGGGGAAAATGAGCGAAAAGCGTCCTAAAAACGTTCTAAATGGCGATTTGTAAACAATCTCAACAAGTATCAAACCGATTCCAAAAGTAAATTTGTGGCGATGGAGCCTGTTAAAAAATAAGAAACATAAGCTATATTTTATGTTCGGGATGCTATCAACAGAGGGTTTCAGTAGCAAAAAATATTCAAAATGTCTATCTTTCTAAATTATTAAAAGGTCAAATAAATAAAGTGTAATAAATTAATTCAAAAACTATAAACCAGAGGTTATATTAGGTTTGTTTTATGTTGGGCTCAGTAGAGAGAAAAAGATTAAAGACTTCATGCCTTGAATCTTGTGTTTAATTTTACCATTTTTTAAAGGAATAGTAAAAATGTTTTATACAGAAAAAATCTCAGCAAATTTCTTTTAATTATATTGATGGTCAACAGCGTCTAAATATGTTTCATATATATTAACACTGCACAAGGATTACTGAAAGAATTATCATAATAGCTAAAAATGTATGAATTGATATGTACTACTTTGAATTCTAATATTTTTATTTTGCTCATTTTCCTTTTTTACTTACCCATCATACGTAGTATAGGGTAAGTCTTGCAATCGTTTTGAAAATCGAAAAAAAATTTTTGACGGATTTACACGTTTCGGACACTGGAGATTCCGAAAAACATATTTTTAGAAAAAAAATTTTGCCGTCCGTCCGTCTGTGTGTCTGTCTGTCTGTAACCGCTCTATCTCCCGAACAAATTGAGATAGAGATTTGAAATTTTGTATGTGCTTAGTATGTAAGAATGGGACGAAGCCTATTTAATATCAGCAACCTCGATTATCCGGAACTATTTTTTTCCGACTCTCGAAAAATTCGTTCTGATGAAAGGTACATAAAAATTTTCGAATTCTTTTATTTTAAGGAGTGGACGTAAAAGGCAATAAAATAACACAAATTTTGCATAAAAAAAGAAATCAATCGGATAATTAGTTGTTGAGATATTTCTAATCCTATTTTCCACATTCTTTGATTTTTCATGACCCTGTATTTCATTCAAATTTCAATTCAAAGATATATTTTAATTGGAAATGAGATACTTAATTCGATGCAAGAAATTGTTAGTGAATATGATTATTATTTTTGGAGTTATAAGGATGTTTCTATTACGCAATTCAGTGCTACTTGAATAGTTTGGCGTTTCATACAATTTAGCGAAATTAAGTCATCAGAAATTCATTAGAGCATGATTATGTGTTAAAAATACTTAAATATACGTTTATACTTTGTTTTGGAATTGTAATGCATTTTATAAATTGTTTACATGTGTTATGTTTTCATATATTGTGCTATGCATATGCATGATGGGTAAGTATTACGGTGTCCTTCAACGACTAGTTGAATTTGTATACTAATTTTATTAATTAAAAAGTAGCTCATTTTCTGCATTTGTAAGAAGTTATGTCAGAAAACTGTGTCGCCACTTATCTGTGTCGCCACTTAAGTCGATGAATCCCTTTGAGGGAAGAAGTCCTTCTTAAAAATATATTTACAAGTTGACATTAAAATAGAAAGAAAACATTAAACCTAATAATACGTGCGAAACACATTTAAAGACGAACATTACGGCATATTTAAAATGTTATATTTAAAATGATTACGAAAAAGTATCTTTTTTAATACTTTCCGACAAAGTTCCAAAATACTTATGATTTCGGTTTACCTGTTCTCTGTCCGCGCTCTAGCTTCCGTAAATAACTTGGATTGCCCTGAAATTTTTCGACGTTATTGACGTTTACCCTAGCAGAACTTTATGTCAAATGAAGGTTCTAGCATGATTAGTATATTTACAGGGACAGTCGAAGTTACGTTATAGCCTAAGGAGAAAAATCGTTTCAAATGAATTTTAAAGATTTTACAACCTGTCAAATACATTACAAATTATATGCATTTACAACGCGCTCTAAAATATGCTTTCTGTAAAATACGCGGTGAAAAAAAATTTCTGGTATTCATTTACAAGGCCACGCAAAAGAATTGCATTACATATTGGTAAAGATAAAGAGGGGAATTGTGTGCGACATATTTTAATTGTATTAAATTATTTTATACATACTAAAATTGATATACGTCGTTGAGACTTAACATTAGTTATACGATATAACTATATATAATACGAAGTGCACAGCATTTACAGGGACACACAAAAGATTTCGAATAGTATATTCTTTCCGACGCACTGTATATGTATCCGATGATGGCTGATGGATGGATAAAATGCATTTAATTATGATATGTGATTTTAAGTTTCTCTAAATCTATGCATATTATATAGAGTGTATAAATTCTACAGTTGATATACAAGGCTATACCAAAGAGATCATAAACATTACTGAATATGAGCGCAAATTACTTAAAGGTGATTTTTAAATAAGTTATGCATTTTTTTGCTAAACTGCATTCAGTTTACTGAGGAATAGTTTTAGAATATGGATAAAATGATATACAGGGCCACGCAAAGAATTGAATATATGGACGCCTATGAATAATAATTTCTGAGAATGTGTTTTCAGTAGTTTTACGAATGTTTTAGTTTAAATAAGTTGTAACCAACTTGTCAGGCTCGGATTGCGCCTGATAAGTCAAATAGACTCTTCATAAAAACTGGTAAAATGTAAAAGCAACACCAACTTTTTTGAGGCCCCAAATTTTGGCGGCCCTGGGCAAATGTCCGGCTCGCCCCCCCCCCCCCCCCCCCTTAAGCACGGCCCTGGCTCTGTCGACTGCCTCGGCAAATGGACCACGTTTCTACTGTTCTTGGACCTTTGGCATCCCATAAATATATTTAAAACATTTGATGTGGTATTGAGCATTTGCTGCGATCAAATCATTCACTGGTTCCATGCGATGAATTATAGCCTGCCCATAATCATCATTGCGAGCTCTTGCTGCTTTCAGAATTGTACTTTTGAATCCCATGTGTCGCACACTGTATACAATATTGCATTCGCTTGGTGGATTCTTCGCTTGTGTTGCGATGAACTCTTCCGAAATGCACAGTCCGCATATAAAACAATTAGTTCGAAAATTAAACTGAGGAGTTGATGATCTTAAAATTTGAGAAGTGCTAGCACTTTGTTCCTCATTCTTCTTCAGATAGGCAGTAATCATCCGTTCATTTACGTATGCTTTTCTACACTTAACATGCACATCTACTGAGATTTTCCCCTTTAGGAAAACTGCCTTTCCATCCTTTCTTTCTGTACTTGCCTTGATTCACGCTGCAATACCTCGACTAACTTTCACTGACCCCTCTTCTAAAGGAAAGTCACAAATAAAACTCAGCGATATCGTGCAAAATCATTTTAGATGTTCACTATATTCACGAAGACTCAAACGGTGAATTACTAAATTATAAATAAGCAGTTGCATATAGAAACTGAGAGGAATGTGTCCTCCTGATAAGCTAGTGATCTGTGCGACGCATATTTCTAACAGAGGCGAGACTTGTGGAAAGGGGGGGGGGGTTAGTATTCCACTGAACGTGGACATGGGATGCGGAGGTGGGCGCTTGACCAACGTTATTTCATACTTGCAGCCCTTCAATCAAGAGGGAAAATGCAGATGGGATCAGTAAAAGCCTGTTTTAATTATTTTATTTACATTATTTAAAAGTCAAATTAAGAAATTATTACTATTATTAATTTGTAATAACAAATGAAGATTTTTATTTATTTTTTAGTTATGAAAGAAACAATGAACATCAGATTAATAAAATATAGTCAATAGTAATATATTTAGTATTATTAAGGGGACAAGGGACCTTGAAATCCTTAAAAATAATTTTTTTTATTTTTTGTAAATTTCACCTAAATATTATTCAAGGGTACATTACATGCATTATAACATGCATTTATCACAAAAAAATGCAAAAAAAAAAAATTATTTTTGACAAAAAAATGGCATTTTACGCAGCGTCTTCGAAATCTTCGAAATGCGGACTGCGCATTCCATATCAATGAAAATCCCCAATATTTTTTATGAAAGTTTGTTTTATATATATAAACAAAATTGTGCATCCAATTTTGAATATTTGAATTTAAAAGTTAAAAAAAAAAATTGAAATTTTGAAATTTTTTTCAAAATTTTCAAGTTTTTTCAATTTTTTTTTTATTTTTTGTAAATTTCATCTTAAATATTATTCAAGGGTGCATTATATGCATTATGGCATGCATTTATTACAAAAATATTTTTTAAAAAATATTATTTTTGAGAAAAAAATGGAATTTTACGCAGCGTCTTCGAAATCTTCGAAATGCCCCCTGCGCTTTCCATATCTATGAAAATTCCCAATATTTTTTTGGAAAGTATGTTTTATATATATAAACAAAATAAAGCATCGATTTTTTACATATTTGAATTTTAAGAAGTAAAAAAAAAAAAAAAAATTGAAAATTTTGAAAAAAATTTCAAAAAAATTTCAAAATTTCATTTTTTTTTTAACTTTTAAATTCAAATATTCAAAATTCGATGCACAGTTTTGTTTATATATATAAAACAAACTTTCATAAAAAATATTGGGGATTTTCATTGATATGGAATGCGCAGTCCGCAATGGCATAAAATGCCATTTTTTTGTCAAAAATAATTTTTTTTTTTGCATTTTTTTTGTGATAAATGCATGTTATAATGCATATAATGTACCCTTGAATAATATTTAGGTAAAATTTACAAAAAAAAAAAAAAAAAAAATATTTTTAAGGATTTCAAGGTCCCTTGTCCCCTTAAGTAGGGAAAATTTGCGTAAAATGGTTGTTTTTCAAGTTTCATCGATGTACGGTGCTGTAATTCACGTTTTTTAGAATTTTTTGCTTGTCACACCTATTTTTGCGGCTCTCTCACGGCTAAATCATTGATCATAGAAAAAAACTTTAAATACATAAAATGTAGGAAATTTTGTGCTCTTTAATTTATGTATGGATGACTTTTATGTAAAATGTATAATTTTGAAGTTATTTAGAAAAAACAAAAAAAAAGCCACGTTTTTTGCACGTTTTTTGCCCAAAAAACGTGTTTGCGGGGAGAAGTTTTGTTGGATAATGCCAGATTCGTGTTCAGCGACCCAAAAAACATAAAGGGAACCAAAAATCAAAACTACACCAAAACTTGCATTTATTTTTTACCAAATGCCTGGACTATATGCACTCCTTCACTTCCGCCAGACATGGATGATTAGATTCCCCTATTACTACTCTACCATAAAGTAAAGGAATTTTTCTTGTGCTCCATGACTTAGGGTTTTGTACGGTTGGCTCTTGAACTAGAAACTATAAGTATTGCGAAGATATGGTGCATCATATGAGAGAAATATGACATATACATGATTTATATAGCATATTCTGTATGTATGTAATTTATATTTAAGCTTGGCGATGACTTTGATGAAATCGTTACATGAAATCTTGTCGTATTCCTAATTTCTTAGGGAACTGTAACAAGCAATTACCCATAAAACAGCCAGAGGGGAAGAAAAGAAAAATCTTTTTGAACAATATTAACATATTTGTGTCATTAGAGCATATTGCCTGCCAGAAACATCTTTTTTTATTCGGAAATTCCGAAACCACACAGGAAATTAACGTAAAAGAACATTAAAATATGTCCTGAATAATAACAATTGTCTGTTATTAAATAAAATAAAAATTACACTTTAGAATTTCGGGTACCTATTCGGAATTTCGAAATAAGTAATAAATTCCTGAAACGCACGCATACATGTTTACAAGTTTTCTAAAGAAATGGTGAAATGGAAAACCATCTTATAAGACATAAAATAAAAATCCTATTTTTTCTTGTTGAAACATTTATCGAAATATATGATTTACAGATAGTCCGGGAGCCGACCGTCGATTTTCCTATGTATCGAGTACAAGGACCGTACATACATCAAAATGTAGGTCTCAATGTGCACATTAAGAATAACACTAACTGCCAGGTCCTATCCTGCCGGAACCCAAGGCAGCCGCACTTTTATGACGTCAATTTTAATCGTTTACCAATGTATCGAGTACAAGAACCAGACATACATCAAAATGTAGGTCTCAATGCGCACATTAAGAATATCACTGGCTGCCACACACATCAAACTGTAGGTCTCAATGTGCACATTAAGAATATCACTGGCTGCCAGGTCCTATCCTGCCGGAACCCGGTGGCAGCCGCACTTTTATGACGTCAATTTTGAGTGTTTGCCTATGTATCGTGTACAAGGACCGGACATACATCAAATGTAGGTCTCAATGTGCACATTAAGAATATCACTGGCTGCCTGGTTCTATCCTGCCGGAACCCGGTGGCAGCCGTACATTTATGACGTCAATTTTGAGTGCTTGCCTATGTATCGAGTACAAGGACCGGACATACATCAAAATGTAAGGTCTCAATGTGCACATTAAGAATATCACTGGCTGCAAAGTCCTATCCTGCGGGAAGCCGGTGGCAGCCGCACTCTTATGACGTCAAATTTGAGTGTTTGCCTATATCATAAATGTACGGCTGCCACCGGGTTCCGGCAGGATAGGACCTGGCAGCCAGTGATATTCTTAATGTGCACATTGAGACCTACATTTTGATGTATGTCCGATCCTTGTACTCGAAACATAGGCAAACACTCAAAATTGACATCATAAATGTACGGCTGCCACCGGGTTCCGGCAGGATAGGACCTGGCAGCCAGTGATATTCTTAATGTGCACATTGAGACCTACATTTTGATGTATGTCCGATCCTTGTACTCGAAACATAAGCAAACACTCAAAATTGACATCATAAATGTACGGCTGCCACCGGGTTCCGGCAGGATAGGACCTGGCAGCCAGTGATATTCTTAATGTGCACATTGAGACCTACATTTTGATGTATGTCCGGTCCTTGTACTCGATGCATAGGCAAACACTCAAAATTGACGTCATAAATGTACAGCTGCCACCGGGTTCCGGCAGGATAGGACCTGGCAGCCAGTGATATTCTGAATGTGCACATTGAGACCTAAATTTTGATGTATGTGGCAGCCAGTGATATTCTTAATGTGCACATTGAGACCTACATTTTGTTGTATGTCTGGTCCTTGTACTCCATACATATAGCGTTGCAAAGGTTAGAAAAAACCCGGTTTAAACCCGGGAATAAACCGGGTTTTTAGGAATAAACCTGGAAAAAACCCGGGATTTTTTGGAATAATTCGGTTCTTTGGGAATAAACCTGGAAATAAACCTGGTCTATTGGAAATAAACCCGGGAATAAATCGACATTTTGCAACTCTACATACATAGGCAAATACTCAAAATTGACGTCATAAAAGTGCGGCTGCCACGGGGTTCCGGCAGGATAGGACCTGGCAGTCAGTGATATTCTTAATGTGCACATTGAAATCTACATTTTGATGTATGTGGCAGCCAGTGATATTCTTAATGTGCACATTGAGACCTACATTTTGATGTATGTCCGGTCCTTGTACTCGATACATAGGAAAATCGACGGTCGGCTCCCGGACGAAGAGTTTGAAATGAAAAGCAGAATTAAACTGTAAATAAATAAATAAATAAATAAAAACGAACTATGCAATTTCTACATTCCGAAATATGTTAATTTTTTTTTTTGTTAAACAGAAATGATTACATTTTTTTTTAACCATTTGGAAAATGGTTGTTTCTGTCGGTAGAGAATAGAGATATCTGAACATATCTGAAACCTTGTGATGTCCAGATTTTATTCATTTACTGATTGGTCCATGTTTAATGTCTAGAAAGAAAATATTTCTGTTGACAAAAAAAAGTATTAAAAACTACAAAAAAATTAATAACTCAAAAATAAATTAAGATACAGCTTTCAAACAAATTGAATTTTTAAATGCAATTTGTAAATTGTTAAGCATATTTTTTCCGTATACAACAGTGTAAATATTGGAAATGTGCGATGCTCAGATGTTTAAAAATTTGCAGTACCGAAAAGAGTAAAACTGAAATTTCATTTAAAATTTTATTTATAATTGATTCAGGAATTATCAATGTTCAATCCATGGCATACGTAATACATGATTCTCTGATTACGTAGGTCATGTTTTGACCATCATAAAGATGATGTTTATTATTATTTTTTTAAGTATAGCATTTATTTATAACAAAGATAAAACACCTAATAAAATAGTGATAAATAATAATTGAAATAACACACTTTGTTAAATTTACTATAAAATGAAAAACGCGTTTCGAGCTAAAACAATATAGCTCGTCATCAGCATCTCTGACCTTGTGCCCTTACGGACACGTTTCTACTTCATCTGATGAAGAGCTGTATTGTTTCAGCTCGAAACACGTCCTGCATGTTTCTTTACTTTATGGGGAATTTAACAAATTGTGTTATTTCAATTTTGTGTAAAAGTCTAAAAATTTAATCTTTGAAAATATTATTTTCCAGATGGTCGTTGTAATTTGTTAAATTGCATATATATATGTATATATATATACACAGGGTGATTCTAAATTTTTTTTTTTTTTTTACAATAAAAGAGAGATGGTAGTAGACATCAAGACAAACAATATTAAATAGGAGACCAAGGGTCCCAAACGTTTTCCAAAGGAGATAGCCGCCATTAAAGATTAGGGGCCAAAATTTCAAATAAACATAAAAAACGGAAAAATCGGTCGATTGATTTTCGGTTTTCACTAAAATTATTCTTTATGTCGTCATTTTCTCGAAATTGAATTATAAAGATAAATTTCAAAAAATGACGATAGAGAGCGCTTTAGACTTTGGAGTAACGAACAATTTTTTTTTGTCGGTACATTTTGCATCTTAATAAATGTTTTCGTAAGCTTAAATTAAAACTTAAATTTTGAACTCAAAATCTGAAAAGTTGTGAGTGGTTAAGTAGCACAAATTGAACTGTGCTCAGAGGGTTCAAATTTCAAATGATTATAAAAAACGGAAAAATTGGGTCAATGATTTGCGGTTTTCACTAAAACTATTCTTTATGATTGTATTTTCTTAAGAATAATTTATAAAGATAAATTTCAAAAAATGTCGATAGAGGGCGCTTTAGACTTTGGAGTAACGAACAACTATTTTTTGCCGTTATTTTTTGCATCCCATTAAATGTTTTCGGAAGCTTAAACTTAAACTTAAATTTTGAGCTCAAAATCTGAATAGTAGGGAGTGGTTAAGTAGCACAAACTGAACTGTGTTTAGGGGGGGAGGGGGTTCAAATTTAAAATAATTATAGAAAATGGAAATATTGGACGATTCGTTTGCGGTTTAAAATAGAACTATTCTTTAAGTCAGTATCTTCTTGAAAAAAAAATTAAAGATAAATTTCAAAAAATTCCGTTAGAGGGAGCGTTAAATTTCAGAGTAACCAACAATTAATTTTATCTGTTATTTTTTGGTTCTAATTAAATGCTTGCAAAAGCTTATTAAATGTTTTCGGAAACTTAGATTTAAACTTAAATTTTGAGCTGAAATTCTGAATCGTTGGGAGGCGTTAAGAAGCGCAAACTGAAGTGTGTTTAGGAGTGGAAATTTAACCCTCCCCCCTCCTCGAACACAATTCAACTTTTCGCTGTTTAAACACTTCCAGCGATTGAGAATTTGAGCCCAAAATTTAAGCCTATGCATTTGAAAGCATTTAGTAAAAAGAAAAAAGAAAAAATAAAATAAATAAAAATAAAAATAACAGTTAAAAATAGTTGAACGCTACTCCAAAGTCTAAGGCGCCCTCTATCGGCATTTTGTGAAATTTCTCCTTAAAATTTATTTTCAAGAAAATGATGATTTAAATTTTAGTTTTAGCGAAAACCGCAAACGAATCGACCAATTTTTCCGTTTTTTATAATCATTTGAAAATTAAACTCTCTGAACACAGTTCAATTTGTCTACTTAACCACTCCAATTATTCAGATTTTGAGCTCAAAATTTAAGTCTAAGCTTACGAAAGCATTTAATAGGGTGCAAAAACTAATGCCATAAAAGAGTTGTTCGTTACTCCGAAGTCTAAAGCGCCCTCTATCGGCATTTTTTGAAATTTATCTTTATAATTTATTTTCACAAGAATACCTACATAAATAATAGTTTTAGTGAAAACCGCAAATCAATCGACCAATTCTTCCGTTTTTTATAATGATTTGAAATTTGAGCCCTCTGAACACAGCTCAGTTTGTGCTTCTTAACCACTCCCAACTATCAGATTTTGAGCTCAAAATTTAAGTTTGAGACTAAGCTTACGAAAACATTTAATGAGATGAAAAAATACCGGCAAAAAATAGTTGTTCGTTACTCCAAAGTCTAAAGCGCCCTCTATCGGCATTTTTTTAAATTTATCTTTATAATTTAATTTCAAGAAAGTGCCGACATAAAGAATAATTTTAGTGAAAACCGCAAATCAACCGACTGATTTTTTCGTTTTTTATGTTTATTTGAAATTTTGGTCCCTAAAATTTAATGGCGGCTATTTCTTTTGGAAAACGTTTGGGATCCTTGGTCTCCTATTTAATATTGTTTATCTTGATGTGTACTATCACCCCTCTTTTATTGTAAAAAAACTTTAGAATCACCCTGTATATATGGGTATTAAATAAATAAAAAATATATTTTAATAATTGGTTTATCACTTTCACTTAACGTTTTTATTTTTCAATAAAATCTTCATTAATATTTTTCTTTCAAGAATAATAATAGCATTAAAAAAATTTAAATTTAACTGTAATAACTAATTTGTCGATTTTCTTAACAATAAAATAAATTTTAATAGAATACACCTAATTCTTTTATTGTCTTACATTAGATGCAGCAATTGATGTCTGTTAGATCTGCTCACGGAACTTTACTCGCTTAAAGTCGCGAACGAAGAGAAGTTTAAATTTGCTAATTGACAGAAGCTTAAGTTTGCTAATTGACAGAAGTTTAAATTTGCTAATTAAGAGCTGAAAGTTTCACATTAAAACTCAGCCTACGAAAAAGGTGGAAAATAACACGGAAATACGAGTGATAAAGTGTATATTTATAGTTTAGTTAAAAAAGTAGAGACAGTTAAAATAACACAACTGATTTCGTAAAAAATTAATTTAACAAATTAAATAACACATCAAAACACTTAAATAATTATATATATATATTAGGTAGCTTTCATTACAAAAAGTAAGAAGCTACCTTGCAGCCGTCCGGAGGAAAGCACTTCCGGAAAATTTTGGTATATTTCCACCGATCATGACCCCCAGACCCCAAAACCACCCTCCGTTCAAATGTTGACACATATATATATATATGTATAACCATATATATATATATATCTGATTTTTGTCATGCGATAACTAACGTATTTATCAACCGATTTGAATGAAACTTGGCATGTACATAGTACATACAAATGTCTCGACCGAGTTCGTTGGCCAGCATCATCCGCCATTTGGTTTCAAAATGGCGGCCATTTTAAACTTTTAAAAAAATTTAAAATTTAAAATTAAATGTGAAAAAATTAAAATTTGAAAAATATTTTTCTTTTACGCGTTAGAACTTAAAACAAAGATTCCAGAACACTTTTTATTTTGTCTATATCTTAAAAAATGATTGAGTTATAGCACTTTGAATTTTTCTTATGACTGACATTTTGAAACGATCTGATTTTGTCACGTGATAACACGCGTATTTATGAACCGATTTCAATGAAACTTGGTATGTACATAGTACATACAAATGTCTCGACCGAGTTTGTTGGCCAACATCATCCACAGTTTTGTTTCCAAATGGTGGCAATTTTAAATTTTTAAAAAATTTTAAAATGGAAAATTAAATGCGAAAAAATTAAAAGTTGAAAAATACTTTTCTTTTGCGTATTAAAACTTAAAACAATGATTCCAGAACACTTTTTGTTTTGTCTATATCTTAAAAAAAGATTGAGTTATAGCACTTTGAATTTTGCTTATGGCTGACATTTTGAAACGGTCTGATCTGACCGATCCATCATGTTGCTTTAAAATGGCATACACTTTATGATATCGTGGAATTTGGTGACTCTCTAAATCGCTTAAAATAAAACCAGGTTGAATAAAATATGACTAATTTCTAAAAATTCCTATTAATATTCAGTCTTGACAAAAACTAGTATTCAATCTTATAAAATCACTAATTTTATAAGATTATTTCCACTAATTTGAGCTTAGTATTTTTGAACAATGTAACTTACTTTAAAATAAATAAATAAATGTATAAGTATATGAAAGCTACCTCTTCCTCCCGGCATTGCCGGAAAGACTTTTTTGTATAGTTACATGCACCCTGTATATATAATCATAATGAAACGAATTTGTGAAACGATTTTATGAAACGACTGATTAAATGACTGATTTTGCTTTACAGCAATTTTTCCTAACATATGTAATATTATGTGGTAAAATTCGCACCAAAATCCGTATAGATATGCAGATTTCAATACTGTTAATATAATTTTAAAATTTTAATTAGTTTTCGATTTTTTTTCCAAATTTTAATCGTTAGGAATCAGTTTCTTTTAAAAAACAAAGATAGTTTGTCATCTTACATAATTTCCGTTGCACGAAAAGAAAAAAAATCCATTTTTGTACAGGAAAAACAGAGGAAAGGGATTCTTGGATTTTTTATTGTTGTCTTTGTGAAATTGAAAATTGAAATAATTAAAAACAGAAGGAAATTTTTAAAATAAGAATTTACTGATTATGTGTTGAAAGCTTAAAATAAGAAAAATTACGTCAAAATATTTGCACGTAAAATTAAAAAAGTACGAAAACTTAAAAAATAAATAAAATTATTGCACACGAAACGAATTTAAAGGTTGTTATTGGGCCTTGTGTAAAATGCCTAAATATTAAATATCGTCCTATAAATGCCTGAAATAATTAATAATTACACCAGAAAAACTTTTAATGGCGAAGATTATGCCATATTTTTAAAGTTAAAATAATATTCCCAAAAACTTCTAAAATGAGTAATATATGTATGTGTCTGTGAATTATAAAAGAAAAAAAAATTACATGATAAATGCATTTAATAGTGAAACTTACATCATATATTAAAAAAAGTGTTGTTTTACGTGTAAATTTTTACGTGATATGGTATAAAATTAGTGAGAATAGCAAATTTGTTTATATATTATATCACTTGATGCATCATAAACACAGATAAATGCAAGCACAAAATACTTTCGATTTATTTTGTAGAAATGTGACATTCAGAAGTCAATCCGACTAATTCCATTTTTTTAGAAATTCAGGTAATGACATGATTAGGTTGAAATTTTCCTATATATCTACACAGTGCTTATGAATTATCTTTCATTATAAGGCAATTAATGCGAATTATTAATAAATGGCTAAAAAAAATTGTAACATTTTTTATAGATAAATAACTTTAAATGTTTCAAACTAGCAATTTTATTTGATGGAGTTAGACGGATTGACTTCTGAACTCTTCAAATTATATTTGATAAGCTCACATTACAAAATTATGATATTTAAAGATAAACAATATACACTGTAAAAAGAACTTGAACATATGCTTGATGGTGTATTAAAATAAGCAAAAATAATCATGACTATGCTATGTCTGTTCGCCTGAAAATATCTAAAATTCGATCACAGCATAAAATATAAGCGTAACGTGGTTCTGAAAGCTATTCGTAAGTAGACGCAGTTTTTTTAGTCGCGAACCTAAAAAAAAGAATGTCAATAGCGTCATTATAAGGCAAAAAGATAGCGACATTTTTTACCCAAATCATTTTATACAAGCTTATTAGGTAGATTTCGTATGAAATACTACCTATTGCAATCGCACCAGTTTATATATATATATATATATATATATATATATATTAGGTAGATTTCGTATGAAATACTACCTATTGCAATCGCACCAGTTTATATATCTATCTATATATATATATATATCTCACTTTTTTATGGACACGATAACTTCTATAATTCTTCACCAATCTCCACCAAACTGGTGCATAAAATCAAAGGGGATAAAATCTCGGATAAGTTCGTTAATGGGCAAAATCGGACCAAGGGGGTCGGAATAGGGGGCGTTTTTGTGAAAACCGAAAAAACGCCATAACTTCTTTATTAAAGTAGATATCGAATCGGTTTAAAGTTTATATTACTTCTTAAAAATGGGCCAAAAGTTTATGCATGACAGAATTTTAATAAATTTAGAAGTGGGCTCAAGGGGCAAAAAAAACAGGGGTTTTGAGAGAAAAAAATTCATAACTTCGTCAATTTTCAAGATATCAAGTCCAACTAAATTTTTTGTAAATGGTCTTAAAATTATCTAAAACTTTTGTATTTACAAGTTTTTGATAGGATCAACTTTTACCCATGAAAAAAATTTAAAATCAAAAGAAAAAGGGCGGTAAAAAAAAAGAAAAATCCATAACTCCGTCAATTTTTACGATATCAAATCTGATTAAATTTATTTTACATCTTCCCAAAAATATCTACAACTTTTATATTGGCAAGTTTTTCATAGGACCAATTCGTATAGCAAAAAAGAAATTAAACAAAAATAGGAGTTGGAGAAAAAAACCCTCAAATCCAAACTGATTATATTCTGGCTCATTTTTAAATTCATTTTTGATTTTAAACGCATCCAAATGGTAGATCCTCTTATTTAGAAACTGTATAAAGTGACGCATTGGTCAATTTTCTGATAAAGACAGAATATATTTCAAAAAAGGCTACCAAAAAGGGTATTTTGAACAGAATTTCCCAAAGTCATTGGGACAAATTTAAGTTCAAATAAGAAATTGCGTTTTATTCTGACTCGTTTTAATATCCATTTTTGCTCTCAAACGCATCCAATTTACAGATCCTCTTATTTAGGAACTATATATTGTGATGCATTGATCGGTTTTTTGATAAAGACAGAATATATTTCGAAAAAGGCTACCAAAAAGGGTATTTTGAACAGAATTTCCCGAAGTCTTCGTGATTTGAAAATTTAAGGAAGTTTTCAAATAAGAAATTGTGTTTTTTTCTGACTCGTTTTTAAATCCATTTTTGTTCTCAAACGCATCCAATTTACAGATCCTCTTATTTAGGAAATATATAACGTGATGCGTTGGTCAGCTTTTTGATAAAGACAGAATATATTTCAAAAAAGGCTACCAAAAAGGGAATTTTGAACAGAATTTTCCGAAGTCTTCGTGATTTGAAAATTTAAGGAAGTTTTCACATAGCAAATTGCGTTTTTTATGATTCATTTTAAAATCCATTTTAGCTCTCAAACGCATCCAATTTACAGATCCTCTTATTTAGGAATACTGTGACGCATTGGCCAGTTTTTTGATAAAGATAGATTATATTTTTAAAAATGCTGTCAAAGTGAGTATTTCGCACAAAATTTTCCGAAGCAATCATGATTAAAGAATTAAGGATGTATTCAAACAACAAATCGGTTATTTTATGACTCGTTTTTAAATTCAATTTTTTTTTCTCAAATGCATTCAACTGACAGTTTCTTGTTATTTAGGAACTGTATAATGTACTGTTTTGGTCGATTTTTTGAAATAAATTCAGAATTTATAACAAAATATGTTGTCAAAATGGGCATTTGAGTTAAATTTTTCTTAAGATGATTCTGATAAAACCAGTTTTTGCAGAAAAATGAAATTAAATTTTTTTCATAAACGGCCAAATGAAGTTATTAACCTGGGTTTATCTCTAATCATATATATATTTTTTTGTTGAAATGAGCACTCTTCGAAATCTACCTCCGCCTATAGGCCCAGCCGACAGGGTTTTTTTTTAAAAATGTGGAATTAATCTTATACTTATTAGCCCGGCAAACAGTCAGCACTTGTAATAGAGTGATGGACGTGGGCAAGGTAACTAAAAAATGCCACTTTCAAACAGAAAAGCATGAGAATCCGATTACAGAAGATAGATGCCATTACATTGATAATATCATCATCTTCCATAACCGGGTAATATTTTTTAAACAGTTCCAAAATCTGAAGTTTCGGATAATCGAGGTTACTGGTATTCAATAAGCTTCTTTACATTATTGCATGCTATGTACACAACAAATTTCACGACTCTATCGCCTTTTTTTCGGGAGATAGAGCGCTTACAAACACACAGACTAACAAACGGAAAGCAATTTTTTTTCAATTAAATATGTTTATCAGTGTCATAATTTTCAGTGTCTGAAACGTGTAAATCTGTCAAACAATTCTTTTCGATTTTCAAAACGATTGCAAGACATACCCCATGCTATGTACGATTGTTAGTAATAAAAGACAAGGCAAACTATATTTTGGTAGAAATACACTGTAAACAAAATCCGTTATTATATACAAATTTTTGTGCAAAATTTTCCAGGATATGTTAATTTTTCTAAGAATATTGTATAATTTTCGTAGCACATAATATCATACTTGTAAAACGTCTTTAATATTTCGCTTAAATCAAACACTTGAATATGCATTATATTAATATCACTTAATTAATCACTTTAATATGTTATTTGTCGAACCATACCTGAAGCACTCACACGACACACCTTTATGTCGTGACACACCAGTTTCGAAACACTGTTTATGAATAATGCTATGAAAATATAATTATATTATATTTTTGGTCTTAGCATCATTATTTCATTATTTTTCCGGTAAAATTTCATTGATCTGTGAGTAATAAAATAGAAGAAAATAAAAAATATTAATAGAGCATTAATCAGATAATATTAAAATAACCAGATAATATTATACAGATATTATTGAAATTGGAAAATCATTATTAGCATTAAGCAGATAATATTAAAATTGCAAAACCAGTTTAATATTTCAAGTGATTTATTGCGAAATTCCTGAAGCACTTTCATGGCATACTTGTGTGCCTAACACACCAATTGAGAAACACTGTTTTAGAGTGATTCACATGAAAACAAAAATATATTACCGTTTCATTATTTCAGTATTACCATTTTATTTAATTGTTTTACAAGAATGATCCATCAGTTTCTGAGTAATAAATCAGATGAAATTTTGATAGATTATAACATTAAAATTTCAAAATCAGTTTAATATTTCATGTGATTCGTTTCAGAACACCTGAAGCATTTGCATATTAGCTCACTTCTGTGTCGTGCCATATACCGGTTGAGAAACACTGTTTTAGAGTGATCCATATGAAACAACAACTTTTTCATTGTTTCATTATTATCATTATTACATAATATAAAAATTGCAAAATCAGTTTATACACTGGTCTCCAAAAGTTAAAGTACAGCACGTTTTCCGAAGCTCGTAATTAAAAAAATGGCAATAAGAATAAACTTCATAGTTTATATGAATGATAATAATGAACATTAAAAAAACTTATACAAAAACGATAGCTACATTTTATTTTATAGAAAAGAACAGGCATATATAAACGAGAGAAAATATGCAAATATCAAGCTTTCGAAATTTCATGTGTAAGTTTTGTTGATTTTCAACTGTTGTTCGAAGTTTCGTTGACGATATCCAGAAGAATTCATTTAGCAATGTCTAAGAGAGTCGTTTGTCCGATTCATTAAGATGGCTGGCGGTCTGATAGATGGAAACGAGGTTGTCACAAGTTGATGCTGCTAGATGTCTCAATGTACACGGAGTGTAGTCCAGCGACTTTGAGGTGGATATCAGTCCGAAGATTCTACGTCCAAAAACATGTTCCAGGCCAACCACGAGTTACAATACCTACAGAAGACCGTTATACAGCTCTTTTCGGCCCGAAAGTAAAGACGCAATACTGTGCTGAAGCTAATTGCAGCCCACTTTTTAGCAACAGTTAGAAGAACCTCGCTATTGCTGTGCGAAGGCTTCGTCACAATGCAGATCTGTATGCAAGGCGACCAGTTGTGTGTGTCCCCCATAACAGACGACAGAGAAGGGCCCGCTTATGTTGGGGAAACGAATATGTTTCCTGGAGCAGACAGCAATGGGCGCTTTTGTACTCTTCACGAACTAGTCCAGATTTACACTGAAGAGCGATTTAGGGTTTCTGCTGATCTGGAGGGAACACCGCACAAGATATCATCAATCTGACACTATTGAAGCACACAGGTTCAGAAAGCCAGGGTTCTTACTGGATGGTCACACTGACCTACATATGTTCCATGGAAGAACTTTCAGTGGTGTGAGACATATTGATCAAAGGATGAGATCTTTGATCAATATGTCCGTCCGTACGCCAATTAATAGTAACGATTTCGTTCTGATGGACCATAACGCATGACCTCATCGACCTTTGATTGCCGAAGATTATCTCGAGGAACAGGGTTTGAAATAATGGAATGGTGAGCTCACTTTCCTGACTTGAATTCGATAGAACATTTTTAAGACTATCTTGGCAGACAAGTCCTCCTTCAAGGCCGTTAGATGATCTGGAACAAGACTTACTTCGTGTCTGATGCACAAAAATGCACTTGCAATTTTAAACTGAAAGCCTGTGTAAAACATAGATATTGCATGGTATAACTAACCAACAATTCTTTGTCACTATTAGGTTTAGCTTTACATAATTCGACTAATTATTCAAGCGGTTTTTTAAATTACATTTTGTTTTTAATTAAATTACTAATTAAGATTAGAATTGTTTTATGATTCTGTAATCAGCGGATCCTGTGAGCGTAATTCATTTGTCCTGTCGTTAATATGATCACTGTGTGCGAAGGAATCCCAGTTTCCTAGAGAAAAATTGGTAACTTTACAGACTTATTTTTAGAGTGTAGTACTACCATGGCGACACGCATCGCGATCACTTTTTCTCTCTTGCCTTTAGCTTCATTTGTTCAATTAAAATTTTATGAATTTCCAGATTGTTTTTTCCATTTCCGCGTTCAACTATCCTACCCTCTCTTATGTGGCATTAAAAAAAAATATTTTTTGGTAAAAAGCAATCTTACTGGTTCACAAAATATTTTCTTTTAGTTTCGTTTCCCATAATGAACGCTTTTGTAGTTTAATTATGCATTACATCAAAGAATTTTTTATACATAATATGTATTTTCAAACATACATACTATGCTGAAACTGAAAAGTAGTATACAAATCCCTAAATATCGTCGTTTTTTAGATATCCCTGTGTATCTAAACTACTGGGCAAAACTTTAAGGGGTGATAGTATACATCAAGACAAATAATATTAAGTGGGAAACTAATAGTCCCAAACGTCTTCCGAAGAAGATAGGCGCCATCAAAGTTTAGGATCCAAAAATTGAAATGATTATAAAAAACGGGAAAATTGGTCGATTCGTTTGCGGTTTTCACTAAAACTATTCTTTATGTCAGTATTGTCTTGAAAATAAATTATAAAGAAAAATTTCAAAAGATGCCGGTAGAAGGCGCTTTAGACTTTGGAGTAATGAACAACTATTTTTTACCGTTATTTTTTTTTTTTTTTTTTTTTTTTTTTTTTTTTTTTTTTTTGCATCTAATTAATTTTTTTAGAAGTTTAGACATAAACTTATATTTTGAGCTCAAAATCTGTGGTTAAGACGCTCAAACTGAACTGTGTTCAATGGGAGTGGGTAGGTTCAAATTTCAAATGATTATAAAAAACAAAAAAATTGGTCAATTGATTTGCAGTTTTCACTAAAATTATTCTCATGTCATTCTCATGTCATTATTGTCTTGAAAACAAATTATGCAGATAAATTTCAAAAAATGTCGATAGAGGGCGTTTTAGAATTTGGAGTAACGTACAAAAAATTTTTACTGGTTTTTTTTTTTTTTTTTTTTTTTTTTTTTTTTTTTTTTTTTTTTTGCATCACATTAAAATTTTTTTAGAAGCTTAGACATAAACTTAAATCTTGAGCTGAAAACCTGAATCATTGAGAAAGGTTAACACTAGAACCGCGGAGACGGGTCATTTTGACCCGTACTCAATGAAAAGATGTTGATTCGAACCAGATAAATCTTCTTAAAATAATTTACATGTAAGTTGCACAGAATTTATTCAAAATAAATAAGTTAAATAGACTTAAATTAAAATTCTGAAGTGAATTATTTTTATAAAACTTGAGTAAATTTTCCCGCGGTTCTAGTGTTAAGTAGCGCAAACTGAACTGTGTTCAATGGGGGTGGGGAGGCTCAAATTTCAAATGATTATAAAAGACGGAAAAATTGGTCGATTCGTTTGCGGTTTTCTCTAAAACCGTTCTTTATGTCAGTGTTTCCTTGAAAATAAGTTTTAAAGATAAATTTCAAAAAATTCCGTTAGAGGGCGCCTTAAACTTGAGAGTAACCAACAACAATTTTAACCGTTATTATTATTATTATTATTTTTTAAATCTAAATAAATGTTTTAAAAGCTTAGATTTAAATTTTGAGCTCAAAATCTGAATCGTTGTGAGTAATTAAGTAGCGAAAAATTGAACTGTGTTCGTAGGGTGGGCAGGATAACATTTCAACTCTTGAACACAGTTCAGTTTGCGCTTCTTAACCCCTCCCAACGATTCAGAATTTGAGCTCAAAATTTAAGTCTAAGATTTTGCAAGCATTTAATTAGATACAAAAAATAACAGTTAAAAATTGTTGTCAGTTACTCTAAAGTTTAAGGCGCCCTCTAACGGAATTTTTGGAAATTTATCTTTAAAATTTATTTTCAAGGAAATACTGACATAAAGAATGGTTTTAGAGAAAACCGCAAACGAATCGACCAATTTTTCCGTTTTGTATAATCATTTGAAATTTCAACCTCCCTACCCCCTTTGAACATAGTTCAGTTTGCGCTACTTAACCACTCTCAACGATTCAGATTTTCAGCACAAAATTTAACTTTATGCCTAAGCTTCTAAAAAAATTTAATGAGATGCAAAAATAACGGTAAAAAATAGTTGTACTTTACTCCAAAATCTAAAACGCCCTCTATCGACATTTTTTGAAATTTATCTTTATAATTTATTTTCAAGATAATACTGACATAAAGACTATTTTTAATGAAAACCGCAAATCAATTGACCAATTATTCTGTTTTGTATAATCATTCGAAATTTGAACCTACCCACTCCTATTGAACACAGTTCAGTTTGCGCTACTTAACCACAGATTTTGAGCTCGAAATTTAAGTTTATTTCTAAAAAAAAAAAAAAAAATCAATGAGATGCAAAAAATAACGGTAAAAAATAGTTGTTCGTTACACCAAAGTCTAAAGCGCCCTCTATCGGCATTTTTTTAAATGTATCTTTATAATTTATTTTGAAGACAATACTGACATAAAGAATAGTTTTCGTGAAAACCGCAAACGAATCGACCAATTTTTCCGTTTTTTATAATCATTTCAAATGTTGGACCCTAAACTTTGATGGCGCCTATCTTCTTCGGAAGACGGTTGGGACCCTTAGTTTACCATTTAATATTATTTATCTTGATGTGTACTATCACCCCTTAAAGTTTTGCCCAGTAGTTTAGATACACCCTGTATATTATTTAAGTGAGCCACAATAGCACACGATGAATCACAAAGGCGTTATAGTGAACAATTCTGGTTTAAATATTCACTGATCCAGAATATTTTGTAACATTTTTAGTTAAATTTAGACTATTCGCCTAAAGTAAAAAGTATTATTAAAAGTGCTAAATAACCCCTTTGTGTTTTTCCGCTTACTTTTGTTATTCTCAAACTAAGACTTGCATCTATCGTTGCATCACGGAATCAGAACTGTCCTTTTTCTCTTACTTTTTAGATTACTTCTTCAGTTGGCATTTCATGAATTTGATTTCTACGATTAATTTTTCAGCCTAACTACAGTGATAATAAAAATAAACATTCTTTAATGAATAACATTTTACCCCTCTTTATTTTGCTTGTTCATAGAACAAACACACCATAGTTTGTTTTAACTCAGAGTATAACAGAAACCAAACAGCATATTTGTACTGCGATGGTTGAAGTGGAATATCGAAGCCTAATGTCTTAGATGCCTATATGCACAATTTCAGAACCGTAAACTGTTATATTTAGATACTTTTGGAGGATGGGGTGAAGTTTTAAAGACCTATTTTAAAGAGTTTTTAGGAGGGTGATGGAGGAAAGGCTAGTTCGGAGCTTATGTGGCTAGATGTGATCTGTAAAAAAAATTTCCGTTAAAAAACGGAAATAGTACTGGTAATCTAGACGCCAATACTACTTCCGTTATTTAACGTAAAAAAATTTCGTAAATTCCAGAAATAGTTCCGCTTTTTCACAAAATATTTCCGGTTTTTTTTTAAATATTTCCTTATGTAAAAATTTTTATTTGAAAAGTTAAAAGAATTTTTCAAGGACAAACTAACATCTTTGTGATTTTTATTCTTTACTTTTCAAAGACACGTTAACATCAGAAACACATTATATACATTTAATTTAAACAACAGTGAAGAAATGTCACTAAAATTCCATGGGGTTTGAACTCGGGACCTCTTCGGTCGTAGCTTGCAGTGTAAAACCCTTACACCAGGATTACTCAAACCACCCTTTCAAATATCCTTAGTTATTTCGGATGCATTTCATAAAGTAAAGATAAAATTTTGAACGCAGGTTTATTTTTGTAGAGATAATATTTTTCTATTGAATGGATAATTCTAAATGTTTTACAGATTTTCTTTCCATAATTTCGAATACTTTGCTTATTAATTTTAGCTTTATATGTATATAAAAATTAGTCTTTAAAATATTACAAGCATGAAAGAATTTATTAAGAGTTTTGTTTCCTTCTTTTTTGGAAAAGTTTTAAAATTCTATTGTAATATTATTGATATTTATTTATTTATTTAAAAAAATACTAACATACTGACAGAAAGAAAAAAAAACGTGCATTTTAACAAATTATTTTATGACGATCTAAGGTAAACTCAATAAAGATAATTACAATGGGTTATAAAAAATAAATTTCAATTATTGATTTTTTATAACTTATGTAATCGCTAAAATTATAATAATTTCGGTAATGTATTTCGATATATTTTTAATTTTATGTGCGAATTTCTTAATTTGAATAATTAAAAAATATATATATTAAAATTAAAAGTAGAATTTTTTCCCACTTTTTTCAAAATATCCAACGCACTTAAAATATATATATATATATATGATATAAATAAATTAAACATTATTTTAAAATCATAATCAACTTTCCCTTTCAGCTATTTCAAACTTAAAAAGAATTAATAATTTATTATTATTATTATTATTATTATTATTATTATTATTATTATTATTATTATTATTATTTTCTTAATATTTTAAAAATACGTTAGCTTTTTATTATTAAAACAGAATGAAATAGAGAAATGTTCTAGCAAAATGTTTAAAAAACATCATCTCGGTATAATGTTTTTATTTTCCTGGTAGATGGCACCACTACACTCTACTGTTTTCGGAAAATTGACAAAAATAACGGAACACTTCCGTTATTTAATGGGATTTGTGATTCCAAAATGTCAAATACGGATATTCTTCTGTTTTTTCGGAAAAATGAAACTATTACGTAAAATTTTACGGGAAAGTTTGTGTGTATTAACGGATATTTTTTTAAAGTGTGACAGTGGATCAGACGTGGCCATATCACTGTGATCCCGATTTCAAACGACTATAAACATGTCTCATCTACTGCCACAAATCTAACCCCATAAGCTCCAAACCAGCCTTTCATTCCTACTTCCAAAAGTATATTAAAATATCAGCTACGGCTCTGAAATTAAGCATATGGGCATCTAAGACATTTAGGCTTCGGTATTCCACATCAAACATCGCAGTACAAATATTTTATATATACTAGAAACAATAATTATTGAGCCACCCTTGTAGAAATGAGATTTAACAAAAATCCATAAATGAATTCGCTTTGTTTTTGTCTTTATTTTTTTTTTAAATTTGTCACTTGAGCGTATAAAAGTTTCATGCTTTTAAAATCATTTCAGGAAAGAATTTTGGAAGAAATTTTTGCTGAAATTTCTTTAGCTTCGGATGGAAATCACGTCCATATCCTCTGTCTCTGAGCATATAACCTTTTTCACCAATAAAAAATGCACCACTTTCTGGCGGCTTTGCTTTATCCTGGAAGTTAGTGCCAACGTAGTAATCAAACACAAATCATTTCATAGACTATACTTAATAGAGCGAGTCTCTCAGCGGCCGAAGTCTCTCGGTAATGTTAAATCTATGGGCGTTTGATGCACTTTTGTATCTAATATATCGCCTCGGAAAATTAATATTTTAAGCTTCTTTTTACAATGTTCGCTTCTTAAAGGATGCTTCTTTTCTTTTTCTTAGTTTTCAAAATATTTCTGAAATCTATGCATAATTGTACATAAAGTGTTAAAATTTTACTTCTAGTTTGTCCATTTTTTAAAAATAAAATATTAAATTGAGCATAAATTTTAAAAATATTTTGATAACCAAGAAAAAAAAAGTGACATCCTTAAAAAACAACACTGAAAAAAAGAACATATTAATTCCCTGAGGAGGTATTTTGAATATAAGAATGCATCAAACGCCCCATGGACTTAACATTACCGAATATAGGAGATTTCGGTCGCTGATTGACTGGCTCCCTTAAGCGAGGTACGTATTACTGCTGAATCATAGAATCACGACCTTTCTTCCCCTCTTGATTTTTGCTTCGCTTTTTAAGTCAAAATTTTGGTAATTTTTTAAGTATTATTCTTTTTTTTTTTTTTTTTTTTCCTTTTCACGATGTATTTTCTAAGCCTCGCTACGTGAGTATAAAAAATAAAATAAAATAAATGAACACAATAACAGTATTTTTTTAAATTCATATAAGTCTTTTTAGTATAAAAATAACGACCACCTTTAAAAGCACCCACAATGAACGCTTTTGTAGTTTAAATATGCGTTAATCTAAAATTTATTGTAACATTTTTTTAACACTTTGCCTAAAAGCTAAAATATTTTTTTTATAAAAAAAATGGTCTTTTAATAAAAAATCCTAAATGCCCTCACTGTGTTTTTCTCTTTATTTTAGTTATTCATAGACTACTTGACCGAATATAAAATTTCCACATTTATGAATCCATTTCAGGCAAGATTTTTCCGAGAAATTTTCCACTGAAAAAATGTTAGCTCCGGTTGGGGAACCACATCTATATTTTCTCTGTCTCTAGGCATGTAACCTTTTTTTACCAATAAAAAATTCACCACTTTCTGACGTTTTTACCTCATCCTGGAAAGTTCTTCCGTTAGCTGCTCTTAATCAACTAACGTCCGATGTATTTTTTTTAATTACAACAAAAATTCCCCAAAAGAAAAATTTATGAATAATTAGGGTATAGAGAGATGATGTTAAACTTCTGAAGATGCGTTTCCCTTTTCTTTCCTTTTTTTTCCATCTAACTTCATCTTTTTTTCTTTATTTTTTGTTTTGGTTTTTAGCTTCCTTTTTTTTATATAACTAGTATAAAAAAATTCGTTTTTAAATATTTTTTACCAGAAGGGGTAATGATACGTTAAACGTTATACGGTAGAAGTCTAGTATGAGAATTTCAAAAGTATATTTAAACTGTTAGTAATTACCATTCAAACACTTTAATAAAAAATTAGTAGTTAAAAAAATGGTGAACTATATAAGATCTAAAGACTTAAATAAAAAAAATGAAAATAAAATCCAAACTGTTTTTTAAATATTTCGTTCCATTTCGGAGAATAAACCTTTCTAAAATCACAAAATACTTATTAAAAAATTTTCAATATGTCTAGACTTCTATCAATTGTAAGGGATTTTCAATAGTATTTAAATTCTTAGTAATTACTATTGAGCATTTAAATAATAAAAAAAAAAAAATAGCGTTTAAATAATGTGAATTGTAAGATTTAAAAAATTAAATAGAAAAATAAAAATAAAGTTTAACGGAAACTTTTTATTTTTTAATGCATTTTGAGAAATAAATAGTTCTGTAATAATAAAAATATATTTTAATAATCTTGCAATATGTTTCAATTTGTATACCGATTGTATGAGAATTTCAAAAATATAATTAAACTATTAGTAATTGCCTAAGTATTTAAATAAAAAAGCTTCTCTAGAACTTTCTGTTTAATGTAAATTTAAAACACATGAACGCAAAAAGAAAACAGAGTTAAAAATTGTCTTTGAGCTAAAGATTGTTGTGCTGTACGATTCAACGTGGATGAGCGCTCCCAGGCAAAAGATTCTGTTTTTTTTTTTTTTTTTTTTTTTTTTTTTTTTTTTTTTTTTTTTTCCATTTTGTTTTTCTTTAGCGATGATCATTAATTATTTTAAATCAATTGAGAAGAATACGTATAATTTTTTTTTCAAAGTCAGAGGAAAAATACTTCAAATATACATTTCTAATTTCAAGGAGGGACAGTGTCCCTCTGCCTTCACCCTTGGTGACATCTATATAATAAACTATAATGCAAGTTTTTGTCAGAAAAGAGAAAGTGCTAAAGCCACCACGCGCACTGGAAGTTTCTTTACATTTTAAAGTAAATTGATGAAATTGTTCTTGCTGTTGCCGAACGATAGGACAACGTAAATAATCTGCAAAGAGAAACAACGCATAAGTAATGATGTCTGTCTAACCTCAAACTTGGTAACTATATATTAATATGCTCAATCAAACCTCGTTATTTTAAGTCATACCAGATCCCTTTGCCTTCGATAGATACCCAGAAAACTTCTCAAACGCTATCCCGGAGAAAACCAATCGGTCATGATTCTGATCATTTGTTGATAAGCGAAAGAGAAGACTATGCAAGTAATTGCACAGATGGGCAACAAATAATCAATATTGTATGTCTAATTTCAAGCTTGCTAAATATATATTGATTTGCTCAATCATCACGCATTTTAAGCCACCAGATCTCTGATTACATTTGAGAGAAATCCAGAGAACTTTACAATGGCTGTCCCGGAGAAAGTCTATCGGTCAGGATGACGACCACTTGTTGATAAGTTTAATTGTCTAGCTTCTATAACTTGAATATTCGCAGTAGTTCGAAATTCATTTTAAGCTGCAGTGCAAGTCACGGTTCTATTTGGTACCTAGCAAAAACTTACAGTAGCTTTTTTAAACCGTTTCAATTAATAATGGAGATTTAAAAAAAACTTTTATATCTTTTGTAGTTTCACTTCATACATAAACAGATAACATGCTTTTAAACAAATGTTTAAAAAAACGGAAAGCAATTATTAGTTTAGCACTAACGTATTTGTAGTTTGCAAATTTTTTTAAAAAATAATATAGAATTCTTTCAATAAAGATTAGCCTGGACAGCGAATTTTTAAATCACACGCATGCTATTTGATGTTCTACTTTACTTGATTGATTGTTCAATCCATGTTAAGATACGAGCTATGTAGATCTCCCTAATTGGGGTGCAATCAATAAAGTTAATATATGTGACGCCATTTTATTGTTACAGAGGATATCATTTCATATTCGAGTTTTGTCAGTTCACGCGAGGTATATGCTCAGCAAGGCAAAATAACATCTTTCATTCACGTGAGAAAAATTCCTTGATTGTTCAGAGTGTTTCTTACAGGTACGTCGGGGACGGGACTTGTTGTGCCATTCGAGGCAAATCTACTCCCCCCCCCCCCCCCCCCTCCACATCGGAAAAATTTTGGAATCACATTACATCTAATTTACTATCGTATTTTATGGTAAAAACGCCGCATCCATGGTAAACGCTGCAATCTCAAAATTAAACTGAATAAACTTAAAAAGATCGTAATCGCCGCACCCATTCTAAATCCTGCACTTGTGGTAATGCTATTTTTATTGACAGCATCACATTGACCTAACTTTAACAATTTTTTCGAGCAGTGTAAACTGCCTCTTTCTTAATATCTTAAAAAATGTCTGAAATTTAAATCGGGTTTTAGGTACTTTTATGTAATTTTTAAATTAAAGAGTTGGCATTTAGACCTTCAAAAACGCGAAACGCATGTCCTTCTCTTTAGACGTTCCACGTTTTTTAAATGGTGGGCGCAACTTGGCATGCTTTTAAGAGTGGATCTCTTCTACTTCTTCATTAGTATGAATGGAAATATCACAGTTTTCATTATAGGCCAAGTCAGGAAGTTGTTAAGCAAGGGACTTGAAAATAGACTTGAGGAATTTTTATTTTATCCCAATTTCACGTGCAAGAATAATATAATAAAATAATAATATAATATAATAATGTATATAAAAACGCTGCACTTAAAAAATAAAAATTCAAACTCGAAAACACCGCGGCGTATCTTTCATAAAATGCTGTGCATGATTTAAATTTATGTACATCCCAACGAAACTAATGGTCTGAAAAACACACTGGCTGCACAAAAGTGGGCAAGAGTGGGCAAGAACTTGCTCCAGGCGCCAAAATTATAATATGTTTTCGTAGAAAATTTTCTCTTTACCCTGTTTTATTTCGATTTTATTTGTTAAAAAAATTATATTGCCAGTGAATTTTTAACAAATCCTTTAAATGAAAGATTTTTGTTTGTCAGAGAGAAAGTGAATTTGTTTAGGGGAAGACAAGATTGGGTGTAATCCTATGGGAAATATGCGAGCTATTTAAGACCAGTTTTCAGGGAAACTGCTGGACCAATTTTGATGAAATTTGAAACAAAACTTATATATAGCAGACATTTTTTTTAAATCTAAAACTTCTCATTTTAGAGCAAAGGCAATTTTTCAAAAAAATTCTATTTAACAGAATTTTTTATAAACCTAATTAATTTTTTTTTTAAACCATCTATACCACATATCGCTCACCCGCAAGAAAAGTGACATATCTCGATAAAAGTAAATTTTACAGGAAAGGGAAAAGAAAATTTGCATGATTTGATTGTAACTTGAAATTATAGTTCTTAACTCTGCATGCAAGAGTAAAAAAGCGCTTAAAAGCTTAAAGCCCTTATAAATGAAGACATAATGTGGTTTAGAGAGTTGGATAAATTTACCCCCCCCCCCTCCCCCCTCTGCACAATTCACCGCTTTTCTGTGGTCACGAATGGAAAAACAGCATAATAAAATGATTTTCCGTGTAACACTTATGAAACTTTTTTCGCAGCAAGATGCACCTATGACAGATCTATTAGTTAAATAAAACGCAAAATGAAATTTACGAGATGTGTCATTTTTCTTGCATGGATGAGCGATATGATCTTATACTTATACTCTACCATCATTTTTTTTTTCTTCTCAAAATCGCTCGAGTACTTGAGGAGTAAATGGGGTTTTTAACTGAAAAATACAATTTTGTCAGAGAACTAAAATTATTAGACACTTCTAACTTATGTGTAATTTTTGTCTAGTTTTATCGAGCACATGTATTGAAGTATACATAGACACCTGGATAAAATTTAGCTATATATATATAATAAATGAGTATAAAATGTTAGAGTAAAATTAATATGAGTAGGCACGGCATCCCAGTCGTGTCTTTTCTTGATTTTTCATTGTGTTATTATTCGAATATCATTCTGTATCATTAAAACGGGGAACATTGGACAGGACGTGCCGCATTTTATGCATGTTTTGTCTCAAAGTAAAGTAAGTGAAATAACGTACAAGACGAAATTTTTATTTGCCCCCGTCTATCTCCTGGGAGCCTGATAAAAAAAATTCTTTCATAGATATTTTAGTAATACTGAAAATTGAAAACGTACTAAAGATTACAGCTTACAGATATGAGAACTCTCTGTCTCAAATTATTACTCGCTACCACTAAATTTTAATGATATTTTTCGCCTTACGGAATTACAGAATTTCTGAACCTTAATAAAGCAAGAAATGCTACTAAAATTTAGTGGTGGAAATTTTTAGAAACATTAATCTCTCCAGAAAGTATCAATCACATATCAATTATTTGTCATAATATTTAATCTTTTAAATGTGAAATATGTTTATATCATTTAATTTACTTATCATAAATCTACTTAATGACTTGTCATGTCATTTAATGTTTGAAGTGTGAAATGTGTTTACATTATTTAATTCATGAAAATACAAAACAGAATACTAATTCCAGGCTCATCAAATAAATTGTCAATCAAAAGAAACAAAAGAAAGAAAGAATTCAAACGGAAGACGAGCCTAAAAAAAGAAGGTAAGATCGATTCTCTTACCTTTTATTATATGATTTAAATGTGATTAATTTTTTATAACACTCAGTCTCTTTTTTTTAAGCTTAAAAAAATCAACAATTTAGAGCTGATAATTCTCATCCCAGACCTTATAATTATCTGAAAATTAAACAAGAATGTGAGAATACAGTTGTCCAAAACAAATATAAAGCCGCAGCGTAACTCAGTGAAGTTTTTCCTTTTTAAAAGTTCCAGTTGATTTTCTTAATGAATCAGCTTTTATAATCTATCTCCGAACATTCCATGCTATGTATTTCTAGCAAAAAGCAATCATAAAATACCTTGAAATACTTATACTTAGCATTCTATCAAGGAAATACTTTTTTAGAGCTACAGATTTCAAACTGTTCACTTTTTTTCCAGCCGATTTTTGCGCGCGTGTCTTTTAAAAACTGCTTGCTTTGAGAATTGAAACCTTCATGAATATCTGATTAGAGAAGGATGGCGGGGGGGGGGGGGGGGGGAGAGGCGTGCCCCTTCTGCGAACAAATCAACTTCTAATTCGATTTTCAACCCCACATGAATGGGATGAAGTTGCTGTTCTCGGATGATGAATGATTCAACATCACCAACTGCACAGGTCATCAAATACCAGTCATATTGGGAAATTCTTTTTCTTTCTTTTTTTTAAGTTATTCGTTTTCCGGCCATGAAAAGAACGCTTGAAAATAGGGCAGCAATAATATAAAAAAAGGCAATTTACATCTTTTATAAAAAAAGAAAATTCTTTATTTTTCTAAGTTTAACACCGTGTCATTTAATATTTTTTGTATGTATTATAATCAATGAAGTAGTTGCATTGAATAAATTAAAAAATTCGCGAAAATATATGCAAACCTGATTAACGTCAACCTCAAAGAAATTGGAATTTTGTTCATATGACAGTAACTAAATCTTTGTGTTCAATGTGGCACGGATTGTGAGAAAACAGTTTAGGTTGTAATTCATGTTTATCTTGTTAAAAAAATTCGACTTACTATAAGAATATATATAGAAAAAGGAAAATGCTGTTCCGGGGAGCAAATCGTAATTTTCTAAAAGATTTGCTATGACTACAAGCGCAAAAACAAAAATATGTTTTTTTTTTTTTTTTTTTTTTTTGCTTTAAGCTGTATGGCTAATGAAGCTAAATTTTACTTTTTTCTGGTTCTGATTGTCCTCTTAATTAACAACTTCATTCATCTAAAGTAGTATGAGAACAAATGTTACAAATGATGATGAACAAACATTATGAGAACAAATTAAGTGTAGTTGAATAGTACCGGGTGATCCAGAAGTTCCGGGAGTTTTCAAATGCTAATAATTAACAAACTATAAACAATAGAAGTATGCGGTTTTCACAGAAATGCTTAGAAACTTATGGGATTTGTATTTTTGATGAAACAAACAAATTATGTTAGTTACACTTTTTGCCAACAGGTGGCGCTAAAATTGACAGTATTATTTTTATGGTATGATATAGCTCGCTAAAAAGAAAGAATTAGTGTCCAAGAGTTACAAATTTTCATTATGATGCCCATAGCTTATAAGTACTGCTGTGAGCCGAAGCAAAACAACGTGCACAATATCCTTAAAGGAGAAAGAAATTCCAGATGAAATTTCAAATTTATCGTGATATTACAAGTGTACTGATTCATTATGAGCTGGTGATTTCCACCGAGTATTGGCATCGAATTCTACCTCATTTAGGATTGCAACAGACATTTGGGATCTCCTGCTTCTAATTCGATCTTTCAATTAGCCTTTTTCTCAAACCTTTCTTACCATGGCATTTCACATTTCTAATGGCCATCGAATCTTTTTCTATTTTTACTTCCGTATTGTACGATAAGAACACAGCTCGACATGCAAAGAAAGCATGTCTAAACATGGCAGTTATTCATCAAATTTTGTATCAAAATTCCCTTCCAATGCAATTTCAACCACTTTAAAAAAACTGATTGAACATAAACCACCCTTAAAACGAAATCTCATTAATAGCCTATAAAAGATGTTCCGCAATGAACTCATACTCATGTGTCTATAAAGCATATTTTATAGTTACATCCAGTGTTGTACAGCAGCGCCACCTGTTGCTAAAAATTGTAATTATATGCATGTAAAAAAAAAAAAAAAAAAAAAAAAAAAAAAAAAAAATCATGCTAAACAAAATCCCACATGTTTCTGAGTATATATCTGAAAACCGAACCTTTGTATTGTACATAGTTTCCAAATTATTAACATTTCAAAACTCCCGAAACTTTTGGATCACCCAGTATTTTAGCCTAAAGAATAGAAAATGAGCTTTTTAAAAATACGTATCTTTTGTTTTGTTTAACTTATGTGTTATACACCAGTATTTTTAATCACTTTTTAACTTCGAGAATTATGTGCATTTTCTATTCCTTGTGCCCATGAAAATCCAGTAGTTGATTTGGTGGTGAGGTAATAATTTTGATGCATTAAGTTTTCAAATCTACCGCGTTTTTTCTAACAGCATATGCTACATTGCATAGTAAATATTTAAAAAGCAGCCTTCTTCTAAATTGTTTTTTTCTGTATATTAAGTGAAAGCGTCCAAAAGCAAAACCATATCAGTATATGGAAATGAATTTTGTGATGATCAAGAATCAAAATGGAAAACTATATTTCTGGCTAATTTCATGTAAACGAGTTGGTTCTCCACAGAAAATGAGTGTATTAGCATAAAAGGTTTCCAGTATGACCGCAATATGACACCAAAAAATTTTATTTTCAAGAAATAGAGAACACTGACTTTTCTCAAGGATCTTTCAAATACGATTTCACGCATTTTTATGTGGCGATTTCGCTTTCCTCTGTTAGTTAAATTCATATTTTTAAAAAGAAAGAAAACCTACATGACCTTGATTCCGAATAGGATTTAATTATAGTCTGCATAGTTAAAAATATTTTTTGCTTTAAAATGTAGCTGGAAAATAGACGAGCTCGAAGGACTTGTATTTGCGCTTTACGAAGGTAAATGCTCTTATTCGATTATTATATTAAAAGAAAAAAATATGTGAAAAGCATGGTTTTAATATTTCTACACATAAATTAAGGGACATAATTAATAAAAAAGTAATGAAATGTCAAAGTTTACATTTTATTGGGAAAAAGGCAAAAAAATGTATATTCGATAAAGTTACGTAGAAAAAAATCATTAATGTTATTAAGAATTTCCTAGGGAACGGGGATTTCTATGTAAATGAAAAAAAAAAAAAAAAAAAAAAAAAAAAAAAAAAAAAAAAAACATACAAAATTACAAGCAAAGGATTAATATAATATTATACCTGGGTTAGAGAAAAAATATTCATAGCATATAGATCTCTTTTTTGCAGCATATATACGTGCAAGATGTTCACATCCTAATGCATAAAAAAAAGATTTAGCGTAGTAAATGTCAGTAAAGACTGTTGTATGGAAATCATTTGACCTGTACAAAATGTAAATACAGTGGATCCCCCCTTTAAAGAAGTTTCTATTTAACTAAGTTTTCTATTTAAAGAAATTTTCTGCTGAACCTTGACTTTGGACACCTTTAACCCTTTCCGGCGTGGAGTAAATTCGTTTGAAATAATTAACTTACACCAGAATTTATAAACGAATTTATTAGAAGAAAAAACGAACTTGCTTACCTTTATAGCTTACATTATAAAAGCAAAATTTTAATTAAAGATTCTGGGTGCCAGTAAAATAAAAGTTAGATGTCCTTTTTTAAAGATACCGCCCTAGAAAGAATTAACATGTAAATCAATCTCCCCCCATATGACTAAAAATATATTCTAAATAATCGAAGTTTATTTCCCTTTCGTGCTTATGCAGCCTTCAAACGCTGAGGATTTTATCGCTAGAAATGTATATATCTGCGGTTGTATGAAATTTAAAATTACAGTCGACTCTCGCTAATTAGAAATCGGATAAATCGAATCTCCGCTTAATTCGAACTCATTTTCTCTTGACTTCATTAAATATTCGAACTAAAGAGAATTCCGATTTTTTGTTTTTCCGTATTTTCTCATGGACTTAAGATGCTTGAAATAACTTTCTTTCTTTCACTTTTGTCAGAATTGTTCTGAACTAATTTACATATTATCCCATGCATTTGATATCCGCTTTGTTAGTATCCCCTCTTTCTATCAATGACACCTTGACTTCTTCTTCCATTGTGCTTATTTTTAATTCCTAAATTATTTTATGTATTTATAACTTTTAATTTACTACTAAATCTTATTCTAATGATAACAGCCTAAATAAATAAATAAAATACAATACCATTAATTGCTTTGTAATAATATCCAGTTAAACATGTTTTACTCTCATACTTTCCATAATTCGAACATTTTTTGTACTCCCGACGAGTTTGAATCAACGAGAGCCGATTGTATTTGTTTATTTAATCATTTCCATCATTCTTGACGCTAAACAAAACCATTTTTATTTTTTTTCGCAGTAAGATAAACACTTGCAATCACCACTCTCTCACATTCGGCATTATGAAACAACGGGAAGAAATCTTCGGTACAATTAAAAGGGAATTTACTTTCATGAAAATGGTACATGTGCATCGTTCGGTTACTTACAGAAGTACGAAAATTTTAATGAACAGTGTATTTTTTATAAGAAACCTGTACAAAGTAACATGACAGACTTTTTAAAAGTTAAGAACCTGGAATACTGAGGAAAAAAAAAGAGAGAAAAAACGTGCACTACGTTCAACTTTTTTTTAAATCATATATTATTATGTGTTAATTATCATTATAATTACTTTTTTTCATCTAGCTACATTGCATTAAAAAATATTTACCGCAATACACAATTATTTAAAATTATAAAATACTTTGTCTACACTCTTAAAACGAAAGACTGGATTTGACTTCTCAGGAAAAAACTGTAATTTATTGGATCATGAATCAGCTGTTTATAAAGTGTTTTATTCATCTTGATTTAAATTTCTTATTTAAATTACTCATCTTGGTTTCAATTTCTTAAAAATAACTCATTCATTCGAGTTGTTTCAACTCTTTACAAGAAGTTGACTTTCAAATCTTGAAATAAGTGGATTTTGGCTCAACCTGAGTTATTTTGAAGCTGAGGTTTTAATAGAGTAATGTTTCCATTTTATGTGCATTTTTTATTTTATGCATGTGTATTTTATTATACAAATGTCTTGAATTTTAGTTAACCTCAATTTATGAATTATCTACATAACGAAGCGTTTATGTGTAACAACGAGACTTCGTTAAATGGAAGTTTCTCCGTTGTATTTATAATTGATGAGGCTTGGATATATATAGGTCTGGAAAGGCCGAAATTTCCCGGCCCGACTCAATGAAATGAAAATTCGGCACGACCCGACCCGATACAAAAATTAAAAGTTCGGTCCGTGCCCGACCCGATAAAAAAGTTAAAAGTTCGGCCCGAGCCCTACTCAACCCGAAAAAAAAAATGTCGGACTGAGTCCAGTCCAGTCCAGTCCAGCCCAGCCCATTAAAAAAGTTAAAAGTTCGGCCCGAACCCTACTCGGCGCGGAAAAAAATTAAAATCTCGGCCCGAGTGAATTTCTAGAAACATTGACTTTTACATTCATTTGGCTAAAAATTTGCCTCGCACGAAGAAAAATGATCAAAAAATATTTATCTTAACTTTTTTTTTTCGTGTTTAAAATATTCATATTTATAGAAGTGACGCAGGCTGCGATTTTTATTTTTTTTAAATAAATTTCTACTTTTTGTAAGCAAATTTTTTAGTTATTATTATATTTTTAATCCATATTCCATGGATTGAAGTGTTAAAAATCTGAAAAATGGTATACAGTATAACCCCCTAAGATGGAATTACATGAAAAAGAAAAAAAAAATGTGTTATAGACAAGTTCTTTTCTTAGCAAGTGTAAATGTATAACATATCATTTCTTGTGTATTAGTATATTAATTTTGCATGATCAACATTTTTTGTTGTTGTTGTTGTTGTTGTTGTTGTTGTTGTTTAAAACAAGATTCATAGACAGGCTCTTTATTCAATCTTTTTCAATACCGTAATTTCCGGCGTATAATCCGCGGATCAAACAATCATTTTTCGACCCAGAAATTATTTAAAGTAAAATTTAATATTTTAGATCGCCGTAATTATTTCTCTTCAATTACTAGATAAAATTTCTGGGTCCAAAAAGAATTGTTTGATCCACGGATTATACGCCGGAAATTACTGTATTTGAACTTAACCCATTAACGCTCAGCGTCCTCTTTTGAGGACAGTTACAAAAAAAGCAAGAAAGCGGTATTCCCACCAGTAAAGATGAAGATAAATATATACCTTATTTCGCGAGATAGAATCCTCGATAAATTTAGATAAAAGTTAATTTGCTTTTAAAAGTGGTGGGGGAAATACAAAATTTAAATTTTAGCGAAGAAAATAATTCGGGCGTTAATGGGTTAACTACATTCTAGTAAGAGTATAAATCTACAATCATTTAAAAAGAAAAAATAGTAATTGTAGAATAATGACGATTTAAAATTATATGCATTTTTTGCAAAACTTTTTTGGACCAGACTTTATTTTATTGACCTTTAAACTTACCAGGCCACGCGGAGAGATTGATTTTCATACGGGGTGTGTCAAAAATAGAAATGAAAATTTTGGACCTTGAAAACTACGAGTGGAATAAATCCCAGTTCTGTATACAAGAATAGAGTTAGGCCCGAGCCTTCAGAAAAAAGTTTGGTCAGGGCCCGGTCCGAGAGTCTTGAATGAAAATGGGCCCGGCCCGTGCAGATCTCTACTTGGATATATTCACCTCGTTATGCAACAGAAAAAGATCTATTGAAGAGTAAAACCTAAAAGGTTTGGTTCAGAGAATATAAGCAAAGTTTTACTACAAATTGTTTTGTAGGGTAAATTGTAAGGTATAAACAAAAAGTTTTTTTGTTTATACCTTAATTATTTTAACTAAAAATATAAAATAAAGAAAGTATAAGTATGCCGAAAATAACTTGGATCACTTCAAGAAATATGTTTTAACATGTGTTTTCAAAAAACTTTTTCCAGCATTTTAGACAAACAATCTTCATTGTATAATCTTTCAATAGGATAAGGCAGTTACACATCTAAAACTACTGATATACTTTTAGCAAAAATGAAAAAGGAAACCGGGATCGAGGCTATTCCAATTAAATTGATCCTATACCGAAGTCCCGTGGCGTGTCTCCTATGGATTAATGTGCTCTTGGATTTTTAAAACAAGCTCTTTATAATACTAGACGTTAACTGTAATTTTATTCTTTTTTCTGCTAAATAAACCACCGATTTTTTTTTTTTTTTTTTTTTTTTTTTTTTTTTTTTTTATGTACAAATATAACATGATAAAAGTGAAATATTTATGAAATATACAATACCTACATCTGTGATACATAACTTAAATGGCTTGACATTAAAAAATGATGACTTATAGAATATAGGGATGTTGAAAGTCGTGAACTTCACGTTACAGCGCAAATTTGTGAAGCTCACTTCAAAACTATAAGCGTTAAAAGTCTATTTTTCCGTAAAAAAAAAGACTTAAAAGACGAGTATATGAAAAACGGCATTAATAAATTAATGTAGATTTTTTGCATAAAAAATCAAAGTGCTGAAAATTTTTCACAATTAATTTCATAAATATATTAAATGACTTAATGGAAATTTTAGCGCTCCTCGAAATTTTTTGTTCAAGGAACCAACACTACGGCTCCTGCTTCAATACAGCCTTAAGTGATAGCTTTGTGCAGATACACTGTTTCTAAATTTTTTATTATTTTTCAATTTTTAAAAACTCTTTTTGGTTTACCGTGCTCTTTTTTTTTCTTTTTTTTTCGCTTTGTATACAATGTCTAATATCAGTTAAAGGGCTACTTCAATCAGATGAAAATACCCGTTCCTTAATTTAAATCCACTGGGAGAGTATTTTTTAAAGATATTTCATTTGCATTGGATTTTTTTTAAATATTATTTTGCATTGGATAGGTAGGTAGACTGAGGTAGATTTGTACAGGGCCGTTTTTTTAATTTTCAATTTTGCCATAGAATCTTTTAATGAAGATACTTTCACTTTCAAATCCTGCTCCGAAGGTGAAAATGTCCTTATTAAAACTGTCTGTAAACAAAATAAAAAAAAAATGCGAAAAGGCCTTTGTTATATAGTCAATCTACCTCAGTTATCCAATGCTAAGAAAAGAAATATTTTAAAAATATTTAAATACAAACGAGATACGTATCTTAAAAAAATTCTCCTAATGAATTAACATTAGCGACTGATTTCGCCTGACTGAAGTAATCTCTTAAGGTGCTTGTCGTCTTAGATTGGTATTTCGCATATGCTCACACAAACACGTATGTAAGTATACATGTGTGGGCACACGTGCGTATGTTTCTGAATAAATATCGGTTCAATATCTACAAAGAAAAAAAAATAAGTAAAAGTTATTGTTACAATTTATAGTATAAATCTTAAACCTATCCCATCAAAAACATGAATGTGAAAAAATGCCAAGTTCGTTAAAGATTTCGCTAATAAAAGAAGTGACTTGACAAAAAATATGATATCCTATCAAAAACATGAATGTGAAAGAATGCCAAGTTCGTTAAAGGTTTTGCTAATAAAAGAAGTGAGATCTAACTGCAAACCAAGTTCTTTCGAAGCTCCTTAAATCATAGCTCCTGACATGCATAATATTCTTCAATTGCTTAAAATGATTTGGTATGTTACTTGTTATTCAATAGAGCGACTTACAAGTTTTCTGTTATTCAAATTTCTCTATTTAATTGATCAGAACTTAAAGTTGATCACTTAATTAATTTATCAATACCTTAACTTCAATGTAGTTATTCGAACACTTGATTGACTAGATCTTTACCAATCAGATTCTAGATTAAATTGTACTCTTACTCAAAGAATAAAGTTAGGGGCTGAAAACTTGCCAAGTCGCTCTATTGAATAACAAGTAACATATCAAATCATTTTAAGCAATTGAAGAATATTATGCATGTCAGGAGCTATGATTTAAGGAGCTTCGAAAGAACTTGGTTTGCAGTTAGATCTCACTTCTTTTATTAGCAAAACCTTTAACGAACTTGGCATTCTTTCACATTCATGTTTTTGATAGGATATCATTATTTTTTGTCAAGTCACTTCTTTTATTAGCGAAATCTTTAACGAACTTGGCATTTTTTCACATTCATGTTTTTGATGGGATATCATTATTTTTTGTCAAATAAGTCGCTATTTATTTCCTTTTTGAAATAAATTGGCTTAATATTAAATTAGTTTTATTTAATATTAATTAATCTTACAGCCTTTTCCTGCGTTTATTCACTGTTTCTTTGTGTCAAATTTAAAACTTTTAACATTAGGACTGCTTATGTTCCTTTAAATTCCACTAATAAGGATGTTTCTTTTATGTGATTGGGTACTACTTGATTATCTCGACGACCAAAAAAGTTTGTCTCCAACTTGGTGATATATCGCCAAATTGACGACAAAAATTACCCGCCAAAAGTGATGCTAACTTGGCGCCAAATTCCTATAGACTCCCATTGTAATCTGTCAATTTATCCAATACTGTTGTTAGAGCAAGGACTGCCGCCATCATTTTGACCTTTTTTTTTTTTAATCGGTTCGCTAACTTTCCAATATTGCTCATATTGCTATTTAGAACGTTTTTAGAACGCTTTTCGCTCATTTTTACCCCTTTTAAATTTTGTATTTGTTAACAAATGTTCTTAGTGATCATTTATATCTTATAAGTATAATGAACATGCAAAATTTGATGTTTCTAGGCCCTTAACATACAGACATCGCATTTTTAGAATTTTTTTTTGCTCTTTTAATTCCTTTGGATTAGTGGCATTGACATAAGATATAGCCTATATTGGAGCAAGGAATGTCACCATCATTTTGATATCATTACTTTTAAGATCGGATGGTTGTTTGCTGAGTTTGCTAAAAAATCCCAATTTGGAACAGATTTAGAACGTTTTTCGTGCATTTTCACCCTTTTTGAATTCTTTATTTTTTAGCAAATGCCCTTAGAGATCATTTTTATCTTATAAACAGGGCTCGAAAATTAAAAAAAAATTTGAGGTTCCCAGCTGGGAACCTACATGAAAAGTATAGTTTCCCAGATGAAAAATGTAGGTTCCCAATAAAATTTATGTGCGAATATTTTGACAAAATTTGCCTTTTTTTCGCGATTTTTTGACAAAATCTGGCGTTTTATTACGATCTTTTATCGAAACCTGCCGATTTATCGCGATATTTTAACAAAACCTATCGTTTTTCAATATATTTTTAACGACATTTGCCGTTTTTTCGAGATTTTTTTTACGAAATCTGCCGTTTTTTCGCGATCGTTTAATGAAATTTGCATTGCTTCCCGCGATATTTTGACGAAATTCAGACCTTTTTCATGATCTTTTTTCGAAATCTGTTATTTTTCCAGTATTTTTTTGACGAAAAATGCCGATTTAGCGCGATTTTTTTGAGGAAATTTGCCGATTTTTTGCGATTTTTTAACGAAATTTGCCGTTTTTTTTTTATCTTTTGACGAAATTACGCATTTCACGGACCGCTCAAGAGCTATATTTTTGCGTAATTTACGCGATATAACGCGGGTGCGGCATCGTTGGCGACCATGACGATTTTTTATAGGTTCCCGGCCGGGAACCTGACTGAAAAAATATACGTTCCCAGAAATTATTTCTGGGTTCCCCGGGATCCCGGGAACGCTATTTTTCGAGCCCTGCTTATAAATAAGTAACATGCCGAATTTTGTGCTTCTACGCTCTTTAGTAAAACAAAAATCTCATTTTTAGAATGTTTTTTGCTCCTTCACTCTCTTATGGTTAATGTTATACACATAAAATATAGCATATACTTGAACCGGGGTGAATACCATAATTTTGGTACCATTAATTTTGGAATCGGTTCATAGTTTCAGAAATTAGCTCCGATACTCGCCAAAAAAGACGCCAACTTGGCACTATTTCTGATATTTCGCGAAATTCCCGTAAACTCTAAAATGCCAAACTTTATAATTCTAGTCCCTTAACATACAGACATCGCATCTTTAGAACGTTTTTGTTCTTTTACCCCCTTTGGGTTAGTGGCATCGACATAAGATATAGCCTATGTTGGAGCAAGGACTATCATCATCATTTTGATATCATTACTTTTACGATCGGTTTGTTGTTTGCTGAGATTGTTTTAAAATCGCTATTTAGAACGTTTTCAGAATGCTCTTCGCGAATTTCCACCCCTTTTAAATTTGGTAATTTTTAGCAAATGTCATTAGTGATCATTTATATCTTATAAATAATTAACATGACAAATTTTGTGCTTCTAGGCCCTTCACTAAAACAAAAATCCCATTTTTAGAATGTTTTTTGCTTCTGAACCCTCTTTTGGTTAGTGGCACAGACATAAGATATAGTCTATGTTTGAACCGGGGCGAATACCATAATTTTGGTACCATTACTTTTGAAATCGGTTCGGTAGTTTCAGAGATTAGAACCGATACTCGCCAAAAGTGACGCCAACTTGGCACTATTTCTGGTATTTTGTGAAATCCTCATAAACCGCCATTGTAATCCAATAATTTATCTTCTAACAACCATTAATGTTTAATTAATGGTGATTTCTGATTTTTTCCTATTTATAGATCCAATAATCTACCTCCACACCAAATTTCAACTTCCTAAGTCACCTGGAAGTAGTCAAACATTTCTATGAGTGAGTGAGTGAGTCAGTGGGAAAAACAGTGGTTTTCAGACGTCAATTTCTCGTGAACGGTAAAAGATTTTTTAAAAAATTTATAGGATTCGGAAATTAGAAGATGGTCTTACACTACACAAAAAATTGCAATTGTGTAGGTCAAATAGAATTTAAGTTATTGAGGGGTCAAAAATGGCCCGTAATGGTTCGGGTAATATAACCCACGGCCGGTGTGTCGACTTTTACTTTTTGAACTTGGCTGACACACTGCCGTGTGTCTAGATATATCGAATATTGTGTTAGTTATAACAAACTGTATTGAATATCCTATAATAATTTTAGTATAATGTATTTAATGTAGTGAATACTTCTTTTTTTTTTTTTTTTTTTTTTTCTTTAATGTAACTAAACATAGCTAGGTAATATTTTTGAGGTTTGGGGGGTATGCCCCATCTCCTCTTCTCTGATTTTAAATTTTATTATTATTCCAAGGCTACCTCATTCGATTAAACATTTCCCCCTCCACATGTTTCTCTGGTCGAAGTTTTGACTGAACATTTAAATCTTACGAGATTAGCATCTTTTGCAAAATTTTTAATCTTTTATCATCGGTTTTTAAAAAGGGAAGTTTTTTAATTAAATCGAGAAATGCCCGGATTAAACAAAGCAAAATTTGCAATAAAAATAACTGATTGGAATAAAGAAGGATTCTGAACATTTTATGTATCACGAATGTGTGACGCTCATTCCCCAGGGATTAACAACTTTACCATCGTTCGATCAACTTGGAATATTTCATAACTGGTTACTCAAAAGTCAATAAAACTCAATCAAGGATTTAAAAAATCAGATTAAGAAAAGAATAGAGAAGTAAATATTACTTAAAAATGTCGTTTTCAAAAGAAATTTAAAGAGCATTTATTAATCTTAGTCATTAATAAACAGTTTTTCCTTTAATATAGTTTTCTTATAAAACTACTTTTATTTTACTTTAAATACATTTAAATTTGTCATTTTCACAACTAAACTATAGAAAATCATGGTATTCAATTATAATGCTTTCATATTATTCATTCACTGTAATGTGGAATGAAACAAACAATTTCATTTTATATAAATATATAAAAATCACTTGAAAACATCAGTGTTATTTAATATTTGCTGTAAATGATAACAATACATTTAAAAAGCAAAAAATATCTTTATGTTCTCATATTTGGCGCATTTCCTTGCTCTGAAGACTTAAGATGTTAATTAAATGATTAAAATGATACAAATATTTTGGCCGAAATTTTTTTAATTGAAATCTTAGTAAACAAAAATCAAGCGGAATACAAACATGGTGAAATTAACAGCAACACTAAAAAAATTAATAACCATGAACTTGGATTATTTTGCATTATTTTTTCATTTCCCTGCATAAAATATTTAACCATGTCAGTGTAGATCATCTTCCAAAATTTGGAAATAGATGCTCTAAAAATACTTAAATAGCAATATAAAATTCACAAATATCCATTTTTAGCACTTTCCAACAAAATGGAAAAGTGCTTACGTATTCGGTTTGTCTGTCCGTTTGCCCACACTTTAACTCCCGTAAATATCCTCGGATTTTCATGTAGTTCATAAAACTTATTTAGGATCACAAAGCATGTTTGGTATTGCATATGAAGCATGTACCATTAATGGTTCATTTACAAGGACATTCAAAAGAATTCGATTATATTATGGTACATGAGGAAAATTGTTTAGAGAGTTTTTAATGACATTACGCTATTTCAAATGTATTGAAACTGTTATAAATCACTGAATTTCACTATGATCACATTAAAACAGAGCATTAAGAGCATTTTTTATTAATTTGCAGGGAATTCTATACCTCATATACAGAGCTGCGCAAAAGTATTCCCATACCATTCTCTTTATTAGAGGAAATTACACAAGAGGAATTTTCAACTTAAATATGTATATCTCTTAAATGAACTAAATTTTGGAATGCATTTGTTAAAAGATACAGTTCTGTATATCATATACAGGGCTACTAAAAATTTCAGATAATTTTCTGATTGTAGATGAGAATAGCTTAAATTCGATTTTGAAATGTGTTAAACATTCTCATATGGTGAAATGAGACGTATAATACTTTAATTTTTTAAATGGTGCAGTTTTGTTACCTTATTCTGAATGTGTTGGAAAGTGCTTCATAATCTATGCTTGACGCGTGATTTTTTTTCTTTCTTGTTAATATTGGAGTTAATTACATCATGCTTGTGTTCGTGTGGTTTTTGTGTACTAGGATAGATTTATGATGATTTTCTGAAACTATAAACATTTATCTTATTTCATTTAATGAAGTACTTTCATTTTCAATGTGTAATCCAGATATTTCGCAATAATAATGACTGTTTTTCCTATAATTATATATTTCAAGGTTGTGATGCAATCGATGTGTCGTCAGTACGTCAGTGCTAAAGTTCTATTCTTTGTCAGTCTTCTATTATATTTGTACAAGTAAACATGTAGCAAATATTGTTCTCTGTAAAATTTAACTGTATTTTTATAACTTTTGTTTAATATCTTTTGAATGTAGCGTGTAAAGAAAAATTATAGAATTTTCAAAGGACTATACTCAGCGCAGTGGATTTATTTTGTGTCTGGTATTTATTATCAAAATTGGATAAATCACGCAGTTTGGATATGAATCATCCAAGGTAGGCCAGACTTTATTATTATTGTTGACTGTTATTTTTGAAGGAAAGCTAACTAAGTTCAAGTTAATGTTAAGAAGTTTCCCCGCTTAAAAATTTTCAACGAAAATTTGTTTTATTTTAATTCTTGAGAATGCTGTCGTCAGAGCAATGAAACATGTCGAAAGTGAATAAATAAAGGCATTTTTTTTAACCTTTTAAATGTATTGTTATTACTTTTAGCAACCATTAAGTTACTTTGATCGCAGTTTTATCCTTTTATTTTGAGAATGCTGAGTGCAGTTAGACAGTCCTATGCGACAGTTTTATGAATTATGCATCATCGATTTCATGCAAAGAATCGTGTGACTTAGTGGTTGTTAGGGTATATTTGTCCGCTCATCCGTGAAAACATACCTATAGCAGCATTTTAACGCATTCAGTTCTGGATTTCTATTAACAGTTGCCTTTATATTGACTATTATTTTGTCTTAACAACTAATTTTATTATTATCTGGATATGCAATAATGATAATGTATCTATGTACATTTATTATTACTACTTGCATCGTTGGTAGTTATTTTATTTCAAACTCTATACCACGCTTTAAACCGAAACGAAGGGCCTTTTTTTACGAAAGAATTATTCCTGATAAAAAATAATACATATAAACTTGCAAATTGTCATGTCTGTCTAATTTCATTGTAAAATGATATATTCCAAACGTCTTTAAAAAGTCTTCCTTAGTATATATTGTAAGATTAATAGTAATTATGTACGGTGAATTGCAGTTTGTTTATTTTCGAAACAAAAATTTATGAAAAAAAATGCACTAGCAAATTGTCATGTTTATCTAATCCAGTTATAATATGATATTTTCAAAATTTCATAGTAAGCATATACAGAGAATTGCCGTTAGTTTATTTTCGGACCAATCATTTATGATAAAAAAAATATGTACTATGGCAAATTGTCATGTCTGTCTAATCTTGCTGTTGTATGATATTTTCCAAGCGTTTTCTAAAAATTTTTCTTAGTATGTATTGTCAAAAGCATATACAGTCGAACCTCGTTAACATGAACCTCAAGGGGAATCAAAATTTTGTTACTGTTAACAGTAATTCATGTTATCAGTATCAAATCTTTGTATTCGTAGACTGTGAAAACAGTTCATGTTAAAAGTAATTTACTTTAAACGTATTCATGTTAACGAGGTTTGACTGCATAATAGTAAACTCGCTTTTCACAAGATCGCTACTCGTCCATAATCACTAAAGGAAGTTCACAGTAAATTATGCATTTAAAACTAATTAGAATACGATCTGAGATGCGCTTCAGGTAGGGACACATTTAAGCGGAATACTATATATGTAGATATCTATATATTTATATAAAATACCTTTGCAAAAAACATCTGACAAGCTCGTATGAAAAAATTGACCGAATATTCAATTTTATTATACATTAATTGCGATAGTAAAAAATAAATAGGGGAGAGGGGGGCACGTTTGAACTTTGAACACTCTAAATATTTTCCTTCAAGTAAATTATTTTTAAAACATTTATATGGCAATACATTACTGCTGCTTCAAGGGAATAATTATACAAAGCTGTACCATGTATGAACAGTATGAACAGTACTGTCTAAACAAGATATATACACTATATGGCCATTGATTATTGGACACTTGCGATTTTAGACATTTTACTAAATATCTAGAAAAATACATGAGGAATCATCTCGAAACTCTTAGTGTATAAATATAATAGTATACGTCATACATCTCCGTGAAGATTTTTTACCGAAATTCCATAGGGGACCGTCAACAAATTAAAAAAGAATGAATATCTTTTGAATAACCCTGTCAAAACTAATGTAGCAAAAGCGTTCAAACTCTATATTATGATTGAATGCCTTATTGTAATACGCCTTGTTCATTTTTATGCAAATAGCATGCATACTCGCAGAGTAATTAAGGTTTTTATAAAAATGGTCCCAAATTTTTCCAAGTTTTTTCCTTATAATTTTCAGAGTTCTTAATATAAAATAATATTTTTTTCAGAAAATATGACAAACAACATTGCACATAGTACCCTGTAATCAGAATTAAAAAATAATAAAAATTGTATGAAAAATGAGTAGGTTTACTAAATAATTTTTTACTGCGCATGCGTCAAAGATATCAAAATTTCATTTGCATATTATGTTAGCTCAATGTATAGAGCAACTTTTGTAAAAGTCCCAAAATCATAGCTTGAAAATTCTGAAAGTAATCGTCTATAGAAAAAGGATGAAATCCGTTGTTTCCAAAATGAAGCAAAAAAATGAGGGATTTTATCCAAATGTAGTAGTACATCCCGTATTGTGTATTCTATATTGACACTAATCAATGAATATATGGATACAACCCCTCTTGTTTTTGCTTCATTTTGAGAATAACGGATTTTCAACTTATTCAATTGACGATTATTTTCAGAATTTTCAAGTTATGATTTTGTGACTTTCACAAAAGTTGCTCTATACATTTAGCTAACATAATATGCAAATGAAATTTTGATATCTTTGACGTATGCGCAGTAAAAAATTATTTAGTAAACCAACTCATTTTGTATACAACTTTCATTATTTTTTAATTCTGATTACAGGGTACTGTGTGCAATGTTGTTTGTCATATTTTCTGAAAAAAAATATTATTTTATATTAAGAACTCTGAAAATTATAAGGAAAAAACTTGGAAAAATTTGGGACCATTTTTATAAAAACCTTAATTACTCTGCGAGTATGCATGCTATTTGCACAAAAATGAACACAGTGCATTGCAATAAGACATTCCATCATAATCTAGAGTTTGAGCGCTTTTGCTACATTAGTTTTGACAGGGTTATTCAAAAGATATTCATTCTTTTTTAATTTGTTGACGGTCCCCTATAGAGTTTCGGGAAAAAATCTTCACGGAGATGTATGACTTATACTATTATATTTATACACTAAGAGTTTCGAGATGATTCCTCATGTATTTTTCTAGATATTTAACAAAATGTCTAAAATCGCAAGTGTCCAATAATCAATGGCCATATAGTGTATATTTTTCTCCCTTGAATCTAAACTTAAGAAAATAAAGTTGTAAGATTTCTGTTTACAAACATCTATATCCCTAAAGTTTTAATTTATTGTTCAATGATTAAACAAAGATGTTAGCTTTAGTTTATAAGTTTTGTTTAATCAAATTCTTCAGCCGAATTCAGTAAACCGTTGTAATGTTAAACTCCATGAGATGGGGAACCATTGAACAAAAAAGTTGGGGCACCATTGAACAAAAAAGTTGGGGCACCATTGAACAGCGAAAAAAGACCGAATAAACTGGTGATAAATAATAATTGAAGGAATTTAACAGAACACTCAAAACTATGAAGTAAAGAGTAGTTAATGTATCTAAATATTATTATTTTTGATTTTTTTAATCTGAAAAGAGGTTAATTAAGAATGTCAAAGAACATGGACTTATACTGCTAACAATTCTCCTTACTGCACATATAGATTCCAACCTCTGTATGTATCAGTGATGGAAAGTTTCAAATCTAAATTGGATCAAATCTAAATTAATTTATTGGATAATTGCAAATCTTGGATACAAAATAATGATTCGTGATTTAACAGGTTTCCAAACATTATTTCTGGTTTCCGTAACGGATAAAACGGAATTTTATATTAGGTCTCTTAAAACAAAATAGATAATGAAAAATTTTAATTTTCTAGAAGCATCAAATATCACATTGGTGTATTTCAAGGATATTGTAAAAACGTTTTCACAATCACACACAATTGGAGGGACAATTTGTGCAGGGCCGTAGCAAGGTGTTTTGAGGCCCCCCCCCCAAAAAATATAACTTTGGGCCCCCCCTCCCCCTACTTTCAACTGAATTTTTAAAAAAATATTTATATTGAAGTTTCCAATGAGTTTCAAATTATATTAATGTAATAAACAAATTTAATAATTATCATAAGTATTTTAAATCATTATTAAAATTATTCTAACATTCATAACTCTGCACAAATACGAAATAAATATGCATTGCTTAAAGAACCCGTGGCAAAATGCGCGCGACACTGTGACGGGCGTCGCAGATATTTAAGCAGACTCAGCAATGCCACGGACGCGCTATTGCGCTTAAATTATGCAAAAAATCGGTCATGGTGCACAAAAAATAGCTCTTTCCTGTGGGACGCGTTATTTCATCAAAATTTCGTCGCAAAATAAGAACGATTTCATCCAAAGATCGCGAGAATAAACGCAAATATTATCAAAGCATCGCGAAAAAACAGCAAATTTCGTCAGAAAATCCCTCAAAAGCAGATTTCATCAAAAACTTGCGAAAAAAAGGGCAAATTTTGTTAAAAAAATACCCCAAAAACGGCAAATTTCCTCAAAAAATCTTGAAAAAAAGACAGACAACGTCAAAAAATCGCGAAAAAAACGACAAATTTTGTCAAAAAATCTCGAAAATAAAGACGGATTTCGTCAAAATATCGCAAAGAAAACGAAAATTTCGTCAAAGGCACAAGGGAAAAAAAGAAAGATATTGCTGGAAGTGGATTTTTCTGTTTTATTATTATTATTATTATTTTGTAAGTGATGGAAATAATTTACACATACACATGCATGTTACCATAATTAATTAGCACTACAATAGCAGAAAAAATATATTTATGTAATACGTTGCATTTTGCAGACTATTTTTGAAAATATTATTAGCGTTGCAGACATTTGAAGATAGTTCTGCCACCGGGCTTAAAGATAAATTAGCAATGTTAAAATAAAATTTGTCTAAAACAATTTTACAAATAAGCACATAATGCTAAGATTTTATTATAAAATATAGAAAATAAATAAATTATATAAACACATAATTTTAACAGTTCGCTACTTAAGAGGCTACTTCAGTTACGCGAAAAGACCCATTCTCTAATGCATGGAAGAATGGAATGGAATATGAAAGAAATTTATATCTCAGTTGCATTTCAATATTTTTAAATGATTTTTTTTTCACTGGATAGCTGAGAAAAATCTGTATGCAGATTTTTTTTTCACCTTTTTTTATTTTGTTTGCAAAGTTTTTTTTTTTTTTTTTTTTTTTTTTTTTTTTTTTTAAGAGGATGCTTTAATTTTCGAAACCGGTTTTAAAAATGAAAGTGACCTCATTAAAGTTATCTGTAAACAAAATTGAAAAAGCAAAAAACAGCCCGTATACAGATCGATCTCAGCTATCCTCAAAGAGCACCGATTAACCAAATTCATCGCATAACCAAGTATTGAATGACAAAGAATTTACAGAAACTGACTTATAAAAATTTTACAACTTTCTTTTTAATATTAATTTTTTTAAAGTAACAATTTATATACATTTTTCCCCCTTTTAAAATATGAAATGCTAGTAACTACAGGTTTCAAGACAATTATAAACTCTAGTTCATGCCGACTTTTTCTTAAAGCAAATATACAAAAATATTTTTAAAATAAGAACTTAAATGATAAAGTGAAAGCAAAATTGTTATTATTTTGAAAAGAGGCAAAAGATTTCGAATTGTGCATAAAGACATAAACCCCGCAACACTTTAACAGGCTCGAGGACTGTGCCATTTCTTGTCAGTTTCAGAGCCCATTAAGAATTAGAAGTAGAGGAAGTTTTTTCATTTACTAAATCCATTTTTCGTATGTTTAAATTATTCGAAATTTTACCATGCAAATTTCGATTAAATAACGTTTTTACTATTAAATTAAAACTGACTATCTACATATTATATACATTAAAAAAATATTTTATTAAATACATAATTATACGTAACCAATTAATTTTGTAAAAGACATGCATAGTATGGAATTACAGTTGAGAATATTTGAACTTCAAAATATTTCTTATGTTTTACAAATTGCAGCATAGTAAGAAAAAATATTTCATAATAAAAAAACTATATATGTTTTACTCTGATTGAATTTATTGAATTGAAAATTAGCTTTGAAAAGTAAATTTGCGGGGGCCCTTTGTATTTTAGTTGGGAAGAATGGGCTTGGGCCTGTGAAATTATTTAGCATCACGGAAAAAAAGAAAGAAAGAACGAAAGAGCATAGAAAAATTTAAAATAGCACAATTTCTTATTGTGACATGAATTTAGAACTCTAGATTTTCAAGGAAATAAGAGTATAAATTAAATGAGAATTTACTTATTACTCGTTAACAAACGAAATGGTAGTTTAACATATGAATGCAATGGAATCTGAAGTTGACGCAGGGATTTTTTCTTGGATCCCATTTTGTGAAAAATAAAGTTATTTTTATGAAATTTATTGTATTTTGTAATGAAATTTGAATTCCAGTTATTGAAATTCGCATCAAACATTTATTAATAATAACTTATTTAAGTCTATATGCTAAATTTCTCATTTCAGGTGAACTTGTTTCCTTTGCAAAACAGATATTTTAAAACCTAACAGTATAAAATTAATTAGAGTATATTTTTATGGAATAGAATTTTGTGAATGGTGTGATTTATTAAAAAGAATTTTGTGAAGGAGCCCTAATAAAACGCTTAAATGAAAAACATGTAAATGAGAACTGTGTGTTATTAAAATATGCTCTATTAGTATACATATATTTTTCCAAGCTGTGCAAAATTTTCTAATACTTAAAATTTTTAATAACTGCTATATAAATTACATATGTAATAAATATGATTTACCAGACTAGTATAGGAGTAGATCTTTTTTCCTCCAGATATACACTTAATTTTATAAATACTATACTATGAGTATTACTAAAATAAATCAGAAAAATACATACGAAAATCCACATCTGAAGTGCTGTGTTGTCTACAAACATGTACTTGTATGCATTAGCGGGCTGCTAACATACTTGAATAGGCCAGTACTCCCTTCAAGGTCAATGAATCCGGTTACTACTAAGTAACTAAGCTGTTAACTTTTAAGGTGATTCTCTAGATGTTATTTGTGTCACCCATGTCGCGAAATCGGTGTGAAAAATGACCTATCTTCTAAGAACATAATATTCCGGTATTTCAAAAGAAAACACCCTTTTGTCGCTAGCAGCTTTATACAAGAGCCCGGCTTTCTTCAGAGTCGATCCCGATGACCGGTACTCTTTCCTTATCTTTCTTAGTTCCATGTAAAAACCCATGGTCAAAAAGCGAGGGGGGGAAAACGAATAAAAAAATAAGGATTTTCATTTTCTTGGTTTCTGCGTTTTTGAAATCTAAACAAGGTTTTTGATAAAAACAGGGCCCCGTTAAGGCTACGGGGGGCCCCGGAACAAACATCATTCTGGACATACTAAAGACGATACTAAAATAAAGATGAAGAATGTAATGAAAAAAAAAAATTAAAAGGGATCAAAATGAAATAAAATAGTCCTTCCGGCAGTGCCGGGAGGAAGAGGTAGCTTTCATATACTTATATATATATTTATTTATTTTAAATTAAGTTATATTATTCAAAAATACTAAGCTCAAATTAGTAGAACCTGATTATGAGCTTGGTCGAAATCTTAATTCAGGTGCACATGCACACTCATATTGAAATCGATTAATATATAAATGCGATAACTCAGCCATTTTTTAAGATACAGACGAAATAAATGATGCTCTGGAATCTTTGTATCAAGGTCAAATGCATAAAAGAAAAATCTTTTTCAATTTCTCACTTTCTTGTACCTAATTTTAAAATTTAAAATTTATAAAAAATTTTAAATGGCCGCCATTTTGAAATAAGATGGCGGATGGAACTGAGTATCGAACTCGATTCAGGCCTCAGTATATACTATGTACACACCAAGTTACATCCAAATCGATTCATAAATACACGTGTTATCACGTGACAAAAATCAGATCGTTTCAAAATGTCAGGCATAAGAAAAATTCAAAGTGCTATAACTCAATCATTTTTTAAGATATAGACAAAATAAAAAGTGTTCTGGAATCTTTGTTTTAAGTTCTAACACGTAAAAGAAAAATATTTTTCAACTTTTAATTTTTTCGCATTCAATTTTAAATTTAATTTTTTTTTTAATTTAAAATGGCCGCCATTTTGAAACAAAATGGGGGGCAGGATGTTTCTGAATTCATGGTACAAACTTTAAGGGGTGATAGTATACATCAAGACAAACAATATTAAATAGGATACTAAGGGTCCCAAACGTCTTCCGAAGGAGATAGGCGCCATTAAAGTTTAGAGTCCAAAAATTCAAATGTTTATAAGAAACAGAAAAATTGGTCGATTCGTTTGCGGTTTTCACTAAAACTATTCTTTATGTCAGTATTGTCTTAGAAATAAATTATAAAGATAAATTTCAAAAAATGCCGATAGAGGGCGCATTAGACTTTGGAGTAACGAACAATTATTTTTTACCGCTATTTTTTGCATCTCATTAAATTTTTTTTAGAAGCTTAGACATAAATTTAAATTTTGAGCTCAAAATCTAAATCGTTGGGAGTGGTTAAATAGCGCAAAATGACCTGGGGGGGGGGGGGGAGGTTCAAATTTCAAATAATTATAAAAAAAAAGGAAAAATTGGTTGATTTGCGATTTTCACTAAAATTATTCTTTATGTCATTATTATCTTGAAAATAAATTATAAAGATAAAATTCAAAAACTGTCGATAGAGGGCGCTTTAGACTTTGGAGTTACGTACAACTATTTTTTTACCGTTATTTTTTGCATCTCATAATTTTTTTAGAAGCTTAGACATAAACTTAAATTTTAAGATGAAAATCTGAATCGTTGGGAGTGGTTAAGTAGCTCAAACTGAACTGTGTTCAATGGGGGTGGGGAGGTTCAAATTTCAAACGATTATAAAAACCAGAAAAATTGGTCAGTTCGTTTGCGGTTTTCGCTAAAACTATTCTTTATGTCAATATATCCTTGAAAATAAATTTTAAAGATAAATTTCAAAATATTCCGTTAGAGAGCGCCTGTTATTCTAAAGTTTAAGGCGCCCTCTATCGGCATTTTTTGAATTTTATCGTTATAATTTATTTTCCAGATAATACTGACATAAAGAATAATTTTAGTGTCAATCGCAAATCAATTGACCAATTTTTCCGGTTTTTATAATCATTTGAAATTTGAACCTCCACCCACAGTTCAGTTTGCGCTACTTAACCACTCTCAACGATTCAGATTTTCATCTCAAAATTTAATTTATGTCTAAGCTTCTAAAAAAATTTATGAGATGCAAAAAATAACCGTAAAAAATAATTGTACCCTACTACAAAATCTAAAGCGCCCTCTATCGGCATTTTTTAAATTTTATCTTTATAATTTTTTTTTTTTCAAAATAATACTGATATAAAGAATAATTTTAGTGAAAATCGCAAATCAATTGACCAATTTTTTCGTTTTTTATAATCATTTGAAATTTGAACCTCCACCCACAGTTCAGTTTGCTCTACTTAACCACTCCCAAGAATTTAGATTTTGAGCTCTAAATTTAAGTTTATGTCGAAGCTTCTCAAAAAATTTAATGAGATGCAAAAAACAACGGTAAAAAATAATTGTTTGTTACTCCAAAGTCTAAAGCGCCGTCTATCGGCATTTTTTTAAATTTATCTTTGTAATTTATTTTCAAGGCAATACTGACATAAAGAATAGTTTTTGTGGAAACTGCAAACGAATCGACCAATTTTTCTGTTTTTTATAATCATTTGAATTTTTGGACCCTAAACTTTAATGGCGCCTATCTCCTTCGGAAGACGTTTGGGACCCATACTATCCCATTTAATAATGTTTGTCTTGATGTGTACTATCACCCCTTAAAGTTTGTACCATGAATTTAGAAACACCCTGTATATATGTATGGCTATATATATATTTTTGGACATTTGAACGGAGGGTGGTTTTGGGGTCTGGGGGGTCATGATCGGTGAAAATATACGAAAATTTTCCGGAAGTGCTTTCCTCCGGACGGCTGCAATAGGTAGCTTTTTACTTTTTATAATGAAAGCTACTTAAAATCATGATAAAGGAAAATGTAAATCAAAGGATACGCGAATGGAGAACGTTTAATCATCAGTTGGCGAGAACGTCTATGCCCAGGAAATGGTATTTTCTTATACAATAAATTAGTTAAAGACTAAAAAAGATCTATTACTTGTCATTTAATGCATTGAAAAGGGTAAATAAAGAAGAGAAAGAAGAAAGACATAGAAATAGAAAATCCATCAGTAAATAATGAAAAAGGATTGTCCTCATATCCCATATTGGGTGACCTAAAATAGACTGACTTAAATTGAAATTCAGTAATTTGTAAATGGGGAGAACTATTTAAAAAATTCTTACAAGAGGATTATGTAAGATGTCACGAAATTTTTTACTGCGATTTTCAATTTAATTTAAAATAGCAGCGATAGATGGCTCTGCAAGCAACAGGTGCTAAATTTGGGCCCATTTTTAGTTGTGTTCTCCTCTCAGTATTGATAAAGAAGAGGGAGGTTAAATATATGGAGAGATTTTCAGTCGCCAATTGAATCTTGTTCTTAGGGTGCCACTCCATATCTCCTTATATTTAACCACCTTTTTTCGCATCAATACTTTAGGAAAGGGAGGCCAAAAATCGGGCCCCGATTTAGCGTCTGTTGTTTGCAGTGCTATTTGTAGCTATTTGTAGCTATTTGTAGCTATTTGTAGCTATATTGTTTGTAGTGCTATTTGTTTCAGATATTCTCCTAATGAATTAACATTAGCGACTGATTTCGCCTGACTGAAGTAATCTCTTAAGGTGCTTGTCGTCTTAGATTGGTATTTCGCATATGCTCACACAAACACGTATGTAAGTATACATGTGTGGGCACACGTGCGTATGTTTCTGAATAAATATCGGTTCAATATCTACAAAGAAAAAAAAATAAGTAAAAGTTATTGTTACAATTTATAGTATAAATCTTAAACCTATATTCCTTTGCATTAAAAATTGCTTCTTTTATTACACATTACATTAATAGTACCATCTGGCACCAGCTCACGGTATAATTGTTGACATGGTTCCAATACTGTAACTCAAACTAAAACGAAATACTCCAAATCTAGACGCTTCTAGATTTGTAAGCTTTCGATAAATGACAAGCTGTCTCATGGAAAAACATTCTACTGCGCAAAAAATATGTGAAGTTTCTTTCTTGGTAGTACAGTTATTTCTTCTCTGCTTTCTGCGTTGCCTAGGGAAACTGCCTCTCCCCTCTTTTTCTCTATCCTCCCATTCTGATCGAAAAGCTTGGTGATCGTTGATATTTTACTTTTGTTACACATCGGAGGACTCGCTCCTTTTTTTCTTTACCTAGAACACCGGACTTCTATAACCAGTTTCAAAATGGAATGACATGGAATTCAATTTTTGCCATTTAAAGATCTTCTATAATTGGAATTAATTAAAATTTCTAAAAACAATAAGTTTTGGGTACGGATTTTCTTTTTAAAATTTTCCAACATAGATGAAAAGTATTCATGACTTCAATTATACAGTCTGCCATCTGTTCATGCTGTAATGCTTATAAATATATTTAGATCATTGTGTATAATTATTATAATGTTATTGAGATTTGTTATGGAACGTTTGCTATTGAAAATAGAATGTGAACATTCATAAGTCATCTGGGATGTCAAAATAAACCCGTTACATAAAATATGAAGAAAAATCGTTTGAGATGTATTTTAATCATGTTAAACTATTTAAAATATAATAAGTTTATATGCATTTCTGAGATGTATTAAAACATAGTTTTTGTAGAAGTATGGAATGCAAAGCATTTATCATCCATTTACAGGGTTTTACAGGGTCGTACAAAATAATTTAATTACATAATGGCCCACGGAGAAAACTTTTTTTACAGTCTATTTGTCATCTAATAGTTTTTTATAATTGGAATTAATTAGAATTTCTAAAAACAATTAGTTTTGAGTGCGGCTTTTCTTTTAAAAACCTTCTAACATAGATGAAAAGTATTCATGACTTTGCTTTGATTCTCTGCCGTTTGTCCATGCTATAACTCTCATAAATATACTTTAGATGATGTTATTGATGATTTTTATTTTATGTTTTTGAGATTTATTATGGAACGTTTGCTATTAAAAACGGAATCTGTAACATTTATAATTCGTTTAATCTGGCACTCAAAATAATCCCATTACATTATGGTCTATCAAGAAAAATCGTTTGAGATGTATTTTAATCATGTTAACTGTTTAAAATATAATGAATTTATATGCATTTCTGAGATGCATTAAAACATTGTTCTTGTATAAGTACGGAATAAAAACCATTTATTATCCATTTACAGGGTCGTGCAAAATAATTGAGTTAAATAATGGCTCACGGGGAAAACTTTTTTGCAGCGTATTTGTCATTTTAAGATTTTCTGTATTTGGAATTTATTAGAATTTGTAAAAACAATTAGTTTTTGACGCGGAACGTGTATTTTCTTTTAAATCTTTCCAAGATAAATGAAAAAGGTCATGATTTCGGTTTTAACTGCCTGCCATTTGGCTATGCTGAATTCATTTGAAATATATTCTCAAGATTATTTTTTTAATATTTCACACAATATTATAAAGATAATTCTTTTTATAATTTTTAATTAACTTTTCAATTAATTTTCAGTAGTGAAATTACATCAGAAATCATAACTGAAATTTTTCATATTGCAAACTAAGCATAAACAAACAGAGTGAACAATTATTATTATGCAAATTATAATTTACATAATATAAATAATTATTGTTATAATTTTTGTAAGTAGAAAAAACCTCCACAAATACGAAATTGCAAGGGACAGGAGAAAATTTTCATCTAAACAGGCTTTCATTTCAGTAGTTATAACTGCATGATATTTCTATCGTGTGTACAACGAATTTTTTACTTTTAAGGGGACATTATCTTTAAAATCATCTCTTCAATTTTGAGAAATGCTGTAGTATATGAAGTGGCACTTACTTAATAAATTAAATTAAATTAAATTAAAAAACAAATTTCTTGTATAACAGCCTATTTTACTAAAATTTAATTAAAAAAATTAACTTTAAAAAATCATTACTAGCATTTTAAATGTGAATATTTTTACCTCACTTTTTTTCTACTTTCATTAAAATGTATTACATAAAACTATACATGGATTTTTAGATGTATTGGATTTTACATTTATTATGATATTTTTCTGGGGGGGGGGAGGGGGAGACTCTTGTGTATATTAAAATTCATCAAACTCTCAATTTAAATATTTTTTGAAAAATAACTATAAACTGGGATACTAAATACATGCACAAAAATATTAATTTACCATGAAAAACAAAAAAAAAAAAAAAAATAATTTTCTATTTAAATTAGCAAAAAAAGCCTTAGTATTTTTAAAACAAGCAAGTTATAAGAACAGAAAGAAAAATCAGTTTAAAGTTTTCATTTCTATGGGTTGCGCTAGATCTATTAACATGACTTACAATATATGGCAATTTAAATGTCGTGTAAGCATAAAATGTAACACTTTTTTTTTTATTATCATTGAAAAATGTTTTATAAACTATGCTTGATGCATGATTTTATTTTCGTTTTTATATTACTTATGGTTGGATATATTTTCGTTAGTGAACAACATAGCTGTTTCTGAAACATATAATTTTTTAGAAACTCGATTGCAGGATTTTTTATTTATTTAGGATACATGTTTCACTAGAAGGTAAGATTCGAAAAATTTTGGTTTAAAAAAGAAACAACTGAAAGAAATAAAGAAAAAGTATTTATATGTTATACCTATAGTTAATTTTAAATATTCCATATCTATAATATCAGTACTTTCAGTTTATGTTTGTTCCAATGTTGAATAATATAGATTCATGTTATTATACACCCCCTGATCTCCACTTCGCTAAAAAAAAAAAAAAAAAAGGTTAAAAAAAGAAGTTAAAAAAAAAGACTTATTATATTTTTGGGGTTTAAAAGAGTTCCAATTTTATCAATAGGAGCAACATAAAAATAATATTGAATCAGCTGAAAGTCATGTGACCATCAAATACAAATAGAAGTGTTTGTATTTATATAGTACAAGACTTTTGTAATTCGCAATCATTGTTCCACTGTTGCGAATTATAGTAGCAAGTCATATTTAAACAATTCCAGTGATGTGAACTACATAGTATTTTGAATCAATAGAAAAAAAAAGCTTTTGGCATTCCATAATTAATAAGATAAGATTTTCTTGTTTTTTATTTGATTATTTAATTTGGTCATCTAAAGCTACATCATAATAATTTTGATAAGTTAAAATCTGTTAATCATAAAATGTCAACAATGTTCTTATTTACTATAAAACTTATATTGTCCCGATGTTATAAAATATAGAATAATTTGAAGCAACAGAAGATAGTTTTGGGTACATTTAAATATACAAATAAGAGAAAGATTTCATTGATTTTTAAATTTAATTTGATCATTAAATGATAATAATAATATTGTTTATTTAAAATATATCCGATAAAGAAATAGGGGTAGGTGTGGCATGCTGGGACATTAGCCAACTTGGGACATCTCAATTTTCAAGCTTTATTTTGCAATTAAATATTAGCAAACATAAGTGTCAATATATACAATCTACTCTCTCATGTGTTTTGGAATCATTAGTGTTTGTTACAACAGATAATACCATCATTTTTGTTTTGAAGGAGATTGTACATTAATGTACGTTATGAAGAATAAATTTTTTTCATTAAAGAAATTAAAAAATACCTTTGGTAACATGTTATGATGAAGAAAACATGGATTTATTCTTATTTTAATAGTAAAAAATAGACTGTAATGCTAAGCTTAACAGTGTAAATGTCTTTATTATTTAATGTGCGTGATGGGACAACTTGGGATACTCAATTGTGGGGTTCCTTGGGATATTCCAAGAATACTGAAAAGACCAAATGCAGCTTACAAAAGGAAACAAAATGTACACAACAAGTTGAGACTTCCGTCAAGCAATGAGGATGAGGCAGTTGCACTAAAATTACCTCTGAATAGAAAAAAATATATATAAATGATTTGTGTAATGGCAGAAATGATAAATTTAGTTGTTCATGTGATGCTGATTTTTCTGCAGAACCTTACAGGCAAACCCACTGGTGGACAATGTGTATTGGTAAAATTTACAGGAAAACAAAGTATTGTTGCATCATGCTCAAAATGTTGAGGACAGCAGCAAGTATGAGATACCCATTTTGAGAAAGACGGGATCAAGAATTGTAATCTTTTTAAATCCTGATAAGTATGATATTCCTTTTGTGTATTAAACAGATATTCTTTTAAAACTTGGCACTCGTAAAAACAAAATAGGCCGAAGATGTGTTTGCATCACATATAAAATCTGTTAAAGAAAACATGTGTTACAATTCAAATTATTAAAGTATTAGAATGCTTAAATTATTTCATATTCAACTAAAGAAATAGAAATAAAGCTTTCTTCATCAATTAAATAGAAAATTCTATATTTATTTTTGATTAAAACTAGTGTCCCCACTTACCCCAGTATGTAGAGCAAATTGGGACATTTTAAAGGGGTTTTTTTGTTTTATTTTCACTTTTTTCCTATGTGATATATTGGATTATTTTGAGGTTTATTTGATGCAGAAATGTTTATACTTTATACATAATTAGTTCTACAATAAAAATAAATGTAATAAAATTTAGAAAAATTATTTACTGAAGAACGTTCCAATGTGTCCCACTTTTCCTTACTAACAAAGTTCTTTGTTGGCTTTTGATGTATTGCTCATATAGAACATGCTTTTACTGTTCCAATTTTATGAATTTTAGACTATATTACTATTTTGAAACAATAGAAAAAATATTCAATAACTAATAAGGTAATCTTTTACTGTTTCCTTTTTCTTTTTTTTAAGTTTTAATGTGATTAATAGAAGCAACAAAATAATAATTTTGATTAGTAAAAATCTGTGATCTTCAAACGGCAGCAGAGTTCCTTGTAAAAGAACGAGTCAACAACAAATGAAAATTTTCAAGCAGAATCCGTGCTGACACTCATTATTGATAATGAGATTATTGGATCCCTGAAAACAATCTGTAAAAAAGAGAAATCTGCACTAATCAAACAAATAACTAACACTTAATTTAATGTATCTATGGAAAAGAAAAGAGACAAGATCAATTTATTTGCCGCATGATTTATATCTTCTTCTTCAGAAAGGTTAATGTGATTAAAGCTTTCGTAATGAGTGTTATTTTTCACCTTAATATAATTTTTGTAAGACTGTTTTATTCATGAATTCTCTAAACGAGAGAGGTTTTACGTTGACTTTGAAAAGGCTGCATGCATAGCAAGTTTTTCTCCTGTTTATTTTCTATTTCCCTTTCATCTGCTTAAAAAAGAATGAAAGATCGTGAGTTTGGCATGGATTATGAAACACTTTCCATTCACACATTTAGAAATTAATTTTCACATTTTCAGCTAAAATTTGATATTTTATGGTGTGTAACTTACGTGACCAATTTGGGTTTTAAAATATTGTATTACTATAGTATGCAACTAAATAAGTTTAAAATAATTAATTTTATATCCTTAACTTCAACTTTTTAATATAAATACTTTTAAGCATTCAGTAAAAATAATCAAAGTAAATCTTACCTTAATTAGTTTGATCGAAATTTCTTTTGTTTCCAAAGAACAAATTCTAATTTTTTGTCTAAGTATGAAAGTGGTATGAAAAATATTTAAGTCAGAAGAGATTTCAAGTTTTCTTTTAGAACATTTAAAAAATGAATAGCCCAGGGATGATTATAAAGATTTCATTCAACTTTGTATAATTTTCACAAGACGTCTGCCTTCAAAAGACATTTTTTAGGGCCCTTGGCGCTATTCATCATAACAGATGGATGACACAGACCATTTATTCTCTCAAAATATATCTTTTCAGGAATCAGTTCTCATGAACAAATTTAGAAAAAGAAGGTATTAGAAACATTTGCTTATTTATAATCAATATTTATTGCTAAAGAGTAGTTCATTGCTCCCATTAGCACTTTAGCTCCCGATCAAGACCTGCAATCATTAAAATGATTTGTTGGCTATAGAAACATTGATAAATTGGTTGCAGGCAAATCACTCGCTTTAAAGATAAACCGCCTTTGGTATCTCAATTTGGATCAAGTAAACTATTTTTAGATGATATTTTAAAAGAAAAGTCAAAATAAGCTGTAAAATTAAAGTCATTTAAAGAAGAAAATGATGATGATGATGATGACAGGAATGTAAGAACAGCAATAGGTTTCAATGGAGTGAATTATTTATAAACAAAGAAGTCAATGTTTTTATTTTGTCTCAAACTGTAATATTTTAAAAGTATTTCATATTAATATGCCATTTTTATATACTAACCCCAATGAACGCTGCGAAAATAAACATTATTAGAAAGCAGAAAAATAATAGTAAATTGTTTTAAGGTTGTCAATGAAAATGCTTAAAGTGGAATAAAATTACTTCAAAATGATTCCTGTGTAAAATAAAAAACAAAAAATAAAAACAACTTCTGTTTTAAAAATTGTACCGGAAGATGAACTTTTTAATACTTTTAAAAAGCCACCATATCTAAGCCATTACCATCTTACTGTGACAATTTTAAGGGATAATATATCTTTTACTTTATAATGCTAATTTTTTTGTAAGACAATTTTAGTAATAAAATGCATTTGAACATTTTTTATGCATTATTTACCCGCTTATTTCAATTTCAATTTTTTTTTCATTTACTTAGATTTTTTTTCCTTCATTATGTGCAAAATCCTATTTTTTTAACTAAAGAGATTAAAATGAATTTGATTTAGAGTTTTGCTTCGAGTCGATAACAATTTTATCTGAACGTGACCTAGCCAATCTACCCCGGATTTTGGCTTTTACAAGACGGATTTGACAATTCATTTTTCAAAAGACAGTCTACATCAGGGGACGGTAAGTAATTTTAATTGGCGTGCAAATACTTTTGAAATTTTTTATTGTGATTAAAAAAAACACTAAATAATTAAGTACTTATTACTTTTAAATTGTTGTTTTTAGATTTACCTATATAAAATAAAATAGAAAAGGCAGGAATTCATTGAAAAATTAATGCGAAAAATTAATTTTCGGTCTTAAATTAGTTTTTATACAGTTTGATGCGCGTGGTGAACTGTTAACGACGCTTTAAAGTGGGCGCCCATTAATTTCGAATAATATATTTTTTTTAATCATTTTGGAGTAGCTGTTTTACACATATATGTGATGCCAAACATAGCAGCAAGGTTATTAACTAATTGTTTGTATTTTTCTTACTTTTCTGAAACATGTCGCCTCAAAGTTCTTCGAAGGATGCAGTTTTAGACACTTGCAAGGAAATAGCTTCTTGGAATTTAAATATCCCCATTTGAAGGAAAGGTTTCTCTAGAGTGAACAGGTTCGCAGCCACATCAGTCCATTCTGACGTTAGAGCAAATCCATAAGGCAATTTAAGGAATCAAAACAAATGCTAATCTCTGCAAAATCTGGCAGTCTTACTTCGAATTCCTTCACAAAACCCGACATGAAATTTAGAAACACTGCAATGTGTATTTTGAAATTCTTTTATATGCAATAATTGTTGGAAAATGAATAAATTCTTCAATTGCAATATCTTTTTTCGGTGATCTAAGCATCGACTTTCAGTGATCCGTGGTCCGTAGACCGTGGTCCGTATGTTGCCGACCGTGGGTCTGCATTTCTGATTAAGATGGAAAAACTATATATTTGAATATAAATGAATATATGTTGGTTTTTTAACATAATGGATAAAGTCAATGTTGTAGCTAATAAAATTAATTCTTAATTTCCCTAAAATGTTACTTGCTTGTTAAAGTGCAACAGGTTTATGTGGAATTTAAGTAAATAAATCTTTTATTTATTTATTTATTTATTATTATTATTATTATTATTATTATTTTGAGTTTGTATTAGTTTTTGGGTTAAATTCAAATTTTATTTGGATATAAATCGACTCCATTGTTAATAACAGTAAATTATTGCAACAAAACACGAAGAGGATAAACAATCCTTTGAAGTCAGTTTTATTGATTTTTTCTTAAAAATTACTTGTTAAGTGTACTTTTATATTCATCATTTTATTCATACGTTTTTTAATATAAAAATGTTTTCATAATGAGAAACTTCTAATAAGCCTTTATAATAAAGATATCATTTTATATTGAATACATTAATAAAAGTCTATTATTTTTTATTTTATTAATCTTATTAATATGCTATCACACCGAGAAATTCTATATTAACTTCACCACATATTAGCTGCTATATTGATTTTTTTTTTTTTTTCATAGCTTTTTCAATATTTTCCATATTGATAATTTAATAACATTTAAATATAAATATACTCCGTCAAGAATCTTTTAAATAGCGTATCAGATGGAAGGCTCTTACATTATACTGTAACATGATCTGCTGTAAGGACTGTTATTACTTTGAACACAATATGCTTTGTTGTAATAAAAAAAAGTGTAGCGCCTAAAAGCGTAGGATATTAACAATGCTTTCCCCACTCTCCTACATTATTAAAGGGGGCGTGTTAGGGGGGCAGGTGCCCCAGCATGCGGTCTTTCAGGGGCTTAAGGGTCCGCAGAGGGTTCGACACAATACCACCATATGAGGTATTTGTAGCCGCACGTGCTGCCACTTAACTTCCCCACCAGTTGATGCCTGGATTTGGGTCCAAAGGGATGACCACTTGACCAAGAGTTGACAGATGGCCACGTGCCGCATACATAGCGATGCTTTGTTGAGAAATTGGTGGTGTCCGATGATACCTTTAAACCTTTTAATGCTTGCATTGGAAGTGAACATCGTTGAGATTACACGTCGATATGTTTTGCAGATTATTTCGAAAACGAAAGCAGCTGGGAAGTTATTTTCAAAATAAATGTTGTGATGTACCGTTACTGTCATAGATCTATTCTGCTTTTCAATTCGAGATTATAAAAACCGTCATTTGACCAACTGTGACGTCACAGAAATACTCTTTATTGCAATTATATCATGCAGACTTTTATATAAAATTTCTTTTACACTTAAAAAAAGTTTCAATAGTTTAGCATTTTCCCCCAAGCTATTAGTAAAGAAATGAAGTTTTTTCTTCCTTTTCGGTTCGTTGCTCTAAAATTGAACATTTTACCATTCTGACGTCACAGAAATATTGTCCATTTAAATTTGTTTTCAAACAGTGTTTCATTTAATAAAATAACTTGTTGTAACGACTGAAAAAATTGCCGGTATATATATATATATATATGTTTGTTTGTTTGTTTTTATTTTGTTCTGGTTGATAAAATTACTTAAAATGGTTGATTCGGTAAAATATAGTAAAGTATATTAATGGAAATTATCATTTGTTTGTAAGTTTTACAATAAAAATTGAATCGAAGTAACTAAGTTATTAATACTCGTATATACAAAAGATGGTGAAAATATGCATGAAACGAGGTATATTAAATGACCTTTCTGTTTATTTAAAAAATTCTATAAGAATACTTAGTTATTTTTTATGTAATTATTTTTCTAAATTCTATTTATTTATTACTATTTTATTTTAAGAATTTATTTCTTTTCGTACAGTTATTACTTTTCCGCTTATATAAACTAAAAAAAAAAAAAATTCTTAGGAAGAAGTTTTTTTTTCATATAGAATTCATTTGTTATGCTTATAAATTAAAACCATTATTTTCAATGCAAACGAATTTTAAATATATAACAAATTAACACCTTGTAAAATGACATTCTTTCTATTTGCTAAAAAAGATGTAAGATTGAGATTTTAACAACAGTAAAATAGTTTTATTTAATTGTTGACATTGCTTCAACTCTTTCTGAGTCATTTTTCAAAACAAACAAAAATGATACTCTGAAATTACATGGTTTATGATGCTTTGAACTGAAATGCCATCACTCAGTTTTTCATGTGACGCATGTTATTTATTTTTACTTTACTTGGATGTTTATTTCTATTTTCGAAACCAAAGAGTAGAAATGATACCTTTCAAAATATAAATAAACATTCAAGTAGAATAATAAAAATAACGTGTGTCCCATGAAAAATTGAACGGTGGCGTTCAGTTCAATTCATCGCAGACCATGCAATTTCAGAATATTATTATTATTATTATTATTATTATTATTATTATTATTATTATTAAATAACTCGAGAAGAGTTGAAACATGTCAACAGTTAAATAAAACTACTATAGAATTTTACTGTTTTAAAAATCTATTACACCTTTTAACAATTGGAAGAAGCAAAAAAAGTTTTTTCCCCCCCGATTTTTTTCTCTTTCTCTCTCTTTGGTTTTTTTCTTCTCTCCAGATTGTAAAAAAGCGTTGTTTTCTGTATTTCAAAAGGACTTTTTTAATCAAATGCTTTCTAAAAATATTATAAAGCTTTAGACTAAATGTTCAAGGAACGGAGAATGAATGAATGAATAAATAAAATAATAAACAGCATATATAATTGACTACTTATTCGAAATTTCGAACATTTAGTAATGGAAGATTTATTTGCAGATTAAATCAATGTTTTTTTATTTTTTTTTTATTTTTTATTTTTTTTTTTTTTTAGTAAGGCTGTGAATTACACATTTTAAATCGCTCATGTCATTTTTTTTTCTTTTTACGTAGATATGGTTATGTATATGGTGATATAAAGAAAAATTATTCTTTACCTTTTTCATTGTTTTGTAAAAAACAGACAACTTAGGTAAAGGTAAGAGTTCTTCAAACAATGATCCACTTAGTTTTAATTCAATCTGAAATTTTCATAATGAACAATCAAGGATTGATGAACGGCCGAATAAAAGAGAGAGAGAAAAAAAAAAGAAAGAAAGAAAATTCCCACTTTAAATTAAAAAAAAAAAAAAAAAAAAAAAAAAAAAAAAAAAAAAAACTAAGTTGCATCCGAAAATACTGTTTTGCACCCCACCCCTTCCCTGCCATTTGTAAATTGTCTTCGAGATAGTTTCATCCCATGCATATGTTGCGTCACAGGAATGTTCGGCAGAAAAAAATCTTTTAGATGAAAATTTACCACCGGAAAAAACATGAAACTTCGTACTTGGTATGAAAATTAAATTAAGAACTGTTAGCTAGAATAATATTTGCTGTAGGTTAAATCTCCAGTAAATGTGTGTTTAACCTTTACGGAGGGGCTGTGACAGCATCTGTCCCTACTTGCATGTATTCTCAGGTAGACACTGAGTGAGCACCGTAAAAGTTAATCCTATCAAAAACATGAATGTGAAAGAATGCCAAGTTCGTTAAAGGTTTTGCTAATAAAAGAAGTGATATCTAACTGCAAACCAAGTTCTTTCGAAGCTCCTTAAATCATAGCTCCTGACATGCATAATATTCTTCAATTGCTTAAAATGATTTGGTATGTTACTTGTTATTCAATAGAGCGACTTACAAGTTTTCTGTTATTCAAATTTCTCTATTTAATTGATCAGAACTTAAAGTTGATCACTTAATTAATTTATCAATACCTTAACTTCAATGTAGTTATTCGAACACTTGATTGACTAGATCTTTACCAATCAGATTCTAGATTAAATTGTACTCTAACTCAAAGATTAAAGTTGGTAGCTGAAAACTTGCCAAGTCGCTCTATTGAATAACAAGTAACATACCAAATCATTTTAAGCAATTGAAGAATATTATGCATGTCAGGAGCTATGATTTAAGGAGCTTCGAAAGAACTTGGTTTGCAGTTAGATATCACTTCTTTTATTAGCAAAACCTTTAACGAACTTGGCATTCTTTCACATTCATGTTTTTGATAGGATATCATTATTTTTTGTCAAATCACTTCTTTTATTAGCGAAATCTTTAACGAACTTGGCATTTTTTCACATTCATGTTTTTGATGGGATATCATTATTTTTTGTCAAATAAGTCGCTATTTATTTCCTTTTTGAAATAAATTGGCTTAATATTAAATTAGTTTTATTTAATATTAATTAATCTTACAGCCTTTTCCTGCGTTTATTCACTGTTTCTTTGTGTCAAATTTAAAACTTTTAACATTAGGACTGCTTATGTTCCTTTAAATTCCACTAATAAGGATGTTTCTTTTATGTGATTGGGTACTACTTGATTATCTCGACGACCAAAAAAGTTTGTCTCCAACTTGGTGATATATCGCCAAATTGACGACAAAAATTACCCGCCAAAAGTGATGCTAACTTGGCGCCAAATTCCTATAGACTCCCATTGTAATCTGTCAATTTATCCAATACTGTTGTTAGAGCAAGGACTGCCGCCATCATTTTGACCTTTTTTTTTTTAATCGGTTCGCTAACTTTCCAATATTGCTCATATTGCTATTTAGAACGTTTTTAGAACGCTTTTCGCTCATTTTTACCCCTTTTAAATTTTGTATTTGTTAACAAATGTTCTTAGTGATCATTTATATCTTATAAGTATAATGAACATGCCAAATTTGATGTTTCTAGGCCCTTAACATACAGACATCGCATTTTTAGAATTTTTTTTGCTCTTTTAGTTCCTTTGGATTAGTGGCATTGACATAAGATATAGCCTATATTGGAGCAAGGAATGTCACCATCATTTTGATATCATTACTTTTAAGATCGGATGGTTGTTTGCTGAGTTTGCTAAAAAATCCCAATTTAGAACAGATTTAGAACGTTTTTCGTGCATTTTCACCCTTTTTGAATTCTTTATTTTTTAGCAAATGCCCTTAGAGATCATTTTTATCTTATAAATAAGTAACATGCCGAATTTTGTGCTTCTACGCTCTTTAGTAAAACAAAAATCTCATTTTTAGAATGTTTTTTGCTCCTTCACTCTCTTATGGTTAATGTTATACACATAAAATATAGCATATACTTGAACCGGGGTGAATACCATCATTTTGGTACCATTAATTTTGGAATCGGTTCATAGTTTCAGAAATTAGCTCCGATACTCGCCAAAAAAGACGCCAACTTGGCACTATTTCTGATATTTCGCGAAATTCCCGTAAACTCTAAAATGCCAAACTATATAATTCTAGTCCCTTAACATACAGACATCGCATCTTTAGAACGTTTTTAGCTCACAGGCTATCATAGCCTGAGAGCTTATGTGCCCGTCCGTTCTGTATGTTCGTATGTACGTAACGCGATAACTCATGATAAAAATATCCGATCCACTTGAAATTTTGTATGTAGGTATATCCTGACAAGGCGCTTCCCTGATTAGTTTTTGGAGTTCATTCGATATGTATAAGAGGGGGAACGGGGGGCTCATGCCCCCCGTTAGTTGATATAGATGGGATTTTCATGCAGAATTAAGTTTTCAAAATTTAGATTAGGATCATTCTGATGAGGCAATTCCGTGACTGTTATTAGGTGTTCATTGATTAAGTATAAATAGGGGGAACAGGGGTTCTAATGCCCCCCCCCCTGTTAGTTGATATAAATGGGATTTTCATGCAGAATTAAGTTTTCAAAATTTAGATTAGGATCATTCTGATGAGGCGATTCCGTGACTGTTATTAGGTGTTCATTGAATAAGTATAAGTAGGGGGAACAGGGGTTTTAATGCCCCCCCCCCGTTAGTTGATATAAATGGGATTTTCATGCAGAATTAAGTTTTCGTTCAAAATTTAGATTAGGATCATTCTGATGAGGCGATTCAGTGACTGTTATTAGTTGTTCATTGAATAAGTATAAATAGGGGGAACAGGGGTTCTAATGCCCCCCCCCCCCCGTTAGTTGATATAAATGGGATTTTAATGCAGAATTAAGTTTTCGTTCAAAATTTAGATTAGGATCATTCTGATGAGGCGATTCCGTGACTGTTATTAGGTGTTCATTGAATAAGTATAAATAGGGGGAACAGGGGTTCTAATGCCCCCCCCCCGTTAGTTGATATAAATGGGATTTTCATGCAGAATTAAGTTTTCGTTCAAAATTTAGATTAGGATCATTCTGATGAGGCGATTCCGAGACTGTTATTAGGTGTTCATTGAATAAGTATAAATAGGGGGGAACAGGGGCTCTAATGCCCCCCCCCCGTTAGTTGATATAAATGGGATTTTCATGCAGAATTAATTTTCGTTCAAAATTTAGATTAGGATCATTCTGATGAGGCGATTCCGTGACTGTTATTAGGTGTTCATTGAATAAGTATAAATAAGGGGAACAGGGGTTCTAATGTCCCCCCCCCCTTAATTTATATAAATGGGTTTTTTAAGCAGAATTTTCAGATTTCGTTCAAATCTCTGAATAGTTTTGGAAGTTTAATGGTTAAGTATAAAAGAGGGGGATAACTCTTTTTAAATTATATAAATGCTAAATGGGTTTTTATTAAGAATTATCTAATTTGCTCTGAATTTTGGATATAGATTTTTTATATGATAAAGCATGTCTTTGATAGTATAGGAGGTTCAATGATTAAGTATAAAAAAAGAGAAAAGGGGAGAGCTGTTTCCCCTTCTTAATTTTTTTTTTCGAACGGAATTAACCCTTGAAAATATAAAGCTTTAATGTGCAATTAGTATTTGTAGCCTGTGAGCTCAATGCCTTCAGTTTAACTGGGCAGTATTCTTTATTGTTCTTTTACCCCCTTTGGGTTAGTGGCATCGACATAAGATATAGCCTATGTTGGAGCAAGGACTATCATCATCATTTTGATATCATTACTTTTACGATCGGTTTGTTGTTTGCTGAGATTGTTTTAAAATCGCTATTTAGAACGTTTTCAGAATGCTCTTCGCGAATTTCCACCCCTTTTAAATTTGGTATTTTTTAGCAAATGTCATTAGTGATCATTTATATCTTATAAATAATTAACATGACAAATTTTGTGCTTCTAGGCCCTTCACTAAAACAAAAATCCCATTTTTAGAATGTTTTTTGCTTCTGAACCCTCTTTTGGTTAGTGGCACAGACATAAGATATAGTCTATGTTTGAACCGGGGCGAATACCATAATTTTGGTACCATTACTTTTGAAATCGGTTCGGTAGTTTCAGAGATTAGTCCCGATACTCGCCAAAAGTGACGCCAACTTGGCACTATTTCTGATATTTTGTGAAATTCTCATAAACCGCCATTGTAATCCAATAATTTATCTTCTAACAACCATTAATGTTTAATTAATGGTGATTTCTGATTTTTTCCTATTTATAGATCCAATAATCTACCTCCACACCAAATTTCAACTTCCTAAGTCACCTGGAAGTAGTCAAACATTTCTATGAGTGAGTGAGTGAGTCAGTGGGAAAAACAGTGGTTTTCAGACGTCAATTTCTCGTGAACGGTAAAAGATTTTTTAAAAAATTTATAGGATTCGGAAATTAGAAGATGGTCTTACACTACACAAAAAATTGCAATTGTGTAGGTCAAATAGAATTTAAGTTATTGAGGGGTCAAAAATGGCCCGTAATGGTTCGGGTAATATAACCCACGGCCGGTGTGTCGACTTTTACTTTTTGAACTTGGCTGACACACTGCCGTGTGTCTAGATATATCGAATATTGTGTTAGTTATAACAAACTGTATTGAATATCCTATAATAATTTTAGTATAATGTATTTAATGTAGTGAATACTTCTTTTTTTTTTTTTTTTTTTTTTTCTTTAATGTAACTAAACATAGCTAGGTAATATTTTTGAGGTTTGGGGGGTATGCCCCATCTCCTCTTCTCTGATTTTAAATTTTATTATTATTCCAAGGCTACCTCATTCGATTAAACATTTCCCCCTCCACATGTTTCTCTGGTCGAAGTTTTGACTGAACATTTAAATCTTACGAGATTAGCATCTTTTGCAAAATTTTTAATATTTTATCATCGGTTTTTAAAAAGGGAAGTTTTTTAATTAAATCGAGAAATGCCCGGATTAAACAAAGCAAAATTTGCAATAAAAATAACTGATTGGAATAAAGAAGGATTCTGAACATTTTATGCATCACGAATGTGTGACGCTCATTCCCCAGGGATTAACAACTTTACCATCGTTCGATCAACTTGGAATATTTCATAACTGGTTACTCAAAAGTCAATAAAACTCAATCAAGGATTTAAAAAATCAGATTAAGAAAAGAATAGAGAAGTAAATATTACTTAAAAATGTCGTTTTCAAAAGAAATTTAAAGAGCATTTATTAATCTTAGTCATTAATAAACAGTTTTTCCTTTAATATAGTTTTCTTATAAAACTACTTTTATTTTACTTTAAATACATTTAAATTTGTCATTTTCACAACTAAACTATAGAAAATCATGGTATTCAATTATAATGCTTTCATATTATTCATTCACTGTAATGTGGAATGAAACAAACAATTTCATTTTATATAAATATATAAAAATCACTTGAAAACATCAGTGTTATTTAATATTTGCTGTAAATGATAACAATACATTTAAAAAGCAAAAAATATCTTTATGTTCTCATATTTGGCGCGTTTCCTTGCTCTGAAGACTTAAGATGTTAATTAAATGATTAAAATGATACAAATATTTTGGCCGAAATTTTTTTAATTGAAATCTTAGTAAACAAAAATCAAGCGGAATACAAACATGGTGAAATTAACAGCAACACTAAAAAAATTAATAACCATGAACTTGGATTATTTTGCATTATTTTTTCATTTCCCTGCATAAAATATTTAACCATGTCAGTGTAGATCATCTTCCAAAATTTGGAAATAGATGCTCTAAAAATACTTAAATAGCAATATAAAATTCACAAATATCCATTTTTAGCACTTTCCAACAAAATGGAAAAGTGCTTACGTATTCGGTTTGTCTGTCCGTTTGCCCACACTTTAACTCCCGTAAATATCCTCGGATTTTCATGTAGTTCATAAAACTTATTTAGGATCACAAAGCATGTTTGGTATTGCATATGAAGCATGTACCATTAATGGTTCATTTACAAGGACATTCAAAAGAATTCGATTATATTATGGTACATGAGGAAAATTGTTTAGAGAGTTTTTAATGACATTACGCTATTTCAAATGTATTGAAACTGTTATAAATCACTGAATTTCACTATGATCACATTAAAACAGAGCATTAAGAGCATTTTTTATTAATTTGCAGGGAATTCTATACCTCATATACAGAGCTGCGCAAAAGTATTCCCATACCATTCTCTTTATTAGAGGAAATTACACAAGAGGAATTTTCAACTTAAATATGTATATCTCTTAAATGAACTAAATTTTGGAATGCATTTGTTAAAAGATACAGTTCTGTATATCATATACAGGGCTACTAAAAATTTCAGATAATTTTCTGATTGTAGATGAGAATAGCTTAAATTCGATTTTGAAATGTGTTAAACATTCTCATATGGTGAAATGAGACGTATAATACTTTAATTTTTTAAATGGTGCAGTTTTGTTACCTTATTCTGAATGTGTTGGAAAGTGCTTCATAATCTATGCTTGACGCGTGATTTTTTTTCTTTCTTGTTAATATTGGAGTTAATTACATCATGCTTGTGTTCGTGTGGTTTTTGTGTACTAGGATAGATTTATGATGATTTTCTGAAACTATAAACATTTATCTTATTTCATTTAATGAAGTACTTTCATTTTCAATGTGTAATCCAGATATTTCGCAATAATAATGACTGTTTTTCCTATAATTATATATTTCAAGGTTGTGATGCAATCGATGTGTCGTCAGTACGTCAGTGCTAAAGTTCTATTCTTTGTCAGTCTTCTATTATATTTGTACAAGTAAACATGTAGCAAATATTGTTCTCTGTAAAATTTAACTGTATTTTTATAACTTTTGTTTAATATCTTTTGAATGTAGCGTGTAAAGAAAAATTATAGAATTTTCAAAGGACTATACTCAGCGCAGTGGATTTATTTTGTGTCTGGTATTTATTATCAAAATTGGATAAATCACGCAGTTTGGATATGAATCATCCAAGGTAGGCCAGACTTTATTATTATTGTTGACTGTTATTTTTGAAGGAAAGCTAACTAAGTTCAAGTTAATGTTAAGAAGTTTCCCCGCTTAAAAATTTTCAACGAAAATTTGTTTTATTTTAATTCTTGAGAATGCTGTCGTCAGAGCAATGAAACATGTCGAAAGTGAATAAATAAAGGCATTTTTTTTAACCTTTTAAATGTATTGTTATTACTTTTAGCAACCATTAAGTTACTTTGATCGCAGTTTTATCCTTTTATTTTGAGAATGCTGAGTGCAGTTAGACAGTCCTATGCGACAGTTTTATGAATTATGCATCATCGATTTCATGCAAAGAATCGTGTGACTTAGTGGTTGTTAGGGTATATTTGTCCGCTCATCCGTGAAAACATACCTATAGCAGCATTTTAACGCATTCAGTTCTGGATTTCTATTAACAGTTGCCTTTATATTGACTATTATTTTGTCTTAACAACTAATTTTATTATTATCTGGATATGCAATAATGATAATGTATCTATGTACATTTATTATTACTACTTGCATCGTTGGTAGTTATTTTATTTCAAACTCTATACCACGCTTTAAACCGAAACGAAGGGCCTTTTTTTACGAAAGAATTATTCCTGATAAAAAATAATACATATAAACTTGCAAATTGTCATGTCTGTCTAATTTCATTGTAAAATGATATATTCCAAACGTCTTTAAAAAGTCTTCCTTAGTATATATTGTAAGATTAATAGTAATTATGTACGGTGAATTGCAGTTTGTTTATTTTCGAAACAAAAATTTATGAAAAAAAATGCACTAGCAAATTGTCATGTTTATCTAATCCAGTTATAATATGATATTTTCAAAATTTCATAGTAAGCATATACAGAGAATTGCCGTTAGTTTATTTTCGGACCAATCATTTATGATAAAAAAAATATGTACTATGGCAAATTGTCATGTCTGTCTAATCTTGCTGTTGTATGATATTTTCCAAGCGTTTTCTAAAAATTTTTCTTAGTATGTATTGTCAAAAGCATATACAGTCGAACCTCGTTAACATGAACCTCAAGGGGAATCAAAATTTTGTTACTGTTAACAGTAATTCATGTTATCAGTATCAAATCTTTGTATTCGTAGACTGTGAAAACAGTTCATGTTAAAAGTAATTTACTTTAAACGTATTCATGTTAACGAGGTTTGACTGCATAATAGTAAACTCGCTTTTCACAAGATCGCTACTCGTCCATAATCACTAAAGGAAGTTCACAGTAAATTATGCATTTAAAACTAATTAGAATACGATCTGAGATGCGCTTCAGGTAGGGACACATTTAAGCGGAATACTATATATGTAGATATCTATATATTTATATAAAATACCTTTGCAAAAAACATCTGACAAGCTCGTATGAAAAAATTGACCGAATATTCAATTTTATTATACATTAATTGCGATAGTAAAAAATAAATAGGGGAGAGGGGGGCACGTTTGAACTTTGAACACTCTAAATATTTTCCTTCAAGTAAATTATTTTTAAAACATTTATATGGCAATACATTACTGCTGCTTCAAGGGAATAATTATACAAAGCTGTACCATGTATGAACAGTATGAACAGTACTGTCTAAACAAGATATATACACTATATGGCCATTGATTATTGGACACTTGCGATTTTAGACATTTTACTAAATATCTAGAAAAATACATGAGGAATCATCTCGAAACTCTTAGTGTATAAATATAATAGTATACGTCATACATCTCCGTGAAGATTTTTTACCGAAATTCCATAGGGGACCGTCAACAAATTAAAAAAGAATGAATATCTTTTGAATAACCCTGTCAAAACTAATGTAGCAAAAGCGTTCAAACTCTATATTATGATTGAATGCCTTATTGTAATACGCCTTGTTCATTTTTATGCAAATAGCATGCATACTCGCAGAGTAATTAAGGTTTTTATAAAAATGGTCCCAAATTTTTCCAAGTTTTTTCCTTATAATTTTCAGAGTTCTTAATATAAAATAATATTTTTTTCAGAAAATATGACAAACAACATTGCACATAGTACCCTGTAATCAGAATTAAAAAATAATAAAAATTGTATGAAAAATGAGTAGGTTTACTAAATAATTTTTTACTGCGCATGCGTCAAAGATATCAAAATTTCATTTGCATATTATGTTAGCTCAATGTATAGAGCAACTTTTGTAAAAGTCCCAAAATCATAGCTTGAAAATTCTGAAAGTAATCGTCTATAGAAAAAGGATGAAATCCGTTGTTTCCAAAATGAAGCAAAAAAATGAGGGATTTTATCCAAATGTAGTAGTACATCCCGTATTGTGTATTCTATATTGACACTAATCAATGAATATATGGATACAACCCCTCTTGTTTTTGCTTCATTTTGAGAATAACGGATTTTCAACTTATTCAATTGACGATTATTTTCAGAATTTTCAAGTTATGATTTTGTGACTTTCACAAAAGTTGCTCTATACATTTAGCTAACATAATATGCAAATGAAATTTTGATATCTTTGACGTATGCGCAGTAAAAAATTATTTAGTAAACCAACTCATTTTGTATACAACTTTCATTATTTTTTAATTCTGATTACAGGGTACTGTGTGCAATGTTGTTTGTCATATTTTCTGAAAAAAAATATTATTTTATATTAAGAACTCTGAAAATTATAAGGAAAAAACTTGGAAAAATTTGGGACCATTTTTATAAAAACCTTAATTACTCTGCGAGTATGCATGCTATTTGCACAAAAATGAACACAGTGCATTGCAATAAGACATTCCATCATAATCTAGAGTTTGAGCGCTTTTGCTACATTAGTTTTGACAGGGTTATTCAAAAGATATTCATTCTTTTTTAATTTGTTGACGGTCCCCTATAGAGTTTCGGGAAAAAATCTTCACGGAGATGTATGACTTATACTATTATATTTATACACTAAGAGTTTCGAGATGATTCCTCATGTATTTTTCTAGATATTTAACAAAATGTCTAAAATCGCAAGTGTCCAATAATCAATGGCCATATAGTGTATATTTTTCTCCCTTGAATCTAAACTTAAGAAAATAAAGTTGTAAGATTTCTGTTTACAAACATCTATATCCCTAAAGTTTTAATTTATTGTTCAATGATTAAACAAAGATGTTAGCTTTAGTTTATAAGTTTTGTTTAATCAAATTCTTCAGCCGAATTCAGTAAACCGTTGTAATGTTAAACTCCATGAGATGGGGAACCATTGAACAAAAAAGTTGGGGCACCATTGAACAAAAAAGTTGGGGCACCATTGAACAGCGAAAAAAGACCGAATAAACTGGTGATAAATAATAATTGAAGGAATTTAACAGAACACTCAAAACTATGAAGTAAAGAGTAGTTAATGTATCTAAATATTATTATTTTTGATTTTTTTAATCTGAAAAGAGGTTACTTAAGAATGTCAAAGAACATGGACTTATACTGCTAACAATTCTCCTTACTGCACATATAGATTCCAACCTCTGTATGTATCAGTGATGGAAAGTTTCAAATCTAAATTGGATCAAATCTAAATTAATTTATTGGATAATTGCAAATCTTGGATACAAAATAATGATTCGTGATTTAACAGGTTTCCAAACATTATTTCTGGTTTCCGTAACGGATAAAACGGAATTTTATATTAGGTCTCTTAAAACAAAATAGATAATGAAAAATTTTAATTTTCTAGAAGCATCAAATATCACATTGGTGTATTTCAAGGATATTGTAAAAACGTTTTCACAATCACACACAATTGGAGGGACAATTTGTGCAGGGCCGTAGCAAGGTGTTTTGAGGCCCCCCCCCCCAAAAAATATAACTTTGGGCCCCCCCTCCCCCTACTTTCAACTGAATTTTTAAAAAAATATTTATATTGAAGTTTCCAATGAGTTTCAAATTATATTAATGTAATAAACAAATTTAATAATTATCATAAGTATTTTAAATCATTATTAAAATTATTCTAACATTCATAACTCTGCACAAATACGAAATAAATATGCATTGCTTAAAGAACCCGTGGCAAAATGCGCGCGACACTGTGACGGGCGTCGCAGATATTTAAGCAGACTCAGCAATGCCACGGACGCGCTATTGCGCTTAAATTATGCAAAAAATCGGTCATGGTGCACAAAAAATAGCTCTTTCCTGTGGGACGCGTTATTTCATCAAAATTTCGTCGCAAAATAAGAACGATTTCATCCAAAGATCGCGAGAATAAACGCAAATATTATCAAAGCATCGCGAAAAAACAGCAAATTTCGTCAGAAAATCCCTCAAAAGCAGATTTCATCAAAAACTTGCGAAAAAAAGGGCAAATTTTGTTAAAAAAATACCCCAAAAACGGCAAATTTCCTCAAAAAATCTTGAAAAAAAGACAGACAACGTCAAAAAATCGCGAAAAAAACGACAAATTTTGTCAAAAAATCTCGAAAATAAAGACGGATTTCGTCAAAATATCGCAAAGAAAACGAAAATTTCGTCAAAGGCACAAGGGAAAAAAAGAAAGATATTGCTGGAAGTGGATTTTTCTGTTTTATTATTATTATTATTATTTTGTAAGTGATGGAAATAATTTACACATACACATGCATGTTACCATAATTAATTAGCACTACAATAGCAGAAAAAATATATTTATGTAATACGTTGCATTTTGCAGACTATTTTTGAAAATATTATTAGCGTTGCAGACATTTGAAGATAGTTCTGCCACCGGGCTTAAAGATAAATTAGCAATGTTAAAATAAAATTTGTCTAAAACAATTTTACAAATAAGCACATAATGCTAAGATTTTATTATAAAATATAGAAAATAAATAAATTATATAAACACATAATTTTAACAGTTCGCTACTTAAGAGGCTACTTCAGTTACGCGAAAAGACCCATTCTCTAATGCATGGAAGAATGGAATGGAATATGAAAGAAATTTATATCTCAGTTGCATTTCAATATTTTTAAATGATTTTTTTTTCACTGGATAGCTGAGAAAAATCTGTATGCAGATTTTTTTTTCACCTTTTTTTATTTTGTTTGCAAAGTTTTTTTTTTTTTTTTTTTTTTTTTTTTTTTTTTTTTTTTTTTTTTTAAGAGGATGTTTTAATTTTCGAAACCGGTTTTAAAAATGAAAGTGACCTCATTAAAGTTATCTGTAAACAAAATTGAAAAAGCAAAAAACAGCCCGTATACAGATCGATCTCAGCTATCCTCAAAGAGCACCGATTAACCAAATTCATCGCATAACCAAGTATTGAATGACAAAGAATTTACAGAAACTGACTTATAAAAATTTTACAACTTTCTTTTTAATATTAATTTTTTTTAAAGTAACAATTTATATACATTTTTCCCCCTTTTAAAATATGAAATGCTAGTAACTACAGGTTTCAAGACAATTATAAACTCTAGTTCATGCCGACTTTTTCTTAAAGCAAATATACAAAAATATTTTTAAAATAAGAACTTAAATGATAAAGTGAAAGCAAAATTGTTATTATTTTGAAAAGAGGCAAAAGATTTCGAATTGTGCATAAAGACATAAACCCCGCAACACTTTAACAGGCTCGAGGACTGTGCCATTTCTTGTCAGTTTCAGAGCCCATTAAGAATTAGAAGTAGAGGAAGTTTTTTCATTTACTAAATCCATTTTTCGTATGTTTAAATTATTCGAAATTTTACCATGCAAATTTCGATTAAATAACGTTTTTACTATTAAATTAAAACTGACTATCTACATATTATACACATTAAAAAATATTTTATTAAATACATAATTATACGTAACCAATTAATTTTGTAAAAGACATGCATAGTATGGAATTACAGTTGAGAATATTTGAACTTCAAAATATTTCTTATGTTTTACAAATTGCAGCATAGTAAGAAAAAATATTTCATAATAAAAAAACTATATATGTTTTACTCTGATTGAATTTATTGAATTGAAAATTAGCTTTGAAAAGTAAATTTGCGGGGGCCCTTTGTATTTTAGTTGGGAAGAATGGGCTTGGGCCTGTGAAATTATTTAGCATCACGGAAAAAAAGAAAGAAAAAACGAAAGAGCATAGAGAAATTTAAAATAGCACAATTTCTTATTGTGACATGAATTTAGAACTCTAGATTTTCAAGGAAATAAGAGTATAAATTAAATGAGAATTTACTTATTACTCGTTAACAAACGAAATGGTAGTTTAACATATGAATGCAATGGAATCTGAAGTTGACGCAGGGATTTTTTCTTGGATCCCATTTTGTGAAAAATAAAGTTATTTTTATGAAATTTATTGTATTTTGTAATGAAATTTGAATTCCAGTTATTGAAATTCGCATCAAACATTTATTAATAATAACTTATTTAAGTCTATATGCTAAATTTCTCATTTCAGGTGAACTTGTTTCCTTTGCAAAACAGATATTTTAAAACCTAACAGTATAAAATTAATTAGAGTATATTTTTATGGAATAGAATTTTGTGAATGGTGTGATTTATTAAAAAGAATTTTGTGAAGGAGCCCTAATAAAACGCTTAAATGAAAAACATGTAAATGAGAACTGTGTGTTATTAAAATATGCTCTATTAGTATACATATATTTTTCCAAGCTGTGCAAAATTTTCTAATACTTAAAATTTTTAATAACTGCTATATAAATTACATATGTAATAAATATGACTTACCAGACTAGTATAGGAGTAGATCTTTTTTCCTCCAGATATACACTTAATTTTATAAATACTATACTATGCGTATTACTAAAATAAATCAGAAAAAAACATACGAAAATCCACATCTGAAGTGCTGTGTTGTCTACAAACATGTACTTGTATGCATTAGCGGGCTGCTAACATACTTGAATAGGCCAGTACTCCCTTCAAGGTCAATGAATCCGGTTACTACTAAGTAACTAAGCTGTTAACTTTTAAGGTGATTCTCTAGATGTTATTTGTGTCACCCATGTCGCGAAATCGGTGTGAAAAATGACCTATCTTCTAAGAACATAATATTCCGGTATTTCAAAAGAAAACACCCTTTTGTCGCTAGCAGCTTTATACAAGAGCCCGGCTTTCTTCAGAGTCGATCCCGATGACCGGTACTCTTTCCTTATCTTTCTTAGTTCCATGTAAAAACCCATGGTCAAAAAGCGAGGGGGGGAAAACGAATAAAAAAATAAGGATTTTCATTTTCTTGGTTTCTGCGTTTTTGAAATCTAAACAAGGTTTTTGATAAAAACAGGGCCCCGTTAAGGCTACGGGGGGCCCCGGAACAAACATCATTCTGGACATACTAAAGACGATACTAAAATAAAGATGAAGAATGTAATGAAAAAAAAAAATTAAAAGGGATCAAAATGAAATAAAATAGTCCTTCCGGCAGTGCCGGGAGGAAGAGGTAGCTTTCATATACTTATATATATATTTATTTATTTTAAATTAAGTTATATTATTCAAAAATACTAAGCTCAAATTAGTAGAACCTGATTATGAGCTTGGTCGAAATCTTAATTCAGGTGCACATGCACACTCATATTGAAATCGATTAATATATAAATGCGATAACTCAGCCATTTTTTAAGATACAGACGAAATAAATGATGCTCTGGAATCTTTGTATCAAGGTCAAATGCATAAAAGAAAAATCTTTTTCAATTTCTCACTTTCTTGTACCTAATTTTAAATTTTAAAATTTATAAAAAATTTTAAATGGCCGCCATTTTGAAATAAGATGGCGGATGGAACTGAGTATCGAACTCGATTCAGGCCTCAGTATATACTATGTACACACCAAGTTACATCCAAATCGATTCATAAATACACGTGTTATCACGTGACAAAAATCAGATCGTTTCAAAATGTCAGGCATAAGAAAAATTCAAAGTGCTATAACTCAATCATTTTTTAAGATATAGACAAAATAAAAAGTGTTCTGGAATCTTTGTTTTAAGTTCTAACACGTAAAAGAAAAATATTTTTCAACTTTTAATTTTTTCGCATTCAATTTTAAATTTAATTTTTTTTTTAATTTAAAATGGCCGCCATTTTGAAACAAAATGGGGGGCAGGATGTTTCTGAATTCATGGTACAAACTTTAAGGGGTGATAGTATACATCAAGACAAACAATATTAAATAGGATACTAAGGGTCCCAAACGTCTTCCGAAGGAGATAGGCGCCATTAAAGTTTAGAGTCCAAAAATTCAAATGTTTATAAGAAACAGAAAAATTGGTCGATTCGTTTGCGGTTTTCACTAAAACTATTCTTTATGTCAGTATTGTCTTAGAAATAAATTATAAAGATAAATTTCAAAAAATGCCGATAGAGGGCGCATTAGACTTTGGAGTAACGAACAATTATTTTTTACCGCTATTTTTTGCATCTCATTAAATTTTTTTTAGAAGCTTAGACATAAATTTAAATTTTGAGCTCAAAATCTAAATCGTTGGGAGTGGTTAAATAGCGCAAAATGACCTGGGGGGGGGGGGGGAGGTTCAAATTTCAAATAATTATAAAAAAAAAGGAAAAATTGGTTGATTTGCGATTTTCACTAAAATTATTCTTTATGTCATTATTATCTTGAAAATAAATTATAAAGATAAAATTCAAAAACTGTCGATAGAGGGCGCTTTAGACTTTGGAGTTACGTACAACTATTTTTTTACCGTTATTTTTTGCATCTCATAATTTTTTTAGAAGCTTAGACATAAACTTAAATTTTAAGATGAAAATCTGAATCGTTGGGAGTGGTTAAGTAGCTCAAACTGAACTGTGTTCAATGGGGGTGGGGAGGTTCAAATTTCAAACGATTATAAAAACCAGAAAAATTGGTCAGTTCGTTTGCGGTTTTCGCTAAAACTATTCTTTATGTCAATATATCCTTGAAAATAAATTTTAAAGATAAATTTCAAAATATTCCGTTAGAGAGCGCCTGTTATTCTAAAGTTTAAGGCGCCCTCTATCGGCATTTTTTGAATTTTATCGTTATAATTTATTTTCCAGATAATACTGACATAAAGAATAATTTTAGTGTCAATCGCAAATCAATTGACCAATTTTTCCGGTTTTTATAATCATTTGAAATTTGAACCTCCACCCACAGTTCAGTTTGCGCTACTTAACCACTCTCAACGATTCAGATTTTCATCTCAAAATTTAATTTATGTCTAAGCTTCTAAAAAAATTTATGAGATGCAAAAAATAACCGTAAAAAATAATTGTACCCTACTACAAAATCTAAAGCGCCCTCTATCGGCATTTTTTAAATTTTATCTTTATAATTTTTTTTTCTTCAAAATAATACTGATATAAAGAATAATTTTAGTGAAAATCGCAAATCAATTGACCAATTTTTTCGTTTTTTATAATCATTTGAAATTTGAACCTCCACCCACAGTTCAGTTTGCTCTACTTAACCACTCCCAAGAATTTAGATTTTGAGCTCTAAATTTAAGTTTATGTCGAAGCTTCTCAAAAAATTTAATGAGATGCAAAAAACAACGGTAAAAAATAATTGTTTGTTACTCCAAAGTCTAAAGCGCCGTCTATCGGCATTTTTTTAAATTTATCTTTGTAATTTATTTTCAAGGCAATACTGACATAAAGAATAGTTTTTGTGGAAACTGCAAACGAATCGACCAATTTTTCTGTTTTTTATAATCATTTGAATTTTTGGACCCTAAACTTTAATGGCGCCTATCTCCTTCGGAAGACGTTTGGGACCCATACTATCCCATTTAATAATGTTTGTCTTGATGTGTACTATCACCCCTAAAAGTTTGTACCATGAATTTAGAAACACCCTGTATATATGTATGGCTATATATATATTTTTGGACATTTGAACGGAGGGTGGTTTTGGGGTCTGGGGGGTCATGATCGGTGAAAATATACGAAAATTTTCCGGAAGTGCTTTCCTCCGGACGGCTGCAATAGGTAGCTTTTTACTTTTTATAATGAAAGCTACTTAAAATCATGATGAAGGAAAATGTAAATCAAAGGATACGCGAATGGAGAACGTTTAATCATCAGTTGGCGAGAACGTCTATGCCCAGGAAATGGTATTTTCTTATACAATAAATTAGTTAAAGACTAAAAAAGATCTATTACTTGTCATTTAATGCATTGAAAAGGGTAAATAAAGAAGAGAAAGAAGAAAGACATAGAAATAGAAAATCCATCAGTAAATAATGAAAAAGGATTGTCCTCATATCCCATATTGGGTGACCTAAAATAGACTGACTTAAATTGAAATTCAGTAATTTGTAAATGGGGAGAACTATTTAAAAAATTCTTACAAGAGGATTATGTAAGATGTCACGAAATTTTTTACTGCGATTTTCAATTTAATTTAAAATAGCAGCGATAGATGGCTCTGCAAGCAACAGGTGCTAAATTTGGGCCCATTTTTAGTTGTGTTCTCCTCTCAGTATTGATAAAGAAGAGGGAGGTTAAATATATGGAGAGATTTTCAGTCGCCAATTGAATCTTGTTCTTAGGGTGCCACTCCATATCTCCTTATATTTAACCACCTTTTTTCGCATCAATACTTTAGGAAAGGGAGGCCAAAAATCGGGCCCCGATTTAGCGTCTGTTGTTTGCAGTGCTATTTGTAGCTGCTATTTAAAAATAAAATAAAAAATCGCAGTAATTTATATATATATATGTATTACATTTAAAAAATCCTGCTCCCTCTATATATAATCTCACCTTTTGCATCAATGGTAGAAGAGATACCAAGAAATCGGATCTTGATTTAACGCCGACTTCCTTTTATTATTTTTTTTTCCTTCTGAAAAACAAGTATTTATTAATACACCTTTGTAAAATCGCCAAATAAGGTAAAGAATGGTCACGATTGAAACTCCATGATTTAAATTGATAGCTCTTGCATTTACAAGTTGCATTACAGTTACAAGTATGCTTACAAGTTGCATTACAGTTCTCTCTTAATTTTGAATGACAACTATAAATAATTGTTTCTGTTTTAGTAGTTTTATAGGTTATTTGACATTAATTAAATTTTTCAGTTTTATAGTTATAGATTTCTTTATTAATATGTGCCAATATATAATAAATAAATCTATCACTAAAAAACTGAAAATTAAGACAATTTTATAATAACTGTTCTTTAAAACTAGCGATCTTTTATACCGACTTGAAATCTCTTAATCTTTCAGTTACTAGCGCACGAGTCTATTTCGGGGGGATAAATTTTATGACACGTGCCACTGATCAACAGAAAGGTAGGTCACGTGTCGAGCCATTTAGCAGTTTGTCTGAACTTGTGCCAATCGCAAACGCTTGATGCAATGGAACTTAGAATCCTTCTAAGCCTGAACCTATCCTTCTAGAAAAAATTATAAGTGATAAAGAGATTAAATATAATTTCTTCAGCTTAATTACAAGTGTACATTCATTAATATAAATCATTAGTTTTCTTAATTATTCTTATTAAAATAAAATAAAATACACACAGGCTGTTTTAAAATTTGCAAAAAGATTTGTTTTTAAAAGGATGTTTTTAACAACAGAAATAGCAATTAATTCAAAAGTAACGCGATTTTTTATCAGCACATAAAAATAAAATCCCTGCCGGCTCGGACCATAGGTGGAGGTAGATTTCGAAGTTAAGTGGTAATTTCATCAATAAAAAATAAATCAAGATTAGAGATAAACCCAGTTTCTTCACTAAGAAACTGGGTTAACTTTAGAAACCTAAACTTTTTTTGAAAATTTTAATGTACATACATATACACACGCATACATATGAAATAGATTTAAAAATAGCAAAAACAAATTCAGAAAACCTCAAAATGTTAAAATATGCTAATATTACCATAGTCGGGTACTTATGATGTTTCAGTACTTTTTTTCAAACACACATGACGTTACATATTCATCAAGTGACATCATATTTTCAATATGATGCAATATTCACATTTTTAAAAATGTGTCAAATTGGCCGGGGGCAGCAGCACAGGCAATCACCTCATCGAGTTCACGGATGAAAACCCAGGATTTATTGAATCGGGATTCGCATATTAAAACGCACTCGGTCTGTCACGTTATATCTTGGTATAAAACACCTAAAAACCGTATTTTAGCGGTTGGGTCATGGGTTTACTATTATGTTTTTCTGCTTCCAGTCCTCCATCTTTTCGTACTTCGAAAGCAGAATCATAAACCTACGAGTCAATCGCTAAAATCATATTTTTAAGTGCTTTTCCACCAAGGTATAACTTGGCAGACCGATTGAATTTTAATATGTAATCGAGATTTAACTAATTGTAGATACTCATCCGGTTTTTTTCCCTTAAATTATTTGCTACTTTAAATTTTACTCGTTTGCCATGAGATCAATTCCCGTTAGTGGTTCTATTCTGTTATGTGCCAGGGATGTGGGGCAAAGGTTCCAGGATTTTCGAAAAACTGTCTAGAAGTAGTCGTTAAAAGAAACACACTAGGATTTATTTATTTACTTATTTATTTAGTGGTGCGAACAGAATAAAAAAAAAAATAATCGCCTGTGGCATTCAATTAATCGGGTTTTGGTTGAGATAAATTTTTCTTTTTTCTTTTTCCTTTTTTTTTTTTTTTTTTAAATCTGTTATTGAGTTTAATTTGAATCGGATTATTGGATTTCGTGTTAGCAAAATTTTCGTATCCGGGTCGAATACAACCAAATCCGTTTAGATATCTAGTTCCAAACTAGAATAATAAGATATGCTTGTGAAAAAGAGAATTTAAAATTAATTACATATTTTTTAAACAATTACATGTTGAAATTTATCTTCGGAACTAAACTGATGCATCAATGAAATATTTTTAAATAATTGAAACCGGTTACTCATTTCTTGTAATAATAATAATTTTGAATTAAAGTAGATTATGAAAAACTAAACAATTAACGATTAACATTATAGAAAAAACTCTCTTAAATTTTGCAGATTTGGATTATCAATCAAGATCATAGAAGATAATTTGCGCTATGAAATTAAGTCATGCAGCCAGTTAATCTACAAACGAAAAGGGAAACATAAAAAGTAAGTAAAAGAGAGTTATTTTTAATACGTTATGCCAGGATTCTGACGTTAATGAGCCTTTGATTAATTGAGATTACAGCTAATTAATATCATTTTTATTTTATTTATTGTATTTTATATCGAAATCACTTTCTATGTAGTTAGGTTTTTTTTTTTTTTTTTTTTTTTTTTTTTTTTTTTTTTTTTTTTCATTGGAACGATTTTTTATATTTATATCTTATTGTATGAAAAACTCTATTGGAAACGACTTACTAGCATTCCTTTTGTAACGAGAATATAGGCAAACAAGTTGAAAATTGCATCTCAAACGTAGCAGATGAGGTGCTGTCGTACTAATAATAATTAAGTTCTAAAAATATTCAAATCTTTCTGTAATATTATACACATCGGATATTGATAATAGCTGAAATCTTTTGTGTGTCCCTTTAAATACTATCTGTTCTCTATTATAAATGAAGTAATTTGTAGCAAATATCAGCAAACGTATATCATTCCTAAATCGTGAAATAATTTAATAATATCAAAATGCATTCCAAATGTGCTTTCCCCAATACCATTGTGTAATTGTGTACTTTTGTGTGGCCCTGTAAAATAATAACAAATATTCTTTGCATCATAGATTGTGCAGAATGTATTTTTTAATATATACTTTATAGATGCATTTCAATTCTACTGTGTTCGGAACAGTATAACATCATAAATATTCACTTGAAACTATTTTTTCCCATTGACCGTAATGTAACGGAATAACTTTCATTGTCCCTGTTATTAAACAATACATCCGATTTTCAAAAAATTTGAAATGACTTTTCAAAATTATGCAACGATTATATATTTTAAATTTTAAACGATTCGCTTGGGTGGTTTTTGCCCTGTTATATGCGGACAGACGGACGCACTGAAATACGACTATAGGGACTACATATTTATACAATTACGAAAGCACCTAAAAACAGTCTAGATAAATCGAACAGGCCTTGGGAATCCCTAATGAATGAATTTACCATTGTGTTTTCCTGTACGGAGAAATTTTAAAACAGTGAAGGCTGCGAGAAGTAAAATACAATAATAAACCTACCAGTCAATCGCTAAAATCAGATAATCAGGTGTTTCATACCAAAATATGACTTGGCAGACCGATTGCGTTTTAATATGCGAATCGAGTTTTAACTAATTTTGGAATTTCAGCCTGAACTCGATGAGATGATTGTTCGGGCTGCCGCTTCCCTGTCTATAACGAGAAAGTTAGAGAAATTAGAAAACATCCTAAGAGAAAATAAAATAGATGATGAACATAATAACATGTAAGGCAAAACTTCGGAAAAACAAACTAAGAAATTTTTCAGTTAGGAAACCTATGCTCTAAAGAAAATTCTTTCAGAAGAAAAAGGAGATTATTATTAATTCTTAAAACTATTCTTTAAGCATTTTATATAATTTTGGAAGATAAAGAAGATTAGTGTTAATTAATTCTTAAAACTATTTCCTCAGCACTACTTTATAATTTTGAGCTTATACCTTTTTTTAATTTTATTTGAGTTTTGTATTTATTATTTCTTCCCTATATTTTGAACATTTACTTGTAGTGCGTTACTTTTTATCTACATTTAAAAAGACAGGGAAAAAGTCTGATTGCCACTTCTCTATATGGAAATCATTTTTTACTACGAGTTCAACCGTTGCACACGATTCATTCAAATTCGGAAATCGTCATATAGACCGCAACTCTTTTTATCAATTTCCCAAGCCGTACTACCTCAAAACTAAAAGCAATTTCAGAAACGCGATAGCGTCCGGTACTCCGTGATATTCCACGAGCTGGTGCAAGTCGTATGCCCTTCTTTAATCTTCTTCACATTCTAAGAGCTAATCGAAAACTGGAACTGTTGGTTCGAGAAAGGCGAATAATGTGTTAGAAATAAAAAAGAGAATATATCGTCTGCTACCAATTTCCGCTTACCGTTGTTCGCGTCTTGATAGGAAATTGTCTTTGCAAAGCCAATCGCTTGCAGTGTAAAACAAGGAAATGAGAGAATTTTCTTTTTACGGAGATACAGGTGGCAACAAATTGGTGACATGAATTTCTGAGGAGAAGCTGCACACTTAAAAGATACAAGACGCAAATTTAATGGAATGAGAAAGGTGTAATTTGGAGGCTATAATAATTTCGACTCTCAGGAGGATTTTAAAGGAGTCGCAGAATTATCGTGAGAAATATCGAGAGTTTATTCTATGAATATGTTATTAATTCACGTTAAAATAACAATAAATATATTTTGTAAATTCACGTATGGTCTAAGAAATTATCAGGCAACGGTATTATAGAGATGGTTTACTAAAAAAAAAAAAAAAAAAAAAAAATCTAAAGATCTTCTTTGTAAAATAACCTCTTCATCATCCGAGCATAGAAACTAAGTGGTTAGTTTTGAGTCCAGTTTGTAAGTAAAATTATTTCGAAGAGACGACTAAGTTATGAGTGATAAAACTTGAATATCTAATGAAAATGAATAATGTTTAATAAGTAAAATCTCCTTCTCTTTTACAATACAATTCTAGCCAAGTAAATGATGGTAATCATACGAAACAGTAAATTACTATGTTTATTTGTTAGTGTTCTATAGAAATAAAATAATGAACTTACAAACATTATAAATAATCAGTAAACAAAAAGTAAAAAAAACACGAAAAATGCAAACAATCAGTTTTCAATTTCTGTTGTCAAAAAACGTAATGTAACACGTATATATATTTTACACATGTTTTGTCATAAATAAATAAATAAACAATAGCCCAAAAGCGTCGCCTTCTAATGTAATTCTTTTTATATAACGACCTTGAGAATTATAAAAAGGAGAATTTTGAATTGAGTTTCACAAGAGGAATTTTTATTTATTGACCTGATAAATATATAAAATAAACTCAAGGCCGTTACTAAATGAGGGATAGGTAGGCTGAACCCCTTCTAACTCTCATAATATTTTAATACAATAGTATATGTATATTACGTTAAAGATTTGAAAATATTTTATTGCAAGAACAAGCAGTCAAAATTATTGATATTTTCTACCATCAAAATCTATCCAATGCTCAAAACTAACCACATCTTCTAAAAAGAATTGAAAATTTTCTAAATTATATTAATTTAGGTACATGTTATTCTCAAAGATCTCCAAAATTTGAAGACATTTGTTTAAAATAACGGCATGTAAATAGCATTCTTCCTCTAAAAGATTTTCAAATTTTGAAAAGCTTAATTGCTTTCAATTTATAATGTTTACTTCAAATCCGTTAACTGGGCAGTATTTTACCTCTGTCTAAGTTTATACCTTATTAAAAGGGAAGAAAAAAGGAACAAAGATTAGAGCCACCGAAAACATTTAAAGCTCCGTCTGACTTCGCAGTCTGGTTTCCTGTTTTGTATATACTTCTTTTCAATGATGAATAGGGTAAACTAGTGGGAGCTCAGAGTAAACATATATTTACTCTGAGGGTGGGACATTCGCTCTCCCAGAAGATTACTTTTTGCTTAGTTTAGGTATGAGAATTTTCCACTTCCACCCGTCAATTCCGTAATAAACTAGTCAGATCTGGTAGTCCCAAAACTTTCTTCTATCTTATGCATGTTAATACTTCCTAAAAAATGCAGCATACCAGCGAGACCGGTTAGATTGTTTATACCAACACCTAGTCAGCAACAACTTTTGTTAACTTATAACTGAATCTGAAATTTGATGAAAACCCGTGCATTAGTTTTTGAAATAGAGCTATTGCAAAATCTTTTAAAAAATCTGCATAACAGCACCACATTTTGGGTGATGTACACCAAAAACTAATCAGGATCAATTTTTTATCAGGTACTAACTGAATCTAAAGTTTGGTGAAAATCCATGCATTAGTTCTTGAGATACAGCTATTGCGAAATCGTAAATAATGCAGTAATAGCGCCTCCTGTTGAGTGATATACACGTAAAAATAATCAGATCTAGTTTATATGAATATCTAACAGAAGGTAAAGTTTTATGAAATTCCATCATTATTCCGTTCTTGAGATAGAGCTGCGATTATCACGAATAATGCACCATGGTAATGCCACTTGTTGAGCGATTTGCACCAAAGCATAATCAGCAACATGTTATGTCAAGTACTAACTGAATCTAAAGTTTTATGAAAATTTATGCATTAATTCTTAAGATATGGCTATTGTAGAAATTGTAAATGGTGCAGCAAAGCAGCACCATCTTTTGAATGATATAAACATAAAACTAATCAGATCTAGTTCATATCGAGGTCTAACAGAACCTAAAGTTTTGGGAAATTCTGTGCATTAGTTATTGAGATAGAGTGCCCACAAAATTTTTGTCACATACAGATAGAGAGACAGACATTTTATAAAAACATGCTTTTCTGGTTCTCTGAACTCTGAAACGAGTAAATACGTTTGAAAACCTGATTTTGAAAATTTTCACGAATCCAATATTTCTTTCTTGTAAAGATAGAAGAAAGTTAAAAATGTCTGAATTCGACACAAGTTACCATGGAATGTGTATACATTCTAACATTTATTGAAAACTTACGTTTGCAATAAGAAACAAATTGGTCATCAATTTAGAAGTCTATTTTTCTTGGCAGGAAAATGATGTCTGTTTTGAAGGTTAAATGTTTTAAAAGAAATATTTGTAATTAGTATTCACTTAGGACGATTTTGAGAAAAGGTCGGCATATAAAAGTCTCTTTAATGGTAAGTGCAGATATAAAATCCTGTGTCAATAAAGTATGCATTTCAACCTGATGAAGTACCGATGTTATTTTTTCTCTCCGAAACGTCACTTAAAATTTTATAAGCCAGGGAGCATATAGGGCAAATCGAAATTTTGGATTAATGTCTTTTATTTGCATAAACATTTTATGAATAAAATTGAAAAAAAAAAGTTACTACTCAAAATTCTCTGGTGTGAATTTCTGATTAAAAAATTCATCTGATTTCAGGATCACAGTTTCCCGCTTGGAAAATGCTAATCATTACTTCTAGCTTTACAATGTCCTTTAAAATTAATTTTTACTTATTAAAAAAATGCTTAATCAATAATTTCATGACTCAAGGTAAAGAAGTTGGGGGTTTCACCAGTCCATTTCATTGAGAGTATTTAAAATTTTAAATCCAGTCTTATAAATGTTCATATTACGAAGGTTTCTTTATTTCTCGTTATGGTCTTTATATCTTTACTATACTTTTTGAATCTAGTCCTGAAAATTTCTCCAAATAAGTAGCAATTTCTGCTTTAAATTGCTTTTCATCTCGATATAAAACTACTATTTAAGCAGGTAGTTTCATTTATTTGCTGGAAAGATCTGAAGAAATTTTAGACAAATCTATTTTTACTAAAGCATTTAAATAAGAAAAAGTTCTTTTTTAAAAAAAAGTGCATTCACATAGGAATTTTATTGATGCAGAAATCGTATTCCCCATCCCATTTAGCGATGACGATATTTTTCTCTCCTAACCCCCATTAAAACTTTCGTTCATGCGTGTCTATCAGCCCTGGCTGGATATCTGAAGCACTGGAGATCAAAGCATTTATATCAAAAATCTGTTCTCCCTATTTACAGTCAAAATAGTGCCTTAAAAATCCGCTCGTTCTCCATTCAAACCGATATAGTTCTTCAGATTGAATACACAATTGTTGCTCAGCCACTAGAGATCTCCAGCGTAGCATATCAAACACAGCACCGCAAAAGCAATTGCTGCAAAAGTTATTCCCGAGGAGCAGAGAATCCTTTCCTTTAGAAAATCCAAAATCCCGCAGCCCAAACATCTATTTTCGCCCGCTGCCCAAATCTTGTCACGGTGATCGACTTTCCACAAAGAGATCGCGAGATGAAGTTATCGAGACGCTTATTTGTCATGCGAGCAGTGAAGGTCAGAGATCGCAATCTCGGGAGGCGGAATTTACGTAGGCTCCTCCTTCGTTATTCAAAGAGGCGGAGCGTAGATCTCCAGCATCGTGGATAAATTGATCTCGGCGCTCATCGCTCATGCAAGCATAATTAGGGAAATTATTCCAGACTAGCCAGATAACGTTATTTGTTCACGAAGCTAATTATCCTTTCCGTTCTTTTGATAGAGATTTTTTTTTAACGGCGTAAAAGCATGACAAGAGTGATGTAATAAACACGAGCAGCTTTGCCTTGAACTTGAGAGGATAAATTTGTTTATTTTAAGCTTCTTTTGGTCGAGAAATCGAATAGTTTAGCTGAAAATATGTAATTAATTATAAGAATAGCAAACGATAATTTATGTTAATTCGAGGGAGCACAAATATTTCCATATTGTTAGAGTTTTCAGGTGGATGATAACACGATAAAGAATATTTATTACTCCATGATCTGAAGCACCACTTTAGAAAATTTTTCTTCAGTGACGGAAAACAAAGAAACAAAGCACGTTTCTTTTAATTTAAACGGAGTATAATGTTTAGACGCAAAATTCAGTTTGTTCGGAAATCTGAACAAAATAGTGAAGATCTATGATTAAACGATGTGTTTTTAAAACCTATGTGCATAGCGCAGTTTAGTTATTTAACTCTTGAGGGCCTCGGGTTACACATTACACAATCATGATTTTCATATTAATAAACAACAGAATTTGTACAAAATGTATTATCTAGATTAAGAAAAACTGCTCATTTTATTTATTTCCAAAACCATATTTTACTTTATTTTATCTATGCACATTTAGTTTGTGAGAATTATATAAATTGAAAATATGCATTTTTTAAAGAATATTTAGCAGTCGGCAACAAACTGAAACACGTGATTCTTAAAAAAAAAAGAAAAAAAAAAGTTTGGTAATACTCCAGAATTTTAATCAATAATTCGCTAAGAAATTGTTATAATCATGTCTGATTTCAATAAATAAATATAGTCCAGTCATTATAGTAAGTTCACCTCGGAATTCGAGATACCAAGCTGTAAGTCTGTAAATACTTGTATATTGACACCCTAAAAGTTGTCTCAAAACCTACATATGGTAGGGTGTACGCAACTATTAAATTCCAAGGTCAAAGGTCACAAAAATCGGTTTTTTGCGCTTTTTTTGTAAATATCTCATTTCCTATAGGTTTTTTGCTATTTGTATTTATTATCAATATTGTAGAATACAAAATTCTCGACAAATTTTGTTTGAAAACATTTTTCATACGTCGAACCGTTTTCGAGATAGAGGGCGAAGAGCGCGCGGTCACAGCATCACTTCAGGTCAATTGGTGCCTCCGGTCGAAAACGCTCCATATATCATTTTTTTCCTAACCTATCCACTTTTTATTTAGCATTAATTTATTTAACAACACTTACCTGTCCATGTAATTGCAGAATTGTTAATGAAAATATAGAAATTTTATTTTAAGCTAATTAATATAATATTAATAACTTCTTACATGATGAAAAAAAAACAAATAAATTATGAATTAATCGTTTTATTAAAAAATATTATTCAATAGATTTATTTTTATTAAAAGTAAAAAAATGGAATAAAGGGTACAAAAACTATAATTTATGTTTTTAATCATCTTCTTCCTCTTCATCGTCGTCTTTCGGCTGCTGGTAAATTTCAAACTGGTCTTCATTATCGTCTTCAACGACATTTGTCTCAAGTTGTTCCATGATCTCGGGGTCAAAGGTTTCATCTTCGTTAATGTCGCTCTGATATGGTTCTGCATTGAGACAAGCTTGCCCATTACATTGGCCACAAGCTAAAGAGCATTGCAAGCCCACTTTCCTGCATCCGCATCGCGAACCACAACCACTCTTGCAGTTGCAGAAAATTGTATTTAGCAAAACTTCTGGAGCAGGTGGTAAAATTGTCATGATAGGCTCCAGAAAATCGCTTTGCATTGCCCAACCCCATACCTGGGGTTCCAAATCATGCCCTAACCAAGTTTGAACTTGATAATATACACGTTTGAAATGTTGATGAGAAGCTGCATTTGTTGGTGGAAGAATTGAAAGCTGCACAGGTTTATTAAGTTTTGTAGACTTGACGTAATGCATATAACGAAGATGATCGAGACTTTTCACAGATTTCGGAGCATTATAGACTGCCAATAAGATTTGAGTTCCACTCTCTAATAATCTCTGGGCCGAACTATTTTCTTCCTCAAATGCTGCAGCTAGTTCATCCAAATTCGTCAGTTTCTCAAAAACTTTTAAAAATGATTTTTTTCAATTTTAAAAAAGCGCAGAACTTGTGTCACAGCCACTTAATGCATGCAGAAATAAAATATGTGTTTTGGAGTGAGGATAATTATCAAAACTTTTAGTCGAGTATATCTCCGTTTTTACATTTCCTTTACCAACTTTTTTAAAGAAAATTTCTTGTTCGTAAGACAGTGTACGCCCAATTAAAATGACAAGTAAATAATATCTTGTCCTATTATAACTGCAGTTTTTTCAGACTTTCATTCTTCAATTGCAGTTTCAACAATAAGAACATCCGCATCATCTCTGGCTTGTTTAGTAGTAATATTTGCAGCTTGTAATTTTTCAGTTAAGGTATTAATGAGCATATCTTTCTTATTTCGATTTGATAAGAATTTTTCTTGAGTAACTGGTACAACCATTGTTTCAACTAAACAGACTTTATACGTTTTTGAAAGTGCAGCTGTTCTTCTCTGCTGCGCCATAGCTTTTACGTTCTTACTGTAGTCTGAATATATGTCAAATACAACAATTATTTTGGAACTGTAATGCCTTTTTAAATAATTAATGTATTTATCAAAAATAATAGATAAAGTATCTTCTCTGCTCCATACAACATGATGAAGAAGAAATCCGCCATCAATAATGAACGTCACAAGAAAAAGATAAAATATAATATAATAGTTAATAAAAATTGATAAATACTTATAATCATAGATTTATCGATAGTTTATCAACTATATATGGCGCGTTTTCGACTGGAGGCACCGTTTGACCTGAAGTGATGCTGTGACCGCGCGCTCTCCGCCCTCTATCTCGAAAACAGTTCGACGTATGAAAAATGTTTTCAAACAAAATTTGTAGAGAATTTTGTATTCTACAATATTGATAATAAATACAAATAGCAAAAAACCTATAGGAAATGAAATATTTACAAAAAAAAGAGCAAAAAACCGATTTTTGTGACCTTTGACCTTGGAATTTAATAGTTGCGTACACCCTACCATATGTAGGTTTTGAGACAACTTTTAGGGTGTCAATATACAAGTATTTACAAACTTACAGCTGGGTATCTTGAATTCCGAGATTCTTACCTAATTTAAGCTTAAATGACTGGACTATAAGCTGATTATCAGGTTACATTTATGTAGATTTATTCTGAAGGAGGTGAGTTCTAATTCAAAGTTAAAATAATTGTTCAATAATTATGTATAAATTGAGCCTACCTTGCGTGGCATCTTCTTTGAAGGATATTATTTTTCTTCTTTACTAAGACCACTTTGAATATTGCTGCAATAATAATAGATTATCATTTCATTATCAGTAGAACAAATAATATGTGCACTTCCGTTTTTGGAAAGATAGCTTCTTTAATTACATAAATTTTATGTAAACACAGCACATTATACGTTGATACAAAAACAAGAAGAAGAGTTTTAAATCTTATAGTTTAAAGTTTTTTTAAACAGAAATATTGTCGGAGCTCACAATTTTTGCTTCCGAAATAACAGTTTGAGAAAATGTCAATAGAAACCGCGAAGCAAAAGTTCTGAAGATAATAAAAAACAAGTTCGCAGTAAATGTGACGTCATATGGAATGTTTTTATAGAAATTATTTCCTTTACTGGAGAACACTTTTGTAGTGCTGCCATCTCGTGTCACTTTGGAAACAAATTCTTATGAAGAAAGACTTTTTTCTAATATATTCATTGTTTATTTTTCCTATATTACGGGAAAACTATAAAGTTGACGTAAGTTTATTGTAAGATTGTTTTTGACAACATTAGAATATTTGGATAGTTTTCTTCATTCTTTTCAAGTATCGGATTTTTTCGGATTTTTTTCTAATTTTATTTGAAACTATGTTGCAAGCATAGGCTTGCATAAGTAAACCTATGCTTATCTTAGGATCCGTCCAGGGGTGTTTACTTAGTATGTAATAATGGTAAGAAGCCTACTGAATATCAGTAATCTCAATTATCCGGAACATTACTTTTCGGACTCTCGAAATATTTGTTCTTGTAAAAGATGCATAAGAATTTTCGATTTTTTATAAATTTTATTTTAAGTAGTGGCTGTAAAAAAATAAACAAACAAATAAATAAATAAATAAATAATAAAATAAAATATAAATTTTGCATAAAGGATGAAATTGATCGGATAAATAGTTGTCGAGATATTAATAATCTTACTTTCCACACTCTTCGATTTTTCATGACTGTATTTCATTCAAATTTCGATTTAAGTACACTAGTGTCCAAAAGTTAAGCATAATTCGTAACATGCTAAAAACGTCGAGTAAATATTCGTAAAATTATTTAAAATTACTTGTGGAGATTAATTGGTTGAAGAAGAATGATTGGGTACATGCAAAACTTTTCAGTCGACTACGTCATGCGCGAAATACTTGCACATGACGGAACACTTATAAACTGATTCACGTGGTGTAGGCAGTTCAGACGAATTTTGTACAACTGATGTGTCAAGAAACATTGTTATGATCAAACAAGATTAATGATGGTACAAAGACGCCAACTGGACATGTTTGCGAAAGGAAGAATTGTTGAAATGCTGGAATCCGGACGTTCACAAACCGAAGAGTCTCGAATTCTGAACGTGGAGCAGTCTGTGATCTCAAGACTGTGGAAGAGGTTTCAATATACGGGAAATGTTACTAGACGATCAGTTCCAGGTCGACCAAAAGTCACAACCCTTCGCCAAGACCGATATCTGGCAATAAGTGCGCGATGTCAGAGGTCCAGTACAGACAGAGAACTGGGTTCGGCACTCACAGTTGCCACAGGAACATGAATTTTGAAACAGACTGTTTACAGGAAATTCAATCATGCTGGCCTGTATGACAGAAGACTAGCAGTTTGCATTCCTCTCACGTCTGCGCATAAACGCGCTCCGGCCTTTGACGGTTAAAGCACTTCCATTCATAAAATACTAAAATGATTGAATGACACCGGAATTTAAAAGCAAATTTATTTCATAATATATAATTGTTTTTTTTTTTTTTACGTTCTTTGTAAAATTAAAATTTTCATTTAAAAATTCCGGTGTCAGTATGGCATTTCGCAATTCAAATTAAGTGGTATCCTGGGCGCGTATACGCGCTTATAACCACGAAAGGATTAAACTAGAGTTTGAAACATCAACATTGGAATGAGGGAGAGTGGGCCAATCTGATGTTCAGTGACGAGTCCCGATTAGTCTGAGTTGTGATTCTCGTCGGGTAACAATATAGAGAGAACGTGGAACACGTTTTGAACCAAGAAACATAATGGAAAGACACCTTTTTCCATCAGGGGAGGAACGGTATGGACAGGCATCAGGATGGATGGCCGCACAGAGCTCCATATCTTTGACACGGGGTCTGTGAATAGTAAAATATACAGAGACGAAGTTCTTGAGCTTCATGTTCGCTTGTTTCGAGGTGCTGTCGGTTCTGACTTCATATTCATGGATGATAATGCGCCTTGTCACCATGCCTCCTTGAAACGGAAAACATCCAGCGCATGTCGTGGCCTGTGAACTCTCTGGATTTAAATACTATCGAGCATGTATGTGATATGCTCTGGAGACAACTTGCAGCCCTTTTGCGTCCACCACGCTCCGTTCCAGAACTGAAAAGAGCTCTCAAAGAAGCTTGTAACTTTTTGAGCCACAACTCATTCATAATTTCATAGCAGGTATGGGAAATCGCTGTGGAGCGTGCCTGGCTGTCAGAGGTGACCACACATCTTATTAAACTGCAGCATCACTATTTTATTTAATGTTTTCTTTCATTTTTCCTTAAAAGTGTGAACCTTTAATATGCTCAGTTTTCTTTCAAACTGCTCATTTGGATAATGAAAGTAAATATTATCGTTCTTTTGAATTGTTTCCTTACTTTATAACCGTTTTACACTCGCATATCAAGTTTCACCACATTCCGATTTACATTTCTTTCATTACTTACTTAATTACCAATTATGCTTAACTTTTGGACACCAGTGTATATATTTTAATTTTAAATGAGGCACATTTGATTCGAACCAGAAAGCTTTATCGTAAAGTTATTTAAATGAAAGTTATAATGAACAGGTATTCAGCAGTTCACTCTTTAGTCATCCTGTTTCTATAATTTATTGCATTTGATTCGAGCCAGAAATGATTTCATAAAGTTATTTAAGTGAAAGCTAAAGTGACGAGATGTTCAGGTATTCACTCTCTAAATCGACCTGTTTCTATAATTTATTGCATTTGATTCAAACCTTTTTTTTTTTTTTCTTTTCATAAAGTTATTTAAATGTAAGCCACAATGAACTCTAGCTGTTCAATCTGATGTTCAGCTGTTCAATCTCTAATCGACCTGTTTCTGTAATTTATTGCATTTGATTCGAACCAAAATTTTTTTCGTAAAATTATTTAAACGAAAGCTAGAATAAACAAGTGTTGGGCTGTTCACTCTCTAATCGACTCATTCTATAATTTATTGCTTTCGATTCGACATAGAATTTTTTTTCCATAAAATTATTTAATTGAATACAACAATGAGCAGATGTTCAGCCATTCACTGTCTAATCGACCTGTTTCTATAGTTTATTGCATTTGATTCGAACCAGAAATTTTTTTCATAAAGTTATTTAAATTAAAGCTGTGTGAACAAGTGTTCAGCTGTTCCGTCTCTAATCGACCTGTTCTATTTATTGCATTCGATTCGAACCAGAATTTTTTTCATAAAGTTATTTAGTTGGATGCTACAATGAATAGGTGTTGCGTTGTTCACTCTGTATTCGACTTGTTTCTATAATTTATTGCATTTAATTCAATAAATAAATAAATAAATAAATAAATAAATAAATAAATAAGAATTTTAAAAAATCATAATTTTTCTTTTTTAAACGAAAGCCACCATGATCAGGCGTTCAGCTGTTCATTCTCTAATTGACGTCTTTATATTGTTTATGGGTTTTAATTCGAACCAGAAAATTTTCCCATAAAGTTATGTAAATTAAATCACAGTGAACAACAGGTGTTGAGCTATTCACTCTCTAATCGACATGTTTCTATTGCATTCGATTTTATTTTTATAATTTATTGCATTTGATTCGAACCAGAATTTTTTTTTCATAAAGTTATTTAAAGTCAAAAAGTTAAAAGTCAAAAGTTAAAGTCAAAAGTCAAAAAAGTTATTTAAAGGTTTTTTTTTTTAAATCGAATGAGCAGTTTCTTATGACAGTCGCGAAAAACTTCCCACCAGTAAATTTGATTAGAAAATTTCGTCTTATTTAAGCGGCTTATTATTGATTTATAGTAATGCGAATACAGTAAATTTTTTTATTTCTTTTTACTGGTGTCAGTTTGGGTAGCTATTATAGTCATTTTCATTGACAATGACAGGAGGTTTTTTTAGGTTGTTACAATATGCCGGAAATTCAAGGTCTAACTATCATCACAGTAAAGTATTTATCATTATGACTGAAATTTTGCATCAATAAGGCACTTAAATATCCAGAAATTTTCTATTTAAATTTACTGGTGGATGTTTCTGTTGGCGGTAATCAATCGCTGTGAATGCGGTTAGAATTGAAGCTTCACTATTTAAGGATATGCCAGTTCCCTTTTTATTAATAGTTCCATGGCTTCAGCGCCTCCAGTGACGTTTTCCCTTTTAAAAATATACTTTAGCATAGAATTTGAACATGTAGTTAAGGAGCTATTTCATTCACGTGGAAATATCTAATTGCTAATCTTAATTATATGGAAAAAAAAAATAAGATATCTCATTTAAATTTCAATATTTTTAAATACACATTTTTAATTTTAATTTTTATTTTTAATGAATAGATCGATCGCTATAAAAGCCATTTTTTGCTTATAAGTTTTTTTTTTTTATGCGGATAATTTTATTTTCAAAATCGGTTTCAAAAGTAAAAGTACCCTGATCGCATCAAAACAACTTATACTTCAATTAAAATCGTATATGCTCGTGTATAAGTCGAGAAAATTTCTGTCAATTTTGGGCAAGCAAATTGGACGGCGGGGGAGGGGAGAGGTCTACACGAGTCAATTAAAAACTTCAAATATCGCAAGATTCTGACTTTTTATGCGTATGTATAATAATATTATAATAAATAAAACATATAAATAGTGATAAGTTATTATTAAAAAATTCTTTTAATGATTTACTTTTATTTTACTTACTACTTTTTTTATACTGGCAAGTGACATTTTTGGTTTGATTTGGGCAAAATTAAAGTAAAAAGTTACGAAGTCGACTTATATACGAGTATGTACAGTAAATCCAAATTATTAATTTATAATTATTAAATTCTTGCATAGACGGTAGCACCAATAAATTTAATTTTAAAATAAGAATAAAAGGAAGTTATTTATTTAAATCAAATTAAAAAGTTCAAATCAAATTATTTAAATAAAAACTAAAATTCTTAATTTTTTGAAAATCCGAAATAATAATAATAATAATAATAAATAAAAAAAAAAAATAGAGAAGATTAATTATAAAATTTTAATTTATAAAAAGAAAAATTTTTTAAACTAAATTTAAAATGCTAAATCGTTAATAAATCGGAGAAGTTTTTAAATTGGAAAGAAAATTGAATTTAAATAACTCTTATGGATATCAGATTAACGAAAACTATTAATATAAACCCTTAAATAAGCCCAAAATGCGAAATTTCTTCTTATAAAATCCATCTTAGTCTGAAAATTTCGCGCTCCAGCAATGAGGATCTAACTATGAACCTTTTATTTATTAGCGATATGCTTTACCTCTAAGCCATGATGTCTTAATGCAAAACGTTGAAATTAAAGTTCTCTTTTGAAATTTAAATCGCAAAAAATAAATGGATGACATTGAAAAAATTAATTTAACTAAAATAATTGACTTTTTCAAAATTTTATGATTTGTCGGGTGATTGTCGTGTGATCAACTGTAAGTATATAAAATTCGAAGTATTTTGACCTATACAGTTTTTGTGAATGGACTCTGTGACGGACAGACAGATAAAGTACAGGGACAAATACCGTTTTTTCAGATGAACGAAACCCTAAAAACGGTCTTTATTAGAAATTGATAACGTTAGCGAATGATAAAAAAAAAAAATCATTTAAAATTTTTAAAATACAAAACGATTTCCTAAAAATGTCTTCCATAGATTAACATTATAATTATTGTATATCATCCGTGATTTTTTACGCAAACATATTAAAAATGCTATTGTCTAAAGTGATCTGAATTATTCATATTATTTCAAATTTTAACCCACTTTAAAATAATAATCATGTTATCATAACCTAATAACCAACTTTGCTGAGGATAGTAAGGTCAAACATAAAATGAGGATTGAAATGACATAGAAATTTATGAGAATTGACACAGTATTTTAAGCTCTTATAGAAAAGTAAGTTGATGTCAGTTCTCTAGATAATTAAAAGAAATTATTTGTCTGACCTTACATTCAGACACATTGAAAACATTTAGATATATTATTGTCCGCTATGCGTAGAATTTTATGCAGTTAACTTAGACTTAGGTGTAAATTTATGGAGCCTGGCCTTTTTTTCTATTTCTGTGAAAGCTCTAACTACTAAAAGTTCTAATCCATTTTCCGCAACGATTTTACAAAACTACATTTCGAATGTATTTTGAGCCTATTAAAATAAATAAATAAAACTGAAAAACTATCTCCGGTATTATCATTTATTTATACAACCTATAAAGTAATCCGATTTTCTTCGACAAAACAAATAGTAAATATTCTCGAGGATTTAAAATAACTTTTATAGAAATTACACTTTTCTCTACAAAATGCACTTTTTATTATTTTGTTTTTTTTTCCCTTTGGTTAAATCCATTTTCTATAAAACCTTGTTCTTAGCAAAAACATGAAAATCATTTTTATGAAATATGAAAGATTTACAGGTTATTTTACTTATTTTAAGCTCTTATAAAAAACTGCATTGCGGATACTTTTTACATTATTTCCAAATATAAAAATTCTCTAAAAAAAAAGAATTAAAATATTTTAATGCAGAGGTCCAGCGATTATTCTACTTTTTATTTAAAAGTCTTTAATTTTTTCCTTGATTATTGTTTTAATCTTCACACATTTCTTTGAATTTTTAAAGAAATAAAAAAAAAGAAAAGGATTTGATAAGTGTGGTTATTTTTCTAATGCATTTTTTCCTCTCCAAAATAAATATTTGAAACTTCCATGTAAGCGAATTAATTGTTTCTTTTTTGTTGTTTTTTGTTTTTACCTTTCATTTTTTTTACGGACAGCTTAAACAATATTTTTTATACCTTCGTCCAAGATAATCCTTTGTCTTTTGATTCTGCAACTGAAATTAGCACAGCTGCAGACAAAATAGAAAGCGAGATGTATAATGGAAATAATGCGCTTTATGCATTAGCGGGTCCTCATCCAGAGCTGATCTAATCAAGGCCAAGGGAGGAGGCCTCCAAACGATGACGTCACCTTTAGTGGTCCTAATTCAATGAACTTTTCTTGCTGCATCACATTTCCTGTCATACGGGAGTGGAAAAAAAAGTATTAAAAGGTTTTTCTCCTCTTGTTCTTTTGCCAGCATTCCTTTCTCTCTATATTCCCAAGTTTATAATTAAAATATCTGGAACACATTATCTCCCGGTTATTATCTGTTGCAAGAGGCGAATCAGATTTTGAGAGGCACGTGACAAATTGATTCAAAACATATTCATCACCATGTGTTCGAACTTAATTGGAATTTCGATAGATATCTGTATCCCATTTCGGTGAGCACAGGAATCAGATGGAAATTAAATTTCGGAGATTGGGGGAATTCGAATTTAATTTTATTTCTCAACACATTTTATGCTTATTTGGTAGTTATTTTTATGTCTCACTTTTCAAAACAAAGTTTGTTTAGCAAACGATTTTGATGTTTTAAAGCCAGATAAAGAAAAGAAGATGGTGGAGCACAAAGTTAATAAAACATTTTTAACACGTTATTTTCTAACGCATTTTACTAGTTGAGCTTAAAAGTTTCGATGATTTATATTGATTCGAATGACAGACTACAAAGTAATGATAATTTATTGTGAATTTATTTTTAAATTTTAACGCGCGATCATAGTTTGACTGTTAAATTACAAAGAGAATTTTTTAAGTTGTATTTTGTTGAAGATCCTTTAAAAGAAAAAAAAAGTTTTTTGCAGACGATTATATTATGCGGAAGAAAAGGGCAGATTAAAACATTTTAAGTTTATTATTTACTAACTTTTTTACAGGTTAAATCTAAAAGTTTTATTGATTTGTATTGACTCAAGGAAGAAGAATACAATGGACTAAATTTTGAATTGCAAAGAAAGATCAAAATTTAACTTCAAAAACCTTTCATACATTTATGATATATGACTACCTGTTTGTGCTTTGTTGAAAGATATTTTTAACTGCAAATATTTTACCGACATTTTCTTCATTTAAGGGAGTATTCGAAAAAATATTATTCACCCTGAGCAGCTCGAAATTTTCAGATACATTTTCGGGCTCATTTTTAAAAGTAAAAACCAGAAACTTGCTAAGGTGATTTCTGAAGAAATGATGTATAAGAGGCCGTGTGATTTTGTTTTATGCTCAATTAAACCGAAATTGATTTATAAACAATTATTTTCTCAGTATGACCATTTTTTCCGTTCCTAGATTTTCTGCATCGGGAAATTCGGTTCAAAATGCCAACTTTGACAGTTTTTTTGCAATATTTTCTGCATTTATTAAAATATAGACAAGCATGACACATTATTTATGGTTAGTATTAGATTTGATAAGAAAATTTGCCTATTTGATGCGTTTCAGATAAAAAATAAATTTTATAATAAATCAGAAAATACGCAGTTTGAATTGGAATACACCCTTAAAGCGAAGAAAAGCATTTGAAAAAAAGAGAGGAATACCAAACACAAAGTTTTTTGCGTAACATTTTGTAACTTATCAGTCTATTTTTAAAAAATTCAGGGACTTTTATTGACTGGAATGAAGAAAATAATGAGAATTTAGTTTACTTTCTAACTTCAAAACGAGATCAAAATATAAGCATTACGCACTAAGGTGATATGGGATAGCAATATGCAAATATATAGATGGTAGTAGTATCGCTTACAAATTGTATAAATGATAGTGCCTGGACAGAACTTTCATTTGTGTTAAAATGCTTCATGTGAGAAGGTTGATTATGACCACATGCCGGAAATTAATGGATTTCGAACGCAGTATGCTAGTTGGAGCTAGATGCATGGGACATTCCATTTCGGAAATCGTTATAAAATTCAACATTCCGAGATCTAAAATGCGAAGAGTGTGCCGAGAATACCCAAATTCAGGCACAATCTCCCATCATGGACAACGCATTAGTTGACCGACGGCACTTGATGACCACGACCAACGACGTCTATGTAGAATTGTCAGTGTAAACAGACAACGCAACACTGCGTGAAATAACCACAAAAATGAATGTGGGACATCCGATGGGCGTGTTCGATAGAACAGTCCGACGAAATTTGACTTTAATGGACTATAGTAAGCAGAAGATCGACTCGAGTGCCATAATTAACAGCACGGCATCGCCAATAGCGGCACTCCTGGGCTTGTGACCATATCAGTTGAACCGTAAACGATTGGAAAGAAGTGGCTTGATCCAGATGAGTCACGATTTCAATTGATAAGAGTTGATGGAAAGATACGAGTGTGGCGCAGACCCAATGAAGCCATGGACCCAAATCGTCAACAAGGCATTGTGCAAGCTGGTGAAGGCTCCATATTGGTGCGGGCTGTGTTTATATGCGAATAAATTGCGTCCGCTGGTCAAACTGAACCTATCGTTAGCTGGAAATGATTGTGTTCAGCTACTGGGAGACCGCTTGCAACCATGCATAGACTTCATGTAACCAAACAACGATAGAATTTTCCAGGCTGACAATGCACATATTTCACCGGGCCATAATTGTTCGCGACTGGTTTGAAGAACATTCTGGAAAATTCCAGCGAATGATTTGGCTTCCACGATCACCTGAAATGAATACCATCGAACATTTATGGGTGATAATTGCGAGATCAGTTCATGCACAAAGTCCTCTACCGGTAACACTTTCGGAATTATGGAGTCTATAGAGGTTGCATGGCTCAATATTTCTCCTGAGGCCTTCCAATGACTTGTGGAGTCCATGGCAAGTAGTGTTGCTCCATTTCGCTGGGCAAATGGTAAACCGACTCGCTATTAACAGGATATCCTATGTCTTTTGTCACCTCAGCATATTTTAGAAACCTTTTTATTTATGCCTTAGATTCTGTGAGTACATTTAAACATCTTAATTAAGGCATTTCAGCCCAAAAAATTAAATAATTTATAAAAAAAGTAGTAACATGTTACAAATTCACTTAGAAAAAATAATTAAATGGAATAAATACTAAGTTTTGAGATGTTAGCTTAATAATTTTTTTTTCATTCACCGCTATAGGCTTAAAAAATAAGGTTATGCCCACCCGTACCCTCCACCTTAAAAAAAATAGTGGTCATATGTCTTTTTAGATATTGATATAAAACAGAAATAATTATTATACTAGTAAAGAAGAGTTTGCTTTAAGTGCAGAATCTAAATCTTTGTCTAATATTTAGTCATTTTTTGTGTGATATTATAGTTATACAGTTTTGTTGCAAAAGTGAGTTACAGAGTGTCACCGAATCATGCGTTCAGCTTTAAGAGCTAAATGCTATATCATATGACATTGTGAAAGTTTAGTACCGAAAGTTCAAAAACAAGGATTATGACCTTCAAAAAGCAGAGCGCTCTAGCCGGCCCACTGATGTTGAAGAGGTCCGCCTGCGAGGACTTGTGGAAGAAGATCAGCATTCAACCACTCGAGAGCTACTCTATGTCTAAAAAAATCGGTTTTCGAAGGTCAAACACCTTCTTTTCATTATTCCTCCTTTGGTTACACTCCTCGGCCCTTACCTTAAGTTAGTAACTATGGTAACGAAGAGAAAATGAAAAAAGGACATTTTCCCTTGAAAAGCCAATTTTTTCTACACTGCAAAATAAATAAATAAATAAATAATAAAAAAAATGTTGATTTTACAGTATAATACTGGCAGCTGGGGCGCCAGTATTATATTGTATACTGTCTAATAAATGTAAACAGTATATTACTCTTAACTGTACATTACTTGATAATTTTACGGTTTATTACTATTAATTTTACGGTTTTAAATTGGCGCTCCAACTGTTAGTATTATACTGTATAATCAACAACTTCTTTTTGCAGAGTACAGGAAGTATAGCTAAGGAGTTAAGGAATTTAATGACATGTCCATTATGTCGTGCTATGCATTGCATAAACTTGATGTACAAGTTCAATCGCCGGATGCCGGATGCTTCAAGAGCTGACTTAAGCAGACAAGGACAGGCGTGTTTAGGCCTGCACAAATCTGTCCGAATATCAACGCAAGAAGAAATTTATAGACCTGATCGTCACATGTTACGAAAAGTGGATTTACTTCAACCACACAACTTTTGACACAACCCGCAATAAAACCCCGACATCGCTCCGTCAGACTTCTATATTTTTTCACATCTCCAGCTACATTTTGCTGGTAAAGGACGTCCGAAATAAAGTTGATCTGTTTTTGGCCTCACGGCTTCCAAGTTTCTGGGCCGAAAGCTTTAAAAAATCATAGATTTAATAGAAATCATAGTTAGAAAATCATAGATTTGTGTGGTGATTACTACCCCCAATAAAAGTACTGTTTTTATGCTGTTTTTTTTTTTTTTTTTTTTTTTTTTTTTTTTTTTTTTTTCTAACTTAAAATATTTTTTTGGCGGAAAACATTCGTTACAACCTAATACTGTCCTATGATATATTGGTTTTGTATAAACTGGTAAAATTTTATATTTTATCCTCCTCAGTCCTGAGACAAATTTTACGTGGCACTACAAAAACCGGTTTAAAATTGATATAAAACATCTCTAAAGATGTTTCAGTCTATAAATCGATGCTTCTAACATGCACACATCTATTTAAAAAGTCTAGATGTAACAATTCTAGAAGCATTTAAATTCATTTAAATGGTGTTTTTTTTTTATAGTGTTGCCTAAAGGCGATATCAGGACTGAGCAGGTTAATTTGCTTTAATCCACAGAATGTTTTCGCAATGTACGGGGCAAAATCTTCGCCCAAATTACAATATTAAATTCATATTAAATATTAATACATTTAGCTTAGTGATACTAATCTATGGTTTACCAAACTTTTTCATACGCTAATAACAAAGGCTGGTCTCAGCAATTGCCTAAGAAATTGTTTTTAAGATTGTGTGATAGGTAGTTTAAATAGTGTATTGCCAAAGTTAAGTGGAGAATGGACGAATTTAAATGTTAACGATGAAATTTCTTATGATTGCATACAAAGATCTTAAATGATCATACTTGTTAATCAGGAATAAAATATTTTTTGTATATTTATACCACTAATTATAATAGACCCCATTTTTCCCCGTAGCATTTACAGTTTACATTTAAAAAACTTTTAATATTTATAAAAAAAATAAAAATAAAAATAAAAAATAAACTTAAATTTTTGGCTACATACAATTGTTGAATGATCAGGGTCTGCATTGCCTAACCCTGTTTTCTTTACCCTGGGTTCCAAGCTGCTCCGGGCAAGTGATCGACCTAACGCGCGAACCTCGTTGTTCAATTTGTAAGCTAGATTGGTAATCACTTTATTGACCACGAAAGGATGTACCTTGTCCAGCCGGAAATTGAAATCCCGACCTGCAGCGTGACAGTCAGATGTGCTGACCACTGCGCCACTGGGTATATTTTTTCCTGTACATTTTTGCTAATTCCTCGAACTTCATTAAAAATACGATAGACAATTTATTAATATAAAGGTAATTCACAAATAAAATATAAAACATTCATAAAGTAGTTATAATCGTATGTATATTACTTTTTAAATAGACTTCTTAAAAAAAAAAAAAATAACTACTGAAATATGCAAAAATATTTGTTTTATGATATAACATACTATTTCCTGGAAAATATGGAATTTGAATTGGAATAACATGTTGTCAGTTTTCCTTAATAGAAATAACAAGTTGGAAATTGCACGTGAACGTAGCAAGTGAGGTGCGTTCGTACGATAACGAAGTTATAAAAATATTCAGATCTTGCTGATATAGTAGAGCGTAATTCGGATATAGTATAGTAGTCGAAATTTTTGTGTTTCTGTAAATATGCAGGAAGTAATTTTTATTACACCTCAGCAACGTATATCTTATTCATAAAATGTGAAATAGTTGAATATAATTAAAACACGCCCCAAACAATGTTTCCCCGTATAGCATTATGTAGGGGAATACTTTTGTGTGGCCCTGTAATTTAATAATAAAAATTATTTGCATCTCAGATTGTACGGAATGCATATTTTAGTATATATTTCATAGATTCATGAAAATTCTATTATATTCGAATGAGTGTAACATCATTAAAATGCATTCGAAAATTTTCCCCATTGACCGTAATGTAATGGAATACTTTTGACTGTCCCTGTAAATGATCTATGCATCCGACTTTCATAACATTTGAAATGACTCGACAAAATTACTTAATAATTATATGTTTTAAATTTCAAACGATTAAAATGCATTTGAAACTTTTTTCCCCATTGACCGTAATGTAACGGAATCCTTTTGATTGTCCCTGTAACTGATCTATCCATCCGATTTTCATAAAATTTGAAATGACTCGACAAAATTATGTTATAATTACGTATTTTAGTTTTCAAACGATTCGGTTGGGTAGTTTTTGCGTTGTTATATGCAAACAGACAGACGGACAGACGGACAGACTGACAGACGGACGGACTGAGCGACAACAATAGGTGCTACGTATTTACATAATTACGAACTCACCTAAAAACTCAAGTATTATCAAGTAAACGTATTGTTGAATGTGGTATGATATATTGCAGAGTATTTGTGTTATTATGAATAAATTCACCTTTAAGTAATTTAAGTAATTTAAAGTATCAAGTATAATATAAATTAAAACACACATATACACACCAATAACGCCAGCATGCAAATTATAAAGGTACATACAAATATTATACGGACATACATACAATAAATACATTAAATCCAACTGGAGTGAAAAATTAGCCAGAGCCAAAAAAAAGCAACAACCTGAAATTCTCTTGTCCCGGGTTCGATTCCTGGCTCTGGCTAATTTTTTTTTTATTATTCCAGTTGGGTTTAATGTATTTATTGTATGTTTGTCTGTATAATATTTGTAAATACAAATACATACCCTTGACATTCGCGAGGTTTAAGTACGCAAAAGCATTCGCGAATTTCAAAATCGCGAATATTGATACTATTTCCCCGTACACGTAAGGAGGTTAAATTCATTTTGTTAACTGGAAAAGAACAGTGAAATTTAAAAATATATATTTATTAAGCATGATATATTAAAAGTACATGCTTTAAATAAATTTGAATAGTTATAAGCATAATGTAAAAAAAAAAAAAAAAATATTTGGTAGTTTATAATGAAAAAAATTTAATGATGTGCGATTGTTTGTCAGAACGGATCTTATGTTTATGAATTTCCTCATAAGAAAAAGTTGCGCCCTCGATTTCTATTTAATTTTAAAACTCCTCACCAGTGAAAAATCGCATTCTATTGTTTTTTCAACAAGTTGTTGATGATGCTATAAAAGTTTCCCGACAATTTTTGCAGAAAATACAAATTACTGATCTATATTTTCCCTCAACACAAGGGCTGAAGTTCTCACAACTTACTGCATACAGTAATACAATAGGCTATTATAGTACATAAAAAAAGGTCCAGTGTCACATAGTTCACAGAAATGGTAAAAAAAAAAAAAAAAAAAAAAAAAAGTGAGTTTACTATGTAAAAAAATATATTTTATAAAACAAAATTCGCGAATAACCAAGTTCAGTGTTCGCGAATGTTGAAATGTTCCACATTTTTATTTCGCGAATAACCAAAACTCGCGAATGTTTAGGGATTGCTGTATAATATAAGTTTTTAAAACTAATCATAGTAGTTAAATGTCGTAATATAACTGAATTTATGCTATAATTATTTCTATTCAGCACATTTGTCGCGGAACTACACATTTCTCTCTCTCTTATTCAGCTGAAATCAAAATATCTGACAGAGAAAGTGAAATGCAAGAGAGTTTGTCGCTGAAGAACTAACAGACAACGTTCATTAATACAAACTCCTTCAGAAAATGCCCAAACCGGGAAACGAAAGCTTCCCCCTGTAATCTTTCTTCGGAGTTTTCTCTTTTAATGTCCCGGATTCCCCCTTGGGGGTCTTCCAAATTCTTCAGGTGTACCTAATGAGCTCCATTCCTTTTATATAGTCATTCGGAGATGATTTTCTATCTGTTCGTAATGGGATTCCCAAATCTTCAAGTAGCTGTTGTAATGAACAATAATCATTGCCTTCTTCAAGCTCATATAAGAAGTACGTGATTTTGTATTTTTACGAGGATACTTGTGTTTCTTTTATGAAACTTTAATATCAGATAACAGTGTGATTAACTACCGCGTATAGATAAAAGAAAAGAAAAAAAAAGCACGTAAAAGCTTTTCAACAATAAATTCGGTAAATGTCGAAACAAAACCGTTATCTTTGAAATTTGCAAAATTTATAAACATTTTTAAAATACGATAAGATTCAATAATAAAGTAACATGGAATTTAACAGTTAAACGCACATGTAGCATATAATGCATCTGTGTTGTTTAAAAAGGAAAGGAAGAATTTGCAAATTCCATATTTGCAAAACAAAATATCTCAGTATACCTGAGGGGTTTTATGAGATTTCATTTTTTAAAATTAATTCTTTAGTTTGTTTTGTCTTTACAGAAAAAAAATATGTATGTATAAAGCGAGTCAACTAACCAAATAATATTGTAATTTTTCAGATTTATCGTTTTTACATATTAAGCGTATGACATTACATAAAATCCTTTCAAAATACCAAAAAATAAAAACATAAATCTAATAAAAGAAAGATATTTTAGCCATATGCAAACATAATAATAAATATCTGGAGTTAACGAATGTCGTTTAGAAAGAATTATAATATATTATTGATATCCTTAATCCATGAAGCAAGATATTAAATATATTTATAGACAAGGGACTAAGTATAGACAAGAACATAGTCATAACTAATTAAAATTATTAAAAAAATAAGAAAGAAAAAAAATCATACGTCAAGCATAGATATTGAAGAATTTTCCAGTACATTCAAAATAATGTAACAAAACTGCACGGTTTAAAAAAATTAAAATATTACGTCTCATTTCACCATACGGAAATCTATAACGCATTTCAAAACCAAATTTCAGCTGTTCCCATCTACAATCGGAAATTTATCTGATTTTTTTTTTTTTTTTTTTTTTTTTTTTTTTATCAGCCCTGTATATGATACAGAGATTTGTATCTATTAACAACATGCATTCCAAAATTTAGTTCATATAAGAGATACAAATACTTCAGTTGAAAATTCCCCTCCAGCGATTTCCTCTAATAAGGATAATGGCTTGTGATTACTTTTGTGCATCCCTATATATGAAGGATAAAATTTATACAGAAAAAACAATATGAAAAAAAAATTAAATTTAAAAACGTATACCGAATTTTAAAACGCACTCTCCAGCAATTGTTACACAAAATAAAATAATATTGTATTTTTTCAGATTTTTCGCTTTTAGATACTAAGCGTATGGCATTACATGAAATCATTTCAAAATACAAAAAATAAAAACATAAATCTAATAAAAGGTATTTTATCAATAAGTAAACATAATAACAAATATCTGGATTTAACAAGTCTTGTTCAGAAAGAGTTACAATATCATATTCACATCATTAACTCGCGAAGCAAGATAGGAAATATATTTATAGACAAGAGCAGATTCATAACTAATTAAAATTAGTTAAAAACAAGAAATAAAAAGTTATGCGTCAAACGCAGATTATGAAGCACTTTCCAACACATCCAGACTAATGTATAACAAGACTACCGTTAGAAAAATTCCATTTCACCATATGAAGATGTATAATGCATTTCAAAACCAAATTTCAGCTGTTCCCATCTACAATCGGAAAAATTTCCGAATATTTTAGCAGCCCTGTATTTGATATAGAGATTTGTATCTATAACAACATGCATTCCAAAATTTAGTTTATTTAAGAGGTACACATATTTCAGTTTAAAATTCTCTTTCAATAATTTTCCCTAATAAGGAGAATGGTATGTGAATACTTTTGTACAGCCCTGTATATGAGGTATAGAATTTATATATAAAGAGTAACATGCAAAAAACTAATTACATTTAAAAGTGCATACCGAATTTTAAAACATACTCTCCAGCAATTATTACTACAGCTGATTTCTTTTATTTGTCCCTGGTAAATTTATTAAAAAGCAATAAATGCTCTTTTTTAACGTGAATGGAGTAAAATTCAATGATTTATATCAATTCCAATGCATTTGAAATAGCATAATGTCATTTAAATAAACCCAACCAATTTTTTCCCATGTACCATAATTTAATCGAATTATTTTGAGTGTATCTGTAAATGAACCATTAATCGCACATATTTCATAAGCAATATCAAACATGCTTTGATAAACCTAAATAAGCTTTATCAGTTCCATGGAAATCCGAGTATATTTACGAAGTTAGAGCGTGGACAGACGGTTAGACAAATAGAATGCATAAGCACTTTTTAACTTTGTTGGAAAATGATATAAAGGGAAGCAACATTTATATAATTGGAAATACATTGACGTGCCAAATTTGCTGGAATAGTGAGTAAAATTTTAAATACCAATTGCAAAGTACATTAAAAATATATGATGGATTAGATGATTCACAGTACTACCTATTGGTCTTTAATGCTTCTTTCTTACCACTAAAATTAGTTAGTATGTTGAATCCTATAGCGTAGGCGTGAATTAGGAATTTTATTTTCATGATAAATAGTAGTAATTTTATTTATATCATAATATAAACATATTCCACAATAAAACGCAAGAAAATGGGAGCCTACCTCGTTTTAAGGCGACTTCTCCTTTTGTATCCTATTGTATCCGATAAGATCTTTTATATTCATAGTTTGCAATAATTATAAATGGTTTTCTCTATTATTTTTTAGAAAGATAATTTTATTCCTTAGTACATGCCAAATGCATTAGACTGCATGCTAATTACTAAATGATGATAAAATAATGCAATATATAGGCATTAATGACCAGATACTTGCGATTTTAGACGTTTTGTTAAAGATCTAAAAAATGTACATGAGGAATTATTCTGAAATTGCTGGTGTGTAAACAAAATAAAACAGGTCATATATATTCGTGAAGATTTTTTTCCCGAAATCTCATAGGGGAACGTCAACAAGTTGAAAACGAACGAAAATATTTTGGATAATCCTGTCAAAACCAATGTAGCAAAAACGTTCAAACTGCAGATTATGATTAAGTGGCATATTGTAATAAACAGTATTCATTTTTATGATGATAGCATGTATACTCCAAGAGAAATTAAGGTTTTTATAAAAACAGTCCCAAATTTTGCCAAGATTTTTGCTTATAATAAGCAGAGTTTTTAATTAAAAAGAAATCTCTTTTGAAAATATGACAAACAATATTGTACATTATACCCTGTAATCAGAAATAAAAAATAATAAAAATTGTATGAAAAATGAGCAGATTTACAAAACAATGTTTCGCTGCGTGAACGCAATCAAAATATAATTCGCATAATGTGTTAACTAAACGCATAGAGCAAGTTTTGTGAAAGACTCAAAAACATAGCATAAAAATTCTGAAAATAATCGTCGATAGAGTAAGCTGAAAATCCAAAAATGAAGCAAAAAGATGAGGGGTTGTATCCATATATTCGTTAATTAGTGTCAATATAGCATACACAATATTGTACGTACTAATATATTTGGATTAGCCTAGTTTATTTATTTATTTATTATATATAAATATATATTTTTTAATATAACAGATGATAATAGTGTGTGATTAGACAATAGATGACAAATAGTGTCTAACTGAAATAAAATAAAATAGGAACAAAACTTGCATTTTTCTCTAAACGATTCTAAAAAGGGATGGAAATATCCTAAAATCATAAAAAAAAAAACATAATTCTCTGGATATTAACTAAAAGACCACCAACATTTTAATTATTTCATGTACATTTAATTTCTGTAAAAAAATTTCGAAAAATCTTAAAAAAATAAAAATAATAAATAAAATAAATAAAAAATAAAAAAAAGTTAACTAATTTTGCAAAATTCTCAATTTTTTAAAATATTCCTCTTGAATGAGCGACAATTTATTAAAATAAATTTCGCGTTAAAAAAATAAGTAAGAAATTTTTATTTTTACTTAAATTTTTTATTTATTTATTTATGGAAAGTATGTTGATCTTTATCGGATAGCTCTTATTCGCTATATTCATAAAATTTATTGAAACAACGCTCTGTCTTATTTTTTAGATCTAATGATTTAAAAATGAGTTACAAATAAATTTGAATTTTTCTCTTAAAAGGGCAATACACTTTTATGATGGGAAAACCTGTGGAAGATCTAAAGACTGACATCTTAAAAGTTTTTTGCCTTACTTGTAGAAAATGTTAAAGGAATAATTAGTCTTTAAAATTTTGCTTTCTAAGTGAACAAATACATTTGTAATTTTATTACTTTTAATTCTTTTCAACAAAGTTGGGATTGGATTTTTTCATAAATGGTTAAGTTTGCGAATTTTTTTACTCTACATTTTAAATAAATAAGTAAACGGTAATACTACAAATGTAAAGTTGCCGAAAGCTTAGTAAATTTTTATTTACACACTGTGAAAAAAAAAAAAAAAAAAAAAAAAAATCTACTGACATTACACTAATTTTATTAAAACTTTATCTTGAACACTAATTGCCAGTTACATAAAAAGTTGCAGGCATCCCAGTTTCCAAAATAATTCTTAGTAATCGTATAGATTTTTTGATTTAGAGTGCAAACGTGTATCCGTTACATCAACTTCTGTTGTTGCCGGTACATAAAAAGTTCTAGGAATCCCAGTTTCCTAATTTTCCTAGCAACTTTACAATTTTTTTTTACAGTGTAAACTCAGGATGTAACGCTCTCTATTTTCCATTGCAAAATTATGCATTTATTTATGGCTTAAAAAATATAAAATAACAAATATATTTATTTTCTTAAATAGTAAAATTAAAAAAGTTATAAGATTGTTTAATATCCCTTTAGTATTTTGTACAAGTGAGTTGAAAAACTTTTAAGATAACTCTTGAAATTCATCAACCCAGATGAACAGCGGCAATTACATCCAGTTAAATGAGAAACCGAATTAATGAATTTATAAACATTTTAAAGAACTATTCTGCATTCTATCTTTTTTACATGTGGTTTTTAATGGCTGCCTGTTTCAGTACTCAGAATACATTATGAATCAGATGTATGTTCGCTTAAGAACTTTACCAGATATCTTTTTATTATTTTTTAAAGATTTTCTGGCAGATGTGTGAGCCCACTTTAGATGCATCCTTCAGTTCTCCTAATGTAGTCCTTTAGTTTAGACCATTAGATTCCCAACCTTTTCTGGACCACCGCCCCCTTTATTAGAGAAAAAAATGCCAACGCCTTCTCTCCCATAATAGTTAATTGTACATAATGTTAAAATATTGTTACATATTATATATATATATATATATATATATATATATATATATTAAATATTATATACTATAGTTTATTTATCTATCTACAAGAAATCATAAAGTAGAAGTTAATTAAAACGATCCTCATATGTAGTGAAAATTGTTTATTAAAAATTGAAAATTAAACACAAAACCAATGAGAATTAAAAAATAATAATAATGAAATAATTGAGGCTGATGAAGTTTCAACAATATGTTCAGGTTGGATTCCAATTTCTTTAACACCAGTCACAAATTGCCAGGTTCAAAGATGTCTGTTCCTTTTCTTAGACAAAAAATGAGCTACTGCACGGAACCCAAACTTAGCCAAATCTGATGAAGAAAAAGAAATTAAAATTTTATGTTCTGTCACTCACAATCCAGGTTAGAGAGCTGTATTGGCTTTTAAAGTTACTCTTGGTATACAATTCTGAATTTTACTTTTAATTTTCGTTTGCTGTGAGTTCCACGATTTTCTTCTCCAAATATGGTGATACTGCTGTATCATTTGCGAAAAGATCTAAAAACAAACTTGATATATTCATGTATAAAAATCTTGGAATTGCTCTGAAAAAACTTCATGAAGAACATCCAAGTGTTGACAGTAAGTTAGTAAATATTCCTGTTTTCGCAGACTGCGAATAATGTGGTGAACAAAGGGAAAAAAATATTTCACTTTTTTGTGAAATAATTTTCACTATAAAGGTGGCTGATTCTCCTGTCAGTCAATGAATTGCTTTTATTCTTATTGACTGCTCTAATAATGTAATGAAGCAGGAATATGGGTGTTCATTTGAAACCAAATGCTGATAGCACAATGTACAAAGAGCACAATTTGTACTGCTTGTTTGAAATGCGTTAATGAAACGCTTCTGCAACGACGGGACATCAGAAGAAACATCAGTAGCAAGTGAGAAAATACCATGAAAACGCATTTATTTCCCTTGGACTAACTTCGAGGAATTAAATATCGATTATCTTTTTGTATCATTTACCAAATTTTTAGCAAATAAAGCTCTTGACATTTGTTTTCTTCTTTTATGAGTTTTTGTTATTTGGTAACACTAATACATCGAGTTGAATGGAAAATTTGCAGGTCTTTAAGTAATAACATAATGATATTTCAATGCCTGCCATCTATTCCTCTTGGTATCGAATTATTACTCAGGATTTTTTCTGATGATATCCGACGGTTTCTTATGATATAAAGAATAGTTTTTATTATCTCTCTGACTACCAGCAAGATTAATTTCTCGCCGATTGGTACGATTTTCATACTTTTGCGATTAACAACATAATATGAGAATCGTAATGCGTCATCTTTACAAGACGACTGAAAAAGGCTTGATATACGTACAGTGTCTCACAAAAGTGATGGGACACTTGTGCTTTATAAAAAGAAACTGCAATAAAATAAATAAATAAACATGTGCAAAATTTTTTTTGAATGTGTTTCATATTTAAAGTTAGTAACAATTATTACATAACATACATTTTGTCAAAATATTAAAATATTAATTTAGTAAAAATACAATTGTTCAGAACGGAGCAAAAAATGGCTCACATAAGTGATGGGACATTTACTTTTCCATCAAATATTTATCCAAAAATTTTACTTTTTAAAAGGTTTTAATATTTTGTTGGATTTCCTTTTACTTTTAAAACATGATTAAATCTTTTTGGGATGGATTCGACTAATTTTTTTGTGATTTCTGGAGTGATTTTACCCCATTCTTCTTGAAGCACCGATTTTAGTTGTTGTTTTGAAGAAATGGTGTGTTTGCGAATTCTTGATTCCAATTCTTGCGAAATATTCTCTATGGGATTTAAGTCTGAAGATTGTGGTGGTGTTTTTATTATTTTAGGACAGTTATATAGCAGCCAGAGTCTAACGTTCAGAGCAGTGTGCTTGGAGTCATTGTCCTGGTAGAATTTAAAATCGTTATGAAAGTTCAATTTTCGTGCTGAAGATTTCAAATTTTGTTTTAAAATATCAATATACTTGTACTGATCCATTATAGTGTCAATAAAAACAAGATTACCAACTCCAGCGGACGACATACACCCCCATACCATAACTCCTCCTCCACCATGTTTTACTGTTGGTACTAGTCCGGGAGCCGACCGTCGATTTATCTATGTATCGAGTAAAAGGACCGGACATACATCAAAATGTAGGTCTCAATGTGCACATTAAGAATATCACTGTCTGCCAGGTCCTATCCTGCCGGAACGCAAGGCAGCCGCACTTTTATGACGTCAATTTTGAGTGTTTACCTATGTATCGAGTACAAGGACCAGACATACATCAAACGTAGGTCTCAATGTGCACATTAAGAATATAACTGGCTGCCACATACATCAAAATGTAGGTTTCAATGTGCACATTAAGAATATCACTCGCTGCCAGGTCCTATCCTGCCGGAACCCGGTGGCAGCCGCACTTTTATGACGTCAATTTTGAGTGTTTACCTATGTATCGAGTAAAAGGACCAGACATACATCAAAATGTACGTTTCAATGTGCACATTAAGAATATCACTGGCTGCCACAAATATCAAAATGTAGGTTTCAATGTGCACGTTAAGAATATCACTGGCTGCCAGGTCCTATCCTGCCGGAACCCGGTGGCAGCCACACTCTTATGACGTCAATTTTGAGTGTCTGCCTATGTATCGAGTACAAGGACCCGACATACATCAAAATGTAGGTCTCAATGTGCACATTAAGAATATCACTGGCTGCCAGGTCCTATCCTGCCGGAACCCGGTGGCAGCCGCACATTTATAACGGCAATTTTGGGTGTTTACCTATGTATCGAGTACAAGGACCGGACATACATTGAAATGTGGGATTCAATGTGCACATTAAGAAAATCACTGGCTGCCAGGTCTTATCCTGTCGGAACCCGGTGGCAGCCGCACATTTTTTACGTCAATTTTGAGTGTTTACCTATGCATCGAGTACAAGGACCCGAAATACATTAAAATTCTAGGTCTCAATGTGAACATTAAAAATAACACTGGCTGTCAGGTCCTATCATTCCGGAACCCAGTGGCAGCCGGGCATTTATGACTTCAATTTTGAGTGTTTACCTATATATCGAGTACAAGGACCGGAAATATATTGAAATGTAGGATTCAATGTGCACATTAAGAAAATCACTGGCTGCCACATATATCAAAATGTAAGTTTCAATGCGCATATTAATAATATCACTGTCTGCCAGGTGCGATAGCTAGGTAAACACTCAAAATTGATGAAAAAAATGAGTCTGATACCTGGTTCCGACAGAATTAGACATGGCAGACCATGATATTATTAATGTGCACTTTTAAATCTTCATATTTATTTATATATGGTCCTTAAATTCGACACATAGGTAGACATTCAAAATTGATGTCATAAAAGTGTTGCTGCCAAGTGATTCCGTTAAAATTGGACAAAGTAGATCCTTATATTATTAATATGCATTTTCAAACCTACATTTTGATGTATGTTCGGATCTTGAACTCGATACATAGGTAGACACTCAAAATTGACGCCATAAAAGTGCGGCTGCCACCGGGTTCCGGCAGGATAGGACCTGGCAGCCAGTGATATTCTTAATGTGCACATTGAGACTTACATTTTGATGTATGTGGCAGCCAGTGATATTCTTAATGTGCACATTGAGACCTACATTTTGATGCATATTTTGGCCTTGTACTCGATACATAGGTAAGCACACAAAATTGACGTCATAAAAGTGCGGCTGCCACCGGGTTCCGGCAGGATAGGATCTGGCAGACAGTGATATTCTTAATGTGCACGTTGAGACCTACATTTTGATGTATGTCCAGTCCTTGTACTCGATACGTAGGCAAACACTCAAAGTTGACGTCATAAATGCGCGGCTGCCACCAAGGTCCGGCAGGATAGGACCTGGCAGCCAGTGATATGCTTAATGTGCACATTGAAACCTACATTTTGATGTTTGTGGCAGCCAGTGATATTCTTAATGTGCACATTGAAACCTACATTTTGATGTATGTCTGGCCCTTTTACTCGATACATAGCTAAACACTCAAAATTGACGTCATAAAAGTGCGGCTGCCACCGGGTTCCGGCAGGATAGGACCTTTCAGCGAGTGATATTCTTAATGTGCACATTGAAACCTACATTTTGATGTATATGGCAGCCAGTTATATTGTTAATATGCACATTGAGACCTACGTTTTGATGTATGTCTGGTCCTTGTACTCGATACATAGGTAAACACTCAAAATTGACGTCATAAAAGTGCGGCTGCCTTGCGTTCCGGCAGGATAGGACCTGGCAGACAGTGATATTCTTAATGTGCACGTTGAGACCTACATTTTGATGTATGTCCGGCCCTTTTACTCGATACATAGGTAAATCGACGGTCGGCTCCCGGACTATACCAAGTTCTGTTTGCGAAATTCTTCCATGGGTTTTCTCCACACCTAGATTCTACCGTCAGAACCAAATATATTAAATTTACTCTCATCAGCAAATATAACTTTATTCCAGTAATCAGAATTCTTATTTATGTTGGATTTTGCGAAAGCTAGTCTGAGTTTTCTATTCTTTTCACTTACGAAGAATTTTTTCCTGGCTACTCTACTGTGATATTGTTTTGACGCCTTAATCTCAGATGAAATTTTACCATTACTGAATAATATGTAAATAAAATAGGGATATATATATATATAAAGGCCGTGATTATATTACCAAATTAATGAATCAAAGCATTAGGCATAATATACAACAAGACAATATGTAAATTTTAAACGTTGTTTATTTTTTTTTTTTTTTTTTTTTTTAGATAAAAGACACTTGCATCACTATTCGAAATAAACATAATTCACAATAATAAGAAATCATATCATTATTCTCTCTTTCAGATAGAAGACACCTGCATCATTACTCAACATAAATATAGTTTACAATAATAAGAAATCATTTTGTTAATTTTGATTCCAATTACAACAATTAATTCACGTAAGCTAAATTAAGAAGTTGCCCTAAACTATGCCCTCTGATTCCCTATCATTAACATCTATAATGACAATTGTTCAGTGCTAGATTGTACCAACAGTAAAAATCGCTTACCAGTTAAAATTAGAAGACACCGTATGGACATCTCTGGAAACATAACGGATGAACAGGGCTAGGAACGTAGCTGCAGCTGCTCCACTAGATTTATCCCACAGGCACTCTCACAAGATTATAAGTTTTCGATTACTCAAACTCCGCATTCGTAAATTTTACTAGAACACTTTCCATTCCTCCTATCGTCTAAAAAGTGATTCTTTTTTCCAGTTCCCCTATCTTAATACTCCTTTCCTTATTATCATTTTTTCGTTTTTCCCTCCTACTCTTTTTAGCCTATTTCTACGTGCAAAATCCAATCTTAGCTGCTTTCTTTATTTCCAAGACTCTTATTGGATTCTTTTCTCACAAAGACCTTTCTAGCATTGGCTTGCGAACCCCTTCTTTAATATTTAAATTTGTTTATTATTGCAGTTCCCTCGGTACGTGATTCCTCACCTTTACGTGATGTTTTTCTTGCACCTGGATACTGTATCGAATTCATATTCTCTCGATAACAAGCCTTTTAACTTCTATTGCTATTCTCAACTGGATTCCTGACCCTATTTTTTATTTCTTCTTTGAAAGACGGGTTCCAGTCTTATAAAACTCCAGTATTTCCTTCGCTATGGTGAGGGAAGTCCTCTGAACAGAAAAGAACGCTAAAGAAAGACTCCCTTTCAAAACGAAGATGAAATTTATTATAGGGTACACGTGTGTACACCTGAGCATTTTAACAAGGTACCTTTTTTCTACTTTTACGCACTTCTAACAAAATCTGCTATGCAACTCTTTTTAGTAAGACATGTGAACACCTGAGCATTTTAACAAGGTACCTTTTTTCTACTTTTACGCACTTCTAACAATAATCTGCTATGCAACTCTTTTTAATAAGGCATCTTTATTACATATCCTAAATGTGAAAGCTCAATTCTTGTCTCCCACCTGTACAGCGAACTTTCTTTGTATTTCATTTCTACTATTATACTATTTCTTTTATTTCATTTTTCCTACCTTCCCTTTTCTTTAATAATCTGGGGTTAGCGACTCAACAAAATATAGCGACTGTTTGAGAAAAGAAAAAAAATAAATAAAAAAAAGAAAAATGCTCTGAGTTCAGGTGAATCAGAAAGCATAAATGGGCAGATTATTAATAATGTCGATGATCTATACAACAATGAACTTGAGAAAAGAGTATTAAATGATTAATATGTGTAATATAACATAATACAATATTTTGCATAATAATATCAAACACTAAAAAATATATAAAATAATAAGAATAAGAATTATAAAACTTGTACACATTATATAAACTAAGCAGGAAACACAAATAATTGGAATTGAGAAAAGGTTAAAATAAAAATGTTTACCAAAATAAACATAAAATAAGATTTATGTATATATATACTCATATAAATATATATATACTTACGTATGTAAATTTCATTAGAATTTTACAAATATGTTTCCTGTCTAGTAAAAATAATCAAAATTGTTTTTACCTGGAACGACAACAACAGGTTAAAATAGTAGAAAATAGTGTGATTACAATACATATTATGAATAAAGCTGAACCAATAAATTTTAGAATGAATAATGAAGTAGAAAATTTTGGCAATGTGAAAAAGTCTAGCCAATTTGCCGTAGTAGGAGTGTTCATTGATCGTGTATAGTTCATGTTCAATTGGAGCAAATCTATGCTCGGCTCGTTTAGGCAAAATTTTAAAGTTTGACATTGCATCAAAGTTGATGATTGTAGACATATTTTCTCAGAGTAGCACTTCAATTCAGCAGAAAATTGAATAGTGTAAGATTGAATTTCAGTCGTCAAACGGATGGCTTTTGTATGAATATTTATGTCCTGAAAATGAACACTGACTACACCCGCATTACACGTGCTGAGAGCTTTGAAGTTGAGTCGTGCAAGTATGGCGCATTTGTAACAACCTTTCGTAGAAATTTCCTCTTCTGCAAATTTGGGACAAACGTTTTTAGCTTTGACTGACAATTTGTAGTTTGCAAAGTATAATTGCACACGAATAGCTGAGGACAGCAATAAAGTTGATTTTAATTTGTCATCCTCTATTTGAAATAAATGTATGTCTCTTTGCAAAGGTAGTGCATGTTCCTGAGAGGATCTGAGCTGTGTAATTGCATCGGGTGCGTTTAGACATCTTAGAGTATCTTCAAAAAAATCACAACTTGTCATATCAGGATCAAAAATGAAATTTTTAGTGAAGGATGAATTCGCCTGAATTGCACCAATCTCTCCAGCTCTGGGCGAATTTTTATCACTTGCCTTTGCTAGGTAAGCTTCCGACTTTTTACCTACACGTTGAATAAAATAATCTTCCATATGTAATTGGGCCTGGTCATAAGCTCCTAAAATCGTGACTTTAATTCCAGTTTTTGTGAAAGCTGAATCAGTAACCGTTACCCGAGAAACGGTATTATTTTCATCATGTTTGAGGGAAATGTAGTATTTACAAGTATGACCTCTTATTTTAGAAACTTCATAGCTGTATAACAAGTCTGGTTCGTACCACGTTCTATAAAAGGCACATGAAGAACGGAAAATGTAACAACCCGTTCCTGGTCCTGCTTCCAAACAAGCTGAGATACCTGGATAATCTCTACTTTGAGGTGTCTCCGCTTCAAAATTTATTCCACCTCGACCAACATGCCTTTTTATGCAGTGAACACCACGACCACAGTATTCGTTGAAAACACATGATATTTGTGAAATATGATGAGTTGTGACTGGAAAAGTGAAATATTGCCTTTCCGTAGTAAAGTCACATTTTACTTCGTCTAACTTTAACGTTAACGAAAATAAGTGATTATTATTTTTGTCCGTGAACCACAAACATGATTCGGAATGCAGTGTAGGAAGTGTGATTTCAGAAGTTGAATGTAATTGACATGAACGTGTGCCATCTTGAAGTGTTTCACAGGTTTTCAGCTCCGAATTTATAATGGCAATTGTTCAGTGCTAGATTGTACCAACAGTAAAAATCGCTTACCAGTTAAAATTAGAAGACACCGTATGGACATCTCTGGAAACATAACGGATGAACAGGGCTAGGAACGTAGCTGCAGCTGCTCCACTAGATTTATCCCACAGGCACTCTCACAAGATTATAAGTTTTCGATTACTCAAACTCCGCATTCGTAAATTTTACTAGAACACTTTCCATTCCTCCTATCGTCTAAAAAGTGATTCTTTTTTCCAGTTCCCCTATCTTAATACTCCTTTCCTTATTATCATTTTTTCGTTTTTCCCTCCTACTCTTTTTAGCCTATTTCTACGTGCAAAATCCAATCTTAGCTGCTTTCTTTATTTCCAAGACTCTTATTGGATTCTTTTCTCACAAAGACCTTTCTAGCATTGGCTTGCGAACCCCTTCTTTAATATTTAAATTTGTTTATTATTGCAGTTCCCTCGGTACGTGATTCCTCACCTTTACGTGATGTTTTTCTTGCACCTGGATACTGTATCGAATTCATATTCTCTCGATAACAAGCCTTTTAACTTCTATTGCTATTCTCAACTGGATTCCTGACCCTATTTTTTATTTCTTCTTTGAAAGACGGGTTCCAGTCTTATAAAACTCCAGTATTTCCTTCGCTATGGTGAGGGAAGTCCTCTGAACAGAAAAGAACGCTAAAGAAAGACTCCCTTTCAAAACGAAGATGAAATTTATTATAGGGTACACGTGTGTACACCTGAGCATTTTAACAAGGTACCTTTTTTCTACTTTTACGCACTTCTAACAAAATCTGCTATGCAACTCTTTTTAGTAAGACATGTGAACACCTGAGCATTTTAACAAGGTACCTTTTTTCTACTTTTACGCACTTCTAACAATAATCTGCTATGCAACTCTTTTTAATAAGGCATCTTTATTACATATCCTAAATGTGAAAGCTCAATTCTTGTCTCCCACCTGTACAGCGAACTTTCTTTGTATTTCATTTCTACTATTATACTATTTCTTTTATTTCATTTTTCCTACCTTCCCTTTTCTTTAATAATCTGGGGTTAGCGACTCAACAATATCCAGCAGATCGAATTACCCTTCTAATAGTCTCAGGATTAATAATTATTCCATAAAATGCTTGTAAATCAGCAGCAACTTTTGAAGCACTATTTCTTGGATTTTTTTTAATATTTCGAACGATAATTCGCTTTATTCCATTGGATAGCTTTGATGGTCGGCCAGGTCTTCTTTTATCCTGAATCATATGATTCTTTTTATATCGTTTAACGATATTGAAAACTGTTGAACGACTCAAGTTAACTGTTTCAGCAGTTTTTCTAATAGATTTTCCACGTTCAATATGCAAATTAATAGCTTATTTTCGAATTTCAGGCGAAGTTTCTTTTCGTTTAGCATTCATGGCTACACAGAGCTAAAAAAAACACAAAAATTTCAAAACAAACCGGAGAGAAATACTGCAGATGATTTTATAAATTATTGCAAATTGCTTTTAAGTAAAAATAAAACCTCAAAAAATATTTTTATTGCTTATTTCAGACGATTTTTGTTGCATATATAATGGTGTCCCATCACTTATGTGAGCTATTTTTTGCTCCGTTCTAAACATTTGTATTTTTATTAAATTAATATTTTAATATTTTGACAAAATGTATGTTATGTAATAATCTTTACTAAATTTAAGTATGAAACACACCCACAAAAAAATGTGTACATGTTTTTTTAATTTATTTGATTAGTTTCCTTTTGTAAAGCATAAGTGTCCCATCACTTATGTGAGACACTGTAGTTGATTGTTTTAAGATTTTCTTTTCCAGTCTGAAAAATAAGACAAATCTTCGTCTTTTTTATCAGTAGCGCATTTATTCAAATGCTCTTACAGCCTAGGAGGCTTCATGGTTTCATTTAAAAAAAGAAAAAAATTTTTTGGCAAATTAAGCACACATATGTAACGATTGGTTTGTAGGTGAGATTATAGATCCATATCTCAAATACTCAATACTGTACTGACGGCATTTCTACTTCGATTACTATATTTTGAACTATCAATTTTTTCTTTATTTAAGTTTAAATAAATTTACATTTGAACAAATTTAAAAATATAAGGATTTTCATCCTTTTCACAAAGAATAAGCGAGTTTCTTAAACTGATTCAAATTACAGATTCGTTTAAAAATCTCTGTTAAGGCATGTGTCGTCATACTTCAGAATTTTTCGAAATACAGGTTAACTAAAAAGAATTCTGTTTAAAACTTTTATCCAGCCAATTATCGCGAATTTTGTACTTCACAATTTTTGAATTCATAATGATTTTTATTGTGAGTCATTTGCAATTTTTCGTGTTTTTCTGTGATATTTTGACACTTATGAAAGAATTGCAAAAACAATTTTTTTTTTTTAGACTAATATAAAAAAATTTTGTTCTCCGCGATTTTAGCCCTCTTTCGTGTTCACGGCGATTTTTTGACAATAGTAAAGTAAATTCAATCCCCCCTCCCCTCAAATGTACGCTCGCCTGTATAGATTTCCCTTTAAATATGTAGTTAAAGTTTTTATTACGGACTGTGGACAGTCAACTATTTTTTCTATATTACTTCCTAAATAGGTAGGTATGCCTTCACCACCACCTTGACTCTCCTGACGCCCCCCATTTTTCTCTAGACTCGCTACCGCCCCCCTGGAAGGTTCCAGCGCCCACTGGGGGGCGGTACCGCCCCCGTTGGGAACCTATGGTTTAGACGGAGCATTAAAATGATCCAAATGTATAATTCATTGTAAAACAAAATCTCGTCAAAATGTTCTTTTCATTTGCATATATCACACAGATATTAATCTACAAATTTACTCTTAGAAGCATTTCAGCACAATACACATTGCTTATAGCTGAGATATGAAAAATAAATATTCCATTGGATTACACGAAACCTAGTTTTCAAGCTGCAGTGGACCTGACTCTCAATCATCCCTAGCCATCAACTTCTCCAAAGTCGAGATATAAAATAACAGGTAAGAGATTTTACTTACCTTTATCTTTCAATGTGTAGAAATGATAAAAATGGCTACCTGGAAATATATTTTTCACTCTCCATTTAAAAATGAAAGAGTGTGTTTAATGTCTACCGACTGTTTTGTTTTTCTTTTAGATCAACATGTCATACATTTTATTACAATAGCAACCATCAAATATTTCGCATCTTTTCACATCTTAACCCTTTGAGCTCTGATGGTTGAATTTTCTACCACTCTATTTTAATTCCGAAATGTCACAATGCTTTAATGGATTTTTTCGTGAATATCGCAAACCGTATTTTTACTTTACAAAATACTGGTGCCAATGTGACATTTGGAATTTTGAAGAAATTTAGCCACCAGAGCTCAAAGGATTAAAAGATACACTACTTTTTTAAATGTAAAACTCACATTTACCAGTAATTCGTTTGTAAATTACTCTGCATATGAATATTTCTATTTAAAATAAAAAGATGGCTCTTATTTCAAATAAATTTTATAGATATAATGAATGAACTGTTGATTGTTCAATATATATATATGTACATATATTTACAAAAATAAAATAAAAACTTAAGAAAATTTAAAAATGCGTGTGATTTTCTTTCCACATAAATTTACAAAAAGATTTTCTATTAGTGTAATTAATTTGCCTACAATGCATGCAAAGTATTTTCAATATTTAAATTTTTCTTTTATAAAATTTTCCATTTCTAAGTGCAAATTTTCTTTAAAAATAATTTCTGTTAGCGAAATTGTTAGTAAGATTTTCTATTCATTGTAACAAAACAAAATATGCAAAAATAAATATTATTATTTACGAAACAATATATTCACTTTTTTTCGATTTAAAAAACAAATCCTTAATTTTCAATGCATGCATAACAGGATATTTTCTTCTTTAAGAAATGTGACTTTTTTCCCCATTATAATCGAACATAATATATCAAAAATAAATACCATTATTTCTTACGAAACAATATATTCACTTTTTAGCACTTTCCAACAAAGTTGAAAAGTGCATTCGGTTTGTTTGTCCGTCTGTTCGCGTAAACTCACGTAAATATAATCGAATTGTCATGAAATTTTTGGACGTTAATGGCATTTACCCCAGCACGAACCCATTGAAAATGAAGATTCTGCCATGATTAGTTTATTTACAGGGACAGTCAAAAGTTTCCCATTACATTACGGCCTATGGGGATAAATCGTTTCAAATCAATTTTAAAGATGTTATACCCTGTCAAACATCTTCAAATTTACATGTATATACAAATTACACTAAAATATGTATTTTGTAAAGTATGCAGCGAAAAGAATAGTTATTATTCATTTACAGGGCCATACAAAAGAATTCCAATACATAATAATAAAGGGAGGAATTATTTGCGACATATTTTAATTAAGGTAAACAATTTCATATGTAATCAAATTGATATACGTTGCTGAGGATTAATATGAATTATTTCACGCATACTACTAGTGCATAGCATTTGCAGAAACACACAAAAGATTTCAAATAGGATATTCTATACGAAGTCCTGTATATTATGGAAGACGGCTGTTAAACTAAACTTTAGCAAAATACTTTCGTGTATTAAAGGTACTATGTATTTTACAGGGCTGAACAAAAGTAGTGAAGTATGTTTCTATCTATTAGTATAAATTGCTGAAGAGAAAATTTCAACCTGTTAGGCGTTTTCTTGCTAAACTAAATTTTACCATTATATAGTCCATATACTAACCAACAGATCAAATACAGGACTTTTCAAAAGTATTGGAATACATATTTGGATATGAACAATAATATGTTATTTCCCTGGATAGCGAAGTTTTGTTAATGGTTTCAAGAAATGTTGGAAAGTGCTTCATAATCCTTGCTTAACACATGATTTTTCTTACTTGTTTTAATTTAAAAGCCAGGTTATTAATTTTCTATAAATAGCCGATGAAATTAATTGATTGAAACAAAATTAGAATAGATGTTGTCAACCCGCTAATCCTTTTTAGGATTAATGAGTATAGGAGATCTCTTCATTATAATCTAACATAATATACTAAAAATAAACACCATTATTACTTGAAAAACGATGCTTTCACATTTTTAAATTTAAAAATCAAATTTAAAAATCTTTTCAATATATATCCGAGTATATTAGTTGATTGGAGCAAAATGAGAACAAATGTTCTCTGCTCACTAATCTTAATTTATTTAGAAGTCCTTAATTTATAAAATTCTTTACACAAATGACATAATAGATTTTTTTTTTTTTTTGATTTTTTTTTTGATTTTTTTTCTCTTTCATTATAATCAAACAAATGTAAAAAATAAATATCTTTATTACTTATAAAACAATATATTCACTTTTTACATTTAAAAAGTCAGGTCATTAATTTTCAATAAGTATCTTAGCAAATTAATTGATTTAAGAAACATTAGAACAAATATTCTCTACTCATCAATCCAAATTTGATTAGAAGTTCTTAATTTACCAATCCTTTACACAAAATACATAACAGAATATTTTCGCCGTTAAGAAATTTATCATTTATTATTTTTTTTCTCTCTTTTTCATTATAATTAAAAATAATATATTTAAAAAAAAATACAATTATTACTTACGAAACAATACATTCCTTTTTTTTAAATTTAAAAACAGGTCATTAATTTTCAATAAGTATAAAAGCAAATTAATTGATTTAAACAAAATTAAAATAAATAATCTATACTCACGAATCCTAATTTTTTTAGAAGTCCTTAATTTATCAATTTTTCACACAAAATACGTAACAGGATATTTTCTTCGCTTAAAATTTTGACTTTTTCTTTGACTTTTGATTTTCTTTTTTATTGTAATCAATAAATCAGAAATAAATACCAATATTATTTCCGAAACAATATACATTCACTTTTTTAAATTTAAAAATCATTAATTTTCGATAAGTATCCGAGCAAATTAATTGATTTAAGCAAAATTAGAACAGATTTTCTCTACTTACTAATCCTATAATTAATTTACAAGTTCTTAATTTATCAATTCTTAACACAAAATAAATAACAGGATATTTTCTTCGCTAATGAATTTGACTTTAATTAAAAGATGTCCCAATTAACTTAATTTCTTGTTGCTTTTCACACATGTTTCATAAGCTGTCATTAATAAATTAGTTTAATTTGTTAATTTTGATTGTACATACTCAATTCCTCGAATTTGTTTTAGAGAATGAGCTAAGAATATCACCTCTAAGAAACTGTTACGGATAATATTAATTTATTAAATTTTTCTCCTGTCTATAATATTTCTAGCCTTATTCCAAATTTTAAATTGATTGCTTTTCCGATTAAAATAATTTTGATTATTGTTTTTAATTAATTAGTTGCAACTTTTGAACTTATTACTTTAATAATTCTTAATTAAAATGTTTTTTAAATGTTTAGTATTTAAATTTTTCCCCTTTCTTTCAAATCTTATATTTGTTGATTTGTTGAAAAAAATTAACATAATTTTGATTAATAAAACTCGTTAATAAATCTTCATTACTTTTTAGGGAAGCCACTTAATATTCATTATCAATATATTAATTAAAAAACGCTTTAAAAATTTTTAATTAAATTTTTCTCCCATCCTTAATATTTCTCGTCTTATTCCAAACTTTAAATTGATTGGTTTTTACATTAAAATAATTTTTATTATTTTTTTTAATTAATTAGTTGCAACTTTTGAGTATATTACTTTAAAAATTATAAATTAAAATATCTTTAAAATGCTTAGTATTTTAAAATTTTCTTCCATTCTTTCAAATATTGTGTTTATTGATTTGTTAAATAAATTTTGAAACATAATTTTGATTAACAAGACTCGTTAATTAACCCTCATTAATTTTCAGAGAGCCCGCTTAATATTCATTATCAATATATTAATTAAAAACCACTTTAAAATTTCTTAATTAAATTTATCTCCTGTCTTTAATATTTCACGCCTTCTTCCAAATTTTAAATTGATTGATTTTTTCATTAGAATAATTTTGATTATTATTATTTTTTCATTATTAGTTGCAAGTTTTGAACATATATTTTAATAATAATTAAAATATCTTTAACACTTTCTAGTATCTTAAATTTTTCTCCCTTTCTTTCAATTCTTAAATTTTCTGATTTTTAGAAAATTTCTGTTTAACATAACAAGACTCATTAACTAACCTTTATTACTTTCCAAGAAGAACGTTTAATATTCATTATTAATACATTAAATAAAAATTGCTTTAAATTTTCTGGTTTGTATAAATTCTCTCGTTCTCCTGTAAATTTCGCATTTAAAGATTTTCTTTTATCTTTCCTTGAAATGATTTTGATTCCTACATGAAGTATCCCGTCATTTTTCAACGAAGGAACTGAAGCCCATTTTATGAATTATTCATTATACTGTTCGATAAATGTTCAATAGACTTTCCCGCAAAAAATATAAAAAATGCATATATTTTTTTTAATTATTATTTTATTTTATTTTATTTTATTTTATTTTATTTATTATTTTTTTTTGTATTAAACGTTTGTTCTTAAAAAAGTTATTCTAAACAAAAATTAATCAAGTTTTTTTTTTTTTTTTTTTTTTTTAATTTCAATAATATATTCATAAGTTCTCATCTCTTTGCATGTTCCGAAAAAACAGCACATGTTTTTACAAAATAAGTTACATTATTTTAGAAATATTCTAGAACTAATAAAGAATGAGCAAATATGTAAATTTATCGTTTATATTAAAAAATAAATAAATAAATAAAGGAGAAAAATATAGTGCAACGCAACGACATAAACAATTGAGATTTCTTTATAAAATAAGAAATCAACATAATCGTGTTTATTTAATTCGTATTTGTGCTAAAATTAACACAAGCGTAAATAAATTAACTTATTGGCATTATTTGAGAACAGGACCCAAATACAAAATACAATACAGAAAAATCAATTTGAGACTGATACAAATGGATTATGGTATTTTTCCATCAGCAGACTATATTTCCTGATTTATTAATTCAATTTTGTTCCAGAATGCATTAAATTCACAGGTGTTTAAAACTATGTAATCGACCCGAAACGTTTTGAACTTGAATTATTAGATGCTAGAGAACGGGATAGAAAAAAAAAAAAAAAAAAAAAAAAAAAAAAAAAAAAAATCTGCTGTCATGAAACTAGAGTAACTTAACTCAAACTCTATAATTTAGCTAAAAATGAAATAAATTGTTCGATTACAAACCATTTCAATTACCGTAATATTGCAAATAATCATTATAAATACAAATAAACATAATAATGCAATTGATATGTTTTTACATTTCCAAATATTTCAGAAACTTTCGAGTTGTTGAAAGGAAAATACTTTTTTTCTTTTTCTTCCTTCCTTTCTTTCTTTCTTTTATTTATTATTATTATTATTATTATTATTATTATTATTATTATTATTATTATTATTATTATTATTATTATTATTATTATTATTATTATTATTATTATTATTTTGGAGAACTTTTTAAAGATTTTTTGTCCTCATTTGTGTATTATAAAACTACATTCAAGATATTTATTTAACATTTTTTTTGTATTGCAATTGTATTTAATTATATTTAAAATTTTAAAAAAATCCTCCAGCCCCCTTCCATCGTCCCAAAGTAAAAATAAAAATAAAAATAACAGTGAGTTGGGAAGTATCTAAAGAGATTATAAATACGTTTTAAGACATGAAGCGAAGTTATTGTGTTTTCAAAACTTGCCAACAGTGACAGAACTCATTCTTGTGGAAGAGTATATAATTTTTTTTTTCTTTTTTGAATTCCAAAATGGTTACACTATATCTAACTGTGATGCTGATTAAAATAGCGATCTAATGTTTAAAAAAAGTTATGTTTTCAAGTGTATTTGTCAACAGATGGACAGAATAAATGTTAAAAATTTGAATAAACTTTGTTCCATTAAAAAAAAAAAAAAAAAAAAAAAAAAAAAAAATGTTTGAGCATTCGAATTTTTTGACACAGTGCAACACCACTGTTTGATTATACTTGAAACTAAAGAAAGAAGAGTAATAAAGAAACTCTAAACTTCACATAATAACATCCTAACCAGAATAACTTTAACTTGCCAGCATTTACACGTTTATTACTTTTTAAAAGGTTCGAGTATATTATACAGGGTGTTTATAAAGTTTCGGACCCATTTTGATGTTTAATAACTCATAAAATAATAAAGATAGATTAAAATTAATAACATAAATGGTTAGATAGACTCAAAAAGTTTCATGACCCTTGTCAATGAACTTCTACGTGTGCCCCCTTCATCGCACGGAGAATATCAAGTCGATAGTCAATTTCACTCCAGGTTTTGGAAGCAAGCATGTCGCCATCCACAGAGGCTATTGCGGTTGTAATTCTGGCTTTTAAATCATCAATGTTCGACACTCTCATCCTGTAAACATTGTCCTTTACAAATCCCCAAAAGAAAAAGTCCAGCGGCGTTATTTCAGGTGATCTGGATGGCCAAGGAACAACAACATGGATTCATTGATAAGGGAATTGGAAGTTCATTGAGCATGGTCATGAAACTTTTTGAGTCTCATTTCAGTCTTTTCTAACCATTTATGTTATTAATTTTAATCTATCTTTATTTTTTTATGAGTTATTAAACATCAAAATGGGTCCGGGACTTAATAAACACCCTGTATATATGAACAATCTATATATATCTCACAAAAATCTGATACTTTCAGTTATCAGACACAGAGTCTAAAGATAATTTATTAAAAAATTCAGACAATTTCATTAATTATTGTAGAAGATTCGATTAAAATGAAACATTTCGATATATAAGACCTTTCGATTAAAATGAAACTATAAAAAATTGCGAATTGAGAAGAATGAGTTTAAATATTAGTATTTCAAAGGATGTTGAACGGGAACGTTTAGGGAAATTAAGTAGGATTAGATAGGGTAATTATGACCATAAATAATAATAATAATAATAAGATAATTGTGACCATCACCATAGTGGAGAAAACTGTATATGGTAAATTTTTGTTTCACGCTTAAATTAACCTCATAATATATTTTTTTTATTTTAGATATTCTTTATCTCTGGTCTGAAGCATTTTTGAGATCTGAATAGCAATTTGAACAAAGTCTACTAAAATATTTGATAAACAGATTTGTCAGTTGGGAGTTCTAATGGTTAATTACCCCAGACAATAGTGTGTAGGCAAGTGTAAAGAAGAAATATAGTGGTCATAATTTCCCTACTACTGATCTTAATTATTCCAAACTTTTGTGATTGTGAGTTTTTGATGGGATAATTATAACAATCCTTTTAACTTAATATAAAAAAGGGGGGGAATATGAGAATTAAAAAACTAAAAACCCGTTCTTAAAGGGTCAAAGTTACATCCTTAGTATTAAAAACATCATTTTTCCAAATAAAAAAAGTAAGAAAAAATAACAATGTTGAAAATGTATAAAATGGTCAGAATTATCCCCCTTCTGACCCAACATCTCATTTATTATTTATCGAAAAGTTCTAAAACACATTAAAATAAAAATCTGAAATCCCACGTTTTCTCATAAAAGAATGTTAGATAGTGAGTCTTTTTAACACAGTTTTCATTAAATTTTATTTTCTAGTTCCTTAATTAACTGAAATGACTTTTGAGTAAAAATTTAACATCTTAGATCTATAAAGACATACTGAACGTTTCCCATATAATAACTTATATCGATATTTGTAACAGATGAATCATTCTACAGGCATATATATCATATAAATAGTTTTTAAAATCGTATAAAACATATAAAGAAAATCATCATGCATATAAAGAGTTTTAAAAATTCAGAAAGAAAAACATTTCTATTCATTCCCTTACTTAAATTAATCATTATAAACGATTTTTTTCTCTCAGATTACAGTTGCATGAATTTTTATATAATTTTATTATTTATTATTTTTTTTTAATTTTTTTATCTGCCATTGTTATCAAATAGTATACTTAATATGTAGATCAATGTATAAGGGTTTCACCAATTTATTTTTTATTAAATTTATTTCCTAGTTCATTGCATGAAATCAATTAATTTAAAACATGACTTTCAAGTAAAAAAATCTACAGAGAAAATCTTTCTTTGATCCGTAATGATATATATTCCTTAAACATATTCATTTTATTTATATAATATTTATGTGTCTAATAGATAAATCAATATACAGGCATATCATTAGTAGATATTTTCCTAAATTTTAGTTTTGTTTCATATAACCAATTTATTGAACGTGACATTCCAATCCGAGTTCAACATGCCTCAGTACAGTTTTAAAAATCAACAATGAAAAACAATTTCATTCATGCTCTTGCTTAAATTAATTGCTGTAAACAAAATTAGCAGAGATTTTTCTCTCAGACGCCCGTAATGATATGTTCATTGAAAGTAATCTCTTTTTCAGCTAATACTTTGTTGTTTGTTTATGCTTTCTACAAGACTATGTTTTAGATTAACAAACTCCTGCTCTCTTCTCTACGAAGCAAAGTTAGCAAACATAATTTTCTCTGCTGTTATTAGAGAAACGATGCTATTGCTTCAAGATGGACTCCATCTTGATCTCTTGCAGTGGATGAGGTCGCCCCTTAAGCAACCAATCAGAACTAAGCATCGATTTTTCCTCTCAATCCTCCCCCCCCATCCCCCCCCCCCCCCCCAAGCAATCAGAGGATGCGGGAGAACAAGCAGCTCGGGGCTTTGTTCTATTTCAATCTTCTTACATCTTTTCTTTTTCTTTTTTCTTCTTTTGGCGAACGTTGCGAAGATGCATCATCGTCTTTCCCCGAAGAATGTTTTAATTGATTTCCTCTTCCCCCGAATTGGGTATAGAACTGATTGGTTCGATTTGTGTACAAACAGGATGGAAATTTCTTGGTCATGAATGCGTGGAAAAGGTGTTAGATGAGTGCAAAATTTTCGAGAAATAAGCAAGGAGTGTCGGGGAAACAACACAGCCGATAATAATTAAAGCCCCGGCGTTAGTTTGTTGTGATTTGAATAAAGTAGAGATCGCGATAATAATTTTTGTTTGTTGTTTTTAATCGTTATGAAAAATTGAAAGGTTCTGAAAATTATTCAAACACTGAAAGCTAATCTTTATTCAAAAAGAAATTCCAATTCCTTATATACATTCGCATTAACTATTAATCTTGAGAAACTATTAGACTGGGTTTACAAATGCCTTGAGTGAGAATGTTTATTTTGAATAGTGAAAAGATGTAAAATTATGTTTTCTACAAATAATTAATTAAACATATAGTTTATAAATACAAAGTTTGAAGAACTCTGTTCTTTTAGATAATCTAAATCTAAAGAATCAAACAATCAATTATTGTAACTTCAAAAGCTCGTCCAGATTCCATCCCCTCACTTTTAATCAGATTAATGACTAATTTCGGGCCAAAATTGACAGTTTGACCTCCTTTTTATCCCGAAATTTAGAATTCCTGCTAGAAATTAAGAATAGTATTTTTTCTTTAATTAGTGACAAACCTTTTGTGATTACATAAGAATTTTTTTTTTCAAACTTCTGGTATGAATGAAAAAGGAGGCCAAAATGTCAAGGCTGTTTCGAGCGCTCAGTTCATTCACAGTATCTCGTTTTATTTCCGTTATAGCAGGGAATATTAGAAAGCACATTTTTATAAAGCTTTAGATTATTTTTATTTTATTCTATGTAATTTTTACAATACATCATTTTTTTTTTTTTTTTTTTTTTTTTTTTTTTTTGTAATGAAGAGTTGAGATGACATCTACATCAGTTGTAATAACAGAACCATTTTTAACCAATTTTTAAATTTTATTTTCTACAAAATTAGTACTAAGTTATACATAGATGTGCACATAGAAATTATTACATGTATACAGGGTGTCCCAAAAGGTCGTTTACAAACTTAACATGCTGGTCTGTCATATCATGATGAACAATATTAAATAGGAAACTAAGGGTCCCAAACGTCTTCCAAAGGAGATATGCGCCATTAAAGTTTAGGGTCCAAAAAATCAAATGATTATAAAAAACAGAAAAATTGGTCGATTCGTTTGCGGTTTTCACTAAAACTATTCTTTATGTCAGTATTTTCTTGAAAATAAATTAAAAAGATAAATTTCAAAAAAATGTCGATAGAGGGCGCTTTAGACTTTGGAGTAACGATAAACTAGTTTTTACCATTATTTTTTGCATCTCATTAAATTATTTTAGAAGCTTAGACATAAACTTAAATTTTGAGTTAAAAATCTAAATCGTTGGAAGTAGTTAAGTAGCGCAAACTGAATTGAGGGGGGAGGTTCAAATTTCAAATGATTATAAAAAACGGAAAAATTGCAATTGATTTGCGATTTTCACTAAAATTATTCTTTATGCCAGTATTATCTTGAAAATAATCTATAAAGATAAAATTCAAAAAATGCCGATAGAGGGCGCTTTAGACTTTGGAGTAACATACAACTATTTTTTTCCGTTATTTCTTGCATCTCATAAATATTTTTTAGAAGCTTAGACATAAACTTAAATTTTGAGATAAAAATCTGAATTCTTGGGAGTGGTTAAGTAGCGCAAACTGAGCTGTGTTCAATGGGAGTGGGGAGGTTCAAATTTCACATGATTATAAAAAACGGAAAAATTGGTCGGTTTTCGCTAAAACTATTCTTTATATCAATATTTTCTTGAAAATAAATTTTACAGATATCTTTCAAAAAATTCTGTCAGAGGGCGCCTTAAACTTTATAGTAACCAACAACTATTTTTAACCGTTATTTTTTGTATCTAATAAAATGCTTGTAAAACTTAAATTTTGTGCTCAAAATTTGCATCGTTGTGAGTAATTAAGCGGCCAAAAATTGAACTGCGTTCGAGGGGTGGGGAATGTAACATTTCAACTCCTGAACACAGTTCAGTTTGCGCTTCTTAACCCCTCCTATCGATTTAGATTTTGAGCACAAAATTTAAGTCTAAACTTTTGCAAGCATTTAATTTATATATATATATATATATATATATATATATATAAAAGAAAACGGTTAAAAATAATTGTTGGTTATTCTAAATTTTAAGGCGCCCTCTAACGGATTTTTTTAAATTTATCTTTAAAATTTATTTTCAAGGAAATATTGACATAAAGAATAATTTTAGCGAAAACCAACCGATTTTTCCGTTTTTTTATAATCATTTGAAATTTGAACCTCCCCACCCCCATTGAACACAGTTCAGTTTACGCTACTTTACCACTCCCAAAGATTCAGATTTTCATCTCAAAATTTAAGTTTATGTCTAAGCTTCTAAAAAAAGTTTATGCGATGCAAAAAATAACGGAAAAAAAAATAGTTGTACGTTACTCCAAAGTCTAAAGCGCCCTCTATCGGCATTTTTTGAATTTTATCTTTATAAATTATGTTCAAGATAATACTAACATAAAGAATAATTTTAGTGAAAATCGCAAATCAATTGACCAATTTTTCCGTTTTTTGTAATCATTTGAAATTTGAACCTCCCCCCCGCAATTCAGTTTGCGCTACTTAACCACTTCCAACGATTTAGATTTTAAGTTCGAAATTTAAGTTTATGTCTAAGCTTCTAAAAAAATTTAATCAGATGCAAAAAATAATGGTAAAAACTAGTTTATCGTTACTCCAAAGTCTCAAGCGCCCTCTATCGAAATTTTTTGAAATTTATCTTTATAATTTATTTTCAGGAAAATACTGACATAAAGAATAGTTTTAGTGAAAACCGCAAACGAATCGACCAATTTTTCTGTTTTTTATAATCATTTGAATTTTTGGACCCTAAACTTTAATGATGCATATCTCCTTTGGAAGACGTTTGGGACCCTTAGTTTCCTATTTAATATTGTTCATCATGATATGACAGACCAGCATGTTAAGTTTGTAAACGACCTTTTGGGACACCCTGTATATTACATACACTATATGGACAAACGGAAGCGGAGAGAGGTAGAGGGGTTAGGGAGGGTGAAGGCAAAATTAAGGGGATAAGAAGAGACAAAAGAAGCAGTTTTTTGATAGCCTTTGTTCTGAATCTGAAAATAAAGAGGGATTCTCGTAATAAAAGAAATATATATATATTATATGCTTCAAACTCTCGCACGTTAGAATTGAAATTTCACAGGTTCTAGAAACTGTTGATTTTATATGCATTGTCCTCTTTGTATTTGTTGGCAATATCATTATTTCAGGATTAGGAAATGGTCATTAAATGGTGAACTTTCGTGACATCCAGCAGAATTTATCCCACCGTGCTTAGAAAATTTTTACTTAAAAAAATTTGGAGAAGACGAGAAAAAACATATGATCTTAGATCGATCTGGTTGATTGGACAATCTGGTTAATCGGCGTTCTTACTCTATTGTATTATAACATTTCATACTTATTATATTGCTAATACTAAGTATATTAATTTTGTAATATTGCTTTGTTATGCCATTTTTATTATATCATTATTTCAATTACCTCACTACCCCATTCTTTTTATATACTTTATTATTTAAGCATAGTGTGTTGCGAGCGACCCATCTAACCCACTATATGTTTGCGGTTAGCGAGAAGAAAAAGATTGAGGCACCAATTGGAACCTTGCTTACTAGAAAATTCGATTGAATTACAAGTTTACGCATTTTAACACAAACAGAAAAACGAAATTAAAGAAAAGTGACTTTTTAAAACGCAAGCTAAACAAAGCAATATCTTAATATTTTCCCTTTTAATATAAAGACGTGTATAAAAAATTAACCTTGACGTTTTCCTGTGATACTCTATTTCGTTCACTCTTTGCTTTATCTAATACTGAAGGGATTTATTGTGTCATTTCTGTATTGATGGACATGAGCACAAGAAATTAATAGAAACCATAGCTGTGTTTTAAACAAAGTAAGGAATGAACGTGAGGTCCATTATCGCCTTGATGTACTTCATGTAATCAACAGTGCACATACGCTGTTAAAAATTTTGCTCTAATTTGAACCAAATTTTGGTACTTAGTAGCTGCCACCATAAGATGGTGAAATCTCGTACCAATATTTGGAGCTTCCTACTTCAACCTCCTTCCAACTATTGGAACTACGCATCAACGGGAGTTCCAAATACTGGTTCGAGATTTCACCATCTTACTGTGGCAGCTTTTGAGAACCAAAATTTGGATGAAACTAGGACAGGATTTTTACAGTGAATGATTCATTAACTGATGCAAAAAATTCAATATATTCTTCTAATACACTACTTTTTATTATACTAATTTCAATACATCAACACTGAAAATTCCCAACACACAAAAATAAACATATTTTAGAATACTTTTTGGCACCAAATTTATAACACATTAATGACACTTTTGTGAATTAGAAAACTTCATACACAAGACGGTTTTTGTGTTGTGATCGTTTTTTTTTTTTTTTTTTTTTTTTTTTTTTTTTTTTTTTATATTGTAAAAATGTTGCTATCTAGAAATTTGTTCTAAAAGTAATATTATTAATTGTGTTGTAAAAATGTTGAAAATAGTGTAGATTAAAATATTTTCTTAGAATAGTGTTGTGATGCACAATACTGTAACGACCCCAAGTAACTTTGGCACGTAACTCCCGCCTATAATTTCGCAAGAAGCAATCCTAACTGTATGTCCTGAATTCGAACTGTTTCTTTCGTGTTGGCCAGACGATGCTGAGATGATATAATCTACTGATGGAAAACGGAAAGAAAAGACAGAGAGTGAGAGGAATGGGACAGTCACTGACGAGCGAGAGTTTTTAAAATTTTTATTTATTGTTCTATTTTATGTGTGTAAAGTTTTATATTAAAATTTTAGAGTGTATCTGTTAATTTAGTATGGTGAGATAAATAAATGATAATCGTAAAAATGATGTATTATCGTGCTGCTTAAGCTGGAACATGGAGAGGGGTTGAAATCGTTACCTCGTCACCAAATTAACAACACATTGTAAACATCACACAATTTAGAACACTATAAAACAACACTTGCAAAGTGTTTTCAAAACACTTTCTACGTGATGATTTTAAAATTACACAATTTAAAAAAAAGAAATCTAAAACAATTTGCTTTATAGCAAAAAAAAAAAAAAAAAAAAAAAAAAAAAAATGCAAGAGATAATTGAGTGAGTTGACTAATTTTAGCAATAAACATCAATAATTACATTTCTGGAAAAATTATGTTTAACTACACTTTTTCCTGGCACAGTACATTCGCAACACATTCACAAGACAAAAAAAGAAAATATATATACATATATATATATTAGTTAGCAGTATTAATTATTATACACAGTAAGTGAGTTCAGTTAGGAAAATTAGGTCATATTTAAATTGTCAAGATAATAATACTGCTAAACTAATATATTTACGAGACATTTATTTCATATTTCGAAATGATTTTTTAAACTTTAGTTATCAATTCTAAGGCAACGCAAACAATATTTCCTTTCCTAACGACAAAAATATTCTCGCATAAATATTAAAAACAGAATAAAATCTTTAAAATGATAAATTAAGAAATATGCATTAAAAGCAAAAAACGGGAGAAATTGCGTCATATTTAAAATGACCAAATATTAATATTAGTCTCCAGTTAAAAATTAAAAATATATTTATGCGATATGTTTATTTTATAATTTTAGATGCTGGTTTTAGCTAATATTGCCAACTCTAACACAGCGCGAATAATAACATTTCTTTCTAAAAACAATTTTTTTTAGCTTATTACTTTGCAGAAAAACCACAATGAAAATCTTAGTTTACATAGTTTTTGAGAAAATCGCATTTTTCCGCTTACACAAACGTTATTTTGCGGGCGCTCTGGTGTCGGATGCTTTTTTATGATATATGCTATTTTAAGAGAAAAATGATTGAAATATAGATGTGTAGTTTTTAAAAAGATTGTTTTACTTTTTTGTTAAACTAAATTTGTTATTTTACTCAAGCTAAAACATACGTTCGCAAATAGTAATTCCAATAAAGATTTTTTTTATTTTTTAAATATCTCAATTAAATGATATTGTTTGTTCTAAGTAGCTGGAAGTCGATCTCTACAATGGCCGTTATTAAACTTTTAGGTTTGGTTTGGAGGTATTTTTATGGGATACTTTCATTTCCATAACGGTTCTGAAAGTGAAGTTAATGAAAGTATCCTACCACAACCCATCAAAAAAAAAAAAAAAAAAAAAAAAAAAAAAAAAAAAAGCTATTGTAGAGATTAATAAAAGTTACCCAATGCGAGAAAAAAATAATTTAAAAATATTGAAATGTAAATGAGATATTTAAAAAAAATTCTCCCATAAGATTAACAACAGGGAGCGAATTTTTCGCGTAAATGGAATAACCTCTTAACTAACTTTTTTTTTTTCTTATTTTTCGCTAAACATGAAACATTCTGTCTTAAACAACAATAACAAAAATTACTAAAAGGATGTATAGAAATTTCCTATTTTTAAAGTTATCTTGTCTATTTGATTTAATTAACTGATATGGGAGGATGAAATAGGGGAGAGGAATAATGGGAGAAAGTCTGGAGATTATACTTTCATACTTTTAACAAATTTGTTTTATCTCTGATTACCTACGATTTGAGGGCTGTTAAGGTAGGAATTTTCTCTTCTTCTGTTCAAAACAAATGTTGAGTTGTCAAGTGCAGATGCTGAATAAATTAATATGAATTCGTTAAATTAAAACATAATATTACCAATGAAGTAAAAGAATGTTGCTCATTTCAAAACTGGATGTATTGAATAGTATTCATGTGACGTCACAGTAGATAAAATGGGAGCGTGATCATTTGATTGCGCATTATATTCACCAAGGGTTTTCCTTCTATTTTTCTTATCAACATTACTTTATTGTCACATTTACGGACTCGTAAAACAAATTAATGAAATATAAGCATATTCTTTCATTGTTTAATTATTAAATAAAGAAAAGTTTAATAAAAGCATGATTTAAAGAATTTAAATGAAAAACTTTCTAAATGCTAAAAATTAACATTGAAATTGTGAAGTAAAAGCATATTTAAGTTTAAAAAAAGTTTAATTTACTTAATTTATAAATAAAAATCAATTTAAACATTTGAAATTTCAATCATTTATTCAGATATTGACGATGAGCTAATTTATTTTTAATTATATTTGTAATAAATTCGATAACTGACATAAAGTTAATCTGAAATTAAATGAATATTTCTTATATTATTTAGATCTATTCTCACATTTCAATCTTTTCAATAACAGAATAAAAATACACGTGAATTCTTGAAGATCGTAATGCTTTTCAATGGAATTATTTACCGCTTTCCCAAAAAATGATTTTTCGTAGCCTCGAACCGGGAGGAAGAATAAGGTCTATTAAAATACAATCTTTGAAATGCTCTTTTCTTATTTTAAGTATATATTCCGTGACGTAATTTTAATACGCACGCAGAATTACACATGTATTCAGTGTGTCTAAATCTCACATATCCGCAAGTTGACTGTGATCTTACTAGAACTACAAGTGATATGCACACTAACTCTAACACAGGTCCCATAATTTACAGTAATATGGCCATTCGTAACTATCGTCAACTTGCACTGATTACAATTTGAAGTGAACTGACGTGACGCGGAGAGCTATGTGAAGGATCATTGTGAGTAACATCTTGAGGCATTCTATTCATGTCTGGTTCATGGAAGTTGTGTTTTAGGCACGCAAATCGCGACAAGGTAAATAGTGTTGTCACGAACCAGTGGCGCCAACTTATATGGGACCGTAGGGCTCAAGCCCACCCAATAAATTAATCTTTTTGCTCACCCAATTTCCATTGATTTGTTTCGTTATTTTTTTATTTAGTCGCTCAAATAACATTTTATTAAAATTCTTAAAAGAATTTAGTTTAAAAGATAATTAGGACATCAATTAGACTTACAGAAGAGCAGAAAGCTTCAGTGTATGTCAAAATAAATTGATCTCTAAAACAAACATTTGCATATTTTACCATCAGTTTAAATGTCTTAATGAATAGATGAAAGTAACTAAAATGATTTTTGATTTTATCTTTATATATATTTTTTTGCATCTTCAATAGTTAGTCATTATTAAATTATTTAAAATACGTATTTATAAGGAAAACCTTGTGAGAATATAATTTAATACATTATTTATTAAATTATAATTAAATTAAAATACAAATTTAATATTTTACTTACAAAATCTATAATCCGTGTTCCTTTGATCACCTTTAATCATCTACTCCTCCCTCGTATCCCTCTCTCAACACACACCAACACACACGAACTGGGAAAAAAAATTATTCCAACTTTTTTGAGCCCACCCAATAATTTTCAAAAGTTGGCCCTCCTGCCACGAGCCATAATTTTTTATTATTTTCATTTTTCATTGTTCATTTTCTTTTTTTTCTTTTGTACCTTATGTATTTGGAGCAACAGAAGTTGTGATTTCTTGAAATTAGCTTAAGTTATACCTCAAATTTCAAACTAAATGGGCAATTCTGGTGATATGCCGCAAGATAAGCTTTGTTCACATACTACTGAAGATATTGTTCATATACTATTAAATGAAAAATGGTTTTGTTTTCTTTCTTTCCTTATTTTTCTCACGCCGCGTAAAAATAAATTAGAACTCACTAGGAATGTAATTGAAATTTGATTACCCCAAATTTATCATTTGTGCCAGGTTAACATCGAACAAAATTCGCGAACATGATCAGCAGTCGTGTTTTTTGACGATATATTTTTATTCGATTAAATTCCAAAGCTGACTTAATAAAGAGGATATCCAAACATTTCCGAAACTTGATGAAAAAAATATAATTTGATACTAAAATAGATTATTTTAAAGCAGAATAAAAAATATCCATTATGATTCAACTCCGCGGAGTCCAACTTTCATTAAAATATAGTCTATAATTGTTTTTACATTTTAACAAGTGAATTATTTGCAATAAAGTTTCAAATAAATGCAATTATGTAAATTCATATTTTCAAAAATATTTATTAGACTCAAAAAAAAAAAAAAAAAAAAAAAAAAAAAAAAAAAAAAAAAAAAAGTAAAAAAATACAGACTGCACGTTTTCAAGGCATTCCTGTAACTTTTGGAAGATTATACTGGATTATTTCGAAAGAGATTTTTCTGGGTTTTGATGACATTTCTGTCTTTGAGTGGAATAATGTCAAGAAATTTATAATTTAAATTCGGGAAGTCTATTTTTGTGTGAAAAGGAAATATGCAAAAATTCAATTTTTAATTTGAAAGAATACAACGGTTTATAGTTGCTAGAACACTTCAGTGATGTGCTGAAAATTCAGATTTATATTGGATTGTTTCACTTAATTTTTATTCACTTAATTTTCTGTATTACAGGGGAAAAAATGAACAAATCAAAGCTTAATTTTTCGTATTTTAACGGAATAAAAATTTCTAAATTAACCTATTCATGATTTTTTTTTTCTTTAGAGGCTATTTTAGAGGGTTGTGTTTGTGGTTATCTCGTCTTCTTTCATAAGTAATTCAAAGCATTTTTATCAGAAAGTATTCTTTGAAGATTTTTAATATTTAATATGTTAATAATTATATGTGCATGTAAATCTATATTATAAAATATAACATGTCTGCCGGTGAGGCTAATGTCTTATCGGTAATGAAGACAAAGGCTTTAGCCATCACTTTTAGTTTATCGCATTTTTTAAACCGGGAAAATAATGTATAGAAAATAGAAAAAAAAAATGTTCTTCTAAATGCAATTTATATAAAAATCGTATGTTAAAATACTGATTTCTTATTGCTTTCAGTATATTTTTCAAGCATGAATGTTTAAAATCTATCTCCAAAGTGAACGTGCAAACCGACTATGGAAGATTAACTTATTGTTTATACTAAAAAAACATAAATAATTCATTATTTTATTTATTTATTTTATTTCCGTGTAATATTCCATAACTAAATTACCTAACAAAATTATAACTCAGTAAATAAATAAATAAATATAATAAACTAAAATAATAATAATAATGATGATAACAATAAATAATTGTCTGAGCGAAGCGAAGTATTTATACTCAGAGATACATAATGATATTAAAATTCAAAAAAAATCTTTCGTCAAGCAAATCTCAAAAAGTACTTGTCGGATTTTGATTCTGTTTGTACCAAAAGGTACCTATGGAGGTAATCTGGTGAATGCACCTACTTTTAAAAATTAATTCCAAATAGTTAAAAAGTTATATTAAAAAAACTGATAAAAAAGCACAATTTATGTGCATACGTCACAGAAATTTGGTGAGCGTGATTTTCACCGGCTGGACATTTTCGTAGGTAACCGAATCAGTGCATGGAGTAAATAGTAATCATTTTCGCACTCAGAAATATTGAATGCAATAAAACATTTTAAAATTTAATCATGCAGGAAAATAAAACTGTTATTTTTTTATATTAAAAAATGTCATTAAAACTTTGATTTTGAGATTTTGTGATAATCTCTTAACAGCACTTTTTGATCGCTAAAAGAATGTTTTACGTATTTCGCGTGTGAAAATTAGAAACAATTACGTTTTTAAATAAAAAGTTTCTTTTATGACATCATTTTCCTTTATATTTATTTTCATTCCATGTTTTGTTTTAACTTATATTTTGTTTGTGTATGGAAGTCAATTCTGGTCACTAATTTTTCGGCACGGATACCACAAGCGCATCAGATTTGGCGCAATTTTTTTCAAAGCCTATTTGGCGAAAACTCCCTTTTCAAATAACGCTTACATACACATTTTTAAATTATTTTCTATTTTCAAAAAGAACTTACAGTAAATAAAATAATAATAATAATTAATAACTATAAAAAGAAATATTTTATATAATTAAAAGAAGGAAGTGAAAGTAAATAAACATTTTACGAGTAAATAAACAAATAATAAATAAATAAAGTCGAGTTAACATCTCAGGTAAAATAATGCCATTTTGATGCCAATTATGTACCCTGGTGCATATGTGACATTTTTTCCCATTTCTCATCCGTTTCCTGTTGGCATACAACTTTGAAATATGGAGTATGTATGCACACCTGGGAGCTATACTGGAATTAGACATTGATTTTTTTTAATTCGATCCAAAAAGGGGCAACGGGGCTATTTTTTAAAGTTTTATGCAATTTATACTGCATAAAGGAGCCACTTACCTATTTCTATATATCAGAAGAAGTAAGTGGTATGTAAAAACAATTATAGTATACATAAATAAAATACTTGAGATAATATACTAGAGATATAAGCACCGGGTTTGGGCGAGATTATTTATGCCAATTAGGCGAAAACATCGTTTTGATTACCAGATGCATATAGCATGCTACAACAACATGTTATTTATTTATTTCAAAATGAAAAAAAAAAAAAAGGAATAAATGAAACATTTCCTGTTATTAAAAAAGATATAACAATCAATAAATGATAATATTTTCAGAACAAACAATTTATTATAACATTTATATGATAACCAGCATGTTAGGCAACTAAACGCCATTTTGGCACCAATTAGGTACCTCGGTGTATATAGGGCATATATGTGCCATATTTATTTGTAAAACTGAGCATGAAAGTTTACCAGGTGTGTTTTCATAGGCGCTTATATCTTTTTGCAACATAGCGCACCTTTCGAAGCCAAAACTGCACAAAAGAAAAACAAGTTGAATATAGATTCTGCCTTTGCAGAGTTCAATTTCGCCTCCGATTAAAAAAAAAAAAAAAAAAAAAAAAAAAGAAAGAAAAAGAAAAAGAAAAAAAAATCGATAGACGTTTTTTAGAAGGGCGACCCCGTTTAGATTGCAATGAACTAACTTCATCTTTCTTGTGTTTATCAATATAATAGCAAACAGGACGGCGTGAAATACCCAATTAGATAGCAATTTCTCTCTGAGACATTGGAATTGCGGAATAATAAAGAGATACAATTTGACGTGCTACTTCTTCATTGACTAGATTCATCAAAAACGGATTTTTTTCTTTAGTTTAAACGCTTTTTTATAGACTCTGAGTAAAAGGAAATGCAATTTAACAATAAAACGAGTGGAATCCCGTCGAATTCGACGAATGAAATGTTTAAAAGTCCCGATCGATTTGGTTTTAAAAAAAGCAAAAGTAATTACATTATTGAATCAATATATAATAAATATATTTCCAAACTAAATGTCGAATTTGCCAGTTACAATTTTGCATGCAAATATTCGCACATTTTCAGTTAAAATTGTAATCTGAGTGCTGGCGAATTCCAGAAATTTTATTTTATATGCACTCACAGAAAAATAGTTTTATTAAAAAATTATTTCTCAGCAAATATATATATATATATATATATATATATATACACAATTTTATTAAAACCATTCAATTAATTTTTAAAAAATGAAGAAACAAATAAACAGTTTTTTACAGACCAATGGGCAAAATGCTACAAAAAGAAATGTAAATGACTTCCATGTATTTTGGGGATATGGAATTTCTTTTGGTTTTGTTATATATATATATATATATATATATATATATATATATATATATATATATATATATATATATATATATATATATATATTACCTCAATTAGTGCATAATTATACGCAATCATTTTAGAAAAGAAATTTTTATTATCGACAGAAAAGCTAAACTGAGTTGCCACCATTTTGATTTTTCAAGAAATATCGTAAAAAGGCATTTAAAATTAAAAATAAAATATAAAAATGGAAATAAATTAAAAAATAACTAAAATGGGCACAACTACAAATAAAAAGCTTTAATTAAAAAAATAATTATCAGAATCGGTTGAGTAGGAAATTCAGGGCTGGTGACACGACATTTTTTAGCTTGTCTGAAAGAAATAGCATCGGAGGCTAATAATCAATATTTGCAGCATTTTTTTTTTTTTTTTAATGTAATGCACATTTTGTAATCAGTAGGCTCGATAATCAGACCTCGTTTTTTTTTTTTTTTTTTTTTTTTTTTTTTTTTTTTTTTTGCTTTAAAAGATGATATTTCATACGACGTCTTTTTGGGATTCGTCGTTTTTCCATATGTGATAGTATGTGTCTACTCGTTTTGTACCCTTTTTTGTAACTTTCTTCTTTATTAACAGCGACATCTGGATTTCCTATTTAAATAAAAATTCTTCTAAATACAAAGAATTTTGTTAAAATAAATAAATAATAGGAAATGCGGACATCTATTGCTCAAAACACAAAATTTCTCCTATTGAGTTAATAAAAATCAGTAAAAACATAATTTTTATGATAATAAAAAGGTGACTTGTGTAATAAGAGTCATATATTATGTACGTTATGAATTAAGTATGAATATTTCAATGAAAAGTGATATTTCAAAAGTATTATGAAATTAGTTAAAAACCATTTATTTTAAACTAAATGAATTTATATTTTTTATAAAATTTATATTTTTAATGAAATAAACGAGATTTGAAAAATTATTGGAAATTTATCACCATAGATTTATCAATATTACAATCAGTACCTTGTATGCAAAATGGAACAATTAGCAATACTTTTTGTACCCGAAAAATGGTCGTTGCTTTTTTTAAGGTTAAAAAGTAGATTACGAAATATTCCTATATAGAGATGCCAAACCCTCGCTTATTGCATAGCAAAATTTTCTTATAGGAAAAGTTATTTTTTAAATCCACAGAATGTTTCAATTTAATAAAACCTTTTCTGTATTAAAATACCGGTACCCAAAATGCCGGAAACTTGGCAGCTCTGCCTATAACATTTTAATTAATCACGGTACTTTTTTTAATCGGATTCAAATTTAGTGAAGACAACGTTTTTTGGCCGAAAGCAGCTTTTTTCCACATGTGTAACTATGATACAATTCCTTGATGTTGACTTATGAATGTTTTGACTTATGCTATTATTGCTTCCTCTCATTTATTTATTTGAATTTTAAATAAGATAACTCAAAATCGTGTTTTTTAAATATACGAAAAAAAAAAAAAAATGCATTTCGAGAGAGGGCGAAAAGGACAATATTTGGCGATTTATTACCTGCGTTTGGCTAAGTGTCTTACTACCTTGTATTTAATACTCTTCACAATACTTCGCTGTTATATGGACTAAGGCGCTTTTATAAAAAGTTTGACGTAATTCGGGCTTAAGGAAGTGAGTTTTTTACTGAATAATACAAATAAATGAAAAATGAATACTAAGAATTACTAATAAAAGAAAAATGAAGCATTATATTGATCTTTGTATATTTAAAAATGCATCTGCTAGCACTAATTAGATAATTTATGTGTATATAATAGGAGATAAATAGCTTTTCATTCTGTATTTCTATGCTATAAAGCATTAACGTTTGTGTGTTTTTCGTTAGCATTGGGAGTACCTAGCCGATTTAAAAAATAATGTGGGCAAAAAAGTGTTGGTAACCATCTTTGCTGCAAAATATACTATATTTTGCGTAGGAACAATAATCACCATCAATGCACGAGCAAAAAAAGTTCTAAAATTGAGAATTCTTTGATGTTGATATGACTAAAATTTTTTTTTTTTTTTTTTTTTTTTTGTGGCAATTTTTAAGATATAATATTCTCGTTATGAACGATTTCTAAAACATTCGACAATTTAATTTCACATATTAAACATTTTTTTTTTTCTAGAAAAAGTTTTAAACCCAATTTATTGAGAATATTGCAATTTCTAGGATACTGTTGGGATCAGAAACTATAACTTTGGCATCACAGTAACTTATAAGATGTAAGTGCTCGTTTAGTACAAATTTTTAAAAAAGGATTCCTTAACTCTTATCGACAACCTCACTGCATCCGTGGAAAACAGATATTCAACATTATAACCTATTCGAACGGATTTCACACCATATAAAATACACTTCATTTCTCTACAAACATAATACTTTATGTTATTTATAGTTTCTCAAATCGGTGCGAAGCTTCTGTTTATGCTCATGACATCATTTCAAGAGCTATATTTCCAATATAGGAAAATTTGGTGTTTTATTTTCTGTATTACTTTTAACATTTTGCATATTTCCAATTTTACATCCATGCATGGTTTGCTTTTCTTTTATAAAAATAGTATATGCAACAAGATTTTGTAGTTCTACGATTCGATATGCTTATTTTCATCATTATATTTTATCACAATGAATGACCAATTAAAGGTAACATCTCATTTTCTTTACTTATCGCAAGTTATTAAATGTGTATTCTCAGCAATATCGCTCAGACTAATCCCTCTGAGGGAAGTCCTAGTAAAAATTAATAAATACATCTAAGAAATAAAACGCGCATGTAACCAAATTAAATGTGTATAAATAAGGAAACAATCAAAATCAAAAAGATTGGTTTAAATGAACCAGAAATCTTTCATGACTAACCCCTAGAATCTGAACTTTTAAAAATTGTATTTAAAATTTTTTAAAGAATTCACATTTGACATATAAATAATATATTTTATGTATAAATATTTATACATTTCAAAGAAAAATAAGTAAAAAATATTTATAAATAAAAAAAGTAAAATTTTGTGGCTCGTACCATTTGAATATTTCTCGGAAACTGGCAAAATTAAAAGAAATCGCATAGTTAAACTTGTCCATTGTTACCATACTCTTTAAATAATTTTTTTTTTTTTTTTTTTTTTTTTTGTATTATATTTTAATGATTTTTTTAAAATAAATAACGTTAGTTCCAAGTTAGTTAAACTTAAAAAAAAAAAAAAAAAAAAAAAAAACACAATATACAATTACATAAGTTTTTGTAATAATAAATCATTTAAACAGATAAATGCATGTATTTTTAACATAACAAATTTTCTACATGCCATTAAAAAAAAAAAAAAAAAAAAAAAAAAAAAAAAAAAAAAAAAAAAAAAGGCATTTAAAGATACACATGGCTCTTGAGCTTTAACAGTTTTATTTATAAGCTGCACCTAAATAATATTTGATAAAAATCCAATTTTAAATTGTAATTCCTCATATAAAAATGTGTAAATTTTTGGTTGCATGCATCGCTACTTTTAAACTATATCTACCTTCTACCACAAATATGAAGATTTATTCCCATGTGAATTTTAACATATCATGCATTTTAAAGCGAGAAAATCTCCCCTTTTCTTAATCTTGTATTTTTGTACACATACGAAAAATACAGAAAAAAAGAAAAAAAAATGTTTCAAATGCCCTGATTAACGCATATTCTAGTTTTAAACACAAAATATTACCCTTTTAGTCTATTTTATTCAAGAATCATATTTTATACATATCGGATTTCTTCTCGTAAAATATGAGTTGTGTAAAATGTGTGTAAACAATATCGCATTTTTTAAGTACAATAAAACTTCGAAATACCGTCATAATTGGGACCTAGATTGTGCCGGGTTTTTGAAAATTCTGGATTTCCCAAAGAATAACAAAATTACTTCCGATATTCTTAATGGCTCCTTTATTTATAATTTAATTCATAACCAAGTGATAATTATGCGATAAAGTAATTAAATATTAAAAAGGAAGTTTATTTTAACTAAAATTTTCTATGTTACAATAAATAGATAAAATTCTAATGATTAGTGAAAAATTTTCCTTCATTTCCATTATTCCCTTTACTTTTTATATAAAAGTGCATTATTTTTAGATTCTATTTTTTTAATGTCATCAGTCAAATTCCATATTTAGCACACAATGTTTCGACAAAGCCTTTTTAACTTTCTAAACAAGTTCCCTTTTTTCTGCGATACACAAATTTAAATGTTCTATTTTAGAAACACTGCTCCCTGATTTTAAAAAAGACTTCGTAGTAGTTCTAATAAATAAATTAATAAAAGCCTCCAAAACTTCTAAGAAGAAAATTACGCGCGTTCATTCTTCTGTTTTTCTTTTCCCGGTAAGTTAGAAGTGTAAGAAAAAAGGAGGGAAAATGTGACTTTGATACCGGATTTTTTAAGTCACACTGTATCTTTTTAGGTGCGTTCGTAATTATGAGTAGAAGCTATCGGGAGGGTAGGATCCCAATCTGAGCATTTACGGCGCATGCTCGATGCTTGGTTTACTTTATCCTTGGCGATTCTGTGGCTTCGATTTCTTCAAATAGCCTAATAACCCTGTCGGGAGCCTTCCCTCTCCGTTTAGGTACAAAAAAAAAAAAAAAAAAAAAAAAAAAAAAAAAAAAATAGTTTTTTGAATGTTTAAGTTACAAAAAATATTTTTCAAAGTTGATAGGTTAATGTAATATTATTATTTAATTACTTAAATACATTACATAATTAATTATTATATAATATATTTACATAATAATAAAAATAATTATGTTATTTATATTTATAAAAAAAAAAATGTCATTTGTAATTAAAACTACATGCATTTTGTTTTTCAAGCTACAATTAATTATATAATGTAACTGACATTATTATTAATAATATTATTTATTTATTAATTATTATATAATAATATTAATATAATTATGTATAATTTATATTGAAAAATCTATTATACCTTTCTGCAAATAAATACTTTATATTAGTTTAATATTAATTAATTAATATAAATTATAGCGATACAATCAGTATATATATTTTATAATTAGTACTTCAAATTTTAAAATCAATTTAAAGAAAATCCCAAATGTTTAAGATTAATTTAGCATTCAGTATAAACAATATATTTTTATTTATTTAAAATAAGCTAATTGTATAGCATGAATATAATTATAATTAGGATATAATCTAAATATTTTTTTATATTTTATAAATAAAAAAAATAAATAAAACTAATTGTATAGTATCAATGAAAAATGTATGAAAATTTTATAATTGATACTATTTAACAATATTTATTAAATCAATATAATAAATTGTTAATGATTAATATAATTAAAATATAATAAAAGTAATATTACTAATATGAAACTAGAAACAAACATTTAGAGCAATTAGCTATAAATTGTCTGCAATTAAAATATCAAATTTCCATAGTATAAATTTATATTAGAAGAAGTTATTTAGAAATGAAAAAAAAAAAATTAAATAAAATGATTCACAAAAACTATATTGTTTAAGAAAATTCATTTTTAAAAATAACTGAAGGCTAATATTGATAAATTTCTAATAATAAGTATACAAAATACATTAAATAACATCTCTCTAAAAGCAAATTAACCCAATATGCCAACCTTTTCCCAATAAAGAAAATAACTTTCATTTTATAATATATATTGATGATTCTGCTTTGGTTCTGCAAGTTTCAATTGTATTCAGTTTGATTTATTTTATTTTATTTTGTTTTGTTTTCCATGTTTCAATGTAGTGATTTAATATTAAATGCAAAACTATCAATATCGCATTTAATAGTAAAATTTCAACTGAAATTACATTAAAGTAGCCAAGAAAAAAAAATATATATATAAAACAAGTTGGAAATTGCACGTGAAGCGTAGCAAATGATGTGCGTTCGTACTATAAGTTTTAAAATATTCAGATCTTGTTGGTATAGTAGAGCGTACTTTGGATACAGTATAGTGGTCGAAATCTTTGTGTTCCTGTAAATATGCAGGGAGTAATTTTTATTCTACTTCATTAACGTATATCTTATTCATAAAATGTGAAGTAGGTTAATATAATTAAAACACGCCCCAAACAATGTTTCCTCGTATAACATTATTTAGTGGAATACATTTGTGTGGCCCTGTAATTTAATAATAAATATTCTTTGCATCCCAGATTGTACAGAATGTATATTTTAGTACATACATCATAGATTCATATCAATTCTATTATGTTCAAATGAGTGTAACACCATTAAAATGCATTTGAAACATTTTTTTCCATTGAATGTAATGTAATGGAATACTTTTGATTGCCCCTGTAAATGATCTATGCATCCGATTGTCATAACATTTGAAATGACTCGACAAAATTACGCAATAATCATACGTTTTAAATTTCAAACGATTAAAATGCATTTGAAACTTTTTCCCCATTGACCGTAATGTAACGGAATCCTTTTGATTGTCCCTGTAATTGATCTAACCATCCGATTTTCATTATATTTGAAATGACTCGACAAAATTATGTAATAATTATATATTTTAAATTTCAAATGATTCGGTTGGATAGTTTTTGCGTTGTTATATGCGGACAGACAGACAGACAGACAGGCGGACAGACGGACAGACAGACGGACAGACAGACGGACGAACTGAGCGAAAACAAGAGGTGCTACGTATTTACATAATTACGAACGCACCTAAAAAGGGGCATAAAGAATTTTTTCTTTTTTTTTTCCTGCCATGTAATGTGAATTAAGTTAAGTGAAGGTAAATGAACATACAGGTATAATTTTATGGAATTGTTAGTGAGATCTCATCCCTCCCCCTTCTCCCACACACAAACATACCTTCACAAACTCAGACTTCTGATTTTATTATTTTCTGTTTTATATGGATTAGAAGTGAAAATTCTCCCTGGAACTACAGCTTGAAAAACAAAAAATACATAGTTTTTTATCACAGATAGCATTCTAAGAAATATAAATAATATAATTATTAATGAATACTAAACTAATATAAAGTATTTATTTACAGAAAGTTATAATTGATTTTTCAATATAAATTATACATAATTATATTTATATTATTATATAATAATTAATTAATTAAAAATATTATTAATAATATTTACATGTTATGTAATAATTTATTAATAATAATGTTAATAATATTATATAATAATTAATTAATGCTTGAAAAACAAAATGTATGTAGTTTAAATTACAAATGACAATTAAAAAGAAATATGATTATTGTTATTTTTGTAACTATATTATATAATAATTATGTTATATATTTATTTAATTAATTAATGATTGTATGATAATTAATTACGTAATATATTTATATAATCAATATTTATATAATTAATAATAATTATACAATAATTATTTGATAATGATTTGATAATGATGATAATGTTTGATAATGATTTCAAACTATTTTTAGGATTCTATTATTTAATTTATATAGACAAAGCAAAAAAATTAGCTCTTCTGTTTTAAATAAAAAAAAAATAAAATTATAAAGTAAACAGACAAAAACATCTCCATCCCTTTGATGTTCAGTGATGTTCTACACAGACGAATATTGTCTTTGTTATTTTATATTCAAAATAATGTTTAAACATTTTCCTTCACTTTAATGATGTTTTACGCAAACGAATATTGTCTGTGTCATTTTGATTTTATATTCAAAACAATATACTAAAGCTTTTTCATTTACTTTTGGCTAAAATAATTATTAAAATTAAATTTCGTAGGTAAAAAAAAAAAAAAAAAAAAAAAAAAAAAAGATTGCATAAAACGGAATTGAGCTAAGATGCAAATCTAACACATTGAGTTATAGTTTTGAAATAGCGAATGCTGAATAAAATAAATGACTGACATTTATTTTCTCGCCAAGCAAGCGATAAACTGCCAAATACATTAACGTAAATGGCCTTCTACGCATGTGCACCAAACTCTGATAGGGAGCCTACCTTGCCGATAGGCGCTTGTCGTAATTATGTAAATACATAGCACCTATAGTTGTCGTCCAGTCCATCCGTCCATCCGCATATAACGTCGCAAAAACTACCCAACCGAATCGTTTTAAATTTAAAATGTATAATTGTTCCAAAATGTTTGACGAGTCATTTCAAATTTTATGAAAATTGGATGCATAGATCAATTGCAGTCAAAAGTATTCCGTTACATTACGGGCAATGGGGGGGGGGGGGATGTTTCAAATGCATTTTAATGGTGTTACACTCATTCGAATATAATAGAATACATCAACCTATGAAGTATATATGTATTAAAATATACATTCTGTACAATCTGTGATGCAAAAAATATTTATTATTAAATTACAAGGCCACACAAAAATATTCCACTACATAGTGCTATACGGGAAATCATTGTTTGGGGGCGTGTGTGTTAATTATATTAAACTATTTCACATTTTATGAATATGATATATGTTGCTGAGGTGTAATAACTATCGAAACTAGCGAATTACTGTCTACTATAACAGCAAGATCTGAATATTTTTAAAACTTTGTTATCGTACGAACGCACCTTATTTGCTGCGCTTCACGGGCAATTTCCAACTTGTTAAATATTCCGGTGGTTTAAGGAATTCACAGTTAATATAGAGATATGAATGCAATGCGATAATAATAGGATAATATATGATACTACAGAAAGAAATACTTGGTATACCACCGAAAGTAGAGGCGGTCCCCACCTTTCCGCTGTACACCGTATTTACACTCAGTTAACTTTATTTGAAACGACACCCGCTCGTTAATATAAACTCTATGGGACAGTTACTTTAAAAAATCGCGTTTTCATTTCAATATTATTCAATATTTTACTTCATTATTGTTATTATTAGATAGCTGAGGTTGATTTCTATAATCGCTGTTTTTTACCTTTCCGATTTCGTTCAAAATGAAAAACAAAAAACCACTCGGAAAAAAAAAATAATAAAAAACAAACAAAAACAAAATCGAAAAAAAAAATCCCTTTCGGCATGGCCTATAGGCGGAGGTAGATTTCGAAAAGTTTTCATCTCAAAAAAAAAAAAAAAAAAAAAAAAAAATGCCTATCTCTACTTAAATGCCCATTTTGGCAATATATTTTGAATTATATTCTTACTTTATTTAAAAAATTGACCAATATGCTCATTATATAGTTCCTAAATAACAAAAAACTGTTAATTAAATTCGTTTGACAGCAAAATTGAATTTAAAAATGAGTCATAAAATAACCAATTTATTATTTTAATACATCCACAATTCTTTAATCAAGATCGCTTTGAGAAATTTTGTGCGACGTGCCCACTTTGACAGATTTTTTTAAATATATATTTAGCCTTTATCAAAAATCTGACCAATACGGCACATTACACAGTTCCTAAATAACAAATAACTGTCAATTGAATGCGTTTGAGAGCAAAATTGAATTTAAAAATGAGTCATAAAATAAACAATTTGTTATTTGAATACAACCTCAATTCTTTTATCATGATCGCTTTGGGAAATTTTTTTGCGAAGTGCTTACTTTGACAGCTTTTAAAATATATATATTCACCCTTTATCAAAAAATCGAAGAATACGCACATTATATAGTTCCTAAGTAACAAAAAACTGTCAATTGAATGCGCGTCAGAGCAAAATTGGTTTTAAAAATGAGTCATAAAATAACCAATTTGTTATTTGAATACCCACAGTTCATTAATCATCTCGCTTTGGGAAATTTTTTGCGAAGTGCCCATTTTGGCAGCCTTTTTTGAAATATATTCTGCCTTTATCAAAAAACTGGCCACTCCGTCACATTATATAGTTCCTAAATAAGAGAACCTGTAAATTGGATGCGTTTGAGAACAAAAAAAGATTTAAAAATGACTCGGTAAAAACGCAATTTCTTAAATTTCCTCAAATTTTAATCACGATAACTTCGTGAAATTCTGTTCAAAATACCCTTTTTGGCAGCCTTTTAAAAAATATATTCTGCCTTTATCAAAAAACTGGCCAATACGTCAAGTTATATGGTTCCTAAATAATAGGACCTGTAAATTGGATGGGTTTGAGAACAAAAATTAATTTAAAAATGACTCATGAAAAACGCAATTTGTTATACTTAATGAATTTTTTAATGATGAAAACTTCGGGAAATCTGTTCAAAATACCTCTTTTGGCAGCCTTTTTAAAAATATATTCTGCCTTTATCAAAAAATTGGCCAATAAGTCGCATTATATAGTTGCTAAATAAGAGGATCTGTCATTTGGATGCGTTTAAAATCAAAAATGAATTTTAAAATGAGTCAGAATATAAGCAGTTTGGATTTAAGGTTTTTTCTCCAACTCCTATTTTTGTTTAATTTATTTTTGCTATAAGAATTGGTTCTATGAAAAACTTGTCAATATAAAAGTTGTAGATATTATTCTGAAGATGTAAAATAAATTTAATTAGATTTAATTGCTTAAGAATTGAGTAAGTTATGGGTTTTTTTCTTTTTCCTCCCCCCTTTTTCTTTTCGTTTTTAATTTTTTTCATCGGTAAAAATTGGTCCTATCAAAAACTTGTAAATACAAAAGTTTTAGATAATATTGAGTACATTTATATAAAATTTAGTTGGATTTGATATCTTGAGAATTGACGAAGTTATGATTTTTTTTCTCCCAAAAACCATGTTTTTTTCGCCCCTTGAGCCCATTTTTAACTTTATCAAAAATCTGTCACGCATAAACTTTTTCCTTATCTTTTAGAAGTAATATAAACTTTAAACCGATTCGATATCTATTTTAATTAAAAAGTTATCGCATTTTTTCTGTTTTCACAAAAACCCTCCTAACTTTGACCCCCTTAGTCCGATTTTGCCCATTAACGAACTTAACCGAGATTTTATGCCCCTTGATTTTATGTAAAAGTTTGATGAAGATCTGAGCATAATTATGGAAGTTATCGTGTCTAGAAGAAAGTGATATACACCGATAGATAGATAGATAGATAGATAGATAGATAGATAGATAGATAGATAGATAGATAGATAGATATATAAACTTTTTTACTGATGGTAGTTTTGGGGTCTAGGAGTCATGATTCGTGTAGATCCGCAAAAATTTTTCAGAAATTCCGACATGGGAGACAATGCAATAGGTAGTATTTCATACGAAATCTACCTAAAAAGGCGATTGTGAAAATCAATCTTATCTACCTAATGGCAAAAATAAATAAAATAAAATAAAAAAATACTGAAATGTAAGCGAGATGTTGAAAAAGAATTGCCCGGAATTAACATTAGCAAGAGAGTGTTTTCGCATAAGTGAAGTAGCTCCTTAACTATGAAAATTAAATGAAACTCGCATTCTGAATTATTTTTCGTAGTTGAAATTGCTCCTAAATATAGTGTTTTGTTCTATAAGTAATTAATTAGATTTTGTGAATAATCTTTTCAATAGTTTATTTACTTTATACGCCATACAGTGGGCCGTTTCAATACTCTAGGCGGACAAAATCCAAATTTTCGATTATCTCGGAATTTAACAAAACGAATATTCTGGTAGCTGAATGTCTTTATTTTCGAGATCCGTACAAGATTTGCCGAATACGTTCGAGGTGTTGATTTATTATGACCGTAAAGAAATCATTTGCTTAGTTGGTTTGAGGGGGTTTCAATGGTTGCCACTAGCTTACTCGTGACTATTTTGCTTTATCCGAAAGCACGAGTTTGATGAACATATGTAACAGGCTTTTCAAGGTCTGATTTAACATTTTTGTTTGATAATAAGCGATCTTAAACCCGATTAACCATGATTAGACAAATATGACAATTTGCTAGTGTATTTTTAGAATTTCGTCCATCTGACTGTCCTCTGTCTGTCTGTGTGTCCGTCACAGAATCTGTACACAAAAACTATATAAGTCAGAAAGTTCAAATGTAATGTATCTACAATTGAATACCTCTTGTCACGCAACAATTAAATCATAAAATTTTGAAACAGACTATTATTTTAATTAAAATATTTTTTTAATATCATCGGTTCATTTTTTTTTTTTTATTCTAATAGTTGCACGCAAGTTTAAATTCATATAAAAATTATTTTCCTTTTCCCCTTTACTTTTGATAGAAAGGGCGTACTTCTGTCATGCATTTTTTTCTTTATACGATGATGGAAAAATTGAAAATGTGCAATGTTCAGAAGATTAAAATTTAATAGTAGCAAAAAATGCAAAACCGAAATTTCATAACAAATTGCACAGTGTTGCCATTCGCAAAATGGTGTATGTATTACGCGCATATATGTTTGGCCTTTATTATACAGATATATAATTTTATTTGAACATTTTTAATCTGATAAAAATAGATAACTTCCTTTTATAATTATTTTGAAGATTAAATTTGTTGGTGCTATACCATGTATGTAAGAATTTAATAATTATAAATTAACAATTTAGATTTATTCATTAAAGGGTAAGTTGATTTGAAAGAAATATTAAACGAAACCCTGTGTGCAATCTGCGATCACATTTACTTACTTGTTTTTCAAATGTTGTGATTCTGGATGATCCATGATATTGTTTACAAATTTTATCTTAACTTTTAACATATTATTCGGCATTATTCAGAAATAAGCATTTTTTAAAAACCAAAGCGCATTTTCTATGGCATTGGAAACAAAAAAATCTCCTCTAAATGTCTACAACTCATAATTTTATAATTAATGAACTAGCTTTATATTTACTTGCACTTTAACTATATACATGCTTTGTTCAAATCTTGCAGGTCAGTTTAAAACCACTTTTAATTATCTAATTGAGCCGAATCTTTGAATATGTGTGTAGTTTTAATGACAATAAAATATTACAATACTTTGAGGAGTGTAGAAGTTATACCTAGCTACACAAAAGTTTAATTTAAATTTTACAAATTATTTTTAAACCCCTTCAAGTTATCTGATTAATATGAAACTCTATTTGTAACTGTAGTTATGATGCCAACGCAATATTATTGTAATTGAAGAAACGTAGCAGTTATAGGCCTTTTTTTTTACTTTTCACAGGGCTAATTAAAAGATGAATTCCAAACTGGCAAGACAATTTTAATCATTTTCAATCTCCTGATAGGTGTCTCGTGGTTGACACGTAAGTAAATATTATTGTTTGATATTATGACAACATAAAATGCTTGTCCAAATTGTTGCTTATCCTAATAAAATCACAGTGTAAAATAAAATACAAGATCTACTATAGCCATTCGCTTAATCAAAAAAAGTTACTATAGTAAATTTAATGAATTCAACGGGAAGTTAAGGGAGACGGGGGGGGGGGGGGTATAGTCCTCTGGTATCTTTTAACCAGGTTATAAGCAGTTCATCAGAATTTCAGAATATCATTTCATAACAGTGTGTTCAATATAATGCTTCTAATATGTGAAACCTTAAAAATACTTTTTATTTTTACAAATATTTATGTAACTTAAAAATTTTAAATTGCGGATTATAGGATTTTGAATATTATCACTAAGCAAAATAAGATTAAAAGACAATGACTTGCAGAGATGACATTGAGATTTCTGATCTGCACATTTGCTAGTTATTAACTAGTTACGAGCAATTTATTGATAGCAGTTTATTATAAAAAGTAAAGGTAAATTAAACAAGTATGAAAAATCATGCTTTAAGCATAGATTATGAAACACTTTTCAACACTTCCTGAAATTTTTAACAAAACTTTGTTCTCCAGGGAAATAAGATGTTACTGTCCATAGCGAAATATGTATTCCAATTCTTTTGAACAGCCCTGTATTTGATCCGTCGGTTGATATATATATATATATATATATAATAGGAAAACTTAGTTTAGCAAGAAAATACCTAACTGGTTGAAATTTCTCTTTTAGCACTTTAATTTTAATAGATGGAAAATACTTGAATACTTTTGTTTAGCCCTGTAATTTACCTAGTTCCTTTATTACCCGCCAGTATTTTCTTAAAATTTAGTTCAAACAAAAACACTCTTAAAACTACTTAAATCACATTTCCAGAAATTGCTATTTATGGGTGACCATGTAGCTAATTATTTGCGTTTTCCTGTGTATCATTTTATCTATATTCTACAAACATTTCTTAGTAAGTAAACTGAAAGCAGTTAAACGTAAAAATGCATAGCTTATTTAAAAACCACCTTTAAGTTAATTATCCTCACATTCAGTAACCTTTATGAGGTCTTTTGTGTAACCCTATATATCAACTACAACATTTATACACACCATATAATTTGCAGACATTCAGTAAAATTTAAAAACGCATATCATAATTGAAAATATATTTTATCCATCCATCAGCTATCACCTATAATATACAGTACTTCGAATAAGAATATGAGATTTAAAATATTTTGTGCGTCCCTGTAAATGTATGTGCTATACACTTCATATTATGTGTTAAATATTAAGTCTCAGCGGGGTACATCAATTTTATTATATTTGAAATCATTTACCATAGTTAAAATATGTTGCAAACAATTCCCCCCTTTATTATTGTGTAATGGAATTCTTTTGAGTGGTTCTGTAAATAAATAGTAATTATTATTTTCACTGCATATATTACATCAGAATGCATATTTTAGTGCATTTTTTGAATCCATGTCAATTTGAATATGTTTCACAGAGTGTAACACCTTTAAAATTCATTTGAAGCGATTTTTTCCCATAGGCCGTATAATGTGTCGAAAAACTTTTGACTATCCCTGAAAATAAACTAATCATAATAGAAACTTCATTTTCAATAAGGTTCGTGCTAGTGTAAACATCAATAACATATAAAAATTTTATAGCAAGCCGAGTATATTTACGGGTGTTAGAGCGCGGACAAACGGCCATACGGCTAGACAAACCGAATGTATAAACACTTTTCAACTTTGTTGGAAAGTTTTAAAGAGCATTAGCAATTTCATTAAAAATGAAACAAACTGCAGAAAATTGAATAAAAAGCAAATTGGACGGAAAGAGAGAGAGAGAGAGAGAGAGAAGGTTGTATTTGTCCATTCCCCCTAATCTTTAAAAAAGTTGTAATTAATAAAAATATTGAGTGAATGTAAGTATAAAACACTGTGATTGTGATTGAGCCTGAATATTGTATAATTGCCAAGTCATCGAAGGCTAATTATGTGTTACATATATTTCATTCATTACACCAGGAAATCTCAATTTAATTTCTCTTAAGGGGCTACTTCAGTCAAACGAAAAAATCCATTCTCTAATGTTAATCCCATGGAAGATTTTATAAAGATATCTCGTTTGAATTTGAATATTTTTAAAATGATTATTATTATTATTATTATTATTATTTGAATAGTTTAGGTCGATTTGTATAAAGGCCGTTTTTTACTTTTTCGATTGTGATTGCAGATATATATATATAAAGATGCTTTCACTTTCGAAATTGGTTTCGAAAGTGAAAGTGTCCTCAAAACTACCTGTGAACAAAATCGAAAATGTAAAAAATGGCCTTTATACAGATCGATCTCGCTTTAAGGTTTCCAGATTTGCCCTTTTTTAGTTCCTAAGTTTTACGTTCTCACCAGAAACTCTACATTGTATTGTTTTCTTTATTTAATAACAGAATTTTCCTTATTCGTAAAGTGAAAATTTTTCTTTCAAAATTTTTAATGTGAATTCGATGTTTTTATATTGAAAGTCGAGGCCAAATTGGCAACCCAGTCTCATCCATACAATTCAAAAGAAAACATTTAAAAATATTGACATGCAAACGAGATATCTTTATAAATTTCTACCACAGGATTAGCATAAACGAGCGGATCTTTTCCCTTGACTGAAGTAGCCTCTTAACCATTTTCGTTCACGTTCACTAATTGTACGATCATAGCTCTTTTTATTTTATCTTTCCTAGCGAATGATTTTAAACAAAGAGGAATTAAAAAAAAATCTTTTTTCTTTTTTTTTTTTTTTTCCTCTAAAAATTGAGTTGGACCGAATCGGGTTAACCTGAGTTTTATCATAATTTTTTACGGGCCTGTCGCAGGCCTCGAAATTGTGGCCCGTGCAGAATATAAACATTATCATATATGAAACGGGAAACAATTGTGAACTGATCACCGATGATTACTAGTTAGCTACAAAGCGAATTTTGCAATATCCTAGTGCTTTTATAAACAAAAAACAGAGTTGTGGACGTAAATACAGAATAACAAACAAAATAAAATTCGCTTTTTAGAAATGCATTCAAATTTTTTTGCCATTTTCTATTTTTCTCTTTGAGAGGGAGTAACAAAACTTTATACTTTCAGAAAAACACACTAGATGGCAGCACAAGAGCATATATTCGATTTTCAACAGTGAAATCTAATTCAGAGATTGAAATCCCAAACCTTTACTACCGTTCAGTTATTTGCTCTCAGTCTCTCAGGGTGCTAGGGCGCTAGAACGAGAATATTTATTTTATTACGACTTGGAAAAATTTGGATTGATAATTACATTTTCGGAAGATATTTTTTTTTTCGCTCACGATACCATATAATTAATTTTATGGTATTACATAAATTATTGTAAAATAAAGGTAAAAGTAAATAAAGCTAATGTATAGAAGGAAAAAATATGATTAAAAATATATATATATTCAATGTTTCAATTTATGAATGTTTCTTTCCGCATCTTAAATTTACTTCGATATTTTCTATTTACGTTTATTTTTTTATTTATATGTGTATAGATAAAACGTTCTGTTGATATCAATAATAATAATAATAATAATAACAATAATAATAATAACAATAATAATAATAATAATAATAATAATAATGAAAAAATCAAAAAATGAAATTTTATCATAAAGAAAGCAAAACCTCGTCTTTAAATCCATAAATTTGCAACAAAATATAAAACAACAACAGTTTTACGCAGTAAGTTACTATACCCAGTGACGCCAATTTTGAAAAATATTGGGTGGGCTCAAAAAAATTTTGAACAAATACATAAATATTGGGTGGGCTCAATTAATAAGGGTGGATAGAGATATGAAATTATTGGGTGGGCTCGCGCCCCATGGACTTATATAAGTTGGCGCCATTGACTAAACTCATCCTTTCTCAAACAATTTACTTACTTTCGCTGACTGCATTATTAGATGTCCTATGGGTCATTCCACACCAAATGAGCAAATCAAGTGTGGCTGACATGTCACAGATTTTATTGAAAATCAACGTATAAGTAGATCACAATCATTTACGAGGAAACGCAAAGCAGCAGAGTTCAGACTAGTTTATTTCAGTATAAAAATTTACATTAAAGTTGATACGAAATCGAGGTCTTGTGTACATGCTTGAAATTTTAAGTTTGATTATTAGCCTTAGGAATGGAAAGATTGTAATAAAAATTATTTACACTTAAGAATGAACTATAAGTAACAGATTAGCATAATTTAGTAATTGTATTTTTATTTCATAATTTAAAAATAAATAAATAATAATAAAAAAAATCGTGGGAAAAATGAAATATTTCAGTTATATGTTTTAAAATAAAGGACACTTTTTCCAAATTCAGATTTTTTTGCCATTATAGCTAATTGAATATATTTAATACATCTATAATTTAATTCTTGCCTTTTTCATTCCTTTATGAGAAAAAAAAAATAAATAGTGAAAACTGCCGATTAAAAATTCAACATTTTTATCATTTTTTGGAGACGAATAAAACCTTTCAAAAGTTAACTCTTTGATATTACAGATAAAAGTGTACATTTTAAGTATGAGGAGTTTTATTCTTGCTTTCAGATTTTTTTTGCCTCAAGAATGTTTTTAATTTGTATAGAAGAAAAACGATTATTTTGATAAAATAACTGTATTTTAATCTTAAAATCAAGTAGCAAACATAGATAGCAGCACCTATCTTTTTTTAGCAAGAAACTTACAAAAAAGCGCGTGTTTTCAAAGAAAGATCGTCTTTAGAATGTCTCGAATATTAGTTTTTTGAACCCGTTTTTGTTATGTTAGAAATTAAAAGGGCAGTATTGAAACTTTTTTAGTGTGTCATGGACTTATTGATTCTTATGTATGTCTAATATTGTTGATGAAGGAGCTTTCCTTTAATTATTTTTTTGGGGTAACATAAGAGAAATAATTATGATTTTGTTATTTTTTTTTAGTTTCTAAATTTTTTTGAAGATGAAGGAAATTAATAACAACTTTGAAACTTTGAGAATTCGATCTTCATACATAGTACTACATCTTGCATCAATTTCACAGATGTTTTTTTAAATCCTTTGATTTTTATAGCATTTCAAAATTTTTAAAAATTTACAAAATTTCAATATTTACAAACAATTTATGATTAATTATGATATTACCAGATTATTGTTACTCAATAAATATAAAGATTGATATCCAGATATTTCAATATTTCAAAAAAAAAACTTCATTTTTGTTAAATAGTTTTCAAAATATAGAACTTGAAACTTGCAACTTTCGACGATTATCCGCAAGCCATTCTTTATCAAAAGTTTTTTAAATGTCCAAAACAGATAAAATAATTTATTTTTCGTCAAAATATTGTGCAGATATACATTTGAATATGAAATGAACACGTATCTCAAATTTTATTAAAATCTGATTCTATGCAGCCACGGCTTTTTTCACATTTTTGCTCATTTTACATGGAATGACCCCTATGTATTTTATATATTAACTACCACTTTTACTAAAGAACAATCTTCATGTTTGATCGCTATAAGTTAAAGAAAATTACCATGAAAATTCTTATTTAAAAATGCAATGATTATAATAGAACGTTAGAAACAAGCGATTAGCAATATCTAGAGATCAACTAAAAATTCGGTTTCGGTTTCGGCCCAAAATTAGAGTTTCGGCGAAAATGCTATCTAACATTACACCGGACCGAAACTGTCTGTATTCCAAAAATTTCTTTTCGCTCTTCAGGAATTTTCGCCATTGCTTATTCATTTGAGTTATACCAATGAGACATTCGTTATTAATTGCTATGAACTCCACTGTTTATTATTATCAGACCAGTGGCGTAGATAGCGCGGGCGGTCCGTCCTTAGAGGGTGACACCCAATCCTTATTTGAAAACCAAAAATATAATCATTTAAAATTTTGGAAAGGATTTCTGAAATAAAATGAAATTTTTAGCGCACGACGCAATAGTTACGCAACGTTAAATTTCTTTTTTTTTAAGAATGCGAAATTTTATACAGAATGGTGTATCTAAATAAGACCATGCACCAGAGAAGAAAAACCTACTTATCCAACGAGTGGGTAGCAAAAGTAAATTTTAAAAGAAAGAATTTCCTCTACATTAAAGACATCAGATTGATGTGTTGAGTGATGAGTCGCTCGTGTGTTTTTTTTATGCAGGAGTACAAAAGGTAAATAAGGAATGGTATGGTCATTTGTAATAACGTAGAACTGTGATTGAAAAAACATGTCGGATCGGAAGGCGGGTGACATCATTTACACCCGCCCCGGGTGTCACCCATCATAACTACGCCGCTGGACATGGCTGATTCTAGACGTGTATGCAAATTATAAATCAAGAAATGCACATACCACTAAATTTTGAAAATGCTTTTCACTTTTTCATGAAAAGACGCAAATTTAATTATAATAGAAGTTTTTTAGCCAGAAATTGCGGAAGTGTTTTGAATATTCTTTGAAAAAGTTCTAGTATAACAAATGATTATTTATAAAAACCATTATAAAAGGTAATTAGAGGTGTGTATACCTAAAACATTTTTCAATGAGAGGGAATTAATATAATTAAATAATTTTTTTTGTATCGTTGATGAATTAATTACATTTTATTTATGAAAATAACCAACTTGGGACACATGTATAATAAATTTATAATCATGTATATTTATTACTTATTTTTATATTAATTACTTAGAAAAAGTTTGTTTTGTTTCTAACATTTCCATTTGCGTTTTCCTTTTTGACTAAAAATGAGAAATCGAGTTTCGGTGTTGGTTTTGTCCTTTAAGGCGTGATTTAGTCGATCCATAATCATACCCCTTTAAGACTTGACAGTTGTGAAATACTCCTAAAAAATGAAAAAGAAAAAAAAAAAACATTTTCCTTATTTTGTGTGATTTAAAGACATCGGGTGTTATTTTAAATATTTTTTTTTCAATCTGATATGATCCTATTAATTAGGGTAAAGCACCAAGACTTTTCATTTTACCAAAAACCTTCAAGTGTTAAAAAAGTTAAAAAGTCTTTCTATTCTTTAAGGCTCTTGTTCTTGAGGCCGAAGACACTCGCAGATTAATGCTAAACCAATAAAAAGGTTAACTTCTAATATCTCATCTGCATTTCGACATTTTTAAATATTTTTTTTCTGCATTGGATAGCTAAAATCCATTTCTACATAGCTGTTTTTTTTTTTTTTTTTTTTTTTACTTTCTCGATTTTGGTGGCAAATATTTTTTAGGACACTTTCATTTTTCGAGCCGGTTTCAAAAATGAAAGTGTCAAAAGAGATATTAGAAAATAACCTCCTGATAGGTTTACCATTAGCTCCCGAGTGTGTTTGCCAGCAAGGATAGGATCTTAAGAGACTATTTCAGTGAGACGAACGAAAACGCCCCTTTTCTAATGCTAATCCAATGGGAGAACATTTTAAGATATATCATATGTATTTTAATATGTTTAAATGATTCTTTTTGCATTGGATAGCTGAGTTTGATCTGTACAAAGGCTGTTTTGCGCAAAAAAAAAAAAATGTTTATAGGTATTTTTGAATAGGACACTTTCATTTTTGTTTCAAAAGTAAAAGAAAAAAAAATCTGCAAACAAAATCGAAAAAGTAAAATACGGCCTTTGTACAGGTCAACCTTTACCTATCCAATATGCGAAAAAAAGCATTTAAATATAATAAAATGCAAATAAGATAACTTAAAAAATTTCTCCGATTGGATTAGCATTAGCGAACGGGTGTTTTCATCTGAATGATGTGGCCACTTAAGGCGCAACACTACACTGTAAAAAATTTTTGTAAAATTCCATTAGATGTACCGTAAATTTCACGGTACTTCTACCATTTTCAGTCTTTACGGTATGAATACCGTATTTCTAAGGTATATTAAACGTAAAAAACAGTTTTTTGTACTGTTTCGATTAAAAACGGTATTTACGCAGTAAAATTTTTATTTTTCAGTAAAAACTCGGTATTTATACCGTAAAATAATTATTTTTCAGTAAGGAAAACGACATTTTAAAACTTTACGTAGCATTTCAATAGATGTACCTAAATTTTACGGTACGTCTACTGTTATCATTCTTTACTGTATGAGTACCGTATTTCTAAGGTATATTAGGCATTAAAAAAAAACCAGTTTCTGTGCTATTTCGATTATAAACAGTATTTATACCATAAAATGACCCCTTTCTGTGCTATTTCAATTTTAAACGGTATTTATACCATAAAAAGATTGTTTTTCGGTAAAAAGGCGGTATTTATACTGAAAATAATTATATTTCAGCAAGGGAAAATATGGTATCCTCGCCTCTCTGTACGGTGTTCTCTCAAGTGATGCTCTTGCTGTTGCTGTCTAAATGCGCACATGTCTGAGGAGAGGGGGGTGTGTGGATCCGTTAACTTGTTTTGGGGTCTAAAAATCTCAAAGGGTCACAACTCCTGCAATACACACTGTATATTATAATTTTTATGTATGCCATAATGTAACAATAAAAAAAAAGAAAGGACTGTATTTACTTTTGTTAAATAGTATTAATACATAATTATTATCTTTAACTGCAGGAAAATAAATAATGTAATTTATGAATGTGGCAAGTAGGTGCTTCAGAATCTACATTTTCAACGATAGTAATGGAAGCCTGGCTGTAAATGAATGTTGTACCAAATTCAAAGTATGTTAACGATTTCTTTTTTATTCGCTGTTTTAGTTTTTTATAGATTGTGAAAATTTTACAACAAAGGTATCTTTTTGTTGTTTTCTGTAGAATTTCAGTAGATGTATTGTTTATGGCGTATTCTTAAGTTAAGCTAATAAATATTTAAAGTTTCTTTTGTTTCTGTATCAAAGATATGCGCCATACTAACAAAAATGAAGAGACTTTAAAGACAATTTTAAAATCAAAGTTATTATAATCTATTCAGATATTTTCCAAATATCGATATATATATATATATATATATATATATAATTCGAAAGTAAATATTAATAAGATTACATTGAAAACTATCGTAAATGCCCTTCAAAAAATTTATTAGCATTATAGAAAGGCAAGAAATATTTGCAATTTTACTTTTCTGGTAAAATTAAAAATCCAATTTTTTTTATATTTTGAATAGTTCAATTCGATTTTAAAAGAATTGGTGTGAATTAATAATTTAAAAAATACTTCTGTGTATACCTTGCTTAGAATGTTAATAACACTTTAAAAAATCTTATGAGTAATAGAATGTAAAATTATTTATAATTATCTCCATTAATTGACGTTGATCGTAATCACAATACATTTATTTGATTTTTGTTTAAGTTTTTCGTTTAGTCGGACAGTGAGAGGAATGGGACGGTTGGTTTTTCTTCCCTTCATGTATCAGTCTGAACATTTCATCAATCACTCACAAGATGAAGCAATGGTAGCCTAATCTTCAGTTCAAAAAAATATTTGATCCGTGTTAGTTTACAATTGTAAGAAGAAAAAAATTATTTCAAGGATTTAAAGTAAATTTGCTTCTCATACTTATTATGCTATCAATATATTAATTGTTTGTTTATGCATAAATGCAATTATTTCCCTGTTAATGGAATGTTATACTGGATATTAAACATAGTTTAAACTAAACGTAAAAGCAGCATTTTTAGGTGCGTCCCTAATTATGTAAATGCATAGCACTTATAGTTGTCGTTCAGTTTGTTTGTCTGTCTGTCTGTCCGCATATAACAGAGCAAAAACTATCCAACAAAATCGTTTGAAAATTAAAATATATAATTTTTGCATAATTTCTTCGATTCATTTCAAATTTTATGAAAATCGGATGCATAATTTAATTACAGGGACAATTAAAAATATTTCATCGCATTGCGGTCAATAGGAAAAAAAATAGTTTCAAGTACATTTTAATGATGTCACACTCTTTCGAATATAATAGAATTGACATGAATGTATGAAGTAGATACTAAAATATGCATTCTATATAATCTATGATACAAAGGTTGCTTATTATTAATTTAAAGGGCTACTCAAAAGTATTCCACTGCTTTGTGGTTTACGGGGAAATATTGTTTGGGGAGTGTTTTAATTATATTAAATTATTTCATATTTTATCAAGTTAATATGAGTTGTTGCGGTTTAATACAAGTTACTTCCTATATAATAGAAACCAGATAGTATATACAGGAACACACAAAAGATTTCGACTATTATACTATATCCGAAGTCCTGTAACCTATAACAGCAAGATCTGAATATATTTAAATTTACTTGCAGTAGGAATGCACCTCATTTGCTGCGCTTCATGTGCAATTTCCAATTTGTTGTTTTTAAAAGTAATTTAACACAAAACAAATAAGGGCGGAGAAATGGGACATGACAATAAAGGGAAGAATGGAACATGTTCAATTAATTTTTTTTAAATAAGATGAATATAAATTGCTAACATGCAAGTATGTTAGGGGATAATATATTAATTAGAACATTAATAATATATTTATTAACTTTCAAAATGTAAATGAATTGAATTTATGAATTTTCAATGTCGTCTATGATTGACAATCCTCAATTTTCATTCCAGTCATGAAGATAATCATGACTGGGAAATGAGTAGTTAGTCTTCGTTTGATAGCATATTTAACCGACACTGGACAATTTGTGTCTTTATAACTTCATTTTATTGCTGTCCCAATACCTCCTTGGTAGTGGGGGGGGGGGGGGGGGGAAGTATGGAACACATTTTAAAACTTACAATTTCTTTAATTTTAAAATAGCTTTTACATATGTATGTTTCTGAATTGTTTAAGGAAATTAAAAAGCGTTTCACCTAGCACTCTATAAATTGAATTTTTTGTTTTGTGTCAAACAAAGTGGATTTTCTTACGTTTGTAGAAAGTGTCTCACACCACCACACTCTCTCCTATTATTTTAGGCTGCAACTAGAGAAATTATACATTTAATTAAAAGTATCAGTTTTTGTATCGATATGTTATTTTAAAACTAGGATAAATATGCTGGTGATCCGCTTCTTAGTTTTTGGTTCCGTAAATAATAACCAACTGAAAGCTTTTATTTCTTTTCTATGTTTTTTTCCTTGATTTTTCATAATTTAGGTTATTATTAAGAATCTTAATCAAATCTACTCAAAAACAGAAAATAACATTTATCAGTTCCACTATTTTGCATTAAAATTTTTCTAAGCAAGCTTAATCTGGTTTTATAAAACTTATTTATATTATTTTTGTTTTCTTGCAAAAATTAATAAATTGCAGTTTTCTCTTTTAATATCAATAGAAATATTTTAATATATATACTAAAGGTCATTTACAAAATTTCATTAGTTATAATATTGGAATTTGAAATTCATAACAATAATGACTGCAATGGATTTTTAGTAAACAAAAATATTATCTACAAATAAAGATATTGGCTTAAGCATGACTTAGTTATGAAATACAGTAGTATATTAACGCTTTTTTTAATTTATTATTATTATTATATGTACAGTAGCTTCCCACCTAACCGGCCTAAGTGAGACTGAGATTTAGCTGATTGAGCAAAAAGCCTGATAACTCACCCCCCCCCCCCGAAAAAAAAGGGAATAATATTGAAATAACCAATATCCAATTTAACAAGTTTAAAACAATTTACACGGTTCCTTCAAAAATAGGGGCTGTACATGTATAATTTTATCAGTTTGGGGGGGGGGGGAGGATCTAGTATTTGATATCGTTTGATATCTCTAGAGGGAGGGGGGGTGTTTTTGATATCGTTATCATTTTTTATGCACTCAAAATTTGCATGTTTGGTTTTTTTTTTTTTTTTTTTTTTTTTTTTTTACATCTAAATAGTTTATTTACACTGATCATCTCTTTCTCCGTTTTGTGACACCAGACTTCTGGAATACATTTTTTTTTAAATATTTTCCCAGCTGTTGAGAACTGGTTAAACGGAGTCTGAGGGAAGCTACTGTATATTCATGCATATAAAGCATTTCAGCTATTCTTGAAAAAGTGGTAGCATATAAACATTTACAATAAAAAAAAAGAGGGGGCATCTTTACAACATAATTATTTGACCTGTTTAAATTTCAAAAGATAAAGAAGATGCAGACACTATCGCTAGTATTTTTCTGCACATTTTTCTTGGACTTAAATTTTGAGCTCAAATTCTAAATCGATGGGAGGGGTTAAAAAGCGCAAACTGAACTGTGTTCAGGAGTTGAAAAGTTACCCTCCCCACCCCTCGAACACAATTCAATTTTCCGCTACTTAATTACTCACAACGATGCAGATTTTGAGCTCAAAATTTAAGTTTGAACTTTTACAAGAATTCAATTAGATACAAAAAATAACGGTTAAAAATAGCAATTTAACACAAAACAAATAAGGGCGGGGAAATGGGACATGACAATAAAGGGAAGAATGGAACATGTTCAATTAATTTTTTTTAAATAAGATGAATATAAATTGCTAACATGCAGGTATGTTAGGGGATAATATATTAATTAGAACATTAATAATATATTTATTAACTTTCAAAATGTAAATGAATTGAATTTATGAATTTTCAATGTCATCTATGATTGACAATCCTCAATTTTCATTCCAGTCATGAAGCTAATCATAACTGGGAAATGAGTGTGGTTAGTCTTATTGAATTTTTTGTTTTGTGTCAAACAAAGTGGATTTTCTTACGTTTGTAGAAAGTGTCCCACACCACCACACTCTCTCCTATTATTTTAGGCTGCAACTAGAGAAATTATACATTTAATTAAAAGTATCAGTTTTTGTATCGATATGTTATTTTAAAACTAGGATAAATATGCTGGTGATCCGCTTCTTTGTTTTTGGTTCCGTAAATAATAACCAACTGAAAGCTTTTATTTCTTTTCTATATTTTTTTCCTTGATTTTTCATAATTTAGGTTATTATTAAGAATCTTAATCAAATCTACTCAAAAACAGAAAATAACATTTATCAGTTCCACTATTTTGCATTAAAATTTTTCTAAGCAAGCTTAATCTGGTTTTATAAAAATTATTTATATTATTTTTGTTTTCTTGCAAAAATTAATAAATTGCAGTTTTCTCTTTTAATATCAATAGAAATATTTTAATATATATACTAAAGGTCATTTACAAAATTTCATTAGTTATAATATTGGAATTTGAAATTCATAACAATAATGACTGCAATGGATATTTAGTAAACAAAAATATTACCTACAAATAAAGATATTGGCTTAAGCATGACTTAGTTATGAAATACAGTAGTATATTAACGCTTTTTTTTTTTATTTATTATTATTATTATATGTACAGTAGCTTCCCACCTAACCGGCCTAAGTGAGACTGAGATTTATCTGATTGAGCAAAAAGCCTGATAACTCACCCCCCCCCCCCCCCCCCCCGAAAAAAAAGGGAATAATATTGAAATAACCAATATCCAATTTAACAAGTTTAAAACAATTTACACGGTTCCTTCAAAAATAGGGGCCTGTACATGTATAATGTTATCAGTTTGGGGGGGGGGAGGATCTAGTATTTGATATCGTTTGATATCTCTAGAGGGAGGGGGGGGGGGTATTTTTGATATTGTTATTATTTTTAGTGCACTCAAAATTTGCATTTTTGGTTAATTTTTTTTTTTTTTTTTTTTTTTTTTTTTTTTTTTACATCTAAATAGTTTGTTATTTACACTGATCATCTCTTTCTCCGTTTTGTGACACCAGACTTCTGGAATACATTTTTTTTAAATATTTTCCCAGCTGTTGAGAACTGGTTAAACGGAGTCTGAGAGAAGCTACTGTATATTCATGCATATAAAGCATTTCAACTATTCTTGAAAAAGTGGTAGCATATAAACATTTACAATAAAAAAAAAGAGGGGGCATCTTTACAACATAATTATTTGACCTGTTTAAATTTCAAAAGATAAAGAAGATGCAGACACTATCGCTAGTATTTTTCTGCACATTTTTCTTGGACTTAAATTTTGAGCTCAAATTCTAAATCGATGGGAGGGGTTAAGAAGCGCAAACTGAACTGTGTTCAGGAGTTGAAAAGTTACCCTCCCCACCCCTCGAACACAATTCAATTTTCCGCTACTTAATTACTCACAACGATGCAGATTTTGAGCTCAAAATTTAAGTTTGAACTTTTACAAGAATTCAATTAGATACAAAAAATAACGGTTAAAAATAGTTGGTGGTTTCTCTAACGTTCAAGGCGCCCTCTGACGGAATTTTTTGAAAAGTATATTTAAAATTTATTTTCAAGGAAATATTGACATAAAGAATCATTTTAGCGAAAACCCACTAATTTTTTCGTTTTTTATAATCATTTGAAATTCGAACCTCCCCACCCCCACTGAACACAGTTCACTTTGCGCTACTCAACCACTCCTAACAATTCAGATTTTCGTCGCAAAATTTAAGTTTATGTCTAAGCTTCTAAAAAAGTTTGAGATGCAAAAAATAATAGTAAAAAATAGTTGTTCGTTACTCCAAAGTCTAAAGCGCCCTCTATCAGAATTTTTTGAAATTTATCTTTATAATTTATTTTCAAGACAATACTGACATAAAGAATAGTTTAAATGAAAACCGCAAACGAATCTACCAATTTTTCTGTTTTTTATAATCATTTGAATTTTTGGACGCTAAACTTTATTGGCGCCTATCTCCTTCGGAAGACGTTTGACATCCTTAGTTTTCTTTTTAATATTGTTTGTCTTGATGTGTACTATCACCCCTTAAAGTTTGTACCATGAATTTAGAAACACCCTGTGTATATATATATATATATATATATATATATATATTACATACTAGAATATTTCTGCATTAATCGTGAAAAAACACTAGAAGAAACAGAGCTGCCACTAGCAATAAAAAAACAGTTCTAGCGGATTTTATTATTTTTTACCGATTTTTATGGACAAAATTGACCGTTTTTGGTCATAAATGGCTTTTATGAAATGAAGTGTTGTAATTATAAACTAAGTATTTTAAAGTGTTTTTTCTTAGTTTATCTTCATGTTTAATTGATTGAATTGAATAACAGCCAATTTCTCAAAAATCAAGACATTAATGCTAGAATAAATCAAAATTGAGTTTTTAGTGATTTGAGGTCAGAATTGCAAACATATCAGCTGAATTTCATAAGGGTCATTACAATTGCTTTAATCGGTTTACACTGACCTTCTCCCCTCCCCAATTGTTTAAAAGAATTGTAGTGCTTTATAAAAGTAAGAAAAACAATGATTACTTAATTGCAAGTTTTATTATTTAACTAATTTTAACAGCTATTAATATACAAAAGTTTTGTTTTATTTCTTATAAACATTTAAAATCATACGTAGTCATATAGTAAAAACATCATTTCTTACTATTAAAAGAAATATTGTCTGGGTTCCTACACAATTTTGGTGAAAAACTTCCCTAGAATTTCCAGGTTTATCATGACTTTTTCCCCAAAATATGCCTGACCTTTCAAAATAAAAATGTGGCTTCTATATTGTTGCAAAACACGTCGTAAGGACATTTTTAATCTAAATGAACACTAAAAATGTACAAACCTGCATTAATTCCAGATTATTAATTATTTTACATTGTATGCTAATGTTATATAGTTTAGATAAATTTTATATAAAAATTTTAGATTGGATGAATAATCAGTTCAAAATTTCTTCACTTACAGTGATAATCAGGAATTTGATGGATATTCGTACTTAAAAATTTCTATGACCACTTTAAATATTTAAACATTTCTTGGGCTTTTTTGCTTAAATTTTGAGTTTCTTAACTTTTCCTTTTTTTCCAGGTTTTTCTTGACCCGTAAGAACACCGTAATTATAAATAGAATATGCATGGATATGCATAGCAACAAGCTTTTTTGCATTGTTTAATTAAATATAATCTATAAAATGTATAGGATGTGTAAAGTTATGTGTTATAGAACTTTTAAACACAGTAGTTTGGAATATAAATTAAGTCGACTCTCGTGAATTCGAACTCGTCGGGACCACAAGAAATGTTTGAATTATCCGAAGTTCGAATTATGGAAAATATGAAATAAAAACATGCTTAATATGGTACTGTTAAAAGAAATTAATGTTATAGTGTTTTTAAAATATATTTCGTCTCTTATCATTAGGATATGACTTAATAATAAATTAGAATGTATAAATACATAAACTAATTAAATGATTTGAAACAAGCACAATGGAAGAAAAATTTGAGGTGTAATTGATGGACAGACGGGGCACTAAGAAAGTGGATATCAAATGCATTGGATAATATGTATACTCGTTCGGAACGATTTTCCCAAAAATCGATCGAAATTTATTCAAATGATCAGAAATCCTTGTGAGAGAAAAGTAAAATAAAAAATCGGAATTATCGCTAGTTCGAATTAAACGAAGTCAAGAAAAAATGAATTCGAATTAATGAAAGTTTTTAACGTTATTCTGCCACTGAAAACTTTGGGACTTCATGTTTAGTTCAAATTAAATGAAGATTCAAATTATCCGATTTCGAATTAACGAGAGCCGACTGTATATTCTTTTCAATATTATTTTTTTGCTAGACATAATGCTTCCAGAGTTGTCTTCTGTCAGTTATAAAAACTTATTTATTTGACAAAATTTAATAGAAATTTAAAAAAAAAATATTAGAAAATATTTATGAGTGTATTTAAAGTTAATTGATTTAGATTTAGTTCGATTTAGCAGCATTAATTAGTAAACCAACTTTTAAAAAAAATCCGGCTTTTTGTAAGTAGTTAAAACATGCAAATAAAAAAGGTCTTTTTTATGTTTAAAAACCGGCAACCTTATAAAATGACACAAAATAATTTACTAATTAGAAAGAAACATTGCTTTGTAAATTATATTTTTATTTTTTTGCTAATATGAAGAGACCTTTATAAACTCATTTATGCTAAGTAAATTTAATAGATTTTTTCGAGGCATGCAGAAATTTTTTCGAAAAAGTTTTAGAAATTTTGTCGTATTTTTTTTTTTTACCAAGTTCTTAATTTTAAAGTGAAAATGTGTTTTTTGAGTTCAGGTTTCTTAAATACAGTTTTTAAAAAATGTATAATTTCATCTTTCCTGATGACAAATAGATTTTTTTAAGGATTCTCTCTGATAATATTTTTCTATTGAGTATTTTTTTTGTACACTTTATTGAGTATTTTTTTATATTTAATTTTTAGATGTGTATTTGGAATAAATCCTCATAGTGGATCAAAAGTACAGAGAAAGAAAGGTGGAAAATATATGTCTACCCATCCTAAACTTGTGGCGTTCGCTCAAAGAATTCAAGAAATATTATTCTTCACTGATGATCGTGACTCATAACTGTTTTCTGTATAACATTTATAGGTTAGGACAATCTATATAAAGACATTTTAATTTTCTGAGCTTTAAAGAGTAAGCAGCAACATAAATTTAAGAAGCAAGCTTTTATGTATGTGCCTTTTCAGTTTGATCATCTAATTATTTTCATAGCATGCTGAAAGAACATGTAGAAATTATCAGATTTATCTAGTCGTGATATAAAATATTTTTTGTTCTAATGCATTTTTTCTGAGTATTTCAAATTAATCTCTTATAGTCATGCTACTGAGAATTATGCGAACAAATTATATTTCCTTTATGAGTAATCTTATGTAGCGCATCTGCAAGATAATGTTTATAGAAGTAAATTGTTCGAGAGGTGGTAGAGAGAGTGGTTGATTAAATTCTGTTGTCCTTCATTTTTTAATTTTTTTAGATTTTTTATTTTAAAGTTAATATATTTGTAACCATAGATTTTACTTAACATCAGCTGCTTTATATAATCGATGTGCTATTTTCAGTTTAATTTCTAATAAGAATTCGATGCAAAAAAAAAAAAAAAAAAAAAAAAAAAAAAAAAAAAAAAATGGTAAATTTATAATATTGTTATTTCCGATATGAGTTTGGTTCGTAGCGTTTATTAATTTATTTTTTGTTTTACATGATTATAAAGTCCTTATCAGACGTTTACTTTTTAATTAAAAATCTCAGTATTCTCTGTTTTAATCTTGTATTTGTATAATACTGTGTTTTCTCAAAACTTTTGCTTCAACATTTTGATTTTGTTTATTAGTGAAAAATTTTTTTCAATTTAATTTCCAAAATCCAGTTTCATTAGGACCAATAAAAAGCCAAATTTATGAAGAATGATTACAACTGCTTGCGAAATTTTTAATGGCACTTTTAGTCACAATTTAATTTATAATGAAGAGATAATTAAGGGAGAGAAAGGGAAAAAAATAATTTACTTTATTTGAAGTTTATGCTAAAAAAAATTCGAAAAACAGTGCAGTCATTTCTCCTTTAATTTCTGAAAAATCATAGTGGGTTCTTTTTACTTTTATATTATTTTGCAACTAGAGTTCCTTATATCAAATACAGATTATGAATATATGTTTCAGTAAAACGTATTTGTTTCTAAATCAGCTTTTAACTGTAACCAAATTTATGATTTTTTAAATAATTTTCAAAACATTTTTTTGTTTTTCTCTTCCTTAATCTTTGAACTCCTCAGTATTTGATTTCCTCAATCTTGCTGGCATTATTAAAAGAGAGAAATTACAATTTTGACGCTGGGTTTAGGAATTCCGGATTTTTGAGATTATACCGTAGTATGTTACTGTTAAAAACAAAACTCTTGCTAATTTGCTTTTTTTTTCCTCAAAGATTCTTTTCACAACTAAAATTGTATGCAATGACTTTAAATGTAACATTAAAATTTACCCGTTCTGTACCACTTCATTTACATTAATTTTCATTTTATGATATTTATATATATAATTATGTGTTTATTTTATACAACAGCATTATTGTTTTTACCATATTTTTAAAACTGCATTCCATACAATTTCATTTTGAATATTTGAATATGATAATATGGATTGTAACAATTTGCAGGTTGTGTTTGGTTTGTGCTTTGTATTTGTATATTAACTTTCAATTTGGTGCCTTTTTTAAACTTATTTTACTGTACATGGAGGTTTATACAAAAATTAGCGATTTTTATATTAGTGACATAAGAAATAAATAATCATGTCAGAAATTTCTGATTTTTTGCAGCAATATGTTAAGTAGCTGCTTAATAGAGAAAAAACAGACGTCACACCTCATAATAAAAAAAATATATATATTCCATAGATTTTGTATGGGAGAAATGAGCGATAAAGTGGGAGAATGATAAATTTAACATTATTAGTTCAAGACACTTTTAATCACAGAGAAGATGTTTAAGACAGTATATACTTTTAAGTTATCCCTTTAGGAAAAATTAATTGCACATTGATATATTATTAATGTGTAAATTAACTTTACAAATTTGAATGAGAAAATGGGGATATCTGAATATTTTCATTTATTAAACATTTATGCTTATTAAATTCTTCATTATATACTGCAGAATATCTTCAAGATAGTTTAGAAGTATTTTACAATTAGGTTAAAACAAGTACTGAATACATATGTAGTATTTCTACTTGTTAATTATTTACATCTAGCTGAAACATCCTGAATTAATAATGAGTGAGGGAATGATTTGAAATATTTTTGAATTGAATGACAAACTTTTTTGAAAAAAAGAATGGAATGGTACTGAATAAAAGTTGATTGAAACATATAAATAGTACTTCATGTTTTCATTTTAAAAGACAGACGTTAGAGACAATGAATGTAAAAGTATATTAGTAAGAAAAAATAATTTTTGTATTTAAGTGTAATTGTTACATGTCAGGCAGTGATACTCAGAGATATAAAATTTTAAAATAAATGTCTTTTTTAATTAATTTTTCAAAATAATGGGCTAATTTGAATAAACAATGTCTATATATTAAACAAATAATTTGTAAACTTTTTTGTTAAAAATATTAAAATAGCTAACAGTTCATGTTCGCTAATTTCCAAACAATCACACATATATTATATGGAATCTAATTTTAAAACTGCAGCACTTATCGTTTTTGATGTAATTTTGTATGTATTTTGTGTAGAATTAATCACAAATATTTTGTATCATTGCTCTTATTCTGAAATTTCATGCGATATGCATGAATGTCAAACAAGGTTGAACATGTTTTTATTTGTTGAAGGTAATAAAGCTAAAAATAGAGTTTGAATCTGCATTACTTTATAGTCAGTAACTGTGTACTGAAAAAGGTTTTTTTTGTGTGTATTAGTCTTAAATTAAATATATATATATAATATGCATGGATATTAAATAAGGTTGAATTAATTCTATTTCAGTTAGTTTGAAGTCAATAACGGTAATGTAAGTTCTATTTTCTTCAAATTTGTTTCACTTTTTTATTTTGAATATGAAAAAACTTCATGTGACATACATCTATTATAAAATAAAACTAGAGATAATTTAAATTTGCATTAGTTTTTTCCCCATAGATGCTCCGCTATGCTATTTTCGTTTTGATTTTTTATGACATTGATACAGTGTGTGTATTCAGTTGAAAACTTGTATCACGTGATGTAAAATTAATATTTCCAATTGTGCATTTTGTTGTTTTATTTTATTGTTACATAGATTGTAACAACATAGTTACAATTATAGTCTCTAATTGCCCCTCATGTTTGTGCACCTCATGTTATATGCATATTTGTATCCTCATATTATGAATTTTTTCCACTTTAAAAGTTCTTTATCTTTTGTTTTTGATTATAAAATAATTTTATATAATACAAAACCATTGTAAAATATGTATACACATAGATTGAATTTGCATCTTTTATTTGTTTACGATTTTTATTGGTGCAATAAAAAAATTAATTTTACTAGTGTGCATTGATGAATTTTAATACTATTCTCAAAATCAACTTTTTAATACATTCTTGAATAATTTTGAAATAAAAAGAAGAAATAAGAAATAAGATGAAGTAATAGGGATGAGAGTGTTCCGCGTTTTTTCATACCAGTATAATATTAGAGAAAATATTGTTCTGTTAAATCGCAGCATTTTTCGATTGAGTAAAATGACATTTTCTCTAAGATTATACTGGTGGGGAAAAACGCGGAAAATTCTCATGCCTAAGTAAGAAGTAAACAACAGAAATTCAAAAAATATTATAGACAATAGACAATACCATTTGGAAATCGTTGCTTTTAAAAAGTTGTATTTATTTATTCGATAAATATTATGAATACTATTTTCAGCATACATACTGTTTGCATTAGTTTTTGTTTTTTTTAATTTAACGAGGCATTTTCTATCTTATGTAAAATTACTTACTATTTGAAATCTTTATGCATGTTTCATAAATTTTTTATTGCTCTTTTAGTATTAAATTCATATAATATGCAGGCATTGAAATATTAAGTTAAACATAAGAATGCTTTAATATTTATTTCTTTAATTTAATCATGTAACTTTGTGCGATGTAATTGCTAATGGATTACGTAAGACTGAAGATAGATTTTTTGCAGTGTAATTTTAAGAAAATCAGTTTATGATTTAATGCACGTATGTGAATGTTATTTTATCCTTGAGTAATTAAAATAATTGCATATTATACTGCCTTTCTTTGACTTTTAAAGCTGCTTCTATTATGAAAACAACATTATTTTTTTGAATAATAATAATTTTGAAGCAAATTAAAATTTCACTGCATACAAAAACAAAATTTGTTCTTATGCTGTAAGTTTCCTTTATAAAAATTGCTACAAATTGAATTCAATGTCAATCTTATTTGGACAATAATTATGTAATATTTGTACAACATAAATCCCTTTAAACGTATAAAATCATATTTATATCAAAACATATAGATGGATTCGATAAATTCATTTGGGAGTTTTATGATAAAATTTTAATCTGAAATTCCAGTGCAAATAAATTTACTTTAGGTATCCTTTCATAAATAGACAAACACATAAATGTGTTACTGTTAGTTGCGAAATTATTGATCACAGCGGAGTAATATCGTTTTTAGCATTTTTTTCTTACTGCCAGATACTAATATAAGATCTTTTGTTATAACATATGTTTGTTTATTAATTTTAATCCTCTAATTGCATAGCTGCGACATACTTTATATCCTTAACTTTTATATCCTTTTTATACTGCTACTTTAAAATAACAATTTTCGCTGTACTTTCAAACATAGAATATGACAAAAATAACAGTTTTAAAATAGTGATATAACATAAGTATAAATAATTGTAGAAGTTGCCAGATAAATAAATGTGCTCTTCATTGTTTTTAATTGCATTTTAGATCACAAAACATTTTTTAATCTATTTTTTTTACTTCAACAACTGCACATTATAACAAATAAACATCTATCGAGACAAAGACAGAAAATTTATGAAAAAAAAAGATTTTAGTATATACTTTACAGATGTTAGAGTGTAATTGAATTTTATTACAAGATATTTTCCATATGAGTAGACGTATCTTTATGCAAATTGATAACCTCCAAGTGGATTTTTAAAATTTTGTAAAGATTTTTAAATGTATCCACACATATATCGAATAATATTTTTCCACATAGTAAGTTTTATAAAGGTAAGACTTTGAGCTCTTCCTGTATATTCACTGATTCTGATTACAGAATTATCCATAAGAATTTTCCACATTTGACAGGATAATATAAAAAAAAAAGATTAGGGATAGAAACTTGTTTGTTTTAAAATATACAATAGGTATGACAAGAATCTAAAAATGATTATGTTTTAGATATGGTGTTTGGTAAGTGTTGGTCATTGTAAGCAATATACATTTCAAGACAACATATGAAATCTCTTATCACCTGACATATATCTTGTCAAAGCTACGCCCTCTGCTTGAATTGCTCTTCAGACATAAGATCTACATAAGCAGGTGCTATCATAAGCAGGTATTCCACAAGAGTTACATCAGTGGGGGTAGATTTCATACATCTTCTTGAATTGTGTATTATTTCCAATGGAGAATACTTACCAGATATAATTTGAAAGAGATAGCCTTTTTAAACTTTTGTCATACGTATTGCATATTTTAGAACAAACAAGTTTCTCTCTGCAATCCTTTTTGGTTTTTATCCTATCAAATGTGGGAGGTTTTTTGGACCATCCTGTATTTTTACGTTATATACAGGGTGTCCCCTCTCAACGGTGGCCAATGGCTAATTTCTAAACCGTTGGTCATAGACATATAGTTCCAATTGCAAAAATGCTTTAAAAAAGGTAAAGAATTATTTTTTAAGCGATTTAGGTAAAAAAAAATGTTTTACTAAAAAATTACGAAAATTAAATTTTTATACGGTCCCCCGGTCCTATAAGTGATATTTAGAAAATTTTTACCACTACTCTAACAAGTAAGACAAAAAAAGTCCCATTCCTCTGCGATCAAAATTGACCGAGTTATAGCTGTTCAAAGTTGAAGCATATTTTTTGCTGCAAAATAGGGGTCAGTCACAAATTTACAGGAAATAAAAATAAACATCAGATAGAAAATTTAACTTTAAACAATGAGAGTAAAAAAATTTTTTACAATGTTGTTTCTGAATTTATGATGACATTTACATGTTAAAGTAAAATATGCAATTTGTGCTAAAAATATAAGTAAAAAAATAACAGAAACTTTGTTAAATTAAACTATGAAAAGCAACAGTCACAAATCGTTACAAAATTATATATATTTAAAGCTCTATTAGATTACTCAACCTAATGGAATTTGATGTAGTCCTATAAAATAAATAAATGGAACGCATTTAAAATCGTATTAATATTACATTGTCATCGGGTTTAAATAAGTATGGGAATTGAACCTCAATCAGATATTTGGAAGTGAGTTAAAATTTGAATATAAGTTTTGAACTAGGAAAATTTACATACGAAAACTATGAATAAAATAAAAACTTATCAAAATAACATATCTTTTTAAAATAAAATCACGAAAAGAATCAGCTTCATTTGCTTACAAAATAAAACATACGTAAAAATACAATTGGGGATATGAATTTCAAAACTCGACTTATCGCTTTTTGATTTCTCTATCAGTCTATACAAACCTCCACTATTGAAACAATGCAATCTCAAAATTTATAATGAAAACCATTAGATGCATTTAAAGTTTTTTCGCTATTTCCCAAAATTTGATTTTTTCGATAAAGAGAATTTTGAAATTCATGTCTTCAGTTATTTTAATAACCAATCTAGAAGTTAATTAATTATAATTAACACTACCGTAAAACTTATACGGTGACAGCGCCTTCAGTTAAATCGCTCATTTAAAACATTTTGTAATTGGAACTATATGTCTGTGACAAATAGTTTAGGAAGTAGCCTTTGAACAGCGTTGGAAATCGACTCCCTTTATAATACTTTAAGCACTTAGTGTACGTTCCCTTAAAGCTCAGTTGAACTCATCCATTTTTAGCTATAGAAAAGTGGTTTAAGTCATGAAATTTAAAGTTTCATAACTCGGTCAATTTTAATGTTACATGAATGGGACCTTTTCTGTATTACTTGCTAGAGTGTTGAAAAAATTTTACTAAATATCACTTATAGGACCGGGGGACCGTATAAAAATTTAATTTTCGTAATTTTTTAGTAAAACAATTTTTTGACCAAAATCGTTTAAAAAACAATTCTTTGTCTTTTTTAAAGCATTTTTGCAACTGGAACTATATGTCTATGGCCAACGGTTTAGAAATTAGCCATTGGCCACCGTTGAGAGGGGACACCCTGTATAACATACAGGGTGGTCATAAAAAAACTTTGCCGATATACGGAGCTCTAGCGGCCAGTCCGCTCAACCGATCGAAGTGAAATTTCAGATATAGCTATTCAGAGGTATGAGCTCGAGAGTCTGTGAACGACAACAAAATGGGGTTACGGTTATAGTTACAGAAACTCAAAAATTTCCTATGGCAACACCCATTTTTTGTCATCGCAAAATGCTCAGCGCATGCGAAAATCCTAAAGAGCGTTGGAACCGTACGTGTATCGCAAGAAACGGACATGTTATGCACGCACAAAAAACCGTTCTGCGAATCCTCCCCCCCCCCCCCTATAAAAAAACTCGATTGGGGTGCAAGGAGGAAATTTGCGTATGACACAGAGTCAGTAAACTAATCTCTGATTACAATACAGATCGGAGAAACTAAAACTTTTATTTTGATTACACATTTTCCACATGGGTGTCATCACAGGCAATTAATGGAGATGGCACCCATGTGGAAAGTGTGTAATCAAAATAAAAGTCTTAATTTCTCCGATCTGTATTGTAATCAGAGATTAGTATACTGACTCTGTGTCACATGCAAATTTCCTCCTTGCGCCTCAATAGAGTTTTTTCTATGGGGGGGGGGGGGGGGAGGATTCGCAGAACAGTTTTTTGTGCGTGCATAACATGTCCGTGTTTTGCGATACACGTACGCTTCCAACGCTCTTTAGGGTTTTCGCATGCTCTGAGCATTTTGCGATGAAAAAAAATGGGTGTTGCCATTGGAAATTTTCGAGTTTCTGTAACTATAACCGTAACCGTGAGCGCCATTTTGTTGCCTTTCACAGAATCTCGAGCTCATACCCCTGAATAGCTATATCTGAAATTTCACCTCGATCGGTTGAGCGGACTGGCCGCTAGAGCTCCATATATCGGTAAAGTTTTTTTTATGACCACCCTGTATATTTAATTTACGGCATATATACCAATTACAAATGCCTTTACGGTACATATAACATACATTTAATTTACGGTATATATGCAGAATAAATAATTTTTGCGGTATATATACCATATACTTAATTAACGGTACATATACCGTATGTTTAATTTACGGTACATATACCATTTATCTAATTTACGGTATATATACTGTATATTTAAAATACGGTATATATGGTGTATAAATATTTTTACGGTATATATACCTTACATTTAATTTAAGGTATTTATGCTGTAAATTTAATGTACGGTATATATGCTGTAAGAATATTTTTTTACGGTACATATACATTAAATATTTTACGGTGCATATACTTTAAACATTTTACGGTACATATACTAAAAAATATTTAAATTTATGTTCAGTTAAATTACGGTAGATGTACTTTAAATATTTTACGGTATATATACCGTCCAGTAAAATTACGGTAAAAGGAAGTGTCACAAAGTTGACGGTATAACCACCGTGATTCGAGACCAAAATTTTTTACAGTGTAGTCACAGAAAAAAGAACCCGGATGATAATGTAAAGTCTATGGAAGCGTTCTTTTCAAATATATCGCTCAAATTTTAATATTTTTGCATGTTTTTGTTTGCATAGAATAGCTGAGACGATCAACAGCCAGCCTGGTTTTTACTTTTTCAATTTTGGTTTCAGATTTTTTTTAAAAATAATTACTTTAACTTTCGAAACTGGTTTTGAAATTGAAATTATCATAGGATAAAAAATATGTAAGCAAAATCGAAAAAGTAAAAACTAGGCAGGCTGTAGGTCATCCCCATTTATCTTATGCAAACAAATCATGTAAAAATATTAAAATTTGAGCGAGATATTAGAAAAGAACTTTCCCTTAGACTTTACATTATCATCCAGGTCTTTTTCAGTGACTAGTGTGGGGCCTTAAGGCTGCTGGTCACTCACGTACGGGTTTTCCCTCCGTAATGTTCGATACATTCTTATATTTAAATTTTTCGTCAGAAAATTAATACCTTTAACTTCTTCTTCCAATGTTCTCTTTTTAAAAGATGCCCTTTATTTCTTAGTTTTAAAAATATTTCTAAAATCTACGCTTAATTTTATATGAAGTGTTGAAATTTTACTCTCAATTCATCAGTTTTTAAAACATAAAAATATTAAATTAAGCGTACATTTTGCCAATATTTTGAGAACTAAGATAAGAAATGACTTCTTTTAAGAAGAAGTTTAAAATACTAATTTCTTGAGGAGATATTTTGAATATAAGAATGCATCAAACCCCCATAGAAGGGGAATTCGGAATGTGAGTGACCAGCAGCCTCAATAATAATTCAATAAATAACAATAATTCACATGTAAAGAAAAATAAAACCATCCATTGACAAATATTTTCCAGATATCTCCTAATAAACAACTTGCCGAAGTTCCACTACGATTGTTATATTTGTGAAAGGTATTTATGCGATTCATTGCAAGCAAAGTAAATATTTTATTCTATAGTATATCATAACACAGACAGTTAATCTACAAATTCTATACATCATTCACAGATAACATTTCTAATCATTTCACACACAGAATGCATTCCGCCCGAAGCCTTAGCCAATATATTACACAAATAGAGATAACCCAAGAAATTAATTCACCGGCTCCCCGCGATGCTAGGATATGCATATGAATTAGATAGGGAAAAGGATGGCATTAGAATTAAGGTTCAGCCTACTCTATTCACAATTCTAATTCACCAAGTGGCATTTCTTATTTGATTCCTCCCAAAATGGACTGTTACCCAAGGCTGAATTTAGTCGAGATTACTAATAATGAAACAGAAATCGTAAAAGCTGCAAAATATCAAATAGATAAGGTGAAAGGTATTCTCAAAAAGAAATACAAGCTCACAAGGAAAGTCTCTATGCGGACATACCCCCAAAAATCTGGAAAAAAAATACCGTATGTTCTTATATATGCCAATAAAAAAAATTTCGGTGGAACAGCGATGAGTGTCTGCAGAAAAATTAATGAAAATTTCGTTATTTGGCGATTAATAAATTTAATTTAAATAACTTTATTTTTTCAGTTTTAGTTTATTTTAACTAAAATTTTATCATATCATATTAATATATATTTATATTGAAATCTAATCATCCAAATTTACAATGAAAAACGAAATTCAAAATTTAAATTAACAAAAATTGTTTTCAAGCTCAAAATTAAGTTCAATTCTGTATTGTCGATTCGATTTTGCTGCTATAGAAACAACTCCATCTGGCTTTTTAACAAATAATTTTCAGTTAATCATTAAAATCATTTGCTTTTAGTGATAAAAAATTTTACTCACCAAATCGCAAGACGCTTTTGTCTTTTCATGACAAATATTCGAAAATATTTTATTTTTTTAGACTTTCTACTGTAACTCCGTCACTAAATTTGACTGATTCTTTATTACATACATAAGTAGTTTAGTTAGTATATGTTTTTTCAAAATATTCTGTTTATGCCCAGTAAGGAAACCTTCCTTGTCTGTTTTTGTTAAACAGAAGTTTAACATTCTATTTTGTAATAGAATTATTAACAGCTTCCTCATTACACCGAGTTGATTCGTATTTCAGTGCGTGCCAATACTTTAAGCACAATAACAATTTAAAAATGATTCTTCAAATATTCACTTTATTTTAATATCTGTCTTGTATATGTTAATAATAGTAGTTTTAACACCATATTTAATAAAAGTATCCTTTTAAATTTTATTTCAAACCATGGAGTTTCAGAACAGATAAAAAAAACTGTGTCAAAAGTTTAAGCTCAAAATCGTTTTTATGCAAATTTTACATACTGATGTAAGCAGTTGCGCACGCAAACGATTTCTGGGTAAATAAGAAATAATCAATTATTGTCTTTGACTTAATACAAAATGCCTAAGTCATAAAAATTTTCAGAGGAGTAAGTGATAAATATTTGAATATTTGAACGGCTGAAACTCACCATAATAATTTTAAAATATGATTTACAGTCATTAGAGATGGATTTCACCTTACAGTGCTTTAAATCAACTTTGAAATGATAATTTATGTTCTAATTTATGTTCTCTATTTATTGAACTATTTAATAATGAGATTTAGCTGAATAGCCTTTATATGATGTAGTTAATATGAAATTAAATAAGTCTATATATTCTTATTAATATTTTTTCAGATCCTAAAATTTTTAATTCCTAAATTATATCCTAACTATATCCTAAATTATTATTTTTTTAAATCTAAATAAATGTTTTAAAAGTTTAGACTTAAATTTTGAGCTCAAAATCTGAATCGTGAGTAATTAAGTAGCGAAAAATTGAACTGTATTCGTAGGGTGGGCAGGGTAATATTTCAACTCCTGAACACAGTTCAGTTTGCGCTTCTTAACCCCTCCCAACGATTCAGAATTTGAGCTCAAAATTTAAGTTTAAGCTTTTGCAACCATTTAATTAGATACAAAAAATAACAGTTAAAATTTGTTGTTGGTTACTCTAAAGTTTAAGGCGCCCTCTGACGGAATTCCTTGAAATTTATTTTCAAGGAAATACTGACATAAAGAATGGTTTTAGAGAAAACCACAAACGAATCAACCAATTTTTCCGTTTTGTATAATCATTTGAAATTTGAACCTTCCCATCCCTATTGAACACAGTTCAGTTAGCGCTACTTAACCATTCTCAACGATTCAGATTGTCAGCACAAAATTTAAGTTTATGTCTAAGCTTCAAAAAAATTTAATGAGATGCAAAAAATAAAGATAAAAAATAGTTTACGTTACTCCAAAGTTTAAAGCACCCTCTATCGAAATTTTTTGAAATTTATGTTTATAATTTATTTTCAAGACAATACTGACATAAAGAATAGTTTTAGTGAAATTCGCAAATCAACTGACCAATTTCTCTGTTTTTTATAATCATTTGAAATTTGAACCTACCCACTCCCATTGAACACAGTTCAGTTTGCGCTACTTAACCAAAGATTTTGAGCTCAAAATTCAAGTTTATGTCTAAACTTCTAAAAAAATTTAATGAGATGGAAAAAATAACGGTAAAAAATAGTTGTTCGTTACTCCAAAGTCTAAAGCGCCCTCTATCGGCATTTTTTGAAATTTATCTTTATAATTTATTTTCAACACAATACTGATATAAAGAATAGTTTTCGTGAAAACCGAAACGAATCGACCAATTTTTCCGTTTTTTATAATCATTTCAAATTTTGGACCCTAAATTTTGATGCCGCCTATCTTCTTCGGAAGACGTTTGGGACCCTTAGTTTTCCATTTAATATTATTTGTCTTGATGGGTACTATCACCCCTTACAGTTTTGCCTACTAGTATAGATACACCCTGTATATATATAGATAAATATATTTGAATTTACAAATTACAAATATTTCTGTGTTTTTGAAATTATATTCAAGTAAACAATAAGATAAACTGACCAATTTTGATGTTTTATTTTCACACGTTACATATCATTATTTTCATTCTTCGACAGAATTTTACTCATTATTTTTCTATATACCATATATGTAATAAAGTATATCTAACGTATATACAATAATGTATATATAAAATATATATAATAATGTACACATGACGTATATATAATAATGTATAATTTATATAGTACATACAAAAAAAAAAAAAAAAAAAAAAAAAAAAAAGAGATAGAAAATACAAAACTAAAATAAAAATTGAAAGAAAAAAACACAAAATACCAAACATAAAATGCAAAAGAAACCCTGAAAATTTTTTCTTCAATAATAAAGGTTATAGAAGATGAAGAGTCGAGTGTGGCTTTTAGAAAGCACATGGATTTACATTCTAAAAACTTCAAACAGCAAATAATTTTGTTGACAAGAGGAGGCTTGATAATGGTGCATGAAATCCAAAAACTATATCTCACATAACAGGGGATTTATGGTTATGGAAATATTAGGGGTCAACATGTGCAATGAATAGATGTCTATAAAACATCATAGACACACGGAGGATAAGCTGATTTATTTATTCTAAATTGGTATGATTGGAATGGGCCAGAAATTGCCATTTTATGAACTATGTTGCCTTTTTATACCGATATTTGAATTTGGTTTGTGTGGGAATTCAATTAATTCGTTTTTAAAAGCTAAATAATGTACAAAAAATAACATAAATCTTCTCTTTGTAATGGGGTTAATATACGTCCTAGGTACGTTCGTAATTATGTATGTATGTAGCACTATAGTCGTCGTTCAATCCGCCCGTCTGTCTGTCCATCCATCTGTCCACATATAACAGAACAAAAACTACCCAATTGAATCGTTTCTTCCTGTATAATAGAAAGCGGATGGTATTCAAAAGGACACACAAAAGATTTCGGGCGCTGCCCGAAGTACTGTATGCTATTACACCAAAATCTGAATATTTTTAAAACTTCGTTATAGTTTGAACGCACCACATTTGCTACGTTTGACGTACAATTTCAACCTTGTTTATTATGGACACATCGTATTTTGATGGCTTTGTCAACGCTATTTCATAACATAAAAAGAACACAAATAAAACACCAAAAATTAAATAAATAATAAAAAGAAAAAGAAATGAAATGTCCTTTATAAAAAGTTTAGGATTATATTCATTGATTATGACATTAAATCGTATCACTTTTTCTTTGTAACCTCTCAAAAACTCCTTAGTTCTCGAAAAGATCGTCTGTACTACAGGATCTGATAAAGTTCAAGAAGGAGTTTAGACCTGTTGTTTATTTGTGAACTAAATTTCACTTAAGATAATTAATTTGCAATTAAAAACATTTCTTCAAATAAGAATAAAAATTATAAAATTAATGCTTCTGGTTTGTTTATTCTAATTTGGCAATCCTAACATTCAAGGCCGGAACTCTTGGTACCACATGAATTAATTAGGTTGTACATATTTAACTTTTAAAATGTTCTCTAAGTCCTGAATACATGCGATTAAATATAGCTCGACAAATCTGAAACACAGCATTGCTTCTTCGTTGCTTTGTTTTGCGAAGTGTCCATGAAGCCCTTGAGGACGAGCGACACGTATACGGGTCTCAAAAAGGCTTAAGAATTCTTGTTTTTCCTCACCAGTAAAATTTTAGTGTAAAATTCACCATATTTAACTGGAACATTTTCTCGATTTAATGAAGCACAAATTCTGCTTTTAAAAATCGGCGACAAAACATTAAAAATTTCGTAAAAGGCTCTCGTTGCGGAGGGGTTAATCAACATAAATTCGTTATCGGACCATAACAATCTCTCACGAAAGTGTTCGTAAATCAAACTGTTCGGTAATTGATCAACCACTGAATTTGTTTTTCATGTTTAAGGACACCAGTAATATACTCACTTTGTTTACTTAACAAAAAAGGTTGTCAAATGTAATGGATGCATATTATACAGTCAAACCTCGTTAACATGAACACGCTTAACATGAATTACTTTTAATATGAATTGGTTTCACAGTCCCCTATAAAAACGAATACAAAGAATTGATACTGATAACATGAATTACTGTTAACATGAACAAAATTTTGATTCCCCTTGAGGTTCATGTTAACGAGGTTCGACTATATATTAAAAGCACGATTATTCATTACCTAATATAATTATCTAAATACGGTTTTCACAATCAAAAAGATGACGTAAAGATGCATGTGGTACCAAAATATAGGAAAATCCCTGTCGGCTTGGCCTTAGATTTCAAAGAGTGTTCATTTCAACAACAAAAAATAAAATATGATTAGAGATAAACCCAGTTTAACAACTTTATTTGGCAGTTTTTTAAAAATATTTAATTCCATTTTTTTGTAAGAACTGGTTTTATCAGAATCATCTTAAGCGAAATTCGGCTTAAATGTCCATTTTGACCGCATTTTTTGAAATATATTCTGAATTTAATTTAAAAAAAAAAATAGACCAATACGGCACATTATATAGTTCCTTAAAAATTAAAAAACTGTCAATTGAATGCGTTTGAGAGCAAAATTTAACTTAAAGATAAGTCATAAAATAACCAATTTGTTGTTTAAAAACATCATCAATTCTTCAATCATGATCGGTTCGGAAATTATGTGCAAAGTGCCCCACTTTGACAGCTTTTTTTTTTTTTTTTTTTTCTTTTTTTTAAACATATTTAGCTTTTATCAAAAAACGGACCAATACGGAACATTATACAATTCCTAAATAAGAGAACCTGTCAATTGGATGCGTTTCAGAGCAAAACTGAATTTAAAATAAGTCTTAAAAAACGCAATTTGTTATTTGAATACTTCCTCAATTTTGCGATTATGATAGTTTCGGAAAATTCTGTTCAAAATAACCATTTTTGCAGCCTTTTTTGAAATATATTCTGCCTTTATCAAAAAACTGGTCAATACGTCACATTATATAGTTCCGAAATAAGAGGATCTTTCAATTGGATATGTTTGAGAACAAAAATGAATCTAAAAATAAGTCAGGAAAAGCGCAATTGTGATTTGAATGCTTCCTCAATATTTCAATTATGATCACTTTGGGAAATTATGTTCAAAATACCCATTTTGGCAGCCTTTTTTGAAATATATTCTGCCTTTATCAAAAACTGGCCAGTACATCACATTATATAGTTTCTAAATAAGAGGATCTGGAATTTGGATGCGTTTAAAATCAAAAATGAATTTAAAAATGAGTCTGAATATAAGCAGTTTGGATGTGAAGTTTTTTCTTCAACTCACATTTCAGTTAAATTTTTTTTTTTTTTTTTTTTTTTTTTTTTGCTATAAGAATTGGTCCTATGAAAAACTTGTTAGTATAAAAGTTGTAGATGTTATTGAGAAGATCTAAAATAAATTTAATTAGCTTTGATAGTTTAAGAATTGACGAAGTTATGGATTTTTTTCCAACATCCTCCCCCTCTTTTTGTTTTCGTTTTTAATTTTTTTTATCGGTAAGAGTTAGTTCTATTAAAATCTTGTAAATACAAAAGTCTTAGACAATTATAAGAACATTTATAAAAAATTTAGTTGGATTTGATATCTTGAGAATTGATAAAGTTATCATTTTTTTTCTTCCCAAAACCCTATTTTTTTTCGTCCCTTGAGCCCTCATTTAATTTTATCAAAAATCTGTCATTCACAAACTTTTGGCCCATTTTTTAGAAGTAATATAAATTTTAAACTGATTCGATATCGATTTTAACTAAGAAGTTATGGCGTTTTTTCGGTTTTCACAAAAACCTTCCCAATATTTTATACCCTTTGATATTATGTATCAGTTTGGAAGAGATTGGAGAAAAATTATAGAAGTTGTCGTGTCCATAAAAAAGTGATATATATATATATATATATATATATATATATATATATATATATATATATATATATATACCGGGTGTCCCAAACATGACTGATGGATTTCAAAATTCAATAACTTGCAAAAGGTGACAGCTATTTAAAAAATTTTTACAGGAGGGTTATGTATAATGTCAGGAGTTTTTTTTTTTTTAACCGTAATCTTTTATTTTAGTTCGAATTTCGAACAATAGGTGGCGCTGACGACGATTGAAGGCCGGGTCGACGCTTCACTCAGCACTGGTCATTTGGCCTTCAATCGCCGTCAGCACTACCTATTTTGGTGGTAGTTTTGGAGTCTAGATGTCATGACCGGCGTAGATCTGCAAAAAATTTTCAGAAATTCCAACATAGGAGCGACCGCAATAGGTAGTATTTCATAGATGAAATCTACCTAATACCTTCAGAAAACGCTTCACTAAACTCTCCGATCGCTAAATCCCTGTTAAGTCATGGAAAAACTTTAAAGTGCGATTTCTCATTAGCTAATATAATTATTGAAATATGAATTTCAATATCGAAAAGTTGATGATAGATGTCGAAGGTGCGCATTTTTATAAATTGTGCCCTTAAACTTTAAACATAAAAAAATCACTGTAAACTTTGAATTTTCCACTTGTTAAAATTTTATCATCTTCTTAAAACTATTATAAAGAATTAATTTTTTAAAACGCACACCTTCCACATGTGATGATGTGGAAACTGTATTTCGGTAATTGTATTAGGTAATGAGCAATCGCGCTATGTGAGTCGCGGGCCTGTCGAAAAATATGTAACCAAAAATTTTTTTTTAAAAAAACAACGATTTAAAAAAAAATAAACAAAATGTGATAAAATCCAAATTTCTAGATGATGTATTTCGTTAAACATTAAAATTGCATTAAAAATAAACAAATAAGGTACCCTGGGGTAATAACGCCAAGTGCTTATATTTTGCATAATTATGAAATAATCAAGTAAATGACACCCATGTGCTCTGCGCAGAAGGGTTTTGAGTCATATAAATCGCAAAAAACAGCTTCAAGTTAATTTGTTTCATTTTTAGGTCATTGTTTTTACAAACAACTAAAATTAACGCTTGATCTAAAATTTGCGAGATACGTTTTGTGATGTGAAGACTAGGGCTGGACGATATCAGAATTTTAATATCGTGATATATCGCTGACCAAATATCGATAATTTTCGATATATCGATATATTTCAATTCATATGACACTCCATTATAGGGTTATAAATGTAACTGTCCTCTGTATAAAATACTACAAACACATAATAGTATATATATATATATATATATGTGTGTGTGTGTTAATTATCAAGAAAAAACAAAAATATCAATATCTTAACATATTCCAAGGAACATAAATTTTAATTTTTATGTATTGATTCAAAATATGCAAACCCTTTACCTGCAAAAATCTTATCTAAAATATGTGTTATTGAAAACTCTTAGAAAGTTAAACATTATAAATCATTAAAATGAAACAAGAAAATGTATATAAGACAACAAATAGACATTAGATATATTAAAAGAAAATACTTTAATTACCTATAAACTTAGAATTTTTTTATTACAATACAAAAAAAAATTGCATTTCTGCAATTTTGGGCAGAAAGGAACACCTTCTTTTCGTTGTTATAATAAATAATTCTATTATTAGTCAGAATACAAATGAAAGCATTAGAATAATCAAATAATTTTAAGAAAACACGAAATTTCTTTAATAGAGTACAAAGTCCCAAATCAGGACGTTTTGCTAACTACCTTTTTTTTCTTCTTCTTCTTCTTCTTCTTTTAGTAATAATGCTGAATTAATCTCTATAATGATCATTTACTTTTTCGATTTTGTTTACAGATTTTTTTCTAGGATGCTTTTACTTTCGAAACCAGTTTCAAAAATTAAAGTATTCCAGTAAAGAAAAAAAAACTTGAAAACAAATATTAAAAAACGGCTTTTGTTGAAAGAGATCAACCTCAGATGTGCAATGCAAAAACAATAAATAAATAAATAAACAAAAATATGGAAATACAAACGAGGTATTAAAAAAAAAATAAGATTGACATTGAGCGGATGTTTTTGCATTAGTGAACTGTTGAAATAAAAAGGAGACATGATATTCAAAATCAAAACTATCCTCATTCTTTTATGAGAGATAAACGGTTCGATTTTTTTTTAACTTATAAAAAGGATTTTGTGAAAGTATCAACTAGTTTCAGTTGTTTAAGTGCGCAAAAAACACATTCAACGGCACATGCAAACGAAAAGGGGGGGCGGGGGGAGGAAGAAAAACAAAACCTTTTATTCTTTACCATTAAAAGGGAAAAAAAATCATAACTCCTAAGTTAATTTACCGATTTTTTTTAAATTTTCAGCAATTTGCAATAATAGTAAATTAGGCTGTGTGACAAATTTTTATTAAAATATAATAAGTTATTACAACATTTGAGCATCTTTTACAAGTGTCCAGTACAGAAGAACCTCAAAGAAAACGTAGGAAACTATCCATCGTTTGTTTTTGTTTATCGAACTCAGCGAAATCGAAACTTGAATGGTTATACAATAATCATATTGTCATCTGCTGTGGATGGGTAATATGTTTTGCCAAGCAGAAACACACCATCCATAGAGTTTTAGCGATCTTTCAAAATGAAAAGTATTTTCCTTCCTAATTTGAGAAAGATTTTCATTTTTTTTTTTTTTGGGGGGGGGGGGGGGGGGATTTTTTCAAAAACCCGTACGCAAAACGGGTAAAAATACTAGTATCCAATAAACTCTAAAACTAAGGTGAATCACAATGAAAAAAGAAAAAACTTCCGCTTTAAGTAAAATTTCTGCTTAAAATAAATGACATAATAGAATTACCATACATGTAAATTATTAATGTTATTAATAAAAATGTAAAATAATATGTGATTTAATACAATTATTTATTAATGCTATTAATAAATGAAAAACAAACGTACAAGAAATATCGATTAATTGTGCTCACATTCTTGAAAATAGGGCAATCAATTCTGCATTCCGGCAGCAATAACTGTACACAAGCTCACAGGAAAACAACAGTCAGCCACTGATATGGAGTCAACAAATGATTGTAGCGGAAATGCCCGATCCTCGAACGAGTGTTTCAACTTCGATTCTCGAACGAACTCCGATAAATAAAGCAGTACATCAGAATAGTAGACTGTTCGCCCATATTCCGGTATGTGCGCGACACCAGTGCAAAAAGTGGACGGTTCGCCCATATTCCGGTATGTGCGCGACACCTGCGCAAAAAGTAGACGGTTCGCCCATATTCCGGTATGTGCGCGACACCAGCGCGAAAAGTAGACTGTTCGCCCATATTCCGGTGTGTGCGCGACACCGGCTCAAAACCGGAAGTATCACGCAAGTGCCGATTACAGCGCGAACATTTGCAAAAGTAAACAACTTTTGCGCTGACAGAGGTAGATTCGAAATTCCGTAACTCCGTAATTCCGAAAGTAGGATGAAATACCGTTTGAAACGATATATCGGAAGGATTGAAATCTCAATATCGTTACCGCGGTCTTAAAGAAATATCGATATATAACGATATTACGGTATATCGCCCAGTCCTAGTGAAGACTATGTTTTTATCCGGAAATACTTTGTTAATTACATAAATCTGTAGTGCATTTCATGTACTTTTAAAATGTTATTGAAGATTTTGGATATCTTCTCGAGATAATTTGTAATTTAAAATGTACTGCGCAATAACTATAACGGGGTAATAACGCCAATCCTTGACATTAATACCCCGGTTGATTCCCTACAGTGGCCAAGCTACATCCTAAATACTGATTCAAATAAGCACAGTTAAAACTGTGCAATGTTTCTCATATTTCTATTTAAACGGTCCTTTTTAAGCAAAAAGAAGCTCACGGTCTGATATTCTTTTGCCTCATCCCCCCCCCCTTCCACACCACACCTTTATTTTTCTTACACTTTCACAAAAAATTGAACATTTTCAATAGCTAAGAATGCAATTTTTCAATTTCTAAGTTTGTAGAGTTTGTACTTTTAGAATTGGGCTATCTACATGCAATTATTCCATCTTATTTCATAGTTTTGTTTGCGTGGCGTTATTACCCATATAGGTGGGTAATAACGCCAAATAGCATGGGTCAAGAAAAAACGCCATTACATTTTATAAATACATATCTGTTAAATTATTTTATTTTATATAGATAGTCAATGAGTTGCTGTATCAGATCCTATATTTGTTTGAAAAATACAATTTAAAACTAAGCCGTGAAAATTGGTAGAACCTTAACGTGGCGTTTTTACCCCATGGTACCTTACTATAAAATGCAATTTTAAATGTCATAACGTAATTTTAATGTTAGTAGGGAAGTATTTCATTTATCAAAGCATGTTTTATCACATTTTATTTTTTTTATTTAAATTGCACATGGAGTAAAGATGCTTTTATAATAACAATAAGACGGACAATAAAATATTGCCTTTAGATTCCCGTCCTTGCCAACGAAGACACTCACGAGCTAATGCTAATCTTATGGGGAGGGATTTTTCTAATATCTCGTTTGCATTCCGACATTTTATTATTATTATTATTATTATTATTATTATTACAGTGAAACCTCCGAATAAGGGACACCTATGGGACCGGAACTTTTGTCCCTTAAATAGAGGTGTCCCTTATTCGGAGTTTTTATCTTTTTTTTATTAATCGTCCTGAAGGATATGAAAATAACAATACATTAAAGGTAAAGTTTAAAATGTACTCAAATTGTATAAAATATGTTAATCAGATACAAAAGGCATAGAGAATTAATTAAAACTTATAATTGATTACTAAATCATTAAATGATTTGTATTTTTTATGCAAACTGTATGCATGCATAAAGTATAAAAACATTTAAAAGGATCATACTTGAAGTAATCAGTCAAAAATGATTGTTTTGCAAATTTCAAATTTTCACTATAAATTTTTCAAGTGTTAATTTACCATACTTATAGATTTTAGTTATTCCTTATCAGCAGTATTTACAAAGAAAAAAAAATGTTTTGACACATTTGCAAATTCATTTTTTAACGGAAAAGTATAAAATTGGAGCTCCTGACTACGGAAGCGATTTGGAATCAAACTGTGTTTTTAAGTTTTGAATAAATTACCTATTGAGTTATAAGTGATTTTGATCATGTGACAGACATTTTTCACCCCTTCTTGAATATTTATTCTTCTTTTGCATATAAATTCAGTTCAAAACACCTATGTTGATCGCCTAAAAGATTTTTTTTTTTTTTTTTTGAAAACGAAAAAAAAAAAAAAAAAAATAAGAAAGAAAAACAGTTCGATTACATAGTTGACACTGAACAATAATGCCTGCTAGTTTCATGCATTTCTGAATAAAAATAAATTAAAACTTTTGTCATAAAAATTTGCCCTTTTGGATTTGAGAATAGTCTTAAAGCATCTGTAAAGCTCTTTATTTTACAATTTTCTTTTATTCTTTATTTTCAGAATCATCCTCATAAGTTTCAGCATTACTTTCAATGGGGATAAACGCACTGTAGTCGAATCAAAATTGTGGATAAATAAATGCTTGTCAATTGTGTTGTATGCCTTTGTTTCAACGTGACTGTCTGTCAGTTTAATAAATTCACAAAAGCTGTTTTTTCAAGTTCATCTTAGACTACTTCATTATCTAAAATTCAAAAGCCAGTCCTTTTAATCTCATCTTCAAGTGTCCCTTAAATCGAGTGTCCCTTATTCAGAGGTAAATACATTACACGTCCTATATAAAGGGACTGGGACCGGAAGTTTAGTCCCTTAAATAGAGGTGTCCCTTATTCGGAGTGTCCCTTATTTGGAGGTTTCACTGTATTATTATTATTATTATTATTTTATTTTTATATTTTTTTTGCATTAGATAGCCAAAGTTTGTTTTTACATCGCACCTTTTTTCCATTTTAATCGCAGATATTTTTTATTAAGAATGCAAAATAATAATAATAATAATAATAATAATAATAATAATAATAATAATAATAATAATAATAATAATAATAATAATAATAACGTCGAAATGCAAACGAAATATTAAAAAAAAATCATTACCCACAGGATTAGCATTAGCTTGTGAATGTCTTCGCCGACAGAGACAGGAGCCTTAATGATATAATGATTCAATATATAATCACTATCTTAACGATATGTTTCATAAAAGATGAGTTTCTCATGAACTGATCTTACAATCTGATGCTAAATTTCTAATTGAAATGCGTGAATAAGACGCTGTACTTTGTTTTCTAGGTCACGGTTTGTACCAGAGGTGCCTTTTACTTCTTCAGCAACATCATTTGCAACCTTGAGATGAAAATGAAACGTCATCAGCTGGAAGTAGAGCATCTTTATGTCATTAGTAAACGAAATTTTTGCCAGTTGCATCGGATCTTCCACATTTTCAGATAGAAATATAAATGTTTTTAATTCCTGTGCCGAAAGAACTCCTTTGGTCTTTTGCAACGCAGCCTCGACAACATCTTCGGCAAGAACTATTTCTGTAGTGTCCACAAGTCTTTTGTCACTGACGGGTTGTTCCTGAAAGAAAAACATAAAAGTGTGATATTTATAATGATTCGAACTGTCTTAGAAGAATAGAAAGATTGGAATCATACTTCAGAAAGAGATTTGTTTATGAGCACTGTGATTTGGGCTTTAAAATTAATCCTGCATTTAGAAAAGCTATCAACAAGTATAGTTAACCGATTTCTTTTTTAACCGACTTCAAAGAAAGAGGTTATGAATCCGACCTGTATGTATTTCTTGCATGTCTTCACGCATAACTTTCGTAAATATGAACCGATTTTGATGATTCTTTTCTTGTTTGAAAGCGTATGGGGCTCATATAGTTCCATTCGAATTTCATAAAATCTGATAATTAGAACTTTTTTAAAAATGAAAACTTTAAAATTCAAATTCTTTTTGAAGCAATCGACCAATTAGAAGCATTCATTTTTCATGCTTTTATGTTACACTTACATAGACACATGATATTTTCAAAGTGTGAAATCTTAACTAGACAAAGGCCGGGATTCACTTAAATTTTGCGCTGTTTGCGAAACGAGGTTGTCCTAGCGACAATTTCCTCAATCTATTTGCACAACTTTACGAAAAATAATCTTTTGCTTACACGTATAACAGGATAAATGGACAGAAATCTTTGACAAAGAATTTTTCTTGTAAATTGTGTTATGAGTGAATTTAAAATTGTCGCCAGTCCTATGCCGTAATCAAAAGGTTAAATATGGTACTTTTTTAAATATCAGCAACACTCACAACTGCCACATCTGCAGTAAATGAAAAAAAATAAGAACTTGAAGAAACTTACATCTTGAGATTTTAAACGATTACTTTTCGTGTTTCTCCAGGTTTCTCCGGATGGTCCTGGAGTGCATTTATCATTTGCTTGTTGATTTATAATAGAGATTTCTTCGTCTATTGTACTTGTTCTTTGTCTCTTATTTTTGTTCTCGGAGCTTGTGAGAGCATTCTTTATACATGTATTTCTTGAAACATTAGGCTTATCACTTCCTTCAATTGTAATTTCTTCGATAATTTCCTGATCAGAAATTGTCTTTAACCGAATTCGTTCTTGAAGTGATTTACTTGCATCTGAAAAAAATAAGAAGAAAATACAATGTTTATTTCCGAACATATTCTGATGCAACTTACCATTTAACCAATTCAACTCAACTCCATATTGTATTTATGGTGATCAACATAAAACGAAAATCTATTTTTTCGAAGAGAGATTTCGGTTTAGTAAGCATCAAAGAATGATCTTATAGTTAATTCCCTGCAATCAGATCGTTAGTTAAATGATGTTACTTGAGTAAGTGTGATTTTAACTTGACCAAATCAGTAGTAATTCGTATACTTGAAACTTTTGAAATAAACTTCTGTTTTCAAAAGTTACGTGTTAGAAATATTTTCTTCGAAAATTATTTTCAATATATACATTTTTTTTTTTTTCAAAATTAATTTTGGAAAAAAATATATGGATTGTACCCATGAACTTAAAAAAAGAGTTTTTCTACTTAAAAGACAAATTTAGAACTACTTTTGTACACTGAAACTATTCCAAACTTTAAACTTTTCAATAACCTTCAAACATTGAAATGCAAAATTACATTTCATCCCACTAATTAGCTTTTGATTTGCGCTTGTGCGCCCTGCAGCCTATTTTGCAACCATTGAAAAGAAATTTAACATTAGGAATTCCAAATTTCTAACTAAACTTAGAAATTCAAAAGTACTGTACTCCATATATACACTGCTCAAAACAATTAAAGGATATTGCAGTTTTAGGTGGATTTTGTACCTGGGAAACTTTTTAGCTGATTGATACATGGTCGACAGACATAGTAGGTTATATGAGAATAAATTACACATGTTTGGCAGAAAAAAATGCATTTTATTGCGCATTTGTGTACAAAAGGAAAAAAACACAATTTGTGCATATGAGAAAAAAAGAATAAGAAAAGGTGTTTTCTTCAAAGAAAATCACTTTCAGTAGGAGGTATGGTTTCCACGGGCGGCCAGCAACGTTGAACACCTTTGAGGCATGGACTCGAGGCAATTAATGACGAGTTGGGGTATTGTGCCCCACTCTTCCAGAAGAGCTCTTTCCAGTTCTTGGAGAGTTTGTGGGGGTTGTTGGCGGCCAGAAACTCGTCTTCCTAGAGCGTCCCAAACGTGCTCGATTGGATTCATGTCTGGAGAACACGCTGGTCATTCCATTCGAAGGATTCCTTCCTCGAAAAGGAAATCCTCCACCAGGTTTGCACGATGTGGCCTGCAGTTATCGTCTATTAAAATGAAGTTATCTCCGATTGCTGCAGCGTAAGGGACTACAATAGTTCTGAGGATCTCATCCCTATATCGGCGACCAGTCAGAGCTCCATCTCGAATGATGTAGAGGTCAGTGCGCCCGTCAATGGAGATGCCACCATACACCAACACTCCTCCACCGCCAAATCTGACACTTTCGTGCTCGAACGCAGAATTATTCCTACTGCCACGGTCCATCCAGATGAAAATACGCCTATTATCCGGATGCACAGAAAAACGGGACTCGTCAGAAAACAGAATATTGCTCCATTCATTTCTCCTCCAGTTGACACGCTCGGTTGCCCACTCCCTGCGTCGCGACGATGCCTTGATGTTAATCTAACACATACCATCGGTCGGCGAGCATACAGACCTACAGCATGGAGCCGGTTTCGGACAGTCTGAGTTGAAATCGTGGTGCCTGTAGCCGGGCGAAGGTGTTGTTGGAGAAGAGTAGCGTTCATGTTTCGGTGTCTCCGAGCTGTAACGCTAAATACCGATCTTCATTGGGTGTTGTTGCCCGTCTACGACCTTGCCCTGGTCTTCGGTCTGCACATCCACTCTCCAAAAAACGGTTCCAGATCCTGGAAATGACACTTTGTGACACTCCAATGGCTTGCGCTACTTCGGCTTGAGTTTGGCCCCCTTCTAAACTACCAACAATTCTCCAAGCTTCTGAATCTGTCAAATGACTTCGCTGAGACATCGTATTCATCGAAACAAAGCAATCACTGAATGCCGATCATCCTTGTCTTCATTCTCTTTTATTCAGTTGAAAGTCAAATTTCATTCGCTGCCGCTGAAGCGACGTTTTTGACGTCGAACTCAAAATTTGCATACGCCACAGTTTGAAAACCAGAAAAATTTGCATTTGTGATTCTCTTCTTCTATTTTCGGCAAAAAAAATTTCGTTTATATATTTATTTTATATAAAACTTCAAATATCCTTTAATAGTTTTGAGCAGTGTATTATATGTTATACAGAATGTTACTCAGCTCGTTGGCCTAACTGAATTTACTTATTCTCGGCACTGTGACACTGTGGATCTCGGAATGTCGAATTCCATAACGATTTCCGAAATGGAATGTCCCATGTGTCTAGCTTCAACTACCATAAGACGTTCGAAGTGCGTTAATTCTAGTTGTGTGACCATAATCACTTAATCAACCTCCTCACACGAAGCATTTGAACACAAATGAAAGTCCTGACCAGGCACTGACCATTTATACAATTTGTAAGCATCATTACTGCCATTTATATATTTGCATATTGCTATCCCATGATTTTTGTCCCCTCAGTGCGTAATTTAAAATTTATTGTTTATGATTAAAGGATAAGTCACAAATAATATGTAACGAGTTAGAATAAATCGTTGCATATTTCTCATTACAGATGAGTAATCGATCATTGTCTAAACTTTTGCTGAGTACTGTATATACAGTAAATGTTCAAAATATCGTCAACCATCGATGAAGCGATTGGCGCAGATGCATTAGGTATACTTGCAGCAATAACAAACAATCAAGCGACGAAATCGTCAAAAGGGGCAACTGGAGTCGTATAAGACTCTTCGGATGCCCCCATAAGAAGTAATCGAGGAAGATAAATCGAGAGATTTGGGTAATCAAAGGACTGGTCCCGAATTGCATGTGGCCAACTAACGGAAAAAATGCCTCACAAGGAATTTCTTAATTTATATATAAGGATAAGAAGGCCTCTTGAACATTTTTAAAATTTAAGGATATTATGGTACATTTTTGGCATAATAGTAAAGGACTCAATGAAGGAAAATGATTCTATCAAGAAACTGTTCCATTTTCCAGGCAAAATTTTAAAAACTTAAGTAAATTTTAAAATTTATCATTTCGTACAATTTGGATCATTTTGAACTAATTTTTTTTTAACTGTTCGTAGAAATGTGCTATATAATTTTAAGCATTGAATTTATCATAAATTAATGAGCTTAGGAGTGAATAATAAAATGTTCAAATACGTGTAAATTGCAGTAAAAGCTGAATTTATTTTACATTTTTATGTGTAAAAAATCTCCTTTTATTTTAATCCGATACATAATTTTGTCATATAGATCATAAAGAACAAACAAACAAAAGAATCGAGTCAATTGAACAACATTTGTAGAAAGAATACAAACTGAGCAAAATCATTTTTAAGTGAAATGAACTGTGGCATTTAAATAGACAGCGATGTAATAAAACTGCTTTAAACTAGAGATGCACCGAATAGTGATTTTGGCCGAATACCGAATGCAGAATATTCGACCGACAGCTCAACCGAATAGCGAATATTCGGCAAGCCGAATAGTTATTGTTGGGCCGAATACCGAATATTCGGCCAGCCGAATAGTAACTATTCGGCCGAATACCGAATATGCGGCTTTCCAAATACTTTTTATATTTCAAAGTTTAAAGGTATTAAAATGTTACTTTTTAAAACAATTTTAAATAATATTTAATAAGAGAAACTTATATTTTGATAAGCAAGACCTTTTTATAAGAACATTTAGTATTGAAAAAATTCAACCTTTATTTATTTAAGAAGCACAATTATGAGACTTTTTTAATTAATAAAATTTTAAATTCCATGATTTCTTCTATGAATTGAAATATTTTAAAATCAAAGTGAAATAATGAAAAAAGTGGTTGAAGAAAAACTGTAGTGTCTTATAATTGTTCTTTTTAAATAACTCATGGCAGATTTTTTTCATTATAAAGTATAAGTACTTTCAATTTAATTCTGAAAAAAGGAATGGCAAGATCATAGTTCTTATCTTATGAATGGTGGCATTTTCCATCCTTCCCATCATATCATATTTTACAGAAATCAAAGCATACGAGTTGAAAATATAGTTATGGTATCTTATTTATTGTTAATGCAACAAATGAAAACACAAGTTTGACCTAGAATGAGATGAAATACAATATACTTATGACTCAATAAGTTGATTATGATTATAGTTTCATGAACACAAATTGTCTGCTTTGATAGCTATGACTAATCTCAAAAGTTTTTCTTTCTTGTTTAAAGACTTTTATTGGGAAAAGCAAGAAACAGATTTTTTACTAAATAAAATTTAGGAATTTGCATCTGCATTCGCATCATTTATTCCTAAGGAAAATCCTAATAAATCACCATTTTAATCTTTCTCATGGTTAATTTTCTTAAGTTATACCTCACAAACAGCAAATAAATAATGCAAAAACATTCTATTTTATTTAAATATGATTTTCTTTCATATTATTTTAAATATATTTATAAATTGACAGTTAAAGCAGAAATTGTGAAAAGTTTTTAAAAATGTGTTTTAAAAGGCTTTATTAAGTATTGGATTTGGCCGAATACTTTGATATTCGGCAGGCCGAATAGTTTCATATTCGACCAAGCCGAATATTCGGCTTAACAGAATAGTTTGATATTCGACCGAACCGAAAATTCGGTAACATGGCCGAATACCGAATAGATATCGAATATTCGGTGCATCCCTACTTTAAACTGTTTTTATAATACTAGAATCTTTTCGAAACTCCATCAGAATGCACTATAGGGATAATAAAGTATAATTTAAGTAAAAAATTAGAAAATAGATGTTTTCGTCATGTTTAGTATCCCTAGTTTCACCGAATGAAAAGTTCTAAAAGTACTAAATTCAGTTCTAAAAGTATTTAAATGTTGTAATGTTATCGGAAACATGTGCCTTGGCATAAAAATTTTCCGAATTTCAACTAAATTTTTATTATTATAAAAATCATAATTGTGGAAACAAATGTGATACTTGAAATATTAATACGATGAAACGACAAAAATACATCTCAATGTATATTTAAAAACATATTTCCAAAAAAAAAAAAAAAAAAAAAAAAGATTCTTTTTTACTTTTTTTGGAATCTTTTTCAGTTTTCCAGGAAACTTATTTTTTTTTTTTTTATTATTACACACATTTCGAATAAGTGTATAATATATGAAAAAACTAGTACCAGTAAATTAACCAATCTAAGGGGGCACAAATATTGAAAGTCGGGTCCTGTCAATGTAATGTAACTTTTGTTTATTCTCTACTAACAGGAAAAAGGCGATAAACTATTGCAAATCCCATATTTATACACAAAAACCTAATTAAATGAAAAAGTATAGTATAATCCCTTACCTAAGCACTTTTTCTGATTAGTTGCAGTTGTTTCTTCTATTACAGATTCCAGTAAAATCATTTGAGAACGTAAATCTTCTATTTTATCGCAGCAATCCGCGAGAATTTCTTTAGTAAACTCTAGAGATTTCTCCACGTGACACAAATTTCCCAATATTTTTTCGCGCACCTTTTTCAGCTCTGCCTGTGGTTCATCGGATTTCTTCCCATCAAAAGTTCGTTTAACTGAAGAGCTAGTCATTTTCTTTTATATTCAGCTTAAATCAGCGCTAATCTGCAAATAAAGTAAAAAGAAATTAGCGTTTTCTAAAACACTCCATACAAGTTTATTTATTTTTTGACAAGAATGTAATCTAGTATCTGCTGATAAACTTGCAGGAGGTATAGGGGACGCAGAGACGACCTGGAATCACATATCAATGCAGAATCCAAAATGCCGTAGTTGCGAGTCTATGGTACAAAGCAATGTTGCCAGTGGGCTTTATTTTTTTTAATTCAGATTTCTTGATCAGCACCACTTTTTGAAAATGGTAAAATGCTTCTTATTAAATAACATATTAATTAATGCAAAAACAAAGAGAATTTTACAATTTCAAAAAAAAAAAAACTGGTGTCAAGAAATTTGAATTAAAAAACGGCAGCCCACTTGCAGCGTTGGTACAGCTCATATTCAAAATATTAGAATAATTACCTTTTTTTTAGAAATTGAAAATATCGTTTGGTAATTTAATGTCTTTTAATGAAAATATGCAAACGATATTTTTATTAAGAACTTATTGTTGATTAAACTTACTTGTTATCTTAAATGTAATATCATTTTTGAAAAGATTAATTGCAAAAAAAAATATTTTGAAAAGTCAAAATATTAGAATATTTATTCAAGTGGTTCAAAATATTAGAATATTTCACATTAATTCTCCTTGAATTATTACCAATTCTTAACTGGTGGCATCATTGATTAAATTCAGACTATTTTATTTAAAATCAGTATTCTTTTTTGCAGTTTGTTTCTTTTTCGTCTTAAAATGGGCCGTGTGAGTGATATTCCTGAATCTACTAAACTTCGTATGGTTGATTTGTATCGGCACGATAAAAATCAATGTTTTATAGCGAATTATTTACATTGTTCGCAATCGAGCGTTAGTAAAATACTAACACAATATTCAAAAATTGGAAAATTTCAAAATAATCGCCGAAATGGTGGCCGAAAACCAAAAACATCTGCTAGAGATGACAGGAAACTGAAGCGTATAGTTAAGAAAAACCGTTTTAAAAGTGTGCGATTCTTGCACCGAAAATGGAAAGAAGAAGGAGTTGAAGTTTCTACATCGACAACATTAAGACGTCTCCATAAATTTAAATTTGAATCTCGTGTACCGAAAACAAAACCTCTCATGACTGCAAGACAAAAGCGTATAAGATTGAATTGGTGTAAATCAAGACGTTTATGGAGCAATGAAGATTGGAAAAATATATTATTTAGTGATGAAAGTATGTTTTGTGTAATCAAGGTATTCGAGTTTGGAGAATGAAGCAAGAAGCATTTGATAAAGAATGCCTTAAACATTCCGTAAAATTTGCTGCTAGTGTCATGGTTTGGGGTTGTACGAGTGCAGAAGGACCTGGAAAGTTATGCATCGTCTACGAAAAGGTTAACTCTCTGATATATCAAGAAATTTTAGAATATTACATGATTCCATCATCAGAAGATTTATTTGAAGAAGATTTATTTCATCTTTCAACAAGATTTAGCGTCCCCGCATACCTCGGTGTCAACTAAGAATTGGTTCCGCCAACGCAACATTAAGGTACTTCCTTGTCCACCAAATTCACCAGATCTTAATCCCATCGAAAACTTATGGTGTATAATGAAGAAAAAATTTCAAGAAAATCCTCCTTCAAGTAAAACTGAGTTAGTGTCACGTATAAAGTCTATTTGGGCTAATATTGATAGAAATGTTTGTAAACACCTTGTATATAGTATGCAAGATCGATTGTACGCTGTTATGAAAGCTAAAGGGGATGCTACAAAATATTAACTACCATTTACTTCATATTCATAAGGTAATATTGTTGCGTAAAATAAAATATTCTAATATTTTGAACCAATCTAAATTTTATTCTAATATTCTGGTGTGTTTAAGGAAGCTGTATACCTAATTTATTGTGCTGTATTTTATATTTTATAAATGTTAAAATCTTATCTAAACATTCCAGATTTAATTTATAAGAAATTTAATTGCATTTACTTAGTATAAAAAATAAATAAATAACAAATAATTTTTTCTTATTACTTTTTCTCAATTATTCTAATACTTTGAATATGAGCTGTACAATGAAGGACAGTAAAAAAACAGAAACACATTAATGGCTAGGGTAGGAGCCCACCAAGGGGACGGGGAAGCTTCGGAATGGCCAGGACATAAATCCCTAAGACTAGGGGAGACATTAATATGTCAAAAAAATTTTATTGTAAGGTTGTACTTACAAAAGGTGGTCGAAATTATGACCAGAAGTCGTTAGGCAGGATTGGCAACGGCGCCGCATAGAAATCCTTATGTTTTGGCGTGTTCGGTGTTATCCCATCAGCTACAAATATTCGAGCGACGAGATATCCAACTAAAGGAACAGCTAGTCGCTCACAAGCTTGTGTGACAACTTGTAGTCGTAATTTCGACTATCTTTTGTTGTACAATCTTTCAATAAAATGTTTTCTGTTGCTGTAATGTGTTGCTGCTTCTATTCTTTTTCTGTGCTTCTTTTTATCAATGTTGCCAGTGGGTTACTGTTTTTAGATTTTTACTTACCCATCATACGTAGTATAGGGTAAGTCTTGCAATCGTTTTGAAAATCGAAAAATTTTTTTTGACGGATTTACACGTTTTAGATAGTGGAGATTCCGAAAAACATATTTTTAGAAAAACAAAAATTGCCGTTCGTCTGTCTCTAAACGCTCTATCTCCCGAACAAATTGAGATAGAGACTTGAAATTTTGTATGTAGTTAGTATGTAAAAATGGGACGAACCCTATTTAATATCAGCAACCTCGATTATCCGGAACTATTTTTTTCGGACTCTCGAAAAATTCGTTCTGATGAAAGGTATATAAAAATTTTCGATTTTTTTAGTTCTAAGGAATGGAAGTAAAAGGCAATAAAATAACACACATTTTGCATATAAAACGAAGTCGATCAGATTATTAGTTGCCGAGATATTTGTAATCTTGTTTTCCACATTCTTTGATTTTTCATGACCCTGTATTTCATTCAAATTTCAATTCAGAGGTATATTTTAGTTGGAAATGAGACGCTTAATCCGACGCAGTTAATTGTTAGTTAATAGAATTATTATTTTTGGAGTTATAAGGATGTTTCTTTTACGCAGTTCGGTACTACTTGAGTAGTTTGGCGTTTTATATAATTTGTCGAAATTGGTACATCCGCAGTTCTTTAATATAGCATTACTATGTATATTAACAATATTTAAATTTTGTTTATGAATTGCAATGCATTGTATAAATAGTTTCACATGTTTTATTTTTATATACATATCCATGATGGGTAAGTATTACGGTGGCCCCCATCGACTAGTTTAATTGGTACCAGTTTTTTGGAATTGTAAATTTTTCTCCTATTTTCACCTTAATCAATATGTTATTTAATAAGGAGAATTTTATCATTTTTAAAAAGTGGTGTTAATCAAGAAATCTGAGTTTTAAACAATAGTTGAAAAAAATATATATATTTAATTCGGTAATGGTATATGAACGTAAATAATAGTGCTGCTACAATGTACATTTGTTAATATTAATATAATGTTCAGATAGAACTGTTCTACTATAATAATTATATTGAGTACGGAAAATAAAATTTTATTATTTAATAAATATTTTGCAAATGCATGATATCATTGTGAGTTTGATATTAAAAGAAAATTAAAGCATAAAAATGAATTTCAATTATTGTATTATAATCTTATAATAATCTTGTAGACATTCATTTGTTTAGAACACACGTAGTTAAAAAAACTGAGTATTTATCAAATTCTTGTTTGGAAAGAAAAAAAAAAGAATACTGCCCAGTTAAACTGATGGCATTGAGCTCACAGGCTACAAATACTAATTGTACATTAAAGCCTTATATTTTCAAGGGTTAATTCCGTTCGAAAAAAAAAATTAAGAAGGGGAAACAGCTCTCCCCTTTCCTCTTTTTTTATACTTAATCATTGAACCTCCTATACTATCAAAGACATGCTTTATCATATAAAAAATCTATATCCAAAATTCAGAGCAAATTAGATAATTCTTAATAAAAACCCATTTAGCATTTATATAATTTAAAAGGAGTTATCCCCTTCTTTTATACTTAACCATTAAACTTCCAAAACTATTCAGAGATTTGAACGAAATCTGAAAATTCTGCTTGAAAAACCTATTTATATAAATTAAGAGGGGGGGGAGGCATTAGAACCCCTGTTGCCCCTATTTATACTTATTCAATGAACACCTAATAGCAGTCACGGAATCGCCTCATCAGAATGATCCTAATCTAAATTTTGAACGAAAACTTAATTCTGCATGAAAATCCCATTTATATCAACTAACGGGGGGGGGGATTAGAACCCCTGTTCCCCCTATTTATACTTATTCAATGAACACCTAATAACAGCCACGGAATCGCCTCATCAGAATGATCCTAATCTAAATTTTGAACGAAAACTTAATTCTGCATGAAAATCCCATTTATATCAACTAACGGGGGGGGGCATTAGAACCCCTGTTCCCCCTATTTATACTTATTTAATGAACACCTAATAACAGTCACGGAATCGCCTCATCAGAATGATCCTAATCTAAATTTTGAACGAAAGCTTAATTCTGCATGAAAATCCCATTTATATCAACTAACGGGGGTGGGGCATTAGAACCCCTGTTCCCCCTATTTATACTTATTCAATGAACACCTAATAACAGTCACGGAATCGCCTCATCAGAATGATCCTAATCTAAATTTTGAACGAAAACTTAATTCTGCATGAAAATCCCATTTATATCAACTAACGGGGGGGGGGGGATTAGAACCCCTGTTCCCCCTATTTATACTTATTCAATGAACACCTAATAACAGTCACGGAATCGCCTCATCAGAATGATCCTAATCTAAATTTTGAACGAAAACTTAATTCTGCATGAAAATCCCATTTATATCAACTAACGGGGGGGGGGGGATTAGAACTCCTGTTCCCCCTATTTATACTTATTCAATGAACACCTAATAACAGTCACGGAATCGCCTCATCAGAATGATCCTAATCTAAACTTTGAACGAAAACTTAATTCTGCATGAAAATCCCATTTATATCAACTAACGGGGGGGGGGATTAGAACCCCTGTTCCCCCTATTTATACTTATTCAATGAACACCTAATAACAGTCACGGAATCGCCTCATCAGAATGATCCTAATCTAAATTTTGAAAACTTAATTCTGCATGAAAATCCCATTTATATCAACTAAGGGGAGGGACATGAGCCCCCCGTTCCCCCTCTTGTACATATCGAATGAACTTCAAAAACTAATCAGGGAAGCGCCTTGTCAGGATATACCTACATACAAAATTTTAAGAGAATCGGATATTTTTATCATGAGTTATCGCGTTACGCACATACGAACGAACATACAGAACGGGCGGGTACATAAGCTCTCAGGCTATGATAGCCTGTGAGCTAAAAAAGGAGCCCACTGGCAACATGCTTTGTACCGTAACTCGCAATTTTTGCGTTTTGGACTCTGCATTGCTATGTGATTCCGAGTTGTCTTTGTGCTCCCTACACCTTCTACAAGGTTGTTGGTCTGATAGCGAAACACAACATCCTGTATAATATGCATTCAAGTCACTGATGCCAAGGGTACTAAATCAAGGGAGGAACATGTTTGTGAAATAGATCTGCTGCGGCACGTAGGCTACGAATGACATTTATTTTGAAATGACGATTCTTAAACTGATTGAGGAGGAAACTTCCAACTTCAAAATGGCGATTATATATATATATATATATATATATATATATATTATTGCAATTTTTCTTTTTATGAGGATACCTTTATGTTTGGAGCCAATCAGAAAAAGTAAAAGAGTGAATTAGATATTGACCTCAGCTATCCTATACAATATATAAATTAATTAATTAAAATACTAAAATGCAAACGAGAAATTTGAAAATAATGCTCCCATATACATATATTTAATATTGCAAGTGTTTCCGTATGACTGAAATACGCTAAAAATAGAATAAACATAACTTTATTGTCTACGCTAGAAATCATCAACATTGGCCGCAAACTGCTCATTCTTACTGAAAATTAGTGGTCTGCACTGTACGGGTCGGAATTTCCAAGCCCGGCCCATGCAAAAGTCAATTCAATCAAGTTCAGCCCGGCCCAACTCAATTTCTACAAAGTTTTTCCATTTTTCAAGAAATACAATTAAGATTTCTTTTAATGATTATTGCATACCGTATTCCCCCGCATTACCCGGCATGGCGCAAAATTCGAGGGAGATCAGATTTTTAAATATTAGTCCCTGGTTTTTCCCGGCATGCCGGAAAAAGCAAGAAATTTTGAAAATGGAAAGGAATGTGGTTCATTAACAATATTCCCTAAGCAGCGACTTCTGTTGGGGTGGAGAGTTGAATATAGAGTCTGTCCCCACTTTTCTAAATATTTAGTTTACATTTTTTACGTATTCAAGAGAATAAAAATGTGTTTAATGTATCTCATACTTCACACAAAGCTCTCTCCCTAGCACCCAACCGATATTTACAACGTAGAAATACATTATCTTATAGATTATGATATGAACAGAAATATTCATATTACATGTAAAATAAGAAAAACATAATTATTTAAATACAGTCGAGTCTCTCAACAACGAAACTCCATACATCGAATTTTTCCATATAAAGAATTTTTAGTAGGAACGGTCCCCTTTTCATATGATTACATTAAAAACAGTCTCTATATAGCGAAATATCTATCTCCATATAACGAATATTTTTATGAAATGTTCTTTATTTATTCAGGTTTTAAAAAGCTTCGAAATCACACAGAATCAATTTTTACCACTTATTCCTTATTTATAGCACAGTTCTGAGTTTTTTTATATAACTTATCTCCTTGTTCTTTACGTCCAACTATTTTATCCCCCCCCCCCCCCTCCCACACACCTTTCAACATCCTTCTCAAAACAGTGTCAATTGCATTGTCACACCCATGTTAGTGGGATCAATGGGGGTGAAGACAATGTTGTTTTCACTGATTTTTTGGAAGTGGATGACAATCTTACTATTGCACAGTATCCTATTGATAGCGATATTTTAAGCTGAATTAGGAATAATGATGGTGAGTGGGACAATGAGGACGAGAACGAAAATCTACAACAAGAGAAAAAAACAGTGAAATGATGAGTTCTTTTGACCTTATTAGGAGAGGACTTCAAATGGAGGAAAATATTCCCCATACAGTGTTTCATTCCTTGCTAAAATTTGAACATTTTTACGAGAGTAACAATTTTGAAATCAAACAACAAAAAATTACAGATTACTTCGTCTAAAATTAATGCAAGTCTTCCTTATTTGATTTTCATTAAGCTTTTAAAATAAATGTTGGTTCTCATTTTTAAAACTGTTTAAATAATTAAGAAATAAAATTTCAGGCTAATATTTATAGTTAAACATTTAAAATTCTTAATTAAACATATCAAAAATAATATTTGTACAAAATTTATACATTAAATAAGAGTTTTAACTCATTCTCTATTCAACGAATTTCTTTATACACTATATTGCCATTGATTATGGGACACTTGCGATTTTAGACATTTTACTAAATATCTAGAAAAATACATTAGGAATCATCTCGAAACTCTTAGTGTATAAATATAATAGTATACGTCATACATCTCCGTGAAGATTTTTTACCGAAACTCCATGGGGGACCGTCATCAAATTAAAAAAGAATGAATATCTTTTGAATAACCCTGTCAAAACTAATGTAGCAAAAGCGCTCAAACTCTAGATTATGATTGAATGCCTTATTGTAATACACTGTGTTCATTTTTATGCAAATAGCATGCATTCTCGCAGAGTAATTAAGGTTTTTATAAAAATGGCCCCAAAATTTTCCAAGTTTTTCCCTTATAATTTTCAGAGTTCTTAATGTAAAATAATATTTTTTTTCAGAAAATATGACAAACAACATTGCATACAGTACCCTGTAATCAGAATTAAAAAATAATGAAAATTGTATACAAAATGAGTTGGTTTACTAAATAATTTTTTACTGCGCATGCGTCAACGATATCAAAATTTCATTTGCATATTATGTTAGCTAAGTGTATAGAGCAACTTTTGTGAACGTCACAAAATCATAACTCTAAAATTCTGAAAATAATCGTCAATTGAATAAGTTGAAAATCCGTTATTCTCAAAATGAAGCAAAAACAAGAGGGGTTGTATCCATATATTCATTGATTAGTGTCAATATAGAATACACAATACGGGATGTTACGACTACTTTTGGATAAAATCCCTCATTTTTTTGCTTCATTTTGGAAACAACGGATTTTGTCCTTTTTCTATAGACGATTACTTTCAGAATTTTCAAGCTATAATTTTGAGACTTTTACAAAAGTTGCTCTATGAAAATAGCTAACATAATATGCAAATGAAATTTTGATATCTTTGACGCATGCGCAGTAAAACATTATTTAGTAAACCTACTCATTTTTCATACAATTTTTATTATTTTTTAATTTTGATTACAGGGTACTGTGTGCAATGTTGTTTGTCATATTTTCTGAAAAAAATATTATTTTATATTAAGAACTCTGAAAATTATAAGGGAAAAACTTAGAAAAATTTGGGGCTATTTTTATAAAAACCTTAATTACTCTGCGAGTATGCATGCTATTTGCATAAAAATGAACACAGTGTATTACAATAAGGCATTCAATCATAATCTAGAGTTTGAGCCCTTTTGCTACATTAGTTTTGACAGGGTTATTCAAAAGATATTCATTCTTTTTTAATTTGTTGGCGGTCCCCTATGGAATTTTGGTAAAAAATCTTCACGGAGATGTATGACGTATACTATTATATTTATACACTAAGAGTTTCGAGATGATTCCTAATGTATTTTTCTAGATATTTAGTAAAATGTCTAAAATTGCAAGTGTCCCATAATCAATGGCAATATAGTGTACAACGAATTTTTTACTGGAACAATGGATTTCGTTATATAGAGAATCGACTGTATATAAAGAGAGAAATATGTGCTTACTTTATATTAAAAAAAAACAACAATTTTCTATAATTTAATTTACTTAATGTCGTCACCATGGAGTAGAAACGTCATACATGGAAATTTTGCATAGTAATTCGATAAATAAAATCTCATAATCAATTAAATATAAATTAATATATATATACATATATATATATAGAGAGAGAGAGAGAGAGAGAAATGAGCATTGATGTTTCTTCCTTAAAATGAAAACTGTTATTAGAAAAACCAAAATAAATCCGCCGCCCATCCTCCTGTATCGAAACCTCATATTTTCCGGCATGCCAGTAAATACGATTTTTTCCGGCAGCCTGGCGTATCTCGATTTTTTCCGGCATGCCGGGTAATGCGGGGAAATACGGTACATATTTATGGGAAATTTTTATAGTACAGATTAGATTACTACATGTTCGCAAAGTAGGAAATACACAATAGCAACATTAATGGCTTTGATTTTTCAACATCCAAATAAAGATTCATTAAAATAAATTAATGTATTTTAGAATAAAAGAAAGAAACAAAATATTAAAAATACTTTCTAAGCTGTATAATAAAAAATTTTTTTAAAGCTGTTCTTAAATTCAAAAGCTCTACTTCGTGTCACATTTCTGAATTCATTTTTGTTTGGAAATTGGTAAAATTACATGCTCTTTTATTCAGAAACTATGTATACGAATATAATTTTTAATATAATTTTTCATTTTTTCATAAAGGCAAAAAATCTTTCAGAAAATACTGTCAGAGTTCACATTTTGAATCAAATTTCCGGATATCACGGGGAAGAAGAAAAACCTTATGTCATGCGACAAGAATCGCTTATAAACAATTGAATAATTTATTTAAAAAAAAAAAAAAAATGGAAACCGCTATTTTTTTCCGAATCGTTTCAATAATCAGGCCCGTGAGAACCACCTTCCATTGATACCATTAACATGAGTGCATTATAGCTATTATTATTTTTACAATCATATTGCCTGGTCGACACATACTAGGAACAATTAAATCCAATTCCGGCCTTTCCGGATTATATAAGAAAAAAAGTAAATCTAATCCCGGCATGACCGGAGTCTGATTAGGAAATAAGCCGATGTAGTTGTTAACAACACGATGTAGTTGTCAAATGCCGATGTAACTGTCCGACACTGGACTTTTTATATTTCTGTGGCGCAGCACATTTATAAACTTATTCCCGCAAAAGTCATATCCACTCACTGATATTCGTTCATATTGTATCGGCTCCTGATAAATTTTGATAATGGGCCGATAGGCCCGCTAAAGTTTTTATCGGGCCGGTGAACCCGTTTAATTTTTTCACCGGACCGATCCGACCGTTTATTTTGTTACTTGGCTTGGTCCAACAGAAAAACTTTCGTAATTCTGTCGGATCGGACCGGACCAGCCCGTTTAAAAGTTTGCCTTCATATTGCTGGGAAAGGTACGGGTCATGGGCCAAGCTCGGGCCCATGCAGACTTGTATGGCGAATTGGCGAATTGACATTGGTACTTTTTCCTTTCGGTTTAAGTTATCCATATACTGTATAAACTGCTAATAAATCGACTTCAGTGCTTACTAAATTGACAATGCAGAATAACAGACTTTCTCATCTACTATTCCCACATATCTCCCCCACTACCCCATCACAGTAATTTTTAGATAGAATCGTTAAACTTCAAGGGTGTGTAGCCCTCTGTGCTCTTTCTGTGTGAAGTCCATACACGTACTCATATGTGTACATTGTTTCATATTACATTCGTTCACAAATTAAATGGCTGCATAACTTTATATGCTTTGAACGTTGTATAATTTTAATTAAGAAGAATAAAAAAAGCATTTTAATAGTTAAGGATAAAAAAAAAAAAAAAAAAAAAAAAAAAAAAAAAAAAGAAAGAAAAAAAGAAAAGACAAACACACATTCATAAGTATTTTTTTTCCTTGGTACTTCTAGGTTATCCCGTCGGCCAAAAAATTATCGCCAAACTATAAGATTAAATGCCAATAATGGATGATCGTGAATGTCACATTTAATGACATTAAATGCGATTCGCGTATTTAAAATGTCATTAAGTGGTTTTTATTTCGCCTTTTTATTAATATTTTTATTAATATTCTTCTAATTATTTGTTTTTTCGTTATTTAAAATAAAAATTATGTCAACATGTATAATTTGGCTATTAGTTTGGCGATTTGTATAATTTGGCGAAATTGGTTGACGGGATAACCTAGAAGTACCTTTTCCTTTTTCGGTTATTATTCTTTCGGTTTAAAAATAATCATTGTTCTGTTGTCTAATGATTATAAGTAGCAAAGATCACATTGATATTTTTTCGAAATTCTGCGCAACATTATATGATCCATACAAAAGTTTAAAACAGATAATTGTCCCTATTTTATCATTATTTTGGTCGCACAGATTAATATTAAAAATTTAAACGAAGGAACAGCATGTTTTGAACAGCTGCTGTTTAAAACGAAACCAATGAAAACATGAAATATATGAGACGCCAATGAAACATATTATTTTATCAATAACCGCCTATGTTTATCATCTAGAAATTGCTATTTGTACTGATTGACGTATGAGAGAGTACTTATCATATTCTCTTATCCAGTGACTGCCTGCTAGTAACTAAAATACTCCACGGGAAGAGAAATAAAGAACAGAAAAGCAAATACAAATTCAGCAACAGATTGCTTTCCAAAACAACTTTAATATTTTTAAATAATGTGTGTAAATTCTTTTGTGCGACTCGAAAAGAAAAAAAAATAAAAATAAAATAAATAAATAAAAATAAATAAAAAATTTATAGAAAATTTTACATATAAAAAAATGTGACAGTGCATTTAATACTTTCGGGTCCCAATTTTTTTACCAATAGTAGGGGAAAAGTGGCGGTCCGGCCTCGGGAGGAGGCGTGAGGCTCGGTGGTGGTGGTTGGCACCTCCTCCTCAAGCCTCCTCCTCCACAACCCTCCTCCTCACACCTCCTCCTCCTTAATCCTCCTCCTCAATCCTCAAGGTTGTCTTGTAAGAGAAGGGGTTAAAAGGATTTTTTTTTTAATTTTTAGCGGGAATTTCAGGGAGTTAGAATTTTTAAACCATACTGTAGTATGGGGGTGTTTTTTAATGTGGGGACTTTAAAATTTTCGGCGTGTTACAGTACGTGGGGCATGTTTTTCGATTGAATTTTGCTGTTGTTTATTTAAAAAGGTAATTAAAAAGTAATTAAAAATTAGGAATGAAGCGAATTTTTTTTTTTTTTTCACCGTGTTTTAAATAAGGGGTTAAGCGGATATTTTGGGGACACAGAATGTTTTTTCTGTACTATTGTACGAGTGGTTTTTAATTTTAATGTGGGGACTTTAAAATTTTCAGTCTGGTGTAATTTAAGAGTTTATTTTTTGATTTTAAGCAGAAATTTTGGGTAGATTGATTTTTTTCCCACTATGCTCTTCATGATGAGTTAAGCGGATATTTTGGGGAAATTATTATTTTAGACTAATCATACACGAAGGATATTTTTTTTTCGGGGGGGTGATATTTTAATAAAGAACAAATTAAGAAGGGTTCATTTATGCTGAATTAATGAGTTAGTTTTTAAGGGAGTAATTTTGTTAAGATTGAATTATTTCCCTTAGCAAAAAATGGCATAGGATTTTTTATGGAAACACATGGTTTTATATGGAAAATCATAAAAAAATTATGTCATTATATGTAAACATATTGTATTCATATGGTAAACATTCATCGCTCTATGGTATTGCAGAGCAATGTCTATGGTAAATTTATAGGATAATGATATATACCATACATTTTATGGTATCCAGAGAAATGTGTATGGTATAGTTATAGGATAATGATATACACCATACATGATATGGTATTCCATAACCAGATGTATGGTAAAACTATAGGGAAATGAAATTTACCATACATTCAATGGTGTTCCATAGCGTGATGTATAGTAAAATAATACATAATTGTTTGCACCATAAATTGTGTAGTATTTCAAAGCATGGTGTATGGTAAAATCTTAATGCCTTTTGAAAGTTTATAATATATTAGATTTTGTGTAACTATAATATAAAACTACTTGGTTGTGGTCACCTCAAAACTTTCTGCTATCTTTATGTATGTCTTATGCACTTCTAAAATATAGAATCATAGCAACGCCACTGGTTAGATAGTTTAAACCAAAATCTATTTAGGAACAACTTATGTTAACTTATAACTTGTCTAATGAAAATCCCTTGATCTCAAATTAATATAACATAAAATAACATATTATTTTATTTTTATATAATTCATATATATGAGTGTGTAGATGCGTTAAAAATTAAAAAAATCTTGAGAAAAATAAATTATTCAATAAAATATATAATTGACATATTTCCTATAAAATTCTAACAGCGGTTAAAGGAGTCAGGGACACACATAAAAAATACTGCATTAAAAATTTATCTGATTTTTTTATGCTTATAATGACATTAAAAAAATCATATTTAGAAAAGGAAATATTATGTGTTTTTTTTTTTTCCTTTTCAGCATCTAGCTTTTAAGCATTGATTGTCATAGATAAGACTTCTTGTATACGTTTTTCTTCATGATGGGTTTTCACAATTTCTCACATTTAAATTGTTATAACTCAAGAACCGTAAAACACAAATGCTTTAAAATTACAACATGCCTTTTTTTAATTGCTTTACTTTAATTTTGATTCAGCAAATTTGAAAAAAATATTTATTTTTGAAAGTATTATTTTTTTTTAAACTTTTACTTTAAATAAATTTTTGTATTAATATTTTTTAAAAAGGCTGAATCAAAATTAAAATGTAGGTGTTTCTGTTTATTTAATTGCTAAAAAACTAAAATTCTACAATTATTACGTTAAATTACAATAATTTTTAATTTCCCTCCACTTTTTTTAAAATAATTTTAAATTAAAAAAAATATAGAGAAGTTTTATCATGTGATTTTGTTTTAAAATGGTATGTTTAATATCACAAAAAATTGCGAAATTTTAATTCAATAAAAGATTTTTTTTATGTGTCCCGGACCCCCTCAAAATAAACAAATTGTCAAAAATAGCCTATAATTATTTAAAGAAAATCTTTTTGAATTTATTTTAAAAAAGGACCTACAAATATTTGAATCAGCAAAAGAATTTTTGAAATATCTTTTAAAAATATTAACAACAAAATATTAATACATATTTATTAATATAATATATTATAATATATTAATTAAATATTAATAAATTTAATAGTAAAAAAAACCGGTTCATAATTTACGTTATTTTATAATTTTAAAGTCATTTTATATGGAACAACAAAGATTTTTATTTTATTTTAAAAAAATTATTAAAAAGATAAAAATTATTTTACTATCTACAAAAATATCAAAAAACCTACCAATATTTTTATCGACCTCAAATTATGATAATATATGAAATAATAGTGTTATTATTTTGTTCTTATTTATTTCATATATGTGAGCAGAGTCTATGCGTTATAAATAAAAAATCCTATGAGAGAAATAAAATGATTTAACAAAAAAATATATTTGATGACATATTTCCTATAAAAGTCTAACAGCGATTAAAGAAGTTTTTAATTACAAACTTCAAAATTACAAACTTCTGTAATTACAAACACATTCTTAAGGAAAAAAAAAAAAAGAAAGAAACTGCATTAAAAATTTCTTTATTTTTTCTTATGCTTATAATAACGTTTAAATCATGTTTTCTATTATAATTCGAAGAGACAATAGTCAGACAATAGTAGTATTTTTTAGTTTTGGTTTTTATATTCATTTATATTCATTTTATATGCAACAACAAAGTTTTTATTTTATTTTATTTAAACGTTAATAATTATTGAAAAGATTAAAAATCATTTTACAATGTATAAAAATATTGAAAAATCTATTAATCTTTTTGGTATTAAAATTTAAAAGAAAGATTCAAAATTTCCGTAAAAATTATTAAAAAATAGTAATATATATATTTTTTTACTTTAAAATTAAAAAATGCTCGTAAGTAAGGAATTAATATAATACATTAATATAATCATTAAAAATATATTATATACTAGTTATCAAATGATTTCTTATTCTTATTAAATATTATTTCTTATCGACTTTCTATTTTTTTAATTAATTTTAATAAACAGAAAATAGTTTTTCCTCTAATTAATTGGATTTTATAACTAAATAATATTTGCTAAGATATTTACTCCATTCATTAAAATAATAAATTAACTTATAAATACATGTCTATAAAACAATTTATAAGAAAAAAAACCTTTAAAACTACCTTCTTTTGTCAACCATTAACATAGAACGACAAATAATGATGATTTACCGAAACGCTTTATTCATATAACGTTTTATCAACAGAGCTCATCACCCCAGCGTGGCCGAATGGTTAGGACGCTTGTCTCCCATCCCTACCGTCCCTGGATCAAATCCCACTGCTTCCCAAGGTCGAGGTACATTAGTAAGCTTAGTTCCCCGTATTCCTAAAAGATGGCGCCACCAAAGTTGATATCGTTTATATTTTTTAATATATAGTACCATAAAGAATTACCATACACTTAACGTTTATATGGTTTTTCATAAGAATTACCATACACTTAACGATTATATGGTTTTCCATAGAATCACTTTTACCATAGGCAAAAATCCATATGATTGCACTTATGGGTTTTTTTTATGGTAATTCTATGCTTTTTTTTGCTAAGGGTTTTTTCATTTTTTTCAGAGTTTTAAGTGGATATAAATGTTAAATAGGGGGAATTTAATATTTTGCAATGAAATTGACGTGCGCTCGTCGATCTAACCATTCGGAGTTTATAATTTTCTTCTAATCATATGTGGATATTTTCTTGGATTATCTTAGAAAGATCTGAATAACCTTAATCCCTGTCTGCCATCATAAAAACATTTGCTGGTAATGGGAATTTGGGAATAACAATTTTGAATATTTATTTAATGAAGGAACTTTAAAATTATTTCCAGTGTTATTTTTAGTCAACTATGTTATACACTTGATATTTTAGAATAGTTAAAAAATAACTTTAAAATTTGAATGAAAAAATATATTTCAAAATGGGATTTTACGTGCTAGCATTGAATCGCACTCGTCGCCCTAACGGTTTGGAATATGTGGTTTCCTTCGAACCTTGGTGAAAATTTAAATGAAATGATTATTATTATTATTTTGTGTGTGTTGTATATATGTGTGTGTGTTGTATGCATGTATGTGTGTGAATGTATGTTTGTGTGTTGTATGCATGTATGTGTGTTGTATGTATGTGCGTGTGTTGTACGTATGTGTTGTATGTATGTGCGTATATTGTATGTATGTATGTATGTATGTGTGTTGTATGCATGTGTGTGTGTATGTATGTGCGTGTGTTGTATATATGTATGTATGAAATAACACATGCTTGTAATGGGAATTTGGGAATAATAATTTTTAATATTAATTTAATGAAGGAACTTTAGAATTATTTCGAGTACTATTTTTAATGAACTATGTTATACACTTAATATTTTAAAATAGTTAAAAAATAACTTAAAAATTTGAATGAAATATATGATTCAAAATTGAATTTTACGTACTAACATTCATTTACGCTTGTCGACCTAACTGTTCAGAGTCCTTGATTACCTTCGAGCAATGGAAAAATTAATTTTATTTATTTATTTATTTAGTTAGATTATTTTTTGATGATCCTGGTTTGAGGATGTTATTTTTGGATAATGAATAAAATTTAATGGTGGTACTTTATTTTTAAGGGGTGTCTTATGAAGCGACTTAGATTGTTTTCGAGTGGAAAATTTAGTCACATTTAATTTAAGGAATGATTAATTAAAGGAAAAAAGACACTTCAATTTAATTGGGTTTCTTTTTCGATAGATAAAAATAGGAATTAAAAATTTTATGAGAAATTTATTAATGAGGGCAATTGAAACTTATTATGAGTGTGACCCTATTTTAAGTAAAGGTTAGAAGAAAGTTTAAAAAATGGCACTAAAAAATATATTTATTCATAACACATATATATACATAGAATTAACTAACAGTATTTTTATACTAACCAACCTTATTGTACAATTTTCATGAATATTATGAAAAAATAATTGCGTTTAAGAGAATGAAACTTTACTATTTGATTGTTATTTAATATTGTAACAATATTTAAATCTAAGCATTTCGTTTAGGTAACAAACTTACTTTATTAGTTTAGTATATATTAATTTTCATCGTATGGCATTCAAATCACCTGTGTTCATGCAATACGGATTTTCCTGCTTATCACATGCGAATGATTAAGCATGATTCATTCTTATCTTAGATAAGGTATTACCCCAGAGTCTTCAATTCAATCGACGTTATATTTTAACTATGATTAAATAATGAAGATACCAATTGCGTCGCAATAATGATTTTAATAATTCAGATTTTAAATTAATATCAAATTGGAGGCTTTTTTTTTTCCTCAAAGAATAACTTTAAATAAAACTAAAAGATTTATATATTCATTTACTTGACTAGTAAAATAATGAATGTATCATACTCATGAAGGGTTTAACTATTTGAAAATTTAAACCAACATATGATTGAAACGATCACATAATTAAAACTATTATAAAATTAAATGTTTAAAAATATAAACGAAAGGTTCATTTTAAAATTTACTCATACTTGGGGATAATTTCTTAGATGACTTATCACGAATAACTAAGTGTACTCTCAGAAACAAGAACCAGTAAACATTATTAACGAAAGGTTTTCATAAATATATACTAAGGTATATATATATATATATAGTAACATTTCATATAGCATTAAATTTTACCAAGTGCATGTATTGGAACACCCCCCCCCTTTTTTTTCCTATCATACTTTTTCTCTCTTTGTTGTGCTACTTTGGTTGAGAAATGCGGTTCAAAAAACCCAATTTGACGACATGTATTTGAAAAAACGGAGTATGATTAGGTAGTTTTTGAATACCTGTTTTACGAAAATAAATTTAAACTTTTGACATAAAGCTGTTCTTTAATAATTTAAAACAGAATTTTTTTTTTTATAATTAATCCCTAACAACTTTAGACACGATTTGATGAGTCATAAGGTGATTAAAAGGTGTTTTTAACGTATTAATTAATTTTCTTAATCAGTTCTTCTTAATGTTAAAAACTTATTCATAAGAAAATCTTACCTGGCTAGGAAAATTCAACCTCCTTGTATGTCGATCTCGCAAGGACTGACTGATAACATGCCTCCTTATCTACCGAACCAGGTGATAACTGACGTTAGAGATCACGTGACACTCATTATCCGCTGATAAGATAAGCACTGACTTGGAATTATCTTAATTAATTACCAAACTTCCCATTTTTTAAACACCACACTAATCATTGCTCCCATTACTTAATCACGTAAATATAATTTATATCGTTTATGATTATCAGTTTTATACTAACATATGACACCTATACGTATGTGTTGTATTAATTCTGTTAGTTTAATTCATACAAATTTCAACTAAAGCATCCTATGCTAGTTTTCATATATTTATTATCACATCACGTGATACAATTTCTTGCGATGTTTAAGAAATAATAGATATTTAATTTTTTTAATTAGTTAAAAACATTAAAAAAAATTTTTAAATTGCATTTTAGCATAAATATTTTAAGAAAAGCATATTTTATTCTGAAATATCAAATTTAAAAACTAACTCTTAAGAATATGACTCGATGCAATTTACTTATTTTAAACAAGTTAACTTTACTACTTGACGGAAATATATTCAAACGCAAAGCGATTTAACTTTCACATCTTTAAAAGTTATTTATATAATATACTAACATTTATTTATAATACGCATAATTTTATTAAAATTACTGAAGAAAATAAAATTTATACTAAGTAAAAATTTAAAACCACCAATTAAACATATTAAACAACAACAACAAACTTGTAATTAAGATATGAATAAATATAAATATTTGAATCGCACAATAATGAAAAGAAATACTTATTCATTCATAAAAATTCTTCCCTTAATCAAATCCATGTATGTTAGTAATAATATTAATCTAAAGTTTTGAAAAATAATATAAACATTTACAAATTAACAAAGAAAATTAGTTATTAAATAACAAATAATGGACATGCACTTTTTAAACTCACATCTTACAATGCACTTAGTAAACAAATTTAATGATTTTTAAGCATGTCTTCTTAAATTTTTTTCAATGAATGACTATCACAGTTGAATATTTAGTTTTCTCTTCATAACTTTATCGAGAAATATATAATGTATACCACATGATTTCATTAAATGAATCACAATACTCATTTTCAATGTTTTATATATACTAGTGTTTATCAAATAGGTGGTTATTCTGAACAATCATTACTTAGTATATTGATGAAAAGTTTGTGTTGAACGGTTTTTAACTTAAATGGTGTGAGAGAAGGATATATTAGGACAGAAGTTATTAAATATAGTCTTTAAAGTTTATATCCGTGTAAGAAATGGCATTTCAAGAAACAAAGTTGTGTCATATTTGAAAGCATTCTTTATATTCGAAACGCACACATGATCACGATCACATCACTGAAGAGTATAGAGAAGCTGTTTATGATGTATATAATTTGAATTTTCATTAACACAATATTATAACCGAAGTTTTTCGACAGTTTGAAAAATTATGATGCACAACGTCTGCACACACGTTAACACAGAATAAGATTAGCTTATGCCCTTTCGATGATAAGCGTTATTTGCAGGTAAGATGTATTAACAAAACAACATTTTCTTGGTAATTTTACTCGCAGATTTCGAAACCACAAACATCGGATCATACTTCTCATTTTTAACACGCGACACTAACCATTGGGCCATTAAAGCCCGTAATTTAGTAACTAAAAAGTAAGAAAGATCATCGAAAGTGATTACTTCACACATGCAAAAATAATTTTTATTGTGACTTATCAGTTAAAAATCACGAAGAAAAGAAAAAAATCACATATGTTTTGGATTACTTTGAGATTTTATGAGTCACCTCATCAGATAAATAGACATATTCACTTCTTATGAAATGTATTATATTTTAGTTTATCAGTCATAGTGTGATTACTTATTAATAATTTTAGTATCATTAAAAAAGCTTAAAAAAAGTTAAATATATCAAAAATACAAGTTCGTGTTAAAGGTTTAAACAAATTGTTAAAATAATTTTACAAAACTTTACAAATTATTTAAAAATGATTCACTAATATTTAGTAATCGACAAATTTTAATAGCCATAATCATTTATATGCGATTAAAGTTTTCTATTTTAACTGTTAAGTTATTAGTTTCCCCCTTCAATTACATCTCATTGATAAGTTTTAATCAATCAACCAACCAACCAATCATTCAACTGTTTCCGTAAATAACTAGTATGTCAGTTAGATTTTCAGTTTTAACTGTTAAATTATTACATCCCCTCCCCCTCAATTTCATCTCATTGATAAGTTTTCAACAACCAACCATCCAACTATTTATCAACCCTAACAACCAGGTATTTGTTTGCCCTAGTAACCAAAAAGCTTTTATTGACACAAGAACAAAATTTTTAAGATGCAAGACTTGTCATTTTTAATCGAAAAAACAATGACATATGTAATAATTTTTCCTTACTTAAATGAAACCTTTGCATGTGCATGGTAAAACTTGGAAAATTCATTTAATACACAAATTTAAAGTCAACAGATAAGATCTTCATACTTCTTTTAGTATTTTACTAACATTTTACCAAATATCTTAAGAAATCAACAAATTATTTTAATAAAAATTCTCATTTGTAAGTGACGTTACTAACTTAACTTGAAAAAATTAACTTGTCAAAGTAGGTTTTGATTATTCCATCTTAGTAATAATCATAAGTTTCATATGATAATCAACCTGTTTGGTTATTTCCCAGTATGGTTTTATAAAAAAAAAGTCTCACATGCAAATAACATAACTTAACTAACTTGAAAAAATAACTTGTCAAAGCAGGTTTTCAATGTTTCAGCTTAGTAATATTCATAAGTTTTATATGATATTCAACCTATTTGGTTATGTCTCAGCATATCTTTATAAAATTTATCTAAAAAACCTTTAATATCAATGTTTAAAAATATGTGAATAATTCAGTTAGTCTTTTAAAGATGATTATTTTCCCTTCTATTATTTAAAAAACATTTTTAAATAAAATTATTACTGATGCCAGTTTATCCCAGTGTTATGAAATGTGCAAGCGAAACTTTTCATTCTAATTTTCATATTTTATTATTTCAAATTATTGTTTTCAAGTTGTACTAAAATTTGGAAAAAAATATTTAATTTTCATGCATAATTAAATTGAAATACTTTAATAATAAAGACACATTTAACATTGTATACTCACCTAATCCACTTTCACAAATACACGTCCTACTCACTCCAAGGTTTAGGAAGAAATGAGAGATTCAAAGTCCTTATCAGAAAATGTTATCAGATAATTTTATCTTAAAATAGGTGACGTCATAGAACATATGTCATCAACTGGTCACGTGATGTATATCATATGACCGGTGCTTTGTTAATTAATTAATCTTATTAATTAATTATTAAGTATTAAAATAATTATCAATTAATTCATTAATTAAATTATCTTATTAAAATAATTATTATTTTTAATAACAAAGAATTAATTATTATTTCTAATAAAATTAATTAATTAATTAAATTAATGAATTAATTGATAATTATTTTAATACTTAATAATTAATTAATAAGATTAATTAATTAACAAAGCACCGGTCATATGATATACATCACGTGACCAGTTGATGACATATGTTCTATGACGTCACCTATCTTAAGATAAAATTATCTGATAACATTTTCTGATAAGGACTTTGAATCTCTCATTTCTTCCTAAACCTTGGAGTGAGTAGGACGTGTATTTGTGAAAGTGGATTAGGTGAGTATACAATGTTAAATGTGTCTTTATTATTAAAGTATTTCAATTTAATTATGCATGAAAATTAAATATTTTTTTCCAAATTTTAGTACAACTTGAAAACAATAATTTGAAATAATAAAATATGAAAATTAGAATGAAAAGTTTCGCTTGCACATTTCATAACACTGGGATAAACTGGCATCAGTAATAATTTCATTTAAAAATGTTTTTTAAATAATAGAAGGGAAAATAATCATCTTTAAAAGACTAACTGAATTATTCACATATTTTTAAACATTGATATTAAAGGTTTTTTAGATAAATTTTATAAAGATATGCTGAGACATAACCAAATAGGTTGAATATCATATAAAACTTATGAATATTACTAAGCTGAAACATTGAAAACCTGCTTTGACAAGTTATTTTTTCAAGTTAGTTAAGTTATGTTATTTGCATGTGAGACTTTTTTTTATAAAACCATACTGGGAAATAACCAAACAGGTTGATTATCATATGAAACTTATGATTATTACTAAGTTGGAATAATCAAAACCTACTTTGACAAGTTAATTTTTTCAAGTTAGGTTAGTAACGTCACTTACAAATGAGAATTTTTATTAAAATAATTTGTTGATTTCTTAAGATATTTGGTAAAATGTTAGTAAAATACTAAAAGAAGTATGAAGATCTTGTCTGTTGACTTTAAATTTGTGTATTAAATGAATTTTCCAAGTTTTACCATGCACATGCAAAGGTTTCATTTAAGTAAGGAAAAATTATTACATATGTCATTGTTTTTTCGATTAAAAATGACAAGTCTTGCATCTTAAAAATTTTGTTCATGTGTCAATAAAAGCTTTTTGGTTACTAGGGCAAACAAATACCTGGTTGTTAGGGTTGATAAATAGTTGGATGGTTGGTTGTTGAAAACTTATCAATGAGGTGAAATTGAGGGGGAGGGGATGTAATAATTTAACAGTTAAAATTGAAAATCTAACTGACATACTAGTTATTTGCGGAAACAGTTGAATGGTTGGTTGGTTGGTTGATTGATTAAAACTTATCAATGAGATGTAATTGAAGGGGGAAACTAATAACTTAACAATTAAAACAGAAAACTTTAATCACATATAAATGATTATGGCTATTAAAATTTGTCGATTACTAAATATTAGTGAATCATTTTTAAATAATTTGTAAAGTTTTGTAAAATTATTTTAACAATTTGTTTAAACCTTTAACACGAACTTGTATTTTTGATATATTTAACTTTTTTTAAACTTTTTTAATGATACTAAAATTATTAATAAGTAATCACACTATGACTGATAAACTAAAATATAATACATTTCATAAGAAGTGAATATGTCTATTTATCTGATGAGGTGACTCATAAAATCTCAAAGTAATCCAAAACATATGTGATTTTTTTCTTTTCTTCGTGATTTTTAACTGATAAGTCACAATAAAAATTATTTTTGCATGTGTGAAGTAATCACTTTCGATGATCTTTCTTACTTTTTAGTTACTAAATTACGGGCTTTAATGGCCCAATGGTTAGTGTCGCGTGTTAAAAATGAGAAGTATGATCCGATGTTTGTGGTTTCGAAATCTGCGAGTAAAATTACCAAGAAAATGTTGTTTTGTTAATACATCTTACCTGCAAATAACGCTTATCATCGAAAGGGCATAAGCTAATCTTATTCTGTGTTAACGTGTGCACACGTTGTGCATCATAATTTTTCAAACTGTCGAAAAACTTCGGTTATAATATTGTGTTAATGAAAATTCAAATTATATACATCATAAACAGCTTCTCTATACTCTTAAGTGATGTGATGTGATCGTGATCATGTGTGCGTTTCGAATATAAAGAATGCTTTCAAATATGACACAACTTTGTTTCTTGAAATGCCATTTCTTACACGGATATAAACTTTAAAGACTATATTTAATAACTTCTGTCCTAATATATCCTTCTCTCACACCATTTAAGTTAAAAACCGTTCAACACAAACTTTTCATCAATATACTAAGTAATGATTGTTCAGAATAACCACCTATTTGATAAACACTAGTATATACAGGGTGAGTCATAAATATCGAAACAATAGGCTATCTTCTTAAATATTGCTCCTAGACCCATACTTCCAATTGCAAAAATTCATAAAAAAAGATGAAGTTTCAGATAAGATAAGTTGCAACTCCATGGGGGGTCTATTTGAAAAAATACGAAAATTAAATTTTTATACGGCCCCCGTAGGACAAAATTCCCAATTAGGAAATTATTCCTTATCCATTCCTAAAATGAACAAAAAAAATTTCATCTAAATATCTAAAAATCTGACAGAGATATTAAAATCTGAATTTCTCCAAAATTCGTGACTTACACCACTTTACCATGCCTAGAAACAAAGAATTTCTCGGTAATTTTCAAAACAAGTAAGGGGTCATCCATATATTGTCCATTTTTAAATATCGATTTAAGACAGTGCCTCTCATTTGGACATAACAAAGCAGTGTATTGAATTAAATCTAAACTTTTTTCAAAATATGTTGATAGTCTGCACTTGAGGTCTGCTTGGATCGAAATATCTTGATCCGGTCCCAAACTGACCCAGAGGGAAAAAGTTCGGCCTGGCCTGAAAAAATGTTAAAATCATAATCCGGGCCGGTCTGGAAAATAATTTAAATCATAGCCCGGTTCAGCCGCAAATTTCTAAATAGTTTTTAGGTGCGTTCGTAATTATGTAAATACGTAGCACCTATTGTTGTCGCTCAGTCCGTCCGTCTGTCCGTCCGTCTGTCTGTCTGTCCGTCGTCTGCCCGCATATAACAACGCAAAAACTACCCAACCGAATAGTTTCAAATTTAAAATACATAATTATAACATAATTTTGTCGAGTCATTTCAAATTTTTTGAAAATTGGATGGATAGATCAATTACAGGGACAATCAAAAGGATTCCGTTACATTACGGTCAATGGAGGGAAAAGTTTCAAATGCATTTTAATCGTTTGAAATTTAAAACATATAATTATTGCGTAATTTTGTCGAGTCATTTCAAATGTTATGAAAATCGGATACATAGATCAATTACAGGGACAATCAAAAGGATTCCGTTACATTACGGCCAATGGGGAAAAGAGTTTCAAATGCATTTTAATCGTCCGAAATTTAAAACATGTAATTATTACGTAATTTTGTTGAGTCATTTCAAATGTTATGAAAGTCGGATGCTTAGATCATTTACAGGGACAATCAAAAGTATTCCATTACATTACGGTCAATGGGAAAAAAGTTTCAAATGCATTTTAATGATGTTACACTCATTCGAACATAATAGAATTGGCATGAATCTATGAAATATATACTAAAATATGCATTCTGTACAATTTGTGATGCAAAGAATTTTTATTGTTAAATTACAGGGCCACACAAAAGTATTCTACTACATAATACTATACGGGGAAACATTGTTTGTGGCGTGTTTTAATTATATTCAACTATTTCATATTTTATGAATAAGGTATACGTTGCTGAGGTGTAATAAAAATTACTTCCTGCATAATTACAGAAACACAAAGATGTCGACTACTATACTGTATCCGAAGTACGCTCTACTATATTAGCAAGATCTGAATATTTTTAAAACTTCGTTATCGTACGAACGCACCTCATTTGTTACGTTCACGTGCAATTTCCAACTTGTTTACTTCGGTGTGGGAAAAAAATTGTTTTGTATGGAAGATTTCTGACCAAAAATTTCTTTTATTGCTTTTAGTTTTTTTTATATTTATACTTTTATTATTAAAGAAGTGCAAAAGGTTATAATATTTATATTTTATCAATGAATCTCTATTTATGTATAAATGTATCATTTATATCTTAACATCGTTAATCTCCAATGCATCCCATGCGTTGGAGACTTTGAAAAATGTTATACAGTAATACCTTTAAGACGGAATCACATAGAAAAGAAAAAATACCTTATAGAAGGATGCCCTCCCTAGAAGGTGTAATTATAGTTTAATCTTTTCCTCGGGTATTATTGTATTTATTTTGCATGGATAAACATATTTTCCGTTTAAGACAGAATTCCGTCATAGGCAAACTTTTTTTTCACTGGTTTTATTGTATTTAATTTTTCAGCCTTTGAATATTCTATTCTTTAAAAAAAATGAATTTTATTTATTTATTTATTTTGTAAAAAAAAAAAAAAAAAAAAAAAAAAAAAATTAAAATCTAGGTGTTTTTTGAAAAAATTTCGATTGAGCTGAATTTTATTTTAAGCACGCATTAAGTTTAACACGGGTTTTGTCGAGACCGGGATTGAAAATTTCGTCCAATGTACACCTAGAAAGAAGATAGCAGTCTCCTCCTTTATGAAAAATACGTTAGGTCCGGCCTGGCATGTCTTCAGAAAAAAGGAACCTCTCGGTCCTGGTCCGGCCTGGGCCCAGAATACAGATTTTTTAACAGCCTCTCCAGGACGATAAAAAGCCTGAAGTTGTGAGAGCTAAATTTATAAAAAAGACTTAATCTGCATCGTAGAAAAAGTATTCTTTTAAATAAATGACAGACATTTAAACAGTACACTTCGTTTTTCTGCATAATGAATTCCCCCCCCCCCCCCATCAATTCTTGTCTTAAAATAATTAAATGGTACGAATTTTTAAAGAAAAAAGAACTTGAAACACGTCAGTTTTGATTTTTTTTACATTAGCTTTCTTTCGGCAAATTTGAAAAAATATATTTTTTTGAAAATATGATTTTTTTTTTAAATTATATTACATTTTCAATAAATACTTTTAATATTTTTAAAATTAATATTAAAAAACAAAACTCTGGAACAAAACTAAAATCAGATTTTCATCTTTAATAACATGAAAGAAAGTGAAATCCGATAAATAATGTTACGAGTTATTACGATATTTAATTATCCCATTTTTAATTAAACCAGTATTAACCACATGAAATTTTTATAAATTATATGAGAAATGTTAGAATGTGATTTTCTTAGCAAACGATAAGACTAATCATCACAAAAAAGAAAAAAAAATCAAAATTCGAACTCAAAAAATAGATTTTTGCGCGTTTCCTAGAACTGTTAATGTAACTTTGTTTTTTGAATTGCGCACATTTCAATTTGTGTCTAATCCCTTAAAACCTGATGAATTTTTTAAACGGCTATAACTTAGCTAGTTTTAAAGATAAGAAGATGCAACTTTTTGTGTCTTATTCAGGACTGAATAGGGAAAATTTTTCTAATTGGAAATTTTATCCTACGGGGGCCGTATAAAAATTTAATTTTCGTATTTTTTCTACTAGACCCCCCATGAAGTCGCAATTTATCTTATCAAAAATTTCACCTTTTTTTATGAATTTTTGCAATTGGAAGTATGGGTCTATGGGCAATATTTAAGTAGATAGCCTATTGTTTCGATATTTATGACTCACCCTGTATAAAACATTGAAAATGAGTATTGTGATTCATTTAATGAAATCATGTGGTATACATTATATATTTCTCGATAAAGTTATGAAGAGAAAACTAAATATTCAACTGTGATAGTCATTCATTGAAAAAAATTTAAGAAGACATGCTTAAAAATCATTAAATTTGTTTACTAAGTGCATTGTAAGATGTGAGTTTAAAAAGTGCATGTCCATTATTTGTTATTTAATAACTAATTTTCTTTGTTAATTTGTAAATGTTTATATTATTTTTCAAAACTTTAGATTAATATTATTACTAACATACATGGATTTGATTAAGGGAAGAATTTTTATGAATGAATAAGTATTTCTTTTCATTATTGTGCGATTCAAATATTTATATTTATTCATATCTTAATTACAAGTTTGTTGTTGTTGTTTAATATGTTTAATTGGTGGTTTTAAATTTTTACTTAGTATAAATTTTATTTTCTTCAGTAATTTTAATAAAATTATGCGTATTATAAATAAATGTTAGTATATTATATAAATAACTTTTAAAGATGTGAAAGTTAAATCGCTTTGCGTTTGAATATATTTCCGTCAAGTAGTAAAGTTAACTTGTTTAAAATAAGTAAATTGCATCGAGTCATATTCTTAAGAGTTAGTTTTTAAATTTGATATTTCAGAATAAAATATGCTTTTCTTAAAATATTTATGCTAAAATGCAATTTAAAAATTTTTTTTAATGTTTTTAACTAATTAAAAAAATTAAATATCTATTATTTCTTAAACATCGCAAGAAATTGTATCACGTGATGTGATAATAAATATATGAAAACTAGCATAGGATGCTTTAGTTGAAATTTGTATGAATTAAACTAACAGAATTAATACAACACATACGCATAGGTGTCAAATGTTAGTATAAAACTGATAATCATAAACGATATAAATTATATTTACGTGATTAAGTAATGGGAGCAATGATTAGTGTGGTGTTTAAAAAATGGGAAGTTTGGTAATTAATTAAGATAATTCCAAGTTAGTGCTTATCTTATCAGCGGATAATGAAGGTCACGTGATCTCTAACGTCAGTTATCACGTGGTTCGGTAGATAAGGAGGCATGTTATCAGTCAGTCCTTGCGAGATCGACATACAAGGAGGTTGAATTTTCCTAGCCAGGTAAGATTTTCTTATGAATAAGTTTTTAATATTAAGAAGAACTGATTAAGAAAATTAAATAATACGTTAAAAACACCTTTTAATCACCTTATGACTCATCAAATCGTGTCTAAAGTTGTTAGGGATTAATTATAAAAAAAAAAAGTTCTGTTTTAAATTATTAAAGAACAGCTTTATGTCAAAAGTTTAAATTTATTTTCGTAAAACAGGTATTCAAAAACTACCTAATCATACTCCGTTTTTTCAAATACATGTCGTCAAATTGGGTTTTTTGAACCGCATTTCTCAACCAAAGTAGCACAACAAAGAGAGAAAAAGTATGATAGGAAAAAAAAGGGGGGGGGGGGGTGTTCCAATACATGCACTTGGTAAAATTTAATGCTATATGAAATGTTACTATATATATATACCTTAGTATATATTTATGAAAACCTTTCGTTAAAAATGTTTACTGGTTCTTGTTTCTGAGAGTAAACTTAGTTATTCGTGATAAGTCATCTAAGAAATTATCCCCAAGTATGAGTAAATTTTAAAATGAACCTTTCGTTTATATTTTTAAACATTTAATTTTATAATAGTTTTAATTATGTGATCGTTTCAATCATAGGTTGGTTTAAATTTTCAAATAGTTAAACCCTTCATGAGTATGATACATTCATTATTTTACTAGTCAAGTAAATGAATATATAAATATTTTAGTTTTATTTAAAGTTATTCTTTGAGGAAAAAAAAAAGCCTCCAATTTGATATTAATTTAAAATTTGAATTATTAAAATCATTATTGCGACGCAATTGGTATCTTCATTATTTAATCATAGTTAAAATATAACGTCGATTGAATTGAAGACTCTGGGGTAATACCTTATCTAAGATAAGAATGAATCATGCTTAATCATTCGCATGTGATAAGCAGGAAAATCCGTATTGCATGAACACAGGTGATTTGAATGCCATACGATGAAAATTAATATATACTAAACTAATAAAGTAAGTTTGTTACCTAAACGAAATGCTTAGATTTAAATATTGTTACAATATTAAATAACAATCAAATAGTAAAGTTTCATTCTCTTAAACGCAATTATTTTTTCATAATATTCATGAAAATTGTACAATAAGGTTGGTTAGTATAAAAATACTGTTAGTTAATTCTATGTATATATATGTGTTATGAATAAATATATTTTTTAGTGCCATTTTTTAAACTTTCTTCTAACCTTTACTTAAAATAGGGTCACACTCATAATAAGTTTCAATTGCCCTCATTAATAAATTTCTCATAAAATTTTTAATTCCTATTTTTATCTATCGAAAAAGAAACCCAATTAAATTGAAGTGTCTTTTTTCCTTTAATTAATCATTCCTTAAATTAAATGTGACTAAATTTTCCACTCGAAAACAATCTAAGTCGCTTCATAAGACACCCCTTAAAAATAAAGTACCACCATTAAAATTTATTCATTATCCAAAAATAACATCCTCAAACCAGGATCATCAAAAAATAATCTAACTAAATAAATAAATTAATAAATTTAATTTTTCCATTGCTAATCAAGGACTCTGAACAGTTAGGTCGACAAGCGTAAATGAATGTTAGTACGTAAAATTCAATTTTGAATCATATATTTCATTCAAATTTTTAAGTTATTTTTTAACTATTTTAAAATATTAAGTGTATAACATAGTTCATTAAAAATAGTACTCGAAATAATACTAAAGTTCCTTCATTAAATTAATATTAAAAATTATTATTCCCAAATTCCCATTACAAGCATGTGTTATTTCATACATACATATATACAACACACGCACATACATACACACACACATGCATACAACACACATACATACATACATACAATATACGCACATACATACAACACATACGTACAACACACGCACATGCATACAACACACATACATGCATACAACACACAAACATACATTCACACACATACATGCATACAACACACACACATATATACAACACACACAAAATAATAATAATAATCATTTCATTTAAATTTTCACCAAGGTTCGAAGGAAACCATATTTCAAACCGTTAGGGCGACGAGTGCGATTCAATGCTAGCACGTAAAATCCCATTTTGAAACATATTTTTTCATTCAAATTTTAAAGTTATTTTTTAACTATTCTAAAATATCAAGTGTATAACATAGTTGACTAAAAATAACACTGGAAATAATTTTAAAGTTCCTTCATTAAATAAATATTCAAAATTGTTATTCCCAAATTCCCATTACCAGCATATGTTATTTATGATGGCAGACAGGGATTAAGGTTATTCAGATCTTTCTAAGATAATCCAAGAAAATATCCACATATGATTAGAAGAAAATTATAAACTCCGAACGGTTAGATCGACGAGCGCACGTCAATTTCATTGCAAAATATTAAAGTCCCCCTATTTAACATTTATATCCACTTAAAACTCTGAAAAAAATGAAAAAAATAATTCAATCTTAACAAAATTACTCCCTTAAAAACTAACTCATTAATTCAGCATGAATGAACCCTTCTTAATTTGTTCTTTATTAAAATATCACCCCCGAAAAAAAAATATCCTTCGTGTATGATTAGTCTAAAATAATAATTTCCCCTAAAATATCCGCTTAACTCATCATGAAGAGCATAGTGGAAAAAAAATCAATCTACCCAAAATTTCTGCTTAAAATCAAAAAATAAACTCTTAAATTACACAAGACTGAAAATTTTAAAGTCCCGACATTAAAATTAAAAACCACTCGTACAATAGTACAGAAAAAACATTCTGTGTCCCCAAAATATCCGCTTAACCCCTTATTTAAAACACGGTGAAAAAAAAAAATTCGCTTCATTCCTAATTTTTAATTACTTTTTAATTACCTTTTTAAATAAACAACAGCAAAATTCAATCGAAAAACATACCCCACGTACTGTAACACGCTGAAAATTTTAAAGTCCCCACATTAAAAAACACCCCCATACTATAGTATGGTTTAAAAATTCTAACTCCCTGAAATTCCCGGTAAAAATTAAAAAAAAAATCCTTTTAACCCCTTCTCTTACAAGACAACCTTGAGGATTGAGGAGGAGGATTAAGGAGGAGGAGGTGTGAGGAGGAGGGTTGTGGAGGAGGAGGCTTGAGGAGGAGGCTTGAGGAGGAGGTGCCCACCACCACCACCGAGCCTCACGCCTCCTCCCGAGGCCGGGCCGCCACTTTTCCCCTACTACCAATTTTTAGAAAAAATTACTTTTACGTTAATTACATTTATACTAGCTATCCAAATAGATTAATTGGTGTTTAATGAATATTTTATTGTCTGAAAGATAAGAAATGTTGTGGTTTTGCGTACTATTTCATTTGATATTTATATGCAAATAGGCTAAGAAAGCATTTTTGGAGATATTTAGAAAATATTGTAAACAGGATTTAATTTATATTACAACTTTCTAATATTTTTTTAGCTTAATTACACAAGATTCTTTCAGGAAAGTAACTTTTGTTTTAAATTTAAAGAGTGAAATATTTATTTAAAGACAAGAATCTCAAACGGCGCAAAGAGAATTAAACAATTAATAATAATTATTATTACTGAATGCTTATGCTCAAATGAAGTCATACAGTAAATGCATAGCCATACACTAACAATACACATGTAAATAGTAGTAAAAGTAATTCTTAAAACAAAATAATACTCAATTAAATGATATGTACTATTATTAGTACATCAGATCAGAAAGGCTTAAAAAATAATAACCAATTTGTTATATTTTGCAGCAAAATGCTTTTTAAATAATTGCAACTATTTAACTTCAGTGCATCAAAAGTCTTTTGTTTGACCTAGTAAACATATGATAAATGCTAAGCATATCATTTACAATAGGGAATATGCTGCAGAAAAAAATGACTAGATTGGAATATGGTATAAAGAATCACCGATGCCTTAATTACCTCTATCTATTAAGTACTTCCGTTAGGAAAGGACCTGAATTTGCCTTCGATTTAAGGGGCCGCTTCATTCAAATGAAAAGACCCGTTCGCTAATGCTAATTCTATGGAAGAACTTTATAAAGATATCTCGGTTGCATTTTAATAGTTTTAAATAATTCTTTTTGCATTGGATAGCTGAGATTGATCTGAATGCAGGCCGTTTTTTTGCTTTTTTGATTTTGTTGACAGATATTTTTTACGAGACGCTTTCATTTTCAGAACCGGTTTGGAAAGCGAAATCACCCTCATAAAAATATCTGTAAACAAAATCGAAAAAGTAAAAAACGGCCAGCATTCAGATCAATCTCAGCTATCCAATGCAAAAAGAATCATTTAAAACTATTGAAATGCAACTGAGATATCTTTATAAATTTCTTCCATAGGATTAGCATTAGCGAATGGGTCTTTTCATTTGAGAATATAAAAAGGAAACGGTTTTAACCTCTTAAGTGCCACATACGTTTATATCCGCCGCGCATAGTCGATGCGTTAAGTGTCACTGTATATATACGTCAGTCCAAAATATTGTCCTTTATACTGCGCTGTACCAGTAAAACCAAGCCCACGGCTTTGGAATTAAAAAAAAAAAGAAAAAAAAAGACTTTGAAGGTGTTTTTGAAAGACTGACCTATTTCAGAGGAGAAGGGGTAGAAGGAACTACCTTCATAAAAGCTATCGCACTGAGCTAGCGTGCGAACTCTGTAAATAATCATTGAGAGGTAGAAGATACTCCATTCAATTCTACCACATTGCTGCTTTGCACGAAAAGTGAACGGCAAACCAAACAAAATTTTCTCTCAAATAATAGTGGTGTACAAAAAGGGCGGAGCCTTGTCACATATGGAAAAAATTCGCTTGTATTTTCACTTCACTAGCAAGCCATGCCCCATTTTGCAAGTCCACTAAGTTCTAACTGTGGCACTGGGGAGTGAATCTCGTAAGTTTTTCTTGGCACGTAAGGGGTTAATTCATATTAGGATTCAAAGATACGTGCTTATAATATGCCCTCAAAAGTAATTTCTTTAAAATATGTTAATAAAAACCATAAGGAATGAAACAATGACAACACTCGAACAATTCACCTCTAGAAGTCTTCTCAACGGGACGAAATTTTTTCTTTTATTCTAAAAAAAAAAAAAAAAAAAAAAAAAAAACAAAAAAAACAAAAAAAAACAAACGTGTAATATGCGATTATATGCGTGCAATATGCGCCGGTAGTAAGATTTTTTACTACCGGCGGATTTCTCGTATGTATACAAAGATTTCCTGTGCTGCAATGAATATAAATTTCTCAGCTACCAGATAATATCCAACGTTGGAGTAGCACATTTTATGTTCATTGGAATAAAGATCCTTCTGTTAATTATATAAGATAATACTTCATTATATAAGAAAACAAAACAGGAAAAAACAGATAGACAAACAAACCGAAGTCGCGAATTTTTTTTTTCTATTCATTGCATCAGATAATACTTACGAAAAATAAAACAAGGACGGACTGACAGACAAACAAATTGAAATTAAAAAAAAAACTTTTGTATATTATATCAGACAATGCTGACAAAAAACAAAACAAGATGAACAGACAGACAAACAAACCGAAATAAAAAAAAAAATCCCTTTGTTCACTATATCAGATAATACTTACGAAAAACAAAACAAAAGGTGAACAGACAGACAAACAAATCAAAAGCGAAAAGATAAAAATTCATCTTTTCATCAGAGAATATTTAAAGAAAATAAAACAGGAACGGACAGACGGATAAATAAACCGAAGACGAAAAAACAAAATTTTCTCCTGTTCATTATATTAGATAATGCTCACATAAAATAAAACAGGGATGAGCAGACAGACAAATGAACCGAAGTCAAAGAAACAAAAAATTCTCCAGTTCATTATATCAGATAACACTTACAGAAAATAAAAAGGGATGGGTAGACAGACAAACTAAAGTCAAAAAATGCTTCTGTTTATTATCTCCGGATAATATTTACGGAAAATAAAACAGGGATAGGCAGACAGATAAACTGAAATTGGAGAAACAAAAATTCTTTTGTTTTTTTTTATCAGATAATACTTATGGAAAATAAAACAGGAATGGACAGACAGGCAAAAACAAACCAAAACAATATATATATATGTCTATTATTATAGATAATAATTAGGAAAAATAAAACAAGGATGAACAGACAGACAAAAAAAAGAAACCGAAATCGTAAAAAAAAAAAAAAAAAAAAAAAAAAAAAAAAAATTACTATGTTTTTTACATCAGATGATACTCACGAAAACTAAAACTGGCATGGACACACAAACAAACAAACGCCGAAATAATAATGATAAAAAAACCTTCTGTTCATCATATCAGATAATACTTACGGAAAATAAAACAGGAATGGACAGACAGATAAAGAAACTACAAAAATTCTTCTGTCATTATATCAGGTGATACTTATGGGAAAAAAAAGGAATAGACAGGCAGATGGACAAACCAAAGCAGAAAAAAAAAATTCTTCTGTTTATTATCTCAGATAACAGTTACGAAAAATAAAACAAGGATGAACAGACAGACAAATAAACCGAAGGCTTAGAAACAAAAACTTTTACACTCATTATATCAGATAATATTTATGGGAAATAAAACAGGAATGGACTGACAAACCGAAAAAAAAAATTGCTTCCTGGCGATTTGTATTTTTAAAAAAATTGTGGTTTAAAAGAGTAAATTGAAAAGTTGAAATTTATTTTATTCATATGCTTATTAACATACTTCAAAAAAGGAGAGAAGGTTATCAATTTGACGCGTATGTATTTTTTTTTTTTTTTTTTTTTTTAATGTATGTTTACCGATTACTCCGAAACTATGCAACCGATTTCTGTTATTTTTGTTTTAAATGAAAGTGGTGCTCTCGAATTGGTACCACTTAAGTTTCACCGAAATTGGTTCAGTACTTTTTTAGTAATTAGGCAAAAACTAATATAATTATTGATTTTTCCCTAATTAAAAGTGTTGAAAAGTTCGTTGAATGGTGTGCAAACAGAACGGCCGTGCGGACTAAGGTGTCAGATTTAATCTCTCGAAAGAGATCGTGAGTTCGACCCTCACTTCCGACATACGTGTATAATTTACAATAATCTTTGCCGTATTATTAACCGACTTCAAAAAAAGAGAGAAGGTTATCAGTTCGACGCGTATGTATTTTTTTATGTATGTTCACCGATTACTCCGAAAATATCCAACCGATTAATTTGGTTTTGGTGTTAAATGAAAGAGCTTGCTCTCGAATTTTTACCACTTCCGTTTCATAGAAATTGGTTCAGTACTTTTTTAGTAAATAGGTAAAAACTAATAAAATTTGTGATTTCTCGCAAATTAATAGTAACGTGGACATTGAATAAGTTCGCCAAAGGGAGTGCAGTTGAGATGGCCGAGCTATCTAAAGTACCTGATTTAAGCTCTGGTTCTCAAAAGAGAGAGTGGGTTCGAACCCCTCTCCTGACATACATGTATATAATAACCTTTTCTGTATTATAATATTTACATATATATTTTACAAGTTAAATACTAATTATGCTATTTAGAATATTTTGTATTTAATCGTTAACACAAAGTATCAGAGATCTTTTATCAACTCAATACTTTATCAGTGGAAGAGTACTAAAATAATAGACCTGTGAAAAGTAACATGACGTTGAATAAATTCGCCAAATAGTTTGTAGTCAGGATAATCTAGCAGTCTAAAACGCCTGATTTAAGCTCTGGTTCTCGAATGAGAGAGTGGGTTCGAACACCACTCCTGACATACATGCATACAATAATCTTTTCCGTATTATAATATTTACATATATATTTTACAAATTAAATAATTAAGCTATTTAGAATATTTTGTATTTAACCGTTAGCACAGTGTATCAGAGACCTTTTATCAACTCAATACTTTATCAGTGAATGAGTACTAAAATAATAGACTTGTGAAAAGTAACATGATGTTGAATAAGTTCGCCAAATAGTTTGCAGTCAGGATAATTTAGTGGTCTAAGGCGCCTGATTTAAGCTCTGGTTCTCGAAAGAGAGCGTGGGTTTGAATCCCACTCCTGACATACGTGTATAATATGCAGTGTTTTTTTTTTCCGTATTATAATTTTTTTAACCGACTTAAAAAAAGCGGAGGAGTTATCATCAATTCGAAGCGTATGTATTTTCTTTTATGTATGTTCACTGATTACACCGAAACTGTCCAACAGATTAAACTGTATTTTTGTTAAGAGTTTTGATAAGGTTACCCTTATTTTGAAATTCAGATAAAAAAGTGATGTTTTGATAGTTTTATATTTTAATTGCCTTGATATATTTTTTTTATGTTGAAGTAAATCATATTTAATGATTAATCTGCAATTTTGAAGCCCTGAAAAAATTTTCTCTTCCTTGTAGAAAATATCAAAGTTCACGTTTGTGAATGCGATTTTTATGAAAAATGAAATCTCAATACGTTCGTAGAGGTATATCTCTGGCAAGCAACAACATCCCAAAATTCTTTTGGCACAAACTTATAGTATAACACTACCTGCTTATTAAAATGTATTTGTTTCCATGGGGCATTGTTATTTTAGATTGTTATGTTGCCACAAATTACAGTCAAAATGACGTTTTTGTCCATTTTCCGCTCTTAATATCTTATTTAAGCTATAATACCCCAAAGTTTTTCTTATAGAATATGAAAGTGTACTACTAGGACAAGCTAAATAATATAGTACTGCACGGAGATATTGTTGCTGTTAGTATTCAATATTCAAAATATTCAAAGTATTAAATATTCAAAATTGCCAAAATCTGCAATATTTAAAGCAGCTTATTTCAAAAAAGTGCCACAGTTAGATGAAAGAAAATATGTCACGCAATAGTTGAACATATGTACAAAAACATGGAAAAAGAAGTTGGCCTGGAAACAGAAGTTGGCCTCGTGATATTTTTTAATAAAAAAATGACAAAATTTATAAGAAAAGCAATGTCTATCATCACATTTTTTCCCTAAGAGAAAATGAAACATCCCGTTTCTCTTTTAGAAGAGGCGACAAAAAAGGGATATTTCATTTACGCATAGGGAAAAAATGTGATGATGGACATTGCTTTTCTTATAAATTTTGTCATTTTTTTCCTAAAAAATTTTACGAGGCCCCACTTATTTTTCTTTTCAATGTTTTTCAATGTTCAACTATTGCGTGACATATTTTTTTTTTTTATCTAACTGTGGCGCTTTTTTGGAATAAACTACTTTAAATATTGCAGATTTTGGAAATTTTGAATATTTAGCAAATTATAGCTACTAACAGCAACAATATCTCCGTGCAGTACTATATTATTTAGCTTGTCCTAGTAGTGCACTTTCATATTCTATAAGAAAAACTTTGGGGTATTATAGCTTAAATAAGATATTAAGAGCGGAAAATGGACAAAAACGTCGTTTTGACTGTACTTTGTGGCATCATAACAATGTAAAATAACAATGCCCCATGGAAACAAATACATTTTAATAAGCAGGTAGTGTTATACTATAAGTTTGTGCCAAAATAATTTTGGGATGTTATTGCTTGCCAGAGATATACCACTCCAAACATATTGGGATTTCATTTTTCATAAAAATTGCATTCACAGCCTCGAACTTTGATATTTTCTATGGGAAAGAGGACATTTTTTCAGGGCTTCAAAATTGCACACTATTCATTAAATAAGATCTACTTCAACATATAAAAAAATCAAGCAAATCAAAAAATACAACTATCACACTTTGTCTGATTTTCAAAATAAGGGCTCTTAAATGAAAGAGGTTACTCTCGAATTGGTACCACTTCGATTTCATTGAAATTGGTTAAGTACTTTTTTATTAATTAGGCAAAAACTAATAAAATTAATGATTTCTAGCAAATTAAGTGTAACAGGGAAGTTGAATAAGTTCACCAAACGGAATGCAGTCAGGATGGCCGATCGGTCTAAGGCGCTTGATTTAAGCTCTGGTTCTCAAAAGAAAGCGTGGATTCGAACCCCACTCCTGACATACGTGTGTAAAACAATCTTTTCCGTACTATAATTTTTAACCAACTTCAAAAAAGGAGGAGGATGTTATCAATTCGACGCGTATGTATTTATATATGTTACAGGCCAAACTAGATTGGCCTAGGCCAGACTAGTTTATCCTATCGCCCATCGGATAGACTAGTTTTTCCTAGGCCAAACCGGTCTATCCTAACGCCCATCGGATAAACTAGTTTTTAATAGGCCAAACCGGTCTATCCTATCGCCTATCGGATAAACTAGTTTTTCCTAGGCCAAACTAGTCTATCCTAAGGCCCGTAGAACAATCTATTTTTTCCTAGGCCAAACTAGTTTGGCCTAACTCTTATAAGTTAAACTAGTTTAGCCTGCTGTTTATTGGTCTGAACTAGTTTCTCCTAGGCCAATTCAATTTGGCGTGATTTTATTGAATTCAATGACCGCCAAAGCGCCAACATTCTAGTTTGTCCTAGGCTGATCTAGTACATCCTAGGCCAATGTAATTTTACGTGTTTTTAGCTCACAGGAGTCAAAGCCTGAAAAATAATGGAACTCGCAAGTTCTGTATGTATGTGTGTACGCATGTATGTCGTATGTACGTGCATACGTACGTAAGGCGATAACTCGTGATAGAAATATCCGATTTGCTTTAAATTTTGGATGTACGTTCATTGATATAAGGTACTTTTCTGATTAATTTTGGGAATTCATTGGATAAGAATAAAGGGAAGCAAACGGGAGGCTAATCCCCCACCGTTAATTTATAGAAAGGGATTTTTCATGCAGAATTATCAGTTTTCATTTAAAATTTTAGATATAGGATCATTCTGTCAAGACGCCTCACTGATTAGTTGTGGATGTTTTTTATGGGTAAAAAAGGGCAATGAAAGTTACCCCCCCATGATTTAGATAAATGATTTTTGACGCAGAATTTACGGATTTTCTTCAAATTTGTATATAGATTCTTCCTGATAAGGGGATTCCCTAAATAATTTTGGGGGTTTAATGGTTGAGTATGAAAGGAAAAATGAAGGATTGCCCTCTTAGCTAGAAAAAACTAGTTTATCCTATAAGCATTTAGATAAACTAGTTTGGCACAGGAAACACTAGTTTATCCAATTGGTGTTAGGATAAAATAGTTTGGCATAGGCTAATCTAATTTGGGTTGAAACCGGGTTTGGCCGGTCAAAAACATATCTATCACAAGAAAGATATGTTTTCTACCGGCCAAACCCGTTTTCGAGCCAAATTAGATTAGTCTCGGCCAAACTATGCCAATTGGATAAACTAGTTTTTTTACAACAAACTTGTTTATCTCAATGTCCATACGATAAACTAGTTTTTTCTAGATAAGAGGGTAATCGTTCATTTTTCCCTTCATACTTAACCATTAAAACCCTAAAACTATTCAGGGAATCGCCTTATCAGAAAGAACCTATATACAAATGTGAAACAAATCCGTAAATTCTGCGTCAAAAACTATTTATCTAAATTATGGGGGGGGGGGGGGGGTTAACCTACATTGCCCTTTTTTTACACTTAAACAATAAACATCCCAACTAATCATGGAGGCGCCTTGTCAGAATGATCCTATATCTAAAATTTTAAATGAAAACTGATAATTCTGCATCAAAAATCCATTCCTCTATATTAACGGTAAGGGACTAGCCTCCCGTTCGCTCCCCTTTATTCTTATCCAATGAATTCCCAAAATTAATCAGAAAAGTACCTTATTGGAATGAACCTACACCCAAAATTTGAAGCAAATCGGATATTTCTATCACGAGTTATCGCGTTACGTATATACGCACGTACATATGTACGTACATTCGTACATATATACGTACATCCACACATATAGAACCTGCGAGCCCATTATTTCTCAGGCTTTGGCACCTGTGAGCTAAAAACACGTAAAATTAAATTGGCAAAGGATGAACTAGATCAACCTAGGACAAACTAAAATATTGGCGCTGTGGCGGTCATTGAATTCAATAAAATCACGCCAAATTGAATTGGCCTAGGTTAAACTAGATCGGCCTAGGAGAAACTAGTTCAGACCAATAAACAGCAGGCTAAACTAGTTTATCCTATAAGAGTTAGGCCATACTAGTTTGGCCTAGGAAAAACTAGATTGTCCTACGGGCCTTAGGATAGACTAGTTTGGCCTAGGAAAAACTAGTTCATCCGATGGGCGTTAGGATAGACCGGTTTGGCCTAGGAAAAACTAGTTCATCCGATGGGCGTTAGGATAGACCGGTTTGGCCTAGGAAAAACTAGTCAATCCGATGGGCCATAGGATAAACTAGTCTAGCCTAGGCCAATCTAGTTTGGCCTAAAATCGGGTTTGGCCTTTAACATATATATATATATATATATGTTCACTGATTACTCCGAAACCATCCAACCGAATAATTTGGTTTTTGTGTTAAATAAAAGAGGTTACTCTCGAATTGGTACCACTTTCATTTCGTCGAAATTGGTTCAGTACTTTTTTAGTAACTAGGCAAAAACTAATAAAATTAGGGATTTCTTGCAAATTATAAATAACATGCACATTGAATGAGGTCACCGAATAGAGTTCAGCCAGGAAGGCCATGCGGTCTAAAGGCGCAAGATTGAAGCTCTGGTTCTGAAAAGAGAGCGTAGGTTCGAACCCCCTCCTGACATACGAGTATAACTTACAATATTTTTTTTATAATTATTATAATTTTTACTAACCGACTTCAAAAAATCGTTACTTTTTAACTAAAACGAGAAAAATAAACTTTTCTACCAAAAATTGAACCGGCTTCAAAAACTACTGTAAAGTGAAAAATAATTTATTTACATAATAGTAATAAGAAATTAAATTAAGTGTATAGTATTTACCATGCGTATTATTATATTTATGTACATTAATTTAATTTTTTGGAGTCGGTGCCAGCCAAGCCAATTTCAAACTTAAAATTAAGTATCCAATGCAAATCGTAAAAGAATAAGGTTAATTTTTTTAACTAAATATTAAATCATAAAAAAAAACTTGTAGATACTTGGATGTGTTGATATTGAAAATTACATGTAACTTGGCTTGGCTGGCACCGACTCCAAAAAATCAAATTAATCTACCGGGTGATCCAGAAGTTCCGGGAGTTTTCAAATTCTAATAATTAACAAACTATAAACAATAGAAGTATGCGGTTTTCACAGAAATGCTTAGAAACTTATGGGATTTGTATTTTTGATGAAACAAATAAATTATGTTAGCTACACTTTTTGCAACCAGGTGGCGCTAAAATTGACAGTATTATTATTATGATATGATATAGCTCGCTAAAAAGAAAGAATTAGTGTCCAAGAGTTACAAATTTTCATTATGACGCCCATAGCTTATAAGTACCGCTGTGAGCCGACGCAAAACAACGTGCACAGTATCCTCAAAGGAGAAAGAAATTCCAGATGAAATTTCAAATTTATCGTGATATTACAAGTGTACTGATTCATGGATTCCTTTTTCGCCGAATGTCAATCATTCTGTCATCCTTTCAATTAAGTGCTTCCGTTAGAAAAAACCCTAAATAGTTTGTTACTTTAAACCCGAAAACGATTAGGAGGGGAAAATACAAGGGGTCATACTGGAGTTGCATATTGCCAACGCTCATGATCCCTGGTCATTCGAGGGAAGATTCGACAAAACTTGTTCAGTGTTTCAGTAGCTTAGTACTGTTTATGTATTGTATTATCTGGCCAATAAAAGGGTCACTGGAAGAGTGATTTAGGAATTCTTTAAGGAAAAAACGTTTGTGCTGTTTTTGATGGTAATTTATTTCTCAAAGATAAAAAAATAAAAAATAAGACTTATTTGCGTTGTGTCCGATATAAATTCTTCAAGGCAAGAATTATATTGAAATATAATGAAATTCTTAAAATCGGAAAATTTTCTCACAACAATGAAACAACCTCAAAAGAAAGCCAACAAATAGAGTTTAAAAATCAGCTGGTAAACAAAATAAAATCCAATCCAACCGCACCAATTACAAGGATTTATTAGTAAATGAAAAATAGGTATTTTTAAGTAATTTTTAAAGACATTTAGCTAAAGGAAATCTCTTAAAATATAGCACTTGAATCCAATACATGTAATCCTTGTAAAATTCAATATTAATTATTAAGTTACCTCATATGTAAAGAAAAAATGCATTTTACTTTGTTATCATATGAGGAATTTAAAACTTAATTTTTCCTGAGTTTGTGAAAAGTTTACTGCAGTTATTTCTTAATTCACTTTCAGTGCCCTTTTCCTAGAAAGAAATACATTAACCTTATAATCAATGATTAGTTCAACCCTAAAAAATGTTGTATTGAATGAAATCTATGTCAAACTACTTATTTGTACAAATTATTTTCAAAATTCTTAGTTTTCAGACATAATTAATTTACTTATTCAAAATTAAATGGTAATAATAATAATAATAATTAAATACGAAGAAGAGATTACACCTTCAAGAGTGACAAAGTACATGTGCTACTTTTTCTGTTTCTTATATTTTTATCAAGTTTAACAATTATAAAATATTTAAATTTTCTGTACTGTTTACTTATTTGGATAAAACCAATTTTCTTTGTGCTTTTTCAAAAAAAAAAAAAAAAAAGTCTTTTTTTAGGATTTAGATTTTACTAAATAACATTAATATTGTTTAAATATGTGTTATTTTATATGAGTACTAAAATTTTTAATTTTAATGCTTGTATTTTATATGCTTCGTCTAAAATACAAGTTAGAAATGAGTATAGTTTTCAGATAATTAAAACAAAATTATTAACAATCGTCTTTGCTAAATTAATGTCTTTATCACGCATACTTACAATTTTTAAATCGGAGAACTATATATAAAAAATTTTTAATGTTAAAGTCGGTCAGAAGAGGTCCATTAAAGTTTTTAAGAACAAAACTATGCATATGAATGATATATATATATGCATCTCAAGCAAACGGTGTGAAAATGCGCTTATTATTCTTTTAATTTTACTAATTTTCTGATTGATTTTTTTATTATATATATATATAAGACCATTAAAAGTAGACAATATTCACCAATTAAATTTATCAATAAACCAAACCGAAACATGAGAAAAATTTAAATAAATAAATAAAATGAAATATATATATATTTAGAAAAATTAATTTTTATGTTGATGCCAGTTTGTTAAACAGCACAAAGAATTAAATTTCGTTTGAAGTTAAAATATGTATTTACACATGACTATTAAAAACACAAATAAAACTTTAAAATAATATTATAATGATCGATTGTTAAAATCAGGTAATAACGGAAAATTAATTCATATAAATTGTATTTAGACATGAATATTAAAAAATTAAGAATATCTTAAAATAATTAAATTATTACGCGTGCACCACATTTAATATAAAACACCAAAATATTAAAAATGTTGTCATATGAAAAATGCCTAAAATAATTAATTTATTATGCATGAAAATCTTTTAATAATAAACATCAATTAGTATTTAAAAAATTCTAACACTGATATTTCCAAGTACTTTTAAATGGAATAATATATTTATAAGTAAATATTAAAAAGTGGAAAAATAAAAATTGTAATTAAATTTTCGCACGTAAAACTCATTCAGGGTTCGTACGGGTACCGTTATTTTCCAGGTGATATACCAGTTTTTTTTTTTTTTTTTTTTTTTTTTTTTTTTTCAATGGAAAAATAAATTTTGTTCAAACACTGAAACTTCGCTTAGTTTAATCAGAAATTTTCAAAAAGAAAATACTAATGTAGTAAAATTTTCTGATCATAAAATTCCAGGATCCGTACGAGCCCTGCCATTTAATAGTGAAAATTACATTATACATCACGATTTTCTTGTGGACGATATTAATGGGATGTCACATTGCGAATCACATGACTAGTAGCCATGTAGTGCGGCTATAGCAATTTTGTTTATAAATTTCTTCACTAGATGCAGCATAAATAGTGGTAAATCCATGCATAAAATGCGTTTGGTTTATTTTATACCAATTACTACTCGATAAATACATATTTAAAAATTCATATATATATTTAATAATTAAAATAAACAATTTACATTTTAATAACATACTGAATATGTGTGATAGTGAAATAAAACGAAGAAAATAAGTCATGCATAAGTTATACACGTCCTTCAATGTATTTAAAACGCGATCAAAATAAGAAATATAAGCTTAAAATTTCAAAATACAATGCTTTTCAGTACCGTGATTTTGAATGTTATTTACAGCGAGACGGATTTTTTCAGATCTCGAACTCAAAGGAAGAATATTGTCCATAGTATCGCTATGTCCGAGAGGCACCGACATTATTTACCTAATCATTTTATTCAAGCTGATTTTCAAATGTGTAATTTATCTTGTTTGTCAATCTCAAAAACAGCCATCAGCTGTCGCCACAGTGGTGGATGAGGCCATATTAACCAAAAATACTGAATTCAAGCGAAAACAATATAGAAAACTTATTACAGAAGGTAGTCCTCGTTCGTGATAATGTCATTTAATCTTCTATAACCAGGTAATATTTTTAAAACAAGAAAAATTATAGTGTTTTCAGAGTTTGCGTTGTCTAAACGCGGGTTGGTGAGCCTAGTTTGTTTGAATTGGCCGTTTAATGTTGACAAACGCAAAGAGTTTTGACAAATTTACAAATTCACTTTTTAACGAAAATATATAAAATTGGAAGACCTATCTATGGAAGGGACTTGGAATCGATCTCAGTTTTCCATTTTATGATAATTAAATTACCTATCAAGTTATAAACGATTTTGATCACATGATCACGATTTTTTCTTCCTTCGTTGGACTGTTTTATCGGCCGCCGTCCGGAAATGCGGTTCAAAACGTCTAATTTAATGGTTTAAAAATCTATGGCATAAAAAAAAAAAAAAAAAAAAAAAAAAAAATTGAGTTTGATTAAGTAGTTTCTGAACAACACTTGCTAGTTTCACGCATTTCCGAACTAAAATAAGTTAAAACTTATGTCACAAATTTGTCCTTTTTGATTTAAGGACATCCTTAATATTGAATTATAAATTAAAGTTTGAATTGATATTTTCGTTTATCAGTAAAGAAAGTTAAAGAATGTTGTTTTATTGATAAAATGTTCTGTTCTTACTCTTTCCGGGTAAGGGACAAGAGCGAGAAGAAAATATTACTGTTGAATGCATTGTGTAACAATAAGTTATAATTTAATATTTTCAAATAATAGCTATCTCTTTCAAATGTTATCTGAAATAAATTTATTTAATTTATAATACTGATATTTAATTGACTCCATCTCTTCATAAAAATTGAACACAACTAATATTTGAATTACCATATATGTCTATTATTGCAAGCACAAAAAAAGGGAAGAAAATAACAATAATATTTTAATATTATTAACTATTTTATCAGGTGTTTGATGCCGTTTATTTTTGCTTAATCGTTCAGAAGGATATAAAAATAACAAATCATTAAAGATGAAGTTTAAATGTACCAAAAATGTATGAATTACATTAGTGAGATAAAAGGAATTTAGGGAAATTAAAAAATTAAAATTTTTAATTGATTACTAAATCATTAAATTATTTGTAGAATTATTGATTTTTATTTTATATACAAATTCTGTAGATGCTAAAGGATTAAAGCGTTTAAAAAAATTATCTCGAAGTAATCAAGAATAATTGTTTTGCAAATTTCAATTTTTCACTACAAATCTTTCAAGTGTTCGTTTACTATACTCATAAATTTTAGTTCTTCATTATCAGGAGCATTTACAAAAAAAATATTCAACTGCTGTGCTCAGCTAGTGGGAAACGTTTTGACATATTTACAAATTCATTTTTTAACGGAAAGGTATAAAACTGGACTGACTGACTGTGGAAGCGATTTGTAATCGAACTGAGTTTTCACGTTTTTGGTAAATAAATTACCTATTGAGTTATAAGCGATTTTGGTCATGTGGCAAATACGTTTATCACCCTTCCTGAGTAGTTATTCTTCTTTCGTGTAGAAATTCGGTTCAAAACGCCCACTTTGACAATATTTTCTATAAAGTCTATTGCATATGCCCTCAAAAAATGAAAAAAAATAACAGTTCGATTACATATTTCTGAACAACAACGCCTGCTAGTTTCGTGCATTTCCGAATAAAAATAAATGAAAACTTATGTCATAAAAGTTGCCCTTTTGGATTTGAGAACAGCCGAATGGCATCTATTAAGTTCTTTGTTTCGTACTTTACTTTTATTCTCCACTTTCAGAACCATACTGAAAACTTCCAACATTACTTTCAATGGGGAAAAACGCACTGATGTCAAATCAGAATTGTGGATAAATAAATAATCGTCAATTGTGTCGTATGCCGCTGTATCCACATGACTGTCTGTCTGTTTGATAAATTCACAAAAATCTGTATTTTCATTTTCATCACAGACATATTTCATTAACTGAAATGCAAAAACCAGTCCCTTTGATCATCTCATTTTCAACTGTCCCTTAAATCGAGTGTCCCTTATTCAGAGGTAAGTACATTACATGTCTTATATCAAGGGACTGGGACCGGAAGTTTTGTCCCTTAAATAGAGGTGTCCCTTATTCGGAGTGTCCCTTATTTAGACGTTTCACTGTACTATGTTTCTTATTAAACTGTAATAATAATTTCATTTTATGCTAAGAAAAGTACAGGATGGTGAAAATTTTGAGTGTATAACTTGGAGAAAAATTGAACATCATGTTGGTTTTATGTGTACAAATAAGATGAGGAATTGTTTAAACACTTATTTTAGGTACAGTTTAGTATTTCTACAAAACTGTGAAAGAGTCTCAAAAATAAATTAAATTTTGAACGAAATTTCATTTGAATTTTCGGAACAGAAATTTATTTAGTGACCTTCGAATTGTTTCCAAGGGGGGGGGGGCTCAAAATATTTTAGGGGGGGCTGAGCCGCTCATAGCGCCCCCTTAGCTACGGGCCTGGTTGGTAGTCCCAAATTCGTATTGTTTTACTTTCTCATGCCAAATACGAAGATGAAACCACACACTCCATTTGTAATTCCAAAGTATTTGGGACCTGATGATTCTGCTTTGGTTCTACAAATTCCATTTGTATTCATATTATTCTTTGTTCCTTTCATATTTAGTGTGATATAAGATATTAAATTCAATAGTTAATTTCAAATGGTTAATATTGTTTACTATTAATGGTCTTATATATATATATTCCAATTTCTTGACCTCTAAAATATATAACCTATACCGTTCTGTTTGCAAACGTGAAGTTTCAGGATAATTCCTCAAGTATTTCCTTAAATATTTAACAAAACGTTTAAAATCCCAACTGACCGATCATCATTGGACATATAGTGTATATACAGCTATACCACACCTTACATTTTATAGTTTTTTAATTCACAGGCTATCAAAGTCTGGGAGCTTATGTGCCCGTCGGTTCTGTATGTGCGTAACGCGATAACTCATGATAAAAATATCCGATTCACTTAAAATTTGGAAATAAAGTAATTTGGAAATAAAATAGATGTTCAGCGAAAGAGTATTTTCGAGATTGCCCCCCCCCCCCGCCGACACACACACACAAATATATATATGTATTTAATACAATATGCATCATTTAAACGCATGAAAAAATGAATTAAAAGGAATATAACCAAAACCAATATACATTTAATGTTAGTCATAAATCATTATATTATATCTTTATATTTTATGACATTGTATCATTATATGAAATTATTAGATAATAATATTGCAAACTTATAATGGAATTTCCTATGCGCAACACAGCAATTATCCTAGCTAATTATATATATACTCTGGTTTTTTTGAATTAATAAATTATTATATAATCATCTTTTATAAATCAAATCCAAAATAAGTATTAATGTTTTCAAATTATCTAAATCTCAGGAAGCAAATAATAGATGTGTGCAATAAATAAAATATCCATTGAAAAATAACGACGGTCGTAAATGCATTTAATTTTTAACAGACCCCTTTTTTCGGCTTAAAACTTTTGGTCTTTTAAAGGAAGTCACGCGCCATTCATTAGTAGGAACCTTCAAGAAACACAGCATGAGGTAAGAGGGTGGATTTTCGGCGAAACTGGCATGAATCGTACTGATTCATTATGAGCTGGTGATTTCCACCGAATATTGGCATCGAATTCTACCTCATTTGCAACAGACATTTGGGATCTCCTGCTTCCATTACGATCTTTCAATTAGCCTTTTTCTCAAATCTTTCTTACCATGGCATTTCACATTTCTAATGACCATCGAATCTTTTTCTATTTTTACTTCCGTATTGTACGATAAGAACACAGCTCGACATGCAAAGAAAGCATGTCTAAACATGGCAGTTACTCATCAAATTTTGTATCAAAATTCCCTTTCAATGCAATTTCAACCACTTTAAAAAAAGTGATTGAACATAAACCACCATTAAAACGAAATCTCATTAATAGCCTACAAAAGATGTTTCGCAATGAACTCATACTCATGTGTCTATAAAGCATATTTTATAGTTACACCCAGTGTTGTACAGCAGCGCCACCTGTTGCTAAAAGTTGTAACTATATACATGTAAAAAAAAAAAAAAAAAAAAAAATCATGCTAAACAAAATCCCACGTGTTTCTGAGCATATATCTGAAAACCGAACCTTTGTATTGTACATAGTTTCCAAATTATTAACATTTCAAAACTCCCGAAACTTTTGGATCACCCGGTACATAAATATAACAATACGCATGGTAAATACTACGCTCTTATTTTAATTTCTTATTTACTATTAAGTAAATAAATTATTTTTCACTTTGCAGTAGTTTATGAAGTCGGTTCAATTTTTGGTAGAAAAGTTTATTTTTTTTTTAATGTCATCTTTTTATGAATAAGTGTACGTTGAATAGCAATATTTAATTTGTTTATAGTAAAAACCTTCTGTTCATTATATTGGATAATACTTATGGAAAATAAAATAGCGACAGACAGACAAACAAACCAAAGTCGAAAAAAAAGCTTCTATTAATTATCTCAGGTAATAATTACGAAAAATAAAATAAGGATAAATATACAAACAAACAAACAGAAGGCGAAAAAAAAAAAACTTCTTGTGTTTACTATATCAGATAATACATACGGAAAATAAAATGCGGATGGACAGACAGACAAACAAACCGAAGATGTAATAAAATCCAACACAATTGAAAAGCATGAAAAAAACATGGCATATTGATCGCGTAAAAACTACTTTTCGTCTTGACAATGGTGACGTTGTTTGTTCGTCGTCGGTGAAACATAATTTTTTCTGCAAAAACATTTAACAAAACGTTTAACAATAAAACAGGACGGAACAGAGAAACAATCAAGCCGAAGTAGAAGAAACAAAAGTTCTTAAGTTCATTGTATCAGATAATACTTGCGAAAAATAAAACTGTACAATAACTACGAAAAATAAACCGTACAGATGAAAAAAAAAAATCTTGTGTTCATTATATCAGATAATACTAACGAAATATGAAACAAGGATGAACAGACAGATAAACAAACCAAAGTAGAAGAAACAGAGTGTTTTATGCTCATTATATCCGATAATACTTATAGAAAATAAAACAGGGATGGAGAGACAGGCAACTAAACCGAAGACGTAATAAAATCCAACACAATTGAAGAGCATTAAAAAATGTGGTATATCGATCGCGTAACGACTGCTTTTCGTCTTGACAACGGTGACGTTGTTTGATTGTCGGTGAAACATAATTTTTTCCGCAAAAACATTTAACAAAACGTTTAACGATAAAACAAGAAGGGGTTGACAAACAATCAAAACGTAGTAGAAGAAACAAGAATTCTTAAGTTCGTTATATCAGATGATATTTACGAAAAATAAATGGATAGACAAAAAAACAAATCTAAATTGAAGAAACAATAATTCTTCTATCATTATATTGGATAATACTTAAGGAAAATAAAACAGGAATGGACAGACAGACAAACCAAGCCAAAATAAATTCTTCTGTTTATTATCTCAGTTAACAGTTACAAAAAATAAAACAGGGATGAACAGACAAACAAACAAACCAAAATCGAAAAAAAAAAATGTTTCCTGGCGATTTCTATTTAAAAGCTTTTTCCTGAAAATTTTTTAGAAGAGTAAAAAACCGAAACTTTGAAAGATGTTTTATTTATATGTTTATTTTATGTCATCTTTTTTTTTAATAAGTGTATGCTGAATGGCAATATTTAATTTGTTTATAGTAAAAACCTTCTGTTCATTATATCGAATATTTACGGAAAATAAAACACCGATAGACAGACAGACAAACATAACAAAGACGAAAAAAATATTTCTGTTTAATATCTCAGGGAATACTTACGAAAAATCAAACAAGGTTATATAGACAAACAAACAAACCGAAAACGAAGAAACATAAATTCTTATGTTCATTATATCAGATAAATACTTATGTAAAATTAAACATGGATGGACAAACAGACAAGTAAATCGAAGGCGTAGTAAAATTTAACACAACTGAAAAGAATTAAAAAAGTATGGCATATTGATCGTGTAAAGACTACTTTTCATCTCGACAACGGTAACGTTGTATATTTGTCGTCGGTAAAACAAAATTTTTTTCCGAAATAACACCTAACAAAATGTTTAACGATAAAACAGGAAAGGGCAGACACACAAAGAAACTGAAATCTTAGAAACAAAAATTCTTATGTTCGTTGTATCGGATGATATTTACGAAAAATAAAACTGGGATCTATAGACAAACAAACAAACACTGAAATCGATAAAAGAAAACCTTCTGTTCATTATATCAGATAATACTTACGGAAAATAAAGCGGCGATGGACAGACAGACAAACCAAAGCCAAAAGAAATTCTTCTGTTTATTATTTCAGTTAATAGTTACGAAAAATTAAACAAGGATGAACAGTTAGACAAACAAACCGAAATCGTAAAGACAAAAATTCTTCTGTCATTATATCAGATAATACTTATGGAAAATAAAACAGAAAGGACTGACATACAAACCAAAACCAAAAGAAATTCTTCTGTTTATTATCTTAGTTATAATAATTACGAAAAATAAAACTGGGATGGTCAGACAGACAAACAAACTGAAGTCTTAGAAACAAAAATTCTTATGTTCATTATACTTACTGAAAATAAAGCATGAATGGACAGACAGGCAGACAAAAACAAACCAAAGACAGAAAAGAAATCTGTTTATTATCTCAGATAATAGTTAGGAAAATTAAAACAAGGTTAACAGTTAGAAAAACAAACTGAAATCGTAAAAACAAAAATTTGTATGTTCATTATATCAGATGATACTTACGAGTAATAAAACTGGGATGGACAGACAGACAAACAAACCGAAGTTTTAAAAACAGAAATTCTTATGTTCATTGTATCAGATAATACTTACGATAAATAAAACTGAGATAAACAGACAGCGGCGTACGAAGAGAAAATTGCGCCCGGGGCAAAGTTTCAATTTGGTGCTCCCCTCTCCAACATTTTCTTGTAACAGGCCAAAAATGACGTTGGTAGTATAAATGTGGTGCCCCCTAAATTTCCGCGTCCGGGACGACTGCCCTCTTCGCCCCCCCTTTCGTACGGTGCTGTGAACAGACAAACAAATAAACGCCAAAATCGAAAAAAAAAAAAAAAAACTTCTGTTCATTATATCAGATAATACTGACGGAAAATAAAACAGGGATGGACAGACAAACAAACCGGAGTTGGAGAAACAGAAATTTTTATATTCATTATATCATATAATACTTACGGAAAATAAAACAGGGATGAACAGACAGACAATCAAACCGAAGGCGTAATAAAGTCCAACACAACTGAAAAGCATTAAAAAAATACGGCATATTGATCGGGTAAAGATTACTTTTCGTCTTGACAACGGTGACGTTGTTTGTTTGTCGTCGGTAAAACGTAATTTTTTTTTTTTTTTTTTTTTTTTTTTTCACAAATACATTTTAGTGCATTTTTTGGTAAATGCTACACAAATTAAATATAAAAAAACAAAAATAAATAAAAAATTTTGCTGTTAAAAAATTAATTTCTCCCCGAAGAAAATATTTTGCCTAAAATCAGGTAAACAGGCTTCGTTTAAACAAGTAAATGAACATAAATTTATTTAAGTAACTACATTTCAATCATTAAATTATCTCTTGAATCTTGAGTAAATTAATTATCAAAGTTTTTCTGTGAATTTTCTCTAATGCGCAGCTTTAATAATTTATCTCCATTAAAGAGTAAACTTTTAATATTAACTTTATTTACATTATTGAATTAAGGCTGGAATGCTATGAATTATGAAAAATTATCGCGGTAGTTTTCTTCTTCCTGTATTCGATAAAAGCATGATTTCAATTAAAATGGATTAGATTCGGATCATTTGTATACAGTTGTTATGAGCAAATTGCCGGTATAAATATTGTTAAAGAGTTCCTTCTTTCATCTGTATACATGAAAAACTATTTGGGTGAAAAAAAAAAGTCAAAGAGAGAAGTTTAATATTTTCTTGTTGAGCTTATATTGTCCCTACATAATACTGTAAATAAGTTTACGTAAGGTAATTTCAAAATTTGTTTTTCGTTCGCAATTAATGCACAGACAATCCCCGACTGACATGACATAAGTAATGTATTCGGTAAACGTTTGCATAGCTGGAATTTCCCGTAAGCCGAATTTGTAAATTGCGTAGGTAATGTTTCGTAAGAAAAACTGCAACAGCTATCATATTAATATAATATATGAAGTATTATTTAACAAATAAAGCAACATGCAGCAGTATTTACTTGGATAGAAACTATAAAAGTACGAAAAATATAAAAACAAACTGAAAGAACACTTTGGCTATAAAAAATATCTTGTGAAATACGAAATTTATAAATTTAACATTGATGAATTAATTTATATCAATTTTAAATCGTCATCAAACAATTAGGGGAAAAATATACAATTTTCAATGCATCTCGAATAATCTAACAAAAGTCCACCGTGTAATAAAGTGAAAATTGACGTCGAAGGTTGTCGACAATTGTTGACAATTTGGAAAAAATATGTCACAGTTGCAAACCCAATTACATTATTTATCATCTATGGTAGGAAATACATCATGGTTCGTACGGACCCTGGAATTTTATGAGGAAGAAATTATTTGATACCAGCATTTTTCTACAGAAAATCTCTTCTTAAATAAAGTGAACATTTTCGCGTTAGAACTAGATTTATTTTTTTTATGAAAAATGCTGGTATTTCACCTTGAAAATGATCACCGTGTGAATGATCTATAGATTCTTACATGCACTATACAGTATGCATTTTTTCAATATATGTATTGAAAAAATTAGAGTAGTTAGGAACCACATATGAAAATGTTCTTTCATGGTTTCAATAATTTCTGTCAATAAGCAGATATATAGTCTAATTCTTTTGTGCGTCCCTGTATAAGGTCTGTAGAATTTATTCAGAAAAAAAAAGTTAAATTTAAAATTGCATACTATAGTTAAAAAAATCACTTCCTCCAATTATTTTTCATACAAAATACTGAATATAATTTTTTTTGTGTCAGCCATCAAATCAGCAATCAAATCTTTTGTGTCAGCGTACAATAAGTGATATGTGCATTCTAATATGTATAGATATCATCTTGCAATATACTTCTGTAACATATATGAATTTCAATATGTTTGAAATAATGTAACATCATTAAAATACATTATAACTGATTTTCCTTATATACGATAATGTAATGGAATTTTCTGAACTCATCGTGTAAACAAACTGATGATGCTACGTATTTCATTTACAATATAGAATGCACATTCTTTGATAATGCAACATAAGTTTACAATTTTAGATAACCCTATATAAATATTATTGATATAATGTTGTAATATTTGCAATAATTTGCAAAGTTAGTATATTCAGTAAAAAATATGCGTACACTACGTTGGAAATACACATAACGATTTTAAAAGGATTTTTATATTTCACACAGTACAAAATTGATTTAATTGTGTTTAAAACCAATTTCAAAGTGTGATTACAACGGAAAAATTATACTAAATAACGTCAATTACAGGGCCGTAACCAGCGAATCATGTCAGGGGGGGCTCCGAAATTTTTTTGTGGGGCTGACATCTTTTAGTATTTCATACAATACGTAAGCAAACACAATACAGCAAAAACTGATAAAATGGACCTGTCTATAAATGAATCCGACTAAAGCATAATATCTATGACGAAACCTTCCGGAATGGAAAATACTTCGTGATCATCAGGAGATGAATATGAAACAATTAGGGGCTGTGCGAATCTCTGAACTCTTTATGTCCCAAATCCTGAATACATGAAAATTTCATATTATAAAGTATTTTTTGTGAATTTTTGAATCTACATTAGAAGATTCACACTAGAGATCTGCACCGGCCGAAATTTCCAGGCCCGATCCATAGAATAAAAAAAAATTCTGCTCGGTCCGTTGTTAAAGTTAAAATTTCGGCCCGGCCCCGTAGAGAAGATTTAGCAGTCCGATAGAATAGCTAAAAACAGGAACCGAGATCGGCCCAACCCGAGTGAATTTCTACAGAATCTTGATCTTTATTCTTACGAAAGCGTTCAGACAAAAAAAAAAACCTTATTCTTTTTTTTTCCTATGTTTGTAATCTTCATTTATGCTGAACTGCCGTAGGCTGCTATATTTATGCTTTTAATGAACCTTAGTTTGTTGTATGTAAATGTTTCAGTTATAATTAGTATTATTAATCCATACTCCATGTAATGGAGACATAAAAATCTAAAAAATGGTATATGGTAAAAGTAAAATCTTCTAAGACGGAATCGCATTGGAAAGAAAACAATACATTCCCTTTTTAGCAGGTGTAAATATTTAATACATATTTTTTCTCGCGTATTATTGTATTCATTTTACATTTATGAACAGTTTAAGAGAAGTTTAAAAGAAAATTCCGTCATAATCAGTTTTCTTTCATGTGTTTAACTCTATTTTAATAAGCCTAGTAATCTGCAATTCTTTAAAAAGAATAAATTCTAATGTTTAATTGTAGAATAATGACGACTTAAAAGTATAAGCCTCTTTTGCAAAAAATTTTGGACCAAGCCAAATTTTACCGATATATGAACAGACTTGGCCACGTCGAGAAAAGAATTTTCATAGGGGATGATTTAACAGTAACTGATTATTTCGGTCCGTGAAGACTAGGAAGAATGAAATCAGTCTCGGCTTCGTACAGAAAAAATAAGTTAGGTCCGGCATGACCCGATACTCCAGGAAAAAAATTAAGGTCCGGCAAGGACCGAAAATATTAGTGATTATAAGGCCCGGCCCGAATGCCGTTAATGAAAATCGGTTCGTACAGATCTCTATTCACCCATTTATTTAAGAGGCTTTTTCAGTCAAGCGAAAAAACCTGTTCGCTAATTCTAATCCTAGGGAAGAGATTTTAAAAAGTACCTCGTTTGATTTTTACACATTTTTAAATGATTCTTTTTCATTGAATAGTTCAGATCGATCTATACAAAGGTCGTTTTTCTCTTTTTCGATTTCGTTTACAGGTATTTTTTGTGAAGACACTTTTATTTTCGGAACCGGTCGGGAAAATAAAAACATCCTCATAAAAAAAAAGAAAATCTATAAAGACTTTTCTGCCAATTTAGATAGAGGTTTGAAATTTTTTTAGTTTTTTTCTATGGGATACTCCATATTTTTTTGCTATGGATTTAACATTCAAGTTTAAAGTTACTTTAAAAAAAAAATATTTAAATTGAGGGCTTATTGAATTTCCTTCTTTTTTGATATACACGAGAGAAAAAAAATCACATTAAAGATAAAATCCCATACATCTAAAAATTCATACACAGTTTTATGTATAGTATATTCCAATGAATAAGAAAAAAAATTAAAGTCAAAGTATTCATATTTATAAATGTATTAGGGATTTTTAAAAAGTTTAATTTCTAAATTTAATTTTAGTAAAATAGGTTGCTTTAAAAATTATAATAATAATAATTTCATTTAATATTTAGTATTAAGTATTGTGCCATCAGATATATTACAATACAATATTATTTAAAATTGAAGATATGTTTCTAAAGGTACTGTGCCCCCTTAACATAGATTACTTCGTATACGTTTGTTTTACATGTTTTTCCTGAAGTTGGTCCAAACTCAACTCATTTCAGAAGAAAAAAAAAAAAAAAAAACCCATGGGCATGAACTTTCATTTTCGAAACAAGTGAACAGTTTTCATTAAATGACGGCTTTTTTTTTTTTTTTTTTTTTTTTTTTTATCCAATGATGAATTTTCATGATGCATGCAAGAATTTCCTTCCCATTTAGCTAAAAACATCAGCTTCTCACCTTTATGTGCTTAAAAATTAAATGCTGTTTCCCATTTTTTTATATATAAATGCCATACATGATAAGTTATATAATCATTAACTACTCTGTGACTAGCATTCCATCGTTAAATTCCAGAAAAACCAGCCTACAGCGTCAAATTTGTCGTTATTTTTTCAACAGATTATTTTTTTGTATTCTGTTATAGGAAAACATAAAACGCTGCTCGATCTTGTATTGTCTGAATAATTGCAAATTTCTTAAAAAAATGAAAATAATCAGAAAGTAATTTGTTTAAAATGGCAAACAGTCTTATAAAACACAAAACTCAGTTGCGAAGTTTAATTCTTTGAGTCTGAAAAATCCATATCTGTAAATTTTATGCCTTTATTAATAAAAATTTTTTCGCAAATGTGTCAGAAAGTAGCGGATTTAAGCTTGAAAATAGATTTAAATGCAACATATAACAAATATTTGAAGATATTTTAATATAAGATATTTTATCTTAAAATAAAATTAGCTTTAATCATGCTTTTTTGCTTAGTTTTTTTTTATTGTTATATGTCAAATAAAAAAAAAATGGTTTGCAAATTTAAGAAACACAAAAAAAGTGATAACTTTTTTATTATTATTATTCTGATTTCCTAATATACACCCAGCATGAAACAATTACCAGTATTCAAGCAATTATTTTTCTTATTTCATTTGTATATAAATTAACATATTTTTATCTTTTTAATTCCCTTCAACATTCTGTTTTACAAGTGATATTTCATCATTAACTAAATCTACTGCTAAATATTTATTGGCAGTGCATGTCATAACGTCAATGCAAGGGGTCTATAGTCAAATCATTAAAATTTAGAAACACGTGTTTTTAGTTATCTACGTTTAGTGAAGAGGTTACCCCATTGCTTTGCTAATTGCCGATCAGCTTGACCAAGATGCCTGGTTTCATTCATCACATGTAAGATTATTGCTTTTAAATTATCACAAAACGACTGACAAAACATGTGGTAACTAGTTTGCGCATCTGGATTTAATTTTTGAGGAGAAAGAAATGTTCCGACCCAGAACGCGTTTCCAGAACTGTACCACAAATTTTTCTGCCGCAAACAAGATAACGTAAAATAACTGAAAGGAAAATGTTTGGCATATGTCATTGCATTCAAGACAGTTAAAAATTTAAAAGTAAAGTTCATTTTCTATCTCCCTTTCTTTTTTTTTTTTTCTTTTTCTTGGGGAAAGTTAAAATATATATTTCGTAAAAAATATTGAAAACATTAGAGGGGGCTCTGGAGGAAGCTAGGGGGGGCTCAGCCCCCTTCGCCCCCATCTGGTTACGGGCCTGGTCAATTATTAATAATGATGATAATAATAATAATAACAGTAATAGTAATAATTCAGTATATTCAGTAAAGAATATACGTATACTACATTTTAAAAAAACATAACGATTAAAAAAAGACTCTTGTGTTTCCCCCATTGCGAAATTGATTTAATTGTGTTTCAAAATCAATTTCAAAATGTGATTATAACGGAAAAATTATACTAAATAACGCCAATTATTAATAATGATGATAATAATAATAATAACAATAATAGTAATAATTCAGTATATTCAGTAAAGAATATACGTATACTACATTTTAAAAAAACATAACGGTTAAAAAAAGACTTTTGTGTTTCACCCATTGCGAAATTGATTTAATTGTGTTTCAAAATCAATTTCAAAATGTGATTACAAGGGAAAAGTTAAACTATGTAACGTAGATTGTCAATAATGATAATAATAACAATAATTCAATATGTTTAGTAAAAAATATACCTACACTACATTGAAAATACATAACGATTAAAAAAAGACTTTTATGTTTCACGCATTACGAAATTGATTTAATTGTGTTCCAAATCTATATCAAAAGATGTTTACAACAACAACAACAAAATAAATAAAAATAAATAAAATTGATTAATAATAGTAATAATAACAATAATAGTAACGATTATTATTATTCAACATCATCTTTATCAATATTATTGATATAATAGCGAAAGTTTAGATATGTGTGGATATGAAGATGACTTTGCATAATATAACGTGAAATACTCATTAAAATATCCTATATGTATGCATGCTATTTATAAAACTTGATTTCAATAACTTTGAGATTAAGTATGATTTTTTTTTATAAACTAAGAGAGTAAAAATGTAGGACATTTTTTCTAATCAATTTATACATTACACGATTATGTCATTAACAAACACGATTTTAAGCATTCGCAATACCTGTTTCAAATACACAAAAAAGAATTAAATAATCTAAATAATGATTTATAATAAAGAAATTAGTAACTATAATTTAATTAAAACACATTATTAAAATAGAGTATAACATTTCCACTTTACGAAAAAAAACATAGTTTTTGCATAATTTTTTGTGCTTTATAAAATAAGTTTGCAATTCATTAACTAACAAAAACTGCCACACTTTAGAAAAAAATATATTAACGTCGCTTAAAAATGAACTAAACTATTAGTTTAGTAAAATAATCTTTCTAATTATAACTATAATTTGAATAAAATTATACGATGCATTAATCTACATTCGGTGAAAACATACGTGAAACAATTTACATTATTTTTTCATCTCACTACACCTATTCTCACACAAAATTAGAACTCAACTCAGATGTATTAATTATTTATTAAATGTATAATTATTATGATTTAATAAGCACACAATTATTATTTGTCAAAATATATAATTATTAATACTCATTTGTTAGGTAATTAACAAACGACATTATTTTCCAAAGAAGAATTTATTAATTTCTAAAAGATCCCTGAAGGGCTGGTTTTTTTCACTTCACTTTTCAAAAAGAATTAGCAGTAGTGTCATAAAAAATATTGAAACGCATTTGCAAAATATTACTGGTCAAATCTTCCACCCTGCCCTTTTTTTTTCTTTCAACCGGAGGGGACTGTCATTAAGCTTCGCGAGATAATTTCTAATTAAATTCGGTAATTTCTGCATATTTTTTCATAAGCAGCTAGCTATTCAGGGACATGAAAAAATATGCATACTTTTTTTTCTTTTTTTTTTTTTTTAAATCTGTGCCTGGGGTATGTAATGTGCAAGATACTATAAATTTAGATAAAATATATTTGCGCAGAAAAATTTTACAGAAACGTTTCTAATTGTAAATAGAGATGAGATTTTTCAGATATCGATAAATCGGTTTTTCATAAACGTGAAAGACATTTTACTGGAGCTTTTCATATTCACAACTTTAAAAATTCCTTTTTGGGTGTGTTTGTAATTATATATAAATACGTAGCAACTATAGTAATCGTTCAGTCCGTTTGTCCGCATGCAACAGAGCAAAAAACTACCTAACCGAATCGTTTGAACTATAAAAGATTGCTGCAATTGTTGCAAAATTTTGTTGAGTCATATCAAATTTTCTGAAAAGTGGATATATAATTTAATTACAGGGACAATCAACATCATTCCGTTACATTACGGTCAATGGTAAAAAATAAATAAATAAATAAATAAATAAATAAATAAATAAATAAAAGTTTTAAACATAACTAATATAAGACAAGTATTTAAACATAAGAAAAAAAATAATGGTAAAGTGTTTTCAGTTTAAAAGATGCATTTTTTTTTTTTTTTAACATTTTGAAAATTATTTTCAGATAAAATTTATCATAGAATTTAAGCAAGTAGATTTTAATTAATGCAGACATAATGATCTTTTATTAAGGGAGTAGGGGAACACTTTAAAGTAATTTTTATTTATTAAGTTAAAATTTTGAATTTTTCGTGATGATTAATTATATCATTATTAAACAAAATCAAATGATAAAACTTCTTATAATTTTTTTAATTATAAAATTTAAAATTTATTAAAAAATGGGATAACTTAAAATATCATTTGTGGATTTTTATTATTATTATTATTATTATTATTATTTTACATTTAAATAAACAGAAATACAGTCGAACCTCGTTAACATGAACCTCAAGGGGAATCAAAATTTTGTTCATGTTAGAAGTAATTCATGTTATCAGTATCAAATCTTTGTATTCCTTTCTATAGGGGATTGTGAAAACAATTCATGTTAAAAGTAATTCGCGTAAAGCGTGTTCATTTCAACGAGGTTTGACTGCACTTAAATTTTAATTTCGATTCAACATTTTTAAAAGTATTCATTTTAAAAAAATTAAAAATATTTAAAGTAAAAATTTGAAAAAAAATGACTTAACTTTTATTTTAAAAATCATATTTTCAAAGGTAAATATTTTTATAAAATTTGCTGAAACAAAATTAAAGTAAAACATTCAAAAAAGACATGTTCCAAGTTTGAAGCATTTATCTTTTATGGTTCTTGAGTTATAACGATTCAAACCCGAGAAATTGTAGACTAAACAGCATTGTATACAATTTATACATATCCGAGACTAAACAGTTTAAAATAATAATTTTTATAATTACTGAATGAATTAGATAAAAATTTTAAACACTGAAATAGTCAAAAAAATAAATTATACACTTTGAAATGCCTACTTTTAGCAACGAATAGTTATTAAAAAAAAAAAAAAAAAAAAAAAAAAAGTATACAAAATTTAAAAAAAACTCAAGCTAAACGAGTTAAAATTTATTATATTTACCAACTTTGAATAGTAATTATTAATAATAACCGGTTAATTAATTTTCATAAATTTATTATATTAACCAGTTTATTTGGTATCATTTGATTGTTATCAATAATAACGGGTTACTATTAATAATAACCGATTAATGAAATTGACCGTAGCATATATATCCCAAAATTATCCTTATTGAAATGCAATTAATGAACTCGTTCACAGTGGTGTAGTCGTAAAAAAAATCAGAGGGCACTTTCAGCAGAAGGTATCCGCTCAAAACAGGGGGTATACCCTAGAGTATATATACTATAGCTTTTTTTGAGAAACACCGGGCATATGGTGTTCCTTTAAAAAAATCCTCAGGGTATACGGCGTATACCCCCATATACCCTCTACTACAACCAGGGTTGAAGAAAAAAACTAGATTTTTTTTTTTTTTTTTTTTTTTTTTTTTTTTTTTTTTTTTGTAAAAAAACAAACCAAAAAAAACCGGTTTTTTTTGCTTTAAACCAGGTTTTTTTGGTTTAAACCGGGTTTTTTTTAAAACATCCTTTTTTATTACATATACATGCATATTTATTGATAAAAATAGACATTATTCAATTATAAGTAGTATAAATTCATTTGAAAATAATTTAAATTAAATAATTATAGTTAATTATGTAGAAAATTGAAAAAATCCTGTTTTAATTTAAATAGTTATCAGTAAAGTCTTATATTCAAACAATAAGCTACTTTACACAGTGAAACATTGATGTTTGAAAAACTTTATAAATAATCTTTTTATTACTTATAATAAACATTTGATGTAGTTTGATGAATATTCTTTTCTACAATTAAAAAAAATAAATAAATTTGAGATTGTTCTGGGGGTTTGTGTTTTGAGACAATTTGAAATCAACATTTATCGTCATTATATTTAGCAGATAACTGAGGGGAAAAATAATTTGCTATTATTAAAATATTATTACTAGCACCCAATTTTTGAATACTCATTCAAATTCATATTTTGATTTTAATTCTTAAAGATAACTCCCAAATAGAAAAAAAATTTCTTTTATAGTTTTACCAAAATCTTAAAGATCATCCAGTTATGTAGCTCCATATTCAAAAGCATTGTGCATGTTATGATAGATTGCTTTAAATAATCTGCATTTTTTTAAAATGAAAATATTTTATATTAAATATCGCATGTTTTTAATCTATTTTATCTTTGATCAATTCACATGTTATAAGATTTTTCTTTAGAGCAATGGAATATGTTTACCAATGCATACTGAATTTCATCCTATACATAGAAAAAAAAAAAAAAAAAAAAAAAAAAAAACCTAGAATTACTATATTTAATACTTTTTGCTGAAATAAAGTGTTAAAAGTAGAAAATATTTATATGCAATAATTTGTAAGTGTTAAATTGTAAAGAAAAATGAGAAAATATCATTAGATTTTTTTGAAAAAACCAATTGGTTTTTTTGAGAAAAAAAACCAGTTGGTTTAAACCGTGGTTTAAACCATGGTAAAAAAACAAAAAAAAAAAACAATTGGTTTTAACCGTGCCAACCCTGACTACAACCCTGCTCGTTCATAAAAGAAAAAATATATTATTATTTAAACTTAGATTGAAAATTATATTTAATTAATAATTCGTAATTTAAAAAAAAAAAAAAAAAAAAAAAAAAAAAAAAAAAAAAAAAACCTCCTTTACTACAAAATTTACGTTCACCTTTCTTTCTTTTAGTGAACAACCATTTTTAGCCTATGTATTAAAAGTATTTCAAAATTTTAATTTCTCGTTAAGAGGAAAGCTTTTATCAGCAGCAGGAACTCTAGTTACATATTTAGTATAAAAATTTTAATATAAATCATTTTTTTAGTTATTAAAAAAAGAGAACCTCATCAAAACAAGCGTATTAAAACAAGCATTTTGTAAATATGTCGAAAGTTTTTGTTGTTGTTATTCATTTCAACATTAAATTAATTTATTTTATAACATTCATTAACTGATTTTATATTATAGACCGGGAGGCGGCAGCACAGACAATCACTTCATCGAATTCACGGGTGAAAATCTAGGATTAGTTAAATCTCGATTGGCATATTAAAACGCAATTGGTCTTCTAAATCTTATCTTGGTGGAAAACACCTAAAAACCCGATTTTAGCGGTTGACTCGTATAGGATTACAATTGGGCTTTCCTGCACCCAAAAGTTTGAAAACATAGAGGATTGGAATCAGGAACATATAGTCGATTCTCTATATAACGAAATCCATTGTTCGAGTAAAAAATTCGTTATATAGAGAAATTCGATGTATAGAAAATAACGTTAAAATTCTTATTTAATGTGTAAATTTTGAACAAATGTAACTTTTGATGTGTTTAATAAAGAATTTGAAATTGTTCATACCTCTGCTTAAAATATCACTATCAGCAATTACTTTATCAGTACTGGGCAATAGTGAGATTGTGATACACTTACAAAAAAATCAGAGAGATGTTGTTGACATCTCCGCATCCCTTAATTGATTTCCATTTCTCTTTTTAAGTCTGCACAAGTCGCATCTTCTCCGTCCTCAGAATCCACATTATCCTCTAGTATACATAAATTCGGCCTTTTTGAAGCAATTGTAAATTGTGTTTTCTACAATTACCCCCATTAATCCCGTTCTTATATGTATAACTATCCAAATGACGCTGTTTTGAGAAGGATGTTGAAAGGTGCGTGAGAGGAGGCGGGGGGATGAATTGCAGAGAAGAAATATTAAAAAAAATCAACACTGAGCGATAAATTAGGAATAAGTAATGGAAAATTGAATTCATGTGATTTCGAAGCTTTTTTATAACTGAATAAAGAACATTTTATGAAAATATTCGTTATATGGAGATAGATATTTCGCTATATAGAGACTGTTTTTAATGTAATCATAGGAAAAGGGGAACGTTCCTACTAAAAATTCGTTATATAGACAAATTCGATGTATGGAGTTTCGTTGTAGAGAGACTAGACTGTATAATTGTAAGCCTATCAGTGAACCGGTAAAATTGGTTTTTTAGATGTTTTCCGCCAAGATTTTATTTGACAGTCCGATTGCGTTTTATTATGTGAATCGAAATTCGATTAATCCTAGATTTTCATCCGTGAATTCGATGAGATGATTATCTGTGCAGCGCCTCTCCATCTAGAATTAATGACTCATGTGGTTACAGTGGATGTAGACATTATCCCTAGTTTTTATTCAATAAAAATTTTAAAAGATAACTCCTACCGTAGAAAATATTAAGAAAAAAAACTTTTAATGATTATTTAGAAATTTTCTTTAACAATTAAGAAAAATTAGCAATATATATATATCCCAGAGTCCTAGTAACTTTAATAAGAAAATACAATAAAATCTCCTTAATGACCGTATCTGGATAGCGAGACATTGTTAATCTCCAATATCTGTATATTTTTAATCTGGATAGCGGGTAAATTCCGGACTCCCGAGGTGTTTCTTATTTTAAAGATTTAAATTTTTTTTAGCATTTTTTCACCATTGTTTATAAGGTTTGGCAAAACGCTGATGGTTATTGGATAACACCGTTATTTTCCAGCTTAGGAACTAATACATTAATATTTTTTATTTTATTTTTTGATCTATTTTTGTAGTTTCAACCAGGGATATAGTTGTAAAAATTACAGAGGATATACACTCTCAGCAGAGAGTATACGCTCAAGGAAGAGGGTATACCCAAGAGTATATATTCTATAAGCTTTATAGAAAAACTGAGGGTATACGGCGTGTTTAAAAAATCCTGAAAGTATAAGGCGCATATCTCCGTATACCCTCCACAACACCTTGGTTTCAACTTAACATATATTTACAAATATAAGTTGCCTAGTTGGTTTTGTATTTTCAACTTAACCTTTATTTACAAATTTAAGTTTTCTAACTTTATTATTATTATTATTATTAATAGTTAACTAATTTTATACTGTAGTTAAATTAAATTTTCAAATGGTCACCTATTGTATATATTTCAGCATATCATTTACGTACAACCTGTTCACAATGTCAAATTGCAACTTGCTAATTTAAATAAAAGTTTTTTCTTTTGCATTATTTTATAATTAAAAAAAGCTTTAATTTTTCTGGTTGAAATTAAATTAAAATTAGTCAATGTAAATGAGCCACTGAAAATCCTTTAGCAAATTTTCTATATTCGTAAAAACATCAACAACATTCAAAATATTTTCAAAAATATGTTATAATTTCAAACTATTTAATAAGTTGTCTTACTTTCAAAAGATATAACCTATATTCATTCATCAATTACCAGATCTGACCTTTTATACATTGCATTATTTAAAGCAAAGATTAATGAAAATCAGATTGATTTCCTCTACAATGTGCTTGTGCAAAACATAAATCAATTTAGTCAAAAATTACTTAAAATACAATACTTTAAATGCGAGTAGAAACATTTTAAATATACGAAACCGAGACGAAAACATCGCAGGAATTAAGATTAGCGCAAACAACATATTGTTGCCATCTGCAAAAAAAAATATCGTGTTGCCATCACTTTTAACTCTCAAGAAATGAGATTAATTGTGATATCTATTCCATATTCAGCCAACTTGAAACGATGCCAACTTTTTCTCCAGCGATTGCAAAAAGAATCGTCAAGGTCTTCGATTAAACTACAACTTTTATCCTCACCTCGTTTTAGTTTTTGCCTTTTTCTTTCGAGCAATGACCTTCGATTGGACGAATGAAGCTAGTTTTATTCATATAACTGCATTCATTCAACGCAGAATCTTAATATAATACACGACATATGTTTGAAATGACAAATGTTTGAAACTCTTATTTTTTATTACAATATAAAATAGACAGAAATTAATTAGAATATAAATTCTTTGCAGGGAAATCTCGAACCATGCGAAAAAAAAAAATAAAATAAAATAAAAAATGCGACTCGTCGAATTCATTTTTCCATGCTTGAAAGATTTCTCGTTATCAAAAGCATAGGAAAAAAATAATCTGGCTTTTACGCATCGATAAGCTTTTGAAGTAAAAGCATTATCTTACGTTTTACACTTGTTTTCGTGTAATTTTTTAATACTGAAAAGTAATAAATTAAATCGAATTCAGTTAGAGAGCTCTAATTCAGTGGGTTATTTTAACAACACATAAACCGATATACAGTGTCTCACAAAAGTGATGGGACACTTGTGCTTTATAAAAAGAAACTGCAATAAAATAAATAAACAAACATGTGCAAAAATTTTTTGGGTGTGTTTCATATTTAAAGTTAGTAATAATTATTACATAACATACATTTTGTCAAAATATTAAAATATTAATTTAGTAAAAATACAATTGTTCAGAACGGAGCAAAAAATGGCTCATATAAGTGATGGGACACTTACTTTTCCATCAAATATTTATCCAAAAATTTTACTTTTTAAAAGGTTTTAATATTTTGTTGGATTTCCTTTTACTTTTAAAACATGATTTAATCTTTTTGGGATGGATTCGACTAATTTTTTTGTGATTTCTCGAGTGATTTTACCCTTTTCTTCTTGAAGCACCGATTTTAGTTGTTGTTTTGAAGAAATGGTGTGTTTGCGAATTCTTGAATCCAATTCTTGCCAAATATTCTCCATGGGATTTGAGTCTGGAGATTGTGGAGGTGTTTTTATTATTTCAGGACAGTTATATAGCAGCCAGAGTCTAACGTTCAGAGCAGTGTGCTTGGGGTCATTGTCCTGGTAGCATTTAAAATCGTTATGAAGGTTCAATTTTCGTGCTGAAGATTTCAAATTTTGCTTTAAAATATCAATATACTTGATACGATTATACTGTCAATAAAAACAAGATTACCAACTCCAGCGGACGACATACACCCCCATACAATAACTCCTCCCCCACCATGTTTTACTGTTGGTACCAAGTTCTGTTTGCGAAATTCTTCCCTGGGTTTTTTCCACACCAAGATTCTACCGTCAGAACCAAATATATTAAATTTACTCTCATCAGCAAATATAACTTTATTCCAGTAATCAGAATTCTTATTTATGTTGGATTTTGCGAAAGCTAGTCTGAGATTTCTATTCTTTTCACTTACGAAGAATTTTTTCCTGGCTACTCTACCGTGATATCCAGCAGATCGAATTACCCTTCTAATAGTCTCAGGATTAACAGTTATTCCATAATGCTTGTAAATCAGCAGCAACTTTTGAAGCACTATTTCTTGGATTTTTTTTAATATTTCGAACGATAATTCGCTTTATTCCATTGACAGCTTTGATGGTCGGCCAGGTCTTCTTTTATCCTGAATCATATGATTCTTTTTATATCGTTTAATGATATTGAAAAATGTTGAACGACTCAAGTTAACTGTTTCAGCAGTTTTTCTAATAGATTTTCCACGTTCAATATGCAAATTAACAACTAATTTTCGAATTTCAGGCGAAGTTTCTTTTTGTTTAGCATTCATGGCTACACAGAGCTAAAAAAACACAAAAATTCCAAAACAAACTGTAGAGAAATACTGCAGACGAATTTATAAATTATTGCCAATTGCTTTTAAGTAAAAATAAAACCCCAAAAAGTATTTTTATTGCTTATTTCAGACATTTTTGTTGCATATATAATGGTGTCCCATCACTTATGTGAGCTATTTTTTGCTCCGTTCTAAACATTTGTATTTTTATTAAATTAATATTTTAATATTTTGACAAAATGTATGTTATGTAATAATCTTTACTAAATTTAAGTATGAAACACACCCACAAAAAAAATGTGTACATGTTTTTTTAATTTATTTGATTAGTTTCCTTTTGTAAAGCACAAATGTCCCATCACTTGTGTGAGACACTGTATATATATTTGAAGTAAACTTATTTATTTTCAAAAATAATTTTTTGAAAAAAAAAATTTTAAACGTTTTTATTGGAACTAAAAAGTTAGTTTTTTTTAACTGCCATTATTTTGTCTTTATAAATCTTACTTAAAACTTAACATTAGTAAAATTCACATAAAAGTTTAATTCAAAATAAATAAGTAAATAATATGAAGAAAAGAAATCCTGCCCTATTTGTAAACTTATTTTACTCTAAAGATTGGTTAACCTCATTCAGACCATGGGTGCAGTGCAGTGGCGCCAACTTATATGAGCCCGTGGGGCCCGAGTCCACCCAATAATTTTGAATCATAGCGTACCCAATTTCTATTGTTCTAGTTATTTATTTCATTATTATTTTATTATTCATCTTTCTCCTTAGAATAAAATTTATTTTGTCAATGACCATGTGTTTTAATTCTTCGAGTGATACCCATAAATCCTAAATGACTGAAATCTTTTGTTCTATGTTTAACTTTGTGATTATTCAGATTGTAGTCATGTTCATGATATCATGAAATTACAATAAACGTATCTTTATAAAGAAAAACGCATGAGAATATAATTTAATAAAATTGTAATTTTATTTAAACATGATAGCTTGACTTAAAATTTTCATCTTTCACCATCTGCCAACTCTTTAAGGAAAAACAAACTAGTCGCACCATTTTGCGAAAAAAAAAAAAAAAAAAAAAAAAGGTGAGCCCACCCAATTCTTTTCAAAAGTTGGCAGCAGGGTTGGCACGGTTTAAACCAATTGGTTTTAACCATGGTTTAAACCACGGTTTAAACCAACTGGTTTTTTTCTCAAAAAAACCAATTGGTTTTTTTCAAAAAAAGAGTGTCATTTTCTCATTTTTCTTTATAATTTAAGACCAACAAATTATGGGATACAAATATTTTCTATTTTTAATGTTTTATTTCAGCAATAAGTATTAGATATAGTGGGTTTAGGTCATTTTTTGATATTTAGGATAAAAATTGGTATGCATTGATGATCATACTCTATTTCTCTAAAGAAAAACTTAGAACATGTGAATTGATCAAAGATAAAATAGATTAACAACATGCAATATTTAGTATAAAATATTTTCATTAAAAAAAAGCAGATTATTTAAAGCAATCTATCATAACATGCACAATGATTTTGAATATGAAGCTACATAACTCAATGATCTTTAAGATTTTGGTTGAACTGTAATAGATTTTTTTTTTATTATTTTTTATTGGGGAAATTATCTTTAAGAATTAAAATTAAAATATGAAGTTGAATAAGAGAGTATTCAAAAATCTGCTGATAGTTAAAGCATTTTAATAATGCCAATCTCATTTTTCCCCTGTTATCTGCTGAATCTAATGACCAAAAATGTTGATTTCAAATTGCTACTCAAAAAACCTCAAGAAATATTTCAAATTTATTTTTTAATTTTAGAAAAGAATATTATAGTCATCAAACTGCATCAAATGTTTATTATCATTAATCAAAAAATTTTTTATCTACTATCTAACTATCGCCAAGTATCAATGTTTGATTGTGTGGAGTAATTTATTCTTTGAACACAAGACTGTTTACTATAATTGTTTAAAATATGATTTTTTTTTCAATTTTCTACATAATTCACGATAATTATTTAATTTAAATTACTTTCAAATGAAATTATACTACTTATAATCCAACAATATTTATTTTTATCAATAAATATGCATGCATATTTTATAAAAAAGCATGTTCTAAAAAAACCCGATTTAAACCAAAAAAACCTGGTTTAAACCAAAAAAACCGGTTTTTTTGGTTTTTTTCGAAAAAACCTGGTTTTTTTCCAACCCTGGTTGGCAGTGCATACTTTCATAAGATACATTCAGGATTTAGTTGCAGGGATGTAGTGAAGGATATACGCCGTTTACTTTCTGGATTTTTTTAAGGAACAGCGTGTACCCCCTATTTCTTTTAAAAAAGTATATCCATCCTAGGGTATACTCTATTTTAAGGGTATATCCACTGTTTAGCGCGTGTACCCTCTGGCTTTTTTTACGACTGCACCACTGATAATGGGTGCAATGTGCACTTTCATAGGGTGCATTCAGGATTTGATAACAATAAAAAGGTAATTTTTTTATTATGTAAATAAATAGTTTTCTTAACTAAACAAATAAAAATTAGAGTTTAACCTTTTCAGATTCGTTGTAGTCTATAAGATAAACATCCTTATATATATATATATATATTATTTTTTTTTCAGGTATTTATATTATAAAGGCCAAACGTATCTGCGCGTAACGCATATGTCATTTTGCGAATGACAACACTTTCACATGCAATTCGGTTTTGCAAATTTTACATGCAAAGTACATCGCACATTTTTAATTTTTACACCATCGTATTAAGAAAAATATGTACTTCTAAATGCAATTTGTTTGAAAGCTGTATCTCAATTTATTCTTGATATATTAATTTTTTTTATATAAATACTTTTATAAATACACCCAAAGTTATTCAGACAATACCAATAAAAGAACCAATGAAACCAGTATTTTTACAATCATATTATTAAAAACAGTTGAAGTTTGAAGAGAAATAGAAGGCAGATTACCAAATTACTAAGAAATATATGGATAAATGGACATTATATAACCAGAGTAATTCATATATTACCATACAATAAACCAATGAAACCAGTATTTTTACAATCATCTTATTGAAAACAGTTGAAGTTTGAAGTGAAATAGAAGGCAGATTACCAAAATAATGAAAGATAAATGGATAAAAAGGCAGTAGAAGGCTTTTCTATTAAACTACTTCTTCAGGGGTGTATAGTTTAACAAAAAAGCAAAAACATCCAACCAGTTTCTGTTATGAGTCGTGCTGAAAGCTAATAATTCGACTCACAATACACCCGACTGGCTGGAAGCTATTCAGATGACAAATTAGTAGAAAGATACACATGGAAGAAAATAAAATCAATATGACAAAATAACAATAATACAATATTCCATTAAAAAAAAGAATATATATACTAAAATATTTACCATTACCCATATCCTAGTAAGATTTGTAGTGCGATCAGATACAAACTACATGTGACTTACTAACAGTCAATGCTATGGTCATAGTATAAATCACATAGATAATAAAATAAAGTTGTAACAATAATTATAAAAATTAGTAAAACATATATTATACTATATAACTTATAATATATTTAGAAAAAAATAGATGCTACTATTAGAAATATTATATTTTTTATTTTTAATCAATTATCAATATTACTATATTAATTAATTAACTAGAATATATTACTACAACTTCTAGCAGAAAATTATTTTAGTGCTGCCATCTAAAGGATTAATATATTAATTAAATTATATACTTATGGTGCTGCCCTCTATTATAGGAAAAAAATAAATTATTTATTAGCTAAGAATTTCCAAGAATAATTTCTATACTAATATTTTACAAATAATTTCTTTAAGACAAATACAATAGACAACCATATCTTATCTCAATAACTTGATCATTTTTAAGTTATGCAAGTTTTTAGGTAAACATAAACTTTAATACTATGTGTAAAGTTATTTTTTTAATTATTAAATATATAATAATTAACCATTGCGTATTATCCAGACAACACCGCCCTCCTCCGTAATCTAACATCTAACCCACCCAACCATCCTATTATTCATATTTTTTAATTTTTAATTTTTAATTTTATTTATTTATTTATTTTATTTATTTTTTTTTGTATTTTTTTATTTTTTTGTATGATTTTTAATTTTTATAATTTTTTTTAAAACATTTTTTTACGCAATGTGTTAATTATTTTTAAGATCATGTAATAACTTATTATATATTAAAGACTATAGGAGTTCTTATCAATAACATCATATGGTGCTGCATAAATTAGCTTGTTAATTTTTGCAATATTGGTTGAAGAGAAAATAGACAGTTAATACTAAATAAATGTTTATACAGATAATATTTTTTTAACCAAATGTAAAGGATAACCATATCTTATAGCAGTTTCTTGTACAGTTTTTAAATTATGCATTTTAAAATTATGTGAACAAATATTTTTAATTCTATGGGCAAAATTAAGTAATATATTGACATAGACAGATTTATATAGGCAAGAATTATGTTTTTAGTGCGACTTTGTAATCGTGGCAACAGAAATACGCCATTTTCTCTTAAAATTGATAAACATTGAAATATGCGCGTGTAAATTATGAGAAGGTGAAAATTAAAAGGATTTTCTGGAGGATTTAGATTTCACGTGAAATTCTATCGTGTCAATTTGAAATATATATTTTTTATTACGCAAAAGAGCCTCAATTGATAACTTCGTGTTAATAACTGATTTTTATTATATTTTGCTTTATTATATTTTTACATATGCGATTAAAGTTTAATTTTCATAATTTTAATAACTGAGTTTTATGGAAATAGTATTTTTTTTCTTAATTTTAACTTTAAATAATATTTGTTTGAGAGTTAGACTGACCATTGTAAGATGCATTTTTACTGCAGCTTATTTTGTAGGTTTATTATAAATCAATGAAACAGTTCCATCTTAAACATTTACTTCGCCGAAATTTGACGGGCTCCACCTTGTATAAATAATGTTAAAAATGAAGAAGTTGGTGTGAATGGAAACCTAACAGATAGCAGAACTTAAAGTAAAATAGCAATTTGTTTTTATAGCGCTTTTTTAGAGAGATGTGTGTTATATTGAAATTGTTTGCAACAAATATGTATAAAATGAGCAAAAATGAAAACTTAAACAATTCTTTTGTGTGTTAAGATATCATTTGCAGAACCCATTAGTAATAAAAAATTGTTAAATATGTAACTACTTCATTTTTTCATGTTTTTTCTAATATAAAAATAATAAAATTAAATAAAATTAAATCCAAGAAATTGTCAACAAATGTGCCTATTGAGTCCCCGTGTATCATCAAATTTTATATGCAAAAATTGCGGATGCGAATTTTTTTTTCATCTTTCAATCTTTTTTATTTATTAGTTTTTTAGTATAAATTCATAACAGAAGTTTTAAAATATATAAAAATAAACCCTTGGGGCTGTGCAAATATAACGTTATCATTTTAGGGGGGGGGGGGGGAGGTGGGATCTGTCATATGACATCGTAAGATATATCCAGGGAGATAGGAATTATCTTTTGACATCGATATCATTTTTGGTCCAATGAAAATTTTCTCTTTTTATTTGTAACATAGTCTTTGATTCAAAATAGTATGCTATATTTTTGTAGTCTGTTATCTATTTTTATGAAAATACAATGCTATTATTAAAAATTTTATTCATATAAAATTATTTAATTCTAAAAAATGGAATATTCCAACGTTTGATATTCCTATTCGTCTTTGTATGTGAGTAGTAATAAAAGGCGGGTTTTGGCTCACCGGGGATCCGCGAGGATCCGGGAGAATCCAGGAGGCTACCCCATGTTAACTCTATGTAGCTCACCGCGGACCTGCACGGAATATTTCCGCCTAAGCTCAGCGTAGAGTACAAAGATAATTTTACCGATTTTTTTTTTTTTTTCCGGAAGATTACAATTTTTTGCGAACTATATCATGGGGTCTTTTTTTTTTTTTTTTTTTTTTACTGATTAAGAATTTAATCATCCTAAGTAGAGCATATATGTGAGGTTTTGAAATTAGTAACATGGAAGTGAGATAGATATTTTGATTCTGTTTCATTGTGAGAGGGGGGAGGGCTTAACTTTTAGGGGGCTTAAATTTTTAGGACGGGCTTAACTATTTTTTTAATGATTGGAATCAACTGAGACTAGGAAGAAAATTTGAACATGTCGAAAAATGTGTGGTGATGTGATTCCGTTATAGTATAAGGGGAGAACTTAATTTTTTTTGGGGGGGGGGGCTTAAATTTTTAGGAGGGGCTTAACTCTATTTTTAATGATTGGAATCACTTAAAGTAGGAAGAAAATTTGAACATGTTGAAAAATGTGTCGTGATTTAATTTTGTTATAATATTAGGGGGAGGGTTTAAATTTTAGGGGGGGGGGGCTTACATTTTTTAGGAGGGGCTTAAAATTTTTTTTAATGATTTTAATCAACTTAGAGTAGGAAGAAAATTTGAACATGTTGAAAAATGTCTGGTGATTTGATTTTGTTATAGCAGTGGCGTAGCTAGGGGGGGGGGGGCAAGGGGGGCGTCCGCCCCGGGCGCAGAGGCCTAGGGGCGCCAAATTGAGAGAAATTGTTATATATCTATATTGGGGTGGGGGCGCAAAGTTTCTTGCTGGCCCCGGGCGCCAAAAAACATAGCTACGCTACTGTGTTATAGTATTAGGGAGAGGGCTTAATTTTTAGGGGGGTTTAAATTTTTAAGGAGGGGCCTTAAAGGTATTTTTTTTAAAGATTGGAATCAACTTAAAGTAGGAAGGAAATTTGAAAATGCTGAAAAATGTGAGGTGGATGTTTTCACTATGTTACAGCGTGAAGACATTTTAGGAAGGGGGATGGCTTATTTTTTAGGAAACTTATGTTTTATTTTTATTTATTTATTTATTTAATTATTTTGGATTTGAAGCTTATAATATCATACTTTAGTAAAGGAGTAACCTCCCTATTTTCCGAACTTCACCTCCCCCCCCCCCATGAAGATGATTTTGTGCTCTCTCTGGTGCGTGTTGTTCGAAATTTGTTGAAATTTAATATTTTTAAAAAATTGTGTTTTCCAAAGTGTTTTACTGAGATTCGAACCCGTAAAAAAATTTCGTGTCTTGATAATTTGTTGTGGATTAATCTAATCAATCCAAGAAGTTCTGCTTTTAAGGCGAAAAATTGTTTAACGGTCGGAGAAGCCATAAAATTTTACTTTAGCACTCAGATTTCACCCTCTCTCTTCTTTTATACTTAGATTTAATATACATTGCTCTTGCAGTTGTTGAACAGGATTGAATAAGTTTTTTTAGAGTAGAAATTCGTGTATTGCAACCGAACGGTTACATTTGTTACTTATAATATCCTATCAACATGTAGTCATTGCCTTGCACAACCAATGATAACAAATCAATTGTAACAGAAACTAACTGATATGAGAATGACAACCACGGAAATTGGATTAAATTTCATTCATTTACAAAAGTCAAGAAAGAGAATCTTGTTTGATAGTACAACTAACTAAAGTGATTATTTTTAAAACGACAATTTAATTCCATTAAACCATTTCATATGTTGTTTTTTAAAGGTCCTTTTAGAGGTTTGCGAAAGCATATTTAAATCAATTTGCATTAACGTTAGAGCAACAATGGAAATGTTTTCTTAATTTACTATTTTTTATTTAATTTTATAAATTAATTTTTTAAAAAAGGACACTTTTTTTTTTTTTTTTTTACTTTAGTTTACCTAAATATTCACCATTCAAACACCAACATTTTTCACCATTCAAAATATATAAACTATTTTATTAATAATTATTTTTCAATGTATAGTTCTAATAAATTGATTTTATGTTAAGTGACATGCATCTATTTAGTAAGTTTGTTTTATTCACATAACAATGTGTTTATACAAGTTATCAACTATTAACTGGCAATGACAAATTTAAGCAATATATTACTTAATATAATATTGTTTTATCACTGTGTCGAAAATAAGTGATTCTTTTCTCATTAATTTACACATGAATTTTATAATCAATTAGTAACATATTATAAAAGCATGATAAACATCAGATAACAACAATGAGTCTTATCTACCAAATACCATCTCATTATCAGATCATTTTGTAAACCAATCTTATTATTTCTAAAAAACAGGAGCGCCTCCTAGAGTTTAACAAAATTAAGTGAATCAGCATAAATTTATCACACTCTTTATTGTTTTTGTCATATAAAGACATTAACTGCTGTTCTTGAGTTTAAGTGAGTACTGTACAAGAAATTTCTTTGTTATAAGAGGAATTAAATCACCCTTACTTAAAGAATATGGAATCAGATTTACCCAGCCAAGAGTTAAAAGTTTCGAATAGTGAAATATTACCATCTTCATCAAGTCAACCATCCTTTTCCTGTAATAAATGTCAAAAATGCTTCTCTAAAAAGATTGCATTAATCAGACATCAAAGATCTCACTTGGATAAAAAGCCCTTTAAATGTGAAATTTGTGATACAACTTTCATTCAAAACACTGATTTAAAACGACATAGTGTAACTCATTCCAAGACACCCATTACATATAAATGTGATGAATGTGGAATAGAATATTATAGAAAGTATTCGTTAAGAATCCACAAGAGATTTCATAAGACATATAAATGCGATGAATGTCCAATAGAATTATCTAAAAAATGTTTGTTAAAAATTTACAAGAGATCCCATAAGAAGTTTCATGTTTGTGAAAGATGTTCTAACTCGTTTCTATCAAAGCCTGCTTTAACTAAACATAAAAAAATTCATTCTCAAAAGGAATATAAATGTAAACATTGTGGTGTTATATTTTACTATGATCTTGATTTTTTATCTCATAAAAAAGTTCATTACAGAAAATTTGAATGCAAACACTGTAACAAAACATTTGATGTCGACACCAAGTTTATTCAATATTTGATTAAAATGCATAAGTGAAAAAATGCAAACTTTATCAAATCCTGTAAAATATTTGATTTTCTGTACAGTTTATAATATTTTTGTATTTTTATAACTATTGAAAATGATGAATAAATAATGTTTAAGTGAAAAAAGCTTTAGTCTTTTATTTTTGTTTTAACAATTTATGATTTTTAATATTTAATTCACGATATTCCAAAAATTTTACTTAAATTTTAACAACTTTTTTTAGATTTCTTATCAAATGAAATTAGAGTTCGCATTATTTTAAAATACTAAATTTGTATTTATACTGAGTTAATTTTAAATACTTTAAATATATTAGAATTATTTATCATGTTCAATTTATCATTCATCATTTATGTAAAAAAATGTTATTTACATATTCATGATGAATATTATCTTGTGTTTCCAAACAACCTTTCAAAAAGTGAGAAACTGTTAACATTTTATATCATTCATTACTTAGATTAAAACTTTTACCTAATGCTGCCACAAAAATTCTTAAAAATAATGAAACTGTTAACATTATGTATCATTTACTTACTTAGATTAAATCCATTAACTTGTGTTGCCACAAAATTCTTCAAACATAATATATTAACTACCACTTATGTACAAAGACTGCTTTTTTTAATTTATTAAAAAATAGTTGATTAAAACTAATAACATTACTAATTTTTTAATGTTTAACTGTAAACGATGCCGATTTTTAACATATATTAGGAGATGTGTTGTTTTTAAGCATTCAGTTTGAAATTGATTTTCGTTTGAACTTCATATACTGCTATTCTTATTTTTTGAAAATGGATTCTGTAACAAATTCGTTAAAAAGACCTCTCGACAGATAATACGTTTGCTAATGCATTTAATTAAAATACAACGTTTAAATTCTTGATTTCGAACACTTTAAATTACAATATTTTTACTACTATTATTAAATTCCATACATTGTTTAAAAGATGAACATGATATTCTAAATTTCTTGTATTTGATGTTTCGAATTACTTATTAAAAATTTGCTTAATAGATGGATTCGCTAACTTGATTAGTTAAAATACATCATGTAAATTCTCGATTTTGAACACTTTTCTATTAAAATTAGAATATTTTTACAGCTATTATTATTAATTTTATACATTGTTTAAATGATAAATATTTTTCTAAGTTTTTGGAATTGCTTATTAAAAATTAGTTTGAATAACACATGTGATTAAAATGCTTAATTAAATTTTGTATTAAACATTTTTAATAAGCAAATAAAAAAAATAAACACCTACCAGATAAGAAGATCAACAGTGAATAATCATTACCTATACTTTGCAACATGTATTGCAAAGGTATCTATGTTCTACTAATCTGGTGTGTTTCATCTGATAAGTAGTTATTATCATTGATGATTAAGGTGCTGGATATCCATGTGTCAAGTCAAGATATGTTTACTCATCGCACTAGGCCATGTAATAGGTAATTTTATTGGAATTATTCTCAATAATGATTCATTTACAGGAAATTATTATTTATTAACATGTGTTAATATTCATTAGCGATATTCTTCAAAGTATAATCAAAAGTTAAGATATTAATTTCAGAGATGTATATTATTTTAACATTTTAAAGAGAATATTAATTATGGATAAAGATTACTTTTTATATATTTTAAATGGATAAAAATGAGAAGTTTCATTAAATGTGAAAAACTATTCATCAGATATTTATTTCATAAATTCCTTTTTTTTTTTTTTTTGAGTGAAATGGTAAAACAATTAAAATCTTACACATTTGAAATCGATTTTAAGATTGTTTAAAAATTAAATTAAGTTATTAAAGATTTCATTTCTAGATATCATACATAATCGTTCAATTTTTTCATAGTTTTTACTCATAAAAAACAATTCATTTCAGTTTTTTTTTCTTTTTTTCACCATTCAATTGATTTATAGAAAGGTTTAGAATGCATTAAAATTCGAATGAATGGATTCTTTTTCAATTAAAAAAACTTGTTATTATATGTTTCATTTATATCTTGAAAATGCTAGGTCTATGTACTTGAAATGAATAATTACTTTGATAATTTTTACACTATGAAAGGTCGTTATACATGTTTAACACAAATCATAATTTTAGATCATCATTACATCGTATTGAAGAACTGAAAAGAAAGATATATTTTTTCTAAGTACATATATTTCTGGGGAGAAGAAAAAAAATCTCATGTGTATGTGTAATTTTGCATAAAAACAAACAAAATTTGATTGAATAAAGAAAATGTTTATTAAACACTGTTTTTACAATCATTAACGAATACAGTTTCCAAGTAACTTTCATAAAAGTCAGAATTAAAATCGTCAAAGAAGGACTGTGTATAGAAACATGTGCAATGATTCTGTAGGAGATTCTTCACAAATTGGAACACACTGAAGTTCAATAATGCACTGTCTTTGTACAACAAAAATTTTTCAGGCAAATTACTTGCCATACATTCATGATCCAATTGACTTAACTGACCGATAGCACAAGCATAACAATTAAAAACTCGATATAGCGATCTCTCTATTTCATGATTAAAACATGACAAAAAGTTCTTCTTAGCAGTTTCGATATTAGTGTGTGAATGGTTACAAATATTCACTTTATTTAAAATAGAAATAGGTATTATCTTTGTGAGAAGTGTGTCGATCAAACAGTCACTAATTTCAGAGAAAAAATCATAAAGTTTTATAAATTGATCTTTAGATAATCGTAAAGCTGATGGTTTAAAATGAAAACCACTGTTATTATTCGTTTTAAAAATTTGTTGCAACAGACAATAATATTCATCTAGAAATGCCATCAAAAGTTGGTTGTTGCACACAGTAGTATCTTTTACAGAAAAAAAGTTAAACTTATTTATACTGTTCTGAAAATGGTCGAATGTAGGTGCCGTCAGGATAACGCCGTTTTTTGTTGGAAAGAGTTCACCTCCGGCCAGTTCCTTGTAATTTCTTATGTCTACTTTAAGACTGCAATTATTCAAAAGTTTTTTTTGTGGTGCACCGGGTGATATATATAACGATTATTTCGTTATATATTGGTTATTTTCTTAAATTATTCCTACCCCCCGTCTCTGTTCAATTCAAAATTAGTTTTAAGTTGTCCTTCATTCCTTTTCCATTTTCTTTGCTTATTAATTCTCTAACTGAAAAATCGGCAGCTGCTTAACTTTGTCTGTGAGAAATACATTCACATATTAATCAAACCGTTTAAAGCTATTTGCAGATGTCTGCTATTTCCGATCGAAGCAATTCTGCATTACCTTATATGGACATCATCTCTGTTTCGCAGTTAAAATTTATGCTTACGCTTCTTTTCCTTTCTCGACAAAACCCTATAAAGAATTTAACATCTGCGCAGTAAAATCTCATGTCCCTTCGGTGTGCTTCTTTATTAGACAAAACAACACGTGTAACATTTTATTGTTTGGCAACCTTTTCCTTTCCCATCCCAGCTGGGAAACTAAATTGAATTCTTATCTTGCCGGCTGCATTTTAACTGTATTTGGCGTATACTATCCATTGTGCATGGGCGAACTTTTGTATGTTGGCGATTTTCTATCATGCCAAAAGTGGCAATTTGTTGCTATGTACGAGGCACTTGACTCTCTGCGCTCGTCTTGTTAACCTGCTATTCTTCGTTCGGAGATTTTCTCCGAGAGTTGTAAGTGCGCCCCCCTTCGTAATAGATGTTAAAATAAAGTGTAACTTTGCAATCATCGTGGGGTTTTTTTTCGAGCATCCGAACCTGGACTGATTCTATACTGATCATACCTCTTCTAAACCTTCTAACATATATATGCAACTACCAAAATCCCTCAAGAAACTCTTCTTTATAACCACTTTCACATAAGTATTCCAACCTAAATCCCATGTCTCAGGAATATAAACATCAACGTCTGGAAACAGTTTTGTAAACCAATTATTATGTGGAACATCAGCTTCTGCTCTATTTAATGTTGAAATTTGTTTAGATGATGTGAGTGTAGAACTATCTCGAGTTTCAGTCCTCAGAGGCGACACAGAAAACAATTTCAACTTCGGATTATCCACCAATGCGGAGAAGTCTAAATTCAGTTTCGGTTTTTTCAAATCCAAAGGATGAGAAATCATATGTCTGAATGTAAGACTAATTCGCATATCTTTGATAGTAGGATCTGGTGCGATGCCGTGTGTGATTAGTTCATTGGTGTGTTTTCCCATACTGTATAGTAACCATGCTCTAGGTCGATGAAAGTTGAGGGGACATTTGGTCTTTTAAATTCAATTTTTCTTTTGCCGCCAAAACTGATCACTGTGATCGGGAAGATTGCATCAAGACTAGATTCATTATCTTTATGTAGACTTATATAATTAGAACCGTCCACATAACAATTCAATAAAACATAGTTGAAAGTACAAGCCATTTGCTTTTCTACTTTGTCTCGCAATTCAATCATGAGGGGAGTCCAAGGGTTTGCTGACATATTGGTCCCGCTGTAGCTATAGTTGGTGTTAACATCTCCATAAGCCAGTTGTAGACGTTTTGGCTTCACTTCTTTGCCACGAATTCTCAAAGTAGGAGTATAGAATGGTAGGGTTCGAAGCTCGGCAAAGTAGCGGTCTGCATGAACTTTCTCGTTGAAGTCACTAATGTATTGTACATTGTCGTCCTATTCCTTCCGAACCACCTGTTTAGTGATTACCTAGCTTGATACTTTGTTACTTGGATTACACCCATAACATCATGATGAATGTTGTTCACTTTTCTGAAAATGGACTAAATGTACAATACATTAGTGACTTCATCGAGAAAGTTCATGCAGACAGCTACTTTGCCGAGCTTCGAACCCTACCATTCTACACTCCTACTTTGAGAATTCGTGGCAAAGAAGTGAAGCCAAAACGTCTACAACTGGCTTATGGAGATGTTAACACCAACTATAGCTACAGCGGGACCAATGTGTCAGCAAACCCTTGGACTCCCCTGATGATTGAATTGCGAGACAAAGTAGAAAAGCAAATGGCTTGTACTTTCAACTATGTTTTATTGAATTGTTATGTGGACGGTTCTAATTATATAAGTCAACATAAAGATAATGAATCTAGTCTTGATGCAATCTTCCCGATCACAGTGATCAGTTTTGGCGGCAAAAGAAAAATTGAATTTAAAAGACCAAATGTCCCCTCAACTTTCATCGACCTAGAGCATGGTTCACTATACAGTATTGGAAAACACACCATTGAATTAATCACACACGGCATCGCACCAGATCCTACTATCAAAGATATGCGAATTAGTCTTACATTCAGACATATGATTTCTCATCCTTTGGATTTGAAAAAACCGAAATTGAATTTAGACTTCTCCGCATTGGTGGATAATCCGAAGTTGAAATTGTTTTCTGTGTCACCTCTGAGGACTGAAATTCGAGATAGTTCTACACTCACATCATCTAAACAAATTTCAACATTAAATAGAGCAGAAGCTGATGTTCCACATAATAATTGGTTTACAAAACTGTTTCCAGACGTTGATGTTTATATTCCTGAGACATGGGATTTAGGTTGGAATACTTATGTGAAAGTGGTCATGGAGAATAATTGCAGTCTTAAAGTAGACATAAGAAATTACAAGGAACTGGCCGGAGGTGAACTCTTTCCAACAAAAAACGGCGTTATCCTGACGGCACCTACATTCGACCATTTTCAGAACAGTATAAGTAAGTTTAACTTTTTTTCTGTAAAAGATACTACTGTGTGCAACAACCAACTTTTGATGGCATTTCTAGATGAATATTATTGTCTGTTGCAACAAATTTTTAAAACTAATAATAACAGTGGTTTTCATTTTAAACCATCAGCTTTACGATTATCTAAAGATCAATTTATAAAACTTTATGATTTTTTCTCTGAAATTAGTGACTGTTTGATCGACACACTTCTCACAAAGATAATACCTATTTCTATTTTAAATAAAGTGAATATTTGTAACCATTCACACACTAATATCGAAACTGCTAAGAAGAACTTTTTGTCATGTTTTAATTATGAAATAGAGAGATCGCTATATCGAGTTTTTAATTGTTATGCTTGTGCTATCGGTCAGTTAAGTCAATTGGATCATGAATGTATGGCAAGTAATTTGCGTGAAAAATTTTTGTTGTACAAAGACAGTGCATTATTGAACTTCAGTGTGTTCCAATTTGTGAAGAATCTCCTACAGAATCATTGCACATGTTTCTATACACAGTCCTTCTTTGACGATTTTAATTCTGACTTTTATGAAAGTTACTTGGAAACTGTATTCGTTAATGATTGTAAAAACAGTGTTTAATAAACATTTTCTTTATTCAATCAAATTTTGTTTGTTTTTATGTAAAATTACACATACACATGAGATTTTTTTTTCTTCTCCCCAGAAATATATGTACTTAGAAAAAATATATCTTTCTTTTCAGTTCTTCAATACGATGTAATGATGATCTAAAATTATGATTTGTGTTAAACATGTATAACGACCTTTCATAGTGTAAAAATTATCAAAGTAATTATTCATTTCAAGTACATAGACCTAGCATTTTCAAGATATAAATGAAACATATAATAACAAGTTTTTTTAATTGAAAAAAAATCCATTCATTCGAATTTTAATGCATTCTAAACCTTTCTATAAATCAATTGAATGGTGAAAAAAAGAAAAAAAACTGAAATGAATTGTTTTTTATAAATAAAAACTATGAAAAAATTGAACGATTATGTATGATATCTAGAAATGAAATCTTTAATAACTTAATTTAATTTTTAAACTATCTTAAAATCGATTTCAAATGTGTAAGATTTTAATTGTTTTACCATTTCACTCAAAAAAAAAAAAAAAAAAAAAAAAAAAAGGAATTTATGAAATAAATATCTGATGAATAGTTTTTCACATTTAATGAAACTTCTCATTTTTATCCATTTAAAATATATAAAAAGTAATCTTTATCCATAATTAATATTCTCTTTAAAATGTTAAAATAATATACATCTCTGAAATTAATATCTTAACTTTTAATTATACTTTGAAGAATATCGCTAATGAATATTAACACATGTTAATAAATAATAATTTCCTGTAAATGAATCATTATTGAGAATAATTCCAATAAAATTACCTATTACATGGCCTAGTGCGATGAGTAAACATATCTTGACTTGACACATGGATATCCAGCACCTTAATCATCAATGATAATGATAACTACTTATCAAATGAAACACACCAGATTAGTAGAACATAGATACCTTTGCAATACATGTTGCAAAGTATAGGTAATGATTATTCACTGTTGATCTTCTTATCTGGTAGTTGTTTATTTTTTTATTTGCTTATTAAAAATGTTTAATACAAAATTTAATTAAGCATTTTAATCACATGTGTTATTCAAACTAATTTTTAATAAGCAATTCCAAAAACTTAGAAAAATATTTATCATTTAAACAATGTATAAAATTAATAATAATAGCTGTAAAAATATTCTAATTTTAATAGAAAAGTGTTCAAAATCGAGAATTTACATGATGTATTTTAACTAATCAAGTTAGCAAATCCATCTATTAAGCAAATTTTTAATAAGTAATTCGAAACATCAAATACAAGAAATTTAGAATATCATGTTCATCTTTTAAACAATGTATGGAATTTAATAATAGTAGTAAAAATATTGTAATTTAAAGTGTTCGAAATCAAGAATTTAAAAGTTGTATTTTAATTAAATGCATTAGCAAACGTATTATCTGTCGAGAGGTCTTTTTTGAATTTGTTACAGAATCCATTTTAAAAAAATAAGAATAGCAGTATATGAAGTTCAAACGAAAATCAATTTCAAAATGAATGCTTAAAAACAACACATCTCCTAATATATGTTAAAAATCGGCATCGTTTACAGTTAAACATTAAAAAATTAGTAATGTTATTAGTTTTAATCAACTATTTTTTAATAAATTAAAAAAGGCAGTCTTTGTACATAAGTGGTAGTTAATATATTATGTTTGAAGAATTTTGTGGCAACACAAGTTAATGGATTTAATCTAAGTAAGTAAATGATACATAATGTTAACAGTTTCATTATTTTTAAGAATTTTTGTGGCAGCATTAGGTAAAAGTTTTAATCTAAGTAATGAATGATATAAAATGTTAACAGTTTCTCACTTTTTGAAAGGTTGTTTGGAAACACAAGATAATATTAATCATGAATATGTAAATAACAAATTTTTACATAAATGATGAATGATAAATTAAACATGATAAATAATTCTAATATATTAAAAGTATTTAAAATTAACTCAGTATAAATACAAATTTAGTATTTTAAAATAATGCGAACTCTAATTTCATTTGATAAGAAATCTTAAAAAAGTTGTTAAAATTTAAGTAAAATTTTTTGAATTTTTTGAATAATGAACCTTTTTATGAGATAAAAAATCAAGATCATAGTAAAATATAACACCACAATGTTTACATTTATATTCCTTTTGAGAATGAATTTTTTTATGTTTAGTTAAAGCAGACTTTGATAGAAACGAGTTAGAACATCTTTCACAAACATGAAACTTCTTATGGGATCTCTTGTGAATTTTTAACAAACATTTTTTAGATAATTCTATTGGATATTCATCGCATTTATATGTCTTATGAAATATCTTGTGGATTCTTAACGAATACTTTCTATAATATTCTATTCCACATTCATCACATTTATATGTAATGGGTGTCTTGGAATGAGTTACACTATGTCGTTTTAAATCAGTGTTTTGAATGAAAGTTTTATCACAAATTTCACATTTAAAGGGCTTTTTATCCAAGTGAGATCTTTGAAGTCTGATTAATGCAATCTTTTTAGAGAAGCATTTTTGACATTTATTACTGGAAAAGGATGGTTGACTTAATGAAGATGGTAATATTTCACTATTCGAAACTTTTAACTATTGGCTGGGTAAATTTGATTCCATATTCTTTAAGTAAGGATGATTTAATTCCTCTTATAACAAAGAAATTTCTTGTACAGTACTCACTTAAACTCAAGAACAGCAGTTAATGTCTTTATATGACAAAAACAATAAACAGTGTGATAAATTTATGCTGATTCACTTAATTTTGTTAAACTCTAGGAGGCGCTCCTGTTTTTTAAAAATAATAAGATTGGTTTACAAAATGATCTGATAATGAGATGGTGTTTGGTAGATAAGACTCATTGTTGTTATCTGATGTTTATCATGCTTTTATATGTTACTAATTGATTATAAAATTCATGTGTAAATTAATGGGGAAAGAATCACTTATTTTCGACACAGTGATAAAACAATATTATATTAAGTAATATATTGCTTAAATTTGTCATTGCCAGTTAATAGTTGATAACTTGTATAAACACATTGTTATGTGAATAAAACAAACTTACTAAATAGATGCATGTCACTTAACATAAAATCAATTTATTAGAACTATACATTGAAAAATAATTATTAATAAAATAGTTTATATATTTTGAATGGTGAAAAATGTTGGTGTTTGAATGGTCAATATTTAGGTAAACTAAAGTAAAAAAAAAAAAAAAAAAAAAAAAAAAAAAAAGTGTCCCTTTTTAAAAAATTAATTTATAAAATTAAAAAAAAATAGTAAATTAAGAAAACATTTCCATTGTTGCTCTAACGTTAATGCAAATTGATTTAAATATGCTTTTGCAAACCTCTAAAAAGACCTTTAAAAAACAACATATGAAATGGTTTAATGGAATTAAATTGTCGTTTTAAAAATAATCACTTTAGTTAGTTGTACTATCAAACAAGATTCTCTTTCTTGACTTTTGTAAATGAATGAAATCTAATCCAATTTCCGTGGTTGTCATTCTCATATCAGTTAGTTTCTGTTACAATTGATTTGTTATCGAATGGTTGTGCAAGGCAATGACTACATGTTGATAGGATATTATAAGTAACAAATGTAACCGTTCGGTTGCAATACACGAATTTCTACTCTAATAAAAACTTATTCAATCCTGTTCAACAACTGCAAGAGCAATGTATATTAAATCTAAGTATAAAAGAAGAGAGAGGGTGAAATCTGAGTGCTAAAGTAAAATTTTATGGCTTCTCCGACCGTTAAACAATTTTTCGCCTTAAAAGCAGAACTTCTTGGATTGATTAGATTAATCCACAACAAATTATCAAGACACGAAATTTTTTTACGGGTTCGAATCTCAGTAAAACACTTTGGAAAACACAATTTTTTAAAAATATTAAATTTCAACAAATTTCGAACAACACGCACCAGAGAGAGCACAAAATCATCTTCATGGGGGGGGGGGGAGGTGAAGTTCGGAAAATAGGGAGGTTACTCCTTTACTAAAGTATGATATTATAAGCTTCAAATCCAAAATAATTAAATAAATAAATAAATAAAAATAAAACATAAGTTTCCTAAAAAATAAGCCATCCCCCTTCCTAAAATGTCTTCACGCTGTAACATAGTGAAAACATCCACCTCACATTTTTCAGCATTTTCAAATTTCCTTCCTACTTTAAGTTGATTCCAATCTTTAAAAAAAATACCTTTAAGGCCCCTCCTTAAAAATTTAAACCCCCCTAAAAATTAAGCCCTCTCCCTAATGCTATAACAAAATCAAATCACCAGACATTTTTCAACATGTTCAAATTTTCTTCCTACTCTAAGTTGATTCAAATCATTAAAAAAAAAATTAAGCCCCTCCTAAAAAATGTAAGCCCCCCCCCCTAAAATTTAAGCCCTCCCCCTAATATTATAACAAAATTAAATCACGACACATTTTTCAACATGTTCAAATTTTCTTCCTACTTTAAGTGATTCCAATCATTAAAAATAGAGTTAAGCCCCTCCTAAATATTTAAGCCCCCCCAAAAAAATTAAGCCCTCCCCTTATACTATAACGGAATCACATCACCACACATTTTTCGACATGTTCAAATTTTCTTCCTAGTCTCAGTTGATTTCAATCATTAAAAAAATAGTTAAGCCCGTCCTAAAAATTTAAGCCCCCTAAAACTTAAGCCCTCCCCCCTCTCACAATGAAACAGAATCAAAATATCTATCTCACTTCCATGTTACTAATTTTAAAACCTCACATATATGCTCTACTTAGGATGATTAAATTCTTAATCAGTAAAAAAGAAAAAAAAAAAAAAAAAAAATGACCCCATGCTATAGTTCGCAAAAAATTTAATCTTCCGGGAAAAAAAAAAAAAAAAAAAAAAAAAAATCGGTAAAATTATTTTTGCACTCTACGCTGAGCTTAGGCGGAAATATTCTGTGCAGGTCCGCGGTGAGCTACATAGAGTTAACATGGGGTAGCCTCCTGGATCCTCCCGGATCCTTGCGGATCCCCGGTGAGCCAAAACCCGCCTTTTATTACTACTTATGTGTATGCATATAAAATCATAGTTCGAGGAACCAGATATGAAGTATGTTTGAAATGAAGCTTGTGTTTACTAATAAATAAAATAGAAGGCATACTGCCTACTTGTTTTGTTGTTAAGAATTTCTATCTGCCCCCCAAACCCTACTCTTTCTGGGGCTAGTGCAACAGGATTTTATTACTATTTGATGCAATGCGTTATAAAAAGCTTTTATAAAATACCTATAAATACAGCTCATATTTAAAATATTAGAATAATTACCTTTTTTTTAGAAATTGAAAATATCGTTTGGTAATTTAATGTCTTTTAATGAAAATATGCAAACGATATTTTTATTAAGAACTTATTGTTGATTAAACTTACTTGTTATCTTAAATTTAATATCATTTTTGAAAAGATTAATTGCAAAAAAAATTATTTTGAAAAGTCAAAATATTAGAATATTTATTCAAGTGGTTCAAAATATTAGAATATTTCACAATAATTCTCCTTTAATTATTACCAATTCTTAACTGGTGGCATCATTGATTAAATTCAGACTATTTTATTTAAAATCAGTATTCTTTTTTGCAGTTTGTTTCTTTTTCGTCTTAAAATGGGCCGTGTGAGTGATATTCCTGAATCTACTAAACTTCGTATGGTTGATTTGTATCGGCACGGTAAAAATCAATGTTTTATAGCGAATTATTTACATTGTTCGCAATCGAGCGTTAGTAAAATACTAACACAATATTCAAAAATTGGAAAATTTCAAAATAATCGCCGAAATGGTGGCCGAAAACCAAAAACATCTGCTAGAGATGACATGAAACTGAAGCGTATAGTTAAGAAAAACCGTTTTAAAAGTGTGCGATTCTTGCACCGAAAATGGAAAGAAGAAGGAGTTGAAGTTTCTACATCGACAACATTAAGACGTCTCCATAAATTTAAATTTGAATCTCGTGTTCCGAAAACAAAACCTCTCATGACTGCAAAACAAAAGCGTATAAGATTGAATTGGTGTAAATCAAGACGTTTATGGAGCAATGAAGATTGGAAAAATATATTATTTAGTAATGAAAGTATGTTTTGTGTTTCATATGGTAATCAAGGTATTCGAGTTTGGAGAATGAAGCAAGAAGCATTTGATAAAGAATGCCTTAAACGTTCCGTAAAATTTGCTGCTAGTGTCATGGTTTGGGGTTGTATGAGTGCAGAAGGACCTGGAAAGTTATGCATCGTCTACGAAAATGTTAACTCTCTGATATATCAAGAAATTTTAGAATATTACATGATTCCATCATCAGAAGATTTATTTGAAGATGATTTCATCTTTCAACAAGATTTAGCGTCTCCGCATACCTCGGTGTCAACTAAGAATTGGTTCCGCCAACGCAACATTAAGGTACTTCCTAGGCCACCAATTTCACCAGATCTTAATCCCATCGAAAACTTATGGTGTATAATGAAGAAAAAACTTCAAGAAAATCCTCCTTCAAGTAAAACTGAGTTAGTGGCACGTATAAAGTCTATTTGGGCTAATATTGATAGAAATGTTTGTAAACACCTTGTATATAGTATGCAAGATCGATTGTACGCTGTTATGAAAGCTGAAGGGGATGCTACAAAATATTAACTACCATTTACTTCGTATTCATAAGGTAATATTGTTGCGTAAAACAAAATATTCTAATATTTTGAACCAATCTAAATTTTATTCTAATATTCTGGTGTGTTTAAGGAAGCTGTATACCTAATTTATTGTGCTGTATTTTATATTTTATAAATGTTAAAATCTTATCTAAACATTCCAGATTTAATTTATAAGAAATTTAATTGCATTTACTTAGTATAAAAAATAAATAATGACAAATAATTTTTTCTTATTACTTTTTCTCAATTATTCTAATATTTTGAATATGAGCTGTAGTAACTATCTCCTTTAAGTTTCATTTGATATAAAGTTTTTTCACATGCAAAGTGATATTTTATTGATTTCTCTTCATCTGAATTAAAAAAATATGCGAAAAATAAATGTAACCAGTTTTATATATCACTTCGAACAAAAGAAATAAATTCTAGAAATCAAAAAATTTTTACACTTTGATAAATTACCGGGGAGGGAGGGGGAAGGGGGTTCTAGGGATGATAACGTATGATATCAGAAGGGGAGGGGGTGTCCAAACTCATCAGAAAATTGATAACGTTGTATTTGCACAGCCCCCTTCGGTCTGAAGAGGTTAAAAAAATTGATTTCAACCAAACAAATTTTATGTCGGAGACTTAAAATTGACAACTTGATATATCTTCCATTTAAAATATATTTTTTAAATATTCTGCATTGAAATTTTATTTTATTTATGTTTCATTTTGATAAAAAAAAATTAAAATTGTTTTTTGACTTACATCCACTGTGCGCAACACTGTAGCAAAACTATTGACTCAAGAGTCCCCAAAAATGTTGATAATGATATAAAGCTGATGTATCTTGAACGTATACTTCATTCGCAAACAATTTATTCGTTTATTATTATTATTTATTTATTTTATTTTATTTTATTTTACTTTATTTTATTTGAAACTGGCAATTTTTCTATAAAAGAATGAATTTTTTTCAAAATTTTACAATTTAAATTTGAATTTCAAATAAATATATAAATGAACTGCTTATAAATGAAGTATACATCCAAGATACATTAGTTTTACATAATTGTCAGTATTTTGGGGAGCTCTTGAACCAATAGTTTGCGCGCAATAAATGCTAGTGAAGAAAAAAAAAACTAATTATTATTTTTTTAAATCAAAATAAAACATTAAAAAAATTGAAATAAAATTTCAATGTAGGATATTAAAAAATATATTTTAAATAGGAGAGATATTAAGTTGTCTATATTAAAAATGTTATATATTTATGTTTTATAGGGACAGAGAAAAAAAAAATGTAACATCTTGCTAAAGTGCACCCTTAAGGGTGCATTTTAGCAAGATGTTACAAGTACATGTTGTTAGCAAGATGTTTAGAGACCCCTTAAATACAAAGATTCAGAATATGATGAAGATCATACTTTGGTGAAGATGGTTAGAGTGATATCTTGGAAACTATAATTTCGAAGCATAAGATGGCCATAATTAAACAGTCAGTACTCAAAGTATTTTGTAGCGCAATCTCATAGAAAGAATGACGCCAAATTTTGTAAGACAATTAAACAAGACGAAGAACGAAGGATTCCACGAAAAAAAAAAAAAAAAATAGTTCTGAAAGTCACCGCTAGGGGAATATGTGGCGCTGTGTAACAGAAACGAGAGTTTTTAAAAATGCAGAATCATTACTGAAATAAAATTACCTTTTATAACTCTTTTTTTCTATTACCTAGCGCCATATATTCTCGTAGTGGTGACTTTTTTTAAAATTAGCGTCTTAAATTAGGCAATATATCTAGCATCATTTTGACAAATAAATTCTTTATAATGTGGCAATCATTTTTCAAATTAAATGTATTTTCCTATTAATTAAATCGAAAGCAATAATTGGTTTATGTATCAAATTACTTGCGCTGAACGAAAAGATCGAAATAATAATTTAATTCTCATTTATCATTTAAAAAAAAAAAAAACAATTTTGAAATAGAGTTTAAAATAATACATTCGTTCCTTGTAATTACAAAATATTTCCATTTTCCAAAATTCAGAATACCTGGAAGTACATATAATAAAGCTTAGTATTTAAGTGTAGTTTTACCTAATATTTCGTGATTTTATTTTGCTCGGACATGTGTCTAAATCTAATAAACTATCCCGAGAAGAATGAGTAGAACTAGGAATTTTCATTAAAATTGTCCAAACATTCCTTATGAGGGGGAAATGCGATGAAAGTTTATTTCCTACTAACACTCCGTGAGATATTCCTATTCTCATACATGTTCTTTTATTCTAACTCATCCCAGATACATGAATTGCCGCTAACAGGAAATTCATTGTGTACGGTATCAATTACCCGTTCATTTTGCAACTAATTGCAAGAAGGGGGGGGGGAATCACTTGAACAGGTTTTCGAAAAGGGGGCGTTCTTGAATCCGTAGGTGAATTGCCCACAGGGAGCCCACCTCTGCGCCTCCATTAGCGCCTTCTTTGTAGGAGAAGGAGGAAGGAGGGGGGTGGATGCTAGAGAGCGAAAGAGTTTCGCATCTGGGGTCGTCATGATTATGCATGAGCAGTTAATGGATTCGCCTCCCAGAAAGCTGAGCCATCACCCCCCAAATAATTGCGTTTGCAACTGCACACGCCAAGCCACTCAACATGCAAAATGGAATGCGGCGCCTTTGGGATGTTTACTTCAGGCCTCGCGGAGAACAAAACTCTCTTTTCAACAGCACTGGTATTACTCTACTCACTTCCACTCTTTTCGTAAAAGAATGCGGGGTTTTGAAAGAATTGCAAACTAAAAATTTCTTATGCAGTGGCGTTTGTTTGGGGAAAGATCGAAAGGGTTTTTGCACTTCCATTAAGCAAATGCGCCGTATACATCCAAATACAATTCGATAGGTAGTGAAGTGTGAAAGCGAAAATTTCTTGATATATAGAATAGTAAACTCAACTTATTACTAATTCTTAAAAGCAACTTACGGAAAGCAAAAGCATTTCCGTTGAAATGGCATGCATAATAAATTTTTAAAACTCTTCCACGTTTTTAAAGGCATATCTGTTATAATTGCTGTTTAATTATAACTACTATACAGTACTATGTTATTGCTTGAAATTTGTTTTAATAACTGAAATGTTGTGGAGAAATATGTGGATATACAGTGTCTCACATAAGTGATGGGACACTTGTGCTTTACAAAAGGAAACTAATCAAATAAATTAAAAAAACATGTACACATTTTTTTGTGGGTGTGTTTCATATTTAAATTTAGTAAAGATTATTACATAAAATACATTTTGTCAAAATATTAAAATATTAATTTAATAAAAATACAAATGTTTAGAACGGAGCAAAAAATAGCTCACATAAGTGATGGGACACCATTATATATGCAACAAAAATCGTCTGAAATAAGCAATAAAAATATTTTTTGTGGTTTTATTTTTACTTAAAAGCAATTGGCAATAATTTATAAAATCGTCTGCAGTATTTCTCTCCAGTTTGTTTTGGAATTTTTGTGTTTTTTAGCTCTGTGTAGCCATGAATGCTAAACGAAAAGAAACTTCGCCTGAAATTCGAAAATTAGCTATTAATTTGCATATTGAACGTGGAAAATCTATTAGAAAAACTGCTGAAACAGTTAACTTGAGTCGTTCAACAGTTTTCAATATCATTAAACGATATAAAAAGAATCATATGATTCAGGATCAAAGAAGACCTGGCCGACCATCAAAGCTCTTCAATGGAATAAAGCGAATTATCGTTCGAAATTAAAAAAAAAATCCAAGAAATAGTGCTTCAAAAGTTGCTGCTGATTTACAAGCATTATATGGAATAATTGTTAATCCTGAGACTATTAGAAGGGTAATTCGATCTGCTGGATATCACGGTAGAGTAGCCAGGAAAAAATTCTTCCTAAGTGAAAAGAATAGAAAACTCAGACTAGCTTTCGCAAAATCCAACATAAATAAGAATTCCGATTTCTGGAATAAAGTTATATTTGCTGATGAGAGTAAAATATATTTGGTTCTGACGGTAGAATCTTGGTGTGGAGAAAACCCAGGGAAGAATTTCGCAAACAGAACTTGGTACCAACAGTAAAACATGGTGGAGGAGGAGTTATGGTATGGGGATGTATCTCGTCCTCTGGAGTTGGTAATCTTGTTTTTATTGACAGTATAATGGATCAATACAAGTATATTGATATTTTAAAGCAAAATTTGAAATCTTCAACACGAAAATTGAACCTTCATAACGGTTTTAAATTCTACCAGGACAATGACCCCAAGCACACTGCTCTGAACGTTAGACTCTGGCTGCTTTATAACTGTCCTGAAATAACAAAAACACCACCACAATCTCTAGACTTAAATCCAATAGAGAATATTTGACAAGAATTGGAATCAAGAATTCGCAAACACACCATTTCTTTTAAACAACAACTAAAATCGGTGCTTCAAGAAGAAAAGGGTAAAATCACTCGAGAAATCACAAAAAAATTAGTCGAATCCATCCCAAAAAGATTAAATCATGTTTTAAAAGTAAAAGGAAATCCAACAAAATATTAAAACCTTTTAAAAAGTAAAATTTTTGGATAAATATTTGATGGAAAAGTAAGTGTCCCATCACTTATGTGAGCCATTTTTTGCTCCGTTCTGAACAATTGTATTTTTACTAAATTAATATTTTAATATTTTGACAAAATGTATGTTATGTAATAATTGTTACTAACTTTAAATATGAAACACACCCAAAAAATTTTTGCACATGTTTGTTTATTTATTTTATTGCAGTTTCTTTTTATAAAGCACAAGTGTCCCATAACTTTTGTGAGACACTGTAGATATAAATTTAGCTGTTGGTATACTGGGTAATCTAAAAACGTGAAGAAAATGTAAACTTAAATGTTTAGAAAAGTTTAGAAACTGGTGGGGTTTTGTGATAAAAAAAAACAAAAATATATTCGTGGACAATTTCATTTCTAAATGATAGTTAGAAATGTAGTGGTCTCTTTGGAGATGCTTCCTGACACTATAAATGCAGATTCACGACCGCCAATCGCCACGTGGTAACTAAATTTTTTTGCTTTGGCGATTACTTTTCGGCGTCTTATTCGCCATGCTTCTTATAGGGAGGGACCTTTTTTGTCGAATGATTTTCGGATTATTTTTTTTCCTTATAAGTCGCTGGATTATGTCTCCTTCATAAACCTGCGATATTTACCACTTTTCCTTTTTTCTTGTCGTCTATAATTAAAAAATATGATTAAATATGGACGCCACATTTCCGCGGAATCGTTAATTTATTATTTTCTTCTAGAAAACTGCAATGTCCACGGGATCTGAAAAAAAAAAGCTGATTTGCGTTGCAATTAATTAAACAGTAATGGTATATCACAGTTAGATTACGACGCAGAAAAATTTGTGACAAGGAAAAAAAAATATGTTTCTCCTCACTCATTAAATTTGTTGCTCTGGAATTATTTAGTTATGTTCTAACATAGCGATTCACAACCCATGGATCGCGACCAACTGGTGGGTCGCGAACTGGTGTGGCGGCCTTAGGACACAACACTAGTCACTGAAAAAAACCCGGGTGATAATGTTAAGTCAGTAGAGGCGTTCTTTTCAAATACCTCATTCTAACTTTAATATTTTTACATGATTTTTTCCCCATAGGATAGTTGAGGATGATTTACAACTCTCTCTCTGCAACGCTCTCGTTAGCCTTGCTATTTGGCGCAAAAATTTTCCTCCATTAGCGGTACGACTTAGCTTTTCGGCCATTCTCTGTTTTTTTTAATTCCCTCAAAATTGCCCCAACTTTCAGCTAAGTTCAGTACCATCGTTTGGGCCCAAAAACACCCAGTCCCATTTCGTCTGGTATGATGAGTACAAGGTGTGCGGCAGTAAATCACATAGTTAACCCAATGTGCAATAAACCACAAAGATTACCAACAAAGCACTTAACCTAAACAGTCGACCCGGGTACTTGTCTTAGTGGTTCGCCACTTTGCCGGCTAAAATTACATCATGTGCGCTAATGGCGTCTGGTGCATGTAAAATCCGTCATGGGTGCAAAGTCCTCCAAGTTACCTGTGAATTATACCTCTGGAGGTGCCTTGCCAGGTGAAGGTCTCGTTACCTGATCAAAGCTCTAAATTACGAGACCATCTTGCGAAGCCATTTGCAGTTCAAACAACAGGATGTACCATTAATTAACAGGCGAAACAAAGTATTCTCAACGACAAGCAAGTACTGCAGAAATGATGGTATGCGAAGGAAAGAAAACAGGTTTATTGCCGCGTAGCGGCAATTAGGCGGTCGTCTGCCACGATACCAGGTATTTAACCCGTTAAGCTGAGATATCTCGGCAGGTAGGGGCCTGGTCATCGGTTAGAAAGAAAGAAAGAGGATGATTTACAACCGGGCTGATTTTTAATTTTTCGATTTTGGTTATATATTTTTTATATTATGATAGTTTTAATTTCAGAACCGGTTCAAACCGGTTTCAAAAGTTAAAATAATTTTTTTTTTTTTTTTTTTTAGAAATTTGAAACCAAAATTGAAATTGAAAAAGTAAAAACTAGCCCGGTTGTAGATCGTCCTCAACTATCCCATTAAAAAAAAAACCATGCAAAAATATTAAAATTTGAGCAAGATACTCAGTGACTAGTGTGAGGCCTTAATATTTTTGTTGAATATTAAGGTCATAATTTCTACTTCAAAGTTTTAGCCCCGTGGTCAGAAGGTTGAACTCAGAATTAATTAGGGGAAAACTGGAAATTGTTTTTATCACTTCAGATTCGGGCTAAAATGGATATGCTATATTTTCTCCCTCGTAATAGGTGAGTATTATGAAATATGTACATATTTATAGTAGAAAAACACTTTTTTTGTTTTGTTTTCCTTTATAATATCTCAAAACTGCTAATTCTATCAAAAATATTGTCAGAACAAATTTTGTATACCTTAAAATTCTGAATAAAATGGGTATTCACATTAGTATTTTAGTTTTTTTTTTTTTTTTTTTTAATATTAAAGTCACAATTCTATTTCAAAATTTTGCCTTAATAGCTAATCACTTAGCTTAAAGTTCAGAGACACTAAGTTACCTTAAGAATATCTCAAAACTGCTAATTCTATCAAAAAAATTGTCAATACAAATATTACAGAACTTAAAATTTTGAATAAAATGAATACTCATATTACTATTTTTGTTCAAAATTAAGGTCGCAATTCTATTTCAAAATTTTGCCTTAATCGTTATGTAAGAGCTTGAAGGTAGGAGAGACCAGATTACCTTAAAAATTTCTCAAATCAGCCAGCTGTACCAAAAAATTACCAATACAAGTGATGCAGAACTTGAAATTCTGAATAAAATGAATACCCACACTAATATTTTTGTTCAACATTAAGATCGCAATATGACATATTCTTAAGAAAATTTAAGACTCTTTTGACTATAAATATGTACATTGCAGTGGAACCTGTCTAAAGTGACCACCTTTGGGACCGGCTGAAATGGTCACTACATAAAGGTAGTTTTTTTTTTATGAAGTGTCTTTCAAAATGGGACATCGAAACTTTCTGATCTCAAAAAATAAAATATAAATAAGGAAAAATGCGCTATATTAAGTAATAAAATGATTATAATTGCATAATGATAACATTTCTATAGCTTGCCGTAATAAACTTTTCATTAAAAATCTCTTTAGACTAGTGCAAATATCATTACAATAAAGGACAAAATGGTCACTTTATATATAAAGCAAACAGTCATTATAGAAGATAAATTCTTTTATTATTTTAATAGATCAAAATAAAATATCAGAAAAATGACCACTTTAGTTATTTAGTTTGAAAATTTTCAGCATGCAGAAAAATGGATGGTCACATTTTGCAGATTCAAATAACATTGACAATGACAGACTAAATGGTCACTTTATGCAGGTGGACATATTAGACAGGTGGTCACATTACCAGACAATTCTCATATTATTTTATATGAGCACAAGTAAAATTTTTTAAAAATGGTCAATTTAGCCAGGTGGTCATTTTAGCAGGTTCCACTGTATATCCTAACGCTCCAAGTACGAGGGGGAAAATAGCATATTCATTTTAGACCTAAACAGAAGGGAATCGAACTATTTCCAGTTTTCCCCTAATTAATTCTGATTTCAACTCTCGGACGACGAGGCTAAAACTTTGAAATCGAATTGTGACCTAAATATTCAACAAAAGTATTGAATGTGAGTATTCATTTTATTCAGAATTTCAAGCTTACAACATTTGTGCTGACAATGTTTTTGAAAGAGATAATGATTTGAGATAGTATTATGGCATTTAAAAATAATCTGTTTCTTGACTATAAATCTGTACATATTTTCTAACGCTCACCTACTACGAGGGGAAAACTTCTTATATTCATAAGCGTCCTAAGATAAATGGGAGGGTTGTCCGCAAGATTAAAGGCGGGGTCACATCAATCAAGGTCATACGCCATCTAGCGGGAGAGGTGAATTATAAGGATTATTAAGTAGTTTGTAATTTCTTTTGTGTGATTGGCAACGAAATCGCTTTGTTGCTAAATACTACATTTAAAAGTTGCGTAGAGTAAAGTTTAAGTTTGAATTATTATTGCAAATAAGGTATAGAATAAGTAAGTGAAGTACGATTAAATATTAACATAAAATATACTAAAATGAAATATTATTTAATTTTGTAATACAAATGAGGCTGATTTAAATATGTTCGATTTTAATTATGTTTTTTTATGTAATGAAAGATGACGCATAAAAATTAGTAAGTAGTTAATGTGTAAAGACAGAATTTTGTAGTAGTCTCATTTTATATTAAATTCGTAATGAGCTAAATTATACAAAATGATATACACGTTTATCGATGAGAGTACAACGTTTATCAATGTTTAGAATATGTATAGAATGTGATAATAAATAAAATTTTCATTTTTAGGTCATTTATTTTCGGTTATCGAGCTCAGACGATAACTATCTAATATTTTCTTGATCGTACTGCATTTATGTTGTTTAACTTACAAATATTTCATTCTTTTAATTTAAAACTCATTTCATTTTACATTCGTAATCGATGTTTAATTATTAAAAGAGTATTGTTTTCTTATTTGTTTAAATATTTTGCAATTCTAGACAATAATTTTTTCAAAATCTCCAGATATAATAATTTTTTATTTTATTTTATTTTATTTTATTTTATTTTATTTTACTTTTTTGAAACAGACAAAATTATTTAGAGAATTCCTATTAAAAATTCAATCATAAGTTTCAAGTTATTCCCTCATTGAAGATGAATCTTGTTTACCAGATTTATTGTAAAATATTTTTATTACAGTTTGATTTTTTTTTTTTTTTTTTTTTTTTTTTTTTTGATAAAATAAATGTTAAATAAAAAAAAAAGTCGAATTGTGATTTTAGTTTCAGCGAGGCTAACGAAAAAGACAGGTTACCGCGGTGCATCCCAAGTATCTTTTTTTACAGACCGCTAGAATGACGTAGTGCCCTATTCGTGCACCCGCATTGGAGTATTCGAGCATCACGTGACTCCAGCGGTCTGTAAAAAAAGATACTTGAAGTGAACCGCGATAGTCTGTCTTTCTCGTTAGAAATTCTGTTAGTTTAGTATCATTCTGTTCAGAATTGTACTAAAGTTGGATTGTGTTACATGCTCAAACTATTTTTGCACGGCACAATTCATGCTTCGAGAACCTGCTATATGTGAATTATTGCCTTATTAAATTAGTATTTTTTGTTTTTCTCTCATTAAAGAATGAATCTTTTTTTTGTTTACTTTGTTGGAAAGAGATATTGGGTTACTGTTTTAATTTTCACAGAAGTAATCTCAAAGTATACATATATTTCAATGTAACTCATCTCTCAAATATTATCTTTTTTAAACGATCTCTATAAAAGTGCAACTTATATGCAGTTTTACCCGAAAAAATAATTTTGATTAAAATTGGCCGCTTGGCAAATCAAGAGCGAAGTGGTCATCCTGGCAAACTGTTGGTGGCAGCCAAATGCTTTGCGCATAATAATAATAATGTATACAATATTTGGCAACTTATCACCTGTGCCAAACTAACATAAAAGCATAAAATTGGCCGCATAGCATATAAAAAGTGAAGCGGATAGTCCGGAACTGTTAATGACAGTCACATGACTTAGGTTTTTAATGTATACATAATAATGATGATGATAATTAAATTTCCGCAAGTGATATACTTAAAATTTTAATTTAATTATTGTGCTTTTAATTTGAATAATAATAAATCATTTTTTTAAATAAATATTTATGTAGCATTATAGACATGAAAATAGATCACAAAAATAAATTAATTCGTTTTTATCAATTATGTGACATGAAGAAACTACTGTTATGCAAAAAACCGCGTTTCTTCAGTATCTTGCACATTTTAATTTAATATTAGGGAAATAGGGAATTCTACCACAAATATTCTTTTCTTTGCTGAATTGTGCGATGATTTGTTTGTATCAATTTAAATATTGATTTTCACACGTGGAATAATTAAATTTTAAAAAACGATATTCTTAAAATTTGAGTTGATAATTCCAACAACAATGAATAATTATTTTGAATAACTATTTAAGTTCCATTATATACAAGAAGGAATGTAGCCAAAAAGTAAATTAATGCACTTTTAATAACTATGTGACATGGAGAGAAATTTCTGTTATGAAAATATCGACGTCTCTCTACACTACATTAAATATACATCAAAAACATTTCTTTTCACAAAACCTGAGCGGAGATCTCTCAAAATTTCGCTGGTCACGACAAGCACGCTGCTCCTGTTTCAATAATAAATATCCCATTCCATTGGGCATTTTACCATCTTGTTAGAGGCATGAAACATCGGATTAATTCCTCGTTGAATATATTTTCGATCTTCGATATCCATTCCCTGCCTCTGCCTCTCTCCTTTCGGCTTCAGCGGATCGCTCTCTCTCCTTTAGCTCAGGGAGAAAAGAAGAGGGAGGAATGGGTAGTTGTTGATGGAGTCATTCCGGAGTTGCTCCCTCTTCCCCCCGATGAATGAAGTCATAAGTGTCTCCCCTTGGAGTCCAATCGACTCGTATCCCAATTTGCAAGGAAATGAACCAGTAATTGAAATAACGTGCCATCTCCCAATTGTCGGTGCCACAGACTCGCGGGCACCCGTCGTCATCTTCTATCTCATTTAACCCCGCCTCTGGGGAGAAGCAGGAATGTATCTGAAATAAGAGGCTACTGCCCCCGCTTTCTCTCTTTCAATACAGGATTTTTTTATTTATCTATTTTCACTTTTAAAACCATGATATTTTGATATGGAATATGTTTTCGCTGTTTAGATTATCTAAAATATAAGCAACTAATTTATATCAGGGGTGATTGTGTCCAGGTTATATACCTGAATTCAGATATATATTTTTTAAATTTACAGTACCAAAATTCCAGTTT